>JAPQWV010000009.1:7342500-8681000 GCA_027422505.1 Craterostigma plantagineum | reverse complement strand
CATGGGGTTAGCCAAAATCGCCATCTTGCTTGATCCTCCTTTTCTTGTCCGCTTGAGTTATGAGCCTACTGCTGTCACTAGTCTGCGGGATGAACTAGCAAGAAATCCAGGGATGTTGACCACCTTGGCGAGGAAGGGCATTATCATTTGGTGCTGACGACTCTCCATCCCTTGGAGGCGATGAACGGTTGCTTGCAATTGTACGTCAGTGGTTTGCTACTGCTGTCTTAACCTGACGAGCTCCTGCATGAGAACGTTCTTGTCCCGTTACAGCTGCTGACTTCCTCCTCGATCCCGGATTTCCCGACCTCGACGACGGTCGAGGTCTGTGTGGTCGGTTGCTGTTGTTGGGGAGGATGTCTTGGGCGGTTTTCGTCGGGCGATGGTCTTGAGTAGTTGTAATCCCTCGTTCGCAAACTCCGGGATCGACCTTTTCTAAAACCCTGTATCTCCTGACACAGAGACCTCAACAAGTTGCAGATAACATACAAAACCAAATTAGATTAAAAAAGAAAAAACTAACAAGAAAGACAAAGAAACATACCTAAGTATTAAGCTGCCTGGAGAATTGTTGTGCTTGAAATACTTGGGCAAGATCTCCTTGGCAAGCTCAGCCAAGTCCCAAACCACAAAGCTGTTATTCGTCGGGCTCCAAGATACTAACTTATCCGTGCTCAGATCATCCACCATGTCGTGGGTCTTCACCAGGAATGGCGGCGGCGTATTAGATACCGGCATCGGCGCATGAGCCTGCGGAATCGCGTCACCCGCCGCAGACGACTGCAACGGGGGGTCGTCTCCATTGAAAACCCAACCCTCTCTTCAGCCAAAACGATTGTATTGAGAACGAAAACTATAAAATGACTCGATCTCCGGCACAAGTTCACAATTTGATGGAATAACAGATTTAGACTGCTTAAATGAGGGTTTTTCAGTTGAAAAAAACGGGGGAAATGGCGAATTTTGGACACCCGTAACTACACAATAGATTCGATTTCAAGAGTATGCTAGCAGCGGAAGAGTTGAATCAGCTCAATTCATCACATAATGTACCTGTAACTTCCATCAGGCTAGTTCTGAATCCCAGTAAGATTAAATGAGTAAGCCACATAATCAGAACAGATTCGATTCTCAAGAGAATATGCTACAAAGTTAAAATCAGCCCAATTCATCACAATGTACCAGTAACTTGCATCAGGCTAGTTCTGAATCTTAGTAAGATTAGGTGTGACTACAAGCTATAGGCTCACAACCATTAAATTCTCAAGAGTATGCTACTAGCGGCATGTACAATTAACTTTCCATCAAGCTGGTTCAAAATCAGATAAACATAGTATGAACTTGAATCAGGACAAGAGAAGCTTCATTCTTCACATGCGCGAGCCACCAGGGACGAGCTGAACTGGTAAGAAAAGAAAAAGGGATTCTTAGGCCTTGAAATCTTTTTATATTGGAAAACCAGATAAGTTTTTGAAAGATTCTAATTTGAAGTCGAGAGAACTTGTAAGAATCTCGACTCAAAACATACCTCACACCTTTTCCAAATTCCTTCAAAAGTAATCACAGTTGATCCTTTCGAAAATAGCTGCTCGAGACAAGCTTCAAATGCTCCGCATATAGCCCACTGATAAAAAAAAAAAAGAATAATGAAGAATCGTTTTCGTTTTAGTTTGGGTACTAGCTATTTTGGTACTTAACGTTTTTTAAAGTTCGCAAAGGCAAATCAATCGCACTTACTTGTGTAGCACCCAGTTACAAAGAGCTTCAAATATTGCGACGTAAAAATCCGGAAAGAAACCAACCAAATCTCTCTCGATCTCCTCCTCAGTCTTCTGTCAAATAAAATAAGAAAACATAATCAAACATATTATATAAATAAATAAATATGATACTTTATATAATTGTGCAAACCCTCCTTTTTCTTTTGAATGGCAAACCTTCTTTCCGTTGCGCTGAGACTTGAACTCCCTCTCGTTGATATGTGAATACACGGCAGAAAAATATCTTCCTATATCGATTTCTTGCCTATAGCGAGGAAGCGTGGAGTCTCGAGGCTTGTGATATATGCTCTGATAAACACCTTTCAGTCTAGCATCCCAATCTTTAAAAGCTCCGCCAAGGTTTAAATTGTATTGAATACCATTCCTTATCATATGATCTCCTTTTACAAGATTCTTGAACTTCGACGCAAAGTCGATTCTTTCTCCAACAGTCCAGAAATACGGATGATCGACAAGGAATGATGGTGGAACTTCCCTAAAAATATAAATAACAGTTTAATGATAATAATATATAATTACATATAATGCATGAATATGTAAGTAATATCTAAAAATATACGAGATATTCATGTTATAATAAGAAACTTACAAATTCTTAGGAACGAAATCAAAAAATCGCCGCAATTCCATCGGAAGGAGATCGGTATCGATAGGTTGTATGACCGATTTCATTAATTTTACCAACTCCAGGATATCGTCTTTTTCTTTCTTCTTCGGATCTAAAGTAGGTAGGATCCGTCCCCTACCACCAATTGTAACAAAGGTGTTAAAGGACAGATCCCCAACGACATACGGGGTCTTCTCAAATAGAAATAGTAATCCTTTAGCAACATCCCTGCAAGTATATATGTTGAAAATATATATGTAAAGCTTTAATATAAGTTGAAAATTTCATAAATAAGCGAAGAAAATAATTCACCTGAAGATAGTCAAAAACTTTTCGGAGATATGATAATGCCACCACATCCCCGCCGGCTCATCCTTAAGCTCTAACTCCTTAAAAATCGAAGCGAAGTATTCGTCAACTGGGCGAACCGCTTCGGTGACCAGAAAATTCGCCACGTCGTCAGGGGATGCTACCAAGTTCTCCACAATCAGTAGGCTATCGTGCCGGCGACACAATGCTATCAACTCGCTGCATTCGCTGATCTGATGCTGTGAAGCCTGCACAAAGGACTTGTCTAACTTCGTCCCCCCGCATTCAAGAGCTCCCACGTAACAATACATCCCAGGCTTGGAATTTAGGATGACTTTATATTGAGCACTAAACTGCAAAAAATATAAATAAAGACAAGTGCATAAACATGATAAGAAGCATATTCGCGCCTCCGATTTGGAACTTCATTGAAAGTTAGGACCTCCAAAATAACTATTTAACATTTAGAAATTCTTGAGAAAACCGGTTTGGTTTTCCTCTCTGAACTTTCAGAAACATAGTATTCAACTAATTTAGCGAATACCCCCCTCACGTTGACCTCCATGTATGTTAGAAGAAGTACCCCTGTCCCTTGTAGTTTGCCGCACTTAACCAAATTTGTGAGAGCTTTTGAGGAAATGGGGAAAACGATAAGGAGCGCAGGGAGTATCTAAGAGAGGTATATGTTTGCTTATTGCAGATATAATAATGCATAAAGAAAAATGAGGGCCAACTTGCTTTTCCAGCTAGCTCTCTTTGCTTCTCGTGCTCATTCCTCGTATTCTTTTTTCACCAACAAAAACTCCCATCTAGCCTCTAGGTGTTATTTATTTTCCCAAAGCACACATATAAAGCAAGCTGTTAAAACATTAAAATTTACCTCTTTAGGTCGCCACTCAAGTACATCAGGTGTAAGAGCTCCATCATCCTTTTTAACTTCCAAACTACTTCACATGGAGGGGAAAGTTAGCTATTTTAAAATATTCTACAAGTAAATTAAAATAAGTTAATGAATTATATAACAAAGTCAAAAACTGACCTAGTAGCTCCTGCAGCTTCCTCAACGATTTCTTCCACCGCCTTCACGACCTTTTCATCATGCTTATTCCTCTCCTTCCTCTCTTTTCCACGCCTTTTTGTTTCGTTCTTTTTTCTATCCTCCTTCGCAATCAACTCTAAAAAAAAATTAAACGTTATGATAAAGAAAGAAAGACAATCCAACTTTTTCAATAGTACATACGTTTAGTTGAGCTATTCATTCATACCTTTCCCAATTTTAAGAGCTTCTTTTTCTGCTTAGCTGCACAGTTAGCTCTTTGAAATCAAAACACTTACTCTTAAAGAGAATATTATAATCTAACGTTTATATATATATATATATATATATATATAAATGAAAGTTTAGCTGTTTCATTCATCATACCTCTCTTTATTTCAGCAGACTTTTTTTCATCCTCTACACGAGTAATGAAAGTCTGGATATCTTTCTTCAATTGTCCCTCCTCTGATTTATCTAAAGCTTCATTAAATGAATCAAGAGCCTTATCGAGTTGCCTTGCTTTGTATAACTCAACCCTACAAAATACAAATACAGAAATGTGAACATCACTGCATTTTCCATTTTGATACAAAATAATTCTTAGTAGGAGATTAAAAAAGTATAGACACTTAAAAGTACCCGAATATATAACCAGATTTGGCATATATGAAATCATACTCATTTCCCGTGAAGCACTCCAAGAGAGACGAAAATGCCCCTACATCAAGAAAATTAAATTATGATTAATTGTAACAACATAGTCTAGATGGGAAAACAACTACCTTTATTGTTGTTGGCGGCACTCTGACAATGAGCTTTTAGCTCAAGCAGTTCACATACGCAAGCCCGTTTCAACTGGGGGATTATATGTTCAATATGCTTTAGGGCTTTCGCATACTCTTTACGCTCAGCAAACCTCCCAATAACTGATCTGGCTATTTCCAACATCTCCGATTCACGATCACCCATTGAAGAGCTTCTAAAGATACGAACAACAAAAACAATAAAAAAAAATATCAAATATCAGCCTGACCAATGATTCATAAGTAATAAACAAACAAGATATTATGTCACAACAAATAAAAGACTTCACAAAAATTAAAAAGAAACAATGCACTTCTTCGAATTCGAACCCACGTCAATGGTAGGACTATACTGACTATTGCCACTAGACCAAGCACATTATTTAATTTTAGAGCACATAATACTGGCTTATAAACATTTTGCCCGGTGGGGCAATGGCCCGTGTAAGTCCGTCTCTGCAGTGACCCGTGATAAGCATGGTTTGCAGGAACGCCGTCAAAACGGCCGGAACAACCATTCCGAGACGGAGTTGATTGAAGCGAGGCATTTTTCGGATGGATGGCATTTTTACGGGCGGAACTAATAGAAGGACTTGTTATGGGCTGACCCAGAAACAAAATAAAAAATATAAAACTAACACGAATACTTAACACGGACAGTCGGACACACACACGACAAGACTCACATTGAACCACAGAAGGAAGAGCACAACATCAATTCATCACAAACACAGGAGGAAGTCTTCACATGAACTATTTCGGTTTCAATATCCGAATTCTCATACAAAAATCACCGAGATTCGAATCAAAATGTGATCCCAACATACGAATATGACAAACATTACAAAGCGAACACAGTTACAGCACAAATCAAATTCGAGAATGTCTAGAAAGATTCTTCTCATATGAAGCATAATTCCTCACAGAAAACTCACCTAAGCCCGTAAATAAAACAAACTCACTCAAAACCTCTGACCCAAAACCCAAGCGACCCATAAACCCTAACAGCCAAGCCAACCACGGCATATAATCAACACACACACACATTGACGATAAACGAAATAAAAAATATAATCCAAATGCTCGATTCAAAATCACCTACAGGTGCAGAGCTTCTATAAACTTTTTTTAGTTTTTGAAAGCAGCTTCTATAAATATGTCGTGGTCTGGCTCGGTCCAGCCAGCTCTCGAGCCTTCGAATAAAATAATTCCGGCCAGACACAAAAGGGGGTTTTTGTTAAGTAGATTATTTTGTGTGAAATTAAAAAAAAAAAAAAAGGATTCTAGGTTTTTTAATTTAAAAAGGAATTGGGTGTTAAAAAAATCGAAGATTTGATTATCATTTTTATCCGCTCGACTGAAATTCATGTCGAAATGAGTGTTAATCGATGGCTTCGTGATTATTAAACATATTAACCCCAAATCTTAGTGAACTTCGTGTTTTTGAGCCTGAAATCGACGTTTTCGAACAGAAAACGATTTATTCGAATTTTTTTTCGAATTATTCGAGCCCTCGGATAGAAAAATAGCAATTATTCGAGGAAAAAAATTGAATTAAAAATTCGAATTTATTCGAAATTTTTTACTCGAATTGATTATTCGAATTAAAAAAATTAATTCGAATTAATTCGATTTTTTTACTCGAATAAATGCTGTTTAAGTTGGGGTATTTTGGTAACTCCGGTCCAATCCCTTCTGTTTAATAAAAATAGGAAGTGGTCCCTACTGTTAAAATGACAAAGATAGGACAGTATCAAAATTTACAAAATAAAAAAAAAATTAAAAGATAATTTTTTTAAGAACTAAAAAAAAATTAAAAAATACCCGAACCCGACCCGACAGGTTTTGGGTACCCGACAATCGGGTACCCGGATTTGATCGGGTCGGTTTCGGGTATCAAAATAAATAACCGAAGAGATCGGGTACCTGACCCGAAAAACTCGATCCCCACCCGACCCCAGGGGCGGATCTACATGGTAGCCGGGGGGGCCACGGCCCCCGCGAAAATTTCCAAAAAATTTAGTATATGTATATAGCATCGATCGCTAGTACATTCATATAGGGTTTTGATAGTACATTTTCAGAAAAAGGCATGTAGTACAATGGTTTGTGATTCAATATAATTCCTTAAGGTTCTGGTTCAAATCTCAATGTCACTCTTTTATCTTTTTTCTTTTACTTTCTATTTGTTTAACTTGTTCAGCATTTTTAATTGTTTTAACTGATATTTATTACTGAACAAAAAATCTAATATTTATTATTGTACTTTTTTATTATTAAAGCTATATTCAACCATTTCTAACCTTTTTAACTTTTGAATTTGGAGTAAGTCTAATTCAACCAAATTCATCTTGTGAGTGTTCTATTCCTTTTAAGTCTATAACAATTTGAATTATTTTAAACAACTAGTGACCTAATTATTCTAAGTATTATAAAAACCAATTAGTAATTAATAATATGTTTTTCATAGTAATTAATGATTTATTAAATATTTATTTAATATCTAATTAAATTAATTTTGACTTTTTCCAATACTTTTCATTATATATCTAGAGTTTCTTCCTCTATTGTCCCTCTACAACCTCGAATAACAGTGCTTAGAAATATTTATATTTTGAGACGTTGTAGTTGTTCGAGTTCCATCGAGGATTTTTTTTGTTTTTTATTGATATTTTTATGTTGACTGTTTTAAATTTAAAACTTTTATGGTGTATTTCATATGTTTTAAAGAAAACAAAATTGTTGCAATGATCAATTTCCATTCGAAAAACGTGAAATGAATTTATATTTTTTATGTCAAACTTGTTACGAACGCCATCCTGGATCCGCCGCTGCCCGACTCGATCCCGCCCCTAGCGTTGTGGAAGAGAACCTAAATTCTTAAAATTGTGATTTTCTTTAATGGGCTTAACCATAAATTGAGCTATTTAATTAAGCCCAAATTTTAGTTTCTTACTTCTTATTATTTAATCTTTATATTATATTAGAAAAAAAGTCTAAATTCATGTATAATTAATATTGTCTGATAAAAAAAAGAGTGATTAATTAAGTAGAGATAAACCGGTTTTTTTAAACTATTGCATAATTAACAATCATATACAAATTGTTATAGCTCATGATTATATTTATTTTATATAAATGTATCTCAAATAATCTAAACTGTAAAAATAATTAATTAAATGATATTGATATCAATTAAATTAATATGAAAACAATCAAGAAGTATTTAGTTCTTTAAACGAAAAAGAAAAATAGCGGAACGCCGCAATCGTTCCGTTATTATGCAATGGAACTGGAACGCTCATGCCAGTTCCACGTCCGGCGAACCATGATGATAAGTAATAAACAAACAAGATATTGCCTCAACAAATAAATATATCCATATATTATATTGAAGTAATAAACACCATCACGTTCGTATCATCTCGTCGCACAAAGTCGGGGTAAACAAGCTAGTACTAAATTTTCTACAGGCATCATAAACAATTAGGTATCAAATAATTCGGTGTGACCGACACAATAAAGAAGTCCAATCATTTGCTAAGATAACTATCATTCACAACTTTGAAAGCAACCACCTTAGGCTTTCACTTACCATCCAACAAAAAGATTAAGCACCACGGAAGTCCATACTTTGTAAATTCGCATAAACAACTCACCACACTTTTACATTTGATGGAGCAGCAGCTTCCAGACAGCCTAAACTTAAGAAAGCAAGCATAATAAACACAGTTTATAGTAAAATTTACTTACATTTTCCACATTTTGAATTTGACCATGTCTAACAGTAGAAAATATCCATACTTCGTGCTTTCAAAGAGATATATATTGCTCCAAACATCAATTCCGACATGCCAGAAAAAACAAAAATTAGGGTTTGAAACTCAAATTGAAGTAACTTGAGGGTTTTAAACTTACTTAAACTGACTGTGGGTTTTAGACACCAATTGCGGGTTGAACATAGTGGATCGGACGAACCTTGAGCGAGTTTGAGCTATTACGGGTGTTCTTTTTAGCCTTGTATTTCAGTTTGCAAAAGTCGAAAGACTTTGTATTTGGTAAGATTATTTGATTAGTTCCTTTTCCTAGGCTTGATTTTCATTTATTATAGTGGAATTCCGCCCTGAGGCACACAGCAAGGTTTTACAACTTGCTGCAAAATTTACTTCTCGAGTTTATCGTTTTTCGTCACTAAGTACTTCACAAATTCCGTTGTGGGATTAGTGTTGGTTTATAAGTTGCCTCAACATTAGTTGCAACATTTAGGTTACAAGTTTACTATTTTGTTTTACATTTATATCGGGATCCCGCTTCAACTTGGCCAAGCTCTGCAGAAAATGGAACTGCAAGTATACTCTCTGTCGTATGTTCAGCTAGTTAATTAATTTTATTAATCAAAATAAATATGAATTCGTCCACGATCATCACACATAATATACCTCCATCCACCTATATAAAAGGTCAAAATAGAAGATCGGATATTGGTCAAAACATTTATTATATTATTTAAAGGGTGTGACATGGCTATAAACCGTCACATTTGGTCTGTCATTTCTCTTTGTTAATTAATTACTTTAATAACGTTTTATATTACATTTAAATTTTTATTTATTTTACTTACATATTTTTGTTTATACAGTTAAAAAGCATATTTGTATACTATACATTGCAAATAATGAATATCAAAATTAGAAGTAACATAAATATAATTATATACTAACCGCGCGCATAGAGTGTGCGAAAACGTACTAATTGAAGATTAATGGGTTAGAACGGATCCTAAAGTACATTTAGGATCTACGGTACGACGGGTTATCGTGTATATATATTTTTTAATCCTTGGTAATTTACATGTTGGGGACAGAGAGAGAGTTGCGACAGCAGAAACTTAGGTAGTGGAGTCCGATCAATTACACCTATATTAGTATAATTTCTTTTTCAATTTTAACCGTAATATTAAATAACTACCCTATATTATTAAAATGAATTCTTTTTTCTCAATGAACC
Source organism: Craterostigma plantagineum (assembly GCA_027422505.1). Classification (NCBI taxonomy): domain Eukaryota; kingdom Viridiplantae; phylum Streptophyta; class Magnoliopsida; order Lamiales; family Linderniaceae; genus Craterostigma; species Craterostigma plantagineum. Next base: position 8,671,454 of record JAPQWV010000009.1, on the reverse strand, counting down.
ACTGGTTTTCACGTTGCTCCGCCACCGAGCTGAACTTGCATTCAACTATTTGCCTATAGACAGCGACGGAACCACAGGGGGGTCAGAGGGGTCGGCCGACCCCCCGGCGGCCGGAGCTAGAGGGTAGTAGTGTTGAGATATGGTGGCCTTCTTTGATGAAGTTGCAGACTTAATGTTGAAGCTTGAAGACGACGATGGAGGATCAGTAAATTGGGGCAAAATCTACAATTACAATTATACCCATTCACTTAACCAAAATTGCAAAATATGTCCATTATTATCTGTTTATTTATATTCTTAGAATATTTAATTAGGATAAAAAATATAGTCCAATAAAATATTTGTTTTAAGTGTGATTTATTTAGAAATATTTTTCAATAATATATAATTACATGATAAACTAATATTTATTATTGTTTCTATTGTTTTTTCAATATCATTGTTACTGTTTTTTATAATTGTTTTGAATTTTAATAACTTGCTATTATATATTATTATTCAAAACAACCTCTATAAAAGATTTTTTAGATCTAAAGATAATATTGACATATTGGCTAATTTCAATAAAATTATTACCTTGAAAAGATCGAGAGAAGATCTATACAAGATTAGTGATAACTTTCTCCCGCATTTACTGATATGATTTATCAAATCTTATCCTATATATGGAAATGTAGTCTGTCTGTCTTGCTGCCACGTGTCCACTATTTTAAAAGACTTTTATGACCTTCGCTATCAATTCTGCTCACGTCCAACATAAATAGGTTATTGCAAACAACAAGGAGAAAGCATGAAAGAAGATTTGATAATATCCAAAAAAACCCACGTTTTCTTTAAAACTGCCACGTTCTTCGAAAAGAAGCATAAGCGATTTGGGGGATTTCCTGTTTTCGTCATCTTGCACCAATTCAACAAAGGTGGAGAGAGACGTTTGGTCAGTTCCGACCATGCTCGGTCTTGGTTGCTCTGTTTGACAAGAGAAGGGCAAAGAGTTGTTGGTTTTTTTAGGTATCTCCCAGTCGAGGAAAATAGGTTATTTAAGGATGTCAGTTCTGCAATCTCAGGACTATTGTCTTGCAGAAGGTATATTAGAGTTTGTATTTTTGTTTTGAAATCGGATTTGTTGTATGTTATACCTTGCTTAATATCTTCTTATCACTTGCCCATGTCAATGTCTTATAGAATTGTTCTTGTGTTAATTTGTAATAGTCCCCTTTCTCATCAAGGTATTATGATGCCTCGAAGGTCTACGAATTCATGGTGGACACTGGACAGTAATATCACACCATGTTGTGCGGCATTAGCCATAATGATCACATCATGAGAAAGAGAGGAGATTGTGCCAAATATGCATTCGAATTCTTCAACAAGTTGAACGAGAAAGATGGCAAATGAAGCCTATCAACTGCGGGTCTCTCATCAAATCATTCTCCATATACAATCAGAAATGAAAAAGAGGGGGCACAGGTTTAAATGTTGTTATTTACAATACTATAATAAATACTTGCAGGAAATCAAACCAAAGAAAAGACGAAGAAACAGAAAGTCTTCACTGATATGAAATCAAATGAATCATACAGGAGTATAATCGAACCGAAGATGGTCGAGATCGGGAGATGGACGATGTTGGATTGACATGAAATGTAACATCATACACGTTTTTATCAGGGAAAAAAATAGTGAAATGGCTATTGATGCGTTTTTTAGGATGAAGAAGGCGATGAAGCTGAAAGTATATCCCGCTCCACTGATAAATTCACTAGAAAACGAAAAAGTCTTCAGGTAGTATGTCCAAATGATATAGCTATTGCTTGGCAACTTTTGTTGCTATCATATTCTTATTGTTCTTTCTCTTTGTTTCGAATTAATTTTAGATTGGAAATTGTTGTCTTAGTTCATGATGAAGACGACTAGAAGTGAGATTACAGATGAGATATGCTGAAGAATGAAGATCTCCTTGCTAAACATGTTTCCATATTTCATTCCCATGTGTATATTCTCGAGTCAAATAAAGTAACTGAAGGAGTGTGATTCAAATTATTATCCGTGCTTTGTGGAATACGATTTTATAGAATATGTTTTTGTTCTATTGTTCGCATATGTTTACGACTTAAGCGATATCTTTCACCGACAGTGTGTCCATTAATGTGGATTTCAGATTAGCAAGCTGAGGAATTTCGCATGGTATTATCCTTGGTGTTATCAGTCTTTTTTCATTGTGCTATTAAACTTTCTAGGTAGTGTACCTTATTCCCTCCACAAACCCACACATAATCATTTAATATGATTAGTTTAGTCCAGTCCCGTGCATTGCACGGCAAAAAACTAGTAAAATATTATATGAATGTGTTGGAAGTGAAGCATTTTGAAGTTATCTAAATATGTAGGTTTCACTGTAACATATTATGAAAATTGTATATAATAAAGCGTGATTATTGTACCAAGAACTTGAATATTTCTCAATTTATGTCGTACTAGTGTAGTATTCTCGACCCCCTAAATGAAAAATCCTGGTTCCGTCACTGCCTATAGAGAAGACTTGTGTTGAAACAAAAGAACAAAAAAGCTGAGCAAAAATATTCCAAGTGTTCCCAGCGAAGTCACAAAATACAGTTACAAGCTTGCAACTGCTTAAAACTACGACACAACTTCCTTCGAGTAACCCGACACGACAAGTAGAGAGTCTAGATAGATTTCTTAGCTTCATCGATTTTTTTCTTCCTCTCTTTCAAGCGTTGAATGCTGGCACGTTTTTTCTCTTGGCTCATCTGATGATAAAAATTGAATTTCATGTTAGACTCTTCTACTGACCACATAAGATGTTACACGAAGAATGCAACCAAAATCATTTAAGAAAAGATGGGGAAAAACTTTTACCTCCATTGCTTCAAGAATCTTCCTCTTTTTACGAGGCATTACAGTCTTGGCCATATTAGCCTCGTCTGTAGCACGTTGCTTAAGTGGAGCTTTTTCCTCATCGTCATCCTCTTTGTCACCAGATGGAGCATTTCGAAGCTCGTCTTCTTTTTCCTTACCAGATAGATTCTGAACTTCAAGTCTCAACTCTTCGAGGTATTGTTTCTCTACCATCGACGTCTGAATAGGTAAAAGATTAGTTGTAGCAGCAAATAGAAAATAAGAATACAAAAGGAATAACAAGGTTCATTTCTTCAAACACTATCACCATATATCTCTCCAAGATTATAGTCTATGACTTGTGAATATGCACGATAGATACCAAGTATGATATAACTGAAATACCAAATTTAACTAATTGGTAGGACAGGTTGAATATCAAGTGCGTCAAGTTAGATACAACAAAGCTTGAAATTTGTTCAGGCAAGCATGTAGAGCGGTGAGCAAGCTTCCATAAGTGGTTACATGAGCTTAGAATACGTTGGTGTGCATAGAGAGAGAATACCTTCTGCTTTTTCTTTGCCTCATCAATGGCTTCTGCTCTATCAATAATGCCTAGCAAGCTCTGAGGATCATCTAAGTCCTCTTTACCCATACCAGGCAATGGTAGGACTTGTTTTCTTTCAGCAGCCTTCAGTCGTTCAATAGCTTCAGCATACTCGGGAACATGGCCTTCGGCTTCATTGTCAACAAATGGAGACAAATGTGGTGGGGGAACACTGTTGAAATCCACGAACAACTAAGAGTTTAAAGGCTTAAAAACATAACGAAATAAACAGTCTAGTATCTACAATATACTAATGCAAAAGCTCAAAGAAAAATATGTTATAATAGCATTACCATCCAATTGCATATTTCTCAGTAGGCAATATGATCCGTGCATTTACACAATCATAAACCCACTGTGGCTGAACATATTCTCTCGAAAGGAAGCGACGGCCTAGGGTAGGTCTATCAACTACCTGCACAAAAAGTGCAGCTGAATCTCAACGTCTACTCCAACAAAGTCCTTGTGGATATTCGGAGATCCAAGTTCAAAGAGTCAAAAGAATTCAAACCATCGTAACTACATGGACATGCAACATGCTTAAATATCTAGGCCATTTCACATAAATAAGACTGGGAATTTGCACAGAAGACAGTGATATAGAGGGGGAAGCAAACCTCATGAGTAATGCTCTGGTCAGATTCCTCATAGGGAGCTCCTTCACCTTCCCAAGATACTTTGCCACCAAACGCAGGGATGATGAAAAGCAACGACTCTCTCGGTACCTAAGGAAAAACATTAACCAGAAAACCAAATCAGATCCAGGTATAACAAACAAACGAAGGTATATAGGAAGAAACAGGCACTGCATCTAACCTCACGGCTCAAGAAGAATCGCATGTTCTTAAAGAGGGTTTTACATTCCCGTGTTTCCTCGTCTTCGTCATCTTCATCACTAGCATCATTGACGAGGCGAATCGAATCATCATTCAAAGGAAGTTGTTGCTGAAGTTGGGCAAGCCGAAGTTCAGACTCTTGTTTATCTTCACTCTTCTCAGTTCCCGAAGATATAACTTCTCTGTGAGCACTAGCTTCAAAATATCTTGACAAAGCATAAAGGTCTGCAAAGAGTTGCAAAATAATCAGCCAATGCACAGCAGGTATTCTCATACTGTCCGAGCTCTGACACACGAATTATCGACAAAAAAGGACAAATGCGTTATGAGTTAAGTTATAGATACCTGCGGCCAAAGCTTCCAGTCTAGGGTCAAGAATTGGTGGATACTTCACATTTATTGATTGATAAACTTTGTAATTGACAAATCCAAGAAGCGTCTGCGGATGACAGAATAGGAAAAAGAGATAAGTGAACACATGAAAGTCGATAATACAACACATTCGACTCCATTAACAGCCCGTAGTAACAGAGATGAATAACAGGACACTAAGGAGCTTGTCATGTTGTCATCAGTGAAATAATAACTGAATAACTTTCAATCATCATCGCTCATAGCATGGTGAAACTTTTGTACAGCAAAGCTGACTAAGAAATCAAACGAGAAAACCTAATGCCAATCAGTGTTAACCAAATTTATTTTTCACAGTTCATTAACTTCAAGAAATATAATCAAGAAACATCCCACACAGAACTTAGAAATCAAATCATGATGTGTATTCAAGATCCAACCTCATAAAACTCCAAGAAAGTTAACATGACTCTGTAATCTACATCAGGCAATACTTGCTGCAACGCATGAGGAGTTAACCATGTAATTGTTTGACCCTCAACCACCGCCTGCAAGGATATTAAAAAATAGGATAGAGCAACAAAGACAACAAATGCAACTCTTGCTTCAAGCCAAGATCCCCAGGCTACTCTTAACCTGATAGTATATGCCTTTCACAGAAATGAATGTCTTCCGAAGTTTATGGGTACGGGAAATAAATGCCTGCCACTCATGGCTCAACCTACAATTATCAAGAAAACATTTGTTCTGATCAAACAAACAATATCATTGGTAACATAACCCAAATTATGTAGCAAAATTAATCATAAGAAACCTTCGGCAACTATGAACGCGATCTACAGGTATTTTCTCTCCGTCTACAGCCCTGTCTACAGCAGGCAATGCAGCAAATAGATGTACCATGCTAAGACAATCATCAAGATCCCTCAGAGCATCGACAAATTTTGGATACCTACAGGGCAAGCATGGGATGTAATGTGAGCTCATAAACCATGCACATAGTTTTTAAAGGCGCGGGGCGCAAAAAGGCGACGAGGGCTTCGCCTTGCCTCTTGAGGCGAGGCGCAGTCGAGGCGCTCGCCTCAATTATCGAGGCGCAATTTGAATTACGTAAATAATATATATATATATATATATATATATATATATATATCAAAGTAGCATATGTAAAATTATATAATAGTAAGTTTAACATAGTTATTTGGGGCGCGCCTAAGGCGCGCCTAGGCGGTGAACGAGGTGAGGCGATGGTCAATCGCCTCTACGTGCTCAGAGGCGACCTCCTTTGCGGAGGCGCGCCTGAGGCGGCGCCTCAGCGTGAGTCGTTGAGCCGCCTAGGCGGTGAGGCGACCGCCTTGGTGAAGCTTGGTCCATTTGAGCTGTAAATTTGTCGATGACAGGAAAGCTGCAAGAAGATGAAGTAGAAAAACCCTAAAATTGATTATGGGCTTGATTTGGGCCTATTGGAAAAATATATATATCAAACATTAAAATCTTAAAAAGACCCAATTGAGTTTAATTGTAATTTTTATTTCTTTTTTTTTCCAAAATTGTAATTTTTATTTCTACAATGCAAATTAATTGATTTTTTCATATATAATTAACGAATTCTTATTAATTAAATGAACTTATCAACAAAAAAAAATTCATAAGAAAGCATGAACAATTATTTATATAGTCAAATGTACTCAATAAGAGTATATTATATATAATATTTATAAGTTCTATGTAGATATTCAAAACCGTATTCACTTAATAAAAATTGCAGTTTTTAATTAAATAACCAAAGTTTTTTAATATAACTGAATACCATCTATATAAGTTATGAAATAAAATCAATATACCTATACTACCACATTTTTATTTAATCAAATTTGTTGGAAAAACATTTATATCTGTAAAAATTCTATAAAACTAAATATATTATCATATATAATATTAGTATAATAAATCTCGCCTCGGTTTATGAGGCGGGCGCCTTATTTGCGCCTCGCCTCTAAGGCAAGGCGGGTGGCATATCGCCTCTTTGCGCCTCTCGCCTTTAATAACTATGGTAAGTTATTGCAATCAATTTCTACTAAATGGGAAATTTAAGTGAATATGATAATTTTATACAATTTCATTTGGATAATTTACAATGGCATCAAATATATATTTATGAGTGTTTTTATTTCAATGAAAAGATTGGAGTATTAAATTTAATTAAAAATATTTTGTAGTTATACAAGTGAATATTATAATTTTATACAGTGGCATTCGGATAATTTACAATGCCACCGAATAAATAATTGTAGATGTCAAATATGTTTTCTGAGCCAATATTTAAGGAACATGGAATAAATTTACCTTGTAATATTTAATTTAAAAACATATATATTGAATAAGTATGGATATTTTGTAGTTAATATAAATTAAAATTGGGTTAGCTTTATAATCTATATTAACTAAATGTATTTATCATTAATACTATCCAATAAAAAAGCCCAATGGAAGCCCAATATCACTAAACCTAGTTAAAATAGTTTTTCCTGCCACCTCATCATCTTCTTCAGCGTATCGTCGTATCTCACCAAACAAAAGAAAAACCAGAAAAATGAAAAACCAGCCAAGAAAACTCAGATCCGACCAAAAAAACCCAGATCCGGCGAACCATGGTGGTGAGGCGAGAAAGGCGAGCGCCTCAGAAGACGTCGCCTCGTTACGAGGCGCTCGCCCGAGGCGCGCCTCAGTGAAGTGAGGTGAGTCGAGGCGGGTCGAGGCGAAATGCCTTTGCCTCACCTCGCCTCTCGCCTTAGGCGCGCCTCACATCGCCTTTTAAAATTATGACCATGCATTAGTAAAGAACATCAAAAGAGCCAACAAAAATGTTACCTCTCTTTAATAAGCATATCAAGAGTGTAAGTAGGCTTCCGTGTCAGCAACCTCTCCGCAAGATCCCTATTCTTTTTCGACATGGCTTTCTTTACCTTCTTCTCATATGCCCTCATATCTCGTAATTTCTCTAACAAAGGCTCGTGTTTCAAGAACATTATGTCTTTCATGTGATAATAAGAATGGTGATTGCCCTTCACCTTCTTCTTCGGTTCCCGAGGGAACACACCCTTGAGGATGCATAATTTTCTGGAACACAAAAACATCGCAATAAGTCCCACTCCAAATACGTCATGAATTGTCGGTCAAAGATTAAAACTTTAAATCAAGAAATAAAACATAAACGAAAGTTAAAATGCACCAAAGAAAAATAATTATACCAACGGTAAGAAATATATTAAGAACTATCTCAAGCGATGATGATAGAACTCACTCACATGCTTGCACCAAAGAAAATTATCTCATAATTCCATAGAAATGAAAATTGAGACCTTAAAACGCAAATTCCAACAAAAAAAAAAGAAGGAATTAAGGCAAAGAGATGAATAACAACCTAAACACCGGGAGACTGACTTGAAGGTACTTCACCGCTTGAGTTCTCGTAACATACTTAGCAGCGTTACCTTCCTTCTTCTTTCCCTGACAGAAGAGAATAAAAGACGAACAAATGAATAAAAACAATTCTCATTTTCAATTGCAGTAACTCTAATAATGAACTTACCGCGGGCCTGAAGTGCTTCGGCATGGCGTAGACCGGCGTATGAGGATAGCGTGATTTTGCCCGCTGGTGACGGAGGAAATTGCACGCCGACGCGCGTCGTAGGGCAATGAGGGTTTTAGGCTCTTTCTTACAGCTTTGGAAGTGTGTATATATATACCACTTCCCACCATAATGGACATTGGACTAAAGATCTTAATATTGGCCTGTAGCAATATGGGCCATGTGAAAGCCCATTTCTCAAATCTTACGATGAAGGCCCATTAATAAAGGCCCATTTTAGGGTCCACGTTTTTTTGTTTTATTTTGCAAAATGAAAAAAAAAAATGCTTTGCATCGAACTAGGGATGGCAATGGGGCGGGTCCGGGACCCGGACCCGCCCCGAACCCGCCCCTAATGGGCCGGGTATTTTCAAAATAATCGGGTATGGGGCGGGTCGTGGATTTAAATTTTTCTACCCGGCCGGGTCCGGGGCGGGTCCCGGGTCTTGCCAAACCCGCCCCGAGACCCGACCCGGGACCCGCCCCGAAAATATTTATATATTATAATTTATTTCGTAATTAAGTTATATAGTGTTATTGTTAATATTATGAATAAAAGATCTGTTGGTCTAATGGTAGAAGTTTGGTACCTCAAAGGTGAGGTCGTGGGTTCGAGTCTCAAGCAATGCATTTCTCTATTTTTCTCTTTAAAAAATGAAAAAATTAAAAAAAAAATTAAAAAAATAATATATCCGGGTCTGGCGGGTCAGACCCGGTTCGTTCGGGTCCAGTCCGGGGCGGGGCGGGTCCAGACCCGAGGCGGGGCGGGGCGGGTCTCGGGTCTGCTAATAAATATTCGGGTCGGGTCCCGGGTCCAGCCAAACCCGACCCATACCCGACCCGTTGCCATTCCTACATCGAACACATCGGCTTCATAAAGAATATTATTTTATTTAATTTCTATAAAATAAATTATATAGCAATGATTTGGAGTGAGGGGCAAAGGCACATGAGGATTCACATGATATTGTTTTTGCCAACTCATAATCAAGAATTTAGACTTGCTTGTATGTTCAAGTGCAGAAGGCCCTACCACTTATCCCAACAAACAGCACAAATTCTAAGAAAATATAATTTACATGTAAGAATGTCTAGAATAAATAAGCACCTTTGGCAGCGTCAACCTTTTTATGCATTATTTTTATCTTACATTGTAATATTAATATTCCTCCACTAGTATTAAAGTATTAAGATAATCCTAGAGAAGCCAGGATGATATAATATCTGACCGTACAACGGCCATGTGATGGTAGTACGTAGAAAACATAACAAAAGGGACCAAAGTGACAGTTAATGGTTTAGCATGCATTTGCCTTCTAAACTATAATCCAATCTAATAATTCAAATATTATCCTTGATCAGAACATTGCGCATGGGCATGTGTTACATCATTATTTTTTATATACATATCTGATTAATCCTTGTGATTGATCTCTAACATCCACTGACGAAAGACCTACTTATTTGATCTGAAATCGACTGATCTATTAATTGGGCATATTTAGTTCAAAAATCTTTGTTGATGTTCAGTTAACAGATACATTTCAGGTTTGGATATACATAGCCAAACAAGTGGATTAGACTACATGAAACTAATCAACCTCATCACTTTTCTTTCTACAAAAAAGAGAGGAGATATAGTTACTATTGTTCAAACTGTCATAGATTAAAGAAAAAAGATGAATCGATATGTTTAAACCTATTCATTATTATAGGTAAGCTCAGAAAATACTGAAATGAACATAATTAAGGGCCTAGTTAAGCGAAGACAATCCAAGTCCAAGTTCAATGCTTGAGTTTTTATAGCAGCAAATCAATGTCTAGTCGATCCCTTTTATCAAGTTTACAATCATGGCCAAGACATGACTACCACTAAATTAAATAACTTGCTTTAAATGAGTGGTTGTATGCGAAGAACAGCAATGTAAGAACACTAATATGTACTCAGTCTCATACACACAATGGCATTATATTACAATACAACTTCCAAGTGGTACTTTCTCTTTGTTGAGTGGTAGGGCATAATATGTTGTGCTACAGATTAGTCAAAACCATGTGATTTGAATATCGCCGTTTGATTTTCCACCTGATATGTCTTTACCAACTTTTCGTAATTACTCTCTCTCTCTCTCTCTCTCTCTCTCTCTCTCTCTCTCTCCTCACTAACAGTAACACCCTTCCATCTATATATATAAGAAGGTTCTTATACCAAAGAAGATACAGAGACGCACACAACAACATTTAAGTCAACCAAAAAACATTTCCTTTCTTTAAATTCCTTACAAGTTACAGTTTCTTTCTAACCTCGTCAAGTTAGTCAAACATTATGGGAATGAAGCTAGCCAATGCGAAGAACAAGCTGCGTCGAACAATCTCGCCGAAGAATTTCGTGGGATTTTCGAATACATGCCCCGATGTCCCAAAGGGGCATTTAGCAGTATATGTGGGAGAATCTTGCAAGAGATTCGTAATGCCCATTTCTTACTTGAACAGCCCATTATTTCAACAACTTCTGCATTTGGCGGCAGAAGAGTTTGGGTACAATCACCCAATGGGAGGGCTCACTATTCCGTGCTCCGAGGATTATTTTATGAGTCTTACGGCTATGTTAAGTGGATCTTCGTGTTCTTAATTTATGTCACCCCTCTCCTTATTATGAGATGAAAGATTCTACTCGGCTAACGTTTCTTTGAGTTTGAGGATTGGGATTATGAGAATTAGGGTTTGTTTTGATCCTTTAGGACTTTTAGATCAAATGTAAATTCGATATAATGTAATCAATGAATTTCATTTTTTTTTATCTTACCCTACTTCATTGTAACACTCTTAGATTGAAAACGAGTTTCTATATCGAGAGATTGATACGTCTCTACTAATATTATAATAATCATACCGCACTTCATTATTTGCAGTGGATATATTGAAAAGATTTAACTTCAAAGTCTTTTGAGTTTAACTGCTGCACATGTGGGCAGACATGCAATAATAGACATAACGTAGTGGTGTGGTGTGTTGGGAGGGCCATGAAAATGGCTATATTAATATTTGTTTTCTTGTCTTGCAATTTGTAATACAAAATATTAGCAACCCTTTTATTAAATGATGGTAAAAATGTAATTTCTCGGTCCTTCTCAGATGTCCCGAAAATGTAACTGTTGGATCTTCGTGTCCAAAAGTAGGAAGAAACAATAACCTTAAATGTTTTTTTAGAAGGAAATAGCAAATCAACCCATGCAAAATCTGTGTTCTTATGTATGAAAGTGAATTTTTCAGCAATAAGATCGTTGATGTTTACTTCACTGCAGAAAAAATGACGAATGATTTGATGCCACATAAGACCTAAGCTAGTTTTGTGTCTTGGTTAGTTTTATCCAATCTAGCAATATTTGTGTGCGTGCAAGTGACCAAAAACCGTAGAATTAATAAGATAAGAATGGAAAAAGTTGATTGCAACAATTCAGGAGATATTTATAGTATATGATAAGAGGAAGTATCATAACAACATTTTTCCTTTTCTTGAACAATGACATTTCAATCTGCGAGCAAGTGTGGTCATTTATTTAATTTGGGGCAAAGCCATGGGTAGGTGTAATTTATCATAAATTATAAATCGATGAAAATCCAAACAAGTTGGGGCAAACATGGATCATGGCGTGCCTGATCTAAATAATGCATGCAGAACTTAATATGCCTGACCCTACATTTTATTTGCATCGATCCTTGCATTTTCCGAAGATAATACTACATAAATAGGGTCCTACTATTCACACCCCCTATACCCTTCTTTTCACCCCCCTAAACACTTGATTTTTGTAATAATAATTTTACATAATCACATGATTCAACAAATATTATCTTATTTTCCATTAAATCAATAATATTAATTGCATGGACTATTTAAAAATTATTAATTAAGTCATTTTAACCAATGACACATTTAGAACTAGAAAAAATGCGCGTGGCCCGCGGGCCGGCCGACCCCACTCTGGTACTGTCAAATGGTCTCGCGGGCTGTGGGCCCGCCAAAGTGACGGGGCGGGCCTATGCGGGTAAGCCTGAGCGGGCCGCGGGCAGACCCGCCAAATATCAAAATTATTTTCTTAAAAAAATAATAGATAAATGAATTATATAGGTTTTTTATATTTGTTGAGATCCAATTTTTCATTTAATAAAATTTTATAACATAAATAAATTTTTATTAAAGAATTTAAATTGATTAGGAGTAATTCAACTTCATTAGTTATTGTAATGTTTTTTTATTTTTTTATATAGTTTATTTCATTTTTTAGGATGGGGGCGGGCTGCCATTTCTCAGGCACGCCAGTAGGGAGGGGGCGGACTGCCATTTCTCAAGCCCGCCAGAGGGCGGGCTGCGGCAGGCCCGCCAAATATCATAAAATTAATATATAAATGAATTATATAGGTTTTTTATATTTTTGAGATCCAATTTTTAATATCATCAAACTTAATTACTAAATAAATTTTTATTAAAGAATTTAAATTTTATTAGGAGTAATTCAACTTCATTCATTTATGTTAATGTTTTTCTTTTTTTTTATAATTTTTCTCATTTTTTAGGACGGGCCGGGCCCACCAGGCCCGATACCCGCCAGTAGGACGGGGCGGACCTTCATTTACTATGCCCGCCAGATGGAAAAAATAGTCTTTTTTAATCGGCAAGTATTTATTAAATATTACTTTACATATTACTTAAATTATTAACATTAAACTCTTTTTTTCCTTTTGTATGGGGTATGTAATTGGTAAATAATTAATGTTTAGTCTACATATTAATGAGGGGGTGCAAATAGAAAAAAGGTGGGTGCCAATAGAATTACCCTAATAAATAATAACAAAGCAATAGAAAAATTAAAATATACCAAGCTCTATATAAACGTCACTGCTTTACATCCTTGGAAATCAGTCACATCGATCTAAAGCATTTATTCTTAAAACCCATATTCCATTCTTATTACCTCATTTTTTAAGACTTTTATTACATCCGATATATCATGGGATTAATGAGATTTCATGCTATTTTACATCACAGTAAGCACATAGCTCGTAGCCCATCTTCGTCGCATTCTTCTTCTTCTTCAGTGTCGGGATTATATAAATGTGTACCGAAGGGTCACTTAGCTATATACGTCGGAGAAAGTATTCATAAGAATCAATTCGTAGTTCCAATCTCGTACTTAAGCCATCCTTTGTTTCGAGATCTTTTCAAGTCTTCCGAGGAAGAGTATGATTTCGATTATCCTATGGGAGGGCTTACTATACCATGCACCGAGCTTGCATTCAAGAACGTTGCGAGCCATTTGGACCGTGAATTGATGCAGTCCAAGGAAAGAAATTAGTCGTCTTAGATAAATAAATAGCTTTGATAGGTTGGTTTTTTTTTTTTTCTCTCTATTGTTAAGACACTACTAAGTATGACGATATATCTCAATAATAATTATCGACTACTATTGAAGCCGTCTTATTTTATTTTATGTAAAAAGTTCAATTTTTTGTTAGGCTTTCAAGATTACCAATACCGAGAGCGATTGAATACGCTCTTTTCTTGGACCAATCCTTCGATAAATTGACCTCTTATGTTATATGTATGTGTTAAATTGGCACTGATAAACGTATTTTAATGCGTTTATCATATTAATTATTAGGGGTATAATAGAACCTTAGCAATGAATTCATGCAGTTATTCGATATATTTACACTTGTTTTGTTGTTGAAGGAGCTTAGGACGAGTTTCGGGCGAAAAGGAGCGAAAACGAGGCAAAACGGCGCGAAAAGGGTCACACTGCTACCGGTCACGGCCAGACGCATTAAGCGTCACGGCCGTGACGAGGGACAGAAAGCGACGGAGAGGAGTACTGATGACGGTCACGGCCGTGACGGACTTTGCACCAGACCGTGACACTCGGCAGAGAAGCAGGACGAAGACACTGTGGGACGTCACGGCCGTGACGACCCCTGCACCAAACCGTGACGCAAGGCAGAGACTGGCGCTGATGACGGTCACGGCCGTGACGTGCTATGCGCTTGGCCGTGACCTTTGACAGAAAGTGACGAGACGCGAGCGGTGTTGGTCACGGCCGTGACGGCCCATGTCCCAGGCCGTGACCGACACGGGAATAACTATAAAAAGCCCAAATTCGTCCCAGAAAGGGCACAACTGACCAGAGATCAATTCCCAACCATCCAGAGACGAAACTAGGGCGAAAAGAACAGGAAATCCCGTCCCGGAGCGCAACAGACGGATCACGAAGAATTCACGCCGAATTAACGAAGAACGAAGATCTTTCCACGAGATCACCTCAGATTCATCAGTAGGAAAGATCATGAATTCTTCATCCTTATCTTTTAATTCTTTAGTTGTTTCTCCTTCAATTATGCGTAGCTAAATCCCCGTTGTGTTCGGGATTAGATGAACGCTAGGATATTTCGTAGTTAAGACATATATTATCGTGACTTTGTGTTTTTGACTATTTATCGTTCTATGAATAAGTTTCGTTGCTTTAATATGTCGATGTGTTAAAGTGATTGTGTGGAAAAATGTTTAGGGCGACAGCTAAACAACGTTTAGGCCGTTCATAGAAGATAGGATTCGAGTATAGGGCGAAAGCAAATACTCGATCCTCGCCGTTAGTAATTATTGAATTTTAGATCCCCGCGAGCGTTTAGAGCGACAGCAAATTCGCGAGCGGATAGGAAATTACTGCGATTTAGTCTTAAGCACTTAGGAGCAATTTTACTGTCTTAACCGATAATACCTAGCGGGATTCGAATCCCGAGCACGTCTTTATCATCTGAAAACTTTCGCATCAGTTAGTCGCGTTCTTTAAATTTCTGGTTGATTTAGGAGCGATCTGTTAGGTTAAGTCGTCAAACAATTTACGCACTTTATTTAGGCTAAATATCGAGTCGATAGGTCATTACTAGTACTTGATTTATTCCTTGTGTTCGATACTCGTTTACTCACTTTACTGCACTACAAACGATAGGTCCACTGCCTATCGCACGTCGGTGATA
The DNA here is from genome assembly GCA_027422505.1 of Craterostigma plantagineum. NCBI lineage: Eukaryota > Viridiplantae > Streptophyta > Magnoliopsida > Lamiales > Linderniaceae > Craterostigma > Craterostigma plantagineum. The sequence continues at coordinate 8,656,141 of JAPQWV010000009.1, read as the reverse complement.
GTAATTAGGTATACGTTTTATTTATCACTTGTCGCACTTTCCATTCACACACCACGTGTCGATCAGGCACCTCTACAAGAATGTAAGAGTTAGAGAAGCGCTAAATATGTATTTCCACACAGGCAACCATATATTACACAAATGGATATTGTCCAACTCAACGAAACCACGATATATATATTACAGAGGTATAACAAAATCATATCATACCGTACCATATTACCAACACAACCGATCCATGCATATGTGTATATATATATATGTATATATATGCATATATAATAAAATCAGATCTCTTACAGCTTCAGGGAGGATCCAATCCTTCTCTTTCTTAGCCGTTCAGCAATGATGAACGCCAGCTCAAGGGACTGAGAAGCATTGAGCCTCGGGTCGCAGTGAGTGTGGTACCTCGAGCTCAAGTCGTTGTACGTAATCGTGCGGGACCCACCAACGCACTCGGTAACGTTCTGCCCCGTCATCTCCAAATGCACTCCGCCCGGAAAGGTTCCTTCTTGCTCGTGCACGTCGAAGAAAGCCCTCAACTCGGCCTTCACGCAACAGAGATTTATTAACCATCAGAATTGGCCCAATAAAGTAAAATAAAATAAAATATCAGCTAATGAATCGCACCCTAATTGCGTCGAACGAGCGAGTTTTGAGCCCGCATGGAGCCTTGATGGTGTTTCCGTGCATAGGGTCGCTGACCCATGTGACTACTTGACCCGCCCCGCGAACCGCTTTGATCAGCCCGGGAAGCTTCACTCTCATGTTCTCGGCTCCCATCCGTGCGATCACTGTTATCCTCCCGGGCTTGTTCTCGGGATTTAGGATGTCGATCAGCTTGACTAACTCGTTTGGATTCATCTTATCGCTAACCTGGACATAAGAAGCAATAGTTATTACAAGACAGCTTCCAAAATTAAGCAATTTAGGGACATTATATGCTCGAACCCTTGATTTTGCCCCAAATTGCTTAATTCTCTAAATTTGTCAGACCCTAGATTATATGCTGAAACCCTAGAATTTGGGGCAGAATTTAGGAGTTCGGCGTATAATGTCCAATTTTGAAAGTCATTATCCCTAAAAAATGCCAACCCCTAATTTTGATGTCCCTACAAAGCCGCACCCCGTAAATTACGTAACGATGCCTAAAATATTACAAAACACTTGGGAATTTTCTGGACAACAACCTTAATCCCGAGGGGGTTCGAGACACCTCTCAAGAATTCCACGTGGGCCCCGTCGAGCTGCCTGGTTCGTTCCCCGACCCACAGCATGTGGGCCGAGCAGTCGTAGTACAGGCCAGAAGTCGAGTCCATTCGAGTGAGCGCTTGCTCGTAAGGCAATAACAAGCACTCGTGCGATGTCCAAAAATCGGTCGTGGTCATCACTGGGTGATCGGCCGTAAGGCCAGAAGCATCCATAAACCCTAACGCCTCATCGACACGGTGCGCCAGCTCACGGTACCTTTATTATTATTTTTTTTCCAACAAAGAATAAATTAGTTTGTACGAATCAGACAAAAATGATACGATGTAAGGAGATTAAAGGAATAAACCTATCGCCTTGTTCGCTGTGCTGAGTGAAATCAAGATTCCATTGGCTGACCCTTTGCATAGCAGCGTAGCCACCGGTGGCAAAGGCTCTGAGGAGGTTTAAGAGTGGCTACGGATTGGGTATAAGCTCTGACCATCCTTTGAGGGTCGGGAATTCGAGATTTCTCATCGAAGGCATCGCCGTTAACGTTGTCCCCGCGATAACTTGGCAGTTTCACGCCGTCTTTCTCTTCGAATGGGTCGGACCTTGGCTTGGCGAATTGGCCTGCCATTCTTCCCACCTAATGAATGATGTAATAAATCACTCTGCTCTGAGGGAAGATATGCAGTAAATGGCAGAACAGAAACAGAGAAATCAAAAGAGACGCTGGAATAGCAGACAATGGGTAGAAGGATGTAATAATCATACGCCAATTGCAAATTAACCTCGTGTAAATTACCTTAACAACGGGCATCTGACCGCCGAACATAAGCACGACGCCCATCTGAAGAAGAACCCTAAAAGTATCCCTGATGTTATTTGCGCTGAACTCTTTGAAGCTCTCGGCGCAATCGCCGCCCATGAGGAGGAACGCGTTGCCCAGGGCGGCCTGTCCGAGTTTTTCCTCGAGTTTCCTCGCCTCTCCGGCGAAGACGATCGGCGGGAAAGATTCGAGGGTCTTGAGGACCGATTCGAGGACGTTTTGGTCGGGATACTCAGGTAGCTGAAACGCCTGCTTCGATTTCCAGCTCTGGAGGCTCCAGCTCGTGGGAGTGGAGGTGGCGGCGGAGGCGGCGGCGGAGGTCGATGATGGGTTGGAGGATTTGGCGGCTGAGATTGGTTTGGCGGTGGTGGGTTTCGTGGGGAGTGAAAAGGGTCTGCTCGGAATCGACGGCGGCGGCTTTGTGAGGAAGGGATTTGAGAGAGACATGGCCTTGGCTTGCATGGGTGGACGGCGATGGATAGGCTCTAGCACGGTGGTTCAAGGTGGAGAAGAACAAGGAGGAACAAAGTGTCTTTTGTACCTACGATGATAATGGTGGTAATGACTAATGAGTGATGATCTCTTATGTTCGATCGATGGATTCGGATTAGGTCAGAACGTACGTACAAGATTTGCCTGTGGATAGATACGGAATTTATGTTTTCTTTTACTTGATCATAAGATAGGCCACAGGCCCACACAACACAACACAACTATATTTTTTAATACGTGATCAAGGAATATAATATAATCTCGGAACATGTATATTCGGATAATCTTCTATAATATTACATCTATGTTGAAAATATCCACGATGTCAATTATCGTGACGTTATTATGTTGACTAATGAGTCGTTACGAAATGAGGATATTTATATAAAAGCTAGATAATTCAATCTTCGAAAGGTTTTTGGGTAGGAGAACGTTACCATCATCAAGCCAATTGTATCACATAATGTTCCAACTTCTCAATCTTTAATTTAGTAATCGACAACGACGTTTTTCGTTCGTCGGTTAAAGAAATTAATTAAGTACAATATTCCATTTATTATGTTGTGCAAGTTGGGCCGATTTCGTTAATCAACCATCGGGCCAAAGCCTGGACTTAAAATTAGCGATAATAAGGTTCGAGGTCAATTCAATTAGTTCTGAACAAAGAATGTATGAACTGTGATTAGATCCTAGAAGAAAAAACCATGTACGGTACCTGTATAGTAAAACATCTATAAATTAATACTCTATAAATTAATAAACTCTCTAAAATAATAAAATATTCCGGTCCCGACTTGGGCCTTTGTAAAAAATCTCACCAAATTCGATAAGATAATAATATAATAATTTTTGGAAAATCCCTTTATAAATTTTAGGTCCCATTAAAACTCTAAATTAATAATTCATAAACATTACAATTATAAATTATGATAATTTGCTAAAATAAGAATCTGTTTGTTAGATTTTATGGATTTCATCCCTAACTTTTTAAATTGCAGTCAATAGCTCCGATGTCGAGTTCTCTAGCCGCAATAAAAAGTTGTGAAGGGTTGTTGTCGCCATTTTGTGTCGCTTAATATCCCTGAACGATACTCCAATGATATCCTGAGAGCATTGATATTGTACCTCAACTAATTTTCAAACGATATTTTTCATTAGTTCACACTTCTAAATCGTTTTTGAGTACATGAATATAATTGATGAAATATATTTGAATTCATTTATCGTCAATACATTTCAAAATTGTTGAATTTGATGAGTCTCTCTTTTAATTAATAAAATATTAATTTATCAATATATTAATATCTCTCTAAATTAATAAAATTTCATGGTCCCAATGCTATTAATTTATAGAGGTTTTAGTGTATATACCTACCTATGTATATTTAAGGAATTACAAAACTAATCCGAGTATTTTATTTACGAATGCCATGGAATATAGAATTGATTCTGAACTTCGACTTCATCAGCCAATTTTGACCGGATAAACAATTTTATATATATATATATATATATATCAAGTAGAACAATTTTGGAATGGAATAATAATAAACTCTGATTCAATTTCGTGCTGGTGGGTGGGTTTTGCTTTGGTTTTTTCGATGGGTTTCGTCACCTTAAAAGTATAAACAATGATATCATTTACATATTTATAACCAATTAAACTTGGCCTCTATTGATCCACGTGTTTTTTCAGGTCTTCATGTGGATATAATTATAATAACATAGTATGGTCGTGATAAAAAAGAGTTGGCCACTCACTACGACTTCTTCGAAGTCTAAGACATCAACGCTATTTTTTTAACATTATTTTATTAGCTTCATTTTCTAACACGAAAGTCCAAGTCTTTCTGATTGATATAATACATTAGTCTAACATGGCTAGCAGTTTCACCTTCAACGAAAGTGAGATAGTATCGATCACTTCACAAGTTAAAAACAAAAAATAAACAAAAACAAAACACACAAGTCAAAGACAACGGCCATTGACCGTGACTTACCCCGACCACAACCTCCTAAGGATATAAATATCCATTCTTGGATCTTAAATCCAAACAACAATTATTACATACTCAAAATCTCCTTGCTTTTCAAGAACTAAATAAATAACTAAGAATGGCCTCAACCACCGTACTATGCAAGATAAACGGCGGCGGCTATGGCATAAGCACGCTCAACCGCCGACACCTTTCTGCTAAAGTTCACAGCAGCAGCATATCATCACATTCACGGCAAGCGATAGGGTTATTTCAAGCCACTAATGCTCAGACAAAGACTGCAATTATTACTTCGTCGTTGAGAACTAAAATCCAAGACCACCACCGTCGTGGGCTTGTAATAAGATCAACTGCCGCCGAGTACTCTAACTTTCCGACGACAGCAGATGAAGCTGTAAAACGAGACAGCGTGTCAACCTCCGACGACAACCTCAACGGCGCTGTAACTGCGAAGAAAGGAGAGGAGTTGTCGAGGGCTACTTTGATTTGGAGAGCAGCGAAGTTGCCTATGTATACCGTGGCTTTGATCCCAGTAACAGTAAGTGTACCTTTTTTTTTCAGCTCTCAATCAATGGATTCTTTAACTTATTTTTCCGACATATTTTTTCTGATATTTTGTTCCCTTCCTAATTTAGGTTGCAAGTGCAGCAGCTTATTGGCAGACGGGAATCTTCTCTTGGGGCCGTTACTTTGGGATGTTGGCTTCTTACGTAATAGTTAACGCTTGGGTTAACTTAAGGTCAGAACTTCTTAAACATTCCTTCTTCTTCTGGTCTTTTATTACAGTAAACTTCTTCGTGTATCTGATCTAATCTATGGTTCTTTCGTTTACAGCAACGATGTCTATGATTTTGATACTGGAGCTGATAAAGATAAGAAGGAATCGGTTGTTAATCTTTTCGGCAGGTAGATAAATAACAGATAATCTTGTGTAATAAACACATATAAATCCATAATTGACAGATCATCATCCGAGAGTAAAGTTTTTTTTTTCTCAAATTTATAGCCGCAATGCTATCAACATCAATTGCTTGGTCCCTACTTGCCATTGGCTTCGCGGGCTTCTCTACGATTGCGCTAGCAGCCAAGAACACTCGGTCTTTGGTGTTCTTAATCAATGCATGCTTTTGCTTCTTCCTTTACCAGGTAAATATAAAAACCGAACCTTTCTTTCAGTTCTGTGTAAAGTTCTCATTTTTACTACAACCCAAGTAACGTATTCTCTGTCTTCTTTTTGACAGTGTCCGCCGTTTCGTTTGAGCTACTACGGCGTAGGAGAGCCATTGCTCTTCTTGGCCTATGGTCCACTGTCGACCCTTGGCTTCTATCTGCTTAACAGTGGAGCAAAGTAATGATTGAAAAATTACTATGTTATTATAAAACCCTAAATAGTTTCATTCTTGATTGACTATGTATATATGCAACTGATAATGAATTTTATTTTATTTTTCTTTACAGGGAGCTGCCAATTACAAGCACTATTACATGGGCATCTGTTCTTGTGGGATTGACCACATCTTTGATTCTATTTTGCAGTCATTTCCATCAGGTTTGTATCCTTCCGGAATCTTGATTGTAGCTTTCATCTTTTTTATAATAAGACGTGTTTGTTATCTAATTGGCTAATTAGAACAATTAATCTTATATGTATATGTATATATATTGATTTCAGATAGAAGGAGACAAGGCAGTTGGAAAAATGTCACCTTTGGTGAGTGACGCACATCCTTACAAACTATAGAAACCAACCATTTAGTCGTTCGACAAAAGAAATGTTTTATCTTGTTATTTTATTAATATTGTTGTAATTTAACTGTTATTACAGGTGAGACTTGGCACTGAAAAGGGATCCCACGTAGTAAAGTGGTCTATTATCGGGCTCTACTTCGTTCTATTTGCTTTAGGATATACAAAGGCCATTCCTTTCGCCAGTGCAGTAAGCAGATGCACACATCTTTCATTTTTCAAAAATAGAAAACTACATGAATTTTTTTGAATGATATAATTATTTTATTTATGTTAGGTTTTTGGTGCCATGACAATACCCATGGGAAACCTAGTTGTAGACTTCGTGCAGAAGAACCACAAGGTGGGTGTAGTGCATGCAGTACTAAAATTTTCTTTATCATTTTAAGTTGGTTAAGTTTGTTAACTAACATTTTATGATTTAATTTCTTGGTTTTAGGACAAAGCGAAGATATTTATGGGAAAATACTTTTGTGTGAGGCTGCACACCATTTTCGGAGCTGCTTTGGCCGCTGGTTTCGTGGTTTCGAGGCTGTTGGCTGGACAAATCCCCCAAGCTATTTGATTCTGAATTTAATTTTTGTAATAATATGAAGTTGGGATATTTTCAAGTTTTTTCTTAATATGTATCTATTTAAGAATTGCTATATTTCAATTTGAACATAAAATTCGGTCTTTCCTCCTCTAACCATCATCATCCTTCTTCCTTTATGATCTAATCTAAAATGGATGTAATGGTTATTATGATTTTAAAAAAATTGCTTGTAGATTATATATTGAATATTCTTGGCGTTCTGATATGCTTTGTGGTGTATCTATTAACCAATCAGAAATTTTCTGAAATTAAAAATTGACATAAAGTAAAAAAATAAATATGAAATCAAGCTCTTTAGCCTAACGAAACTGCCTATTGCTTATTTTTCTAACTAAATAGTAAAATTAAAATTAAAACAAGAACCTCTTATAAATTTTTATTTTCATGCACACATGGGTGTGTGCTAAATATACTAGTTAAATATATCCCGCTGGCTTTTCTATTACCACACTCTTTTTGTGGTCCGCATCTGCACCCACCCACCATCAATGACCTTGCAATTCTCAAATATTAAAATTAAAATACCCTCAAGTTGAGACAGAAGAATAAATTAAAATTAAAATACCCTCAAGTTGAGAAGGAATTCAAGTTGGTTTGGACCGCAAAAAAAGAAACGAAATTGGATAAATGTTTTAAATATGGCTTGAATTAATGCGATACCACTCGTGATTGATTATATATAAGCTCGACATCGCCATTGACCAAGATAATCAAGAAAGTCGTCATTTTTTTTTTCTGGTCCAAGAAGGACAATTCGTTTGGTCTAATCCTAAATCAGTTTCTTCACGTTCTTTCCTGCTCCCATCCTCATCTCTTCAAAAGGAGACTGAATTTTTTGGTATTATAAATAAAGCACAGCCTCTTGCGTCTTGCCCTATTCTGGGCATTACGTTTCAGTGGTTTTTCTTGATTTTTCTGCGAAGAAAGATACCAAAGACACTAAAGTTTCTTTTTTTTGCTATTGAGAAAATGGGTTCAATCAATTTTTCCTGCTCATCGACATCTCTTGCTCGCTCAAGGTAAATCTATCTCTGTCTATAGTTATTTGATCTGCGTACGAATACAGATGCAGTATGTATTTCATTCTTTCCCTGTTTCATGTTAATTGACGAAAGAATGGGTTGTTGAGCTGTCTCTGAACCAACATATGCCTTTATAAATCGTAAATCGTATCTGCTGAAACTCAGCCTTTGATCGGTGTACGTCAATTCGTTTTCTAGCTCCAAGGTTATATAGATTTATGGGTTTGCTCTTTCTGTTTCTTCTGAGTGGGGGTTTTGATTGAAATGCTACATTTTTTTACGGGATCTGGAAATTTTTCGAGATTAATCATTGCTTATCTAACCTGAAGTTGAGGACTAAATACGGCTCTAGAACGAAAAGTTGCTTCACTTATGTAACTCGTTCTATAGACGTTGGCCTTTCTTAGCTTCTTTTGTCCCTCTGATTTGTCTATCCACTGCATAAGGATCTATTCCATTTTTGGATGATTTCACCTGCTATATGCTTGTGCTGCAATCATAATCTAATTTGTCTGTATCTGGTTCTTGTAATGAACTAATGACATTCAATTCAACCTTTCCTCGCTCTTACAGGACGCTGAAAAAATTCGGGCTGTTCAACATCGTAGAATTCTCAAAGCTGACCAATTCTAAAGTAGGGTTCAACGCCAAACCCACTATCAAGATCAGATCTGCCTTGATCTCGGGAGAAAACGAGCTCTTCTCTCATCCCAATGGCTCAACTGTTGCCAGCAATGCGATCATCACTGGTTTATCGGCTGGAGTTGAAATGCAATCTGACATCGTAAAGTTAGGTTCGCTCTCCGCTGACTTGGCTCCCACGACAAGTGGGTTTCCAGTCGACAACGACGAGTTCGATTTGGACAGGCCATCACGAGGTTTTTCTTCCATCCAGGAAGCCATCGAAGACATTCGTAATGGAAAGGTTTGTGTCTGTTTTTCCTCGGTATTATAAAAGATACGTCTTTTTGAAGGTTGATTGCTTATATGCTGAATCGATTGCTGTAGATGGTCGTGGTCGTAGACCACGAAGACAGAGAAAACGAAGGAGACTTAATCATGGCTGCCTCGAAAGTCACGCCAGAGGCCATGGCTTTCTTCGTGAAGCATGGGACTGGGATAGTCTGCGTTAGCATGAAAGAAGAAGACTTGGAGAGGCTGAAGCTTCCCTTGATGGTCAATCACAAGGAAAACGAGGATAAACTCAGAACTGCATTTACTGTCTCCGTGGTAAGTGGGTTAATTCGTTTCTAACATATAAATCTACAGACAAGAACGAAAAAGGTCTCACCTTTTTCTGTAATTTTCGCTAGGATGCAAAAGAAGGGACAACCACGGGAGTTTCAGCGAGCGACAGGGCCAAGACAATACTCTCCCTAGCATCCCAAGATTCGAAGCCCGACGATTTCAATCGCCCCGGACACATTTTCCCATTGATGTACAGAGAAGGCGGCGTACTAAAAAGGGCTGGACACACAGAAGCTGCTGTTGATCTTTCGGTCTTGGCTGGGTTAGAACCCGCGGGAGTTTTATGTGAGATCGTTGACGATGATGGTTCTATGGCTAGACTGCCCAAGCTCCGTCAGTTTGCAGAGAAGGAGAACTTGAAAGTCATCTCCATCGCGGATTTAATCAGGTAAAAAAATAAACATAACGGGCTATTTTTCGAAGATCGTTCAGTTCATGGATTAAGTAGGGCTGAAACAAAAGTTGTTTTCTTTCGCCAGGTATAGGAGGAAAAGGGACAGATTAGTCGAGCACTCATCTGCAGCCCGTCTGCCTACTATGTGGGGCCCGTTCACCGCTCACTGCTACAGGTCAATCTTGGATGGAATCGAACACATAGCTATGGTTAAGGTGAGAAGAAAGCGATGAACTAACTAACACAACACACTCATTTTTCTTATCTTGAAAATACAATATACTGAACGCAGTTTTGACATCACAGGGAAATATTGGTGATGGGCAAGACATTCTCGTTCGAGTGCACTCAGAATGTCTCACGGGAGACATATTTGGCTCAGCAAGGTGCGATTGCGGGAACCAACTCTCCCTCGCAATGCAAGAGATAGAGGCGGCGGGCAGGGGCGTTTTGGTCTATTTACGTGGGCACGAGGGTAGAGGGATTGGCCTGGGCCATAAGCTTCGGGCCTACAATCTCCAAGACGATGGGCGGGATACTGTCGAGGCCAACGAAGAGCTGGGCTTGCCCGTGGATTCGAGGGAGTATGGGATCGGAGCTCAGATACTTAGAGATCTCGGCGTTAGGACAATGAAGCTGATGACGAACAACCCAGCAAAGTACAGTGGACTCAAGGGCTATGGCTTGACCGTGGCTGAGAGGGTCCCACTCGTGACTCCCATCACTAAAGAAAACAAGAGATACCTCGAGACGAAACGTGCTAAGATGGGACATGTCTATGGCTTGGATTCTAACGGCAATCCGAATATCATTGGTAAGAGCATCGCGAATGGTTCGGTTAAGTCCTAGTGAAAGATTATCTCTTTGCAGTGTAAGGGCTCATTTGGTTGATCATTTCTTATTCATTTGGTGATTGATGTCTTTATTCGAACTGTGGCGGAATATGCAATTCAGTGGTATACATTTTCTTGATCCAAACCACTTATCAGCACCCTTTTCTCCGTAGCTATCAGAGAATTCCTCTTTAGTACGATGAATCAATGTACTGTAACGCATATACATGCTGGAGAATCTGAGTCTGTAAGAAAAAAGTTTGAACCTTTGAAACAAAACAGCAACGACAGAATAGTCGTTAAATGATCATTTGGCAAAGACATGAAGAAAGAAAGCTCGTCGTTCGTTCAAGCTTCTTATGAGATTAACGAATACTTCCAACCGTAAAACACAAACAATCCATAGGTCAGAACTGAGACTTGTCGAGGCTGTCGAAGTAAGGATGGTCCAAAGCCTCCACTGCAGAAACCCTACTTTCGGGATTATACGTAAGCATCTTAGACAAGAGATCGACGCCTTTTGGTTCGAGCGAAGGCACGAAACTTGCCAAGTCTTTAGGTTCCCATTCAGGATATATATGCCAGTCTTGTAGTGAAATAACCGCCGGCCATTTTTCCTCCTTAGGCGTTCCCAACACCTTGAAAATCTCCAAAAGCTGCTGAAACTCAGAATCTCCACGGAACAGAACTTTTCCAGTCGCCATCTCTGCAAAAATGCAGCCCACCGACCACATATCCACCGCTATACTGTAATGAACTGCCCCAAGAAGAATCTGAGGATTAAGACTGAAGTCAATGCACAGAGATAATCCAAGAAAGATAATGAGAAGGAAGAAAAAAAACAACCTCAGGCGGGCGGTAAGACAAGGAAACGACGTTGTGGGTATAAACCCTATTCGCAGGATCCAAAATCTGTCTCCCTAAACCGAAATCTGCTACCTTCAGCAAGCCCAGTTTCTCATCCAACAAAAGATTCTGAGGCTTCAAATCTCTATGTGCGATGAAGTGCTCGTGGCAATCGGCCACCCCTTTCAACAGCTGATACAGAAAGATCCTCACCATTTCGTCGGGCAGCGGGCCGGGCTTCTGCCCGATGAACCTTTTCAAGTCTGTGTCGAGGTATTCGAAGATGAGGTAAGTAGTGTTATCGGTCTCTACTACGCTGATCAAGTGAACGATGTAGATAGAGTGGGGAATAGCTTCGAGGATGGCGATTTCTCGGAGGGTTGCTTTTAGTAGGCCGCCTTTTTTCTTGTCGTCGTCGACGGGTAAGAGGTGGGTCTTCTTCACGGCCACGATTTGGCCCGTGGATTTCACCTTTGCTCTGTAGACTTTTGCGTACGCGCCTTTCCCTATTTCCTCTAGCATCTCGTAATTTTCCATCTTTCTCTCTTGCATGGAGAGTTCTGAAATGAATTGAACGAAGGAACTGTTTACGTTATGTGGTTGTTTTAGCGCGTCAACTGCAACTACTAAACGAACTGAGGTGGTTTGAAAATCGCTGTGGAAGGGACGATTGGCGGTTGCACGTGGGTATCACGTGATTAGTTGTTGGGCCGTGGGCTTATTAATATTTGTTTTATTTTGGGTCAATATATTAGGCCCAATTTGAGAATGCGATGGTTATAGGCCCAACCTCACGGATCAAAGGGACGTGGAAGATGAATAAAGAAAGAAATGTTGATGATGCAAATGATTTTATACACAGTTTTCTGAGGTCAAAGCTGAGTTAAACTAACGTATGGATGAGACTAAAAGTAGCAATCCATTTGTTCCAAAGAAATTTCCATTACAACCAAACAAGGTAGTGAACAATGAAGAAGTATGATAATAAGATTGTGACAAGAAGAGGCTGAAAACGCCATAGTGATAAGTGATAGGCAAACAGAGTTCACAAAGCTCAAATATAAAAAACACTTATGCAATTAGCACAACAAGTAATTGCCTCGAGAGCTAACCAAGTCCAAGTCTTTATATTTTCCTTCCTCCTTATCAGTCATCCACTTGATGCAGATTCTGGTTTAAGAACAATTTCAACATTATCATGAACTCCTTGCAAAAGAAGCTCGCCATCGTACGTTAGAATCTTGCGCTTCTTCGCAGCACGCAAAGTCCCGACTAGAGCTTCGAAGATGTTCGCACACCTATCGTCATGAAACATCACCCCAAATGTGACCTGCATAGGATTGATAGATGGAAGAGAAAGTAAAGCTAAACGACTGATATGTGATAGATCTCATCTTCACAAGTGCTTTAGTGATCTCCTAATTTCAATTAGATCCAAGATAATGATTACACATATGAGCGATTCCCAGCCATCAAAGCATGAAACTTTCCTCTTAGATTGATTCGTTTTGCTCGTGAAACTTTCTCCACAGATCAAGAATCTCCATTACGCAGACAAGATCGACATGGGTCTGGACTAGATCGAGTTATTTCAACCTCCATCTCTTTCAAGATTCGCGAGTGAATTAAAAAAACTAGGAGATTAGAAAGAACTAAGAAGACTGCGAAAAGGAATCACCTTGTAAGAGCCATCAGGTTGTAGTTCTCCAAGACGTTTGATCTCTTCCTTGAGACGTTCGACCTCTTCGTCTACGTTCATGATCTTCGTTGACGCGATCTACTGTGTATATTATTTCTCCAGATATTTTTTCTGGATAAGGCGAGTGTGATTTCTATTTATAGCCGCTTTTCTTTTTTCAGGGAAGAAATTAACGAACGGTCAAACCAGAAATAATATTATAATAATTAAACATTTTACAAACACTCCGCCGCCATAATTCGCCGGCTCACGAGCTGTACGATAGCTCCGACGTGGTGGCGGCGAACAGTTGACGCCGTCGACTCTCAAACAGAGTCTATGTCTTCTAACTCGGTTTCGCCTGAAAAGTTGCTTCTTTTTTCTCTTTTCTTCACCATTTAGTTAAAAGCTATACCTTTTTCATAACAAGTGAATCTTTTGGTTGGTTTCTTTTGGGCTTAGAAGAGTCTGAGTTTGGCCGGCCTGCCATTGCAGCGCGGCAGTATATCTTCCTTGTGTTGACCTAAGAGTGGTGACTATATTCAATTTCAGGTACTTTTGTTGTTGGGAGGGTAGGGTACGAAATGTCTATTGGAATTCAAGAATCTTTCTAAGGCAGCAGCTAACTTCAAATCTTCTTCAGAATACAACGCTCACATATGCAGCAGAACTCATAGAGAACTGGGAACAATATTAAAGAAAAATTCGAACTTGATCCGCCCAAATCCTCCCGAAACAATCACAGATAGGCTAAATGATTTTATCACATTTCACGCATCTCTGAACGTAGTGTGAAATGGAGTGCAGCGCATCAGTGGCATAATCTAACTACGAAGAATGGCGAAATCGTATGTGAATTCACTTGGTTCTTGATATTGGTTTCCATTTTTCCCACGGCTCAATGAAGTGAATGGCTAAGTCTCCATGAAGACGACTGCTAACAAACGTAGCCATTCCTTCTAAAGGCAGTGGGTGATAGCTAAATACACAGCTCTCTAATTGTGTTCGAAATGAAAGAAAGATTCACCAGAATAGTGCGAAGGAACAATATGAAGGAGATATTCAAAACGTCATTCATTTATTTCATCAACTGAGGAGAAATCGTCTCAGAGAGTACACTTACATGAATGAAGACCATCGTCATCCCAGTGGAAAACACGGAAACAGAAAGGAAAAACCTGAGAATGAAATCCAAAGCTACTGTGGCTGGCGGCCATCATCTTCTTCGTTGCGTTCCTTCGACACACGCCAGAGATAGAAGAGAATGCCGGCCACCACGACGGGGATGATCAGAAGCACCACCACGGGCGGAGGCGGCCCGATCGGGCCGGGGCGGCAGGCCAAAAAACAGAATCGTGAAGCAAACCATCAGCACAGTTGCGCACTTGCCCCACAAACCACCTTCGGACTTTTCTTTGCGACCCTTATCAGCCATTGTTTTTCTTGATGATCAGTATCGCAGCAGAGCTTTCTTGACGTCTGCGTTTTGCTGTGGCGCCGCTTACTTATATAGACGACGACGATGGCAGTTATTTTTTCCCGCGTCTCTTGGAGAAAGCAACTGTTGGTGGGTTGTGTTGTGACGGTTATTATATTTTATTTCGTTTTTATTTTTGCTTTTCTAATTATCTTTTCGTGAGGTTTTGCGAGCGGGTTGCCTGATACAGTTTGGAAGGATGATTCGACCCAAGGCCCGCCCGGCAAATTCACCGACCCGAACCGAAAATCTTTAGGCAACCCACCGTTTGAAAAAGGAAGGAATCAACCAAGGAAATAGGGGTGTGCAATGGTTTTAGAAAACCGTCCGCACCGCACCGTATAATACAATTAAGCGCCCGAACCGCAGTTTAATTTTATTTACAAAACCGCACCGTAATGGTGCGGTGAATTTTTGGTACAAACCGCTCCGCACCGAACCGCACTTTAGTTTTCTAATTGTTTTTGGTAACTATGTCTAATTTTTCTTTACGGTAATCGTACACTAGTCATATGTGAAATTTATTTTTTAGTTTAATTATTTTCTTTACTAATAAGTCTTTTAGTTATATGCTAATTTTGTTGATCATGTGAAAGTTATATCAAGAAACATACTTAATTTTATTTTTTTATGTTAAATATGATCTATAAGAATAAATGGCCGGACATGTAGGGTTAAAATAGATACGACTCTAACATTGAATAACTAATTGACCTAATATTACTTTTTGAGCTTCTAATCGGACCACAAGCTAAACCAATATATTAAAATAAAAAAATTGGCCCCTAATATAAGTAAAGCCTAATATAAAATAAGATAATGATACTAATTTTTCTGGACAATGGTGGCGCTTCGATATATGAAGCAAATACCTCGACTTGCGCCTTGTTTCTGAGGCAAGGCGATGCATCATCACCTTTTTGCGCCTAACGCTTTTAAAAATTTTTTCATTCGATAAAATATAAGTATTTTCTTTGTTCGGTTAAAAACCGCACTGCAACCACAACCATATCAAACCGCTCGAAACCGTACGTGTGGTTTTATTTTTCAAAACCGCGGTTTGAGAATTGTTTTTCAAAAAACCATATAGTGGTTTGATGCGGAATTGGCCGAAAACCGCCGAAAAACGAACCACGCACACCCTTAAGGCAAAGATTTCTAACATCATGCACTATTGTTATTTCAACCAAGAGAAATCAAAACCAGACATTTGCATGAAATAGACGCAGAAAGCCCAAAATCCTAACGCGGCTGGCCATCTTCTTCATATCTTCCTTCCACGCATAAGATGAAAGAGAATAACAGCAAAATCGGTGAAGACGATGATGAACATCAATACCATCATAGGCGAAGGCGCGGGCCCGCAGGTCCAATTACGACGGCAAGGCCTACAGAATGATAGCCATGCAAAAGCGCCACCTACTCTCATACCTCCTCCAAACTTATCTCTGCTACGATGATCCTTAATTACCCGTTGTTAATGATATGCTATGTTCTAACGTCTGAGAGCTGTTTGCATGTGTACTTATTTATTTCTTTAATGATTGAGCCTCGTGTTATATGGTCAATATATACTTTCTGGTGTGTCTGCGTGACGATCACTTTCTTTATTGTCTTTTCTCTATAGTTCAAGAACTAAAACAAATTACTGCACAATTCATGGACGACTAAGAACAAGGAAAACAACACACAAAACATGTTAGAAATGCAAGGTCCACTGAGATCCATCCAACTCTTGCGATATCCCATCTCCATCGGCGATATCCTCTGGTCGTCCTTCGATGAGAGGATCATCTCCATGGTCGGGAATATCGTGATGCAAAGGCAGAGATACTTCACCTTCTCCGTTCGAGAAATCCCTCAAGTTCAAACCTAATGGAGCGTCGTTGCTCACAAATTCCATGGACCGCAACGCATTCTGTTCTTCGACGATGTCTCGAGCGTAGTCCGTGCTCGTGCACGAAGGCAATAGTTCGGCGCTCGAGTAGTCTTTCCACTGCTGAGTCACGGTTTTGATCTGAGTGTAGAATTGAAGGCCCGACTTCGCTGCAATTCATGTAAGAACGGAAAGAGTTAGGTATGTGGTGCAAAAGCTCCGAAAAAAGTTTGCATTTTTATTTACCGAAAAACTTGATATCTCCAGTAAATGATGCTTTGGAGCCAGTAAATGAGAACAGAGGTAATGGAGCTGGGATTGCAACGTTTACGCCGACCTGAATTCAGGGAAAAAAACTTAGGACAGAAAACTAGAAACATGAAATGTACTACTTAAATTGCTTTTTTACCTGCCCAGACTCGACTTCGATCTGAAACTTCCTTGCAGCGGCGGGCGAAGATGTAAAGATCGAAGCTCCGTTCCCATGTCTGCATCCAATCGAGAAAATGTATAGTTGTCCTTTTCGTAACAAAAGAATTCGACTAGTCGTACTTGTTTCTGTTGATAATGCCTATTGCATCTTCTAAGTTTCCAGCCTGAGCAAAAAGCCATGAAAAAAGGTAAAGAAAAAAGATTCACTGAGTTCGACAATATGAGGAAAAGGTTAAGATCGATGATAGGTTTGTCTTAAAAGGAGCAACCTGCATGCAAAGAAGAACTGGTCCCAGTATCTCTTCCTGTCATAAATGGAGGAACCATTAATAGAAAACATTCAGACATGAGAAAATGATAATAAACAACATACCTTATAACAGTCCATCTCTTCAGTGACATTGGCCAAGATTGTTGGACCTACGAAGTTTCCCAGCTCGAATTTTGGAACCTTTTTAGAGAGGAGAGAGTCAAAGAAGCATTAAAAGTTGTTATTTCATGTCTTCTGAATTCTTGCGACAACAAATGAGAAGAGTAAAGAAAGGCGGGAGAGGGACGTTTTCGGGACTTACCACAACCTTTCGACCATCAAGGATCAACTTAGCGCCATTATCAACAAAAGTCTGAACCACTCTAGACAACCTTTCCTTAACCTGAGATACCAAATAATCCTACAGCTAAAAAGGCGCAACTTATCTGATGAAACGTTGTTACTTATTTTGATAATATGAGAGCAACGAGGATATTTGTCACCGACCTGCTTACTGATCACTGGGCCGATGTCAACGCCGGGTTCAGTCCCAGCATCAACTTTGAGCAACATAGCGCGTTCCACAAGCTTATCTTCCCTGACAAATGAGAAAATTGGCATATGCAAATAGGAATTATGATATTCAATTTCGAAGGGAAAACGAATCAAAGAATACCATGACAGTGATCCTCCAACAAAGACAACAGTGCTGATAGCCAAACACTTTTGAACAGCAGAACCGAAACCAGCAGTAATCAATGCGTTTATGGTGGCATCAACGTTGGCGTCTGGCATGACGACTGCATGAGTCTTGGCGCCAACATTTATCTGAAAAAATTATTACAAACTAATTAAAGATCTCGCCTTTTGTAGTCATAATTAGCTGGAAATCTCAATCAACACCTGAACGCGTTTACTGTTGGCAGATGCCCTTGCATGTATATACATCCCCGGCTGAAATTTTGAAATGTTAAAAAGCGAGGCTGGCTTTCACATTGGCCAAATTGGTACTTAGAGTCTGGGAGCTCAAATACACACAAGCAAGCAAACAACAGTTATGCAGAAGAACTCACCGCATCAGAACCAACATAAGACACAGTTCTGATTTCATCATCATCACATATGGCATCGATAATGTCCTAAAACACGGAAATTAAGGTAAAACAGAAAAATGAAAAGATCGTGCCACAAATAATATCCAAAATGTTGTAAACTGAAGTTACATTATTTCCGTGGATAACATTCAGCACACCATTTGGCAAACCAGCCTCCATCGCTAATTCAGCAAGATGCACACACGCACCTGAAACGTAGATGGAAATCCAGAAAATATCCAAAATAATTAAACTCTATAACTGAGTCAGATTACTGAAGCTATTACTGAAGCTATTAAATTCACATGTCAGATGAAGCATTATATATTACCAGGTGCTCTCTCAGATGGTTTTAATATAAAGGTATTGCCACAAGTTACAGCAATTGTAAACATCTGCGTTAATGAAGCAATTTACTATCTTAGTCCAGAAAATAAATAAACACGGCAAATGAAGAAAGCAGTGTAATAGGCATGGGATATGCTACACTTACCAGCAGTGGAAGCATGGCTGGCAAGTTAAAGGAGCATATTCCAGCACACACGCCAAGGGGTTCATGGATGGTATAGCTATCAATTCCATTTGACATATTTGAAAAGAAATCGCCCGTATGCAAATTCGACACGCCGCAAGCATGTTCAACCAGCTCTGTCAGATATACGAAAAAACTCAAGTACCAACTTTGCTACTTAAGTGTCATATGGCCAAACCATCCAAAAGTTGCAAATGGAGGTGAAAGAGCTCACCAATCCCACGGTTGACGTCATTAAATGATTCCTTCAATGTCTTACCATGCTCTGTTGTTATCATGCCGGCAATCTTATCCTAAAAATAATTATGGTGATCCAGTTACTCACTAAGTCTTAGACAACTGAAGCAGTCAAAAGGTGAATGTAATATGCTTACTATGTCTCGATGGATGAGCTCTTGAAGCTTGAACATGATGCGCTGACGAGCATTAATTGGTGTATTTCTCCAGGATTTGAATGCCCTTTTCGCAGCGCACACTGCTGCTTTGAGTTCCTCGCTTGCGGATAAAGGAACTTGTGCAACCACTTGCTGGGTAGCCTACGATCGATTCTAACTGTCAGCATTCCTAAACATGATTAAATAGCAGCCGTTGATTGAATGAGTAAATTTCTCCACTCACAGGGTTTAGAACATCTATAGAGATTGATGATTGTGAATCGACGAACCTTCCACCAATCAGATTCGGATATTTCTGCAACATTGAAAGCTTAAAAGGTAAATGCTTGATTAAATTACTATGCTTACCTGCTCTTTATCACGACCATTCGACCAAACTAGTACGATCCTTTTCCACCAATTAAACTATGTTGCAAGCATCCGCGAAATTTTCAATTTGTCGGAAGACACATAGAAACTATTCGATAAGATTACACACATCGAGTAAAGAGACACATTTCTAGGAGAAGAATCGAGAAATGTAATTTTGAAGAACAAAATTCTGAATCAAACATGAGAATTTACCAGCGGATACCGCTTCTTCCATGACGGCTCTGAACTCGATGAAAGCTCAGAGATTCCCTCAGCCCCGACTGAAGGTCTTAATGTCTTCAATCTCCTCACTGCAATTAGCATATCGAACAAGGCCGTTTCAAGCCAACAGGAGAACGAATCAGAACAAAACGACAAGCTGAAAAGGTACAATAAATTGAAAAACGAAAAAGACGAACATATAACTGTAAGATTTCCCTGACGTAGCTTAGCCTTGACGTTGTAAACATGTTTTGGTGTAGATAAAAGTTCAGGATTGGTCTGTCTCAGTCTTTTAAGTATTTGCCTAGGCTTCAACCCTGCTTCAGTCATCTCCTTAATAAGCATCACTTCTTTCTCATTGAACCGATAAGCAGAAGGGTGTTCAGATATGTCCTTCATCGGTTCATGATTGTGAGAACCATTTTTCACCGTAAGAACCCATAAGCCATCCTCTTTCTTACCCACAAGCTCAAACGGACAATTCGTAAGTCTAGAACCTGCCTTTCTTTTCCGCTGGCGTTCAGAAGACCCTTCCTCGGCGGGCTTACGCCTATCACGGTAAACACCTCCTCTATCGCAACCTAGGACTACAACCTTCTCCTTCTTAGATTGCTTGATGGTGACTATGTATCCTTGAGCGACCGCAAACTCACCAACATGTTGAATAAGTTCTTCGCGGTCGATAAAACTCCCAGGTGGAGGTGGAAGCATCTGTGGAGCTTCGCTCAACTCCATGTGCGCTTATCGCATGAGGACAATCGTTAGATGGATTAAAGATTAAAGGGATATTCCTATTTAGCAAATATTTACCAGAAACCAAGATTTTTTTCCGACACAGCTAGAGAAACAAGAGTGGGATAGGACAAATCACATATTATAAGCAAGAAGTAACTCACAAAACCATCCTCAACAAATACCAGGAATTAAGTGTCATATCAGTGATCGAATAAAATCAGCTGCATGACGAATTACTATCTTTGACAGCTGAGAAGATACATTAGACAGAGGAAAAGAAAGTATTACCTGCGACTAGCTGATGACGGAACCTTAGCGGCGATTGGATTGTCTTTTCTCTTTAATAAAACAATCCCGACATGAACTGGGACAGCATCAAAGCCGTTTGTTGCCTGTGTTTTGCTTTAAATTTCAGTTCTTTCCCGTTTCCCTCTCTCTTTTCTTATGTCGTGCTTTTTTTTTCGCTTTCTCTGTAAGAGAGTGGAAGAAACGATGGAGAACTGGAGATAGCGATAACCCTAATTTTGACTTTCATCCTTTTAAATTGGGCCAAACGTCGGCCCATACATAAAATTTTACGTAGCCCAACTTGAATTTGCAAGAGTAGAAAGCCCTTCAGCTTTATGGAACTAACGAACCGCCGATCGGTCAACCCTCGTCAATTTCGTGACGTTTTATCCTCTCTGCTGAGTAAGGAGTTCCGCCATTTGTTGTGGAAATCCATTTGAAGAGTAAGCTCGAATGATTTTAGTTGCCAATGGCCACAGCTGCGCGGTTGGTTACTCTCCGTCGCCGTGATTTTCCATCCGCCTCTGTTTGTGCGTTCAGAATTGCGTGCTTCCGTATTTTCCTTGTTTATCATCGCTTTTCCTTAATATGATTAGTTTATTGCGATTTTGCATGTGATAAGGCGCGAATGTTACTGAATTGCTTCGGACTGTTTTAGCTTGTCTTTCTTCTCCGATTCAGTGTCTCCTAAGTCCTATCAGGCTACTTTCTTATCCATACTGTTGTATTTGCTCCGTTTCCCCCCGTAAACTAGTACGTTGCTTGATATTGGTAGTGTTTGATAACAATAGATTAGGTATTGCTAGGCAATACTGGTATAATGTCTATCCAATTTTTCTTAAACGTTTGTAAGCTACTATACATGGCTATCTTTTAGAATTCCAGGTCACTGTTCTTGCTTGCGCTGCAGTTCAAAATCTGCTGAAAATGAGGTCATTGGTATTGACTTGGGTACTACTAATTCTTGTGTTGCTGTCATGGAAAGAAAGGCACCACTTCGTTTCTTCTTTGTAATTATGTCACTGCTAATTTCAGTGGTAGGCTTTTAGTTTAGAAACGCATGAATCCTAAGGTTATTGAGACACTGAGGGAGCTCGAACGACCCCTTTGGTAGTTGCCTTGGGTCAGAAAGGAGACGATGATTGGTAGGCGTTTTGACGACCCTATGTCTCAGAAGGAGATGAAAATTGTTCCATACAAGATTGTGAGGGATCCTAACGGGGACAGCAGTACTCCCCAAGTCATATTGTGGATTTCATCTTGACAGATCAAGGAGACTACATAAGTCTTACCTTGGAAAGTCTATAAACAAGGCTGCCATCACTGTCCCAGCTTACTTCAACGATGCACAGAGACAAACTACCAAGGATGCTGGAAAGTATAGCTGGCCTTTTATGTTCAGAGGATTACCAACGAGCCCACAGCCCTATGGCTGGAACAACAATGAGGTGACTTTGAGGTAATTTTTTGGTGCTTAGCTAGTTATCATACATGTGAGCGGCATTACATATTCCTTTTGTCATGTTTGTTGCAGGTAAAAAAGCCGCTAATGGTGACACATTCTTGGGTGGAGGAGACTTTGATAGTGCGATGTTAGAGTTCTTGGTGAGCGAGCATAAGAGAGACAGAACCAATTGATCTGTCGAAAGACAAGACCATCTGTAAAGAGCAGCAAATCGCCACTATCGAGAAAAGATTCGTAAACAAGTTGCTCGGAAATCAAGAGCATTTCGGACTTGAGGAATGTAATTGTCTGGAGAAAATATCGATGTTTTATGGCAAAGATCTGTGCGGCCGACATATGGTTTTTTTTCGTGGGTATAAAATGCGTTTTGTGTGCTGTGTATATTATTAGAGAATTTCAGTTAGTTAATAACTAACATTAACATTATTACATGGAAGAAATAGAAGCGATTTTGGCCAACCATACTACGTTAAATCTAGAACGTTCTGAGCTCTCAATATAATCTTAGACATTTGCTACCGTTAAAGTCTGCCAAAACCCTAGCTACGCACTGTACGCAGAAGTCCAAGCTTTGAAAAACCCTTACCGGCGGTGCTAAAAAATTATTATTTGGGAGAAGCTGTTTGCATCTAATATCACCGATGGCCACCGCCGTGCTTCTCAGATCTCTCCGTAGGCGTCAGCTGTACCCTGTTCCAGCCTGTAATACGGTATTCAACCGTTTTCTCTCGAAATCTGCGATGTAACTATTGAGCCGTTTCTTAGTTATCTCTGTCTTTGTGTTTCATTCAATTTCCATGCTCTCTTGACCGTTGGAACGGAGACCGTGGAAGGTCGTTTGATAGTTATACTTGGTGTTTTCTGGGAGCCTTTGCTTTCCCCTCTGTAAATGTGTTTGTGAGATTTGTTGAGTATGCAGTGTTCTGTTTCATGTTGTACTTGTTGTGACAAACGGAAGGAACTGACCTTTGACTCTATTGCATTGGTTCAATCAAATGGTAATGTTCTATTAATAGCAATGAATGTTGTAATACTGTCTAATTCTAGATCTCGTATTTTAATTTGTTGGCGCTGTGTTACTGTTGAGTGACGACTGTTATCCTCATCTGAGTTCTATTGCTGACGGGTTATCTTTTGTGCAGTTAACTGGGAACACAAAACCCTCATGGGCCGCAGGCAACAAGTGGGGGGCTGTCGCTAGGGCATTCAGGTAAGTTCTGGTCTATCTTGACTTTCTATTGTGATTATCAGTTGCTTTGAGATCTTATGTTATCCTTTTTGGTGTAGCACAAAGCCAGCTGGCAATGACGTAATAGGTATCGATTTGGGTACGACAAACTCTTGTGTCTCAGTCATGGAGGGAAAGGTACAGTTCTGTTTTCTATTGATGCTTACCTTTCTGCATATATTTGTTTTAGCTTGAGTTGGTTTTCGTATGAGTACATCGAAACAAAATAACTCTTTCAGAACCCAAAAGTTATTGAGAACTCGGAGGGAGCTCGGACGACACCATCAGTAGTTGCCTTCAGCCAGAAAGGCGAACTATTGGTTGGTACGCCTGCTAAGCGACAAGCCGTGACTAACCCTACAAATACCCTCTTTGGAACAAAGCGTCTGATAGGTAGACGCTTTGATGATCCTCAGACACAAAAGGAAATGAAGATGGTTCCATACAAAATCGTTCGGGCCCCTAATGGGGATGCATGGGTTGAAGCCAATGGTCAACAGTACTCTCCTAGTCAAGTTGGTGCCTTTGTTCTGACAAAAATGAAGGAGACAGCCGAGGCTTATCTTGGGAAGACAGTGAACAAGGCTGTGGTGACAGTTCCGGCATATTTTAATGATGCCCAGAGACAAGCCACCAAAGATGCTGGCAGAATAGCTGGTCTCGATGTTCAAAGAATCATCAATGAGCCTACAGCTGCTGCACTTTCTTATGGCTTGAACAACAAAGAAGGCCTTGTTGCGGTTTTTGATTTGGGTGGTGGAACATTTGACGTGTCCATTTTGGAGATTTCAAATGGAGTCTTTGAGGTATGCCAAAGATGTTATGCAGTTTAGGAAGCACATTGACTGCTTTTATGTTCTAATTCCTAAGCCTCACAGGTGAAAGCCACAAACGGTGACACGTTTTTGGGCGGAGAGGACTTCGACAATGCTTTGCTGGAATTCTTGGTGGGGGAATTTAAGAGGACCGAAGGAATCGATCTGTCGAGAGATCGACTTGCGCTCCAGAGGCTACGCGAAGCAGCAGAGAAGGCTAAAATAGAGCTGTCTTCTACATCTCAGACCGAGATAAACTTGCCCTTTATTACAGCCGATGCTTCTGGTGCAAAACATCTGAACATAACATTGACCAGATCCAAGTTTGAGGCTTTGGTGAACAGTCTGATCGAGAGGACCAAGGCTCCTTGCAAGAGTTGTTTGAAGGACGCCGGCATATCTATTAAGGAGGTCGACGAAGTGCTCCTAGTCGGTGGAATGACCCGTGTCCCAAAGGTTCAAGAAGTTGTATCTGAAATCTTTGGCAAGTCGCCCAGCAAAGGCGTGAACCCGGATGAGGCCGTAGCTATGGGAGCTGCTATTCAAGGTGGCATTCTCCGTGGAGACGTCAAAGAACTGCTTCTCCTTGACGTCACTCCACTTTCTCTGGGTATTGAGACTTTGGGAGGAATCTTTACTAGGCTGATCAATAGAAACACCACAATTCCTACCAAGAAAAGTCAGGTAAGATATGCTACCTCTCAATTTCATCTCTGAAACGCGTTATGCATGATTCTCGGGATTGAAGCAAGCACTAACATATAGTAACTATCTTTCCTCAGACGTTCTCAACTGCTGCTGACAATCAAACACAAGTGGGTATCAAGGTATTGCAAGGAGAACGAGAGATGGCTTCAGACAACAAGCTCCTCGGGGAATTCGAACTCATGGGTATCCCGCCTGCTCCGCGAGGCATGCCACAGATCGAAGTTACGTTCGACATCGATGCCAATGGAATCGTCACCGTCTCTGCAAAGGACAAAACCACAGGCAAAGAACAGCAAATCACCATCCGTTCCTCGGGCGGTCTGTCCGAGGACGAGATTGAAAAGATGGTCAGGGAAGCTGAGATGCATGCCCAAAAGGATCAAGAAAGGAAAACTCTGATCGACGTGAGGAACCACGCCGACACGACGATCTACAGCGTCGAGAAGAGCTTGAACGAATACAGGGACAAGATTCCCAAAGAAGTTGCCTCAGAAATTGAGAGCGCCATTTCTGACCTGAGAAGCGCAATGTCGTCCGAAAACGTCGATGATATAAAGGCGAAGACTGACGCTGCGAACAAAGCGGTGTCTAAGATCGGACAACACATGTCAGGCCCTTCCCAGGGCGGCGGTTCTTCTCAGGAGGGTGGTGCTGACCAGGCCCCTGAGGCTGACTATGAGGAAGCTAAGAAGTAGATGAGAAATGATATCCTTTGATTTGAGCGTGTTATTTAACCCTTTTGTACTTCGGTTTGAAAAGGTTTCAAAATTTTGATGGGTTGGAAACAATTGATACCATTATTCCTTGTCTTATCCTATTATTTAATTGACGTTATCAACCTATTTGGAGAAAACAAAAATCCAAAACCTCAACCTCGCCGAGAAAACTAGAAGTCCTCGATATGGACGACGTGCATTTTAGAATTCACAGCTCCCCAAGAATGAAAAAATTCTTAAATAAACGTCGCCAAGTGTGTGTCGTTTGTTTTACGTGTAGTATTTCCTCTACATATTCCGCCAGCTTTAATTGATATGTAGTGGAAAGCATGAGCAATGCTGATCGATGGTATTACGTTGAATTAGTCTTTATCTGCTAAGTTCATTTTGTAAGTTGCTGGTCGGTGCTTCTTAGTTGACGAGAGACGATGGGGAAGAAGAAACTGATGATTCCTGCAGATGAAGTCGATCTAGCTGCGGTGAAGTATGACAGTGAAACAATCGAAGGTCTGAGAATGTAATGAATGCGTTTTCTGGCATCGTTTCATTTTGATGCTGATGCGTTTTTATTTTGGTGATCGCAGCGCCACATTTGACCGGTTTCTTGCTGAAACTATTTGTAAAATTGCTTGAATCAAATATTGTTGGCCCTCTACTTCTATCTCGTTTGAAAAAGCAGAATAACATGGTTGAGGTGTGTTTTATCATTTTAACTACTTTTATGTTGAAACGAAACTCCAAAGTTACAGCGTTACTTGGTCGTGCAATTCATTTGCTGGATGTAAATTGGTTCTCAATGGCAGAAGCTGAGGAATACTGTGATACCTGAGGCTCCAATGTTCAAGCCAGAGTTTTCCCCTAAAGGTTTACTTCGTCGTGCGTTTTTTTTTTCGATCTATCAAAATACAACTCTTGATTATGCTATATATTTCTACATGTTAAGTTTGTCATTGTAGTGAGTTATGCATAGAATGTACAATGAGATCTGCTTTTATTCCAGAACCAGAACCTGCTGTTGTTCTTGTGGAAGAAGATGGGAAACCGCAAGACAGAGTCGAAGCAGCATTAAAGAGTCTTACAGATTACGACCCTTCTAAGCATTGGAGTGCTGAAGCTTCATCTTTCATACGCATACAGATCAAAGCTTACCACCCCGTCTGCTGTAAGTGGAATTAGCACCGTGCCTTCAACTTTTTTGATATTGATTAGGCTAATGCGTTCATAGCAATATTACCTATTCAGGTTGCTGAACGTTTCATCTCAGCCATGGATGAGTTCAACAATAAGAAGCCTCCGGCGCCATTGCTGATTTCTTATGAACCCGAGCTTATAAGGAAGCAAGCCGAGGCTTCCACTCAAAGATTTGAAGATGGTGTAGTTTTTATTATACCGGTGTATTTTTTTTATGAAGATCGATTCATAAATTTTTGCTGTGCAGGGAATCCATTATCAGTCCTCGACGGAATTTTTATGGCCATTAAGGACGATATCGATTTGTTTCCTCATCCCTCGAGAGGTACATGTTTTTGTTACAAATAAGATTAATGTTCTTTTGGAAATGCAACAGAAGAGAATGGCCACCTCTGTACAGGAGGAACGACCTTCTTACACGAGGAGCGTCCAGTCGAAGAGGACGCTGCTTCTGTTAGGAGATTACGCAGTTGCGGTGTTGTCTTAGTTGGAAAGGCAAATATGCATGAGCTGGGCCTGGGAACTACTGGAAACAACCCGAATTACGGGTATGTCAATCTATCATGTCTTAAATAATTTATTTTCGAGTTACTGCATTTATCCTCCTCTTTATATTGATCATTAATGTCTATGATAAGGTACTGTTTTGAATTTTATTCTGGCGAACAGAACTGCGAGAAATCCTCACGACCCATCAAGATACACGGGCGGATCATCTTCGGGCCCGGCAGCTATTGTTTCTTCTGGATTATGTTCGGCTGCATTAGGAACAGATGGTGGAGGTTGTTAATTTGCATCACATGAAGCTTCTATTTTTTCAAGCTTTCTCAGAACTATAGATCTCTTGTCTGAGTTTATCACTTTTCAAAGGACAGGTTCGATCCGTATTCCTTCGTCTCTCTGTGGCGTTGTTGGACTGAAGTCAAATTATGGAAGAACTGATATGAGAGGGTAGGTACATGACCTCCATATGTTTTTTCTGTTTACTTACCATTTCAAACTAAGTATGCATGCAAAGAATTGTCACTTTTCAAGTGAACAACAATATTTCAATACGAACTTCGGTGGTTCCATTTTCTGTTTGGCAGGTCCATATGCGACTCAGGAACAGTGGAGATCATTGGAACTATTGCATCAAACGTTGAGGATGCGATTCTGGTGTAAGAATCTTGAATCTGCTACCAGCAGTTTGTGCATCGTCATCTATAGAGACCTTAATTAGAAAACAGTCTAAAATTTCTGATTGTTCTTTCGGTCTTATCAGGTATGCTGCAATTTTGGGATCCTCAGTTGAAGACAGAATCGCACTGAAGCCGGTAATCACCAGAATTCGCTCTACGAAATTCACTTCTCCATTCATCTTTGATAAACCGTTGAGCTGACTACTTTTTTCTGAGTGTCGGACTTGTAGAACTTTAATAAAACCTTAACAACTTACTTCATATAACTTCTGCAGCCTCTCCCTTGTTTTCCTAATTTAACTTCTGCTGAAAATTCCAATGTCCTGGGATCATTAAGAATGGGGAAGTACACTGAGGTAAATACTAGGCTTGTTTAGTCATCATTATCAACTTCTAACTCGTTATGTCAGTAAAACAAATGCGATCTTCCCCTTGTAGTGGTTCAATGACGTGTTTTCTTCAGAAATATCTGAGAAGTGTCAAGACATTCTTAATCTCTTGTCAGAAAATCATGGCTGCCTGGTATGATTTGAATTGCAAGAAACACGTCTATTGTTGCCCAAGCAGAAATTTCTATTGTTTGCTACCTTTTTCAATCGTTTTTTTCTGGAACTTAATGCTGGAAAAGACAGTGGAGATCGTTATACCAGAACTTGATGAGATGCGTTTGGCTCATCTTGTATCGATTGGCTCTGAAGCAGCTTCTGGATTAAATCCTCTTTACGAGGACGGGTACATCGATTTTGCTTTGGTTGTTTCTCGTTTTTTCTTTTTCCTGGAAATTCAAAAATCTGCAAACGGTAATAATCCCATAACAGAATCTTCTGCTGACTAACCGTGGATGCTCTTATTCCAGGAGAAGGGTGGAATTTACACCAGACACAAGGACAAACCTTCGTCTATTTCGTTCATTTTCTGCTGCCGACTACGTGTCTGCTCAGAGCCTTAGGTAAGTAAACTTGGAACTATCATGGGCGTGTTTCCCTTATCTTTGCAAGCCTTACATAATGGTAATGGTACCTCGTAACTCTATGATCAACTAAGTAAGCTTCTTCTTACCTTGTGCTGTCATTGAAATGTTCCACACTATAGGAGAAGGCTTATGCATTATCATATGGAGATTTTCAAGAAGGTCGATGTCATTGTCACTCCAACCACAGGGTAATTCTTGTTCATATATATCTTCATGGATAGAAGTTTCTTAATATCTCCAAAGAGTTGATGCTTTATTCCCAACTATAATGTATATCTAATGAAACATTTATATAGGATGACAGCTCCTTTAATACCTCCAGCTGCACTTAAATATGGGGAAACAGATTTGGAAGTTACTGGTAAATTAGTCTCCAATCATCAGTCTTATCCCTCTTACAATCTCAAACAGCTTTGGAATGTAATAGAACACTGCGTCGTAAGTAACTAACTCCGACCACCTTTTTCTTTTTCAAGGAAATCTGATGAAGTTTTCTGCAACTGCGAATCTTCTCGGGTTTCCAGCCATATCAGTGCCCGTAAGTGATTTTTTTCGACGATACGCAAAAAATTCAATATATTTTTTGTTTTCCAATGATTGCATGCAGGTTGGATATGATAACCAAGAACTACCGATCGGCCTGCAAATCGTAGGCCGTCCTTGGGCTGAAGCCACCGTTCTACGCTTGGCTGCTGCCGTGGAGGTATTGCATTACTGTACTAATTCATCATCGTCGATCGTCGTTTATTTAGTAATTTCTATGTTCATGTCTATCGCCCAAATTCGAAATTCAGGAACTCTGTGCACACTCTAAGAAGAAACCGATGCAATTCTACGATGTATTGAAGGTGTGAGGTGAAGGGAACAAATGGGGTTGAGTTGCATTTGTTTTCCACAAAAACTTTACAGCTTCTGTTCTGTTTTTCCATCACGCTAATAAACTATTTTGCGCTATATTGAAACGTTCAAGTAGCAAATTTGTAACACAAACGATGACAGCATCCAATTTTATTCTGTCGAGTAGTCATGTTTAAGGAGGTCAGTTTTATTCAATTTGGACCAAATAACTAAAAGAACATATTACAAAGCCTAAAAATGGATATTTTCAACGTCGTAATTTAATCTTAGTTATTTGAATGTTTAACGTTTATGGGTCGTAATAGATACAATGGCAGATGTGGACAATCATCGCATTGGGCTTATAAATGCTTTCCTTCTCCGATTTAGCATTCTTCAACCCTCGGTCTTAAGCCCATTTACACGAAGAACTGTAGAATCGACAGCTATTCGGAGAATTGAAATTGCGTTTTTAGGATTGACGATTAGATTTCATTCGATCGTCCTTGCAAATCGAGTTGTGGGGTGGCTGATGAACCAACCAATCGATTGGGCAGGAGATTCAATTTTCTCGAATTGTGTGATTCTGGAGTAGGGTCTGCGAGTATCGAAATTTGCTATTTTTCAGGTGAGAATCCCCCGACTTTCGTTGCTTCAAGAACCTTAGAACTATTTTAAATCTTCTTGGTGGTCAATTGATCAACTTGCTTGATTTATCGGGGTTATCACGCTGCTGTTTGTCGGGCTATTTAACTGTAGAATTAGATCCCTCCCTGTACTTGCAGGTCTTGTCAGTTTTCGTTTCGAAGATGTCGACTATGGTCTCAAATCTCTTGCGTGCTTCTCTGTTTCTTCTTTCATAGAGTCCATTTCTGGGCCTTGGAGTTACATCTGTTTCCTTAACTGTTTTATCATGTAGAGCATATCTTTAACATGATTTTCCCTGAATGCGTTGGGCTACTCCGAATTTGCTGCAAACTCAAGTTGTTTTCTAATTTGCAGAAGTGGTTTGTCTCGTGAAAAAAAAAAAAAAAAAAAAAAACTCTGCTGCTAAGATTCAAATATGGATTTGGAGACAGAGAACAGAATAGCTGCAATTCTTTTGAAAGAGGCTGATGAGTTGCGCCGCCAAGCTCAGAAGGAAGGTGCACTCGCTTATCTTCGAGCGCCCGCTGTTCGGAGTAGGCCTAATTCTCGTTTTCTGACAGCAACTGTCCGTGGTGTACAGCAAGGTTAGTTTTTGTACTGGATTTGTTTGATTTTTGAAGGTTCTTTTCGTATGAGTCCTCTAATAGGGTGAGTGTATAGATGTGAGATGGCATTATGGTTGAAACTTGAAACTAGTGTTGCCTCTAAAAGAAAGAAAAAAATGTCACATGCTACTGTATCTACATCACATAAATCAGTAGTTGATGTTTTAATCTTTTGCTTTTGACACTTCGGACAAGCTTCATTGACACGAACGGTGATTTGCTTGAACCTAACTTCATGGATCCTATAGATAATTGACTACCGATCTTTTGACAGTATGCTTTACGTAAGTTTTTGCCTTTGCGTAACAATGCCCATTTTCATCTGTTTACAGCTAATCGCGCTGTTGAAGTAAACGAGATAGTAAGGGATAAACAACTGGAGCTTGAAAAGGCTTCAGAGGGTCAAGAAACAGAACCACCATGAGTCAAGGCCATAAGGATGGTTGTGACTCTCGCCAGAACAGTATTAGAAAATGCAGCAAAAACCAAATAAGTGCAAGCATTTCTCACCCGCCAAAGAAAAAACCGCTGAGGCTATCATCAATGGATGATGATGGTTTGAGAGATGACGAAGTCGAGAAATTTTTACATTCAAGGTTAGTTTTTATATAGTTTGCTTTATGTACCATATTGTCCTTTCGAATCACCTCTACATAGCTTTACGTCGTGGTCTTTCTAATAGCTATGTAATCGTACTTTTTTTTTCTGGAAACAGGATAAAGAGAGGTAAGGAAGCTATTGGATCAAGAATGGACGACATGGGTACATGCCCGCATTCTTGTCCAGATTCAGACAAAACCCGTCGTCTGAAAAAATCTATGAGAATCGACGGACAGCTCGTGTTAAGCTTGGCACAGAAAAGCCTTCTTCGTAGTGATTCTTTTGACGAGGAATCCCATGAAGAAGATGAGAAGAAGAGTACGAAGAAACACAAATCAAAAGAGAAGTCTAGAGACCAAGGAGACGGAGAAAGGATAAAATCAATAAGCATTGCAAATGAACTCACTAGGCCTTGACTTTGTACCACATGTATTGTTCGTTAAGATGATGGAGCTTCACGATTGTTGACAGTTCGATTGTAATAACGATTGGGTTGTCCATGAAAGGTCGTTCTTCTAGTTGGTAAATATGAGTCTGGTTCGGTTCATTTTTCCCATCGAGCTTTGAGTTTGTCCCAACAAAAATCTGTAGACGCACCTTCGTTTGTATTGAGTTCCATCGGTTCTTCATCTGCTTAGAAAAGAATCAGCCGTCCGTAATATATCAAACACATAGGCTCTCTTGATCTATCGTTGAGCTGCGATATAAATTTGTATGCGTAATCACACCAAGGATTTCATCATCTAAACAAATCAAAGAGGGTGAAATAAAATCCTCGAAGAAGATGGGCTGTTGGTCTTGGATGATGTAATTGTCGTGGTGTATTTCCCATATGTCACTTTCCACTCTTGGATTTCGCAGTGCACTGTCAGGGTGTGTTTGGTTCGTGGAAATTAGTAGGGAAAAAAAAACGAAAGGGAAAAGAAAAATCATTTTAGTGTTTGGTTGATTGAAGAAATCGTCAAGGAAAAGAAAAGAAAAGAAAATATAGTTAAGTTTATACCTAAAACTAAGGAAAATCAATTTCATCACCAAATGGGGAGGAAAACAAAGGAAAACTTATTAAATCGGGTTTCCCTCACATTTTCTTTTCCACACCACTTTCTTGGAACCAAACACAGTGTTAAACGAT
Source organism: Craterostigma plantagineum (assembly GCA_027422505.1). Taxonomy (NCBI): domain Eukaryota; kingdom Viridiplantae; phylum Streptophyta; class Magnoliopsida; order Lamiales; family Linderniaceae; genus Craterostigma; species Craterostigma plantagineum. The sequence goes on along the minus strand of JAPQWV010000009.1, from coordinate 8,623,519 downwards.
TATCTTCCCGCCGTTTCGATAATTCGAAGTCGTAGTCTACATCGTTATTACGATTTATTGTTTATACATAAGGTACTGACTGAACGATTCCTAACTCTTTTAAACAAACTTTTCTTAGGTTATCTGAATTTCTAATTCATCTACGACTGCAAGTATATAAGAAATGGTTGTTCCAGTCTAAGAGCATCTGCAACTGAACACCAAAACCCAAAATTTGAGGTAATTTTACTCCAACCGAACGCCAAAACTAAACTCAAAATGCGTTACCTATCTTCTCTCTCATCTTTTCGACGCAAGTTTGCGTCCGAGACAGTATGCGATCCATCTTTTTAATTTGCATTGGAGGTGCTTAATTTTCTTTTCTCTCGCATATGTGTGCTTTGTGTCGGATAAAGCCGATAAAGGACATATAAAAAATAGACAAGCACTAAGTTGATTATGAATTTGTATTTTCGCTGACAAAGAAAAAGCTGCCCTTAGTTTTTTTTCTCTCACATGACAAAATTGCCAACATCCATTTATTTCGTCTTCCCATTACTTGAGAAATTCTTTTTATATGTAAAAATATATTGTAATTGTTCTGTTTTAATAAACATTAATTGATGTTTTTATACGTATAAATATATTTTTATTATTAACCTTATTATTTTTTTGTGATTAAATCTAAAATAATATTTATAGTCTAATTTGTAAATTATAAATATATGTGGATAGTATTGAAATTTGTAGAAATTGGTGTGGAAGTGAATATTACAAAATGGTCTATTGAGTCTGAGAATGAGTTGATCGGTTGGAGAAGAATTATTTCATTTTGAGTTTGAGAATGCGTTTGAGTTTGAGAATACGTTTCTCCGTTAGATATGGCTAATAATCCAATATCTAAGTGATAAACCAACAAGAAATAAGAGACACATCAAGTGAACCTCAAACCGTCGGCGCGCCAACAAGTTACAAATTACTCATTACAATCTCTATCTCAATCGCAGATAGTATCATCGACAACTAATGAGATCTCTCTCCTTCGTCGAGAAAAAAAGCATGTAAATATTTAACTCAAACATATGAATCTCAGTCATATTTCTGGCTATCACTTATATAGTTATATTAAGTATCCTAACCCCATCCGTTGGTGAAATTTTCGGCTCCATGTTGTCAACATGGAGAAACTCACGCAATGGCATGCCAACTACCCCACACCACAAAAGAGTAAATAACCAGAAAGAAAATTGTGAAACGTAACCAATCGAACTCACCGAATATTTTTTGTAAATTATCTGTAATTAGGGGTCCAATACCACTCACAAAATAGAACTAATAATATGACTTTTTTTCGAAACAATCATACATACGCAAATAGGTTTTTCATAACCCATATTTAACAAATAATATAATCAATACATCACGTAATATTTACATTAAAGGCATATATATATAGAGAAATCTACACATAACTCCCTAATCCCAAACTATTAATCAACTAACTCCCCCCTTCCCATTCATTTATCATCAAACTCCCCATTTCAAACTTTTATATCACATAACTCCATAATGGACGATTTTAGCCTTATAAAAACAACAATATTACCAAAAAACCTGTCAACACCCACGGACCCCCTACCCAAAATTTGTAGTACCAATATACGTATTCTTGTAGTACCAATATATAGATGTTCGTGGTACCATATCATGGTACCATTCCGTGAGATAATGTAGTACCATACGTAGGTTATTTGTAGTACCTTTTTCGTACCATTTGCTTAACTATCGCAACCCCTACCCTAAAATTGTACCCACGGACCCCTACCCAAAACTTGTAGTACCAATATACGTATTCCTGTAGTACCAATGTATAGATGTTCGTGGTACCATACCGTGGTACCATTCCGTGAGATAATGTAGTATCATGCTTCGGTTATTTGTAGTACCTTTTCTGTACCATTTGCTTAACTATCGCAACTCCTACCCTATTGTCGTGACGGTTACCGTAGATATTGGTACTACGAGTAACCTAATCTTGGTACCACACTAGCATATAATACGGTACCACGAATATCTATATATTGGTACTACAAAAATCATCCATGGGCTCACGGGATGGTACGGCGAACATCTATATATTGGTACTACAAACATACAAATATTGGTACTACAATTTTGGATAAGGGTGGTCCGTTGGTGTTGACAAGTTTTTTGGTACCACAAACATTTGTATATTGGTACTATAAAAATCGTCCATGGGCTCACGGGATGGTACGTCGAACATCTACATATTGGTACTACAAACATGCGTATATTGGTACTACAAGTTGGGGTGGGGGCGTGGAATTTAATGGGGGGCAAAATCGTCCATGAGGTACTACAAACATACGTATATTGATACTAAAAAAATATAGGGGTAAAATCGTCCATGGGGAGTTATGTGTAAGATTGTTTTGATTTAGGGAGTTTGTTAATAAATTATATGGAATGAGGAGTTATGTGTAAGAAAATAGGGGGAGGGAGATTTAACGGAAGTTACCCCATATATATATATATATATTGATATTATTGCAGGTATTTGTATCTAATAGTAACGTCATCGCGATGGGCTTATAAGAAATAAATATTTTTACCATCAATAATAAACCCAATAAACACTAAGCCCAATCAAAGATAAGCCCAACATGAATTAAATTAGGTCTTCCATCTGTATTTTCGCTTCAGCGCCGATCATCTCATCTTCTTCACCTTATCATCTTCTTCCGATTTCACAGTTTTGCTCCCGTTAAGCGATATATCGCCCTCATCGATCCGAAATAGCCCTAGATCTCTCTGCGACGCCGATTTATCGGCCGAGACAAGTCAGTATCCGCTGCAACCCGCATCTCCGCCACGGTTAGTGGCGATCCCGTTCCAACTCGGCAGTTACGGCCGAGATATTGCCGCGAAGGCTAACCATGAATCAGGCCTTCAGTTCTCGTGTAGAGGAAGCAAAAAGTGGTGCCGAATTATCGAGAGGTATGACGATTAAAACAACTAACTTTCAGTAATCTGGAATTAAAAAGTTTGGTTATCATGTTGTATTTTTCTTTTTTGGGAATAAATTATAGTTATGAAGAGCTAACAGCTCAGGAGCAAAATGGGAAAATAGCTAAACATGTAGTAATAATGAAGTTAGATTGCCTTTTCCTCTTGATCTTTTAATTTTCGAAGAGCTGACTGCGGGCGAGGAGAGACAAGAAAAGAAAGCCGAGCCGAGAAGAAGGCAAAGAAAAGTGAAGAAGGAGAAGAAGCATGAAGAAAAGGTCAGGAAGGCGACGGAAGAAAATGTTAAGGAAGATGCAAGGGCTACTGGGTCGGTATAGTTATATAGTACGTTAGCTTATTTTGACGTTCTTTCAGAAAATTTTGAAGCCCACTTTCTCCTATCCTCCATGTGAACTAGTGATTCGGGAGTCAAAAGGGATGGTGAAACACGTAAACCTAATGGTGTACTTGAGTGGCAACCTCATGAGGTAAGTTTTTTCTGTGGTAACCCGGCACGAGTTTTTTTTGGTAAAAAAATATTAGGGAAGCTGAGTTCTTTGACCTGGAGGAAATGCAGCACGTTCATTTTTTCTTTTGTGTGTATATTATAAGCACTAATTAATTAGAGAGTGTTATTGATTTTGTCGTATCGTGTGAATGTTTTTTTGCAGATGAAAAGAGTTGAAATGGGACTCGGGGAGAAGTCCCAAAGTCGTACTGCTAATGAAGGTAATGAAAGAAAGATTCTGGTGCGGTCGCTGAGCGATGATAAGCTAAGGTACAGAAATGCGGATGGCAACGTGGTTGAGGTCACGTATAGGAAGGAAGACTTCCACATAGTGGATCTGAAACTGAACAAAATATATCACGATTTCTTTCCTTCACTGCCCCTGGTCTCAGGGATTGGTTCTGTGGTGGTTGCGGGTCAATCAATCTTCGTCTTGCGGGTCTTCTACGGAGAAGAACAGACGAAGAACCAATCGCTAGTGCTTGCTGGTGAATCATCCTCCTCTCCTTATTCGCATTTTCACGCGGGTGCATCTCATTTGCGTTACGACCCCTCCAAAGATTTGAAGGATGATGTTGGACGTGATGATGGTTGGGCTTGGGGCCCTGCGCCATTTCCTGCTGATGGTCCATATGCAAGAATTTTCACCTTCCTACATGGGGATATATACAGTTTTGGATATATTTCTCCGTCGCCTCGGGTTATCCATCTTGCCTCCAATAATAGCGCAGCAGCAGGCTGGAAGTCGCTTGGCCCTTTGCCTCCAGACCTGGTCGATTGTGAAGTTAATATTCCAGTAATCCCCGACCCGCGTAACAACCGAATTCTGCTTCACTTGTATGGTGGTAGTCGCCTTCCCTCGCCTTCCCTCTATGCTTTCTATCCCCCGACGATTCGTCAGAAGGGTGGTGGTGGTGGTAGGTGGGAATGTATAGACCCCGATTTCCCGTACCGGGAAAGAGTAATCGATGCTGTTCTTGTTGGTGGCATCCTCTATCTTCATGGCCGCAAGTTTCCCAATCTTGTTCGCGCTTACGATGTCTCGAACGCAAAGTGGTTGGAAGTGAACTGGTCGTCTAGGGTTACCGAAGAAGGAGATTTCTCTATAGACGATGTCAATTTCACGTTCGATTCGCTGCTTTGCCTGGATGAGGCCAACGGAGTCTTGTGCTTGGCCATTTACTCGCCTGTTTCTCCTTCCGAGACCGTTCTTTACTTCCTCAAGTTTAGAGCAGAGCAGCAGCAGCAGCATGGGACCGTGTGCCTCACTCCCCTCCATAAGTATGAGCTTGGAACCAATTCGGGCGTGCTTGATTTTTCCCTACTTTAGTTAGTAGTGAGTGTTTTCTTCTTAACTCTTTCCTTACGTACGTACGATGAAATAATTATTTCTCTTTCCAGATGATTCATAATGATGATGGCTTGTTGTAGTAAAGTAAGCATCGTGGTTTCTGAGTAGAGGTGAAAGTTTGGGCCTGAGCCCATGGGCCAGCCCATTCCGCCCGGAAAAAGTTTGACATGGGCCTATATTTGGGTAGCCCAAAATAATATTGGGCCTATTGGCCCGACCCACCAGGCCCGGTGGGTTATTGGGCCGCGGGCTTAAAACCCGATGGGTTTTGGGCTAAATTAGCCCGTTAATGGAACTTTCTAGCTTCCACAAAAGGAGCCACCACCACCTCCGAAGCTCCGACCCATGTGCAGCTACGACAGGGTCCTGGCATACGTCGGCGGCGACACCCGCATCGTCCCCGTCGACCGGCGAGCCGAACCCTCCCGGCGCTCGTCGGCCACCTCTCCAAGACTCTCCGCCAGAAGAATCCGTCGTTTACCCTAAGGTATCAGCTGGCGAACGACCATATCGTCAGATAGCCGAGCTCGAACGGCCGCTGCATAGGGCTGTTTATCTTTCCGAGTCAAAATTTCGGCGTTGACCGGCAGAACCACCTCGAGACGACGTCGAATAAGTCCGAGGACTGGATTTTCAATCGGATCGACTGTAGCCAGTGACTCCTTTATCTAATCGTGGATTTTCGGAGTCTTCGTCGGTCAATTGCTTGCTTGGGCTCGAGGATGGTCCAAGGTTTTTTTTTCGGAGGAAATCTGTCCAAGGTTGATAGCAGCGATGACATCAAAGGCGAGGTCGTATAATCAGGAAATGGTCGATTGCAAAATATGCCCCAATGGGCTAGGGCTGGGTTGGCACGGCCCACTTCTCTTTGGGCTAGGCCCTAGATTTCATTAGCCCGTACAATTTTGGGCCAGCCCAACCCGGTCCATTCAACTTCGGGCAGCCCACTCATTACGGGCCGGATGGGCTGGTCCGCCCAACTTTTCAGCTCTATTTCTGAGGTACTTAGTTTGTTGGATGCGGCTGAAATCACCTGTCCCATGTTATGTGTCCCACCAGCGTCCCACTACATCATTACCGTCAAATGGGAGACTGAAAAAATAAGGGCCACGATTAAACCACCTTGTAAAATATATTTAATGAATATTAAAGGAGGGAAGAATAAGACGTGGCATCAAAAGCGGATAAAAGCTAAGTTTCCTTTATTTATGGGATGAATAAAATCCGTAACAGTACTGACCTTTTCATATTTTTGCTTTTTCAACTTTTCATATTTTTGCTTTTTCAATATCTCTCCATGTTTATCTACTCACCTCTTCGAACTTGATAAAAGATTACAGCTTAATTTCTTATAAATATTTCGTCATGAATAAAGATCAAACGCCAGCCGTCATGAATATGGTATAACTTCGTATTCACTATTTAAATTTCTTCATTCAATCAATTTATATATGGTGTGTTGTTTTAAGTTCTAATCATATTTTCTAATAGAAAGAAGAGTCTGTTTCTCCACGCGGAAGGCTTGATTTTGAAAAAGAAGGCGAATCTCTAGAATTGGTGAAAGATAGCGTGCAATCAAGTGAGCGATCTTCGATCCCATCCGAAAAAAACATTCCAACTATGGGTATGGAATTTGAAAGTGAAGACGAAGCCTATAACTTTTACAACAATTATGCACGGATGGTCGGATTCAGTATTAGGAAGCATAAAGCGCATCATGACAAATTTGACGGTAAACTCTTGGACAGAATTTTTTGCTGCTCTAGTGAGGGTCACAAAGGAAAAGACAAGCGAGATGCACACGTCAAATCTCGTCGTCCTGATACCAGAAGTGGTTGCGTAGCACACATGAAGATAAGTGCACGTAAATCTGGTAAATATTGCGTGGTCAATTTCATCTCGGAACATAGCGGGCACGAACTAGTGAGCCCAAGTAAAAGTCATTTTCACAGGTCACAAAGAAAAATGAGTGCAAAACAAGCAGCGCAAGTAGATAGCATCGATAGCTCAGGCATTACACCAAACGCTGGACTTCAGTACTTGGCCAATGAAGCTGGAGGACGAGAGAATGTTGGTTTTATTATTGAAGATTATAGTAACTACTTGCGGTCTAAGAGAACGACATCAATGAAGCCGGGAGATACTGGAGGCGTGCTAGAATATTTACAACAAAAACAACTTTCAGACCCGAATTTCTTCTATGCCATCCAGGTTGATAGTGACGATTTAATAACTAATGTGTTTTGGACTGACGGGCAAATGATGATGGACTACGCATATTTTGGGGATGTTGTGTCTTTTGATACCACATATAAGAAAAATAAAGATGGGCGCCCATTTGCGCTTTTTGTGGGGGTCAATCATCACAGACAAACTATTTTGTTTGGAGCTGCTCTGCTATATGATGAAACGACTGAAACTTTTATGTGGTAATTTGATACTTTTGCTCGGTCCATGAGCGGCAAAAGACCAGTCACTATTCTCACTGACCAAGATGCGGCTATGGCAAAAGCTCTATCTGAAAAGTGGCCACAAACATGTCATCGTTTGTGCATTTGGCATATTTACCAAAATGCAGCTAGTCATCTTAGCAATGTGTTTTCGAGCTTCAAGGAGTTTTCGAGAGATTTTGCGTCTTGCATATATGATTTTGAAGAAGAAAACGACTTTCTTAATGCATGGGAGGAGATGTTAAACAAATATGGCTTAGACACTAATGAGTGGCTTCAAAGATTGTTCAATATCAAAGAAAAGTGGGCACTAGTTTATGGCCGACAAGTGTTTTGTGCCGATATGATAAGTACTCAGCGCAGCGAGAGTATGAATAGTTCTTTGAAAAAGTATGTAAGCAAGAAGAATAATTTGTTAGAGTTTTTTCAGAAGTTTGAAATGCTAGTCGAAGATCGTCGGTACAAAGAGTTGAAGGCTGATTTTAAAATGAGTCAGAGTATACCAAGAGCTTATCCTATTCATATTTTGCAACACGCTTCGAATGTTTACACATGTGAAGTCTTTCAGCTATTTGAAGCCGATTTTTGGAAAGCCCATGATTTACTAATTGAACTTACGAAGGAATCTGAAGCAATGTCCGAATACAAGATCACTACTCCTAGTCGGCGTTATCAACACGTTGTTAGATATGACTCGTTGAATGAAAATATTTCATGCAGCTGTAAAAAGTTAGAGTTTGCAGGTATTTTGTGCTCTCATTCTCTTAATGTACTCGGTTCAAGAAATATCTTCGTAATTCCTGAAGCTTGTATTAAAAAAAGATGGACTAAGAAGGCCAAAAGAGGAACGATAGAATGGAGTGGCGTCGGTTGATCGACAATATCATGTTGATGAAGAACATGCTGAAAAGGTATTAATTGGGGAGAGGTATAAGGAACTATGTAAGTTGCATAACCAGTTAGCGACAAAGGCCGCATTGACTGAGGAGACATATAAGCAGTGAAAATATTTTCTTATGAAGATGATTGAAGAGATAGATGCAAATTTGGAAAAATCTTCGTCTCTAAAATCAGGTAAGACACATGCAGATGGAAGAATAGGTGAAGATCTCTTCAAGAAGCTGGAGGTTCTACTGAATATGCCTTTACAATAAAGGGGTGGAAGCAAAAACAAGATTCCCGAGTCAAATCTGGAAAGAGACTCAAAAGTGGATTAGAACAGGCCATAAGCAAATCAAAGAAATCGAGAAACATTAGAAAGTCCTCGCCAATTACCACAACTACTCAAGAGGTAAGTTTTTGAATTTATTTTAATATATGATTATGAAGCTACAAGGATGCAGACATAGTTTCATTTATAAAATTATGTGATCTTTATGTTTGATTTTCCAGGCAGAAATGCGACATCAACCTGGATTATCTTTTGCCAATCAATTTCAATCAAGGTCCATGAATGATATATCAGAAAATCAAACGCAAGAGGGGGATAAAAATGATGCATCAGAACATAGATGATTACTTTTCTTATCGTTATTAAATTTTACTATTTGCATTTGAATTAACTTTTTAGTTTTCTTATCTTTATTATTGAATTGAAATTTACTGTTTGTGTTTGAATTAATTTGCATCTCTAGTTCTTTTATAATCACGAGAACTGTAACATATATTGAGTATATGTTCTGCTGCACTTATGTATTTAAAGTTGTGCAGATAAAAGCTTTCAGGGTAGTCAATAATTGAAATCCATTTATTCATTTTTAAAATTCATGTTTGATAAAAGCTTTCAGACTACGGATGTTCACGTTTTTTCCTTCCACGTCACATTCTCTCTCCTTTCTTATGTCTTCATAATTTTTAATTGACGTGGCTTAATCAAGTCCCTTAATTAAATCATTAAAAATTTTAACGGATACGATAGGAATAGGACAGCTAGTGAGATAGACAATCTCAGACAGATGATTCCGTGCGTGTTGGATGATGTTGTTTCTTGTTCAGGTACTTCAGTATTAGAAAATGCAGCAAAGACCAAATAAGTGCAAGCATTTCGTACTCACCGAATAAAAGAACCGCCGAGGCTATCATCTCAATGGATGATGGTTTGAGAGATGACGAAGTCGAGAAATTTTTGCATTCAAGGTTAGTTTTTATATAGTTTGCTTTGTGTACCATATTGTCCTTTCGAATCACCTCTACATAGCTTTACGTCATGGTCTTTCTAAAATCTTTTTTTTTTTTTCTGAAAACAGGATAAAGAGAGGTAAGGAAGCTATTGGATCAAGAATGGACGACATGGGTACATGCCCGCATTCTTGTCCAGATTCAGACAAAACCCGTCGTCTGAAAAAATCTATGAGAATCGACGGACAGCTCGTGTTAAGCTTGGCACAGAAAAGCCTTCTTCGTAGCGATTCTTTTGACGAGGAATGCCATGAAGAAGATGAGAAGAAGAGTACGAAGAAACACAAATCAAAAGAGAAGTCTAGAGACCAAGGAGACGGAGAAAGGATAAAATCAATAAGCATTGCAAATGAACTCACTAGGCCTTGACTTTGTACCACATGTATTGTTCGTTAAGATGATGGAGCTTCACGATTGTTGACAGTTCGATTGTAATAACGATTGGGTTGTCCATGAAAGGTCGTTCTTCTAGTTGGTAAATATGAGTCTGGTTCGGTTCATTTTTCCCATCGAGCTTTGAGTTTGTCCCAACAAAATCTATAAGAAACACACACCTTCGTTTGTATTGGGCCCAACATATATTTTAACAGGCCCGACTATGCTAATTGACAAACGGCCCAAAAAGGTCTCGGGATATTCAATCATAATTGCAATTAATTAAAAAATATAGGAAAAAAAAAAAAGAAGAAGAGATATTACTATTGTTCAAGCTCACGCGAGCAGGTCATTGATCGCACATTGAGTTATCGAGCTACAAATTTAATAATTCTCAGGTGATGCGTTACGTCTTTTACGAGAATCTGCGTTGCTCCGTTTCTGGAATAATTTTGATTTATCTTTTCACCTACATGGTTGTCTACTTTCCTCATGGGATTGCATTTTTTTCTCGCTTTGCGTTGGAGATCTGGTGATGATACGTTTATTCGCACGATTTTACTCATTCAAGAGCTGGTTCGGCTGTTTTCATCGCATTGTTCGTCTGTCAGTTGTTGTGGCTCTAATGTCGATTGATCCACGTACTCACATAATCTCCCTAGCTGACTTTGCATTTGCATTATTATTGAAGCTTGAAATGCAATCAGAAATTTTTTTTATGGAATACGTATAGCATTGCTACAGACGCATGGATTCGTTTAACCGATTGGGAACATATTTGGAAAACTTTTTCTATGTTTGTGTGTCAGGTTGTTGTAGCTGTAAAACAATGTCCCGAAGGCCCAATACTTCTCGTAGATTTGCAGAGAGTGGGGGCCTCCATTTTCCCGGTGTATCGAACCCCAAATCCCGCCCTTCCTCTCTGTTATCCGTAGGACTTGCTGTGGTAATTTTCAGATTCTACTGTTATCTTGCATAATGCACATCCACGACGTGTGCTTGCTTCATAACGTACGGCCTTATATATCGTTCAGAATACTCTAAAATGATCCAGATTTGTGCTGAGTTACCTAGAAGAATGCACTCACACAGGCATGTTCTTTCTGATTAGCTAGGGACGAATCTGATTTCGTACTTTCTGGATCTTTCAGGGAGCTCTGCTGATAGTTGGTTATCTATATCATAATTCAGGTCCGTTATTGATTACTTACAGAGTTCTTGCATACTTTTAATGTCGGCAAAAAATTTTCTCATTCTCGACAGTCCACCATTTCGTTTCCGAGGTAAATACTTCTACTTAATTGATTGGGCCAAAGATTGAAAATTTTCTAGCATGAGATTGCATTTATAACTCATTCTTTCTGATAACTAACTTAAACTGAAACCATTTCCGGTGAATTCATTTCATTTCAAGTGGCAGGTGGCAGGAATGATATAGCTGCCGTAAATAGACTTGACGGTAAGCATCTAGACTATGCTGCTATTACTAGAAGTGCTAATTAGCAGGCCATCTTGATTCTTAATGTTGATACACACAGGTGGGGTTTCATGCACGTTGGAAGCTCGAAGATTAATACCCATACTCAAGAAAGTATACGGGGACAGCATGCGAAAAGTTTTGCACGTGGGCCCAGAGACCTGCTCGGTTGCCTCTCAGCTATTAAAGGAAGGGGATAACACCGAAGCTTGGGGCGTAGAGCCCTATGAGTTGGACGATGCAGACGCCAGCTGCAGGAGCCTCGTGCACAAAGGCATCGTGCGCGTCGCTGATATAAAGTTTCCACTTCCTTACCGTCCCAAGTCTTTCTCTCTGGTCATAGTGTCTGATGTTTTGGACTACCTTTCACCTAAATATCTCAACAAGACTGTCCCAGATCTAGCAAGGGTTGCCTCTGATGGCTTGGTTATATTATCAGGTACGTTTTCATTGCTGTCAATTGCAATTCAATCTAATCTAATCTACAAACATATTGTGTTGGTTTCATAGAGTAGTCAAGCTATATATTCTTGATGTCTAATCATCGTTTATTATGTAGGTTACCCAGGTAATCAGAGAGCTAAAGTGCCTGAGCTATCCAAATTTGGACGACCTGTAAGTTTCTCATTCTTGTTTTCTCCCTTCCTCTTACGCATCGAAGCTTGGTTATTAGATAATAGTGCTTGAAGTTATATTACATAGAGAGAAATCAATCATCTTGTTCTTTCAATGAGCTGCAAAAACTTGGGAAATCATATTCTGGGCCTTATCTTCTCTTCGTGTGTAGGCCAAAATGCGCAGCTCATCTTGGTGGATGAACTTCTTCGTTCAATCGAGCTTAGAAGAGAATGCAGCTGTTAAGAAAAAGTTTGAACAATATGCAAACAAGGAATCAGCATGCCAGGTTTTTCACCTCAAACCACTGCATTGAATCTGAGTACCCGAAGAAAGTCGGGTTTTTTGTTCTTTTATAGTTTTCTGCTTCACTTCACGTAAGAAACAACACAAGAATCTATTTTTGTTCAAATAGACATCAGTCTGACACACATTATTCATGACATATTTTGTTGGATCTTAGTTAACCGATTAATCAATTAATAATTATTATTTTTTTATTATGTATCTATTTGGGCCCAAGTTTATTTGGACCCAATTATAGTTTACCATTCACGTATAAAATATTCAAGAAGGGAAACATGGTAAAATATAAATTACGAATAAAGCGGTTAAAGAAAAAAAAAAGAACCATGGCGGTCACGTCACGCCTTGTCTTCTCTCGTCTGCCTCGCCTCTCTCTTCAGAAGCGACGGGGGAGCAACTTTCTCGAACTACGGGGAGGTATTGGGAAATGCTAACGTTGACTGCAATTATTCGAATTGACGATGGATCTACGATCGACCATACGTGCAAGGAGATATTCGCTGGGTGGAACTGTATCGCGAACAACTAATCGAATGCAGTTGATGTGGTTAGGTGGAGGTGGAAGCCGTACGGCTGTGAGTTGCCGCAGTTGGACGCTCTGAAATTTCTGGAGAGCTTTTTAGAGATACTAACATAGGTATGATTTCTGGTATTTTGAGCTAATTGTTTCTTAGATTTGGGTTTACAGTAGTCAAATTAGGTATTTCGTGGGTACCGAGTGCTTGGCGTATTAAACACATGGCTCATTACATTTTGAGTGTTGATGCCTGTGGACTGTGAAGTAGTATGATCTCCAGGAATTGACCGGCGTTCAGCCACATTTTTGTTGGACATAGTTAAGAACAGTATGCAGTTTGTTTCGTTCTTATTTGCCAAGTTCGTACAAATACAGGGGATTGACTATACACTGTGGCTGGTGTTCTTGTGATTGAATATTTTCACCAGTTTTGTACCTTAGCATTCCCTAAAGTAATATATAGTCCAGGAACATGTTCTGAATCGATCCGTGCATTCAATTTCCTATTAACGCCCAGAGCCTAACAATCAACCTCTCATTATTACAGTATGCCAAGTGCCAACCCATGATTTGTAAACATTCGATTTTATTTTACAGATCAATACTTGGTCAGAGAGCACTCCTTCGGGAGGCTATTGTTAAACCTCGGAGCATCCTGGCAATAATCGTAGGTGAGATAATACTTCCTAACCCATCTGAACAACCTCCTCTGCGCCCACGTTAGGCTGCTCGACCGCTCACCGTTCCACCAATTCGTCGGGCTGCTGCCCGCACAAAACCTAGGGTTTCTCTTCCAAACACAAGCATCAATCTTGTGGCTCCTAAACGACGCCACAAAAGGCGCTTCAGACCAATCTATCTTGTTTCTGCCCCCATTCGTGGCCCAATCCTCTCCGTTCCATATGCTCGCTTGAACCCTCATGGGCTGCGTTGTCGGGAATCGGACACCTTTATCTGCATGGTTTCTGTATGTCCTAATAGGAACCCAATCCACCATGAATCTGCAAGAGCACAAGTAATCGAGCGGTTTCTTTTTTCTTCTAATTATCTATTTCAAGTGCAATGTTAGAAGCTTACACGATTTGGTGGACGTTCCATAGTATGGAGTAAGTGTGGAAATCTTTCGTTGGGTCGAACCATAGCTTGATCCTCTGTTCTCTGTTGTCGAGTCCATGCACGTATACGTTTGTTTGCAGGGTGTAAGGTTGCCCGGGTACGTTCCCGAGGAACTCAAAGTCTACCTCGTCTCTGTTCGGCTCCTCCGAAGTTAACTGCAAGAAATCGCGGGATTATCTTAGCTTACGAATGGAAAAGAAGAGAAACATTGTTACAATATGTTCGCAGGACTTATATTACATAGTAGGCCACCACTGTTCCCGCCGAGTTCCCAGGTATCAGTTTAATTTGCATGTCGAACTGGCCGAACAAGAAAGTGTCCTTAGAAGCAAAACCCGAACCTGAAGAAATTAAGGGCTGAAATCGTAAGACTTCAATAATGGGGGGTAAGAAATTGATATACGTTAACCTGAATCTCTTTCGAGCGTTAAGCTTCGGCTTGTTCCATTAGCTGACGTATTTACATGGTTTGGCGACCACGTTACGAAGAAATCCTTGTTGAAATCCCCCGTCGAAATGACTGATGCTGAAGAACGTTGTGCCGAGATTAGAATGGCGAAAATTCCTACCAAAATTAAACGATTGTATAAGGGATTTGTCGTCATCTTAAACATGGTTCATCATGATTGTTGAGAGGGGACTATATACAGGTATGGCATATGAATGTGAAGAGAACCAAAAGATTAATCTTCTGCTCAAGCAAGAATATCTTTACCAGGAAGGAAAGAAATGTATTAGCTGTTGATTCGCATGTTGTAATGAAACAGACCACTGATTTTGGACAACTTCTTAGTATAGTAATGCTATAATTTATTGAAACTGAGTTTGATCATGCTAATCTTGTTGAACTAATTGTCTTCTTTATGGCAAGTGTGCCTTCATTGCAAATTATTCCAAACTTTGGCCTTGTTGGTGGGATTTATCTCGATTGGGACGTTTTTGCAACTATTCCTGATTTCCAACGAGGGAAAGAAAGTGAAAAACTAGACAAGTCACAAGAGAGTTGAGTGTTCTCTTGGATGAAGAATTTTTTATTTTTATTTTTATATAACTTTGTAATGTGGTTGTAATATTACGTGCATTATAACTTTTAACTTTCAAGCAACACGATGATTTTCTGAACTTGCTTATTTTCTTCAACTATTGTGGGCTAGGAAATTAATTATCTCGTCTACGTACTAACTACTAAGAAGCTTTGACTCAAATAATACAGTTGAGCAACGCAGTACTGTTGAAAGTCAACATAAATGCGAGAATGGCTTTAATAGTATGACAAAGTACGGTACCAAACCGGAGACAATCGTTTTATTTTAGCTTGATAATACGACCCGAATAAGTAACCCATAACCCGTTCCCCGATCTTTTAACCGCTTGCCCTTTATGTTCACTCAGAAACGGTCAGCGAAGCGAACTGTGATTTCCCGAAAATTCGCAGATCAGAGAGCTGTCAAACACCACAACGCTGCTCAACTGAGTGCTTGACTAGTGATTCGATTGTCTATCGTGTACTGCGGTGAAAACATTCGATTCCTTCTGTTATACAGGCTGAGCTATACTGAAACCTAGTGTGGAAGTGTTTTTCATTTTTTTGCTTTTTATCCTTTATTTTTCTGCTGTACTCAAGTGAAGGTGGTTCGAGTTACAGAGCCCTCAGTAATTTTCCAGGTAGGGTGGGTTTCTTTTAGCTTTTTTCTTTGCTCTTCACTTGCGCCTGCTTCTTTTTTTCCCCTAGTAAGGATCGCGGGGATTTGGTCTGCTGTAGCACTGCTGAATTAATAATTTGCGGTGGGCCTTTCCTTTGTTGAAATTAACTTGAATGATCAAATTGCTAATGGATTTATGGCATTGCTTATTGATTTAATTCTTAGTGGTGTTAAAGTGAGTTCGATTTTTGCTGCTTAGTTTGTGAATTTATTGCTGAGATCTCGTCTTCAGGCTGTGATTTGTAATTCTGTTCCTGTTTTCTAGTTTCTTGCTCGATAAGCTGTAATGTTATGTTTGCTCTGCTAATGGTAGCTTAGGTTAGAAAAAGAACCCTTGAAGAAGGATTAGTTTGACCGATTTTCTTGATAAGTATGACCTCTCAAAATTTCTAATTTTAGCTGAGCTTATTTTAGTTTGTATTACATCACCACACGTTGGTTTAGTACGTGTAAAGCTATTGCAACTCTTGTATGCTAGCTAGTTCATTCAATGCGTGTCGAGGGTGATATGATTTATGATGTATTCAGTGTCTCCTTCCTCTACCACACTTGTAACAGTTGACCCACTCAACTCCATCATTGCTATTATTGCCTGCTTGGCCATGAAAATTATGTCATTGTCCATTGATGTTATCCAGGTTCATCATAACTGTGCCATATATTCTGTGACTTTATCTTTTGGCTATGTTTCATCGATTATTTCCTCCTTTGTATGATTTTGGGAAATGCAATGCTGTTTTAGGTGAAAAGAAACTATCATGTATAGACAATCGCCTGGTAGGAACCACAGGTCCAAGAGGCTCAAGATGAGGCATGTTCTTCAGATATGCCTCTTGCTTGCCGTGTGCTTTTGGTTGATATACCAAGTCAGACATTCCCATGACAAGAAAAAGGAATAC
Organism: Craterostigma plantagineum; assembly: GCA_027422505.1. Classification (NCBI taxonomy): domain Eukaryota; kingdom Viridiplantae; phylum Streptophyta; class Magnoliopsida; order Lamiales; family Linderniaceae; genus Craterostigma; species Craterostigma plantagineum. The sequence goes on along the minus strand of JAPQWV010000009.1, from coordinate 8,607,018 downwards.
GATGAAAGTGATGATGAAAAGGCCTCGCTCGAAAGAGGTGTTGGCGATGAACTTATAAGACTTGGAAGGAAGGACATACGTCCCCTAGTTGAGGAAATCGATGATAAGACTGAGAGGCATGATGAGGCTGCTGAAGAAGATGAGAGTAAGCTCGAAGAAGATGACGAAGAAAACAAAATGGAACATAATGTTGATGATGTGACACAAGGAGAAAACGAGGAAACAGATGAGCACAGGCAAGAGAAATCTGATGCAGAACTCGATCGAGAAGAGGAGTTTTTTGTGGATGATGAGAATGAGAAAGAAGAAAATGGTGATAATGTTTTTGAAGAAACAATTTCAGACGCTGAGAAACATCAACTAGAGAAGGAAGATTCAGCTGAAGAATCTGATTCTGACGGAGCAGATAAAAGTGTCCATGAGGCACGCGAAGAACATTACAAGGCTGATGATGCCTCTAGCGCCGTGAGTCAAGCCACTCAGACCAAGAATGAAATCGAACACCCTAAAGACATGTTAGAAGTGGATGATAATAATGGGAGTGATGGTGAAGATACAGATAAGTCTGAGAATGGGAAAGATTTGAATGTGGAAACGGTTAACGATGATCATCATGAATCGAATGTCACGACCAGTGAAAACGGCGATCTTTCGTTTGATAACTCAGAGAATAGCTCACCTCCAAATGGAACTACTACAGCACAGGTCTCTGAAGACAACATTGCCAAAAACAACTCCACGAGTATTGCAATAGAAAATCTCAACTTGTCCTCAGAGAATGTCAATGGGACGACTACATCAAAAGAAGTATCTTTCTCAGACGTTACTGCTTCGGAGAAGATGAATCATTCTAGCTTACACCATGAAGATAACAGTCTCGTTTCTAACTCCTCGAGTCAGCTTGAAAACCGAGATGATGGAGCAGAAAATATCACTACATCAGAGGCCTCAAAAGACATCGCTGGTAATAACATAGAGTCATCAGCTGAAAAGAATGATGCCACTGAGGGCGAAAGATCAGATACCAGCGGTAATACTATCGAAGAAAACTCAGAATCTACAGACGAAGAACATCATGGTGAAGCTGAAAACGATGCTATTGATATATCGGATTCAATAAGTAATCCTTTGGAAGAGGAGACGAATGCTCGAACTGATCTTGATACCCTTCCCGAGATACAGAATGAGCTAATTAACGACGACGATGATGGTGCTGCAGCAGAATGAAGATAATTGGATGGCCTTGGTTTGAAATTTTCAATTTTCTTGGTGTGAAAATATTAGACGTGTGTTTTTTTCTTCTTGGCAGGGTTGAGAATAATCAACTTTTCTATGTCTAAAAAAAAGTAGTAATAATGAAAAGAAGCGTTTTTGTAAGGTTGTTAGTCTCTATAATCATGTACTATTTCGCAGCATTTTAAACCTCTCGTAAGTGGGTACCATAATTTATCAGTCAAAATCTGATTTAGTTGTGTTTACAATTAGGTGATTGGGCCAGTGATTACGAATAATTGGACTATAATAGACTGTCAATAATGGAAATAAGCATTATTGACCTTATATGAACATGGAATATGCTGAATTGTTGTCATTAGCGGAGATTTTAAACGGTTCTTCTATGAATAATTAAGATGATGAGATCTTCGTGATCATGGTTAATGAGATGAGACGGATAATGTGATCCAACAACGAGAAGAAACATAATTAATTAACTTCCCTTGGTAAAAAAACATATATTTTATTACACGTTATGATATTATTTCTCCTACACATATAATCTTCACGGGTAAATCAACAAGGTAATTAAGAGCAGCGAAATAGAGAAGTCTGAGAAAATCACCTACGAACGGACATAGACATCGAAAAACAAGAAAAATATAATATAACACATAGCCATTCACAAAATATATAAAACCCCTAATTTTTAACTTCGAGACCTCCCATTTATATCGCACCAAATCCTCCATCATTCCCATCAACGCCGCCGCCACCATATCCATTAATATTGTCATTCATCGGATCAAAACGAAGCTGATCATTGTTAGAAGAAGAGGCGCCGCCGGCCATGTTATATGCCGCCATTGATGAACCACCACCACCGTTATCATTCATGTTATCGACACCATATTGATGCCCTCCGTAGATAGCAGCCAGGTTATTATTATTGCTATTACCAGAACCCTCATAGTTATTATAAGGATGATTGTCATAGTTGGAACCACCGATTTGCTGCTGCTGCTGTGCGAAGCCACCGATCATATTCATCTGTTGATCATCATTGTAATGATGATGAAGATGATGCTGTTTGCTGCTCTCTCCAGATTCAAATTGCCCACTGTAGAAGTTACTGAGCCCAACTTTTGGTGCAAATGGTGTCAAGAATCTGACATCATCGTACTTTGGAACTTGAGAAGAGCTGCTGTTAACATCGAACATCGACCCGCCCCGAGTGCTGCTGTGATCACCAAGTCTCACAGGAACTACTTGAAAAGGATTAAGTGATGCTGTTCTAATAAAGGGATGATCAGAAACCGATGAGTAGTTATTACAGTTAACGGCAGATGTAATAACGTTTGAAGGAACATTGACGATAGCATCTTTCTCCATGGCTTCTCGGACTTTCTGCTCCATGTCGTTCTTGAACTTGAGCACGGACTCCCTCAGAGAACAAAGCTCGGCGTAGCTCAGCTCCTCCGTCGGCTTTGGAAACCACCTCTGAGCTCGGCCGGCCTTCTTCATCATCTCCAGCTCTTCTTCCTGCCTTTTCTCGGCCGTCACCATGGTATCGATCCTCGTCAGCTCAGAGTTGAGCCCCTGAATGTTCGAAGCCCTGTGAGCTTCGATGATGGCGTCGCACCTTTGGTCGATGGGGTCGGCGTCTCCTCCGCCGCCGCCGCCTTGGTACCTCTGAATGATGGCTTCCACGTTGGGGTGGCCGAAGCAGTAGGACTTGTTTCCCGGCGAGAAAAGGACCACCGCAGCTTCGGCGCCGCAAAGGGTGCATAGCTCGCTGGCTTTCTTGAATAGGCCGGCCTTGCGCTTGGAGAAGGTCACTTGTAGGCTAGTTTGGTCGGGAATTTTCTCCATTTTTATCTTTTGCCTGCCTTTGCTCTTTTTCTGCTGCGAACTCATGTTTTTTTTTTTGTCAGGGATTCTGTCGCGGAATGAAGGGACAAGGTTTGGGTTATATATATATACGCAGAAATGGGATTGGAGCGTAGGAAGTCAGCGAATCAAAGTATGTTGAGAAGAATTTGGTAATGACGTTAAGCTTGGTCTGACAAAATTTGAACTGAATCAGGCCTCAATTGGAAAAAAGATTAGTTCGTAGTGATTTCTTGTTTATTAGTATCAACGGTCTAATTCTAAAATAATATTTGATGATGTGATAATAATTGGCAAGTAACCTTGGGCAAGAAATCTAAATTATGAACATAATTGGGCTTATTATTTTTATAGCCCATTTAACCACAGGGTAAGTTAGGCCCGTTAGAATAGAACATTAAGGCCCAATAGAATCAGCCCAAAAACGTTGGGGTTTTAGATTAATATTAGGGTAATTCTATTGGCACCCACATTTTTTTCTATTTGCACCCCCTCATTAATATGTAGACTAAACATTAATTATTTACCAATTACATACCCCATACAAAAGGAAAAAAAGGAGTTTAATGTTAATAATTTAAGTAATATGTAAAGTAATATTTAATAAATACTTGCCGATTAAAAAAGACTATTTTTTCCATCTGGCGGGCATAGTAAATGAAGGTCCGCCCCGTCCTACTGGCGGGTATCGGGCCTGGTGGGCCCGGCCCATCCTAAAAAATGAGAAAAATTATAAAAAAAAAGAAAAAACATTAACATAAATGAATGAAGTTGAATTACTCCTAATAAAATTTAAATTCTTTAATAAAAATTTATTTAGTAATTAAGTTAGATGATATTAAAAATTGGATCTCAAAAATATAAAAAACCTATATAATTCATTTATATATTAATTTTATGATATTTGGCGGGCCTGCCGCAGCCCGCCCTCTGGCGGGCTTGAGAAATGGCAGCCCGCCCCCATCCTAAAAAATGAAATAAACTATATAAAAAAATAAAAAACATTACAATAACTAATGAAGTTGAATTACTCCTAATCAATTTAAATTCTTTAATAAAAATTTATTTATGTTATAAAATTTTATTAAATGAAAAATTGGATCTCAACAAATATAAAAAACCTATATAATTCATTTATATATTATTTTTTTAAGAAAATAATTTTGATATTTGGCGGGTCTGCCCGCGGCCCGCTCGGGCTTACCCGCATAGGCCCGCCCCGTCACTTTGGCGGGCCCACAGCCCGCGAGACCATTTGACAGTACCAGAGTGGGGCCGGCCGGCCCGCGGGCCACGAGCATTTTTTCTAGTTCTAAATGTGTCATTGGTTAAAATGACTTAATTAATAATTTTTAAATAGTCCATGCAATTAATATTATTGATTTAATGGAAAATAAGATAATATTTGTTGAATCATGTGATTATGTAAAATTATTATTACAAAAATCAAGTGTTTAGGGGGGTGAAAAGAATGGTATAGGGGGTGTGAATAGTAGGACCCTTAATATTATAATGTCAAGTGCTTTCGACGCCAGGCATTGGTGCATAAATGCATGCGGATGGGTTAGGTTAGGTTGCCAACTATTTTTATTAAGTAAAATATAAGAAATATTACTACTATAATGTTTCCTTGTTTTTTTTCTTTACCGATATGCATTATGCAATGAGTAATTGACTTGAGAAGAAAATAAAAGGTGCGCTATATAAACGGCAGTCCCACGTTTTGTTATTAAATTCAGTCTGGCGAATAAACTCTACAGTGTTGTAATGACCAGTGAGTAAAGCCAGAAAGTGTTAGTTGATCGTTCGTTAGAAAGGCACGCGCCGCCGTCCTCGAGTGATTGTACCCCTCATTTCATAATAATAAAACATTTTTGTTTAGAATTTCTTGATACATGAACACAGCTAAAGCCCCACAAAAGTCCAACAGCTGAAGCAAGAATAATATACCGTTTCACCATTGTAGCACTCGTTCGGAAAATGTGCAACTTGTAAAGTTCAAGTGGCACAAAAAAGATGAGCTTCTATTCGCCTTTGTAAACTCCGTAAATCTTGTCAGAAAGCAGAGATCTTTCGTATCTAACGAGAAAGAACCCTTTTTAGTCTGAGATTGTTGAAGGAAGTCCATCTTTGCTTAAAAACCCCTTTGTTTTCTCCACTTCCGAAGACCATTCTTGCAAGAAAAAAAAGGCTCATGGCTTTGGTGAACGGTTTGGCGCTGAAATTCCATGGGATTCACAAGAAACAGAGCTTTCTCGATCCATCGAAAGGCCTCCCCCCACTTTCTAGCCATGGACTTCACTTCAGCAAGTCAAAGCCCAGCTTTTCAAGAACTATTACACAAGCCGTGATGCAAGAAATCTCACTTGAACCAAAGAGTTGTTCGCTTGGACTCGACGTAGTTTCCGAGCAAGAACTGAGAGAAAAAGGCTTCCTCGGCTTAAGGAAGACGAAGCTCGTCTGTACTATAGGGCCGGCCTGCTCTTCAATCGACGATTTAGAGAAATTAGCCGCAAATGGGATGAACGTTGCCAGGCTAAACATGTGCCATAACGCCAGAGATTGGCACAGAGACGTTATTAGGAAGATCAAAAAGCTGAATGAAGAGAAGGGCTACTGCGTCTCAGTGATGATCGACACCGAAGGCAGTCAGATTCACATCGTCGACCATGGTTCTTCCTCAACCGTTAAAGCCGAGGTAGCTAAGCTAAGCTCTCTATTCTCAACTTATTACACTTCCTTACCTTTATTAGACTTACCCTGACATTTTTTGCCTTCCTAGGATGGTTCTATTTGGTTCTTCACTACCGAAGAGTTCCACGGTTCTCGACCTTTCACAGTCCAGGCAAATTACGAAGGATTCGCCGAAGGTGGGCTTATGATGAGAAAATCGATTCGAAGTTCAAGTTTTTATCTATCGATACGTTTTTATTTACGGTTTCGTCCCTTCAGGCGTTAACTTGGGCGATGAAATCGTAATCGACGGCGGAATGGCGACTTTCGAGGTCGTAGAAAAAGTCGGCAATGATCTGCGCTGCGAATGTACCGATCCCGGCCTTTTCTTACCGCGAGCAAAGCTGAGCTTCTGGAGAAACGGAAGGCTTCTCGAGAAGAATAGCGAGCTCCCGACTCTTTCGTCGAAGGTTTTTACGCCGCTTTTTCGACAAATTTGTTCGCCCCAGTTTCCTAATTATTACCGCGCTAAGATGTTAAGGCATGGACTCAAATTACAGGATTGGTCGGACGTCGATTTCGGAATCTCCGAAGGCGTCGATTTCTTCGCGTTGTCGTTCGTCAACGACGCCGACGCCGTCTCCCACCTCAAGAATTACCTCTCGACCAAATCCTCCAAGTAAAACTAGCGTTAATACGATCGAAAAAATCTTCCGAGTAGCGAACATAATATGATCAAATCACGATGTAGGGCGTGCAAAGTCCTGGCGAAGATCGAGAGCTTGGAGGCGCTCCAAAACTTGGAAGAAATCGTCGAGGCCTCGGACGGAATCATGATAGCCCGAGGAGACCTCGGCGTGGAAGTACCGCTCGAGGAAATCCCGACGGTCCAAGAAAGGATCACGTGCATCTGCAGAAACCTCAAGAAGCCAGTCGTTGTGGCTTCCCAGCTATTGGAATCGATGGTCGAGTATCCGACGCCGACGAGGGCCGAGGTGGCCGACGTTTCCGAGGCCGTAAGGCAGTATTCCGACGCGCTTATGCTTTCCGGCGAGTCGGCCATCGGCCCTTACGGGCAAAAGGCGCTCGCCGTGCTACGAACTACGAGCGGTCGGATGGAGCTTTGGAGTCGGGAAGAAAACCCGAGGAGCGTCGCGCTGAGACGCAGTCGAGGGGAGTCGTCGTTCTCGGACCGAATCGGCGAGCAGATATGCGATTGCGCCGTGGAGATGGGTAAGTTGATCGATGTAGGGATCGTTTTGGCTTAGCCGCTTTTTCCGCAGCGGAATCCAGGACACCGAAATTAGGAGCTTGCTATTTAGGAACACTAAGGCTCCGTTTGGTTCGTGGATTTCGACGTGGAAAAGAAAAGAAAAAGCGTGATTGTACGACACGTGAACCGCAATGTACAATGATTCGATGCGTACCACTACACTTTTCTTTTCTTTTCCGCGTCGATTTCCGCAGACCAAACGCACCCTAAAGTGGGTTTGGATCGAGGAAAAGAAAACTAGAGAGAAAACAATTTCCACTATCTTTTTCTTCATCTTCACCATGGTTTTCATGGCTTTGCTTAAACTTAACTTAATTTTTCCATTCTTTTCTCTTTTTCTCATCTATTTCTCTAATAAACCTTGCACAAAAACTGATTTTTTTTCCATTTCTTTTCATTTCCTCAATAATTGCTTTGAAACAAACACACCCTAACTTTAAAAACTGAAGCAATTTACAGGATGTGAATGTGAAACCTAATTGTGTCCTTAAATTGCTTCAGTTTTGAAAGTTCGTGTTCCTAAATAGCAAGCTCCTATGGAGACCTACTTGCGTCCTTAAATTGCTTCGATTTTGAAATTAGTGTCCTTAAATTGTGATTCCGTTAGTTGGGCGTCGTGAAGTTCCCATTCATCAACAAGTAAACGAATTATGATGTCACGTATGTTTATCTCCGAATTATTCGCCATTTACGCATCTCTCGTCGAAGTTCCGCATAAAAAATCAGGATTCCGACGCATTGTTTAAATTGGTTTGATTCCGCATAACACCACACTAAAAGACGGAAAGATCTGTTAATCCGATTTTTCTCTCGAAATTTTAACGAAGATGACCGATGATTTTATTTATTTTTTTTTGCATCATTTTGCAGCCAACAACCTCGGACTCGACGCGATATTCGTCTACACGAGGCACGGGGAGATGGCGTCGCTCGTCTCGAGTAACCGTCCGAACCCGCCCGTATTCGCCTTCACGGACAACAACACCACGAGGATGGCGCTCAACCTTCAGTGGGGAGTGACTCCATTGCTCATGGACCTATCGGACGACATGGATTCCAACGTTCGTAAGTCCGTCGACCTTTTGAGGAACGAAGGGCTCGTCGGTGAGGGAGACACCGTCTTGGTGGTCTCCGATATCGTCCCAGCCTCGACTGCTCGGACTACTTTCCAGTCCATTCAGGTCAAGACCATAGAGTAAGGAAAGATTGTATTGTCCACACAGTGTTATCGCAGTTCACGCATTCGGCCAGATTCAGTGTGAAATAAAATACGAATTTCATTATCGGCTATGAAACGACTGACTTCTGGCAGAAATAATCTTTATTTCAAAGTCATCACAAATTATGATATTCAATAAGTACAAGTGCATTATTCCTAATATACTTATTAAAAGTAAAATAGTTGACCTCTCATTGACCCCCTATAGCCAATCGCTGGGTGACACGTCAGCGCTCAAAAGTTCAATTACCATTTTGGGTCTGAATGTTGTGGGATTTACATTGTGCCATTGAATTCTAAGGTATATGTTTGATTGGAATTAGTAAATGCCATTCACGTTGGAATATCAAAAGACCAAAGACAAACAGTCACCTCCAAAAGTTTTTCTTTCTATTTTCTCTTCTTCGAATCTGCTTGGACTAAATCGGTCGAAGTTCAAGTTTGAAGATCGGGAGCGACTTAGATCTCGATCAAAGAAATTCAATAAAAGAGAAGACATTTACCAGCTGATGAAGGTGCTCAAAAACCATGAAAAGAGCCATGAGATTTTTCGTTGCTCTGCAAAAAATAAGGTGGCTTGAAGAGGTTCAAAGGAAACACAGGCGTTGTAGCTGCGATGGGTGGCGGCGCCGGCGGAGAATCGTTTGAACTCCGATTCTCAGTAAAACTTCCCAAACCCAAACTCAGACCCAAACCCAAACCCGACCACCCGTCGGAGTCTCTCTCACCCATCTCTCTAAGCTTTAATGTTAAGAGTTTTTGTGTAATAATTAAGAGAAGAGAAGAAGAGACACACCATGAGGGGACAGAACAGAAGGAAGAAATATGGGGTGGTCTCTTTTCTTGGCAGAGGAGTTTTACAGCTTTGTATTATTATCAATTTCTTTTAGTTACATTTTTTTTTCTTTGAATCGTAGGTAATGACCTAACATGTACTAACCTGTATGTATGTATTGTATTGTATTTTATATTTTTATAGAGTTCTAAAGTTTCTAAAAACCAGATTGATGCCGAAAAATATTCTGTTTTGGGGTTGTTGAAAGGTTTTGATGTTGATTCAGCGTTAGACCAGGTGTATATTGCAGTTTTCTTCATATTTATATCATCTCTGCTAGAGATTTATGAATTGATTTGATTTTTATGAAGCTTAGGTGCTGCAAATTCAGAAGTGTACGTCTCAGATGTTGAATTGATTTGATTCTTATGAAGCTTAAGTGCTGGAAATTCAAAAGTGTACGTCTCAGATGCTGTGGTTAATAAAGCAAAGATATCTGGGACTACAAGTGGGGTGGGAATCAAGACATGACAAGTTATAATTATAATAACTTTGATCGTTCGATAGTATTATCCTATCACTCTCTGCAAGAGATTTATCGGTTGATTTGAATTTTATGAAGCTTAGGTGCTGGAAATCCAAAAGTGTACGTCTCAGACGTTGAATTGATTTGATTCTTATGAAGCTTAGGTTATGGAAATTCAGAAGTGTACGTCTCAGATGTTGTGGTTAATGAAGCAAAACTATCTGGGACTACGAATGGGGTGAGAATCAAGACATGGCGGGTATTAATTATAATAAATTTGATCGTTCGATAGTGTTATCTTATCATATGTTCGTCATCTCATTTTCTTTCGTGTGAATAAAGGGAGGATCTGGAAGTGCAAGCAACATCAAGTTTCAGAACATTGATAAGAATCAAGACATGGCAGCTAATAATTAAAATAAATTTGATCGTTCGATAGTATTATCTTATCGTAAGATCGTCATCTCATTTTTAGAACATTGAGATGCAAAATGTGAAGAAGCCTATGATCATTGATCAGAGTTATTGTAATAAGAAAAAGATAATTTTTTTCTTTTATTATATTTTGAATCAGTTTTAGTATGTATTTATTTTCCTTCAGAGCTCGGTTGTGTATGTGAAGAACGTCGTGTATCAGAACATCAATGGCGAGGGGTGGTTCTAAAGTTCAGATTGGTGCCGAAGGAGATTATGTTTTGGGGTTGTTGAAATGTTCTAATGTTGATTCACCGTTAGCCCATGTTATATTGCAGTTTTCACTTCCGCCGTAGCTGAACGCGAGCCTTACTGTCATATTTATATCCTCTCTACAAGAGATTTATGAAATAAAGCAAAGCTGTCTGGGACTACAAATGAGGTGAGAATCAAGACATTGCAGGTATTAATTATAATAAATTTGATCGTTCGATAGTATTATCTTATCATAAGATCGTCATCTCATTTTCTTTCGTGTGCATAAAGGGAGGATCTGGAAGTGCAAGCAACATCAAGTTTCATAACATTGACAAGAATCAAGATATGGCAGGTAATAATTAAAATAAATTTGATCGTTCGATAGCATTATCATCGTTCGATAGTATTATTTTATCATAAGATCGTCATCTCATTTTTAGAACATTGAGATGCAAAATGTGAAGAACCCTATAATCATCGATCAGAGTTATTGTGATAAAAAAAGATAAGTTTTTTTTTTATTATTATTTTGACTCAGTTTAGTATGTTTATTTCTTTCCTTCAGAGCTCGGTTGTGCATGTGAAGAACGTCGTGTATCAGAACATCAATGGCGAAGGGTGGTTCTAAAGTTCAGATTGATGCCAAAGGATATTATGTTTTGGGGTTGTTGAAATGTTCTAATGTTGATTCAGCGTTAGCCCAGGTTTATATTGCAGTTTTCACTTCGTCTTAGCTGAACGCGAGCCTTACGGTCATATTTATATCCTCTCTGCAAGAGATTTATGAATTGATTTGATTTTTATGCAGTATCGGAAGCTTAGGTGGTGGAAATTCAGAACTGTACGTCTGAGACGTTGAGATTAATGAAGGAAAGCTATCTGGGACTAGAAATGGGGTGAGAATCAAGACATGGCAAATAATAATTATAATTAATTTGATCATTCGATAGTATTATCTTATCATAAGATTGTCATCTCATTTTCTTTAGTGTGAATAAAGGGAGGATCTAGAAGTGCAAGCAAAATCAAATTTCAGAACATTGAGAGGAATCAAGACACGGCAGGTAATAATTATAATAAATGTGATCGTTCGATAGTTTTCTTATCATAAGATCATCATCTCATTTTCTTAGGGTGAGGATCTGGAAGTGCAAGCAACATCAAGTTTCAGAACATTGAGATGCAAAATGTGAAGAACCCTATAATCATTGATCAGGGTTATTGTGATAAAATAAGATACTACCTCAGTCCCACTTATTTCTTCCCATCTTTCTATTTCGGGCGTCCCACATAATTCTTCCCATTTCCATTTTTGGTAAAAAATTATCCCACTAATTAAACTAATTACATGATTAATATTAAAAAAAGTCTTCTCGATTTGCGTGTCTACTAATAACTTTTCTCTCTCCATACCTCAAAAGGTGTACTATAATATTAAAATAATGTGATTTCTTAATCTCCGTGCCCATTAATCTTCGGGAACATTTAAATGGGACGGAGGAAGTATATTTTTTTATATTTTGAATCAGTTTAATATGTTTTTTTTTATTTTCCTTCAGAGCTCGGCTGTGCATGTGAAGAACGTCGTGTATCAGAACATCAATGGCGAAGGGTGGTTCTAAAGTTTCGAAAAATCAGATTGATGCCGAAGGAGATTCTGTTTTGGGGTTGTTGAAAGGTTTTGATGTTGATTCAGCGTTAGCCCAGGTTTATATTGCAGTTTTCTTCATATTTATATCCTCTCTGCAAGAGATTTATGAATTGATTTGATTTTTATGAAGCTTAGGTGCTGCAAATTCAGAAGTGTACGTCTCAGATGTTGAATTGATTTGATTATTATGAAGCTTAAGTGCTGGAAATTCAAAAGTGTACGTCTCAGATGCTGTGGTTTATGAAGCAAAGCTATCTGGGACTACAAATGGGGTGAGAATCAAGAGATGACAGGTTATAATTATAATAACTTTGATCGTTCGATAGTATTATCCTATCACTCTCTGCAAGAGATTTATGAGTTGATTTGAATTTTATGAAGCTTAGGTGCTGGAAATTCAGAAGTGTACGTCTCAAACGTTGAATTGATTTGATTCTTATGAAGCTTAGGCTGGAAATTCATAAGTGTATGTCTCAGATGTTGTGGTTAATGAAGTAAAACTATATGGGACTACAAATGGGGTGACAATCAAGACATGACAGGTATTAATTATAATAAATTTGATCGTTCGATAGTATTCTTATCATAAGATCGTCATCTCATTTTCTTTCGTGTGAATAAAGGGAGGATCTGGAAGTGCAAGCAACATCAAGTTTTGTGGCTTCACATCTCAGGCTACAAGAGAGCCAAGGTGAGAACTAATGAGAGTTTTCAATAGGCTTACAATTTAAGTTAACTAAGCATTGAAAATTTTGTTTAGAAGCCATTTAAGGAGCCTTGAGAAAAAATCAGTACATGTGACTAATATGTCATATCTCGCAGCATCTTGCAGGGCTTAAATCTTTAAGGGGTTCTCACTTTTTGCATGGTCAGAGTGTTAAGTGCAACAGCTGGCAGAGCTTGAATCCGTGGGTAGCAAGAAAATAAAGGAGGCACCCTCTTCTTTTTGTATTGTTCTTACTTTTAATATTTATTGGAAGATAGGTAAATGGCTAATTATCATAATCGTCATTGAAAATATTGACTCATTTTTCTTCATTGGTTTTCTAAAAGGCAGCATCCACGTGGACCAGAGGAAGCCTTGCAAGGCTCAAGGAAGCAGATGAAGTACATGTAAGAGTTTCACAGTTGCAAGACATAAACATCAGAGGACACAATGGGAGTTGAAATTGATTATGTTTTATCTATGTGAACGAAATCATTTCTTAATTGGATTTTTGGTCATCGATTGTTTTACATAAGTAGTCTCCTCACACACGTCTGCTCCATTTTCGTTTCTAATCAAGTTTATTAATCTTTCTAGGTTAAGCTCATTGACATTTGATCAGGTGAGACTTTATCTATTTTTTTTTTTTGTGCATGATGTGAATAGGGAGTTAAGGATAACTTTATACAAATTTTCTTTGCGAGGGAACATGAAGAAACAAGAAGGTAGGCAGGCTCAAGCATGTACATCGAGACATAGGGATGTGAGCAAGCCATTTAGCCCTAGAGCTTGATTTGTTTAAAGTTTGTGATTCGACTGAATACTATGCCTTTTATTTCTTTCTCAAACTTTTCTCTCTCTCTTTTTTTATTGTTGCCTTAATCATATGCGTACAGTTATGTATAACAAGTGGTATGGTATGATGTTAGCATGAATGATCGATCTATTAGACGTTAGAAAGCTTTCATTCCTCGCGGTACAATTTTTGCTGGTGACCAAAATATTCTTTCTGGAATTGTATCTTTATATATGTTGCGGGGCAGTCTGAAAGTGCTTCCGGTGTATAATACAACAATAATCGTTCGTCGGAGTAGTATAGATGAGTTTAGGATTAAAGGTTTATGGTTTAGGGCAATATACACCCCACTGTTACCATTTGCAGGCATATAATGTATACTCTAAGCAGTTATACAACATTATCTTACTTTCAGTGCTACAAATAGATAATAAAACGGTGAGCCCCTCGGGTAGTTTTATAATATATATATGTGTGTGTGTGTGTGTGTGTTAGAGGACCTTTGTTACATTAGGATGATTGAGCTTATGCCAAACTGCGACTTCTTGGGTGAAAGCTGCTCGTAAAGACGCTATTTCAGATTCTGTTCGGTGGCCTTCTTCTCCCCAGTCGAGAAGTTTAACTGAATATCGACACGACGAAATAAGTTGAGAAAAAAAAAAAAGGATGGCGGCCCTTCGTAAACGTCAAGCCCTAGGCAAAACGTTCGCTTTCCATTCTACCACAACTCTTGGTCTAAAGACAGAAAAAAGCATACTGAGAGGTCTACTTTCATGTCTTTTGTGCTTCAGATTTCCAGTTTATGACACTATTTCATCATCATGTTTGTTTACTCAATAAATGTAATAGGAAACATATGTCCTCATCAGCGTTGATAAGTACTATCAAGAAACTATGTGAATTTTAGATATACACATATATATTATATGGCACATCCAAAAGGCAAAAACTCAAGTAAGGCCACCCACTGTTAAAAATCTAATCTTTTGGGACCTCAAACTTCAAGATCTTGCATATAAACTACATCCTATTAAATTATGTTTTCTTTTCCTCAGCAAGTCAAGATCCAGCATCTTAGGTGCAAGTTGGCTTTATCTTAACGTACTTCTTTCTGTAATAATAGATTTCTCTTATGAAAAAAAAAACAAGATTCTATCTTTGTGGGGATGCACAGGCAAGAGAGCTTAGAAAAGGAACTGATCATGGTCACATGGAAGTTCAGGAAATACAAGTTTTTCAAAGTTATTACAGTAACTTTCATATCCAAATTTCCAAACCCGTGCCACAGCTCGGATTCCATGTCTACGCATTTATCGTACAGTAAACAATAAAGAAAGGAACAGGCGCAAAAATATGGAGAAGAAAAGAAACGAACTTGAGAAGAAAAAAACAAGCTCGGAATTTAGTGATCCACTCCACACCATGCCCACAAGTAGGCGTGGATCATTAACAGCTGACTTATCAAGAAAGGCCAACAAGTGGTGAGCCACATAAATGAAAAATTATTATGAAGTATATCTAATTAGATCCCATTGAAGAAGATTCAAGATTATGACAAATGGAGTTAATCCCTAACTTCACTATTCAGTCGCCCTCACCACATGGCAATGGGCCCTTGACAGACAGTCACTTACCTTCATAATAACGATAATTACTTCAGGGCACAAAAGCTATTGAGTCACCAACAAAGCAATGATGAGTCAATTGTAGTTTCAGATAAAAAGCAGTATCATCACACTAACTCCAACAAATGGACCAGAATTCTACATGAAACATATCCAGACAAAGAAAGCCATGTGGTAATAACAGGGAATGATCTGTGTAAGATCACCCCATTGATACAGATCCAAAGGCATGAATGAATCATGATAAATAATGAAAAACTGACTTCAAATGATATACGAAGTAACGATGAAGAAAAGAGTAACATTCAAAGCAGACAAAAACGATGCCACAAATGGGATGACCCACCCAAGAAATTGACAAAAAGGAAGGTCATTTATGCTGAACAAAGATCAAACCAAACGGAAAAAAAAAAAAGATCGAAACTTTAAAGCGAATATGTAAGGACTGGGCTGACCTGCAACATCCTGGCCGTCGTAAATGCCACGGTGGACGGTCCCAAATGTTCCGCGCGCAAGGACGCTTTTGATGATCAGCTTCGACGGATCAATCTCCCACCCTTGCCTCTGCCTCCGCCGCCCCGTTAAGCCTCTTCCTCCTCCTACAACGGCGGCGTGGTTGGAAATGGAGCTGTCGTTTTCTTGATTTTGTTGGTTGCTACTGCCTTTGCCTACGCTCCAAGCCCTGCTTAAGTGCTTCTCTAGCTGTTCGTCTAAGCTCTTCAAGTCAATCTGATCGGCTCGAACAAACCCATTATTGCTTTTCTCCATTCCAGTGAGTTTTGCAATGGCTTTTCTGGGCTCAGTTACTTACATGTACATAAAATTTGTATTAATGGCGCTCTTTGGCTTCTGTTTGGGACTAGCGAATTAGACATTCGTGGTAAATTTATTGCGAGGATGAGTGAAGCAGCAAATGAAGATAGTCTTCTCTCTATATGGTTGGCGCTATTCACTTACCATCAATTAATGATATTTCTTTTAGTGTTTTTTTATTCTTTATTTAGGTAGCAATAAATTAGAAATGAATCATATATATTCGAGGTATAATCCAAGCTGGGCTATTGCGTAGTCATAAAAATGGCCGAAAACTCAACTTTTAGCAAAAGTTGAAAAGCCCAAATATAAACCCCATGTAGTATATGGTTTTTGGTGCCCTTATTTATTTTAAATTTGACGTTTTCTTCAATACCAACGTGGCCCATCAACTTTTATCAGTATTACTTTTCCATTTTTTCTTTTTTTTTGCGATTTAATTAAGTTAATGATATATGTGCAATTACTCTTGTATAAAGTAAAGGCGGTGGGGTTTGATGTGGACTTATCATATTCTATTATTCATGACAATATATTTAGAAAATAAAAAAAGAAAAAGGAAACATGCTGTTCTAAAGAGAAACCTTGGTCTGGAAGCAAGATATGTTATATAGCTTTGTCTCTCCTTTTTTATGTAAAAAGAACGATCAACTACATTTTATAATTACAAGCTTTTACTACATGATTATATGTTGTCGGGCCACTTATTAAATCAATGTTCCACACGAGTGTACAAATGATATAAAAATAAATAATGTATGAATGAAATTGAAGAACAATGTTTCCAACCCCATTTTCACACACGAAATTGAATTAAAATTGAAATTGAAATTGAAAAGATTATTTCGTATATTTCATTATGTCGAAAGCTGGTACGCATTATTATTAAATTTAAGGAAAAATAATAAAGTACGCATTATTAGATAATATGTTGTGTTCCTTTGATATATATTTTTTGGTAGGTGTGCAGTGATCTCAGTTCGCGTTTCAATGTGTTTTCGCGACACCATACAATACCATATTCCATTTCGTTTTAAAGAGTAAATTTAAAACAATAACGAATTATGATCATTGTTCTTAGAGAGCAATATAGTAATTAGTATGCGATTTGTGAAGGACAAAAAAAAGTATTATATTATTGTAATTCTTAAAAAAAATGTCTAATTGTGCGGATATCAATTCGTCAATCAAGAAAGCCATTCAAAGGGCTTTATACGTTACACATACAGATTTCAGATTAAAAAAAAGGAAATAAATGGGAAGCTGAAACGCGTGAAGGCCACTCTCTCGACGACTGTCCTCAGTCCTCACAAAAAGCAGTCGCTTTCACACTATTATTCCACTCTCACTTCTTCTCTCTCCCCTCTCACTGAGGAGTCACATCTCATAACTACAATTCTCCATTTTTCTCCAACTAAAAACCTCACGCAAACAGTGATATTATGGTTTCTTCAGCAAAATCAGTAGCAGAATCAGTACCCTTTTCAACAGCGTGATTTTTCTTCTTTTTCGTTATTCCCTTACCAAATTTACCAACCCACGCAAGAGCACCTAGCCGACTGTAATGGAGAAAAAACAAGGCTTCTTCTCGGCCCTAAAACAAGAGGTAGTACGCGGCCTCTCGCCGGCGCGCTCACGCGCCTCCAAGAGCCCGGCCCGCTCCGTTTCGCCGATGTCCGCGGGTCGCCTGAGAAGGAAAAAATCTCCGTCGTCTCATACGGCGGCTGGCTACGGCGACTCCTCCTTTCCGAGGTCAGGAAGCTTGAGGCCCGTCGTCGAGGGACCTGATATCGACGGAGAAGAATCGACATTGGGAGAATCGAAGCGAATTGGGTCGGTTCTGGGCAGCTGGGTCATGGGTCAGCTGACCCGTAACCCGTCTGCGGCTGTGGGCGAGATTGGCACTAAGACTTCCGATCTGAGGCTGTTGCTCGGAGTCATGGGTGCGCCGCTTGCGCCGGTGCACGTCAGCGCCGGCGAGCCAATGCCGCACCTCAGCGTCAAGGATACGCCTATCGTACGCAGTGCTTGATCTGCTTTTGCTCTGTTTCTTATCTTTTGCTTGACTGAGATTCTCTCTGTGATTAATATATATATATAAACAAGATTTTCACGAGAAAAAAAAAAAAAAAACAGTTCCAGCGAAACCGATTCTTAATGGCTAAATAATGAAAATGACATTATTGCTTGACTTGATTTCCTTAGTTTAATACTCTCTAGCTCTGTTTTTTCTCGAGTGATAGCTTCAGAAGATCGTCTGTGCTCACTTTACCTGCAATGGTTTCTTTCTTTCCCAGGAGACTTCATCTGCACAGTACATACTGCAGCAATACACCGCCGCCTCAGGCGGCCTAAAACTCCAAAACTCAATAAAAAACGCCTACGCAATGGGCAAGCTACGAATGGTAACCTCAGAGTTCGAAACCGCCACAAAACTCATCAAAAGCAGAAACCCAAGCAGAGCAGCAGAGTCGGGCGGGTTCGTCCTGTGGCAAATGAATCCCGACAAGTGGTACGTCGAGCTAGCCGTGGGAGGCAGCAAAGTCCACGCTGGCAGCAATGGCAAGCTCGTATGGAGGCACACGCCTTGGCTCGGGGCCCACACAGCCAAGGGGCCCGTTCGCCCCCTTCGCCGAGCCCTTCAGGTTTTTTCTCTACCCTGTTTTTCTCGAAGAATCCCTAAATGCTCTGTTTTGAAAATATTGAAAACTTATGTCCTAAATGCCAGGGGCTTGATCCAAGAACTACAGCTAGTATGTTTTCAGACTCAACCTGCATAGGGGAGAAGAACATAAACGGAGAAGATTGCTTCATACTAAAGCTAGCCGCCGACCCACTAACCCTAAGGTCGAGGAGCGAAGGCCCAGCCGATATCATAAGGCACGTTTTGTTCGGTTACTTCAGCCAAAAAACGGGCCTCATGGTTCACATAGAGGATTCCCATCTGACCCGAATTCAATCCAACGGTGGGGAAGCTGTCTATTGGGAGACAACTATCAGCTCGTTCTTGGATGATTACCGACCCGTGGAGGGTGTCATGGTGGCCCATTCAGGTCGATCCGTGGTGACCCTTTTTAGGTTCGGGGAAATGGCAATGAGCCATTCCAAGACTAGGATGGAAGAAGCTTGGACTATAGAAGAGGTGGCGTTTAACGTCCCTGGCCTTTCCATGGATTGCTTCATCCCGCCTGGGGATTTGAAGTCGGCGAAGGTTGCTGCGTTGGAAAAACAGGGGAGCTTTTAGTTTCCTTTACTAACTACGAGGCTAGATTAGAGGGTAACAGAGTGATGGAAATCTGTGTTAAGAGTGTTTGATTTCTGATATGATGGCTAGTTTTAGTTTGTGTTGTCCCTTGATTGATGTGTTATTTGTTGTAGTTGATTGATCTTATTGCATTTCTTGAAGACTCTAAGGAGGTTAGGAATTGAATGTTTCAGCACAGCTCAAGCTATGGAGGAAACTTGGTTTTTTTAAGGTTTGCCTCCGTGAATGGAAGAAGGTGAAGGTAAAAGGTAGTGTTTTCTTTTGTAGTTATCTTTTTTTTCTTTTTAATTGCTAGAAGTCTTCTTGCCTAATTGTATTGGCTCTTGGCAGTTTGTAAGAGGAAACGAAGTGTTGCTGAAAAATTGTTGGATCTCAGATTTTGAGAATGCAAGTTGTTGAAGTGTTCTTTTTTAATTCCTTGTTTTTTTCTGCTCTTTTTAACAAAGGTCTTATTATTTTTCTACTTTGTTTGAGATTCTCCAAAAGCTCATTCGTTGACAATTGGGTGGACTTTTTCTAAGATAATATTAATATCATCGTTGCAGCAAAGGCAAATTGTACGACTACTTGCTAGTAAAGAGATTATAATGTTTGCTGTCCATGTGACAGTCTCTACTCTTTTTCTACTAAAAGAAATTTATTTTCGTTTTGTTTTTCTGATATCTTTATATTTGCATATGTTTCATAATTTATCGTTATCATTCCTCACCTAAAAATATCTATCTATTGACATTCAAAAACCTATCGTCCATAGATTGTGCCCCTAAATAGCTAAAACTTGCCAATTCAATAGTGCAAACGCATTAATTCATTCATTTGTCACGTAATAATTACAAGAGTGACCACAGTCCACAAGTTTCTTCTCCTTACTTAATAAATGAGGGAAAAAAAATCAATTTTCCAACAACCCTTACTTATTTTTACGTCTTTATTTTATGTATCGAAAAAAAAACGCTCATCTTCCGTCTTCTTTCCTATGATGGCAAGTTCTGATCTTTCGCTGGTTGATTCACTTCCATTTTGTGAATAGTGTGAAAAATGTTTGCTCTAATTAAATATTTAAACCCAGCATAGAATATCACATGCCATCCACCTGGAATCATAAAAAGATCGTATCTTTTAGGTTAAAGAATATAGGGGTTTTTACACATAAGTACCTATTTGGAAAAAAATTTATAATTTAGTACCCAGTCAGGATTTTTTTATATGTAGGTACCTAACAGAATAAAGTTTTTGCACATAGGTACCTGATCCCCGAAAGTACACCAAACAACACATTTTGGTACCCTATCTCAACACATTTGGGTACCCTATATAGCAGAAAATGGTACGACGTATGTTATATTTAGGTACGCCCTATGTAACACACAGGCATGCCCGTAGGTACGACGTATCCTATATTTAGGTACCCTATATAAACGTGTTATAGTACGCAATATACACACAGGAAGGTACGATATGACTAAAGAAACTGGTAAAATTAAATTGGGTACTTATCTATAAAATTTTCTGACATGGGTAGTTATGTGTAAATTTTTTTTCCAATTGGGTATTTTTCTATAGATTACCGAAGAATATATATTAAAACATACAAATTGATAGTAATACATGTTATTGGGAATCCTCATTGACTTTCTTTTTTATCTCCATATAATTCTTGGGTATTTTTGAACATAATTAATAGCCAAACTACCACCGGGGTTCCAAAAATTATTGTTCTCTAAATCCGTTACAAAATTTAGCATTTCAAGATGCCAAAATTCAATCCGGAAAGAAGTATTCTTCTTTGTTTTCCGAAAAACGGAATTTAAAATATTGAGTGCATATTCAAAGTTTAGGCCGAAGAAGTTTCAAAGTAGTTCAAGTAATATTATATACACATTTAAGTCGGTCCGTCAGTCAACGTTGTACAAAAAAATCGCATTACCAGCGATTTAGCAATTTATTACCAATAATTAAATACTAGTGCTAGTACAATACATTAAAATACAAATCCTCAAAATTCAATACAATACAAGGTAATAACAATAATCTCAGGAAAGAATAAAGGCCATGGGCCCGAAATTAGCCCAATAAATAATTGGGCTATGACTCATCAAATCAAAGGCCCATATCCTCAATTCGCCGCAGATTTCCTGAATTATTTAGTCTTATCCTCTCACATTTCAAAATTCACATACCAACACAAACGCAGACGAAGAGTGCTCTGTGAAAGTGAAGAATGGCTACGATATCTATGTCTCTTCTCACGGCTTTCCTCCCCAGCCAAGCTAGGCCGTTCCCCAAATCAGCGCCAGCTCCGCTCAAACTCGCGTCGGCTAGGACTCGTAGCTCGACTCGCGCGATGGCAGTGTCGAAGCCTGAGACGGAGACGAAGGTGCGCGAGCCTAGGGGTATAACGAAGCCGCGCCGTGTGTCGCCGGAGATGCAGGAGTTCCTCGGCGGCGTACCCGAGATTCCGCGGACGCAGGCTCTTAAGGAGATTTGGGCGTACATCAAACAATACGAACTTCAGGTAGCCTAAATTAAAACCCTAGCCTTTTAACCGTATAAAGATTTTTGTTAAGAAATGTTGTCCTCGCTGGCTTGTCTCGGTAAACGAATTGGTGGGTTTTCTGCAATGTTGTCGATTGGTTTCGGGGTGAACAGAAAGTGAAACACTCGAGTTAACAATTCGTTGTCAGATTGCAGTTGTGGTTAGCGAGTCAGAACTGTGTGAGGTTTATCTGAGATTCGGTTGGAAACTAATTCGTTCTTCGTTCTCGAATCTGACTACTTTCCAGGTTTAAGTCGATGTCTCGATGATCTAACTAACAAGATATGTGCATCTTGGATGTTTGCCTCATAACTTCTAGTAACCATTGCATATAGACTTTCCAATTATTGGTTGATTAACTTCCAGTCTGTAGTAATCGCACCTGTGACTCAGTTTCCTTACATGAACTGCACAGAGGACTCAAACCCGTGTGGCAACTAATGTATTTGTATATATCTGAATCGATCCCTTTTGTTTTAGGATCCAACGGACAAGAAAGTCATCGTTTGCGATGAGAAGCTGAAGAAAATCTTTGGAGGAAGGGACCGCGTAGGGTTTCTCGAGATTGCTGGCTTGATCAGTCCTCATTTCCTCAAATAGCCACGAAACAGCGTGAGATTACTGCATTCAACGTTTCGAGAAAAGAAAGCATTCTCTTTTTCTTTTCCGTTGTCACTTAGTGTAAGCCCGCCGTTATTACGTTACGTTAGCGAAAGACTTGTTTTGTTTCTGTTCGTATTTTGCAGTAGTTTGGATGATACATTAGAGAAAATTTTGAATAATTAAATGCTTTCTATTCTAATGGCTTTGGCTGAGGTTCAAATGACTAAAAGTCCTCACTTAATGCCGAGAATCTGGCAGTAAGTACGCAAGTTTGGCATCTTATCTAGGACATCGTTCATAGCTTATACTGTAATAAAATAATGCACTCTTGTATGGAAAAAAACAAGTCTATGTTGCAATGATATTTGGGGCAAGAACATGTATTAAAATGATTAATCAACGCAAATATACTTTTGCAAGAGTCGATGATTACCAAGTATGAGAGACGTGGCAATTGCTTGTAGAGATTTAACCGTTGGAGATAATGTATATAGGCAGGCACTTCCAACGGATAGTTTTCCCATTTGAAAAAATTATAAAAAACAAAAGCTTCACGATTCTACGATTCAAATCACAGAAAACGATTACTCAAAAGAAACGCTTGATTCCTTCGTTAATTCTTGACATTTTCGCCCTTTAAGATTTATTTTTGTTGCCGCCGATAAAGAACAGCAAATCGCTGGTGTATTCGTCGAATTTCTGTAAAGTAAGAGATGGATCTCGGTTGTATTGACATGGGTTGTATTGAGAAGCTGAAAAAAGAAGCTTCTGTAGTGAAAGAAAGCAGTCCCAAGGAGTCTCAGATGTCTGCTTCTAAGCTTGGCAAGGTACCATCTTTACTCCCTTTCTTCTATCCATTTCAATTCATCCCCTTTCTTGATTAGGGTTTTTGTTGATTAGCATTTTTTTCCGTCTTTTGATTTTGACCCAAATTGCAGAAGAATAAAGCAAAGGATCCATCGCGTTGCAGTGTAAACAATTTGAACAAACTCGCATCTCAAATCTCCAAGCCTCCTCGCCGCAGAACTTCGCCAATTAATTGGTTTCCAAGGAAAAAGACCGAACCCTATTTGAAAAGGAAAATCAAGATGCTCCAGGAAGTCGATGGTATGCACTCGACCCTCGACGAGACGCTCGGCCATTCGAATCCACATTATTGCAGAGTGTTGAGGGAAAAGATTGCGATTAGAGAAGCTGCGGAGAAAGCTGTCGAGGCTCGAAAAGCTGCTATGGTAGAAGCTTCTTGGTGCCGTATACTTCACACAGCAAGGTATCATCAATTCTTGAGTATTGAAAGTCTACATAGTAGAAAGAAAATCTGAATTTCGATGGGTATTTGTTCAGAATTGGGAGTAAAGAAGCTGAAGCCAAGCTCTTAAAGGCCGAACACAATGCTGCAGAAGCAATCGAAGCTGCTCGTGCCCTCGGTGTGATCATGAACGACGTCCCAGAATTCGAGCAAAACCATTACAAAATAGACCAAGAACCATCGACTAGAGTTAAATCTTTGGCCCACGATGTTTCGGCGACTTTCGAAACTGCGTTCGAAGTTGATAAACGAGTGGCTGCTGCAGTTAAATCTGCGTTTGTGAGGCTGGCGAATTGTCCTACCACTGACAAGGATGAGTTCAAGGAACTCTTGCATAAGATCAGTGAGAATCCCGAGAAGGGGGAGAATTTTAACAGCGAGGAGTCTTTGGCTGAAACAGAAGTAGTTTCTTGCGAGGAGAAAGAGGACTCGGGAGATGTGAGTGGGGAAACTATAGTAGATGAGATGCTCGTTAGGCTTCGAAGTCTGAAGGAAGATGAGCTCTCTTCTCTCGCCAGCATAGTTGCGACTTGTGGGCTTAATGCTTCTTTGTCTGAAGCGAGAAACAGTAAGCGAGGATGTTCGAATATCTCATCGGCAGATGAAAACGCTGAGGACCATCATCATCCTCGTGCTGCTAAGGGCCCGAGCAGAATGTCGATTGCAAATAAAAGAGGGACATCAGACATAGAACTTCCCAGCCTAGACAAGTTTCTGGTGAAACGCCTGACTAGGCTCGAAAGAGAAGTCCTCGAGGCCAAGAATGCGAGAAAGAACGAAGCTTGCGATGATAATAAACCTAATAACGTTCAGATACTTCCTCGTGTCGAAGATGCGAATCCGAGCACAGATGAAGCGCAGAAAAACGATGACTTGGGGAACACGGTATCTGACTTGGGCAGCATCCTAAAGAGACATTCTTCGAAGCTCGAGAAAGAGATTGAAGAGGCAAAGTCGAACAGATTTTCTGAAGTGGACGGCAAGCAGAAATCTCGGCATGCAAAACAAGAGACTGCTGCAGATATTCCTAGCCTAGACAAGTTCTTGGTTAAACGTCTGACCAGGCTCGAAAGAGAGGTAGAAGAAGCAAAGAATGGGAAACTCATCGACGATTTCAGCAGCGAAAACTCGATAGGCAAAGAAAATGAGGACACTAACGTGAAGAAGGATCATCAGAAAAGTGGAAGTAGAGTTCGTAAGCAGGCGATTAAAGATGACCCAAATTACAAAAGCTTGGACAAGGTTCTAGTCAAGCACGTTTCGAGGCTCGAGAAGGAAAAGCTCGAATATCGAATGAATGAGCCGCCGCTTGGGCCAAAGCTGAAGAGGAAAAACACATGCACGGAATTGGATTCAGGCGAAGGCAGTTTGGATCAAGTTCTCGTGAAGAGCAAGACGAGGCTCGAGAGGGAGAAAAATGTAGCAGTTAGTTTCGAGCAAAGAGAGAACGATGGTGATGATACAAACTCTACGTATTTTTCTCGTAGGCAAGCTAGGGAAAGGGAGCTGCAAGCTGCTTGGGGAGGATTAAGCTTGGGAAATTCTATGAAGCCTCATGTTTCAAGACTTCAAAGAGAAAAGGCATGGCTCTTTTTTGTTCATCATCTTTACTGATTTTTAGTTCATTACTAATACTGAGCATTGGTAATAATCTTTCTTATTTATTGTGTTAGGCTGCTTGGCTTGAGGCTGAAGAAGATGAAAGGAACCGAGCAACTGAAGAAGTACGAAGTTGATAGCAGCTTTTAATCTTTATATATCTGAGTACATTTTGTCCAAATCTGCCCTTTGGTTCACTTGAACATCTACTGCTTTTATTACTTTCTGAGAGCTGCTTGGCTTGAGGCTGAAGAAGATGAAAGGAGCCGAGCAACTGAAGAAGTACGAAGTTGATAGCAGCTTTTAATATTTTATGTATCTGACTACATTTTGTCCAAATCTGCGCTTTAGTTCACTTGAACATCTACTGCTTTATTACTTTCTGAGAACTGTAGTTCTTACCATTGTAATTCATCAGTAAATAAATGTTGGTAGTATCTAGCCAAAGCCCACCTTTTTATGAAAACCAAAATAATTCAATAGGACAAGTAAATCTGTGTTCAAGTTGATAATCATGGGAATATGAGCCCTAAAACAATAATATCAAACTCCAAGAAAGAGAGACAAAGGCTCAATAAATCATCAAAATTGAATTCTCATAGAGATCTTCACAATTCTATCAACTATACGAAGCAGTTAAAATTCCAATCCCATCTACATGTAAGATTAACTAGATTTTCCCCCAATAACAACACGAGTTGCTTCCCAATCAGGCAAAATACTCGCTCACTCCTTCCTCCATAGAATACTGACCAATCTTCTCCAATTGTACAGGCCAATCTACACCAAGAACCGAAGAATTCGACTCCACTGCGAATCGAAAATCCAGTAAACTCGAAGATCTTGGTCGATCTGATGGGTTCAATTGTATTACATTGATCTATCAAACGCCTTGATCTGGTAATATTTAAACAGGGCTCGAGCAATCTCTTGAGGTAAACGTCCAAGCTGGCGTTCAACAGATTCGCACAGTCCATCGAGATTTCGAGCCCCTGGTTTTCCAACTTTCTCTTCAGACGACTGCAAAGAGATACTGAATCAGGCAACTCACGGCTACTTTGACAGAAAGTGTTAGTTACAAACTTGATAGCATTGAGTTTATCAACTGAAACGCCGTGTGGGGCAGTAATATCACTCCATCTCTGAAGATTATTTCCTCCATCTAACTGTTCCACCTCTTCTCCATCGTCAACTAGAGGCTTACTACTCAGCGAATGCAGCTCCGAGGCACTCCGCTGCTGCTCTTGCAACCTTGTAACCGTTTCTTCGCATGTAAGGCTAAAGCTCTTACCCAGCGGTCCAACAGGGCTCGACCGATCTCTGAGCTTCCTATTGATAGGAGACGCAAACTTGTGAGGAAATCCATCACCTTTAGTGGTTTGGGGATGGCTTTCACACACGACTCTGCCATGAGGTGCTTTGAGTGTTCTTGATTTTAGAGGTGGGGATTTAGACTGACAAGCGTTTCGAACTATGGAACGGATAAGCTTGTTGTGAAGAGGGATGTTTTCTCGCCCGATGGTTTGTAAGCAGCTTTTGTTAAACTCGACTTTACTCAGCTTCAAAGCTAGGAATTTCTGTAGCTGGTTGAAGTACTTTTGATCTTTTGTGGCCGATCCTTCGATACAGCATATCTTTCAGCTCGGAAGTATCCACGCGAGCATGATGGCTGGCCATCGTTTTCGTTTATTCTACACAAAGCAGCAAAACAATAAATCAGTTTAAGAAAAAAAAAATCATCCCTTTCACCAGCAATTCAACAGAAGTAAACATAAAGTCCAACTATTCAGCCATGCTGAAACCCGTAAAACCTGTCTGATCTGAAAATGCAGCAAAATTTATTCCTTAAAACAGAAACTTTCGAAGCTGTCATCAGAAGAAAGGCAACGATTTACCAAAAATTCACCGCAAAGTCAAAGATCAGATTGCAAACAAAACGTATGATCAACAAATTTACTTAATAGACCAGAAAGATTAAACCCCACACCACACACCAGTTGCCTCCGACCACCATAATTTAATCACAATTGGCACAGTAAAAGGAAATAAAGACTACAAAATCTAACCCAATTCAATTTGAAGATCGTTCGAAGAGCAGATGGTGAAGAATGTATGAAAAAATTCGTTCTCCTATAATTCCTTTTCCTTGTTCCCTTAGCTGCAAATTTGATGGAGGGGCTCGTATAGTCTTCTCTGCTGCTGACTTCAGTAATGTCGGAAGATCTTACGTACGTTGTGATGGGAGTGGACAAATAGCCAAACACGAAATTAGTTATGTTAAGCAGAAAGTCGCTGAGGACGAAGAGAATGTAGTGTTACTGTTAAGGACGTGTTTGGCTGTGCACTATTAGTTGGGGACATTTTCGGGAAACCCAATTGGCGCCTAATGGCGCTAAGGTTAAAGCTAAATTAGGTTGAAGATTGTCTTTGAGCCCAATAACAGATTACAGAAGTCCAGCTTTTCCCTTACTATTGACTTAGGTAGGCTTAGGGTTTCCTCGATCAGTCGAAGAAAGAAGATGGGTCACGCAAATATATGGAACGCTCACCCTAAAACTTATGGGGCTGGATCTCGCACATGGTAATTCGATCAGCTGTTTCCCTCTTTTTTTGTTTTCGTTTCGTGTTTCCGTTATTTGATGCGTTGATTTGTTGTTATTGCTGGTGTGAAGGGAAAAAATGGGGATTTACTGGTTTTTGCTGTATATTCTGTGATGAGATTGAAGTGTGATGCAGCAGCTGTTGTTAGCTTTGTTGTTGATCTGATCTGTGGCAGATTATGTAAGAAAGCAACTTTTTTTAACGAGCTGAATGAGCCTATTTGATGCTTCTTATAGCTTAGTTAGATTGAAAAAGGTTGAGTGCGAATGGATTTGTGTGCCCACGATAGTTGTTGAAGTTTCAACATCAAAATCACTGTCTTTTTGTTTAATGGGCAAAAGTTCTTTTCTGTGTTTAAAATATCAATTTCTTCCTCGTATCGAGTTCGTTGTTCTATTTTCGTCCAGCCGTGTCTGCGGAAACCCACACGCGATAATCAGGAAGTATGGTCTGATGTGCTGCAGACAATGCTTCCGCAGCAATGCCAAAGAGATCGGCTTCATCAAGGTACTATTTGACAGATTACTACCTTAGTACTGTAGTGAGCAATGTCTGTTCTTAAATGTCCATTAGTTCACATATAGTACTTCTATTGCAGTATCGTTGAGATCTTTGCTGGTGAAGATCTTGCAAGAGGAGTGCCTTGCTTTTGGGTTTCGGTTAGATTTCCTTCTGTCTTCTCTTCAGTGTTTGGATCGTGGCTCGTGGGTAAATGGCTGTGAAAACAAGAATGATAGTTTGAATATACATTCGATTGATCATTCAATGGCAATGCTTGTTTTTAGCTGTGTGTTAATCCCATGCGACTCTTCTTGATTTCATTATTTAAGTGCTAAGACTTCGATCTCGACCAAAGAAGGTGATAGCCTACGGCGAACAAGACAAATGGAACCTTTTTTTTCGAATGGAAAGCTAACTCAACCTGCTAACCGATTGAATAGTAACTAGCTTCGTTACATTACACCACTACGTTTTTAATCCCATCCAAACATTACCTAGCACCCCAAGAAAAGAAAGAAAAACTATCAAGACTTCTAACTCCGCCCTCGTCTGACCAGAGTCAGCCTACTGCCACCACCGCTGCCCTCTTCATGACTCTCCGACGAATCTGAACCGCTATGACTCTCGCCTCTCTTCCCCGGCCAAATCTTTGAAAAGATCCTCTTCGACATAATCAACCCTTTCACCTTACCAACCCCATCCTTATCCTCATTACTAGGCCTACTCTCCCCATTAGCTCTATCACCACTCACAGCCCCACAACCATTGCTCAGCCTAAGAGCAGCCAATTCACCTCTCAAAGCTCTCAATTCTTCAGCCGAGGCAACATTATCCCACTCCTCGTCATTGTTAGTAGTCGTCGACCTCGAGCTTGCGTAGCTAAGGTCTTTATAGGCTCCGGGCAGGTCGGGCGTGCTGCTGCCCGAGGCAGCAGCAGCTGCTCGAACCTGCTCGAAGAAGAGCACTTGGACGACCAGTCTTAATGGCAGCCTCTCGTTCTGCACGGCGTGCATGCACGCCTCAGCTGAGAGCTTCTTACAGTCCATTAATCGGCAGATTCTCTTTCTCTCTGCCTTGCTTATCCCGGGATGCTCCTGAAATTTTTTTTAAAAAAATTTACGGGTCTGTCTGAAATTTAGAGCCTGTCTCATTTTAATGTCGGGTCGAAGTTGTTTTGGTAAAAAGGTGAGATTTTTTTACCTTGAGATATGTATCGATGGCTCGATAGAGACCGTCATGTGAGGGACGTGGAAAGCTAGAAACCATATCTGCTATGCACGTGAAGGAAGCGAGGGGAAGATTAGGGTCCTTTGCAATCTCGGCTAGGTAAGAATCTGTAAGTCTCACCACCATGAGTTTTGAAGCTTCGGTTAATAATATGGTGGGCCAGCAAGATTCTTCGATTTCTCCCCTGTTTTCTGTCAGTTTTTGGCCCCGTGCTATGAACCCTTCGAGCATTTCTTGAACGATTTGGACATCGTAAGTCGTTCCCTCATCGTCTTGCGCTCGAATCAACAGATCGTTCAAAGAAGCCTCTTCTAACTGCTGCCCGATTCTCTCGACCAAAGCTGACCTAACCGATTCGCCCGACCCGACCGAAACGACCGCCTTGAGCAGCTTGATCAAGAAACTGACCGAAACGCAGCCTTTCTCCTCGGGCAGGAGCCAAGCGATCGTCTCCACAATGGAACGTAAATTAGGGACATCGTCCGAAGGGACTGCCTTCTTACCATAGCCCGGCAACTTACTGTAAGCGTACGCTTTCAGAGCTTCTCCCATCACTTTGTTAGCTGTAGTTCCTCTGTTCTTAATGGCGACAAAAACCCGTCTGTATAAATCTACGTCGACCTCACATAAGTCTTCGACCCACCAGTCGTTGGGCACAATTCTGTTTCTAACACCGTTTTCCTCAGAGATCTTCCTACGGCTGTAAGTATATGACCAGCCCACTTTAGAAGGGTCAACCGAGGCCATCGAAGCAATAGCTTCGATGCATCGAGCGGTTAGCTTTAGCTCCTCGGCTAACGGTAAAAAAAGCTTCGTCGTCTGAAGAACGAGGATTGAATCTTTCCAGCCTCTGAATAGGCAAGAGTTCAAGAAAACGTCGAGCTTATAGACGAAATTGCCCTTCTCGACGTTTTCGTGCATCTCGAGATACTCTGCAGCGCAGCGCACGCCGACGACGCTGTGGGCGTTTAGGGTTACGGTTATTCCGTAGCAGAACTTTGCGCATATTTCGAAGGCGTTTGGCCCGCCTGGAATTTCGTGGAGTTCGACTTCGTCGCTGTTTTTGTTGTTTGAGGAAGAAAGCAGCTTCTGTAAGAGCGAGCTTTTGGTGAGGAGAGGGAACTGCGAGGATTTTCGATGTTAAGGGCCGATTAGTGTAAGTGCAACGAAGCGTTAGAAAATAGGTTTGCAGGTTCGAAGATTACCTTGTGAAGGTAGAACTTGGCTTCGCCAACGTTGATTACGATATCTGCTGCTAAATCACTCCCCACACATCTGCAGATGGGCAAAACCTTTTGTCTTAAAACTGTTTGGACAGCAAAAAAGAAAGATAGAATCAAGCAAATGCTTCATATTACTTACCTTATGTTCCCATCACTCTGAAACGAGTCAGGCTTAGATCCAAGTTTCATGAACTTCATCTTCTAAGCTCAAAGATCTAATCTTTAATCCTTACAAGGAAAACCCACTAAGCCCAAATCAAGTCTGGTATGAAAGAGAGGTTCCGTGGAAAAAAATGTTTTAAAATACTACTAAGTGGGGGCCTTGATATCTGAAAATGGCTGTATTCTTGAACTAAGTGAGATCTAAAAATAGGAAGAAAGAAAAATCTAACAGCAGATAAGAAAGAGGGAGACAAGGAGATAGAGGAAGGTATTTTATTACAGATTTCAAGGTTGTAAAGAAATGGATTCACTTAAGTGAGAAGAGAGCCAAAGAAGAGGTTGCTTCCTTGGTCGGAGGCAACCGCCCACGGACTACGCAGTTTTTTTACCTAGTCAGCAAAACGAGACACAAAGCAATATATTCAATTCAACCATTTTTATAACAGAAGAAAAACATTTAATTATCATAAAGAAAAAGATTCTTTTTTTGGGTCAACAGACACAGACGCACCAGCCACTCTCCATGTAAAAACGAGCGAAAACCAAGACTATGATTCATAAGTAGCGAGTTCTAGAAAAGGCATCTAAGAACACTGAACATTCAACATAGACACAGTAACATATGCGCATGTTAGGCGAAGTTCACGAACCTTGTTGAAAACAACCATACATCGCAGGGAATAAAAGGAAATTGACCCGACCCGACCCGCATGCATGATACAACAGTTGTTTCTTTTTTGAAAAAGCAAAGCACGATTGTGTGCGGATACAACAAGAATCGAGGAAAAAAAAGGAAATATTAAATTAATATGCTTCTGCTTCTGATTCTGTGAAGCAATAAGCTTACCCATTTTCCCAGAATGCGAGCACAGCATAGCATAGCATGCTTTTTTCTTCTTCGTGTAGGCGCTTACACAACTGAAAGTTGAAATTCGTCAAAAGATCAAACTTTTTTTCCCTTTCTCTCCTCTAAGACGATCGAATATATATGGTATTGTGAAAGCACACAAACACACTGACGATTCGGCTTTCTTGTTCCCACAATCTCTTGTCTTTGTTGAGACGGTTAAAAATTTACATATAACGCCAATAAATAAATGTAAAAAGTCTTTTTTAAATCCAGATAGAAAAGTCAAAGTCTTCATATTTTAAGTAGTTTGGATAATACGAGATATGACGGTGATAATCAAAGTGGTACGCTGCTTGGTCTTATCTACAAGTGAGAAGCTGAGAAGCCTACTATTTACCTTGGGCTGCACTGCAATAAAAATTCTAGTTTTATTTATTTAACTGTCTCCATGATTAACACCAGAAGATATTTCCACATTATGAGGTGGATTTGATTGATTGAGGTACCAAGTAAAAGAATAGATAAATATTAATGAATTTATTATTTTTACTGTTCTTTTTTTCCGAATTAACTACACATATACTCATGGTTTGATTGAGGTGGATTTGATTGATTGAGGGAGTACATATTACTTGCAAGTTGCATACACTTTTCCTTACCGTGTGGAATAGTCATGGTTTTCACCCACCTTGTCAGAGTGTCTAATTTCATAGCCAATAGATTAGATCAGCCCAACACTTAAAAGACCCATTGCAAAGCAATTTCATACTCTCACATGCAAAAAACAAATCAAACCCCTGAACCGAATTGACGACATAACAATATTTACAGTAATTTAAGTAAAAATGAAAACTAAAATGAAAGTGTAACTGAGACACAAATTTTCTGAATATACAACTAAAAATTAACTATGCAAGTTATTACATTATTCTCCAATCTCTAGGTAATAGTAATACATACAGGCGGCAAAGCGCTTTCCACTTCCTGATCATCACAATTAACTTCCGCGCACGGCAAGTTCAAGTCGAAGTTCCTCAAACCACCGCCGCACGCAGCGGCAGCGGCCGTGCTCTCGCCGGAAGGGCCATCGCCGGAGGCGGCGGCGGCCGTGGCTCGGCTCTTTGTCCCGTTGGGATCGTAGTGCATGCGCATGTGTCCTCCCAGCGCCTGCCCCGTCGGAAAAATCTTCTCACAAACCGAACACTTGTGAATTTTGCCGCTTGATTTCAGTGACGACGACGATGCACCGCTCTTCGATGAGACGACGGCGGAGCTTCCCTCCCCTTCCGAACCGTCGGATGCTGACGGCGGCTTGGCGGCGCGGTGGCTGGCCTTGTGCCCGCCGAGGGCTTGGTACGAAGGGAAAGCCTTTTCACACACGTTGCACTTATATAAAGACCTGCTACTGCTAATAATACTTGGGTGATTTTCTTCTTCGTGGTCTTTCTTGGAGCCAAGGTCAACGCCGGCGGGGGAGGGGGAGGTTTCTCCGCCGCCGCGAGCTAGCATGACGAGGCAAAGGGCCAAGAACCGATCTTTATCAGCTTCTTCCGACGACTGAGAATTCGTGGTCGTCCTTGCACGTTTATTAGAGCGTTTGGATTCCGTCCACGTGTCGACGTTGCGTATTTCTTCTTATTTAAAAAAAACATAATACATATATAAATTACTGTTTCAAGTCAAGCCACCGTTCCTCTCAAACGTGACAGCAGAAAAGTCGTAGTAATGCCCAGAAACAGTAACAAATGGACAAATCAAACAATTGAATGAAGTCAAATGGATTACTACCTATTATAGTAATTTAAATTCACACTTGTCTTAGATTATTATTACAACATACGTTATACAAGTCGTATGATTTTAGTCCACTGTTCCACTGCAAAGAAGACACCTGTGTGTACTTCCATCAGAGAAACATCTAATGATCGATTGCCATCTGTTAAAGAAAAAAAAAGAGTTATTGGAGAATCTTCCAAGTCAAAGTGACATCCAACAAAATAAGGGCACGTTGCTTTATTTTTTTTTTTTAATGATAATTCGAGATAGGTCGCATGGCACGTGAAATCCTATTAAGTAATATTTTTAGTAAGGCTAAAATGGACAAAAATTTCTTGTGGTTTAGGCAAGCAAAATCTTTTTAGTTTGAAAATTGCACACAAATCACTCGTAGTTTATTTAATTATCCATGCATTATCAATTATACCCCTGTTTGGAGGTATGATGCTAAAGTTAGCACAATTCAAGAGGATTCGCGGAAAAAAAAGTACAGGGTACTATCCTGCATGTTTGTGTACATAAGAGTGTAACATAATGATATTTTTCTTTTATCGAAGATTGCAAGAGATGATGTAACAAGAGATAATGTGTTCTTGTGTGAAATTACGTCTAAAACGACGATGCAGAATTCCTCCAAAACTATGCTATTAGTTATGTTTGATTGACCATCAATCTAATTCCCCATTCCCAACCACAATCTTATCTTTCAAAACTTCAAAAATATAAAAAAAAAAAGAAAAATCCAAAACACACAAACAAATATAGACTTCCCAACGTTCACCATAGATGCAGAGCAAACTGTTCTTCATTGAACTTAGTTACATCGTTGATCAAAAAGGAAAAAAAAAAAACTCCCAAGTTAATAAAAGAAAAAACATTGAGCTAAATCAAGAAGAGATGGACCCTTGAAAAAGAAAAGAAAAGTAAAAAACATTTCTCAATTCATTATAAAGAAGAGAGACTAGAGCTCTCTCCCTGCCAAGTCCACACTATATCCTTCAACCCCGTCCGTACATCCTCGTCGCAGAACTTCCTATACTCAATCGTATCGCCGGCGGACTTTGCGAACTCGACCACCGCCACCTCCGGCGCCACCTCATATACCTCCGCCGTCATCGTCAATTTACCCTTTCGCCCCTCGGAAACTCCCTCCATCGTCACCTTGTACCCACACTTGCTCGCAAAAACCCTAAATCTGAGCTTCTTCGCCAGCCCTTCGATTCTATCTACGATCTTCTCCGCCGAGCACTTTGAGGTGAAAAGAGAGCTCAGCTTAGGCTTGCTTTCGAAAAGGCTAGAAAGGTCCAAACCTGATGACATGGAAGATATGAACTCGAAGGCATTGCGAAAGGGCGGCGTAGATTTAGACCTCGATAAGCTCCGCCCCTCGGCATCCTCGCCGTCTTCGGCGGCGGTAGATGTGATGATTTCCCTGTGATGGTACTTCTCTTGTGTCGAAAAAGAAGCTGACTTGGAGAAGCCCTTTCTAAACCATGGGACCTTAGTGATTCCTTGTACGGTGATTCTCTTACACGGATCTGCGACGAGGATTCTTGAAATCAACCTCTTCGCCTCGTAAGAAAACCACGGCGGAAACTCGTACTCAGCCTTGAAGATCTTTCCGTACATCTTCATCGCGTTTTCGTCTTGAAAGGGCAAAAACCCAGCCAACAAAACGTAGAGAATCACGCCGCAGGACCATATGTCCGCCCTAGCGCCGTCGTACCCCTTCTTCCTCAGAACCTCCGGCGCGACGTACGCCGGCGTCCCGCACTGAGTGTGCAACAACCCGTCGTTCCTGAGCTGCTCGGGCAACGCCGACAGCCCAAAGTCGGCAACTTTGAGGTTCCCATCGTCGTCCAGGAGGAGATTCTCAGGCTTCAAGTCCCTGTGAGAAATCCCACGGCTGTGGCAGAAGTCGACGGCGCCGATCAGCTGCTGAAAGTACTTCCTGGCGGCGTCCTCCTTGAGCCGCCCACGCGCCACCTTGGCGAAGAGCTCGCCGCCCCTGACGTACTCCATGACGACGAAGATCTTGAGCTTCGTGGCCATGACTTCCTTGATTTCGACGACGTTTGGGTGGCGCACGAGCCTCATGACGGCGATTTCTCGCTGGATCTGATCCGTTAGGGTTTGCTGCTTCTTGATTGCGTCCTTGTAGAGGACCTTGATCGCCACGCTCTCGCCGGTCTCGAGGTTCCGCGCGTGGTATACCTTCGCGAAGGTGCCTCTGCCCAGGAGACGACCAACCTCGTACTTTCCGAAGATTATGTTTCGTGGGTTTGTTGCAGTGGTTGTTGTCTGATTATTATTATTGTGTTCATCCATTTTCTTGGCTTGCTGCTCGAGTAGTTTGAGGAGTTTTTTTTTTTTTTTCAGTTTTAGTAGGGGTTTTATTACTGGGACATCTTGTGTGATTTTGTTGGATGAGGAATGGCCTTATATATAGAGAGGGATCAATTGATGGGAGATTTGAGAATATGTGTGATTGGTAATAAAACATATAAAATAAAATAATATGATATGTATACTATTTTTAAGTCTGTTGAAGTTCTCGACATGATTTGACTGAGAGATCGTGAGTGTATTAATGTAAAAATTCACGTTAATCCTATAGATGCACCGATGGAAATAAAACTAAATTTTAATGTACTATTTTTAGTTGGAAGTAAGAGATATAGAAATATAATACTCCCTCTAATCTCACTTAAGAAACTGAATATTTTAATAATATAATACAATTAAAAGGTAAAAAAGTGTATATTTTGACACGTCTTTTAAGATATTTAATATTATTATATTGATTGTTTTTGGTAGTGTTTTGCAAAAATAGGAAATGTACAAAAGATAGCGGGACGTCAGATATATTAAAATGTATAAAATGGTTTGGGACGGAGGGAGTATGAATTAGTGATTTCGGACTTAAAGTGGTAAATATTATGATCTTATCCGCGACTGATGCTACGTGTATGATGTTTATGAAATTTATGAAGTAAAATTATAGGAAAACAATGAAATTTTTATACTATAAGCTATTAATTTCAATTTTGTGGGGCTTTGGGTTGCTATGGTCGTGAATAATTGGATGGCAATGTTTTGTCTAGCATGTGGAGAGCGGTACCTAATGATAATATATATATATATATATATTATTACCATACAAAATCTCGTTCTATTATAATAATGCAATTACAGAAAATATCTGGGGTTATGATATTATGAGTCCACTAAATGCCCATCGTTGTAGTTTCCATGATATTAACATAATATCCTTTAAATAGGAGTAACCATTTGAGGCGCGTTATAGCTCTACAAGTAGACAAATTCGAGAGACAATTCAAATATTTTTCATCTATATAGAAAATTACGTAATTCGGCTGCTTGATTAAAAAAAATTAAATGTGCAATTGGGGATTCGGTGGAGAATGAGCTGGAAGTAACATACTAGAACTTCCCATTTATTTTACTCCTATTTCTTTTTAAAATGGATCATGTATTTATATATTATGTGTATTATATATGCATATAGAGTGGTTAATAGTCATTGGTACCCTAAGATGGGGTTTGACTAAGTAGTAGATAACCTAAATTACATACATTGATAAATCGTACGATTTTTTTAGGATAACTTTTTATAATAATCAAAATGACTCTATTCACTTCATCTTATCAAGAAATTCTAATAGTGCCAATAGGCTCTTTTGTCGCACATGTTTTTTTGATAAGAGTATAATATAACGCTGTCTCCATCGCCACATAAAAGATGTAAAGATATGTTTCATTTTGTCCTAATTCACAATATTTCACGTTGTAATATAATATGATATTTTTACATATTGGCATCTGTTTGTAAGGTTACCGACCTCAACATCGGTTCCATTAATAAAGTTGTGTGAATATATCCATTTTCCTTTTTATTTACAGCTGTGCGGTTTAAGTTATAACATTTAGACTTGTAAGATAAGAAACGATGTATAAGAATTAGGCGTCGTGCATTCCTCGTAACGTTGGAGGCATATTCTTTTTCCTTCTATCTCTAGTCTCTTCTTGACTATTTGGATTAAACAAAAAGCTAATGATATTATCAGGATTATCTATTCTATTATACTAAGGGTGAAGAATTAGCATACAGTCAATTGGTCTGTATCAATTGACCAATAAGATTTTTTCTACATCTATTAAAATGTTATTTTTAGTATATTACTTATTAAACTATTTAATAATAATTAACTTTATTTTATTTGCGCACATGTAGGATGTTCCAGAAATACTAGTTCACAATTACCCGTTATTCAAATTTGATCATACATCCTTTTTCCCATAATATGCACCACCCTATCACCCTTCAATTGTACTAGTACTCTTTGCACACACTCAACGCGTGTGCATATATAAATATATAAATACTAAAATATTTTAATTTAAAATAGTTGATTGAAATTATAATTTAAATTTAATTTTGTATAAATTATAGAACTAAAGGTATAAGAATTAACTTAATATTGTAATTAACTAAAAATCTACATACGTGTGTAATTAACTAAACACGGTGAAACCGTATTTTGGTCTGTCATAAATTAACAGTCAATAAAAATAAACCACCCGCTACATAACATTTTTACATTTCCAATTTTATCCTTCTATTTTTAATAAATTATTAGTTTATATAATTAATATACAAAATATATAGCTTGCATTATGTGTGTGCAAAAGAACTAGTAGTAATTAAAAGATAACGGGTGATAATTTTTCTTTTTAGGCTCTGTTTAGTTGGTAACATAAGAAATGAAGGTAAAATTTATGATAAGATTGTTTTCCGGACATATCTTGCTCAATTTCCACTTAACCATTTTATGGATTGGATTGCGATCTTGTTTACTTTGCAAGATAAAAATAATTCTATGTTAAATTAGCTTGTCAAGTTACCACTCTAACCCTACATTAAATAAACGATGTTAATATTAAAAAAAATTAATTCTAACGAATCTTAAAAATATAAGATATGGATGTCATTTTGATCGTCATGAAATGAAAAATAAATTAGATTTGTTTTATTGCTTTTATTATGTAAAACACATAAAATAAGGATAATTTTATAATTTGGTGAATTTGTCATTTCAGGGATATATTTGTCATTTTCATGTTATCAATATGGATTGGATAATAATCTCGGCCAACTCCGTGTGATAACTTATCTAGTATTTGATGGATTATTAGACCGGGCCTATTATTATATCGGGCTTTATCTATATAAAGTTTTGGGAAGTGAACAAGATATCATTGGATAAAGTATATTCTATCTTGACTTATCATGGGAACTAAACGCAGCCTTAATTGACAAACCAAGAGGGCAGTTTATAGGCACTTGAGACTTGATTAGAAACAAAAAGCACAGATATTAGATGAAATTATGCGTCACTTCAATAGCTTAAGAATAGTCACTTTGATCCTTCATTAAGACGATTATTTTTTGTTGTGGCCAAAGGGCGACTTTCATTTAAACATACATATTTGTTTATTCTTTTTTTTTTTTTTTTGTGTGACAGATGATACAATTTATGAAATATGGGTTAGTCATCTCTAAATACGTAACATATATATACGTGAAACGAAAGATCATACAATTTATTATCACATTTTATATATACTACCTTTTAATCAAGCCCACGAAAGAAGAGCCTGCGACTTTTTGAGTCTCTTAATCCATTAATATCTTCCATATCCGAAAAAAATAAATCGGCAGACATTGCATGTACGCACGTAATTCATATGAAAATTCGAATCTTTCTTGATTACCTCCACTTCCTCAGATTGATGGCATATTTGCAGAGCTGATATGCATTACAGGTTTTCTTTCTCAGTTCATTTACGTCATCTACATTCGAACAAGAGAATGAATAATACTCAAAGGTATTATTATATTATATGTAAAAAAGCCCGAAAAAAGTTTCATCAGTCAAAGAAAGAGAGATTTTACCTACGTTTACAGTATCTGAACTCTGAAGATGAAATGACGATAGTCTTGTCTTGACCAAGACACAATTGCAGTGTGCACCTTATGTAGTGAACTACAGTTCCCTTTGTTTAAATAGACAGAGAATCGACAGAAAAATGTATTACATATTCATATGTTAAGAAACAAGAAACTAGAAGGCAATGAGAAACTACTCATGCTAACTACAGTTGACATAGATCATGGATGCATTGAGTCAGTGCTTTTTATATCACCATATATGTTCCACACTAACAAGAATTCAGACAGGCACGAAAGCAGATGATGCTTTTTCCTTGTCTGTTATTGACTATTATGACTATGAAAAGAAGAGGAAATAAAATGAAAACCGTAAAATTGCCCTAATAAATTGACGAATATGTTCACAGTCCAGGAGCAATATACGCAGATGGTCTTCATTCTTGTTTAAGACAGACAAGTGTAAAATATAGCAGTTATGCAATGCAATGCAAATATGCAATGCAATGTAAGAAATGCGATGATGCACTCACATTATACAGCATTTTTGACAAATAGGTGAAGAGAGATGTACCTTTGTCCTCGTGCCATTCAACCACTGTTCTCCAATTGCTCATTACAACATCTACTACTTGTGTACTCTTCTTCGAAAGCGCATCACTTTGTCTCTCTTTGTGTGCCCCGCCCTCGACCCATTTTCCTTCCCAAGATTTGACCCGTCTTTAGTGGGTCGCTCCAAGAGTTTCTTCAGGGAAGGGTCTTCCATCATCCCATAGCTAATCATATCCTCGTAAGCTTTCCCAGCTTCAAGCATCAATCCATGCTTCGCAAGCCCTTCCACGAAAACCCTATAATGCTCGCGATCGGGCTTCACATTGTGCTCATTGATCATCTCCGCCCATATCCTCTTTGCATCGTCGGTTTTCCCAGATTTAAAGCACTTGCTAAGAATCACGACGAACGTATCCCTAGTGGGGCCCAGCCCAGCTTTCCTCATGCGAATCAGAACTCCCAAGATCCCTTCAATATCTTCGCCTACGATCAGTGAATGATATGTATCGATCGTGGGGTTGATGCCATCCTCTATCATCTTGGATAGCACGTTTCTCGCCTCTTCGAACTTCCCACCTTCACAGAGGGGGCGTATGAGGAAGTTGTAAGCGTTGGAATCAGGTTTTAGGCCCTTTTCTTTCATCAGCTCGACGATCTTCAGAGCTTCTTTCGAGCAGTTCTCACGGGCAAGTGCGTAAATCAGCGAATGGTAAACCTCAACGCTTGGGATCCAACCCCTTTTCTTCATCTCATCGTACAGTCTGAGAGAATTGAAGAGATCGCCGGCGCTTGAGTAGCAAGAAATCATGCTACTGTAAGAAGTCCCATTTGGCTCGATACAGTTTTTGGACATCTCCCGCCAAACCCTCTTTGCTTCGGACATATCCACAGCCATTTTGCACCAGGCGTGAAGAATTATGTTGAAGCTCTCTGTTTCCAATGGAAAGAATTTCTTGTTGAGGTACATGAATTCTTCGGCCTCTTCGATGTTTCCGTGCCGACACAGAATGGTCAAGAATGCAAGGTAGACATTCTGATCTGGGGAGAACTTAAACCTTTGCATTAAATGGAATGTCCTTACGGCTTCGTCGGGGTAGTTTGCAGCTGCATATCTATCAGATTGCAGTGAAAGGCAACCAATTAACCAATGGAAACCCTCTTATTACAAAAGGTTCCACTTCACTTTCGAACATTGTAGGGTGCCAATAGGCATAGGCCAATGGCGACTCAAATGCTGGGGAAAAATCAAGAAGACAAAGCAGAAGCAATCACTTACCTGTCAATCAAGATCAAAATTGCTTGCTGAGTATCCTTCGAACGACGATGAAGCTCTCCGATCACTGTCCAAGCAACACCGAACTTTTGATTATTACCTAAAACCCAAATCATCGACCACCACGTCCTCTCCATTACGAAGCCCAGCTTCTCGCCCCATTTGAACACCAAGAATGCGAGCTTCCACTCGTCTCTGAAAGCCCATATCAAGTTACGTATCGAATCAACGTCAGGTTCCATGCCACACGTGTCAAGAAAAGCCATGGCTTCATCGCCAAGGTCAAAGTCCTTAGCTTTACGAACTTTTTCAAGAATGTCACCAGTGACCAACTGGTTACAATCGTGGGTTTCGCCGATTTGATCTGATAAACAGAAGCTTTGGAGCATGGTTTTCGTATGGGCGTTGAAATCGCCTGGGTGTGAAGGAAGTCTGTAAGGTGCTCGATGAAATGCTTGAGGGATCAAACAAATTGTAAATGGTATCGAATGTAGTGGTGTGGCGTTTGATAGTAATTTAGAGATGCGCGTAAAAGGAAAATGAACGCACTGTCGATGCCTTTTCATTGTATTGAAAAACGCCATGAACGAAGTTATTTGCTGGACTGAATAAACGATGACGAGCAAATATCCCCTGGAGAAAGAAGTGTCCCAACTCGTAATTTTGAATCATATATAAAATGGGCCTATTGGGCTAAGGAAACAGTGGGCTACTCTTGTATTGGGCCACATTAGTAATTCCAATTAAATTAAAAGCCCAACAACTCAGGCATTATGATTTCTTGCTGAGCAGGAAAGATTTGTTGTTGGTAAGCAAAGTAGTACTAAATTGCCTTTCGTCGGCTTAATAGAACTTCAACGAAGAGAATTTCTTCAGATAATCAAATCGAAGATGAATGTGAGTTTGATTCTTACGTATTTTTGCTTAGCATACGCCCACCTCATTTTGCTGATTATTCGAAGCTTTCTTTATTTATTGCAATTTACCGAGTTTTGTACCATCACAGGCGTCTGATTCTTCTCCAGCTATGACCAATCTGGTAGGATCTGAAGGTGACTTGCAGAGAACGCTGTAGGTCTTCTGCCCCTTGATGTCATTGATTCCGTATTTGATTTCTGCTTTGATATTAGGGTTTCAGTTGTCTTTATGGCTTTTGCCTTTTCCGATTTCTGGATTTTTAGGCTCCATTTGGTTTACGGAATTTAACGTGGAAAAGAAAAGGAAAAGTGGAATGGTACGACCCGCGAAGCGTAATGTCCAATGATTGAGCACACTTATCTTTTCTTTTCCGCGTCGAATTCCGCGGACCAAACACACTCTTTGTTAATTTTAGTAGTGTTCATGAAAGTTTGTTATTTTTTCTTGCTGCACAGGTATCCTTATGTTACTGGGACTTCGGTGATTGGAATAAAGTACAAGGATGGAATTCTGTTAGCTGCTGATATGGGAGGTTGGGGATGCTGTTATTGTTTATAGGAGCATTTATATAGTAAATACGATTTTTTTGAGTGGTCGTAGTTTAGCATTCTGATAATGGGAATATGAAGTCTTCTTTCTGATTCTTGCTATCACTTTTTTGCTTTTCATCTACCCAGGCTGGTGTAAATCAGCCTTTGTCTGTTGTTTCTGGTCTCGAAAAAAGAATTTTTTATTCTCTTTAGTAGCATGAGTAACATGAATGATGGCCTGTGTACCCGTCATGATTGTTCTTATAATGAAGTTTCCGTACAAGATGATTTTATTTTACTCATTGTGTTTCCGGTTAACAGGGTCCTATGGGTCTACTCTTAGATACAAAAGTGTGGACCGATTGAAGTCTGTGGGAAAGCATTCGATTATTGGTGCCAGTGGGGAGATCAGTGACTTTCAAGAGATCATGCGCTATCTTGATGAACTCATGTAAGTCCAGTTGCATCAAAGGGAAATCCTTCTTGAACTATCCCTATGTCTTGTGAGTTATTTTTGTATTGGGTTTTTAGTTATGATGCTTTCAGCTTTCGACCCTATTTTTCCGCAGCTTGTACGATAACATGTGGGATGATGGCAACTCATTGGGCCCCAAGGAAGTGCATAATTATCTAACCAGAGTGATGTACAACCGTCGTAATAAGTTCAACCCGCTCTGGAACTCACTTGTAATTGGCGGAGTTAAAAATGGGCAGAAATATCTGGGAACGGTGAGTTCTAATTTTATTATGAAACTGCTGCTTTTATATATGTGAGAATCAGGTTTTGTAAAATGCTCACAAACTTCCCAAATGCTAATGAATGGACGAAAAACTGCAGAAAATTTGCAGGCTGATACTCGATGAAAGAAAAGATGCTAGGCAACTTTAGAAAGAGATAAACTCTTGTCATAATACATTTGCAAGAGATAAACTCTTTCGCCCATTCTTATTCCAATATAATATGCAAATGCATCTGTTACAAAGGCATATGTTCCTTTTATGCACCTACGAAGTAAATTACATAAAAAAAAAATGTAATTCAACAGTATCACATTATCTTTAACTTAGAGCTCAAGTTATATTGCTCTTTCTCGTGTGGTATCTGCTTTCAGGTGAGCATGATTGGCGTGCAATACGAGGATGATACTGTGGCTACTGGGTTCGGCAATCACCTTGCGAGGCCCATACTTCGAGATGAATGGAGTGAGAACTTGACCTTTGAGGAGGGCGTCAAATTACTAGAGAAATGCATGCGTGTGCTGCTTTATCGTGATAGATCAGCTGTTAACAAGATGCAGGTAATGGTCATATTTTTCATTAAG
Organism: Craterostigma plantagineum; assembly: GCA_027422505.1. Taxonomy (NCBI): domain Eukaryota; kingdom Viridiplantae; phylum Streptophyta; class Magnoliopsida; order Lamiales; family Linderniaceae; genus Craterostigma; species Craterostigma plantagineum. The sequence goes on along the minus strand of JAPQWV010000009.1, from coordinate 8,562,966 downwards.
CTTCTGGTAGAAAATATTTCACTTGGAGATTCCAGGGATCAATAAATATAGTGGGATGGTTTTCTTATCAACTTGTGTGATAAGCTCTAGTAGCATAGCATTTCACTTTTACAAGGGGTTTCTTCACAGCTCTAGCTTTGCAAACTTTCCTGTGTGAATATCAACAATATGTCACTCTCGCTAACGTTATACTGTGGAGGGATTATGCATTTTCATTCTCTTCGTCTCTATACTTCATGCACTACTTCCTTCCAATCCTTAATCTCGAACTTCTATAATCAGCTACACTACCTCTTGAGAATGTCAGGCATATAAACGTTGTCCACCCATTGTCGTTAACTTGATATCTATTTTTTTTTCCTTTATATTTTCAGATTGCAAGAATCACAGAAGATGGAGTGATGATCTCCCAGCCTTACTCGTTGAAGACTTTCTGGAATTACGAAGCATTCAAGAATCCTACCGTTGGTGTTGAGGGTTCGTGGTAAAAAACTAAACCTGGCTACAATGTGCTTCTCCATATTCACTTGAAGAAGATTTGTGTTTGCCTTTGTATCGTGACACAGCAGATTTCAGTTGTTTAAGCTTTTTGTGTGCTTTATGTTTTCTTGAATCAGAACGAATTAAGGTGATGAAATGCTGTTTGCAGATTCTGTTAAGTACTCCATCTTTCCGTACTGCCATTTTTATTTATAGCACAAGCCAAAATCGACCAAAACAAAGAGGAAAGCAATGGGATCGAATAACAGTGTTATCACTGAACTATAATCACGAAAAATTTCCCGTGTTTCCCAACAGGTCAAGTTACAATGCACGTACAAAATTTCCATGAAGAAAGAAATCCCAACGTCTATTCGTTCATATTCGAGCGATGAGGCGATAGGGCAAGCTCAGTCCCCCTGTGGGCTGCTACCACTACTAGAAGCAGGTCTTTTCCCTTTGTATTTCTGTTGTAAAAAAGAATTCACCAAAATGAGCTGCATAAAACATATGGGGAATGATTCTTGTCTGAAGACATTCCAATGGAGAAAATATACCTGCTTTCCGATGTTGAATGGGATGTACTTGTACTTGATCATGTGCATGATTTGACGCTTCATCGTGAGCCCGAAAAGAACCAACCAGTAGAACAGAAGGATGGGCCAAAATACGGGCACGTCGAACATTGAAAAGAAGGTCATCACAAACGCTATGCAGAACGCTTTCGTAATGGCATACCTAAGAAAGGAACCGCAAGAAAATTAGCATATCACAAAACTTAACTTGGACAAGTCAATGTTTGTGTTGTGAGAGCAACGCAGAGAGTTAGATACACAACACATCGGCAAGACATCATTGCAATCACACCATCAATGTCAAATATTATTCATGATGCGTTATTAAACTCATGGATCTTTATAAGAGTAGAAAGACCCGATAAGCACATGGCACAATCCCATCAATGACAGAGTCGTTAAGGAAAAGATATCTCCGACAAGGAAATACACTTCATAATTTCACAATATATATGCCATAGATGTAAAACACAGCATACAAGGAACGAATGTATATACATATAATATATATATATATGTATATATATATGTATGTAACACTGACTGCATGGTAAGGAAAAAACACACCGTTGGCGAAAAGTTACCAGAATTTGAACTCGGGAAGACGACGTATGAAAGGCTTGAATTCATCAGAACCCTTTGTAGGCAGTAAAGGTCCACCCGATTGTTCAAGCTCAGGGTCAACAAGTGGCGATAGAAATCCGATGAGCAGGTTCAGAATGTAGATTCCCAGACCGTAAGATACAATGTAGAAACCTTGGACGTAGTAAACTCTCAGGGCATAGACAAAAACTAATAGAAGAGTTCCAATCCAACGGTAGAGAGAATGAGGTGTAGATTTATCCAAGTAATGCTGAAAAAGCTGCGTGAACTCATGCCTTCTTTGGTTCAATGCCTCAGCTGCCGTTGAGGGACCATCGCCTCCAACTCCCTCCATGATAATGCACTTCAAGAAATGAAAAAGAGAACTTTAAACATTGAGCACCTAATTCTTTACAAAGATAGAGCCCCGAAAATACATCACAAGAGTGATACGCAGTTAAGCGGATGATGGGCACGAATCACATTAAAGCTATTCAACAATCATTAGGAAATATACCCCCGACCCGACCAAGAAGGATAATAGTACCCAATTCCCATTGCATTCGGCAAAAAAATGCAATGGGAATTGGGTAATGCTTTCTTCGTTTTCATCATAAAGAGCCTGATAAAATGCTAAACAGCAATATAAAAACTGATCCTAACTCCACTGGTTTTCAATTACTGTCGCCTTAATAAAATCAATTACAAGTATAGGTTTCACTACAATTTATCAATTAACAGCACTAATTTTGCATTTCCGTTTTCCAACCTAAGCATCACAGCCAAAAAAAAAAGAAAAAGGTAAAACGCGAGCGGATTCTGATAACATAGCCGATGCCAAAAATCCCAAACACATAAATCCACGTACAAAATCGGTTTTGAAACATGCAACACGTCATTATCAATAAAGAAAATACATCAATTCTATTTATGCCTCAAAAACCAGCTGCAACTATGACGCCTGCCGCCTTGCCTTCCTCGATAACACCGCCGAGATAGAAAAAAAATTGCTATTTTTGCTTGGAGGTGGTAGAATCAATGTGGATTAGATCTTACAGGCATTGAATAATTGATGATATCACACACACCAAAAAAAAAATCAATTACGTCAGCAAACAAAAAGTCTACTGTATTTGGGAACGTTGAAAACGCGATTAGAGCAGTAGACCCCTTTTATGTGAATATGCTTTCAAACTTGGGGCATTTTCGTCAATGCACAAGCAACCTTCAATGTACGTACTCGATTACTACGAAGATCATATTTGACACTTCAAAGTTCAAATTAAGACAAGTTTGGGTAAATTTCGAATGATGATGTTTTGAGCTGTCAATTTGTGGCTTTTTGGCAGTCCCATATATGAATGAGGCTTGGCTTGAATATCATTAAAGTAGAGTATTGAAGATTAACAAGAAGTATTACTACAGTAGCCCAAAAATCATACTACCTCTGTCCCACTTATTTCTTCCCATCTTTCTATTTCGAGCGTCCCACATAATTCTTCTCATTTCCATTTTTGGTAAAAAATTATTCCAATAATTAAACTAATTACACCATTTATATTAAAAAAAGACCTCTTTATTTGCGTACCCACTAATAAGTTTTCTCTCTCCGTGCCTTAAAAAGTGTACTATAATATTAAAATAATGTAGTTTCTTAATCTCCGTGCCCACTAATCTTTGGGAAGAATTAAATGGGACGGAGGAAGTAATAAAAGTCTGAGAAAAAATGAAATAAGAGAAAACACAGTTAGGTGTTGGTGGCCCTCGTGTATATCTGCTGGCTAGAATGAGCCGACACCATTCGAATCAAACCCCTGGCCATCAGCTCTTTGATTGCCTTTCTAGCTAATGATCCATTGATCTGCAAACAGATTAAATCGAAATAAACGCTTACTAAACCCGAGATACAACCAAGGTGAGAATGGTAGGATTACAAAAGAAGGATCAAGAACATCGGTACAATAGATCAAGCTACGCAGCAAAACAAACATGTAAGTAACCAAGCTGATATTATAGCAAATGCTTAACATACAAAGTGGCCGAGGGCACATTCGAATTACGTAGAATTAACGTGAACTGCAACCCCATTAAAGAATTTCCACTAAAGGGCTCAACTGCAAAAGACTCAGTAAACTTCAGATACAAAACTTAGCAAAAGCTGGTTTCGTTCCACTTCGAACACTCCCAACACTAAATACTTTAATGCAAGATAAAGCACATGTGCAATGTTATGAGCTCGTGTGAGTTTAGACAAATTGGCAAGAGCCAACCTAGGAGATGAACTGAAGATAGTATAGTGGTAGACAATAATGCAATGTCCCAAAAGATCACATACACAAATTGCCGAAACAGACTATTTTACTTGGAGAGAATCTTCAAAAAGCTTATAGTTTTCTGAATAATTCTGATCTAGTAAAAACAACCGTTCACAAGACACTAGATCCGAAGCATACCTACTAAAAATGGATTCTTAAGTTTGATTCACATTAAACCTATTCTACTTTCAATCTCTCAGGTCGAAAAAAAACTATACTGTAAAGAAATGCATAGGGCGAGGGATGGGTAAATTAATTAAGGTCGTACCCTTAGACGATCGGAGAGAACTGAAGGAGTGATAAGCTTGAACTTAGGAGCTTCAGACAGCAACTTGTCATAGGTCGCCTTATCGAACAGAACCATATTGTTCACCTTCTCCTTCTGCTTTCCCTTGCTCCACTTCTGCAAATTGTTACAATTCCGCCCAAACATGAACAATAAATTCCATCACAGGCCCAAACAATTAGAGCATTCAGAAGATACGAAGACTAAACAGTCAGACAAGCACCACACACGCACCTTCTTCTTCTGCTTTCCTCCTCCGGATTTGGCTGGCTTCGACGATGGCGGAGGAGCCTTATCCTTCTTCGGTGCCTGAAAAATACAAATCAAAACAAATAAAAACTTTGTAGCAGTAGACCATTACCGTACATGCGACGGGGAAAATCGAGAACGAAAGAGATCGACGTACCATGTAAGATAGTGGATGAACGCCGAGGGGATTTCGATCGAAGGTGAAAAATTATACACACAAGATCGATTTCAGTCTCAGTCTCAGGATTGTAATAGGTAGGGCTCTTTGTAGTTTAAATGGGCTTTTAGCGGGCCATACTACTAAGCCCAGCCCGATGAATTGGAGTATATACCCAACGCATTGACCCATATCCTACAGTCTGTTTGGTTTTCAAGGATATTAGTGAGGATAGGAAAAGAAATGGCCATGGAAAATAATGCAAGAAAAGTCAGTGGAAATCATTTTCTCTTTTAGTTTCTTTTTCTCGTTATTTTCCTCGATCCAAACGCAGCCTTAGTTTCACTTTTTTTGTCTCGACTATTTCGAATTTAGGATTAGTTAGGCGTCAAAGAGCTCCAAGAGCACCGCGAACTATGGAATTCATCACCTTTATGTTGACAACAAAATTGAAGTTTAAAATAAAAAATAATGAATGATAAAGAAATCTTTGTCCCGCTCGATTAATTATTGCAAGGTGAAAAGGAACCAAGAAACAATGGGACTGAACGAATAATGGGAAGCCATTAATTTGTTTTTCCTATATTATTAAAAATAAGGTCATGCGTCCTTCGATTTTTAGTAATATTTAAGGCATTTCTCTACCATTTATTATTCTTTCCTCTTGATCGAGTCCTGCAATCTTCTCATCACTGGTAAGGAATTTTATTGTATATTTGCCTACGTTTTTGTCTCTATATGTTCCTCATTTGGTCGCCATTCATTGATGTAAGTTATATAGTGAACGGTAATCTTGTTGAAATAATGCTTATTGGAAGATTCTTTTTATTTTTCTGCATTATTTCCTCTTATCCTTGATTGCGTTTCGAGTTATTCCTACATATTCGCAAAAGAAAGAAGATTTTTCGTTATTCATATATCATGTCTGATTCTGAATCCCATTGATAATAAGCATAAATGATCAACGGAAGCATGTTATTATGATCAAGAGCATAAATATCTGTTGATAAATGTTACGTATAATATTGCAGGCGCATTAAAAGTCTGTGACGACATTTTCACGAAAATCTGCTGTGTCCATCTCTTTGATCATACTTTCAAAGAAGACTAGCAGCAAACATGAGTGAAAATATGTCAGGACCCCTTGAACGCTCCATCCGACCAAGTAAATAATAAGCTTATTTAGATTGCTTATTTATTTTGCATCATTGAAATAGATGAATCTTTCACTAGATAACCTTAAGGCTGCTTTTGTTACGCGGAAAATTGTAATGGTTTGCATCGAACTAATTTATTTTTCTTATTTATTTTGCATCATTGTACGTTACGCTTCTCGTTTGTCGTAATATTACGCATTTCTTGTCCCTTTTCTGCATACCAACCGCACCATAGACGAAAAGTAACGAACTATTTTCGATTTCCCATGAGTTATTTTTTTTTCTCGGGAAGGTCTCGAGAAGATTGACATGGAAAACACAGAAGAAGAAATGAAAATGCGCATCGGTTCCCTCAAGAGGGTGGCATAAGCGCGTCGAACAAGTTCAGAAACTCACTTACCAAAAAAGGCCGAAGATGCAGCAAAGTCATGTCCATCATCATCGACGACGAGCACGACGCCGAGGAAATGCAGGCCATCGACGGATTCCGTCAGGCACTCATCCTCGAAGAGCTCCTACCCTCGAAGCACGACGACTACCACATGCTCATCAGGTAATCATTATTATTCGTGCATTAACGTCGAAATAGAAGTATCCGAGGAAAAGAAGGCCAATTTAATTTTTGGCATATGTAATGGCATTTAAGGACACCTATATTAAATGGTTGTATTTTGAAGACATAATAAGTTTCAAAATGTAGCAGTTGGAGAACTACAAAATTAAACGTTAAAATTTCATTCAAGTAATGTTTCAAATGGAAGCAACCACATCCAAGAATTTTAATACATAATGTTATCAAATTGCATCAATTTTGGAACATTACTGACCTGAATTTGCAACGCCAAATATCTTTCCCTCAAATATGCAGGACTAAAAAAATAACTAAGCCGAAAAAATTAAGACTTTACGCGATCTCCGCTTTGTCGCTATGACTTTATGCAACGAATAATTATTTCATCACGTTCTTGAAGGCGAGAAAGTTTGACATCGAGAAGACGAAGCAAATGTGGGCCGATATGATTCAGTGGAGGAAGGAGTTTGGCGCAGACACTATTATGGAGGTTTCTTTCTTTCTTTCTTTCTTTCCCTCAACATTTTTCGATCATGTGGGATATGGGGTAGGCCACATAAACAGGGAAGATTAGTCCTTACCGAAAGCAATGCTCGTCTCATAGTCGACATTTCAGACTGACTTAGTCAGAGTTTAGGGATTGCGGTGACATTGTGTGGGGATACATACCTGTCAGAAAAAAGGTAGTGAATATATGTAAGAAGAAAAACTGAGCTTTTTTGTATTGTAGGACTTTGAATTCAAGGAGAGGGACGAAGTCCTTAAATACTACACCAAGAAATCAGGGAGTTCGACTCGACGAAGCTCATGCAGGTCACGACCATGAACAGGTACCTAAAGTACCACGTCCAAGAATTTGAGAGGACTTTCATCGACAAGTTCCCCGCTTGCTCCATCGCCGCAAAGAAGCACATCGACCAGAGCACCACTATCCTGGATGTCCAGGGAGTGGTAATAAACAATTACGATATATTCCGCTTTTTTTCCTTAATCGTCTCGCCAAATTTGCAGCGACATTTGATTTACCTTTTAAAGACCTAATTTTTTAGGGGCTCAAGAACTTCAACAAGAACGCGCGCGACCTTGTCCAACGCCTTCAAAAGATCGACGGTGATAATTACCCTGAGGTAAGCCGTAGACCTAATTTGATCGTCCTTTTTATTAGTATTTAATGAGATTATCTAATAATTTTTTTGCGTCTATTCGAAGATGTTGTGCCATATGTATATCATAAATGCGGGATCAGGGTTTAGGCTATTGTGGAACACTATCAAATCGTTCGTCGACCCAAAGACCACTGCCAAGATCCATGTAAGAATCTCGCTATCATCGATCGGTATCTCTTCTTTAGTAATCCGATGTATTGGGTAATAATGTTAAATTTTTTCAAAAGGTTCTCAGCAACAAATACCACAGCAAGCTTCTTGAGGTCATCGATGCTAGGTAGAGAAAAACTCAATATTTCCGACGAGTTGGTTACTTTTTTTAAAAAAATAATCAGGCGGTTAAATTGTAATAATTTACAATGTCTTAATATATAGCGAACTCCCTGATTTCTTGGCGGAACGTGCACGTGCGCTACTAAGGGCGGATGCATGCTCTAGGATAAGGGGCCTTGGAACGACGTTGACATAAATGAAGGTTTGTTTTATTACACGAAATAACGTCCATTCGATGCGCCACAGTTTATTTGTTGGTACGTCTTTGATGTTGTTGATATCTTTTAATTTTTTTTGGTGATCAGATGGTCCGAAATGGCGAGCACAAATGCGCGCCCAAATTAACCGTTACGTTCGCCGACAAGAAAACCATCTCGGAGGACGATGGCGCTTCGAAGGTAATTTACTTAAGTTACATTGTTTCTCATCTGGTTCTAATACCATAGAATGTTCAAGAATCATAAAAATTAACTTCTTCTTTAGTCGCGCTTAGCGAGTGAAGAGAAACAATTCTTCCAATTCGACGGGTGCTTCTTCTCCGAAAGCCACGAGGGACCACATCGCACATCCCCGTCTCTCTCCCGTTCAAGAAGAGTTGTTGTTTGATCAATTTTGTGTTGGCAACGACCCAGACAAAGATTGATGCCTTAATAATAACTCCATTTGGTTCGAAGGAAGTGAAAAGCTGCGAAAACGCCGCTCGTGAGCCGGAAGCCTACGTTCCTGCGGTGAAAAAGAACGTCGCTTTTTCTCGCCCGAAGGCAGAGAAATGCGACAACTTCAAACCCTCCAAAGGTAAAAAAACCCTAAAGTCGTCGAAGATTGCACGGCGAAATCACGAAGCTCAATTACTACTCACATTATTATTCCCGATCAAAAAATCACACCAACCCCAAGGGCACGATCCCAATTCATCCTGGTGGTCAGGTTTCAAATCTACCAGGGACCCAACCTTTGTTGTTGGGAGGGGTGTGGCATTCTCATTGCGTGGTCAAGTACATAGCCGATAAAGTGGGAATACCTCGAGATAACAGAAAGAAAGCTAGTATATACAAATAGGGTTTTGTGGAAACCCTCTTAGTAAAAAAAACATTCGCAACTTTTAGTATGAAATCCTCAATTTTCTGCTAACTCGTTTTGATTACCAGAGTACCACCCGTCATCGCACGACGCATGCAAGGACGACGGCCTTATCAGCAACCAGATATTCGCGGGCATGCTTACGTTCGTGATGGGAGTGGTCACCATGGTCCGTATGACGAAGAACATGCCAAAGAAGCTCACCGACGCCACCCTATACTCTTCGTTCATGCACGAAGGTGACTACGAAATTAGGGCCAATCACGATCAGATGACCACCACCGCCACAACCTCGAAGGGAATCTCGACCGCGGAATTCATGATGATGACGAAGCGCGTGAACGAGCTCGAGGACAAGGTGACTGTCCTCGGGAAAACGCCGGCCGTCATGCCGTCTGACAAGGAGGAATTGCTGGCTAAAGTCGTGGGGCGAGTCGCGGAGCTCGAGCATCAGTTGTCGGCGGTCCAGAAGGCGCTCAAGCAAGCGCTTTCCCAATAGGACTACTGGCTTACATTGAGAAGAAGAAGAAAATGAAGAAGTTCTTCGCTTTCTGATGAGCGAATATATGCGAGTGCCATGACCTTATTTTAAACTTTTTTTTTGGTGTTTTTGTCTGTTGCGTGAATTGGAGCATATCGATAGATCTTGTCCGAATTCTTCGAAGATACGAAACTGTGTGTTTGTGTGGATAAGTTTTCGTGAACCATTTGTCCGAATCAAAATCAAACGAAAGTAGTGCATAAGATATCGATTGAGATCACCTATTTCACTCTCTGTATTCCACTCCGTGTTCCAACGAACGAAAATCGTTACACCCCCCCTCCGTCAAGTGTTAAAACACCAATAGTAACTTAGGAACTTGACATTAATTGCCCAATAGTAACAACCATTATGTATTAGAAAATTATAAATTAAGATAAAACCAAAGGGAGAAAATCTGAACCCTGAATTGGATACTTGTCAAGAATCCGTGGTGTGAGACAAAAATGGCACAAAAGAGTGGGACAGAGAATCTAAACACCGCTCTAAAATCACACCAACAATATTTAAACGAATGGGCAAACACATGGCGATTTACAAGAAAACTCCCAACCTTTTTCATTAATTCGAAAACACGGGAATACAACACGACTAACACCTCGACTCTAGGCTCGACATAACAACACTACGCTCTAGTATTTTTCCTCTCAAGCTACATGGATACTAACTCATTTCGTCATCTTCTCTCTTATGCTTCAAGTCTTGGCCTTGATCACGTATTTGTAGCCATGAGAAAGCTCCTTCCTTAAGCAATGATTTGGCGTCATGCATGGGAGGTGTACCTCATTTACATTCACAATGATTACTTAAGGATGTCCAGTGAAATGCTTTGCTTAGCTTGATTATTAACTTGAGTGGAATGAATGAGGTGTAATCATGGAAATCCACCATATCGACTCGTAACATTTCTTAAAAGATAGTCAAGTTCGAATTTAATTCAACTGGCATATTTTAGTTGGACATGAAACGATACATATAAAGCGATGTACGTAATTTAGTCCCACTAAAAGTTCAAATCTAAGATGTTCCAAGACCAAGTTAATTTCGGAGTCCAAACGTTGAAACTACGATTCATAAGGTCTCACTCTCGTAGGCGACTCGATAATTGAGTACCAAAAAGGCATTCGCTCGTCGCTTATAATATTTTTCCTTTTACAAAATTTCTCTAAGTGACATCTAGATAAATACCCAATTGAGTAAAAAATTTACAAATGAGTACTTATGTCAGAAAATTTTTACCGATAGGTACCCGCTTTACTGTTTGTACCAATTTTCTCTGTCTTGCTGCACTTTTTATGTGTGTATTGCGTACCACGTCACCCGTTTATATGGCCGGCACCCTATACGGTTACTATATGATACCTTAATGTGTTATTTATGACGTACCATTTTCTCAACGTTTGCGTACCACAATACGTTGCTATATAGTATCTAAATGTGTTAGCGTACCTGCAGCGGATCGAGTATTTGTGCAATAAATTTATTCTATTAGGTACGTACATATAAAAAAATACCGATAAGGTTCTACATTATAAGTTTTTATCCTAATGGGTATTTATGTGTAAACAGCCCTTTGTCTAATGCAATGGCAATAACTTCAAAACCATATACTTGGAAAAATAGAAATGAAAAGAATTATGTAGTGTAGGACATCCGAAATAGGCAGATAGGAAGAAATAAGTGGCGAGGAAGTATTTGATTACTAACGTATTCCCAACCCAAACCGTTAAAAGAAAATAATTATATCTCGAAAATAAATGCTTGGAAAAAGGGTATAAAAAAGGGCTAATTAGATATCAGGCCCCTTAACAAGTTTCAATAGAAATCAGGCCCCCCCTACAGATTTTAAATAGTTATAAGGACCCAAGTAATGTTTATGTTAGGGATAAGGACCCATTCCCACTCAAATGACTTTTTTACCCTTATTTTTTCCAGAAATTACATCAAATATGCCATTACCCTTCACTGAAGCAATTGCTATTGAGAACTGAGAAATAGCACGTCAAACCCATGATCTCGAACCGAAAATCATGTCAGATAACCGATGAAATCCGGTTATTAAGGGGCGAATTAGGTGAAAACGATGTACTTTGTCGTGGGTCATAATGATAAAGTGCGAATAATGGATGTTAATCATCGAAAATTACGAAACCAAAATCCAAAAATCGAGTGAAATCTCTACGTTGATGATCAAATAAGATGAAATTCGGCTCAATTTCATAATGGGTCTTAACACTAACCATACATTTTGGCAAATCGACATGAAAATTTCGAAAATCAAATTTTCCTAATATTGAAACATTTGATAGTCGGTACCACTTTATGCCATTATCATACCACTTCTGTACTGTCATAAAACACAAAGTTTTGCAGGAAAACAACTAACACGTATTTTGAACTAGTTCTATTTTCATATCACATCACATGTAAATTATACCACTTAATAATATTCTGGTAACAATTTATACTCCACTCGTAACAAAAAATAAGAACATTCCAGGATCTCCATGGGCCTATTATCGTCTCCCTCTTTATAAAATACCACATCACATGTAAATTATACCACTTAAGTATAGTCTGATACCAATTTATACTCAACTCATAACAGAAATAGGAACATTTCGGAAGCTTTATGGGCCTATTAACGTATCCATCTTTATACTATACCACATTACATGTATCTTATACCACTTAATAATATTTTGGTACCGATTTATACTCAATTCGTAACAAAAAATAAGAACATGTTTCGTCATATTTATACCATACCAAACCTCATGTAAGTTATACCACTTCAGCATAATTTTGTTCCACTTCATATTCCATTCATACAAAAATAAAAGATCATTCCAGAAGCTTCATGCTCCGTCAAACATGTTTCGTCATATTTATACCATACCAAAACTCATGTAAGTTATACCACTTTATACTACACTCATACCAATGTATACGCTATTCATAACAGAAAATAAAGAACATTCCAGAAGCTTCATGATCCGTCAATGAATATGGATCAATATTTATATCATACCAAAACACATGTAAATTATACCACTTCAGCGTAATCTGGTACCAATTTATACTCCATTCATACCAAAAAATAAAGAACATTCCAGAAGCTTCATGATCCATCAATCAATATGGATCAATCTTTATACCATACCAAAACACATGTAAATTATACCACTTCAGCGTAATCTGGTACCAATTTATACTCGATTCATACCAAAAAATAAAGAATATTCCAGAAGCTTCATGATCCATCAATGAATATGGATCAATCTTTATACCATACCAAAACACATGTAAATTATACCACTTCAGCGTAATCTGGTACCAATTTATACTCCATTCATAACAAAAAATAAGGAACATTCCAAAAGCTTCATGATCCGTCAATGAATATGGTCTCACCATCTTTATATGATACCACATCACATGTAAATTATACCACTTTATAATATTTTGGTAACCGTTTATACTATCCTGGTAACAATACATTACGAAACGATACCACATTAAGTCGTAATGATACTATATAATATGTTATCGTACCATATTAATGGATCGAATAATTTCGTAAATAAAAGTTGTTTTCGGTTGTGGAGGAATAAAAATCATGGAAATATATGATTTGATGTATAATACACGAAGTTCCTTAATTTTGTTACGTTTTATGCAAATATGATATAAGTAGTCAAGTAATGATGTTTTGATCATGTGAAATGTATACCAATGCAAATCGTAGACAACTATATTTACATCACATTGATATTTACCATTATGAATTACAACAAATGTATCGTAAACATTATATGTCAATCATAGAACAAATCTTACGACAATAAACCTTTAATCGTAACCCCGAAACAGTTTACCCTAAGATCCGATACTCTAAACCAAAAAACTGGAAACCCTAGCGCATAAACCGCAATCTGTAACACATAAAGTGTTTCTGGTACCACATTATTACAGGAATATATACTACATAATACCACATCACATGTAAATTATACCACTTCGGCGTATTTTAGTACCAATTTATACTACATTCATAACAAAAAATAAGAACATTCCAGAAGCTTCATGGGCCGTCAGTGAATATGGTCTCTCCATCTTTATATGATACCACATCACATGTAAATTATACCACTTCATGCCTAATCTTATCGAAATTATACCACTTACACGTTTCTGATACCACATAACGAACACTCATTTAAATATTTTTTTTTTTGCGATTTCACTTTCAATTCGTCGAATACACATCAAAATTGATTTTATGCCAGTATGTGTAAAAAATTTACGATAAATCGATCGTTGAAATAGCTTTTCCATTAATACCATTTGCATAACATCTGGAAACCACTTCTTATGGTATTTATATCACTTTATGCCATTATCATACCACTTCTGTACTGTCATAAAACACTAAGTTTTGCAGGAAAAACAACTAACACGTATCTGATACCACTTTATGCCATTATTATACCACTTTATGTGTTTATAATACCACTTTATGTCATTATCATACCACTTCTGGTACCAATTATACTACACAAAAGTTCCCGCCCAAAATAATACTGAGATTCAGCTTTTCCGTCCAAAACAGCGTGACTTGCTTATTCAGTACCACTTCCTCCCTAACGGGTACCACAACCTGCCAAATGAAAAATATTCCAGTCTGGAAACCACTTCTTATGGTTGTCATACCACTTTACGCTGTTATCGTACCGCATCTTATAAAATTGATACCAATTGAGAATAAGTAATAGTTTTCGTTGCTATACCACTTTATGTATCTAATATACCACTTTACGATCTGTTTTACGACTTCTCTCTGTTTTGGTACCGCTTCTTATATAACTAATACAAAATGAGATAAGTAACAGTTAACGTTGTTATACAACTTTAAGCCTCTTCTATACCACATAATGCTTCTCTTGTACCATATATTACAAAAATTATACCAAATGGAAAAAGTAATATCTCGTACCAGTTCGAGTAACGTTTCTTATCGTTTCTATACCACGTTACGGCTCTTGTATACCACATCATATAAAATTAATACTAAATTAGAATAATATCTCGTATCAGTTCGAGTAATGCTTCTTATCGTAACTATACCACTTTATGCCACTATTGTACCGAAACGTATTGAAACTATACCACTTAAGCCTTTATGATACCACATAACGAATACGCATTTAAATTATTTTTCTATGGCGATTTCACTTTCAGTTCGTTAATCTTGAGGGACGAACGATTGAGTCAAAACTAAGACGCGACGTAATTTTCAAGCCATGGGTCTCTCGAATTTAAGCGTATTTAGCTTTAATTTCGACAAAAAAATGCTCGATTTATCTTATTGCGTAAATGATATTTCTAAAAATTATTCCTCACAGATCTTAAATATGACGACGTAAATATCATTGATATCGTCGAATACACATCAAAATTGATTTTGTGCCCAGTATGCTCGAAAATTTAGGCCAAATCGATGGTTGAAATAGTTTTTTCGATTGATACCATTTGAATAACATCTGGTAACATAATAGTAGCAATTCATACCTCTTTATATAATACCTACAAGGGGCATTTTCGTCAAATCAGTGTTTATGTCCTTTATTTTGAATTTTCGTCAAGATTGGTCCTTAAAACTATATTTTATCTGAATGGGGCCTGAACTCGATAACAAACTTACGGTAGGGCCTGATATAAAAACGTCCCTATAGTGTGCGTCGTGTCACTTCAATTATGCATGGAGTTACATACGTGTCAACCAAAGAAGACATGCAAATCCCACGTGTATACACCTCGCAAACATGCAGAAGAAATTAAAACACATCCATCCCCCTCTTTATAATTTTGACGAAGGAACAGTTATCAAATCACATCAATAAGAAAATTTCGATAGAATAAAATGGCAGATCTCCGTGATGAGCATGGAAACCCTATTCAGCTGACGGACGTACACGGCAAGCCGGTCAAGCTAACCGACGAGTTCGGCAATCCCATGCACCTTAGAGGCGTCGCCACGACGGCGACGACGACCCCTCCGACGACGGCGACGCTGGGCTCTCAGTTCGAGCACGAACAGCCACCGCTACAGCCTCAAGCTCCGCCGCCACAGCCTCCCCCGCCGGCGCAGGAGCAGCTCCGCCGCTCGGGATCAAGTTCGAGCTCCAGCTCATCGGTCATTATTACAACATATTACGACGACGACTCTATTCATCTCTGTCTTGTTTTAATACTTCTTCCATTGTTGTATAGTCTGAGGACGACGGGCAAGGAGGTAGGAGAAAGAAGGGAATAAAAGAGAAGATAAAGGAGACGTTCGGCGGCGGAAGCAAGCACAAGGATGAGACGGCGGCGGCCAAGACGTCTTCCACGGCGGCGACGGCGACCACCGTGCCGCCTGGACAAGTTCATGAGAAGAAGGGAGTCATGGAGAAGATCAAAGAGAAGCTTCCCGGTCACCACCACTGATAAATAATATCGATCGAAAGAGAACACCTTAGAATAGTAATATCTTCATATATTTTATCATGTGTGTAGTAGTGTGTTATTGCTGTGTGCATCAATAGCGTGTGTTTCTAGTGTAATTTTATATATTTTATCATGTGTGCATCATATATTTTATCATGTGTGCATCGAAAGAGACCACCGTGCGTGTTTGTTTATATAGTTGGTTTCCTTTTTTCTTTGTATTATCAAACTGCAAGGCATGGAAAAGCAATTTTACAATGCACGGTTCCATCAAATATCAATTATCTAAGTGAGAAAGTTCATGAAATCATATCTGAAGAACAACAGCAGCTATACCTTTTTTAAGTTGAGGTGAAAGTGCTCGAAAAGACGACACGAAAGAATAATCTTCCTACCATAAATAATATTGTCATCTTAGTAATTTCTTTTACTAAAGGTTATTGTAGATACGTTATATAGTTTGACTTCGGTCAACAGAAGGAGGCGCCACCAATCATTCACAATCAATGATGGCAAGGCGGTGCATCTCCTCCGCGACGCAGGACAGCACGACAATTGAAATTACTATTATAGCCCTGATTTTGGTCCTCCTTGAAAAACCATACAGCACTATTTCTGTCTCACTCTCTCCACATGGCTAAACCCAAAGCTGATCGACGTACGCTCGATTCCTACACCGTCAAGCGTGTCAACGTAACCGTCCGCCGTGAGTTGATTTCGTCTGTTTCGCCGTGCCTCTTTTATTTAGCTGAGTATGATATGATGATCTTAGATGCCGGAGCTACTTACTTTCCTTGACTTAGGGCTGTCGCATCGCCGTATGATTTCGTTTGCGTTGATGTTTCAGGGCTTCGATTTCATGTTCGTCCCTTATCTTACTTGTTTGAATTGAGCTGAGCGGTTGACTTGAACGAACATTAGTTTTAGGTTTCGAATTTTGCTATATTAGGCCTTTTTTCTTTTAGATTCTTGTACGTACGCTTTGTCAGTGTACTTCAGAATATAAAAGATCATGCCTTCCTTTCGATTGATGTTTCTGTAGTATCGTCTTGCTCAAATTGAGCTGTTACAATTGGCTTACTTGTTTGGTGAAGAGTTATCTTCTTTAGCTACTTTCATCAGGCTCAGTCATATGATGCAGATGTTTGCATATATAACACTTGTGCGATAACAAACTAGCCTTAATGTCTAATAATCCCTTCTGCAGCGAACGACTGTGTCCTTTTGAGGCCTTCAGACTCATCAAAACCATCTTACGTGGCGAGGATAGAGAGGATCGAAGGAGATAGTCGCGGAGCGAACGTGAAGGTCCATGTTCGTTGGTACTATCGCCCAGAAGAGTCCGTTAGTGGTCGAAGTCAGTTCCATGGGTCGAAGGAAGTGTTCTTGTCTGATCATTACGATATACAGAGTGCTGATACTATAGAGGGCAAGTGTGAGGTTCACAGCTTCAAGAGCTACGTGAAGCTGGCTTCAGTTGGGAACGATGATTTCTACTGCAGATTCGAGTACAATTCCATGAACGGTGAATTTAAGCCAGATAGAGTTGCTGTGTAAGGTTATCTTTAAATCTTTGTGTTGTTGTTGGATTACTTCATCTGATTGACTTTGTATGTCTAGTGGTGTATTTCTCGAAATAAAAGTCATGATGCCCTATAATCAGCATGAACGTTGAGTGCGTAGAGACTAACCATGCATTTGCCCTTTTTACGTTTAAGTTTCTTGGAGAATGCTTGCTTGTTTTACCTTGCTTGCTTTGATATTAGGACAAGTCTCCAATTTAATCTTTGAATCAATGTGCTATAACAGGTATTGTAGATGTGAGATGCCTTATAATCTTGACGATCTTATGATCCAATGCGAAGGGTGCAGCGAATGGTGAGTTAGAATCCGCTTTCCATTGGCTTACTAGGGATGATCTCATTACTTAAGGGTCGTTAGAAAATGCTTTTGCTATTCAAGAAAAACGTTAACAATTCTAGTTTTGATTGCTATTTCTACTCTGAACTTATTTATGATTCAGGTTTCATCCGACATGTATAGGATTGAGCCCTGAAGAAGCAGAAAGACTTGAGCACTTTTACTGCCTTAGTTGTTCTTCCTAGAACCACAACATTCAGTTACATACGTAGTTAGTTTATGTGGTGTGTACAGTTTAAATGTTTCCATGTGATTTTACAGAGTTTTAAGTGGTAAGTAGCTAATGAGAAGTATGCTGAGCTGAGTGAGGTTTGTGATCCTGTTAACATCTTTGTGAATATTTTTGTTTATTTATATGTACGTAAAATTATTCAACTTCTTGGCTTGGCTGACCACCTTAAGTCTTCCGAATTGTGTATGCAAGGAATAATAAATTGATAATTCTGGACTAAAAACCGCTACAGCAAATAAAATAAATAATCAAACATAGACAAATAAACTGGGAAAGAAATTATTAATAAAAATTCCGTTGCCGGGACTTGAACCCGGGTCTCTCGGGTGAGAGCCGAGTATCCTAACCAACTAGACTACAACGGATTTTGTCGTAATTGGACTCTCATTTTTATAAACCCGATAAACCATATAAATAATACGAAAAATCATATCATTATCTATCTATTTATATTTTATTAAGGGAGTCTCAATCTACCTACTTTGCAATCTTCTTCATTTCTTTTTCTTCTATTATTCCTTTTCGGCATCTTTTCGAATTTCTTTTAAAGTAGAACTAATCCAAAAAGCATGAAATAGGATAAGAGTCGTTTAAAAGAAATACGGGAAAACGTCCAACTTGTCAATAGTCCAATACAAATACTCCACTCCAAAGGGCCAATGATAAAACTTAATACGTGATGTAAATATATTCAATAAATATGAGCTTTATTCGCACGCTAAAGAAACAAATTATTATTCCATCCTATTACCTACCGCCACGTGTCCAGAAATTTGCTATATAACCACGCATCAATGCATCAGATCTGCAAAATAGCGAACAAAAAGAGAGACAGAATATGGCTTCTGCTTCACGCTTCCTCTTTCTTTGCTTCCTCTCCACTCTTCTCCTTGCGGCGTCGTTTTGTTCGCCGGCCAGAGCTGACCTCTCCGATTCCGACGACGTGTTGATCCGTCAGGTGACCGACGATGACGGAGGTTCCTTAGGCGCCACACCGTTGTCCGACGAGCACCGCTTCAGAATCTTCAAACGCACCCACAACAAGGCGTATGCGTCGAAGGAGGAGCACGATTACAGGTTCTCGGTGTTCAGGGCGAACCTGCGCCGCGCTAAGCGTTTCCAGAGGATGGACCCGTCGGCCGTGCACGGAGTGACTCAGTTCTCCGATCTGACTCCGAAGGAGTTCAGGAGGCAGTTCCTGGGGATCAATCGGAGGCTGCGATTTCCCTCGGACGCTCAGAAGGCTCCGATTCTTCCGACCAACGACCTTCCCGGAGATTTTGATTGGAGGGATCACGGTGCCGTCACGCCCGTGAAGAACCACCAGGTCAGATCTCGATGTTTGTAAAAATTGCGATAAATTACGGTTATCTCCCCTGAAAAATAGCCATTTTGCAAATGCATCCTCTCTATCTTAATATCACCGTTATTTCGCAAATTCATGAGTTTTTTTACCTGTTAGCTTTTACAAATCTGTGCTTTCATCCATTGCTGGCTTGTTTTCTAGATTCTAATGGGCGATTGCGTTTTCGTATTGCTTTTTTTTATTAGGGTTCATGTGGATCATGCTGGTCGTTTAGCACGACAGGTGCTCTAGAGGGAGCGAACTATCTGGCAACGGGGAAACTCGAGAGCCTCAGTGAACAACAGCTAGTAGATTGTGATCACGAGGTTCGGCTTATTGTGCCATACATTAGCATCTTACTGATTAAAAAATTGTGCGTTTTAACTGCAAAATTGGCCCCTTTAGGCTCATGAAATCATTATATTGAAGCTGAACCTTCTAACATTCTATTTCGTCACGACCCGCACCTTAATTTAATATACTTTGCAGTGTGACCCAGAAGAAAAAGATTCGTGTGACTCGGGCTGCAGCGGTGGGCTAATGAATAGCGCTTTCGAGTACACACTTAAATCAGGCGGACTCATGCGAGAAAAAGACTATCCATACACGGGAACTGACCGCGGAGCTTGCAAGTTCGATAAGACCAAAGTCGTCGCGAAGGTCGCCAACTTCAGCGTCGTTTCCCTCGACGAGGATCAAATCGCAGCTAATCTGGTGAAGAATGGCCCTCTTGCTGGTATGTTAGTATCATACATTGGTAACTCGTTGGGTTTTATATGATCTCAATAGTTTTACATATTATGTTCCCCACTTGTTGATTTGGCATGTTTCTAGGATAAGCTTCAGCATGATATTAAGAAAATCTTGTTACCCATTTTCTTGTCCAGACCATGACACACCTCTTACATGGGACAGTCATATATTCTACAGATTCTTGATTGAATGATAAAGAAACATGACAAATGTGATCCTCCTTTTTACACGATTCACCATTTTATCTTGCACACGACACTGATAAAGAAAATTCGATCCTTGTTGGGCAGTGGCGATCAACGCTGTCTTTATGCAGACGTACATTGGAGGAGTGTCGTGCCCGTACATATGCTCCAAGAGTTTGGACCACGGCGTTTTGCTGGTGGGTTATGGTGAGTCGGGCTACTCTCCGATTCGCATGAAGGAGAAGCCGTATTGGATCATAAAGAACTCGTGGGGCCCGAACTGGGGCGAGAAAGGCTACTATAAGATCTGCCGTGGTCGCAATGTATGTGGAGTGGATTCGATGGTTTCCACCGTGGCTGCGGCCTTCAGCGTATGAGAATGTAAGTGCCTCTCTTCGGCGACAACCTCGTACTTTGTGAATATTGAAAAGGGTTGTGCTATGCTGTTCTTGGGTTTTCTGATTCGTTTTCTATTTGACTTATTTGCAGTTTAACTCTTTTCCTTTCTCTATGTATGAGATTGAGGGCTGGTATGCTCTATTTATCATGTAATTGTAAGGACCTCACCTCTCATTGTTATGAATTATGTTCTTATTTCTAATGCCAGTGGGATTTTAATTATATGAGATATGTCGTTGCTTTTACATCATTCTCATGACTTTATACGTCACTACGGTTAACAACTTTTATAGAAACGTTAACTGATTATTCATAGCGTCCATCATAGAGTTGGATTGAAACAGCTATTATGTTTCCACTATATGTAGGAACCTGAAAAAACTAAAGATTCTGCTGGCGAAAACGAATAAATACAGACTAACTTGCAGAACTAGAGAGCTAAGGAAACAAAAGGCTTTGGCATCATGCCTCTAAGCCTTTTTAACTACTTGAACTTCACATGATCTAATTATGTTTAATTTAATTATTCTTTTTAACGCGATATGGAATAATAGTTTCATACCGATTTGAGTTTGTAACGCGACACATCATCAGAGTAAAGAATCCCATCTGGTAAGGTGAGCCTCCTTAGAGCCACCACGAAACGCGCCTAAGCCAAAACAAATAAATATATCGTTACTACCAAAAAAAAAAAAAGAAACTTCATTTTCCTACGTTCCAATGAGTTTTTAGTATACACACGCACGCACGCACATAAAAGTGAAACTTACCCATTGAAAAGCCACCAGCGTAAACCAACACCCAAGTAGCCCATAGCCATTGCTGCTCAACAGCTTTATTGCATGCAACACAAAAAACAAATATTAGATTTGCCATGAACAGACTTTTGTCTATTCCATGATTTTCTACTATCTTATTAGAGCTTTGGTGTCAATGGAGCAATCCTAAGAAGCTTAGAACGATCGAAAACAATACGGACGCTAAAAGACGGTTCCTTTTTCTTTTCCCTTTTTTCTATTACCACTAGAAAAAGGGTGCCCAAGGAAAAGATTGCACTCGTCGACATGCTAATAAACTTCAAATCTCGCCCCGCCTGCACATGGTGGAGAAACAACTCAGTGGTCAAATTTTACGAGACTGAAATCAGATGCATAAAATTTTCACACATTCTTTTTATAACTTGACAAAACCATATTACATAATCAAGAAAAAAAGTATTGGACAGAAACATATACCAGTAATGTACCCTCGAGGCTGAGGGTGCTCGGTGTGATGCACAGCGCAAGGAAGTAGGGGATCAGCACTTGGTGCATCTGCAAAAAGGAGAAATTTTATTTGCAAATTTCTGTTGCAAGATTTTCATTTCGATTCTTTTTCAGAGCTTATTCATGAGGTGCAGTCAACTAACCCCACGTGTGACCTCGGGGTCGGGGGAAAAGATCTTGGGAAATAGCCAAGGAACAGATGTTCCAATGACTCCCAATACAAGCCCAGTTATTGCACCAATGATGACGAGTGATTTCAATAACGATCGAGCCTGTGATTTTATTACACGGTTTTAGAGGTGCAGATGTAATCATTTTTCACAGAAATGGAAGTTAAAACTTTGCTATACCCTCTCCATATTTCGATTAGCTCCATAGAGTAGCTCGGGCATAAAAGACTGAGCTGTTTGTGACAGAGGTTCGCCCCATACAGCACACATGCAGAAGATTTGTATCATCACCTGCCCAGGTGATAGTTAAGATGTTTTCAGCAGTCATCAAATGGTTTTTGAAGGGAAAAGTTAAGATACAAAAATTACTTGATTGAGATAAACCAAACCTGATGAGCGGCAACAGTAGTTGTTCCCATCGATGTGGCAAAGTACACAAGTAGAGAGTAAAATGCAACCTACAAACATTTGATTCAGAAAACTGGCAAAAGAACAGCTTATAACATAGGTTTGATTACGGAAGTAGCTGCATTTATTTTGTTGCATGCAGTAAGATGTTTCTTGCAACCTTTGACATCATTGTCACGAAAACTGGAGCTGCAAGCATGACTATCTGAAGAAGCTCATCGCTGGATGGGATAGAGATGGAAAAACCGTTGTACCCCTTTTTGTTCAAAGCCTGAATCATCATGTAAGCTGCGACAACCTAGGAAGAACTATGCATTACGCCGGATAAAAGACAGTCGATCCTCGTATTGAGCACATTATCTTTTACGTATACCTGAGATACCATGGTTGCCCATGCTGCCCCAGCGATACCATATCCCATGAATCTGCACAAAACGATGTCACCGAAACCATTCACAAGGCTTGCTGCTGCCAAAGCCTTTAACGGACCCCATGAATCTTTCATTCCTAAGCTGCACGATAGGGAAAAACAAAAGTTGTCACGAATTGTTAAAAAGTCGCAACTTCAAAAGTCTTAGCAAAAAGGAGACAGGTAGAATTTCAATTAGCAGACTGTCAAAGCATTAAACTGTAATTTTTCTAGTTTTGAAAACAAGATAGACATATTTCCTCGTTTTCAAGCTACAGATGGAAACTCAGAGACATATCGTTGTGGAAGTCCATTCGTAAAACTTCCAAAGTAAAGTTTGAATGCATGAGAATTCGAGGGAATTATGAAGTAGAAAAAAAGAGAACGCATTCCTTTGAAGGTATTTAAATTGGATACCAGCTCCATCATAGCTACGCAATATATATGCATATGAGCCTGCAAATAGTATTAACTAGATATTGACGAATTGGAATCCACAGAAAACACCAATCAAGTAAATATATCGAACCTTGCACTCTGAGCAACCCATCCAATTAGCACAGCAGGCCATGCCAATCCCCGAATCTGGTAACGAGGCACGGTCAAATGTCAAAAACTGAAGCAAAGGAACCAAGTGAGAAATCAAGTGCTCATGGAGTTAACGGAATGAAATTATCCATTTGCAGCGTGAATATATTTTTTATAGCATCAACAATTATAAGGGAAGACAGTCAATTAAATCAAAATTACATAGAGACTGAAAATGCAGATCATACAAACAACTGAAACCTTAAGCAACAAAGGTAGGGCAGAATCTCAGTCAATGAACCTGAACATATGTGTTAGCCGCAGATATGATATCCGCATTACTAGCACCGGTAAAAGCTGCACATCAGTACAAGAAAGTTGATTAATTCTGCGTGTATGCACATAAAAGCTTCAAATAAATTAACACAAAGCCATGATACAGTTATTTAAAATTACCCTTCAATGCCAATGGACCGTAACATCTCGTGAAGAAAAGCATGAGGAAACCACCAGCCAACCCGATAAACAGCAACGCAGATATTTGATGCTGCACCTCACTTTTGTCCTGCACCATTTGATTGAGAAAAGATTTGCAATTCACTCAAAACACAACTATACAACATCCATATACGTAAAGTCAAATGCACACTTTTTTATTACTATATGGAGCAAGATCTAGTCAACGAACTCTAAATAAACCAACAGCATTGCTATGAAGTGAACAGAGACAGACTACGAGAACAAATGAGTCGTCTTAGCGCCAAATGTAGCAACACGTTTTTAAGTCAGATGTTTCCTTCACTAGAAACAAATGCAATTTCGTTTGATGCGAGCTTCTCACATTGACACATGTTAGTAATATGGCCGTAACTTGTCAAACTTAAGCCATTTATTGAGTCCATAAACTCCTACCTGTCTAGCAAGAGCTGTGGCGACAAGGTTCGAAGTTGCGACAGAAAGAAACATGAACACGTAACTAGTGTAATCACAAAACACTGTCCCTGGACCTGTTAGAAGTCACACGATCAGACAAATAGGACAGAATAAGAAGCAACCAATAGAAACAAAACAAAAGCGAAGAGAAGTTGAAAAAGGCCTAAAACCTAAAGCAGCAAGCTCAGTCGAACTTCCTTGACCAACGACGGCGGTGTCAATCAAACTCATCAGCGGGCCGCAGATCCAAAGCCCGACAGCAGGGCCCGAAAACTTGGCGATTTCAGTCATTTGAGTCCACAAATTGTCATCCTCAGATAACCTTTCTTCTTTGTGATGACGTTCCTCCGCCGCCACGACGGTCAACCTTTCCTCCTCTTCGTCTTCAATCGGAAAGACCTCCTTAAAGCTACCGACGACATCATCAGTTGCGGAAATGCAGTTCGAAATGAGAAGTCGATTGGTTCTACGATTCACGAACGGAAGCTTGAGCTTAGTAGAGAAGCTGAAAAGGACAGTGCGATTCGATTTGGCTTTTGGGCTTCGAAGATTGCAACCGTAAGAGCTTTGACACAGAGCTGTTGTGACCACCATTGTTGAATTTTTATCTGTTTCACGTGTAATATATGAAGAAACTGTTTCAGACATTTATATTTGTAGGAAGGAAAGAAATAACTTATTTGCAGATAATTTTTTAGTTATATATTTGTTTACTCAATCAAACTCCACCGTGAATTGAAATATAATTTTCATTGTTTTGGCTCTTTATCTTAATCACGTAACAGCTACCCATTGATGATATTGCCTCCAAAATACATACCATAGCCATTCCGTCGGTTGGTGCACCTAAGTCAGCCATTTCAGAAAGTCATGCCATAATCCTTTTTTATATTTTTATTCCTGAGAATGCTTTGCATAATTTAAAATAAATTCATAATTCATATCAACATATTATTCATATTCCAGACTAATTTCGGGTATTTTTAATTAAATAAACAAAAAAAATCAATCATTAACAAAATAAACGAAAAAGAAAAAGCATTAATAAAATAGCGACTTTCGTACTCTAGGAATTCGTACTCCTAGAATACGAGTTACGTTTGGGTCGTTGACCCGCTGACCTGACACGTCGGCATAACTCGTATCAGGGAAATACGAGTTACTAACTCGTACTCCTAGAGTACGAATTACCTGCTGACCACGCTGACCCTGACATGGCAATGACATGACGCATTAACTCGTATTCTCAGACGACATAGTAACTCGTATCCTTAGATTACGAGTTATAGTGTGTGGCCGACCAACCTGCATGGCCATGCAAAGGTGTCGGCAATAATTCCTCTAACTCGTATTCCGGGCATACGAGTTACGTGTATTATTGCAATAATTCACGTAACTCGTATACCCGGATTACGAGTTACTTAACTCATATCTCCAACATACGATTTAAGTTTCTACAAATCCTCCCCTCACCCAGAATGACTCGTATATCATTAGCCATTCTCAATTTATATTAATAACTCAAACAATGGTGTCGAGTCGCGTACAAGTCATAGTATATTTCGGCGGCGATATAATTCAATCATCTGATTCTACCATCAAATATAGTATCCGCCCTGTTGGGTATCGGCGAATTCGTCGCACCACCAGTTTTTTCGAGTTTATTTCGTTGTTGTTCGAAATTACGGGTGCTGATAGCAGTCGTTGTTCGTTGATTATCCATACCAAAAATGAATACTTTCAACATTCCCGCCATTTTCATCAGCTTTTTCAAATCTCCAACGATAACGATTTACAATTTTTCATACATCCCGATTCAGAAAACAATTGTGTCGAGGTTTTTGTTGAAACAGTTGAAAATTCAAACTTTGATTTGAACGAAGAGCCTCATCGAAATTTTGAAGTTGGTTCTCCGAGTTACACATGTACGAATTTTCTCGACATTGCCTCAGTTACGGCAGGGTTCAGTAATGTCTCTTTGGAGATGCCGGCGCATGTTCCATTCAATATGCCGCAAGCCGTGTTAGAACCGGAGCCAGAAGTCGTGCCAGAACTAGAGGAGGACGTTCATGTTAGTGATTTGGAAGCGGACGATGTGGATCCGCCGATATTTAGCTTGTTCGACTCGATTGCCGAACAAAGCTCTCTGTATAGGAATGCCAGCACCGCACTACCCCAACTAAATGTGCGCACCTCCTCAATATCCTCCAACAGCTGAAGGTAAGTCAATGATACTGTGCTGGCGCTACAATCGGGGAACATCACCGCACCGAAGAGCAGCATCGCGTAACCCCGTGCTGAACATTCGACCTCTTCCTCATCACTATCATCCGTTACCGGATGGTCCAACAACCAACTCGCTAACGACTTCATCGATAGCGATGACCCCCTAATCTTATCAGCAGGCGGTCTAAAACCAAGCAACTGCTCACAATCATCCATCCACTGTGTGGTCGTTCTCGAAACGATCACACCGGAGACACAACTACCATCTACAGGCAAACCCCACAAAATACCTACATCCTGTAAAGTGACGGTCGCCTCCCCAACATAAAAATGAAACGTATGGGTCTCTTTCCTCCAACGCTCTACCAAAGCTGTAATCAAATGAGGGTCAACCCTCTGAGACATACAGCTGTAGACGCTGTATAGACCCATATCGTTCAACTTCCCTAATAAGCGACCGTGTTAGATATTCGGTGCTTCTCTAGTACCCCACACTACATTCTCTAAGGCTCTAATCTTAATAGTTCTATCTATTGCTGTCTCGTCTAACAACAAAGCCCTACTACGGTGATTTGACTGCATCGTCAACACCGAACAATCAATAGGCCCGTAAGTAGAATCGGAATCCATTCTACATTTAAAAAAAAACAAACAAACAAACAAATCACCGATCAATAAAAAACATTTTATAATAATGAAATTAACGCAAAAATGTATTTCGAGTCGTAACGGAGTATCCGAACTAATCGCGCGTATGACGTCGTCTGGGAGGCGGGTTGCAGCGGGCAGCGTCGGGCAGCGTCGGGTCGCAGCGGGCGGCGCGGGGCAGCGGTCGTGGCGGGCAGCGTCGCCGGGCGGGGCAGCGGTCGTGGCGGGCAGCGTCGGGGCGGGCAGCGTCGGGGGGCGGTGCAACGGGCAGCGTCGCGGGGCAGCGGGCAGCGGTCGTGGCGGGCAGCGTCGCGGGGCGGGCAGCAGTCGTGGCGGGCAGCGTCGGGGGGCGGTGCAGCGGTCGTGGCGGGTCGCAGCGTCAGCGTCGGGGGGCGGGGCAGGGCGTCGTGGCGGGGCGGCGGCGTGGCGTCGGGGCAGTGGAGCGCGGCGGGGCGGCGGGGCAGCGGGTCGCGGCGGGCAGGAGGTCGGGCGGGACGCCGGGCAGCAATTCGTCGTCGGCTTCGTCGTCGTCGTCGTCTTGCTCGTCGTTTCAGTTCGTCTTCTTCGTCGCGTAGGGTTTTGATAAAAACCAGATCTAATTCGTACTTCCAGAGTACGAGTTACTCTAACTCGTAATCTGGAGTACGAATTAGTCCAGGTAAGCGCCGCGCCAGCTGGGCCCGTAACTCGTACTCCCAGATTACGAGTTAGAGTAACTCGTACTCTGGAAGTACGAATATACTTATTTTATTAATACTTCTAATTTTTCGTTTATTTTGTTAATGCTTGATTTTTTTTGTTTATTTAATTAAAAATACCCTAATTTCGAATATGTACCTCACATATAAGTCTCGTCCCAAGTCAAATAGAATTTAACCCATATAACCCCCCCCCCCCCCCCCTCCTTTTAAAGATACTACATATAAGACCGATGATATCAAAACTGCACGATACTAAATTTTAGTTCCCTACCACTATGTTTATCCATGACCTTCACAACCGGTCATGAGAATAAAATATTAATTTCTCTCTCCTCCATATTCACAACCTACACCTTAACAATTTTCATACTTTATCAACAACCAAGCACAACCTATAATATTTATTTTTTATAATTATTTTTAGTTGTATTTAAATGTTTGAAAATATATTACATTATATGATATAAAATTTAGATACTTTGGTCATTGGAGATAGAAAAATAATATGAATTATGATATATTATAGAATGTAATAGAGAAATAGATAATTTGAAATTGTGACTCAAATGTAGCAATATTAGTCTCTATTTGTAGAGAAAAAAATCATACATGGTAAAAAATTAAAATAAAATTTTAATAGATAATTAAATATATCATAAAAATAATTAAAAATCACAAAAATAATTATGAAAACTGTGCACAACCGGTTGGTGGACCAGGTTGGTCCACCAACCGGGTTGTGAGAGGTTGTGGGGAATATTTACTTGTTTGATTTATTTTATTTAATTACATTGCACGACCGGTTGTCCGGGTCATTGATAAACATAGTCTACGACTTTCAACATCACTAAGAGTCCTACAGACCTGAATAAGATTATGGCTGCAAGTTAATTCCAAAAGAAAAAGAGACACATTTGCAACCATTTTTCAAAATATGGTCTACTCAAAAGGAAAATAAGAAACCTAAGTAACTCCAAAAAAGTTAGCAAGTCCCTAAACATGCCGATAATCACACCTCGATCCTTTCCTACACCTACCGTTTGCATTGTAAGGACATATCGTGTCCCTCCTCCAAGCTCCTCCGCCCCCACCATATGGCCGCTGCTGCCCATTGTTGTTCCATGGCCTCCCTTGGCTCGTATTGCCAGCTGGCAACGGTTGCCCCTGATTCATATTACCACCTTGTGGGACCCACCCTCCGCCGGGCATGGGCCCTTGGCCCGGCCCGCCTCCAACCCACGGAGCAGCCCAGCCCTGATTGACATTAGCAGGAAAGTTCCCTGGCTGCTGCACCTGCGTGGGACCCCAGAAATTGGGCTGCTGTTGGACGACCCCAATCGTTTGGCCCGAGCTTGAAAGGTTCGAGCCGGGATTTTGAATATTCGGTGGGCCCCAGCCGTAGACCTGAGGTTGTTGGTGAGCAGATTGTGGGCCGCCGCCGCTCCAATTTTGCGGGTCGGCAGGCGGGTTCTGACCCGTTAGAGATTGAACAGCTCCATTCGACGAACCGCCCGCCGTAGTTGTTGCTTGGCTATGTGGAGGATTGGTGGGGCCCGTTAGCAAACTCTCTTGTGTGTTAGGAGTTGGGCTAATCACGCCACTGATAACCTTTAGAGGAGAGTTCAGATTAGTCGCCATTAAGTTGGGCGAAATAGGAGTAGGAGATGGAAGAGATTGAGCGACGGCTGCAATGTTAGCGGCAGGTGACGCAATGGCAAAAGGACTCTGTTGCCCAGGTGTTGGAGAGGGTAGATTCGTACTTTCCGTCCTGCTCCTGCCCCATTTCTCGGAAGAGAAATTCGAGGTGGACCCAGAAATTTGCTGAACCGTTGGTCTTTCTTTGCCTTCTTGCGAAATGTGATGGC
Organism: Craterostigma plantagineum; assembly: GCA_027422505.1. Classification (NCBI taxonomy): domain Eukaryota; kingdom Viridiplantae; phylum Streptophyta; class Magnoliopsida; order Lamiales; family Linderniaceae; genus Craterostigma; species Craterostigma plantagineum. Next base: position 8,533,058 of record JAPQWV010000009.1, on the reverse strand, counting down.
CAGCCGAAGATTGTGAGCCTCGAAGACTATTAGCAGGTGAAGGCGGCAATTCTTTGGGGGACTTTCCAGCTAATGCCTCGGTTAGGAGTATCGAGCTTTCGTGAACATCCTCTACTTTCCAGATTTTGAGATCAGAGGGAAAGTAGCCATTGTTGTTCCACTTACGCAGCTGAACGATAGAGAAGGGTCCTTGAACTTTCCCGCTGGGATCTTTGTAATTCCACATCTTTTCTGATTCGTTCATCTTATGAGCAGAAGGAGGCTCTGTTTTCACCACAGGAGAGAGAGATGATGGTGGTAATAGGGTTGATGATCCAGCAACAGAGAGTGATTCGTATCGAGGCACCGAAGGCTCTGTTTTAATGCCGACATTCTCTGGCAAGTTCAGTTCTCTCAAACGTCTGTCTCTTTCAGGTTTCCATAAGTTTTCGCTCGCTGTTTCGCTAATCTGACTCGAACTGATGGAGAAGTTATTATTACCAGGCGTGTTTCTACTCAATTCCCTGCTTGGAGTTTGGCTTGAGCCACTCCAAGAGTCTTTATCAGTAACAGGGGAGATTGGACCTCGTGTTCGCTGGTTAAAACTCGAAGCTCGAGTTTGCGCGAAAACATCTATTATGGGCAAATATGCGCGAAAACATCTATGGATAGTTTGAAGATTGATGAATAACTAAATAGAGAAGGGGACGGTAAGAAACCTCGTTTAGTGTCTTCGGGTTCGCTACTGTTTTCATCAGATTCATAAGCGGGGTCCATCTTAGGATCAGAGTGTATCTCGGGGATTTCTGCCATTCTTCGTTGACGCTCCTCGGGTGTTTTCAGGAGCTGTAATTTCTCCACACATTCTCTAAGCGTGAAATTGTTGGTTAAGGAGAGACAAACACAAAACTATATACTCAACGTTCTAGCGAGCAACATCAATCCGCTGAAAATAGAACACTGCATGAGATTAACGAGGAACTGACTGAATTCAAGGTGTATTGTACGCTTTATTGACTAGTAAACTAGTTCTATATATTTCTCATGGTCATACAAATAGAAGCCACACAAAGAAACAACACAAATGTGCATATCTGCAAAGAAACAAAAACTTTGTTAATCATAAAAAAAGGCAGAAAAGGATATTCTTTTCGACGTCCCAGATCACTCGCCCTATCACGAAGGTGACTAAGCCGCATTGTCTCCGATTCCAACCACTGCATACCAACATTGAAACAAATATTAAACGAAGTGACACAAAAAAACCATTTCTCCAACAACAAACATCAACATATCAGTTTCAAAATAAAATGCCAAGTATGGCACAAAAGAACATACATCATCAACTCTAGCATTCTGTATCTCCACGGTCTTGTCAAGTATCTCACCCTAAAAAGGGGACATTTTCACTCAACTGAAATAGTGGTTTGCATCACGAGAAAAAGATTCATCATGTCTATAATTACCACATTCAGACGACTAATGAATCCACATTTGATGCTCTGGCGAAGGCGCTTGCATTCCTCCTGAAAATGTAAAAAAGTAAAAAGTATAGATTGTGCCACTTACAACACGAATTTCAGATTAATTTTTATTCTCAAAAGAAATAAGAAAATAGGATAGGCTCAGGGTGGGCTGAAAGTGATTATAGAATCTATTCAACCATAAAAAACACTTTTCATTCAAATTGAAATAAAAATGAAGCACCGTGTTAGCTTCTTGAAAAATTTTACCAGATTAACTCGGTCCAGAGTCAATAAGTTATCCTATATGTTACGTTAGAGCAGTAAATATACAACATTTAGGCAATCACCTCGGTGAACTCTTGATTTGAGAGTGTATCAATAGATACAGTTTCGTTCTTGTCTAGATTTAAAATATCCAACATAATGTCAATGGTCTTTTTGCCCACTTTGTATGGATCTTGAGCTTTGCTTGTACCTGCATAGGAATGCAAAGAAAATCAACTGCCAACCTTCTGCTGCAAACGCGAAACCACAATCTTAATGCACTTTGGTTATCGCAAAAATGTTCTTACCCACAACTTGCACTAATCTATAAAGATCCTGCTTTTGATTGCTACCCAATATCCTAATTCGAACAAATGTTCCGACCACTTTATCGCTGAAATTATCAGCATCATCGAGTAGGTCCTCGACCAACTTTCTCCGCAGATAAATTAAATTAATATTATGCATATCTATAGCAGCATAATCCTCGAGATTTGACTGATGGCCCCGACCTTTTCTGCGAGCTTTTCGTTTTTTAGCTTTTGCTGGGGGTTCAATATTGTCATCAATATCTAGCTGGCTTTCAGTATCAACATAACTCACTTGAATATCATCATTCTGCTCACCCTTCAGGAGAAAATGAGACTCCAGAAGTTTTAGCATTTCAAAATGCCCAACTCGCGGCTTCCCAAATAAATTTTGAAGCCTCGCATCACAAATGATTTGACTTTTTCTCCGAGGGTCACGGAGATTTTTCCTCTTAATATAGTCCAAAAGAAGAGCTTGTACATCATACTGAGATATCATGGATGTGTCACCATTTTTCATGTAAGAAACAAATACAAGTAATTCTTTTGATGCCCAATCTAAGTTTTCGATTGAAGAGGCGGCTTTGCCTTGAGGCACAACACCATTATTAGGAGTTGATTTTGCCTTTTTACTTATTTTCCTCATGTGTCTGTTACTTGCCGAGTTCCCAACGAAATTATCCGAACCAGATTCTCCATTTCCAGCATCAGCTCGTGCTTCAAATGGTTCTTCTTTGCTGGGATCAGATAGCATACCCCCTACCCTTCTTGGATTTCTAGCCCCCGAAATCTCAGCTGAGGAGAGCAATAGTTTCTCTTTTAATTCAATATAGTAATCTTTAAACAAATAATCCCAGCTGTTTTTGTCATCAAAATCTACCATAACCTGCATTAGTCACAAAGGCAAAAACAAGATAATCAGATAGTTAACAAAAGAATCCAAAATAGCTGGTCATTGCAAAGCTTTGAAATGCCGAGATTTGTACAGCCAATTGCAAATAGAAACATAAAAACATATATAGAAGGGTTTCTGCAAATGTACAGTAAAGACTTCATCAAGGCTCCGAGAGAAATTAGTGAGAAAGATGATCTGAAGTTTATCAATTCAAACTACTAAATTTGACAAACGGTATCTCCTGAAGTCAATGACGAATGAGAATCATGGTTATGTGTGCTCAGAAAGCTAAAGATGAGACAGCAGCTAAAGTGAACGACCGTGAATTCACAAGAATCAAAGTACGGATGATATTCATGGGAAGCAAGCTTTCCAAAAGAAGAATAGTGACTATCACATGGCTGCGTAAAAAATAAATTTGAAAATCTAGAAGCATAACCAAATGCCGTTTTGAACCAATTGGTTGACAACTTCACAAATGATGACGATAGACAAACCATAGGTATCTCATCAAATTTACGACTAGTACCCAGTGGCAGGGCATTGTGTTCTACAAAACAAGTGGCATCCTAAAAAAGTATCCAAAATGTGAAGTTAAATAACCCCAAGATCAGATCAATGAACGAACAATCTTACAAAACAATGCTTAAGCATAACTACAGTTATGGTCTTTTGTCAACTCAACATTTCATGATTCAATTATGTTTACAACTGGACTAACTAATACACGAAAAGGAATTACAATGGTTGTGGTTGGTATAAACAACATAAAGAGATGGCAGTCAGCGATGCTAGATGTACTAACGCATTCCGTACTTACATTAAATCGATCAAATCACAAGAACAACAGAAGGGGGTTTCACTCTAGTGAAGAATTAGAAAGAGGGATATCACAGGACTTACATCTTTGCTTTCCTGTTCGCTGTTATCAATCAGCCTAACAGATTTCATACAGGTCTCACAAAACCCTTTGGTTTCTCGGACACAAAAGAAGACTGCACCTTTAATGCAACTATTGCACAAGGAGAAAGTGCATGTATAGCACATATAACGGGCATTCTTCTCACAAATGCTACAGAAATGCCAACCTGAACGAAAAAGAACAAATGATTAGCTTCTCATAATCTTTCTTAGCATTGAAACTCTTGATGGATATAATCGACGATAGAAGTTCAACAGCTAATCAGCTAATTCAGCTCCAAGGATGGAACTAATCTCCAGGGGGCTGGGTCAACATGTGTCAAATTAACCTAACACGATAGTCGGTCACTGGTGGGGAATTGAACCAAGTTAGGGGACAGTATATTTCTTGTAATTACATAGACTGGAAAGGGCAATGCCTTCAGGAATCAGCTCAATAACTGGACTGGAATATCTACGAATATCGACTTTTTTGTACATGCCCTAAAACGAGAAATGATTGTGCAGCAGGCCAACTTCAATGACTATAAATGAATTATAAAACATTTCTACTGTACATGTCGGGATGATACAGAAAAGCTTACCGCAATTCCAGCGCCCCTTCGATTTAAAAAATGCCTTATCTCGATTGACGCATGAAGGATGGTATGCTTTAGGGCAACCCCTGAAAGCTCAAAAAGAAAATAATGAATGAAAGGCATGAATGTGAATAGACTAGCAAAAGAAACCACTTATTGCTGTTAAAATTAAAGTTCACTGAATAATCGGGAAAACCTTACCTACGGTCACATAGCACTAGTTCCCCCCCATCGAAGCAAATGAAACAAACATCTTCACCTTCACTTTTCTTTGATGTTGCTCTGGGAGTGGCCTTTGAATTAGGAATCTTTGAAATGTTATCTCTCTTTCGCTTCCCCCCGGATGTTTTTCCTGATTCAGCAACATCTGTTTCAGTTTCCATCTCAGTGTCTTGAGTCTCTGTATCCTCCTTGGCTACCATGTTTACGTCTTCCCCATCTTGTGGAGTACCCGATGAATCATTCCTCTTAGGAACAGGCTCATCAACATCACTCCTTGTTTCATCTGAATCTATCCCAGCAACTTCATCTTGGGGTTCATCAGCTAGTACAGTGGTCCCCATGTCAAATACTACATCATCATTATCCAACGAGGTCCCCTCCATTATGTCCTTCCTTGTAAATTCTGCTTCCTCTCCTCCTCTTACATCCATTCTAATATCCCCTGCCAGACGCTCCTCTGTTTCAAGAGGGGCATCCCTCCTCTCTGTTGTGTCAGGTATATCCTTCTTTGTCAATTCCGCTTCCTCTGTTGCATCAGTTTCGGTTCTAATATTCCCCATTGGATGCTCCTCTATGATAAGTGTAGTACTCCCACTTTCTGAGGCGTCAATAGTCCTAACTGATATAGATTCTACTGAAGTCTCAACAACCATATGCTCACTCTCCTTGGTTACATGTTCAAGACCATTAACATCATCCATCTCTTTATCCTCAACATACCTAACCATGGATTCCTCTAATCTGGAATTGTTAGGAGCCTCCATACTTGCACACTCATCCACCGCCATAGCAGACTCCAAGCATTCTACGTGCTTCACGTCATTGTTCTGTCCACCTTTGTCCGTGGGCTCCTCGACCTTGGAATCTGTAGCAAATTCCACACCCATATTCTCATCCTTTAGCACCTCAGTTCCTGATATCCCATTGACTGAACATTGTTGATCACCCATCTCGCAATGCTCTGTATGCTCACATCTCACAACATCATGCTCATCAGCGTCGCTCCCTAACTTCGATCCATTTAAGACATCTGCGCCCACATTCTCATCCTCACCTCCAGGAGCCAGAGTCCCAACATCATCTACTCCTTTCACTTCCTCAAGCTTGCAACAAGCATCTGCATCAACAATTTCCATACCAGCATTAAATTCACTATTGCATTCATGTCTACTAACGCCAACGGCATCCTCAATTTGTTCCTCTGCCATCATCACCTCTCTTCTAACTTCAATCATTGTTATATCGTCTTTACTCAAAATCTCAACATGCCCCTCACCACCCTGCGTTTCGACTTTATCACCTTTCGCCTCCGTCCCTCCATCAACCAACTCAGTCTTTCCTTCCTCGACTCGTTCAATTTCATTTACACCTTCCGCTTCGACCTCATCTCCATCACCCATAGGCAACTCGGTGAACTGTTGACCATCAACACTATCCTTCACCTTCTCTTCCACCTTTTCAGCAGCAACGCTTCGACCCAGTTCTTCTTTACCTTCACTCTCGACGTGCGAATTTCCGCTCTTTGCCACAATCATCTCACTGCTCCCAACATCCACTTCCAACGCCTCTTCAGACACTTGATCATCCAAAATGCCCACTCTTCCACCCACCCCATCTTTCGATTCATTTACAGCCGACGCAATTTGGTCCACGTCCTCGCCAGCGTCTTTAAAGTTTTTGGCATCCGATTCGTCCAATTTCCGCCGCGTCTCGCCGTCGGTTCCCGATATTTCTTCGCCCGCCCCCGCTTTATCAACGTTCGATAATGCCTCTACGCCTTCCTCCATGATTATACGAAATTTTTAAACCCTTTTTCTCCTCAAAAACCAAACCCTAGGCCTAGCTACGCTCGAGGGATGCCCACACTTCAGACATGCAACAGCTCAATTGAGTGTGTTCAGAGCTGTTGAATAAAAACTCTCGAGTGGATTTTTAATTTTGGGAGTTACTATTCACCGCCCCTTTTTCCTAGTCACCGCCCATAAAGGACTGGAAAAAGACGTTTTTGCCCTTATGATACTTAAATTAATTTAAAAAGAAAAAACTAACTAAATATATAATTTCGGTACGAAATACTGAAAACTACATTCACAAATAAATTCGAACGATCGATCGATACGAAAAAAAATTGATTTAACATTTTAGGACCGATTGATCGATATTTTCGGTACGAAATACTGAAAACGTTCACAAATAAATTCGAACGATCGATCGATACGAAAAAAAATGATTTAACATTTTAGGACCGATTGATCGATATTTTCGGACTGATCGATCGATTTTAGGACCGATCGATCGATATTGTCGTAAAAATCATTCGGACGTAGATGAATTAGCGCGGATCGAAATAGTATGAAAAAAGTCCCAACCGAACAAAAATCTCGGCCGGCGCTTGGCACGGCCGAACAATAATTTCGGCCACCACAAAGCACGGCCGAAACACAATTTCGGCTGTGACATGTGGCGGTCGAAATAATGGTTCGGCCGTGCCAAGCGCCGGTCGAAATTATGGTTCGGCCGGTGCTGCGCCGGCCGACACCCGAAATTATGGTTCGGTCGGTGCTTTGTGGCGGCCGAAATTATTGTTCGGTCGTGCCAAGCGCCGGCCGAGATTTTGGTTCGGTCGGGACTTTTTTCAAACTATTTCGATCCGTGTTCGCTAATTCATCTACGTACGAATGATTTTTACGACAATATCGATCAATCGGTCCGAAAATATCGATCGATCGGTCCGAAAATGTTAAATCAAAATTTTTTTTCCGTATCGATCGATCTTTCGAATTTATTTGTGTATGTAGTTTTCAGTATTTCGTACCGAAATTATATATTTAGTTAGTTTTTTCTTTTTAAATTAATTTAAATATTATAAGGGCAAAAACGTCTTTTTCCAGCCCTTTAAGGGGCGGTGACTAGGAAAAAGGGGCGGTGAATAGCAATACAGTTAATTTTCAAGAGGAAATTGTTATTTTTCTTTTCTATATTTTGCAGAAGAGATCAGCGATGGGTTTTGAATGATCCAAGGGTCTCAACAAGTACTGTTAATGAGCAAGAGTAATGGTCTTGGGCTTATAACCTTCAATTGGGCTGGGCATGTTAATGGATGGAGCTGGCTATTAATTTATTTTACACCATATCCGTATATCTATTTACATCACAATCGCTAAAAGAAGAATTTGTACGATTCCCTTCCCATGATAATATATTTTCTATTTCGGATGATTTATTATCCAATCAAGAGCATGCATAGAAAAAAAAAAAAGAAATGGAAAATAAATTTTCAGTGTGGCATGGAATTTATATGATCCCACGAGCACACACCAATAAGATGCTGGTTATTAGTTCAAGCAAATAAAGCATGTCTTGTAATATGAAACAAAAGGCATAATCGTCCTATGCTTCGTAATAAAAACATTTCATTTCTTTCTTCTGCTCTTCTACATCAAAGGGTGTTTGCTGTGATGCCCACCTATTCTGGGCTGCCACCGTGAGCACCATAAGCAAATAGTTCGATTTTGTGCTTTTCTTTCAATCTCCAACGACGCCACCCCTATGTCGACCCCCTCAGATATGTTGTCACATATATCACCTCTCTGACACATGGAGTTTAAAGAAAATTATCATCCTATTATACATGTGTGGACGACATAACGAGATAATAAATTTTCTTTAAAATCAACTCGTTGAGAGATCGATTTAGCTGATATTAGATCTGTGAGGGTCAACGGAGGTGATGGCGTCGTCGGAAATTCAAAAAAGCACTAAATCGATATATTGGCTTACGGTGCTCACGATGATTGCTTCCAGTAAATAACCATATCAAATATATATATATATGTGTGTGTGTGAAAGTGCGCACGTGTATACACACATCTACAGAACAACTTCAATTGCTTAAAGCTACTAGTTTGTCATCAACTAGTAGATAGTTAGTTAACGCTGATTGAACAAGTCAATACCTTTTTCCTTTCTCACTTTGTCACAATCTCTTGTTAGTTCCTGCCTATTGTGAGGTTGTAGCATTGAGACCGAACATGTTAACTTAAAATCAAAATTCGTTGTTAGACAAACGTTAGGATTTCGAAATTCGGACGTCAAATGGAGCTCGAGCTCGACTATTAAAAAAATAGTAATAAATAAATATAAAAATAAAAATTAATAAACGTTGGTGAACTTTTGAGCACCGAACTTAAACTCAACTATAATAAGCTCGAGCCAGCTCGTCGAGCTCGTGATTCGACTCAACTCACCGTTCACACCCTAATTATTATTACTACTATTGTTAATTATTATTATTATTATATACGGATCACTTATTACGGAATCTATTTGAATTTCGGTACGGATCATGTGTCGTGGAAAAATCCGATAAATAATGAACGTTTAAACTACACTCAGGACTTGGATGAAATCAAAATCCAAATCCAGATCCGTAGGTTTCTCAAACGGTGATTTGACGGAAACCTGGATTTCCAAATCAAAGTCCGATAATTCTTGGCCTTCTAATGGAAATACATAACCTATCCTATTTTCTCCATATTGGCTTCACATTGTGTAGAATCATCACCGTTGTTCAAGTCCACTTACAGCTCTTACATTCCAATCTACAAACCGAACAACCAATGCCCAACTGACCTCAGAGCTCTGCTACTGCCAGCCAATTAACCAAAGCAAATCACTGATTTTACCTAATTTTATTAACCAAACAAGCAAGACTGACAAGAACAGCGTTAGATTGTGCAACAACACTAGAAGTCGCGCCACGAATCCTAACAAAGAGTAAACAAACCATTCGATACGTATCCATCGCATCAACCAAAAGCAAATGAGCTTGAGAGGTAAAGGCCAAGGAGTAGACCTAGGAACCTCGATCTTATCCTTAATCCTCTCGATCTTCTTCTCCATCTTCGGTCGGCTGTTGCCGTACGATCCTTTGAACCGTTTTCCCTCTTCGTCCTCTTATCGCCTCGACCACAAGTTGCCCCCACCGGCGCTTCCGACGACGACATCGACGGCGCGAGCGATGAAAAGGCAAGCCTCTGCTCTCGCAGCTAATCTACGCGATAGCACAGTGCAAATCTGAATCATCGCCATTTTCAGCTGCGAATTGAGAGTAATCGTTCTCAACTGTTGATTCGTTTTTGATCCGTAAAGCTCTAAAACTTAACGCTGCCGTGAAAAGTATTCCTTCTATTTGCAAAGAAGGGCTCCTCATAAAATTTATTTGCAAATTCGAAGCCAATCTTAGTAAAAATCAACAAATGTTCGATGCATAAACTTCTAATAATACTCCAATCCAAATCATTTTAAACAAATTCAAACCAAGAACCCAAGTTGTAAAAAGGGGCGCGAAATAACACCAACCATCTCTTTTACAAACAAATCAACCCCTCAAAGAGTATTTCTTCCCAGTAAAGGCCTGAAATTTCGGCTCCTCCTCATTAGGAGGCGGCTCTTTCTTACCCTCCTTAGGTGTAACCTTTTGCATCCCCGAAGTTCGATCAGCATTAGAACCAAAGACGAGTTTACCCTTAGTGCCTTGCGAGCCAGACGCTGAGGCGGGCCCACCGCTCAGCCCCTTTTCTTTGGGCATAGACAACGAAGATATTGGCTGGGGCTGAGGCTGAGCTGCTGAGGGCTTACCATCCAAGCGCCTCGCCGAGCCAGTGAATGGGTTGAACTTAGGCTCTTCCTCAGTCTGATGTTCTGCAATAGAAACGTTGATACATAGCGGAAAAAAGAAACCCATGTGATTCTTTTATACGAAGGGTAAGGAATCATCAAACCTTCGACTTGTGCCTTGCCTTTGGAGAGGGGCGGGGCGGGTTTTTCGGGCTCTACGTAGTCGAGGGGAGGGGCAAAGTCCACTTCGCAGTCGGTTTCTATGATGCTTATCGCATGGGAAGGCTTTGACTCGACGATATCGATGTAGTACTTCTTGTTGTTATAAGCGACCATGATGCTGTCGCCCGTGGTCAGACAAGAGAAGTTCCTCAGCGTAGTTTCCAAACTGTGCAATAATTGATTATTCTATTTCTCGACTGTGTAAATATTTTCATTTGATGAAGAAATATCGTAAAAAATAAGAGGTCACTCACATGGCTTTGGGGTTAGATATGTCGAGGAAGTCCTTGGTGTGAGGCTGCAACTTAACGTACGTGCCTTTGGGAAGGGTAACGTTCTTGACTTTCACAAAGTCTCCTTCTCGTAAAAGTAGATTCTCCATCATCTGAACGGTAATAGAAGTTCAACGGAAAGTCGTATAGGCAATACTCTCGAAATTGGAAATAGGCATGCGTACCCAATAAGGCATATATATCATGCCTTCTTCGGCAATGAACTCTAGAACACCGCAGTGGGAGAGGCGCTCCGTGGTGGTGTTTTGTAGCTCAAACAGCATAGGATAATCGATGTGAAGCGAGGCTGTAAGCGTGAAGATAGAGCATATCAAACTATAATGTTGTTAGAAAATTGATCATGCAAGAAGTAGATAATGAGCAAGAAGGAAGAGTGACTAACCAAGACGATCAAGAGCTGAAGGAGGCATGATAACTGCAAAAAAAAAAAAGTTAAGTGAAGAAAGTCGAGCATCAGGCAATAGCTAACATGGAGTTAACCGCAAAAATATAAGGAAAGTTAGATGGTTTTTAACCTTTATCACCGTTTTCTATCTGTGCCTGCAATCACAAAACAGAACAATATAAAAACCCAATCGTATGGGGATACAAAGAAGGTAGACATCAAAGGTTATTAGGAGAAGAAATGGCTTAAGTTATATGATCACTACTCTAATATTTTTGATAAAATCACATACAACATAAAAAGAACGCGTTCGAACCTTGTCAATGAATGACGCTGGATAGCATCGATAAGTCTGCTCAAATGATGCTCCATGGTATCTGTACCCGTCGAAAAACTGAAAACACATATGCATATAAGATATTTACGATCGACTTCAACAAGTATGTTCGATAATTAGCTAATGGCCATCGTAATAAAATGAAAATTCACATGTCATATGCCCAGGAATACAATGAATAAGTAAACTCAGTAAACATCCAATCCGAAAAGATATCCCTCCACTAAAACAACCCAGGGGAACATTAAAATTAGTTCGCAAGAGTAACCATCACGTCTCAAACGGTTTGTTGCAACATGAAAAAAGCAGTACATAGCTAACATCTATTTCTCTTCAAACTACAGCGATCGCCTTAATTCATTATTAATCGTCATATATTCAACGTTACGAGTAGGAAAAGCACATCCATGAGGTTCAAATCACAGCAAAGAGCCGATCAAACAACAATCCCTAAACTTCATCATCATAATATAGCTCAGAATCGAGAGCAAAACATACCATGTCCTCCAAAAACTTGTAACCGAGTCGATTATCCTCCTAACCAAGAGTAAAAACAGGATGAATGTTACTTCAATTACCGAGGATACAAAAACGAAACGAATCTTGATGAAATAAAAGGACCTCGAAACGCTCAAGTCTTGAACTGAATTAATCAGGAGAATAAAGTACCGGCAGCAGTAGAAAAACCCAAGATAATCGTTGATCTTGATTCTAGTCGTAGATAATTGAGAAAACTTGCCCAAGGGGATACTCAAGACTTGAACAGAGTCTCATTGTGCATCGAACTTCTAGGGGCTTTTCTAATTGGGCCTTGACAGCATAATATTATGTAGAGTAAGTCCCATTTAAATAGGCCAATATCATTGCGTTCATATGGGCTTTTTCGGCGTTCAACAAAATTATCATAAAATGAAACTATAAATTAAAACATTGGTATCAATGATACTCGTAAGTTCAATTCCGAATTCTTTATTTCCATCGAAACTTTAATGATTCAATGCATTGATTGGTCCACATTGGTATTATCACTCATTTTCAATTCCACGTATTTGCCTTTAGCTTCATCCACAAACTGACAGCCATGTTGAGAATGAGTTCATCCATAAAAAAACACAGAACCACACTTGCTAGCTATGTACTTTTCTGTTGGATTTATTTTCATTGCAATTCAAAAGATTGCATATAGTTAGGTGGCCTTTTGTATGCCTTGATTCTTGATGAACCGAAAGGGTGCTTATTGAAATGTATTTGCTTAAATTAGTAAGTACCACTCTCATTTTTATTCAGTCTAATTATAAAATTAGTGGGTTAATCATAAGAATACCATGCAACACAGTTTTATTTGAATGAACTTAATCCAAGTGATGTACATGAATACAAAATATTGGGTAAACTTGTAAGAATTGTGCATAGAGATTCCTGGTTTCCGCATTTCAAGGACCTTCACGCCTTTCAACGACAATCTAAGGTCGTTTTAATTATAAAATTAAGAGCGGCCATTATAAAAGCATAAGTACCAGATCTGAAAATAATAAGCAAGCAGAATATACTAACATGACTGAGAATCATAGCCGTATCAACAAGATCGGAAATAAAATATTATTTAATCATTTAGGACCACGTAAGACAAAAACAAAAACTTGTAGGAGCCACCCAATCATGTCCAAGAATCAACTGGCAAAAGAATCTAATATTTTAAACAATATATATACTATGAAAAAAGCAAGCATCAATCAAATCAAGATTCTACAAATTCATGAAGATCGGCGTAAAAAAAGACTGCATTTTATTGGTATTTTTAATAAAATAAACCAAAAAAAAAATAAACATTAACGAAATAAACACATAATGCAAAGTATAAATAAAATAGCGAACTTCGTATAAACTTATTACGAGTTACCTGTCCAGCTGGAAAGTTTCCAGTTGAACTACACGTGACATAAATCGTATTAATTTTATACGAGTTATAAACGTAACTCGTATAAAATTCATACGAATTAGATTTGATTTAAAAAAACCCTAGCGGCCGGCGATACGAACAGACGAAGACGAAGAAGCTTGAAGAAGCCGCCGCCGAAGGTTGAAGAAGCTGCCGAACCTCAAGGACCTGCCGCCCGCCGCCGCCGACCAGCCCCCCTCCGCGACACGCCGGCCCGCCTCGTCACCCCGCCTCGTCACCCCGCGTCGACGAGCCGTCGCCACGACCTGCTTTTCTCCGCCGCCCGCCGCCGTCGACGTTGCTGCCCGCCGCCCGCCGCCGCCCCGGCTCGACGAGGTCCTCCGCCTCGAGCAGCTGCCCCGTGAACCGCCGTCCCGCCTCGACGAGGTCCCGCCGCAGCCCCCCACGACCCGGCGCCGGCAGCCGCGTCCCGCCGCCGCCGCCGACGCACGCCGCCAGCCGCGTCCTGCCGCCCCGCCTCGACGAGCCGCCGTCTCAACCCGTTGCCAGCCCGCCCTCCTCGACGACCCGCCTCGTTAACCCGCCGCCTCGACCCCCGTGACGATCTACGCACGATTCGGTGAGCGATCTCGTTATTCGTTATAATTTTTTTTTTATTTTACGAAGTATTTTATTTTATCGTCGATATTTTTACAATAGAAAAACTGATTGATTTATTATACTTGTTTTTTTTAACTGTAGATGGATTTAGATTCTTATTATGGGCCTTTTGATAGTTCGGTGTTGACGATGCAGTCAAATCACCGTAGTAAAGATTTATTGTTAGATGAGGGTGCGATCGATAGGACTATTAAGATTAGGTCTTTAGAAAATGTTGTGTGGGGTACGAGAGACGCACCAAATATTCTACACGGTCGCTTATTAGATAAGTTGAACGATATGGGTCTATACAGCGTCTATAGCTGTATGTCGCAGAGGGTTGACCCTCATTTGATTACAGCATTGGTAGAGCGTTGGAGAAAGGAGACCCATACATTTCATTTTTATGTCGGGGAGGCGACCGTTACATTACAGGACGTAGGAATTTTGTGGGGTTTACCTGTAGAGGGTAGTTGTGTCTCCGGTGGGATCCAAACAAGGACGGTCCTGCAGTGGATGGACGAGTGCGAGCGGTTGCTAGGTTTTAGACCACCCGCTGAGAAAATTAAGGGGTCGTCGCTTTCGATGAAGTCGTTAGCGAGTTGGTTGTTGGCCCATCCGATTTCGGATGATAGTGACGAGGAAGAGGTTGAGTGTTCAGCACGGGGTTACGCGATGCTGATCTTTGGTGCGGTGATGTTCCCTGACTGTAGCGCGAGCACCGTATCGTTGACCTACCTTCAGCTGTTGGAGGATATTGATGAGGTCGCCACGTTTAGTTGGGGTAGTGCGGTCCTAGCGTTCTTGTACAGAGAGCTTTGCTCGGCATGCGAGCCGACAAAGCTTAATATAGGCGGACCCCTACGACTGTTGCAGGTAATTATATTGAAACTTTTATTAATTTTGTAGTTACTTTTAAAATTTATTATAACATGTGATTTTTTAGGCATGGGCATATGTGAGGATCCTGCCACTTCAGCCAGTTCAAATGCTTCATCGTATCTCCATGGAGCCCACTATAGTCGACGATATAGTCTTACCGATCCCGCCACATGCAGCGAGGTATGGTTGTTCATGACGTTTTTAATTTTTTTTTCCTTGTTACATTTATAAATGTTGTGTAAATATATATGACAGGTGGAACGCGTTATACAATCACACTACGTCGAAGGTACCTTCATATGTCTTGTAATACTCCAGCTTACTGTAATATTGCGCCACTAAATTACCGGAGTGAATTTGCCATTGACGACAAGCCGCTTGTGCGTGAGAACATGGGATGTTATACTTACTCCAATTTCCACACGTGCATGTTCGTTCATTGATCCTAACCACATATGTGCGCTGATGAATTCCAGAAGTTATGACTTCTGCTGTATGTTGTCGGACATCAAAGCGGTATACAACGTGATCCCAAGATTCTGCCGTCCAACTTTGAAACAATCTCGTCGCATAACGTGACCAATTCGTTTCATTATTCGCCATTAGGGATGATGCTTCTTGAAAGCGATCACGAAAATACTGTACGCACCTGTGAAAAGTGAAATCGACGATTGCTCTTGCGGGTAGCATTCGAGCACCTTTCAATACCCCGTTCAGCCCTTCTGAAATATTAGTCGTCATCACACCGCATCGATAACCGCCGTCGTGTGCGAGCGTCCAGACTCCTACTTTTTCTAACCAAGGCTTCGCTCGTTTATTAATTTGCGCAATCTGAGCCATAATGCGATCGAATTCATCCAATGTTGGCGCAGTACCGGCTCTATGACATAGATCCTTCAATTGTTGATCCTTGAATTTTTTGTAGAAGTTTGACTTTACATGACGAAGACAGAACCGATGCACTCCATTTGGTGGACGAAAGAATTCAGTTCCTTCAACAGCTCCCGTGAGACCTGTACAAACCATATACGCCAGAAAGAGTCACTTATTTGACAAAAATACCGAGTAAATTACATTAATAAGATTAAATACCTTTGTGACGATCCGAAATAAGGCAAACCGAATGATTCTCTAGAACATATGTGTTCAAATGATCTAAGAACCATGTCCATGAGTGTGTACTTTCGTTCGTGACAATGGCAAACGCCAGGGGAAAGACGTTTTGGTTGGCGTCCAGCGACGTAGCAATCAACAATTTGTGTCTATATTTGGAGTATAAATGCGTACCATCGACACAAACAACCTTGCGACAATGTTTGAAGCCATCGATGCTCGGTTTAAAGGCCCAAAAGACATACCCGAGTACGAAATGTCCAGGTCTCCCCGTCTCCAGATGGAGCCACCTTACGATTGTCCCTGGATTGTAGTGTTGCAACGCCTTCATAAATGATGGGAGTTTGGTAACAGACTCCTCCCACGTACCGTAAACATTTTCCATAGCTCTTTTCAAACCATGCCAAGCTTGAATATATGAGATATCATAGCCATATCTATCTTTCACGAGTTGTTGGACATTTTTGGGTAGGAACTGCGGATCGACTTTCACGGTTCCAACCAACATATCAGCAATAAAATTTCGAGAGATATTACGGTGTGTCGTCGACAACTCAGTCATATAGCAAGTGTGTGGTCCTTCAAATTTGGTAACAGACCAGTAACCCTTCTTTGGCTTGAAAGATGCCCTCAGTCTCCACGGGCACTCCGTCGTGTGATTACATTGGACACTCCAACGTGTATTGCTGCTCTCGTTGACGTGATACTCGCGTCTAGCAACCCTGATTGAAAAATCGTCGACGGCACGTTGTAAGTGTTTCTTAGTTTGAAAAATCATACCTCGACAAAACGTAGGGTTTTCTCTGTCGTAAAAGTCCCCGTAACCACCGTAGTCGCTCCACCAGGAGGTGGCATTTGGTACGTTTGGAAAAATGGAACGGACTGAAACAACGTTGGAGCAGCAGAGTCCAGCGGACTGGTATCATCTGGCACGTCGTCGTCGTCGTTCTCGCCGTCCTCGTTGGGATCAGGTAGCTCAGACAAAAGTGGATCCTCATCGTCCGCTTCCGAATCACTAACATCAACGTCTTCCTCTGGTTCAGGCACGAAAACTGGCTCAGGTTCTGACACGGCCGGCATATTGAATGGTAAATCAAGCGTGGGCATCTCCAGGGAAACATTGCTTAATCCTGCTGTAACTGAGCCAATGTTGGGAAAATCTGAATAAGTATGACTCGAAGAACCAACTTCAAAATTTCGATGAGGCTCTTCGTTCAAATCAAAACTTGAATTTTCAATTATTTCAACAAAGACTTCAACACAATTGTTCTCCGAATCGGGATGGATGAAAAATTGTAAATCATTGTCGTCGGAGATTCGGAATAACTGATGAAAGGTGCGGTGATGTTGAAAGAATTCATTTTTGGCCTGGACAACTAGCGAAAAACGACTGCTATCAGCACCCGTAATTTCGAACAACAATGACATAAACTCAGAAAAATTGGTGTTGCGATGAATTCGCCTATACGCAATAGGACGGATACTATAACTGACGACAGAATCGGATGATTGAATTATTTCACCGCCGAAATATACTATGACTTGTACACGACTAGACACCATTTTTTTGTTATGTTTTAAAAATCTAAAGGGTTTTTTGTGCTACGGTTATTAAAATCGAAGGTGGTTTATATAGAGAACTAACTCGTAGCAATCAAGCACGAGTTACTCCATTTTTTGCATGGGCATGAGCGTTGGTCGGCCACGCCCGTAACTCGTATGAATTTAATACAAGTTATGTCCATTATAGATATGGGCATGCAGGGTTTGTCGGCCACGCCCGTAACTCGTATTAAGTTTATACGAGTTACATAGTACGTGGTGTCAAATATGTGCCACGTCAGGTCAGCGAGCCACAGTGTCGTAACTCGTTTCGTAAAAATACGAGGTAGTAACTCGTATCTTCTTTTTACGAGTTAAGTTGCCACGTCAGGTCAGCGGGGTCAGCGGGCCACCTAGCAGATTTAACTCGTATAGATTATATACGAGTTACTAACTCGTATAATTTTCTTACGAAGATCGTTGTTTTATTAATGATTTTATTCAAAGGTTTATTCCGTTAATGCTTAATTTTTTTTGGTTTATTTTATTAAAAATGCCCATTTTATTGAGAGAAACTGACATCATCCATCAACGAGCAACAACAATCATGAAAAAACATCAATTTC
This sequence comes from Craterostigma plantagineum, assembly GCA_027422505.1. Taxonomy (NCBI): domain Eukaryota; kingdom Viridiplantae; phylum Streptophyta; class Magnoliopsida; order Lamiales; family Linderniaceae; genus Craterostigma; species Craterostigma plantagineum. Next base: position 8,514,867 of record JAPQWV010000009.1, on the reverse strand, counting down.
CACTACAAACTCACCACGATAACTGTCATGAAAACAAACCCGGAAAAAGAACAGAATGGGATAATAAAACCCGAAAAAGATCTCAATCTCAAGCAGCGCAATAAGGCCACTAATCATCATCAGTAACCACTGAATCGCCCGAAGAAGACGACGCATAGCACTCGTCGCTACAATAAAAGTACCCATTATCCTCACCTTCGCCGCCGTACAAACCCGTCATTACCCCACACGAGCCCGAGCCCGAGCCCACGCCCAGTAGATAAGGCATATTCCCGAAAGAACAAGCAAGCCCGTCCACCACCATCACCTCATCACCAACAAATTTCCCGACCCTACGCTTTAAAACCTCGAACATAACCTCGGGCTCATGGCCCATCACCCTCAGAACATCCCCGGACGACGGCCCGGTCACGGCCCGTTCCACAGCGAACCCAAGCGGGCCATCAGTCTGAACCGCCCGAACCACGCTGGGCCCACCGAAGAGGTTGTGGAGCCCACCCAGCGATTCTTGGTAGGCCCCGCCCAAGAACATGCCCATGTAATAAGGTTCAGACAAGAAATTACTACCGAAACCACCCTTCAGTTCATGGACGGGCAGGCTCGACTCACCGTCTATGAACCGATCGATCTTACCATCGCTATCGCAGGTCAGGTCGGATAGAACCGCCCGAACCGAGGGCTTTTCGTCAAGCCTATGGATAGGGATTATGGGGAAGACCTGCCCGATTGCCCAGAAATCGGGGATCGAAGTGAAGATCGAAAGGTTCACATGGTAAGTGCTGACGGAATCGTATGCCCCAATCGATTTCATTATCAGCTCATAAAGCCCCTCGGCGGAGGCCAACTGTTCCATGCCCAAAGAACCTTCTTTGAACTGCTCAACGCACCTTTGCTTTAGCCTCACCACATGAACAAGGCAAGAATCGTAGTCGCCTCTTATGACCGCCGAGGATAAGCTGCGATATTCAGACAAGGCATCTTCGGTCAGTGCCTCGACCAATGATTGTATCCCGAAAGAAGGTGTCATCGAAAGCCCATTATTATTATCATCATCATCAGCAGCTTTAGGAGACGAATGATGATGACTCGATGATGAGAAGGCTTCGAACACTAAAACAGAGTGATGAGAAACTATGGCACGCCCGCTCTCACTGCATATCAAAGGGTGATCTACGCCGTTTCTATCGCAAACAAACTTAACTGCCTTGACGACAGCTGCAGCGTATTCTTGGAGTGTGTAGGAAACAGAGATGTCTGAATTTTGCGATTTTGTCCCATCGTAATCGAGCCCAAGCCCACCGCCTACGTCGAGGATGCCCATATGAGCGCCAAGCCTAACGACCTCACAGTAAATCTGTGCAGCTTCGCCTATGCCATCGGCTAGTAGTGTGGTAGATGGGATTTGTGAGCCAATGTGGAAATGCAATAGCTGTAAGCAATCAAGCATGTCGTGTTGGGCCAGTTTCTTCACCACGCGCAGTATTTGGGTCGTCGTGAGCCCAAACTTGCCCTTTTCGCCCGAGGTCGAACCAAAATGGCCCGAGTGTTTGGTCCTAAGCTTTGCTCTCAGGCCAATGGTGGGCCGAACGCCGAGCTTTTTGCTGACTTCGATGACGATATCTGCTTCTTCTTCTTGTTCGAGCACTATGACAGAGTTCAGCTGCAGTTTCTTTGCGATTAGGGCTAAAGAGATGTACTCCACGTCTTTGAAGCCATTGCATACAAGCAAAGCTTCGGCGCTGCCATTGCATAGGCTGCTCATGGCCAGCAAAAGCTCGGGCTTTGACCCAGCCTCTAGCCCGAAGCCAAAGCCCTTACCAAACCTGACTATATCCTCGACAACAAACCTGTCTTGGTTACACTTGATGGGGTAGACGCCTCTGTAGCGACTGTTATAAGAATGGGCTTCAATGGCGGCGTCAAAGGCCATCTGTAAGGACTCTAGGCGGTTTTTGAGCACGTCTGGGAAACGGATCAAGAGAGGTAATGCGAGGCCAAGACCAGCCGAGGATTTTGGATCGGTTGCCATTTTCACGACCTTCAACAGATCGATTTCACGGCAGGGAGAGGTGTGAACGCCGTGAGGGAGGACTAAGACGTTACCGTTAGAGTTGACGGCGAAGTAAGGAGCGCCCCATCCTTCCACACGGTAGAGCAGCGACGAGTGGGCCGGCGACCACGGGTTCTCCGCCGATTGTGCGGCGTCGGAGGAGTAAGTAGACGGCGGCGGAGGAGGACCGTTGCAAGCTAAGGCAGGCATCTTCGTTCAATGGCCGAGATCTGTATCTGTATCTCCCTCGGAGTCAATGAAACAAGAAAAAAAAATTCCCAAACAGACAACAACGAATGAAAGAATCGGCGCAGTGACGATGGTTGTAATAGGTGGGGGCTTTGAACCTCGCCGAGGCCTAAAGCCTCGGCTACCCCCTCAAAAGGAAGCAAAAAGGGGTCTAAATCACAATAACACAATGGCCGCCGTGACGATTACAGATCTCGGAAATCCCCACGCCTAACGATCAGAAGAACGAGCTTTTTAGTAATGGATTGAGGAATTGGCAAATTTTTTCGAGCGGTGAGAACAATTTTCAGAGATTGCGAAGGAGATCGACCATGCGGCGTATGGAGAACGAAGATGGGCGGTTAGGGTTTGAGATTGATAGCTGACAAAGCGCAGAGCTTTAACGGAAGATGCCGAAGATTAGATGAGATGAGATTAGATTCGCATGGCATGAATATAGCGGCTTTTTATAGGAGAAAAGAAACCAAAATGTTGCGTGCGTGTGTCTCCGTTGGGACCGACACGTAGGATGTTTTGGGAAACGTGGTGCCGCTTAATGGGCCCAACAATTTTTGGCCCACTTAATGGGCCCATAGAAAAAAAGTTTCTTTTCGCTCATACTACGAAAATGTGACTAATTATACATTTTGAAATTTATCTTCGGAAACTAATTTCGATATATCGTATTAAGCACATTCGGTGCATGTGCAATTATCGATATATTGATTTACATTTTAAAGTTATGTCATGAAATTCTAATTTAACTTTTTATATATTGTATAATAAAATGGTTTGAGGATATAATTGTAATAAATTAAAATATTAAGGATAAAAATTGTAATTACGATTGATACACCAAATTGTAGATAGTTATTACGTGGCGCTGAGCATCAGTAAAATAGAAAGATTATCAATTGGTATAAGGATATAACCCATCAATTTATGTGGGCCAACTTTTATCATGTGTGTGTCAATGGGCATAGGCCCGAAAAGGCCCAGTAACGAAAATTCACACTTACAAAGGCAAAAAAAAAAAAGCGCCACCGGTGCGAACACTTCGTCGTAGTCGATGCCGTGCCGCTGTGCATAACCCTTCACCACGAGGCGCGCCTTATACTTGGACACCGCCCCGTGCTCGTCCCTCTTCACTTTGAAGACCCACTTCAAGCCAATCGCCCGACGGCCCGGCGGGAGGTCGGCGAGAGACCACGTCCGGTTGTCCTCAATCGAGTCCATCTCCTCCATCATCGCCTTCCTCCAGCTGGGGCTGTGCTCCGCCTCGGCGAACGACGCAGGTTCGTCGGAGCTCATGGCGTGGAGTTCCTCCGTCACCAGTGCCCGTGGCGCGAAGCCACGCGGCGAAGCCGGACCAATGATGTTGTCGATTCTCCGAAATCGAAGGGGAGCATCGTCGTCGTGGTCGGCATCTAGGTGCTAGCCGGCCTCGCTCGGCGGTGAGGCGAACTCCACCTCCTTTCCCCCGCTGGATCCCGTAGGTATAGCTCCTCCACCACCATGAGGCGATGTCGGCGGCGTCAGCTCATCCTCCTCAGTTGTGGTTCCAGGTGCCTCCTCAGTGCCATCAGCCACCGAAGGTTCCTGGTTAGCGATCGAGTACTCCACCGTGAAGACGTCGCCATTGCCGCACACCGCTAAGCACATCGGCGGTGCTATCTTGATCCGAAGAAGGTATAGACGGTTCGCCTCGCGCGTCACCCTTGCCAACAGTTGACCGCCGAGCTCCCGAATCCGCAACACGCCATCTTCGATCTCGATCTTGTAGTGGACCTCGTCGAGCTGGCCAAGACTCACGATGTTCGTCGTCAGTCGGGGAATGAAGTAGACCCCGACGAACGACCGAGTCTCCCCATTTTTGCACATGAAGACGACGTTGCCCCGCCCTTCAATCCGCACCACCGAGTCATCGCCGAAGCGCACGGTGCCGCGCACCGCCACGTCTCCGCCTCCCGTTCCTCTTCTTCCCCGAGCTGCGCGAACACCTTCTCTTCGCGGATCTCGATCTGGGCCACGGACGACGTCACCGAAATCGCCGTCGATTGCGACGTCGGTGGGGAGAGAATGGGGGAGCACTTTGCGAGACAAAGTGAGGCCTCTTCCTCTTCGTGGACTGCATGGGCCTGCGCCTTCTTGGGCTTCGACCAGCACTCCCGGGCCCAGTGGCCCAGCTTCCCACAATTTCGGCACTCGTCACCTGCGCGCTTGTTCGAAGTAGCCGGCCCACTCGACGACTCGCCAGCTCGCCCACGACCGCGCCCGCGTCGGCCGCCTCCTCTGTTCGCACCACGACCGCGTGAGTGGTTCTCCGCCTCTCGCTTCTTTCGTTGCGCGTTCCACTGCTCCTCAGTGAGATACAGCTTGCCCTCGTGCTGTAGTGACGCCGGGGGGTCCATTCAACTCCTCCTCCGCCTCTTGCAATCGCCCGGTGAGATCGGCGACCGTCGTGGTGGATGGATCGAGCAAGGTCTTGATCGCAATCGCGATCTGCTTGAAGCGGGAAGGCAGACTTCGTAGCATCTTAGCTACGATTTCCTTTTCCTCCATCTCCTCTCCCAACGTGGTGAGGTGCGCCGCCATGCCATTAAGTCGCAGCGCGAACTCCTCGACGGTCTCGCCGTCGTTGAACGTGGCGAGGTCGAATTTGCGACGCAGCTGTTGCGCCGTAGCCTTCTTCACACGACCGTCCCCGATCCGCATGGTCGCGATCGCGTCCCATGCCTCCTTGGCCGTCTCCTTGGAGCCGATCGTCGACACCATTTCGGGCGGGACCGCACTCACCAGCGCATCGAGCGCCATCATATCTTCCTTCTCATCGGCAGTGTCTCGATGGCGTTCCATAGCGCTCTCGCCTTCAGCTTCACCTTCATCATGAGCGCCCAGTCAGAGTAATTGGTCTTGGTGAGAACGGGGTAGCTATTCCCGCCGCCCACCTCACGAATCACTCGTTGGATCACGGCGCCGGAGGCATCGGCTTTCTTGCTCCCATCGCCCATGATCACGGCGCTGGAGGCATCTGCTTTCTTGCTCTCATCGCCCATTGTCCCTGGATGAAACTCGCTCTGATACCAGTTGTTGGAAATAAACTCACGCGAACACAGTGAACACGATCTTGTTTAGGTACTGCTGAATTTTTCTGTAGTCTTTGCATTGCTTAAATAGAAGTTTACATGGAACCTAATAAATGCATACAATCAGGCGACTAATTTAGCCTACGCTAATAAGGAAAAGATAATCACTTCCTAAGGAAAATACAATCATATCCTAAGCTAATCCTAAGCTAATTAAGGAAAATGGGATCACAAGGATTATTTCCTAACATACTAATCGTTCGGTATAGTGTGGTGCATATCAGTATTTGAAAATTTGAAGCTTCACGTTGTGTTATTCGAACAGAAATTCTCCTATGTTTTGCGCTGATTAGCATTGTGCTTTATATTGGCTTCTTGCGCTTGTTTTTTTCTTGTTAGAATAAAAAACCATTGCGATCGTTCTCATGGATCCAAAAATTTTGGCCTCTTTGACCGCTGAAGCACTACGAAGGATATTGAAATCTTGATCAGTTTCATCGGTCTTTGATTCGTTATAAGTTTAGGTTACACAGGTGATTTCCTCTCTATGTCTCAATTGATTTTTTTGGGATTTGCAGGTGAGATTTGCACTGAAAATACACAGGAAAGTGAAGAAAACCCATTACTACCGAAATTATAATAATCTTATCTTGAATCCTCTATTAGCTTAAGCATACATTTGTATCAATGAGGTGTCCGATAACTTGTCCTTTTGTTTTCTATTGCAGCGAGCCAACCAAAGCCGTCAACAACCACAAAAACGAAAGCGATATAGCCGATGCAACGAAGAAGCTCGAAGAATAGGTGAAGAAGCTGAAGGTGGAGAAAGCCCAATATTCGAGAATAAAGCTGAGTTGGGGCACTCTCGACGCCATACTCAGTCGAGTCAAAGCCGTAAGTTCACAGCTGATCATATGAGAGAAACTGAGTTCCCAATTCAAGACAGCCATCAAAGGGACGATGATACTCGGTCGAGTCCAGTTAAGATTTCATGGATGTGGCCCATCGAGGTTCCCTTAGTCTTAAAGAACGATATATGGTATGTTTGACAATGATTGATTTATTATGATCTCTTAAAATTTACGCTTTGATGAAAGAAAATCATAGTAGGTATGTTTGACACACTGGATAAAAGAAAACTATATTCTACCATATGTGCATAATAAAATATTTAAACTGAATTTCTTTGCGTACCGAACAAATGAAATAATTTCAATTTACACAAGAAGATAAGTAGGGTACTGGGAAAGTTTAATTGCATATTCTAATTTGTTCCTTGCACCAGCCTCTCAAAGCAGTATGACATTATCTTAGATTGTCCTACCCTGCAAACTGGCAATAATAATGTAATAAGGCATAAAATAGTTGGACAACTGCAGTTTAATTTCTTCAAAACCATCACAATGTTAGCCGTCGATTACACCTAATAACAATTACATATATGAGATGAGGGCAATACTCAGAAAATTTTATGATTCAAAAGTCTGTCAAAAAAATAACATCTTACACGTAATTAAATTACCTTACTAAATTATAATAATTATTTATCCGGTGCAATGCCAAACTAGTATCTAAAATATGATTGTGGACTCCATCTTGAAAAATCCATTTAACGATCTAATAACCTTATATATTGGACGTGGCCAACTCGTTGTTCAACCTCATCAATTTCGTTCTTTCTTCCTCTAACTTATTTATCTAAAAGATGTAAGTAACAATCTATATATTGTGGATGAAAACATGCATTTATACAGAGATGATACATAATTAGCTTTTATGAGTGCGTGAATGTATGTATCTATTTATATACTGTATATTTATAAAAAGGAAAACCAACTATAAACGGCCTTTCATATATTTAATAATGTTTTATTACCGCGACGCGTCTCAACAATATCATCAAGAACCAAATTACATAAATGTCGGTGGCTTAACTTCGACAAGCTTTAACGGTCTCGACTGTGAACCTAAATTTGATGAAAGTTACATGTAAAATGAAATATATACCGTGTTAATTTCTATTTGATAATAAAGAAACTTTGTCGGCAGTGAAGTAAATGGTCGATGAGTCAGTCACACCATACATTAATCTACAGGGAGAGGTCATTATTTTTATTTCACAAGGCAAATAACACATATTTATTTATATATACGAACAAGATAAACATTCATAATGTGTGTAACCTAATTATATAGATCTGTAATTCACAGATTATTAGGACCATATCAACCTACATTTTTGTTTATACTTTTCGTTTAATGTAATTGATATGTATGCCATTTAATTCAACCTTGCAGATTGTTGGTCCGGGCTATTATTACTATGCCCCAAATATAATATTCCTTTGCATTGCATGCTATAAAAAAACAGACGTTTATCAAAACTCGATATTAATCGATGACTTTGCACCAACAAGTGTGACGTTTGAAATAATTCCCAAAGCAAACAAAATAAACACAACAACATTGCATAAATACAACAAACTCAAGCCAAAACAAACAAACAAACCCTTATCATCCATCTTTATTTTTACACCGAAAAAATAAACAGCATATTCACTTCAATGACTTGATAATAAATCAACAAAAAACAAAAAAAAAAAATACAGAAACATGACTTAAGCCTTGGGCTTGGGCTTAGGCTTAGGTTCGGGTTTTGGACTGGGTTTAGGCTTAGGCTCATGCTCATGCTCATGCTTGTGTTTTGGCTTGGGCTTTGGTTTGTTAAGAGGGACGGGCGGGGGAAGAGGTTTAACTATTGGGGGTGGGATTATTATAGGCTTGTGAAGCCAAGGGTGGCCGAAGCTCTTCAAAGGGGGGAAGAACTTCTTCAACCAAGGATGGTGGAATATCTTGGGTGGCAGCGGCGGGTATTTGAAGTGGGGCCATAAGAACTCGGAAGTGCAAAGGGCGGTGGAGAATTTGACGTTTTGGGCCGGCCCGAATGTGTTCTTACCGTTGGATTGGGCTTTGAGTTCGATTTTGTGGGCCTTTAAGCCTTCGTGGGCCGGGCAAGGGATTTGGGCCGCGCTGTGGAGCTGAGCGTAGCACTCGGCGCCGCCTTTGGCGGTGAGTTGTTCTTTGGGGACGGAGACTTTGAAGTTGCCTTCTTCGTCGAGCTCGCCCGCTCCGATTCTCTTTATGTCGCCGTTCTTTAGCTTGCAGTCGATTGTCACGCCGAGCCCTATATAAAGATAAATAAAAAAATGAAATATTAGGTAAATTCGTAATATATGTATTATGTATGATTTAAATGATACATCAATCATGTCATGTACGTGCAAAGTATAAATATATCGTGATATAATGTTGGGTTCGATTTTATTTTGACTTTGACTATCGTAATACATATGGATTTGGAACAGTACATGCGGAACAAGTTGAGATTTGTATTCCGCTATCAATGAGATTAGTCGAAATGTAGGAACTAAGATTGTCGTATTGCTGACAAGGAGAGGTAGAAATTCATTATTTTGATTGAACTTAGTCAAAATATAGAGACTAAAATTGCAGCAATATATACATCATCATCATCGATGATTTTGGTTTTACCTTGATAAGCTAGACTTGGTTTGAGGTTCTTCTCCTTACAGTCTGCGCATTCTCCATAGCCAACAACCTCGAACTGTGTTGTGTCCTCAGCATTGCAGATGCTGATTGCAAGAAATGAACAAAAGAACAAAATACGTAAAACACAAAGAGGATTAGTAACCCTCATTTCTTTTCTTTTTCTTTATAAATGTATATATCAAATAATGCGTTTCATCAAAGAAATGGAGAAACTTCAGAAGCTTAAGCTTCTTCCTAATCTTGAATATTGGTTTAGAGCACGATTCGGGGTTTTATATATAGTGATTTCTTTAGTCGATTGTTTATGTGTTATTATCAAACCGACAACGAACTTTAAATGACATGATGGTTGGGTGACTTTGATAATGACTTGAATTAAATAATAAATTTATTCATTGTTAACTAATTGGAATCACGAAAATAATAATATAGCAGCAAAACGTGGCCATGCATGCAACAGCTTAGCAATAGATAGAAACGACCATCTTTTATTTAATGAGGTTTCAACTGTATATATGTATTTATGCAGCTAGCCAGCAGCTCAAATGATAACTATGATTGGTAAACTAATTTATTACAATAAAAATCTGATTAGTTTCATTTTTCTATTATCATCTAGAGAATAAAATAAAATAGCAATCGATTTCGTTTTGATTCAAAACTAATAACCCAGCCGAAAATAGCGGTGGTGGCGAACTGATGTATCACCACATTAATTAAGATGTTATAGTTTTTAAGTACATTAGGGTCCATAAATATATCAATGGATTAATTTTGTGATTATAGTTAAGCAGAACTAATTAGTAACTTTAGAATACATTTCAAACGTCTCGTTATATTTACTCCACGCCCCAAATTTAAAAAGCAGTAATCGTCTATCTAATATAAATATCTATAGAACAGTTTCGTGTAGACAATCGAATATCTATCGTAATTATTAACTACAAAAAGACTACCAATCCTATATATACATTTAAATGTAGGTTTACTCTCATTTCGACACGTGCCCTTTCAATTAATTATTTTTATTTATTTCTTTTGCTTACGTAGCAATAAAAAAAGGATTATAATCGAATGAAAAATTTATAAACCACCGACTTTCACACGATGGACAAAAAAGGCGATAACTGTCTCTCAATGTCCAAGTCTAACATGGATCGATTTATTCCCCACACTTCTTCATCATCATTATCGTCGAAGCTCCTAATGATGCCTCAGATTACAACTCGGCAGAGATCAATCAACAAGGCGCTGAAGATTCGGATATGCAGTTGGACGTTCTTCGTTGGGGCTTCCTCAAATCGGACGACTCTGATCTGAAACCTAAGTTGTGCTCCTTACGTGAAGTTTAATTTTATGATTGTTGCATATTATTTTTTGGTTTTCTGGAATTCCAAATGGGGACTTTATGTAATCTAATGAGCATTGTATTAATTATAATTAGGGTTTCTGCCAATTCCAAACCGAGAGGGATTTAGAGATGTCCTGATAGTTGCTGAATAATTTATGGTTCTTAGGAGCTGAGTTCATGTTTAACACGATTGGGAGGTGTGTATGCGATGCCGTACCCGTTTGGGCTACGAAGTGCGTGAGTTGTGTATTTGATGCTAACGTTCCTTGCTTAATTATTTCTTGGCAGTGGGATGGTCCGCATGTTGCTTGCACTTTTGATGCTCGTGAATGACATTTTCACGAGCACGTGTCTAATGTGGACGTATCGGCCTTTTGTCCTTTTTCATATTCCCATCAATTTACCACATATCCACTTTCGTGAAGTGGCAATCACCGCTACTTGGCTATTGCGCGTCAGTAGTGCATTATTGATTGAACTTTCTTATACACTTTTCTCAGCTTTCATTTTTTGGTCATGAGATCATACAAGATTTGTGAAGACTAGTTGTCCTAACATCAGTTGTTGTATCAACTGTTTTCTGCATTGACGTCGAATGGATTTGCAGGATTTATGAACAATACTTGGCCATGAGCTCACGCAATGATTTGTAGGTTAAAGCTTCTCCACCAGTTCAACATAGCCCAATGGTGAACGTTGATCCTTTAATTATTTAGACGAGTCCCGCTACTACTTCAGTGGTAATAATATGAAGCAATACTCATGATATTTAACGGTCTTAACACCTTCTAATTATCGCGTGTTTGTTCCAGATATTGGTTTCAATACCGAGGCTCTACGTAGCAGATTTTTTTTATATCAACTCGGAGCGGAACTTGAATTCTTAGGGCACATCTCCTCCAAATGCAAACATTAGTTGGCTAGCCAATACAATGTATTGACAAGGAATCTACGGCACACCAAGTTGGCTATCACAGCTGCCTCAAAAGTCTTGCTTAGACCACCTATAGGCTTGCCTTCTTCAACACAAAAAATGCAGTTTGCTAACGTGTCTGTTCTCCACTGCTTAGACCACTGGCTTTGAACGTGGCTGTTTCTAATATATCAGAGTTATCATTCTTCTTTTCTCTTCTCTTATCTTATATCTTATATGCAAATAAATATTTAGGTTAATAATTGTTAGGATATGCGGAAAATCTCCGATAATTATTTGCCCGAAAAAATGACGATAAAAATAGAAGAGACGAAAAATAAATTTGGACAGTGACACGAGATTTATGTGGTTAGAGTGACCTACGTCCACGGGCCGGAGGGTAGAACTTCTTTATAATGTGGAGATACTACAAATACGTACACTGACGTGATACAAAAGTAGTATAACAACTACGAAGAATCAAAGCTACAAAGAAATGTCGGAGAAGTGGTAACCGAGGAATAAACCCTCGCTGAAGATGTTGTGGTGTTTCTATGGCCTGTGGCAAGTAATTTCCATCTGCGAATGGCGCCTATTTATAGGCCAAGGGAATGCCTTTCTTTGCCATGTGAACTGGTGAAATCTTCCACGGCTTGGCTGCGAGAGAAAGCAAATGAGAACCTTCTTTTAATAGTTTAATCATTCCTTCCATGTGATAAGCTTTCCAAAAGCCTCTTTTCTTCTTTTTTATATTACTGCTTTTGACAAACTCAACCGGCGTCCACAAAAGAAGATAAAAAGTTCTTCTCTTCCCACATGCCTCTTTGAATGGTCAACAACCACGTGTATCAAGCTCACCTAACAAATCTCCACCGTTAGCTTGATTCTGAAAAATTACTCCACCTTAATGTAGAAATATTTTTATCTCCCTCCGACCTTAGCCCCGACGAGCTAGTTCACCAACTTTAAAACACCAATCAAGTCCAAGCAATGCTTGAACTTGGAAACTGGAAGAGCTTTCGTAAACAAATCTGCAGGATTATCCTTTGTGTGAATTTCTTGATAAACACCTTCTTATCTGCAATGAATCACGAATAAAATGATACTTGACATCAATATGCTTAGTCCTTTCATGATACATCTGATACTTGGTCAAATTAATCGCACTTTGACAATCACAAAAAATCGTAATAACTCCCTGATTCTGAGTTAATTCGCTGAATAACCCTTTCAACCACAAAGCTTCCTTGATTGTGTCAGTAACAGCCATGTATTCCGCTTCAGTAGTAGACAACGCCACTACATGTTGTAGAGTAGCTTTCCAACTAACTGCACAACCTCCAATACAAAATACACAACCAGTAAGAGATCGTCGTTTATCGAGATCACCTGCGTAGTCTGAATCGACGAAGCCAACGAGAGTATCACTGTTTCTGCCAAACTCCAAACAAAAGCTAGAGTATCCTTCAAGTATCTGAGAATCCTCTTTACTGCTTGTCAGTGTTCTTTCCCTGGATTAGCCATATACCTGCTAACAGCACTAACAGTCTGTGAAATATCAGGACGAGTACATACCATTGCATACATAATACTGCCAACTGCACTCTAGTAAGGAATTCGTGCCATGTACGCTTCTTCCTCATCTGATGATGGTGACTGAGCAGCGCATAGCCTAAAATGGCTAGCAAGAGGAGTGCTGACTGGTTTGGCATCGCTCATGCCAAATCTCTCCAAAACCTTCTTGAGGTAACTTTCCTGGGTCAGGTATAACTTACCAGCTCCTCTATCACGTCTAATCTCCATACCAAGAATCTTCTTAGCTGCTCCCAAATCTTTCATTTCAAATTCACCGTTTAATAAGGCCTTCAACTGGTGAATTTCTGCAAGGTTCTTAGCCGCAATGAGCATGTCATCAACATATAACAATAGATAAATGAACTAACTGTCATTTAACTTCCGGAAGTAAACACAACCATCACACTTGCTCCTGGAGACTGCTTTAATCCGTATAAGGATTTCTTCAGTAAACAAACTTGGTCTTCTTTTCCTTCAACTATGAGCCTTCAGATTGCTTCATATATATCTTTTCATCTTAATCGCCATGTAAGAACGCCGTCTTGACGTCAAGCTGTTCTAACTCCAAATCGTACATGGAAACGAATGCAAGTAATACACGGATAGAGCTATGTCTAACGACAGGTGAGAATACATCATTAAAATCAACACCTTGTACATGACTATAGCCTTTCGCGACTAATCGTGCCTTATACCTTGCATCGTCAGAACCAGATAAACCTTCTTTCTTCTTGAAGACCCACTTACATCCGACAATTTTCTTTTTCTTCGGCTGCGGCACAAGAATCCAAGTACCATTCTTGTGCAGAGACTACATTTCTTCATTCATCGCTACCAACCACTTATCAAAATTTACATTACTTATTGCCTCCGAATAGGTAGAAGGTTCGCCGCCTCCACCTGTTTCTTGCGCCACTAATAAAGCATACGAAACTAAATTCACGTACCGCTGTGGTAGTTGATAAACGTATTTCAATGCGTTTATCATAGTATTTATTTGGGGTATAATAGAACTTTAGCAATGAAATTATGCATTTATTCGCCATATTTACACTTATGCTTATGTTAAAGGAGCCTAGGACGAGTTTCGGGCGAAACGGAGCAAAAACGAGGCAAAACGGTGCAAAAATGAAGAACACTGCCATGTGTCACGGCCGTGACACCTTATGCACTTGGCCGTGACACCACCCAGAGGCCTAATGTGAGACACTGCCTCAGGTCACGGCCGTGACGACCCTTGCACCAGACCGTGACACACGGCAGAGAGGTCGACTCAAGATGGTCACGGCCGTGACACCTCTTGCACGTGGCCGTGACACTGGGCAGTGAGCATATCAAGTTAAGTCGGCCATGGTCACGGCCGTGACGGCCCATGTCCCAGGCCGTGACCGTCACGGGAATCGCTATAAAAAGCCCAAATTCGACCCAGAAAGGGCACAACTCACCAGAGATCAATTCCCAACCATCCAGAGACGAAATTAGGGCGAAAAGAACAGGAAATCCCGTCCCGGAGCGCAAGAGACGGATCCACGAAGAATTCACACCGAATTAACGAAGAACGAAGATCTTTCCCCGAGATCACCTCAGATTCATCAGTAGGAAAGATCATGAGTTCTTCATCTTTATCTTTTAATTCTTTCGTAGTTTTTCCTTCTATTATGAGTAGCTAAATCCCGTTGTGTTTGGGATTAGATGAACGCTAGGATATTTCGTAGTTAAGACATATATTATCGTGACTTTGTGTTTTTGACTATTTATCGTTCTATGAATATGTTTCGTTGCTTTAATATGTCTATGTGTTAAAGTGATTGTGTGGAAAGACGTTTAGGGCGACAGCTAAACAACGTTTAGGCCGTTCATAGAAGATAGGATTCGAGTATAGGGCGAAAGCAAATACTCGATCCTCGCCGTTAGTAATTATTGAATTTTAGATCCCCGCGAGCGTTTAGGGCGACAGCAAATTCGCGAGCGGGTAGGAAATTACTGCGATTTAGTCTTAAGTACTCAGGAGCAATTTTATTGTCTTAGCCGATAATACCTAGCGGGATTCGAATCCCGAGCACGTCTTTATCATCTGAAAACTCTCGCATCAGTTAATCGCGTTCTTTGAATTTCTGGTTGATTTAGGAGCTGTCTGTTAGGTTAAGTCGTCAAACAATTTGCGTATTTTATTTAGGCTAAATATCGAGTCGATAGGTCATTACTAGTACTTGATTTATTCCTTGTGTTCGATACTCGTTTACTCACTTTACTGCACTGCAAACGATAGGTCCACTGCCTATCGCACGTTGGTGATAGTAATTAGGTATACGTTTTATTTATCACTTGTCACACTTTCCATTCACACACCACGTGTCAATCAGTAGTCGAATCTCCCGTCTCTCCCTATCTCTGGCTATAGAATATTCCTGCTCGATACGTTCATCTTCAACATTATCTGAGGCAGGTTCTGGCTCATCTTCTTGATCTGTTGAACTCGTAGCAGGGTCATCTGAAGGATCTTTGTTGATCTCAAGCTCCACCTCGCTATGTACACTGTCCTTTTTTTCTTTATTAGAGGGATTAGTAGACTCTTTTGAAGGATGTAACATAGAAGACTCGTCAAATGTAACATCTCTGCTAATTATGAATTTGGGTGACTTGGGATCAGGATTATATAATCTATATCCTTTCACCCCTGAAGCGTAACCGAGAAAAATACACTTGTTAGCTCTAGGCTCTAACTTTCCCTCGTTTACGTGCATATAAGCTGGACACCCAAATTTGTTTAAATTGGAGTAATCAGCAGGAGTACTGACTATACTTTCTCAGGAGTCTTGTAATTGATCGGTGAACACGGTGAGCGGTTGACAATATAACATGCTGCAGCGATAGCTTCAGCCCAGAAATCATTTGTCAACACAACGTTGGAGATCATACATCGAGCTCTTCTAAAAGCCTTCGGTTCATGCGCTCGACAATAGGCCTGGGCTTTGGGCCGAATTGGGCCGGTTCCGGGCCGGTTCCGGTTCCGGCGGTTCCGGTTCCACCGGTTCCGGTCCCGGGGCCATTTTCCCGGGACCGGCCCAGAACCATACCTAGAACCCCCGGGCCTTTATTGGGCCGGTTCCGGTTCCAAAACCGGAACCGGCCCATTTAATTTTTTTTATTTTTTTTACTTTGAAAAAATTCTTTAGAAAATATCCAAAAATTTTATTAAAAAAAAAACAAAAAAAAGATAAGAAAAGTACAAAAAAATAAAAAAAACTACCTAAAAAATACAAATAAAAACATAAAAGAAAGAAAAAAAATACCTAAACTAAAACTTAAAAAAAAGGAAAAAATATTCGAAATAAGAAAATACAATTTATTCGACTTGACTATTAACTAAGACGATGTTTGAGGCCTCTTCGTCTTCGTCCGAACTAGAAAAACGGAACTCGTCGATGGCGTTCTCCCGTCGGTTCTTCGATTCGGCCAAATACCAATCCTTCAATAAGGTTAGCATTGCGAGGGAAACCGGGCTAAGGCTCGCACGTCGGTCGCCGATAATTCGTCCGGATGTAGAGAAGGCGGACTCGGAGGCGACATTAGACGCTTGCACGGCTAAAACGTATCGAGCGACGGCGGATAAGGTCGGATAGAGAGTCGCGTTCGACTTCCACCAGGCCAAAACGTCGAAGTCTTCAGGAGTCTGGAAGTTGTGGCTCAGGTACAGTTGGATCTCGTTCGTGTTCGACCCCGACGCACGTGTTTTGGTCTTCTTTTTTTGTGCCTTCAATCTTCGTAGTAGTCCCATTGCGCCGCCGCCTCCTTCCGACGAACCGGCTTCGCTCGCTGGTACGGGTTGCTCCACACTGTAGGGATGGCGGCACATTTTGCAATATGCGGTACCTACAGAGGGATTATTTTTATCCATTTCTAAATCAAAAAAATTCCATACCTTAGACCGCCGACCACGCGGTTGTTGCTTCCTTCTTGTAGTCGCCGTAGAAGCTTGGCTCGGTCCCTCGTCGGTCGCCGCCGTCGGTTCCGGTACATCGGTCTCCTCGTCGGCGTCGGCATTCCCCCTAAACGTATCGGCGTGTCCTAAAATCATAAAAACATCGTCGCTCGGGTTCGGGTTAGGATTTCTCGATGACGACGCCATTAGTACTTTAAAAATATCGAAAATAATAATTATATTGGTGTATAATAATAAGTGAGTGTGTGTAGTAGTGTAAATAAAATAATTATTATTGTTAATAATATTAAATATTAATATGAGGATGATTTTTTGAGAGTTTTTTGAGAGAGATTGGAAGAGATTTGGATGTAATTGTGAGTTAAAATGATTAAAATGAGGTGGTATTTATAGATTTTTGGTTTGGGGTTAAAAATGTAATTTTTAAAGTTTTAAAGAATAAAAAAAACCGGAACCGGAACCGGAACCGCGGAACCGGAACCGGTAACCGGAACCGGTAATCCGCGGTTCCACGGCCCGCGAACCGGCCCAGTTCATTTTAACTGGGCCGGTTACCGGTTCCAGAACCGGGCCAACCGGTTCCGGTTTTGGGCCGGGTAAACGGGCCGGTTTTGGGCCAGTTCTGGGTTGACCGGCCCAAAGCCCAGGTCTACTCGACAACACCATTTTGTTGAGGCGTCATTCGAACAGTGTGATGTCGAGCAATTCCTTCACTCTTACAGAATTCGTTGAACTCGCTTCCGCAAAATTCTAAACCATTATCTGTCCGCAACCGCTTGATCCGTTTTACTGTCTGCTTTTCAATCAAAGCTTTCCATTGTTTAAACGTTAGGAAAACATCACTTTTCTGTTTAAGAAAATAGACCCAGACTTTCCTTGAAAAATCATCAAAGAAAGTCAACATATATCTTGCACCACCTTTGGACGGAACACTTTAAGGACCCCATACATCAGAGTGAGTATAGTCCAAAGTACCTTTCGTCCTATGGACTGGTGGCGAATTGAAGCTGACTCGTTTTTGCTTCCCGAAAATACAATGTTCGCAAAAGTCCATCTTACCAGTACTCTGACCGCAAAGTAGGCCCGGCTTGCTTAAAATCGTCAAGTCTTTTTCTCCCATGTGTCCAAGTCGCATATGCCATAATATCGTGGTATCAACCTCCGGGGATGTCGAAACTGCAACTGAACCTGTAACTGTAGTTCCCTGCAAAATATATAAATTTCCAGACCTGCGAGCTTTCATCACGACAAGGGCACCTCTGGCAATTTTCAAAACTACACATTACCTGAGAACCTGCACCCTTGAGATTCAAGTGTGCCTAAAGAGACAAGATTCTCTTCATATCTGGAACATGTCTGACTTCTGTGAGCTTTCGGATGATTCCGTCGAACATCTTGATCTGAACTGTGCCTTTACCAACAACTTTAAACGGAGCATCATTTTCCATTAAAACATATCCACTATCGAATTTTTCATATGTGGAAAAACAATATCGACTCCGACTTATGTGGTAAGAACAATCCGAATCTAAGATGTACTCATTATCAGACCTAACAATATTTGCAGTTGCTACAAAAATAGTTCCATCGCTCTCATCAGTAGCTAAACTAGCTTCGGCGGGTTTATTAAATTGCTGATTATTTTTCTTCTTATTTTTTAATTTAAAACAATCAGCTTTGATGTGACCTTTTTTTTTGCAAAAATTACAGACTTTATTTCTGTACCTGGTTTTTGACCTTTCTTTAGATCTGCTACTTTCAGCGTCTCTACGTTCTGGTCTTCCCCGTGCAAACTCTCCCTTAATATCCCTGTCTATCTGCTCTTTTGATTGTAACGCGGATTTGACACTAGAATATGATTTGTGTCTTTTCCGTATATAATCGTATCACGAAAATGTTTTAAAGACGAGGGAAGGGAACACAACAATATTATGACCTGATCTTCGTCTGTCACTTTGACTTCTACGTTCGCCAAATCAACAATGATAGAATCGAATTTATCGAGATGCGAAAGAATAGAAGTACCTTCCGTCATTTTCATACTGTATAGCTTCTGCTTTAAATAAAGTCGATTCTCCTTAGTCTTCTTCATGTAGATAGCTTTTAACGCATCCCACATACCCATGGTCGTCGTCTCCGTGGCAACTTCTTGTAAAACCTCGTAAGAGAGATTTATGATAATAGCTGATCTGGCTTTCTTGTCCAATTCATTAAATTGATCGTCCTTCATTTCGTTTGGTTTCTTCATTACGCCTTCAAGCATCACCTCACAACCGTCTTGAATGAGTATGGCCTCCATCTTGAGACTCCACACTGCAAAGTACATTTCTGTCGAACTTTTCAATTGACAATTTTGTTATCGTCATGGTGGCTAATAAATAAATCGGGTTGGCTCTGATACCAATTTGTTAGGCCCGAAAAAAAGACGATAAAAGTAGAAGAGACGAAAAATAAATTTGGACAGTGACACGAGATATACGTGGTTCGGTCAGAATGACCTACGTCTACGGGCCGGAGGGCAGAATTTCTTTATTATGTGGAGATATTACAAACACGTACACTGACGTAATACAAAAGTAGTATAACAACATCGGAGATGAAAGCTACAAGGCTATCACGGGCGGATTTTATATAATGATGGATTTTAGGCAGGAGAAGGATCAGTGGGTAGAACGTTGTAAAAAAATTTAATTGAAAGGAAACGTTCACGAAGTTTTCATCTTGTCGGTCTTTTGAAGAGGACGATCGGTTAGGGGATAATCGTCCAGGTAGTCAAATCCTCCGACAGAGTGACGAGGTCGCTACCATGAGCTCATCCGTGCAACGATGTAAGCACGTTAGCCTTTGTTTTCTTAATTCATAGCTTACTAATCGTTCGGTAAAGTGTGGTGCATATCAGTATTTGAAAATTTGAAGCTTCACGTTGTGTTATTCGAACAGAAATTCTCCTATGTTTTGCGCTGATTAGCATTGTGCTTTATATTGGCTTCTTGCGCTTGTTTTTTTCTTGTTAGAATAAAAAACCATTGCGATCGTTCTCATGGATCCAAAAATTTTGGCCTCTTTGACCGCTGAAGCACTACGAAGGATATTGAAATCTTGATCAGTTTCACCGGTCTTTGATTCGTTATAAGTTTAGGTTACACAGGTGATTTCCTCTCTATGTCTCAATTGATTTTTTTTGGGATTTGCAGGTGAGATTTGCACTGAAAATACACAGGAAAATGAAGAAAACCCATTACTACCGAAATTATAATAATCTTATCTTGAATCCTCTATTAGCTTAAGCATACATTTGTATCAATGAGGTGTCCGATAACTTGTCCTTTTGTTTTCTATTGCAGCGAGCCAACCAAAGCCGTCAACAACCACAAAAACGAAAGCGATATAGCCGATGCAACGAAGAAGCTCGAAGAAGAGGTGAAGAAGCTGAAGGTGGAGAAAGCCCAATATTGGAGAATAAGCTGAGTTGGGGCACTCTCGACGCCATACTCGGTCGAGTCAAAGCCGTAAGTTCACAGCTGATCATATGAGAGAAACTGAGTTCCCAATTCAAGACAGCCATCAAAGGGACGATGATACTCGGTCGAGTCCAGTTAAGATTTCATGGATGTGGCCCATCGAGGTTCCCTTAGTCTTAAAGAACGATGATATGGTATGTTTGACAATGATTGATTTATTATGATCTCTTAAAATTTACGCTTTGATAAAAGAAAATCATAGTAGGTATGTTTGACACACTGGATAAAAGAAAACTATATTCTACCATATGTGCATAATAAAATATTTAAATTGAATTTCTTTGCGTACCGAACAAATGAAATAATTTCAATTTACACAAGAAGATAAGTAGGGTACTGGGAAAGTTTAATTGCATATTCTAATTTGTTCCTTGCACCAGCCTCTCAAAGCAGTATGACATTATCTTAGATTGTCCTACCCTGCAAACTGGCAATAATAATGTAATAAGGCATAAAATAGTTGGACAACTGCAGTTTAATTTCTTCAAAACCATCACAATGTTAGCCGTCGATTACACCTAATAACAATTACATATATGAGATGAGGGCAATACTCAGAAAATTTTATGATTCAAAAGTCTGTCAAAAAAATAACATCTTACACGTAATTAAATTACCTTACTAAATTATAATAATTATTTATCCGGTGCAATGCCAAACTAGTATCTAAAATATGATTGTGGACTCCATCTTGAAAAATCCATTTAACGATCTAATAACCTTATATATTGGACGTGGCCAACTCGTTGTTCAACCTCATCAATTTCGTTCTTTCTTCCTCTAACTTATTTATCTAAAAGATGTAAGTAGCAATCTATATATTGTGGATGAAAACATGCATTTATACAGAGATGATACATAATTAGCTTTTATGAGTGCGTGAATGTATGTATCTATTTATATACTGTATATTTATAAAAAGGAAAACCAACTATAAACGGCCTTTCATATATTTAATAATGTTTTATTACCGCGACGCGTCTCAACAATATCATCAAGAACCAAATTACATAAATGTCGGTGGCTTAACTTCGACAAGCTTTAACGGTCTCGACTGTGAACCTAAATTTGATGAAAGTTACCTGTAAAATGAAATATATACCGTGTTAATTTCTATTTGATAATAAAGAAACTTTGTCGGCAGTGAAGTAAATGGTCGATGAGTCAGTCACACCATACATTAATCTACAGGGAGAGGTCATTATTTTTATTTCACAAGGCAAATAACACATATTTATTTATATATACGAACAAGATAAACATTCATAATGTGTGTAACCTAATTATATAGATCTGTAATTCACAGATTATTAGGACCATATCAACCTACATTTTTGTTTATACTTTTCGTTTAATGTAATTGATATGTATGCCATTTAATTCAACCTTGCAGATTGTTGGTCCGGGCTATTATACTATGCCCCAAATATAATATTCCTTTGCATTGCATGCTATAAAAAAACAGACGTTTATCAAAACTCGATATTAATCGATGACTTTGCACCAACAAGTGTGACGTTTGAAATAATTCCCAAAGCAAACAAAATAAACACAACAACATTGCATAAATACAACAAACTCAAGCCAAAACAAACAAACAAACCCTTATCATCCATCTTTATTTTTACACCGAAAAAATAAACAGCATATTCACTTCAATGACTTGATAATAAATCAACAAAAAAAAAAAAAAAAATACAGAAACATGACTTAAGCCTTGGGCTTGGGCTTAGGCTTAGGTTCGGGTTTTGGACTGGGTTTAGGCTTAGGCTCATGCTCATGCTCATGCTTGTGTTTTGGCTTGGGCTTTGGTTTGTTAAGAGGGACGGGCGGGGGAAGAGGTTTAACTATTGGGGGTGGGATTATTATAGGCTTGTGAAGCCAAGGGTGGCCGAAGCTCTTCAAAGGGGGGAAGAGCTTCTTCAACCAAGGATGGTGGAATATCTTGGGTGGCAGCGGCGGGTATTTGAAGTGGGGCCATAAGAACTCGGAAGTGCAAAGGGCGGTGGAGAATTTGACGTTTTGGGCCGGCCCGAATGTGTTCTTACCGTTGGATTGGGCTTTGAGTTCGATTTTGTGGGCCTTTAAGCCTTCGTGGGCCGGGCAAGGGATTTGGGCCGCGCTGTGGAGCTGAGCGTAGCACTCGGCGCCGCCTTTGGCGGTGAGTTGTTCTTTGGGGACGGAGACTTTGAAGTTGCCTTCTTCGTCGAGCTCGCCCGCTCCGATTCTCTTTATGTCGCCGTTCTTTAGCTTGCAGTCGATTGTCACGCCGAGCCCTATATAAAGATAAATAAAAAAATGAAATATTAGGTAAATTCGTTATATATGTATTATGTATGATTTAAATGATACATCAATCATGTCATGTACGTGCAAAGTATAAATATATCGTGATATAATGTTGGGTTCGATTTTATTTTGACTTTGACTATCGTAATACATATGGATTTGGAACAGTACATGCGGAACAAGTTGAGATTTGTATTCCGCTATCAATGAGATTAGTCGAAATGTAGGAACTAAGATTGTCGTATTGCTGACAAGGAGAGGTAGAAATTCATTATTTTGATTGAACTTAGTCAAAATATAGAGACTAAAATTGCAGCAATATATACATCATCATCATCGATGATTTTGGTTTTACCTTGATAAGCTAGACTTGGTTTGAGGTTCTTCTCCTTACAGTCTGCGCATTCTCCATAGCCAACAACCTCGAACTGTGTTGTGTCCTCAGCATTGCAGATGCTGATTGCAAGAAATGAACAAAAGAACAAAATACGTAAAACACAAAGAGGATTAGTAACCCTCATTTTCTTTTCTTTTTCTTTATAAATGTATATATCAAATAATGCGTTTCATCAAAGAAATGGAGAAACTTCAGAAGCTTAAGCTTCTTCCTAATCTTGAATATTGGTTTAGAGCACGATTCGGGGTTTTATATATAGTGATTTCTTTAGTCGATTGTTTATGTGTTATTATCAAACCGACAACGAACTTTAAATGACATGATGGTTGGGTGACTTTGATAATGACTTGAATTAAATAATAAATTTATTCATTGTTAACTAATTGGAATCACGAAAATAATAATATAGCAGCAAAACGTGGCCATGCATGCAACAGCTTAGCAATAGATAGAAACGACCATCTTTTATTTAATGAGGTTTCAACTGTATATATGTATTTATGCAGCTAGCCAGCAGCTCAAATGATAACTATGATTGGTAAACTAATTTATTACAATAAAAATCTGATTAGTTTCATTTTTCTATTATCATCTAGAGAATAAAATAAAATAGCAATCGATTTCGTTTTGATTCAAAACTAATAACCCAGCCGAAAATAGCGGTGGTGGCGAACTGATGTATCACCACATTAATTAAGATGTTATAGTTTTTAAGTACATTAGGGTCCATAAATATATCAATGGATTAATTTTGTGATTATAGTTAAGCAGAACTAATTAGTAACTTTAGAATACATTTCAAACGTCTCGTTATATTTACTCCACGCCCCAAATTTAAAAAGCAGTAATCGTCTATCTAATATAAATATCTATAGAACAGTTTCGTGTAGACAATCGAATATCTATCGTAATTATTAACTACAAAAAGACTACCAATCCTATATATACATTTAAATGTAGGTTTACTCTCATTTCGACACGTGCCCTTTCAATTAATTATTTTTATTTATTTCTTTTGCTTACGTAGCAATAAAAAAGGATTATAATCGAATGAAAAATTTATAAACCACCGACTTTCACACGATGGACAAAAAAGGCGATAACTGTCTCTCAATGTCCAAGTCTAACATGGATCGATTTATTCCCCACACTTCTTCATCATCATTATCGTCGAAGCTCCTAATGATGCCTCAGATTACAACTCGGCAGAGATCAATCAACAAGGCGTTGAAGAGTCGGATATGCAGTTGGACGTTCTTCGTTGGGGCTTCCTCAAATCATACGACTCTGGTCTGAAACCTAAGTTGTGCTCCTTACGTGAAGAACAAGGTTAATTTTATGATTGTTGCATATTATTTTTTGGTTTTCTGGAATTCCAAATGGGGACTTTATGTAATCTAATGAGCATTGTATTAATTATAATTAGGGTTTCTGCCAATTCCAAACCGAGAGGGATTAGAGATGTCCTGATAGTTGCTGAATAATTTATGGTTCTTAGGAGCTGAGTTCATGTTTAACACGATTGGGAGGTGTGTATGCGATGCCGTACCCGTTTGGGCTACGAAGTGCGTGAGTTGTGTATTTGATGCTAACGTTCCTTGCTTAATTATTTCTTGGCAGTGGGATGGTCCGCATGTTGCTTGCACTTTTGATGCTCGTGAATGACATTTTCACGAGCACGTGTCTAATGTGGACGTATCGGCCTTTTGTCCTTTTCATATTCCCATCAATTTACCACATATCCACTTTCGTGAAGTGGCAATCACCGCTACTTGGCTATTGCGCGTCAGTAGTGCATTATTGATTGAACTTTCTTATACACTTTTCTCAGCTTTCATTTTTTGGTCATGAGATCATACAAGATTTGTGAAGACTAGTTGTCCTAACATCAGTTGTTGTATCAACTGTTTTATGCATTGACGTCGAATGGATTTGCAGGATTTATGAACAGTACTTGGCCATGAGCTCACGCAATGATTTGTAGGTTAAAGCTTCTCCACCAGTTCAACATAGCCCAATGGTGAACGTTGATCCTTTAATTATTTAGACGAGTCCCGCTACTACTTCAGTGGTAATAATATGAAGCAATACTCATGATATTTAACGGTCTTAACACCTTCTAATTATCGCGTGTTTGTTCCAGATATTGGTTTCAATACCGAGGCTCTACGTAGCAGATTTTTTTTATATCAACTCGGAGCGGAACTTGAATTCTTAGGGCACATCTCCTCCAAATGCAAACATTAGTTGGCTAGCCAATACAATGTATTGACAAGGAATCTACGGCACACCAAGTTGGCTATCACAGCTGCCTCAAAAGTCTTGCTTAGACCACCTATAGGCTTGCCTTCTTCAACACAAAAAATGCAGTTTGCTAACGTGTCTGTTCTCCACTGCTTAGACCACTGGCTTTGAACGTGGCTGTTTCTAATATATCAGAGTTATCATTCTTCTTTTCTCTTCTCTTATCTTATATCTTATATGCAAATAAATATTTAGGTTAATAATTGTTAGGATATGCGGAAAATCTCCGATAATTATTTGCCCGAAAAAATGACGATAAAAATAGAAGAGACGAAAAATAAATTTGGACAGTGACACGAGATTTATGTGGTTAGAGTGACCTACGTCCACGGGCCGGAGGGTAGAACTTCTTTATAATGTGGAGATACTACAAATACGTACACTGACGTGATACAAAAGTAGTATAACAACTACGAAGAATCAAAGCTACAAAGAAATGTCGGAGAAGTGGTAACCGAGGAATAAACCCTCGCTGAAGATGTTGTGGTGTTTCTATGGCCTGTGGCAAGTAATTTCCATCTGCGAATGGCGCCTATTTATAGGCCAAGGGAATGCCTTTCTTTGCCATGTGAACTGGTGAAATCTTCCACGGCTTGGCTGCGAGAGAAAGCAAATGAGAACCTTCTTTTAATAGTTTAATCATTCCTTCCATGTGATAAGCTTTCCAAAAGCCTCTTTTCTTCTTTTTTATATTACTGCTTTTGACAAACTCAACCGGCGTCCACAAAAGAAGATAAAAAGTTCTTCTCTTCCCACATGCCTCTTTGAATGGTCAACAACCACGTGTATCAAGCTCACCTAACAAATCTCCACCGTTAGCTTGATTCTGAAAAATTACTCCACCTTAATGTAGAAATATTTTTATCTCCCTCCGACCTTAGCCCCGACGGGCTAGTTCACCAACTTTAAAACACCAATCAAGTCCAAGCAATGCTTGAACTTGGAAACTGGAAGAGCTTTCGTAAACAAATCTGCAGGATTATCCTTTGTGTGAATTTCTTGATAAACACCTTCTTATCTGCAATGAATCACGAATAAAATGATACTTGACATCAATATGCTTAGTCCTTTCATGATACATCTGATACTTGGTCAAATTAATCGCACTTTGACAATCACAAAAAATCGTAATAACTCCCTGATTCTGAGTTAATTCGCTGAATAACCCTTTCAACCACAAAGCTTCCTTGATTGTGTCAGTAACAGCCATGTATTCCGCTTCAGTAGTAGACAACGCCACTACATGTTGTAGAGTAGCTTTCCAACTAACTGCACAACCTCCAATACAAAATACACAACCAGTAAGAGATCGTCGTTTATCGAGATCACCTGCGTAGTCTGAATCGACGAAGCCAACGAGAGTATCACTGTTTCTGCCAAACTCCAAACAAAAGCTAGAGTATCCTTCAAGTATCTGAGAATCCTCTTTACTGCTTGTCAGTGTTCTTTCCCTGGATTAGCCATATACCTGCTAACAGCACTAACAGTCTGTGAAATATCAGGACGAGTACATACCATTGCATACATAATACTGCCAACTGCACTCTAGTAAGGAATTCGTGCCATGTACGCTTCTTCCTCATCTGATGATGGTGACTGAGCAGCGCATAGCCTAAAATGGCTAGCAAGAGGAGTGCTGACTGGTTGGCATCGCTCATGCCAAATCTCTCCAAAACCTTCTTGAGGTAACTTTCCTGGGTCAGGTATAACTTACCAGCTCTTTCGTATCACGAAATAATTTCAATTTACACAAGAAGATTCTTAGGCTACTGGGAAAGTTTAATTGCATATTCAATTTCACCTTGCACCAGCCTTCAAAGCAGTATGAATATCTAGATTGTCCTACCCTGCAAACTGGCAATAATAATGTAATAAGGCATAAAATAGTTGGACAACTGCAGTTTAATTTCTTCAAAACCATCACAATGTTAGCCGTCGATTACACCTAATAACAATTACATATATGAGATGAGGGCAATACTCAGAAAATTTTATGATTCAAAAGTCTGTCAAAAAATAACATCTTACACGTAATTAAATTACCTTACTAAATTATAATAATTATTTATCCGGTGCAATGCCAAACTAGTATCTAAAATATGATTGTGGACTCCATCTTGAAAAAGCCATTTAACGACTAATAACCTTATATATTGGACGTGGCCAACTCGTTGTTCAACCTCATCAATTTCGTTCTTTCTTCCTCTAACTTATTTATCTAAAAGATGTAAGTAGCAATCTATATATTGTGGATGAAAACATGCATTTATACAGAGATGATACATAATTAGCTTTTATGAGTGCGTGAATGTATGTATCTATTTATATACTGTATATTTATAAAAAGGAAAACCAACTATAACGGCCTTTCATATATTTAATAATGTTTTATTACCGCGACGCGTTCTCAACAATATCATCAAGAACCAAATTACATAAATGTCGGTGGCTTAACTTCGACAAGCTTTAACGGTCTCGACTGTGAACCTAAATTTGATGAAAGTTACCTGTAAAATGAAATATATACCGTGTGTTAATTTCTATTTGATAATAAAGAAACTTTGTCGGCAGTGAAGTAAATGGTCGATGAGTCAGTCACACCATACATTAATCTACAGGGAGAGGTCATTATTTTTATTTCACAAGGCAAATAACACATTTTATTTATATATACGAACAAGATAAACATTCATAATGTGTGTAACCTAATTATATAGATCTGTAATTCACAGAATATTAGGACCATATCAACCTACATTTTTGTTTAAACTTTTCGTTTAATGTAATTGATATGTATGCCATTTATTCAACCTTGCAGATTGTTGGTCCGGGCTATTAACTATGCCCCAAATATAATATTCCTTTGCATTGCATGCTATAAAAAAACAGACGTTTATCAAAACTCGATATTAATCGATGACTTTGCACCAACAAGTGTGACGTTTGAAATAATTCCCAAAGCAAACAAAATAAACACAACAACATTGCATAAATACAACAAACTCAAGCCAAAACAAACAAACAAACCCTTATCATCCATCTTTATTTTTACACCGAAAAAATAAACAGCATATTCACTTCAACGACTTGATAATAAATCAACAAAAAAAAAAAAAATACAGAAACATGACTTAAGCCTTGGGCTTGGGCTTAGGCTTAGGTTCGGGTTTTGGACTGGGTTTAGGCTTAGGCTCATGCTCATGCTTGTGTTTTGGCTTGGGCTTTGGTTTGTTAAGAGGGACGGGCGGGGGAAGAGGTTTAACTATTGGGGGTGGGATTATTATAGGCTTGTGAAGCCAAGGGTGGCCGAAGCTCTTCAAAGGGGGGAAGAACTTCTTCAACCAAGGATGGTGGAATATCTTGGGTGGCAGCGGCGGGTATTTGAAGTGGGGCCATAAGAACTCGGAAGTGCAAAGGGCGGTGGAGAATTTGACGTTTTGGGCCGGCCCGAATGTGTTCTTACCGTTGGATTGGGCTTTGAGTTCGATTTTGTGGGCCTTTAAGCCTTCGTGGGCCGGGCAAGGGATTTGGGCCGCGCTGTGGAGCTGAGCGTAGCACTCGGCGCCGCCTTTGGCGGTGAGTTGTTCTTTGGGGACGGAGACTTTGAAGTTGCCTTCTTCGTCGAGCTCGCCCGCTCCGATTCTCTTTATGTCGCCGTTCTTTAGCTTGCAGTCGATTGTCACGCCGAGCCCTATATAAAGATAAATAAAAAAATGAAATATTAGGTAAATTCGTAATATATATATTATGTATGATTTGAAATGATACATCAATCATGTCATGTACGTGCAAAGTATAAATATATCGTGATATAAGGTTGGGTTCGATTTTATTTTGACTTTGACTATCGTAATACATATGGATTTGGAACAGTACATGCGGAACAAGTTGAGATTTGTATTCCGCTATCAATGAGATTAGTCGAAATGTAGGAACTAAGATTGTCGTATTGCTGACAAGGAGAGGTAGAAATTCATTATTTTGATTGAACTTAGTCAAAATATAGAGACTAAAATTGCAGCAATATATACATCATCATCATCGATGATTTTGGTTTTACCTTGATAAGCTAGACTTGGTTTGAGGTTCTTCTCCTTACAGTCTGCGCATTCTCCATAGCCAACAACCTCGAACTGTGTTGTGTCCTCAGCATTGCAGATGCTGATTGCAAGAAATGAACAAAAGAACAAAATACGTAAAACACAAAGAGGATTAGTAACCCTCATTTCCTTTTCTTTTTCTTTATAAATGTATATATCAAATGATGCGTTTCATCAAAGAAATGGAGAAACTTCAGAAGCTTAAGCTTCTCCTAATCTTGAATATTGGTTTAGAGCACGATTCGGGGTTTTATATATAGTGATTTCTTTAGTCGATTGTTTATGTGTTATTATCAAACCGACAACGAACTTTAAATGACATGATGGTTGGGTGACTTTGATAATGACTTGAATTAAATAATAAATTTATTCATTGTTAACTAATTGGAATCACGAAAATAATAATATAGCAGCAAAACGTGGCCATGCATGCAACAGCTTAGCAATAGATAGAAACGACCATCTTTTATTTAATGAGGTTTCAACTGTATATATGTATTTATGCAGCTAGCCAGCAGCTCAAATGATAACTATGATTGGTAAACTAATTTATTACAATAAAAATCTGATTAGTTTCATTTTTCTATTATCATCTAGAGAATAAAATAAAATAGCAATCGATTTCGTTTTGATTCAAACTAATAACCCAGCCGAAAATAGCGGTGGTGGCGAACTGACGTATCACCACATTAATTAAGATGTTATAGTTTTTAAGTACATTAGGGTCCATAAATATATCAATGGATTAATTTTGTGATTATAGTTAAGCAGAACTAATTAGTAACTTTAGAATACATTTCAAACGTCTCGTTATATTTACTCCACGCCCCAAATTTAAAAAGCAGTAATCGTCTATCTAATATAAATATCTATAGAACAGTTTCGTGTAGACAATCGAATATCTATCGTAATTATTAACTACAAAAAGACTACCAATCCTATATATACATTTAAATGTAGGTTTACTCTCATTTCGACACGTGCCCTTTCAATTAATTATTTTTATTTATTTCTTTTGCTTACGTAGCAATAAAAAAAGGATTATAATCGAATGAAAAATTTATAAACCACCGACTTTCACACGATGGACAAAAAAGGCGATAACTGTCTCTCAATGTCCAAGTCTAACATGGATCGATTTATTCCCCACACTTCTTCATCATCATTATCGTCGAAGCTCCTAATGATGCCTCAGATTACAACTCGGCAGAGATCAATCAACAAGGCGTTGAAGATTCGGATATGCAGTTGGACGTTCTTCGTTGGGGCTTCCTCAAATCGGACGACTCTGATCTGAAACCTAAGTTGTGCTCCTTACGTGAAGTTTAATTTTATGATTGTTGCATATATTTTTTGGTTTTCTGGAATTCCAAATGGGGACTTTATGTAATCTAATGAGCATTGTATTAATTATAATTAGGGTTTCTGCCAATTCCAAACCGAGAGGGATTTAGAGATGTCCTGATAGTTGCTGAATAATTTATGGTTCTTAGGAGCTGAGTTCATGTTTAACACGATTGGGAGGTGTGTATGCGATGCCGTACCCGTTTGGGCTACGAAGTGCGTGAGTTGTGTATTTGATGCTAACGTTCCTTGCTTAATTATTTCTTGGCAGTGGGATGGTCCGCATGTTGCTTGCACTTTTGATGCTCGTGAATGACATTTTCACGAGCACGTGTCTAATGTGGACGTATCGGCCTTTTGTCCTTTTTCATATTCCCATCAATTTACCACATATCCACTTTCGTGAAGTGGCAATCACCGCTACTTGGCTATTGCGCGTCAGTAGTGCATTATTGATTGAACTTTCTTATACACTTTTCTCAGCTTTCATTTTTTGGTCATGAGATCATACAAGATTTGTGAAGACTAGTTGTCCTAACATCAGTTGTTGTATCAACTGTTTTCTGCATTGACGTCGAATGGATTTGCAGGATTTATGAACAATACTTGGCCATGAGCTCACGCAATGATTTGTAGGTTAAAGCTTCTCCACCAGTTCAACATAGCCCAATGGTGAACGTTGATCCTTTAATTATTTAGACGAGTCCCGCTACTACTTCAGTGGTAATAATATGAAGCAATACTCATGATATTTAACGGTCTTAACACCTTCTAATTATCGCGTGTTTGTTCCAGATATTGGTTTCAATACCGAGGCTCTACGTAGCAGATTTTTTTTATATCAACTCGGAGCGGAACTTGAATTCTTAGGGCACATCTCCTCCAAATGCAAACATTAGTTGGCTAGCCAATACAATGTATTGACAAGGAATCTACGGCACACCAAGTTGGCTATCACAGCTGCCTCAAAAGTCTTGCTTAGACCACCTATAGGCTTGCCTTCTTCAACACAAAAAATGCAGTTTGCTAACGTGTCTGTTCTCCACTGCTTAGACCACTGGCTTTGAACGTGGCTGTTTCTAATATATCAGAGTTATCATTCTTCTTTTCTCTTCTCTTATCTTATATCTTATATGCAAATAAATATTTAGGTTAATAATTGTTAGGATATGCGGAAAATCTCCGATAATTATTTGCCCGAAAAAATGACGATAAAAATAGAAGAGACGAAAAATAAATTTGGACAGTGACACGAGATTTATGTGGTTAGAGTGACCTACGTCCACGGGCCGGAGGGTAGAACTTCTTTATAATGTGGAGATACTACAAATACGTACACTGACGTGATACAAAAGTAGTATAACAACTACGAAGAATCAAAGCTACAAAGAAATGTCGGAGAAGTGGTAACCGAGGAATAAACCCTCGCTGAAGATGTTGTGGTGTTTCTATGGCCTGTGGCAAGTAATTTCCATCTGCGAATGGCGCCTATTTATAGGCCAAGGGAATGCCTTTCTTTGCCATGTGAACTGGTGAAATCTTCCACGGCTTGGCTGCGAGAGAAAGCAAATGAGAACCTTCTTTTAATAGTTTAATCATTCCTTCCATGTGATAAGCTTTCCAAAAGCCTCTTTTCTTCTTTTTTATATTACTGCTTTTGACAAACTCAACCGGCGTCCACAAAAGAAGATAAAAAGTTCTTCTCTTCCCACATGCCTCTTTGAATGGTCAACAACCACGTGTATCAAGCTCACCTAACAAATCTCCACCGTTAGCTTGATTCTGAAAAATTACTCCACCTTAATGTAGAAATATTTTTATCTCCCTCCGACCTTAGCCCCGACGGGCTAGTTCACCAACTTTAAAACACCAATCAAGTCCAAGCAATGCTTGAACTTGGAAACTGGAAGAGCTTTCGTAAACAAATCTGCAGGATTATCCTTCGTGTGAATTTCTTGATAAACACCTTCTTATCTGCAATGATATCACGAATAAAATGATACTTGACATCAATATGCTTAGTCCTTTCATGATACATCTGATCCTTGGTCAAATTAATTGCACTTTGACTATCCCAAAAAATCGTAATAACTCCCTGATTCTGAGTTAATTCGCTGAATAACCCTTTCAACCACAAAGCTTCCTTGATTGCGTCAGTAACAGCCATGTATTCTGCTTCAGTAGTAGACAACGCCACTACATGTTGTAGAGTAGCTTTCCAACTAACTGCACAACCTCCAATACAAAATACACAACCAGTAAGAGATCGTCGTTTATCGAGATCACCTGCGTAGTCTGAATCGACGAAGCCAACGAGAGTATCACTGTTTCTGCCAAACTCCAAACAAAAGCTAGAGTATCCTTCAAGTATCTGAGAATCCACTTTACTGCTTGTCAGTGTTCTTTCCCTGGATTAGCCATATACCTGCTAACAGCACTAACAGTCTGTGAAATATCAGGACGAGTACATACCATTGCATACATAATACTGCCAACTGCACTCGAGTAAGGAATTAGTGCCATGTACGCTTCTTCCTCATCTGATGATGGTGACTCAGCAGCGCATAGCCTAAAATGGCTAGCAAGAGGAGTGCTGACTGGTTTGGCATCGCTCATGCCAAATCTCTCCAAAACCTTCTTGAGGTAACTTTCCTGGGTCAGGTATAACTTACCAGCTCCTCTATCACGTCTAATCTCCATACCAAGAATCTTCTTAGCTGCTCCCAAATCTTTCATTTCAAATTCACCGTTTAATAAGGCCTTCAACTGGTGAATTTCTGCAAGATTCTTAGCCGCAATGAGCATGTCATCAACATATAACAATAGATAAATGAACTAACTGTCATTTAACTTCCGGAAGTAAACACAACCATTATACTTGCTCCTGGAGAAACCATGACCCAACATGAAAGAATCAAAACGTTTATACCACTGTCTTGGAGACTGCTTTAATCCGTATAAGGATTTCTTCAGTAAACAAACTTGGTCTTCTTTTCCTTCAACTATGAGCCTTCAGATTGCTTCATATATATCTTTTCATCTTAATCGCCATGTAAGAACGCCGTCTTGACGTCAAGCTGTTCTAACTCCAAATCGTACATGGAAACGAATGCAAGTAATACACGGATAGAGCTATGTCTAACGACAGGTGAGAATACATCATTAAAATCAACACCTTGTACATGACTATAGCCTTTCGCGACTAATCGTGCCTTATACCTTGCATCGTCAGAACCAGATAAACCTTCTTTCTTCTTGAAGACCCACTTACATCCGACAATTTTCTTTTTCTTCGGCGGCGGCACAAGAATCCAAGTACCATTCTTGTGCAGAGACTACATTTCTTCATTCATCGCTACCAACCACTTATCAGAATTTACATTACTTATTGCCTCCGAATAGGTAGAAGGTTCGCCGCCTCCACCTGTTTCTTGCGCCACTAATAAAGCATACGAAACTAAATTCACGTACCGCTGTGGTAGTCGAATCTCCCGTCTCTCCCTATCTCTGGCTATAGATTATTCCTGCTCGATACGTTCATCTTCAACATGATCTGAGGCAGGTTCTGGCTCATCTTCTTGATCTGTTGAACTCGTAGCAGGGTCATCTGAAGGATCTTTGTTGATCTCAAGCTCCACCTCGCTATGTACACTGTCCTTTTTTTCTTTATTAGAGGGATTAGTATACTCTTTTGAAGGATGTAACATAGAAGACTCGTCAAATGTAACATCTCTGCTAATTATGAATTTGGGTGACTTGGGATCAGGATTATATAATCTATATCCTTTCACCCCTGAAGCGTAACCGAGAAAAATACACTTGTTAGCTCTAGGCTCTAACTTTCCCTCGTTTACGTGCATATAAGCTGGGCACCCAAATTTGTTTAAGTTGGAGTAATCAGCAGGAGTACTGACTATACTTTCTCAGGAGTCTTGTAATTGATCGGTGAACACGGTGAGCGGTTGACAATATAACATGCTGCAGCGATAGCTTCAGCCCAGAAATCATTTGTCAACACAACGTTGGAGATCATACATCGAGCTCTTCTAAAAGCCTTCGGTTCATGCGCTCGACAATAGGCCTGGGCTTTGGGCCGAATTGGGCCGGTTCCGGGCCGGTTCCGGTTCCGGCGGTTCCGGTTCCACCGGTTCCGGTCCCGGGGCCATTTTCCCGGGACCGGCCCAGAACCATACCTAGAACCCCCGGGCCTTTATTGGGCCGGTTCCGGTTCCAAAACCGGAACCGGCCCATTTAATTTTTTTTTATTTTTTTTACTTTGAAAAAATTCTTTAGAAAATATCCAAAAATTTTATTAAAAAAAAACAAAAAAAAAGATAAGAAAAGTACAAAAAAATAAAAAAAACTACCTAAAAAATACAAATAAAAACATAAAAGAAAGAAAAAAAATACCTAAACTAAAACTTAAAAAAAAGGAAAAAATATTCGAAATAAGAAAATACAATTTATTCGACTTGACTATTAACTAAGACGATGTTTGAGGCCTCTTCGTCTTCGTCCGAACTAGAAAAACGGAACTCGTCGATGGCGTTCTCCCGTCGGTTCTTCGATTCGGCCAAATACCAATCCTTCAATAAGGTTAGCATTGCGAGGGAAACCGGGCTAAGGCTCGCACGTCGGTCGCCGATAATTCGTCCGGATGTAGAGAAGGCGGACTCGGAGGCGACACTAGACGCTTGCACGGCTAAAACGTATCGAGCGACGGCGGATAAGGTCGGATAGAGAGTCGCGTTCGACTTCCACCAGGCCAAAACGTCGAAGTCTTCAGGAGTCTGGAAGTTGTGGCTCAGGTACAGTTGGATCTCGTTCGTGTTCGACCCCGACGCACGTGTTTTGGTCTTCTTTTTTTGTGCCTTCAATCTTCGTAGTAGTCCCATTGCGCCGCCGCCTCCTTCCGACGAACCGGCTTCGCTCGCTGGTACGGGTTGCTCCACACTGTAGGGATGGCGGCACATTTTGCAATATGCGGTACCTACAGAGGGATTATTTTTATCCATTTCTAAATCAAAAAAATTCCATACCTTAGACCGCCGACCACGCGGTTGTTGCTTCCTTCTTGTAGTCGCCGTAGAAGCTTGGCTCGGTCCCTCGTCGGTCGCCGCCGTCGGTTCCGGTACATCGGTCTCCTCGTCGGTGTCGGCATTCCCCCTAAACGTATCGGCGTGTCCTAAAATCATAAAAACATCGTCGCTCGGGTTCGGGTTAGGATTTCTCGATGACGACGCCATTAGTACTTTAAAAATATCGAAAATAATAATTATATTGGTGTATAATAATAAGTGAGTGTGTGTAGTAGTGTAAATAAAATAATTATTATTGTTAATAATATTAAATATTAATATGAGGATGATTTTTTGAGAGTTTTTTGAGAGAGATTGGAAGAGATTTGGATGTAATTGTGAGTTAAAATGATTAAAATGAGGTGGTATTTATAGATTTTTGGTTTGGGGTTAAAAATGTAATTTTTAAAGTTTTAAAGAATAAAAAAAACCGGAACCGGAACCGGAACCGCGGAACCGGAACCGGTAACCGGAACCGGTAATCCGCGGTTCCACGGCCCGCGAACCGGCCCAGTTCATTTTAACTGGGCCGGTTACCGGTTCCAGAACCGGGCCAACCGGTTCCGGTTTTGGGCCGGGTAAACGGGCCGGTTTTGGGCCAGTTCTGGGTTGACCGGCCCAAAGCCCAGGTCTACTCGACAACACCATTTTGTTGAGGCGTCATTCGAACAGTGTGATGTCGAGCAATTCCTTCACTCTTACAGAATTCGTTGAACTCGCTTCCGCAAAATTCTAAACCATTATCTGTCCGCAACCGCTTGATCCGTTTTACTGTCTGCTTTTCAATCAAAGCTTTCCATTGTTTAAACGTTAGGAAAACATCACTTTTCTGTTTAAGAAAATAGACCCAGACTTTCCTTGAAAAATCATCAAAGAAAGTCAACATATATCTTGCACCACCTTTGGACGGAACACGTTAAGGACCCCATACATCAGAGTGAGTATAGTCCAAAGTACCTTTCGTCCTATGGACTGGTGGCGAATTGAAGCTGACTCGTTTTTGCTTCCCGAAAATACAATGTTCGCAAAAGTCCATCTTACCAGTACTCTGACCGCAAAGTAGGCCCGGCTTGCTTAAAATCGTCAAGTCTTTTTCTCCCATGTGTCCAAGTCGCATATGCCATAATATCGTGGTATCAACCTCCGGGGATGTCGAAACTGCAACTGAACCTGTAACTGTAGTTCCCTGCAAAATATATAAATTTCCAGACCTGCGAGCTTTCATCACGACAAGGGCACCTCTGGCAATTTTCAAAACTACACATTACCTGAGAACCTGCACCCTTGAGATTCAAGTGTGCCTAAAGAGACAAGATTCTCTTCATATCTGGAACATGTCTGACTTCTGTGAGCTTTCGGATGATTCCGTCGAACATCTTGATCTGAACTGTGCCTTTACCAACAACTTTAAACGGAGCATCATTTTCCATTAAAACATATCCACTATCGAATTTTTCATATGTGGAAAAACAATATCGACTCCGACTTATGTGGTAAGAACAATCCGAATCTAAGATGTACTCATTATCAGACCTAACAATATTTGCAGTTGCTACAAAAATAGTTCCATCGCTCTCATCAGTAGCTAAACTAGCTTCGGCGGGTTTATTAAATTGCTGATTATTTTTCTTCTTATTTTTTAATTTAAAACAATCAGCTTTGATGTGACCCTTTTTTTTTGCAAAAATTACAGACTTTATTTCTGTACCTGGTTTTTGACCTTTCTTTAGATCTGCTACTTTCAGCGTCTCTACGTTCTGGTCTTCCCCGTGCAAACTCTCCCTTAATATCCCTGTCTATCTGCTCTTTTGATTGTAACGCGGATTTGACACTAGAATATGATTTGTGTCTTTTCCGTATATAATCGTATCACGAAAATGTTTTAAAGACGAGGGAAGGGAACACAACAATATTATGACCTGATCTTCGTCTGTCACTTTGACTTCTACGTTCGCCAAATCAACAATGATAGAATCGAATTTATCGAGATGCGAAAGAATAGAAGTACCTTCCGTCATTTTCATACTGTATAGCTTCTGCTTTAAATAAAGTCGATTCTCCTTAGTCTTCTTCATGTAGATAGCTTTTAACGCATCCCACATACCCATGGTCGTCGTCTCCGTGGCAACTTCTTGTAAAACCTCGTAAGAGAGATTTATGATAATAGCTGATCTGGCTTTCTTGTCCAATTCATTAAATTGATCGTCCTTCATTTCGTTTGGTTTCTTCATTACGCCTTCAAGCATCACCTCACAACCGTCTTGAATGAGTATGGCCTCC
This sequence comes from Craterostigma plantagineum, assembly GCA_027422505.1. Classification (NCBI taxonomy): domain Eukaryota; kingdom Viridiplantae; phylum Streptophyta; class Magnoliopsida; order Lamiales; family Linderniaceae; genus Craterostigma; species Craterostigma plantagineum. Next base: position 8,476,838 of record JAPQWV010000009.1, on the reverse strand, counting down.
ATCTTGAGACTCCACACTGCAAAGTACATTTCTGTCGAACTTTTCAATTGACAATTTTGTTATCGTCATGGTGGCTAATAAATAAATCGGGTTGGCTCTGATACCAATTTGTTAGGCCCGAAAAAAAGACGATAAAAGTAGAAGAGACGAAAAATAAATTTGGACAGTGACACGAGATATACGTGGTTCGGTCAGAATGACCTACGTCTACGGGCCGGAGGGCAGAATTTCTTTATTATGTGGAGATATTACAAACACGTACACTGACGTAATACAAAAGTAGTATAACAACATCGGAGATCAAAGCTACAAGGCTATCACGGGCGGATTTTATATAATGATGGATTTTAGGCAGGAGAAGGATCAGTGGGTAGAACGTTGTAAAAAAATTTAATTGAAAGGAAACGTTCACGAAGTTTTCATCTTGTCGGTCTTTTGAAGAGGACGATCGGTTAGGGGATAATCGTCCAGGTAGTCAAATCCTCCGACAGAGTGACGAGGTCGCTACCATGAGCTCATCCGTGCAACGATGTAAGCACGTTAGCCTTTGTTTTCTTAATTCATAGCTTACTAATCGTTCGGTAAAGTGTGGTGCATATCAGTATTTGAAAATTTGAAGCTTCACGTTGTGTTATTCGAACAGAAATTCTCCTATGTTTTGCGCTGATTAGCATTGTGCTTTATATTGGCTTCTTGCGCTTGTTTTTTTCTTGTTAGAATAAAAAACCATTGCGATCGTTCTCATGGATCCAAAAATTTTGGCCTCTTTGACCGCTGAAGCACTACGAAGGATATTGAAATCTTGATCAGTTTCACCGGTCTTTGATTCGTTATAAGTTTAGGTTACACAGGTGATTTCCTCTCTATGTCTCAATTGATTTTTTTTGGGATTTGCAGGTGAGATTTGCACTGAAAATACACAGGAAAATGAAGAAAACCCATTACTACCGAAATTATAATAATCTTATCTTGAATCCTCTATTAGCTTAAGCATACATTTGTATCAATGAGGTGTCCGATAACTTGTCCTTTTGTTTTCTATTGCAGCGAGCCAACCAAAGCCGTCAACAACCACAAAAACGAAAGCGATATAGCCGATGCAACGAAGAAGCTCGAAGAAGAGGTGAAGAAGCTGAAGGTGGAGAAAGCCCAATATTGGAGAATAAGCTGAGTTGGGGCACTCTCGACGCCATACTCGGTCGAGTCAAAGCCGTAAGTTCACAGCTGATCATATGAGAGAAACTGAGTTCCCAATTCAAGACAGCCATCAAAGGGACGATGATACTCGGTCGAGTCCAGTTAAGATTTCATGGATGTGGCCCATCGAGGTTCCCTTAGTCTTAAAGAACGATGATATGGTATGTTTGACAATGATTGATTTATTATGATCTCTTAAAATTTACGCTTTGATAAAAGAAAATCATAGTAGGTATGTTTGACACACTGGATAAAAGAAAACTATATTCTACCATATGTGCATAATAAAATATTTAAATTGAATTTCTTTGCGTACCGAACAAATGAAATAATTTCAATTTACACAAGAAGATAAGTAGGGTACTGGGAAAGTTTAATTGCATATTCTAATTTGTTCCTTGCACCAGCCTCTCAAAGCAGTATGACATTATCTTAGATTGTCCTACCCTGCAAACTGGCAATAATAATGTAATAAGGCATAAAATAGTTGGACAACTGCAGTTTAATTTCTTCAAAACCATCACAATGTTAGCCGTCGATTACACCTAATAACAATTACATATATGAGATGAGGGCAATACTCAGAAAATTTTATGATTCAAAAGTCTGTCAAAAAAATAACATCTTACACGTAATTAAATTACCTTACTAAATTATAATAATTATTTATCCGGTGCAATGCCAAACTAGTATCTAAAATATGATTGTGGACTCCATCTTGAAAAATCCATTTAACGATCTAATAACCTTATATATTGGACGTGGCCAACTCGTTGTTCAACCTCATCAATTTCGTTCTTTCTTCCTCTAACTTATTTATCTAAAAGATGTAAGTAGCAATCTATATATTGTGGATGAAAACATGCATTTATACAGAGATGATACATAATTAGCTTTTATGAGTGCGTGAATGTATGTATCTATTTATATACTGTATATTTATAAAAAGGAAAACCAACTATAAACGGCCTTTCATATATTTAATAATGTTTTATTACCGCGACGCGTCTCAACAATATCATCAAGAACCAAATTACATAAATGTCGGTGGCTTAACTTCGACAAGCTTTAACGGTCTCGACTGTGAACCTAAATTTGATGAAAGTTACCTGTAAAATGAAATATATACCGTGTTAATTTCTATTTGATAATAAAGAAACTTTGTCGGCAGTGAAGTAAATGGTCGATGAGTCAGTCACACCATACATTAATCTACAGGGAGAGGTCATTATTTTTTTTCACAAGGCAAACAACACATATTTATTTATATATACGAACAAGATAAACATTCATAATGTGTGTAACCTAATTATATAGATCTGTAATTCACAGATTATTAGGACCATATCAACCTACATTTTTGTTTATACTTTTCGTTTAATGTAATTGATATGTATGCCATTTAATTCAACCTTGCAGATTGTTGGTCCGGGCTATTATTACTATGCCCCAAATATAATATTCCTTTGCATTGCATGCTATAAAAAAACAGACGTTTATCAAAACTCGATATTAATCGATGACTTTGCACCAACAAGTGTGACGTTTGAAATAATTCCCAAAGCAAACAAAATAAACACAACAACATTGCATAAATACAACAAACTCAAGCCAAAACAAACAAACAAACCCTTATCATCCATCTTTATTTTTACACCGAAAAAATAAACAGCATATTCACTTCAATGACTTGATAATAAATCAACAAAAAACAAAAAAAAATACAGAAACATGACTTAAGCCTTGGGCTTGGGCTTAGGCTTAGGTTCGGGTTTTGGACTGGGTTTAGGCTTAGGCTCATGCTCATGCTCATGCTTGTGTTTTGGCTTGGGCTTTGGTTTGTTAAGAGGGACGGGCGGGGGAAGAGGTTTAACTATTGGGGGTGGGATTATTATAGGCTTGTGAAGCCAAGGGTGGCCGAAGCTCTTCAAAGGGGGGAAGAGCTTCTTCAACCAAGGATGGTGGAATATCTTGGGTGGCAGCGGCGGGTATTTGAAGTGGGGCCATAAGAACTCGGAAGTGCAAAGGGCGGTGGAGAATTTGACGTTTTGGGCCGGCCCGAATGTGTTCTTACCGTTGGATTGGGCTTTGAGTTCGATTTTGTGGGCCTTTAAGCCTTCGTGGGCCGGGCAAGGGATTTGGGCCGCGCTGTGGAGCTGAGCGTAGCACTCGGCGCCGCCTTTGGCGGTGAGTTGTTCTTTGGGGACGGAGACTTTGAAGTTGCCTTCTTCGTCGAGCTCGCCCGCTCCGATTCTCTTTATGTCGCCGTTCTTTAGCTTGCAGTCGATTGTCACGCCGAGCCCTATATAAAGATAAATAAAAAAATGAAATATTAGGTAAATTCGTAATATATGTATTATGTATGATTTAAATGATACATCAATCATGTCATGTACGTGCAAAGTATAAATATATCGTGATATAATGTTGGGTTCGATTTTATTTTGACTTTGACTATCGTAATACATATGGATTTGGAACAGTACATGCGGAACAAGTTGAGATTTGTATTCCGCTATCAATGAGATTAGTCGAAATGTAGGAACTAAGATTGTCGTATTGCTGACAAGGAGAGGTAGAAATTCATTATTTTGATTGAACTTAGTCAAAATATAGAGACTAAAATTGCAGCAATATATACATCATCATCATCATCGATGATTTTGGTTTTACCTTGATAAGCTAGACTTGGTTTGAGGTTCTTCTCCTTACAGTCTGCGCATTCTCCATAGCCAACAACCTCGAACTGTGTTGTGTCCTCAGCATTGCAGATGCTGATTGCAAGAAATGAACAAAAGAACAAAATACGTAAAACACAAAGAGGATTAGTAACCCTCATTTTCTTTTCTTTTTCTTTATAAATGTATATATCAAATAATGCGTTTCATCAAAGAAATGGAGAAACTTCAGAAGCTTAAGCTTCTTCCTAATCTTGAATATTGGTTTAGAGCACGATTCGGGGTTTTATATATAGTGATTTCTTTAGTCGATTGTTTATGTGTTATTATCAAACCGACAACGAACTTTAAATGACATGATGGTTGGGTGACTTTGATAATGACTTGAATTAAATAATAAATTTATTCATTGTTAACTAATTGGAATCACGAAAATAATAATATAGCAGCAAAACGTGGCCATGCATGCAACAGCTTAGCAATAGATAGAAACGACCATCTTTTATTTAATGAGGTTTCAACTGTATATATGTATTTATGCAGCTAGCCAGCAGCTCAAATGATAACTATGATTGGTAAACTAATTTATTACAATAAAAATCTGATTAGTTTCATTTTTCTATTATCATCTAGAGAATAAAATAAAATAGCAATCGATTTCGTTTTGATTCAAAACTAATAACCCAGCCGAAAATAGCGGTGGTGGCGAACTGATGTATCACCACATTAATTAAGATGTTATAGTTTTTAAGTACATTAGGGTCCATAAATATATCAATGGATTAATTTTGTGATTATAGTTAAGCAGAACTAATTAGTAACTTTAGAATACATTTCAAACGTCTCGTTATATTTACTCCACGCCCCAAATTTAAAAAGCAGTAATCGTCTATCTAATATAAATATCTATAGAACAGTTTCGTGTAGACAATCGAATATCTATCGTAATTATTAACTACAAAAAGACTACCAATCCTATATATACATTTAAATGTAGGTTTACTCTCATTTCGACACGTGCCCTTTCAATTAATTATTTTTATTTATTTCTTTTGCTTACGTAGCAATAAAAAAAGGATTATAATCGAATGAAAAATTTATAAACCACCGACTTTCACACGATGGACAAAAAAGGCGATAACTGTCTCTCAATGTCCAAGTCTAACATGGATCGATTTATTCCCCACACTTCTTCATCATCATTATCGTCGAAGCTCCTAATGATGCCTCAGATTACAACTCGGCAGAGATCAATCAACAAGGCGTTGAAGATTCGGATATGCAGTTGGACGTTCTTCGTTGGGGCTTCCTCAAATCGGACGACTCTGGTCTGAAACCTAAGTTGTGCTCCTTACGTGAAGAACAAGGTTAATTTTATGATTGTTGCATATTATTTTTTGGTTTTCTGGAATTCCAAATGGGGACTTTATGTAATCTAATGAGCATTGTATTAATTATAATTAGGGTTTCTGCCAATTCCAAACCGAGAGGGATTAGAGATGTCCTGATAGTTGCTGAATAATTTATGGTTCTTAGGAGCTGAGTTCATGTTTAACACGATTGGGAGGTGTGTATGCGATGCCGTACCCGTTTGGGCTACGAAGTGCGTGAGTTGTGTATTTGATGCTAACGTTCCTTGCTTAATTATTTCTTGGCAGTGGGATGGTCCGCATGTTGCTTGCACTTTTGATGCTCGTGAATGACATTTTCACGAGCACGTGTCTAATGTGGACGTATCGGCCTTTTGTCCTTTTTCATATTCCCATCAATTTACCACATATCCACTTTCGTGAAGTGGCAATCACCGCTACTTGGCTATTGCGCGTCAGTAGTGCATTATTGATTGAACTTTCTTATACACTTTTCTCAGCTTTCATTTTTTGGTCATGAGATCATACAAGATTTGTGAAGACTAGTTGTCCTAACATCAGTTGTTGTATCAACTGTTTTATGCATTGACGTCGAATGGATTTGCAGGATTTATGAACAGTACTTGGCCATGAGCTCACGCAATGATTTGTAGGTTAAAGCTTCTCCACCAGTTCAACATAGCCCAATGGTGAACGTTGATCCTTTAATTATTTAGACGAGTCCCGCTACTACTTCAGTGGTAATAATATGAAGCAATACTCATGATATTTAACGGTCTTAACACCTTCTAATTATCGCGTGTTTGTTCCAGATATTGGTTTCAATACCGAGGCTCTACGTAGCAGATTTTTTTTATATCAACTCGGAGCGGAACTTGAATTCTTAGGGCACATCTCCTCCAAATGCAAACATTAGTTGGCTAGCCAATACAATGTATTGACAAGGAATCTACGGCACACCAAGTTGGCTATCACAGCTGCCTCAAAAGTCTTGCTTAGACCACCTATAGGCTTGCCTTCTTCAACACAAAAAATGCAGTTTGCTAACGTGTCTGTTCTCCACTGCTTAGACCACTGGCTTTGAACGTGGCTGTTTCTAATATATCAGAGTTATCATTCTTCTTTTCTCTTCTCTTATCTTATATCTTATATGCAAATAAATATTTAGGTTAATAATTGTTAGGATATGCGGAAAATCTCCGATAATTATTTGCCCGAAAAAATGACGATAAAAATAGAAGAGACGAAAAATAAATTTGGACAGTGACACGAGATTTATGTGGTTAGAGTGACCTACGTCCACGGGCCGGAGGGTAGAACTTCTTTATAATGTGGAGATACTACAAATACGTACACTGACGTGATACAAAAGTAGTATAACAACTACGAAGAATCAAAGCTACAAAGAAATGTCGGAGAAGTGGTAACCGAGGAATAAACCCTCGCTGAAGATGTTGTGGTGTTTCTATGGCCTGTGGCAAGTAATTTCCATCTGCGAATGGCGCCTATTTATAGGCCAAGGGAATGCCTTTCTTTGCCATGTGAACTGGTGAAATCTTCCACGGCTTGGCTGCGAGAGAAAGCAAATGAGAACCTTCTTTTAATAGTTTAATCATTCCTTCCATGTGATAAGCTTTCCAAAAGCCTCTTTTCTTCTTTTTTATATTACTGCTTTTGACAAACTCAACCGGCGTCCACAAAAGAAGATAAAAAGTTCTTCTCTTCCCACATGCCTCTTTGAATGGTCAACAACCACGTGTATCAAGCTCACCTAACAAATCTCCACCGTTAGCTTGATTCTGAAAAATTACTCCACCTTAATGTAGAAATATTTTTATCTCCCTCCGACCTTAGCCCCGACGGGCTAGTTCACCAACTTTAAAACACCAATCAAGTCCAAGCAATGCTTGAACTTGGAAACTGGAAGAGCTTTCGTAAACAATTCTGCAGGATTATCCTTTGTGTGAATTTCTTGATAAACACCTTCTTATCTGCAATGAATCACGAATAAAATGATACTTGACATCAATATGCTTAGTCCTTTCATGATACATCTGATACTTGGTCAAATTAATCGCACTTTGACAATCACAAAAAATCGTAATAACTCCCTGATTCTGAGTTAATTCGCTGAATAACCCTTTCAACCACAAAGCTTCCTTGATTGTGTCAGTAACAGCCATGTATTCCGCTTCAGTAGTAGACAACGCCACTACATGTTGTAGAGTAGCTTTCCAACTAACTGCACAACCTCCAATACAAAATACACAACCAGTAAGAGATCGTCGTTTATCGAGATCACCTGCGTAGTCTGAATCGACGAAGCCAACGAGAGTATCACTGTTTCTGCCAAACTCCAAACAAAAGCTAGAGTATCCTTCAAGTATCTGAGAATCCTCTTTACTGCTTGTCAGTGTTCTTTCCCTGGATTAGCCATATACCTGCTAACAGCACTAACAGTCTGTGAAATATCAGGACGAGTACATACCATTGCATACATAATACTGCCAACTGCACTCTAGTAAGGAATTCGTGCCATGTACGCTTCTTCCTCATCTGATGATGGTGACTCAGCAGCGCATAGCCTAAAATGGCTAGCAAGAGGAGTGCTGACTGGTTTGGCATCGCTCATGCCAAATCTCTCCAAAACCTTCTTGAGGTAACTTTCCTGGGTCAGGTATAACTTACCAGCTCCTCTATCACGTCTAATCTCCATACCAAGAATCTTCTTAGCTGCTCCCAAATCTTTCATTTCAAATTCACCGTTTAATAAGGCCTTCAACTGGTGAATTTCTGCAAGGTTCTTAGCCGCAATGAGCATGTCATCAACATATAACAATAGATAAATGAACTAACTGTCATTTAACTTCCGGAAGTAAACACAACCATCACACTTGCTCCTGGAGACTGCTTTAATCCGTATAAGGATTTCTTCAGTAAACAAACTTGGTCTTCTTTTCCTTCAACTATGAGCCTTCAGATTGCTTCATATATATCTTTTCATCTTAATCGCCATGTAAGAACGCCGTCTTGACGTCAAGCTGTTCTAACTCCAAATCGTACATGGAAACGAATGCAAGTAATACACGGATAGAGCTATGTCTAACGACAGGTGAGAATACATCATTAAAATCAACACCTTGTACATGACTATAGCCTTTCGCGACTAATCGTGCCTTATACCTTGCATCGTCAGAACCAGATAAACCTTCTTTCTTCTTGAAGACCCACTTACATCCGACAATTTTCTTTTTCTTCGGCTGCGGCACAAGAATCCAAGTACCATTCTTGTGCAGAGACTACATTTCTTCATTCATCGCTACCAACCACTTATCAGAATTTACATTACTTATTGCCTCCGAATAGGTAGAAGGTTCGCCGCCTCCACCTGTTTCTTGCGCCACTAATAAAGCATACGAAACTAAATTCACGTACCGCTGTGGTAGTTGATAAACGTATTTCAATGCGTTTATCATAGTATTTATTTGGGGTATAATAGAACTTTAGCAATGAAATTATGCATTTATTCGCCATATTTACACTTATGCTTATGTTAAAGGAGCCTAGGACGAGTTTCGGGCGAAACGGAGCAAAAACGAGGCAAAACGGTGCAAAAATGAAGAACACTGCCATGTGTCACGGCCGTGACACCTTATGCACTTGGCCGTGACACCACCCAGAGGCCTAATGTGAGACACTGCCCCAGGTCACGGCCGTGACGACCCTTGCACCAGACCGTGACACACGGCAGAGAGGTCGACTCAAGATGGTCACGGCCGTGACACCTCTTGCACGTGGCCGTGACACTGGGCAGTGAGCATATCAAGTTAAGTCGGCCATGGTCACGGCCGTGACGGCCCATGTCCCAGGCCGTGACCGTCACGGGAATCGCTATAAAAAGCCCAAATTCGACCCAGAAAGGGCACAACTCACCAGAGATCAATTCCCAACCATCCAGAGACGAAATTAGGGCGAAAAGAACAGGAAATCCCGTCCCGGAGCGCAAGAGACGGATCCACGAAGAATTCACACCGAATTAACGAAGAACGAAGATCTTTCCCCGAGATCACCTCAGATTCATCAGTAGGAAAGATCATGAGTTCTTCATCTTTATCTTTTAATTCTTTCGTAGTTTTTCCTTCTATTATGAGTAGCTAAATCCCGTTGTGTTTGGGATTAGATGAACGCTAGGATATTTCGTAGTTAAGACATATATTATCGTGACTTTGTGTTTTTGACTATTTATCGTTCTATGAATATGTTTCGTTGCTTTAATATGTCTATGTGTTAAAGTGATTGTGTGGAAAGACGTTTAGGGCGACAGCTAAACAACGTTTAGGCCGTTCATAGAAGATAGGATTCGAGTATAGGGCGAAAGCAAATACTCGATCCTCGCCGTTAGTAATTATTGAATTTTAGATCCCCGCGAGCGTTTAGGGCGACAGCAAATTCGCGAGCGGGTAGGAAATTACTGCGATTTAGTCTTAAGTACTCAGGAGCAATTTTATTGTCTTAGCCGATAATACCTAGCGGGATTCGAATCCCGAGCACGTCTTTATCATCTGAAAACTCTCGCATCAGTTAATCGCGTTCTTTGAATTTCTGGTTGATTTAGGAGCTGTCTGTTAGGTTAAGTCGTCAAACAATTTGCGTATTTTATTTAGGCTAAATATCGAGTCGATAGGTCATTACTAGTACTTGATTTATTCCTTGTGTTCGATACTCGTTTACTCACTTTACTGCACTGCAAACGATAGGTCCACTGCCTATCGCACGTTGGTGATAGTAATTAGGTATACGTTTTATTTATCACTTGTCACACTTTCCATTCACACACCACGTGTCAATCAGTAGTCGAATCTCCCGTCTCTCCCTATCTCTGGCTATAGAATATTCCTGCTCGATACGTTCATCTTCAACATTATCTGAGGCAGGTTCTGGCTCATCTTCTTGATCTGTTGAACTCGTAGCAGGGTCATCTGAAGGATCTTTGTTGATCTCAAGCTCCACCTCGCTATGTACACTGTCCTTTTTTTCTTTATTAGAGGGATTAGTAGACTCTTTTGAAGGATGTAACATAGAAGACTCGTCAAATGTAACATCTCTGCTAATTATGAATTTGGGTGACTTGGGATCAGGATTATATAATCTATATCCTTTCACCCCTGAAGCGTAACCGAGAAAAATACACTTGTTAGCTCTAGGCTCTAACTTTCCCTCGTTTACGTGCATATAAGCTGGACACCCAAATTTGTTTAAATTGGAGTAATCAGCAGGAGTACTGACTATACTTTCTCAGGAGTCTTGTAATTGATCGGTGAACACGGTGAGCGGTTGACAATATAACATGCTGCAGCGATAGCTTCAGCCCAGAAATCATTTGTCAACACAACGTTGGAGATCATACATCGAGCTCTTCTAAAAGCCTTCGGTTCATGCGCTCGACAATAGGCCTGGGCTTTGGGCCGAATTGGGCCGGTTCCGGGCCGGTTCCGGTTCCGGCGGTTCCGGTTCCACCGGTTCCGGTCCCGGGGCCATTTTCCCGGGACCGGCCCAGAACCATACCTAGAACCCCCGGGCCTTTATTGGGCCGGTTCCGGTTCCAAAACCGGAACCGGCCCATTTAATTTTTTTTATTTTTTTTACTTTGAAAAAATTCTTTAGAAAATATCCAAAAATTTTATTAAAAAAAAAAAAAAAAAAAGATAAGAAAAGTACAAAAAAATAAAAAAAAACTACCTAAAAAATACAAATAAAAACATAAAAGAAAGAAAAAAAATACCTAAACTAAAACTTAAAAAAAAGGAAAAAATATTCGAAATAAGAAAATACAATTTATTCGACTTGACTATTAACTAAGACGATGTTTGAGGCCTCTTCGTCTTCGTCCGAACTAGAAAAACGGAACTCGTCGATGGCGTTCTCCCGTCGGTTCTTCGATTCGGCCAAATACCAATCCTTCAATAAGGTTAGCATTGCGAGGGAAACCGGGCTAAGGCTCGCACGTCGGTCGCCGATAATTCGTCCGGATGTAGAGAAGGCGGACTCGGAGGCGACACTAGACGCTTGCACGGCTAAAACGTATCGAGCGACGGCGGATAAGGTCGGATAGAGAGTCGCGTTCGACTTCCACCAGGCCAAAACGTCGAAGTCTTCAGGAGTCTGGAAGTTGTGGCTCAGGTACAGTTGGATCTCGTTCGTGTTCGACCCCGACGCACGTGTTTTGGTCTTCTTTTTTTGTGCCTTCAATCTTCGTAGTAGTCCCATTGCGCCGCCGCCTCCTTCCGACGAACCGGCTTCGCTCGCTGGTACGGGTTGCTCCACACTGTAGGGATGGCGGCACATTTTGCAATATGCGGTACCTACAGAGGGATTATTTTTATCCATTTCTAAATCAAAAAAATTCCATACCTTAGACCGCCGACCACGCGGTTGTTGCTTCCTTCTTGTAGTCGCCGTAGAAGCTTGGCTCGGTCCCTCGTCGGTCGCCGCCGTCGGTTCCGGTACATCGGTCTCCTCGTCGGCGTCGGCATTCCCCCTAAACGTATCGGCGTGTCCTAAAATCATAAAAACATCGTCGCTCGGGTTCGGGTTAGGATTTCTCGATGACGACGCCATTAGTACTTTAAAAATATCGAAAATAATAATTATATTGGTGTATAATAATAAGTGAGTGTGTGTAGTAGTGTAAATAAAATAATTATTATTGTTAATAATATTAAATATTAATATGAGGATGATTTTTTGAGAGTTTTTTGAGAGAGATTGGAAGAGATTTGGATGTAATTGTGAGTTAAAATGATTAAAATGAGGTGGTATTTATAGATTTTTGGTTTGGGGTTAAAAATGTAATTTTTAAAGTTTTAAAGAATAAAAAAAACCGGAACCGGAACCGGAACCGCGGAACCGGAACCGGTAATCCGCGGTTCCACGGCCCGCGAACCGGCCCAGTTCATTTTAACTGGGCCGGTTACCGGTTCCAGAACCGGGCCAACCGGTTCCGGTTTTGGGCCGGGTAAACGGGCCGGTTTTGGGCCAGTTCTGGGTTGACCGGCCCAAAGCCCAGGTCTACTCGACAACACCATTTTGTTGAGGCGTCATTCGAACAGTGTGATGTCGAGCAATTCCTTCACTCTTACAGAATTCGTTGAACTCGCTTCCGCAAAATTCTAAACCATTATCTGTCCGCAACCGCTTGATCCGTTTTACTGTCTGCTTTTCAATCAAAGCTTTCCATTGTTTAAACGTTAGGAAAACATCACTTTTCTGTTTAAGAAAATAGACCCAGACTTTCCTTGAAAAATCATCAAAGAAAGTCAACATATATCTTGCACCACCTTTGGACGGAACACGTTAAGGACCCCATACATCAGAGTGAGTATAGTCCAAAGTACTTTCGTCCTATGGACTGGTGGCGAATTGAAGCTGACTCGTTTTTGCTTCCCGAAAATACAATGTTCGCAAAAGTCCATCTTACCAGTACTTTGACCGCAAAGTAGGCCCCGCTTGCTTAAAATCGTCAAGTCTTTTTCTCCCATGTGTCCAAGTCGCATATGCCATAATCTCGTGGTATCAACCTCCGGGGATGTCGAAACTGCAACTGAACCTGTAACTGTAGTTCCCTGCAAAATATATAAATTTCCAGACCTGCGAGCTTTCATCACGACAAGGGCACCTCTGGCAATTTTCAAAACTACACATTTACCTGAGAACCTGCACCCTTGAGATTCAAGTGTGCCTAAGAGACAAGATTCTCTTCATATCTGGAACATGTCTGACTTCTGTGAGCTTTCGAATGATTCCGTCGAACAACTTGATCTGAACTGTGCCTTTACCAACAACTTTAAACGGAGCATCATTTTCCATTAAAACACATCCACCATCGAATTTTTCATATGTGGAAAAACAATCTCGACTCCGACTTATGTGGTAAGAACAATCCGAATCTAAGATGTACTCATTATCAGACCTAACAATATTTGCAGTTGCTACAAAAATAGTTCCATCGCTCTCATCAGTAGCTAAACTAGCTTCGGCGGGTTTATTAAATTGCTGATTATTTTTCTTCTTATTTTTTAACTTAAAACAATCAGCTTTGATGTGACCCTTTTTTTTGCAAAAATTACAGACTTTATTTCTGTACCTGGTTTTTGACCTTTCTTTAGATCTGCTACTTTCAGCGTCTCTACGTTCTGGTCTTCCCCGTGCAAACTCTCCCTTAATATCCCTGTCTATCTGCTCTTTTGATTGTAACGCGGATTTGACACTAGAATATGATTTATGTCTTTTCCGTATATAATCGTGTCACGAAAATGTTTTAAAGACGAGGGAAGGGAACACAACAATATTATGACCTGATCTTCGTCTGTCACTTTGACTTCTACGTTCGCCAAATCAATAATGATAGAATCGAATTTATCGAGATGCGAAAGAATAGAAGTACATTCCGTCATTTTCATACTGTATAGCTTCTGCTTTAAATAAAGTCGATTCTCCTTAGTCTTCTTCATGTAGATAGCTTTTAACGCATCCCACATACCCATGGTCGTCGTCTCCGTGGCAACTTCTTGTAAAACCTCGTAAGAGAGATTTAAGATAATAGCTGATCTGGCTTTCTTGTCCAATTCATTAAATTGATCGTCCTTCATTTCGTTTGGTTTCTTCATTACGCCTTCAAGCATCACCTCACAACCGTCTTGAATGAGTATGGCCTCCATCTTGAGACTCCACACTGCAAAGTACATTTCTGTCGAACTTTTCAATTGACAATTTTGTTATCGTCATGGTGGCTAATAAATAAATCGGGTTGGCTCTGATACCAATTTGTTAGGCCCGAAAAAAAGACGATAAAAGTAGAAGAGAAGAAAAATAAATTTGGACAGTGACACGAGATATACGTGGTTCGGTCAGAATGACCTACGTCTACGGGCCGGAGGGCAGAATTTCTTTATTATGTGGAGATATTACAAACACGTACACTGACGTAATACAAAAGTAGTATAACAACATCGGAGATCAAAGCTACAAGGCTATCACGGGCGGATTTTATATAATGATGGAGTTTAGGCAGGAGAAGGATCAGTGGGTAGAACGTTGTAAAAAAATTTAAATGAAAGGAAACGTTCACGAAGTTTTCATCTTGTCGGTCTTTTGAAGAGGACGATCGGTTAGGGGATAATCGTCCAGGTAGTCAAATCCTCCGACAGAGTGACGAGGTCGCCACCATGAGCTCATCCGTGCAACGATGTAAGCACGTTAGCCTTTGTTTTCTGAATTAATAGCTTACTAATCGTTCGGTAAAGTGTGGTGCATATCAGTATTTGAAAATTTGAAGCTTCACGTTGTGTTATTCGAACAGATATTCTCCTATGTTTTGCGCTGATTAGCATTGTGCTTTATATTGGCTTCTTGCGCTTGTTTTTTTCTTGTTAGAATAAAAAACCATTGCGATCGTTCTCATGGATCCAAAAATTTTGGCCTCTTTGACCGCTGAAGCACTACGAAGGATATTGAAATCTTGATCAGTTTCACCGGTCTTTGATTCGTTATAAGTTTAGGTTACACAGGTGATTTCCTCTCTATGTCTCAATTGATTTTTTTGGGATTTGCAGGTGAGATTTGCACTGAAAATACACAGGAAAATGAAGAAAACCCATTACTACCGAAATTATAATAATCTTATCTTGAATCCTCTATTAGCTTAAGCATACATTTGTATCAATGAGGTGTCCGATAACTTGTCCTTTTGTTTTCTATTGCAGCGAGCCAACCAAAGCCGTCAACAACCACAAAAACGAAAGCGATATAGCCGATGCAACGAAGAAGCTCGAAGAAGAGGTGAAGAAGCTGAAGGTGGAGAAAGCCCAATATTGGAGAATAAAGCTGAGTTGGGGCACTCTCGACGCCATACTCGGTCGAGTCAAAGCCGTAAGTTCACAGCTGATCATATGAGAGAAACTGAGTTCCCAATTCAAGACAGCCATCAAAGGGACGATGATACTCGGTCGAGTCCAGTTAAGATTTCATGGATGTGGCCCATCGAGGTTCCCTTAGTCTTAAAGAACGATGATATGGTATGTTTGACAATGATTGATTTATTATGATCTCTTAAAATTTACGCTTTGATAAAAGAAAATCATAGTAGGTATGTTTGACACACTGGATAAAAGAAAACTATATTCTACCATATGTGCATAATAAAATATTTAAATTGAATTTCTTTGCGTACCGAACAAATGAAATAATTTCAATTTACACAAGAAGATAAGTAGGGTACTGGGAAAGTTTAATTGCATATTCTAATTTGTTCCTTGCACCAGCCTCTCAAAGCAGTATGACATTATCTTAGATTGTCCTACCCTGCAAACTGGCAATAATAATGTAATAAGGCATAAAATAGTTGGACAACTGCAGTTTAATTTCTTCAAAACCATCACAATGTTAGCCGTCGATTACACCTAATAACAATTACATATATGAGATGAGGGCAATACTCAGAAAATTTTATCATTCAAAAGTCTGTCAAAAAAATAACATCTTACACGTAATTAAATTACCTTACTAAATTATAATAATTATTTATCCGGTGCAATGCCAAACTAGTATCTAAAATATGATTGTGGACTCCATCTTGAAAAATCCATTTAACGATCTAATAACCTTATATATTGGACGTGGCCAACTCGTTGTTCAACCTCATCAATTTCGTTCTTTCTTCCTCTAACTTATTTATCTAAAAGATGTAAGTAGCAATCTATATATTGTGGATGAAAACATGCATTTATACAGAGATGATACATAATTAGCTTTTATGAGTGCGTGAATGTATGTATCTATTTATATACTGTATATTTATAAAAAGGAAAACCAACTATAAACGGCCTTTCATATATTTAATAATGTTTTATTACCGCGACGCGTCTCAACAATATCATCAAGAACCAAATTACATAAATGTCGGTGGCTTAACTTCGACAAGCTTTAACGGTCTCGACTGTGAACCTAAATTTGATGAAAGTTACCTGTAAAATGAAATATATACCGTGTGTTAATTTCTATTTGATAATAAAGAAACTTTGTCGGCAGTGAAGTAAATGGTCGATGAGTCAGTCACACCATACATTAATCTACAGGGAGAGGTCATTATTTTTATTTCACAAGGCAAATAACACATATTTATTTATATATACGAACAAGATAAACATTCATAATGTGTGTAACCTAATTATATAGATCTGTAATTCACAGAATATTAGGACCATATCAACCTACATTTTTGTTTAAACTTTTCGTTTAATGTAATTGATATGTATGCCATTTAATTCAACCTTGCAGATTGTTGGTCCGGGCTATTAAACTATGCCCCAAATATGATATTCCTTTGCATTGCATGCTATAAAAAAACAGACGTTTATCAAAACTCGATATTAATCGATGACTTTGCACCAACAAGTGTGACGTTTGAAATAATTCCCAAAGCAAACAAAATAAACACAACAACATTGCATAAATACAACAAACTCAAGCCAAAACAAACAAACAAACCCTTATCATCCATATTTATTTTTACACCGAAAAAATAAACAGCATATTCACTTCAACGACTTGATAATAAATCAACAAAAAACAAAAAAAAAATACAGAAACATGACTTAAGCCTTGGGCTTGGGCTTAGGCTTAGGTTCGGGTTTTGGACTGGGTTTAGGCTTAGGCTCATGCTCATGCTTGTGTTTTGGCTTGGGCTTTGGTTTGTTAAGAGGGACGGGCGGGGGAAGAGGTTTAACTATTGGGGGTGGGATTATTATAGGCTTGTGAAGCCAAGGGTGGCCGAAGCTCTTCAAAGGGGGGAAGAACTTCTTCAACCAAGGATGGTGGAATATCTTGGGTGGCAGCGGCGGGTATTTGAAGTGGGGCCATAAGAACTCGGAAGTGCAAAGGGCGGTGGAGAATTTGACGTTTTGGGCCGGCCCGAATGTGTTCTTACCGTTGGATTGGGCTTTGAGTTCGATTTTGTGGGCCTTTAAGCCTTCGTGGGCCGGGCAAGGGATTTGGGCCGCGCTGTGGAGCTGAGCGTAGCACTCGGCGCCGCCTTTGGCGGTGAGTTGTTCTTTGGGGACGGAGACTTTGAAGTTGCCTTCTTCGTCGAGCTCGCCCGCTCCGATTCTCTTTATGTCGCCGTTCTTTAGCTTGCAGTCGATTGTCACGCCGAGCCCTATATAAAGATAAATAAAAAAATGAAATATTAGGTAAATTCGTAATATATATATTATGTATGATTGAAATGATACATCAATCATGTCATGTACGTGCAAAGTATAAATATATCGTGATATAAGGTTGGGTTCGATTTTATTTTGACTTTGACTATCGTAATACATATGGATTTGGAACAGTACATGCGGAACAAGTTGAGATTTGTATTCCGCTATCAATGAGATTAGTCGAAATGTAGGAACTAAGATTGTCGTATTGCTGACAAGGAGAGGTAGAAATTCATTATTTTGATTGAACTTAGTCAAAATATAGAGACTAAAATTGCAGCAATATATACATCATCATCATCGATGATTTTGGTTTTACCTTGATAAGCTAGACTTGGTTTGAGGTTCTTCTCCTTACAGTCTGCGCATTCTCCATAGCCAACAACCTCGAACTGTGTTGTGTCCTCAGCATTGCAGATGCTGATTGCAAGAAATGAACAAAAGAACAAAATACGTAAAACACAAAGAGGATTAGTAACCCTCATTTCCTTTTCTTTTTCTTTATAAATGTATATATCAAATGATGCGTTTCATCAAAGAAATGGAGAAACTTCAGAAGCTTAAGCTTCTCCCTAATCTTGAATATTGGTTTAGAGCACGATTCGGGGTTTTATATATAGTGATTTCTTTAGTCGATTGTTTATGTGTTATTATCAAACCGACAACGAACTTTAAATGACATGATGGTTGGGTGACTTTGATAATGACTTGAATTAAATAATAAATTTATTCATTGTTAACTAATTGGAATCACGAAAATAATAATATAGCAGCAAAACGTGGCCATGCATGCAACAGCTTAGCAATAGATAGAAACGACCATCTTTTATTTAATGAGGTTTCAACTGTATATATGTATTTATGCAGCTAGCCAGCAGCTCAAATGATAACTATGATTGGTAAACTAATTTATTACAATAAAAATCTGATTAGTTTCATTTTTCTATTATCATCTAGAGAATAAAATAAAATAGCAATCGATTTCGTTTTGATTCAAAACTAATAACCCAGCCGAAAATAGCGGTGGTGGCGAACTGACGTATCACCACATTAATTAAGATGTTATAGTTTTTAAGTACATTAGGGTCCATAAATATATCAATGGATTAATTTTGTGATTATAGTTAAGCAGAACTAATTAGTAACTTTAGAATACATTTCAAACGTCTCGTTATATTTACTCCACGCCCCAAATTTAAAAAGCAGTAATCGTCTATCTAATATAAATATCTATAGAACAGTTTCGTGTAGACAATCGAATATCTATCGTAATTATTAACTACAAAAAGACTACCAATCCTATATATACATTTAAATGTAGGTTTACTCTCATTTCGACACGTGCCCTTTCAATTAATTATTTTTATTTATTTCTTTTGCTTACGTAGCAATAAAAAAAGGATTATAATCGAATGAAAAATTTATAAACCACCGACTTTCACACGATGGACAAAAAAGGCGATAACTGTCTCTCAATGTCCAAGTCTAACATGGATCGATTTATTCCCCACACTTCTTCATCATCATTATCGTCGAAGCTCCTAATGATGCCTCAGATTACAACTCGGCAGAGATCAATCAACAAGGCGTTGAAGATTCGGATATGCAGTTGGACGTTCTTCGTTGGGGCTTCCTCAAATCGGACGACTCTGATCTGAAACCTAAGTTGTGCTCCTTACGTGAAGTTTAATTTTATGATTGTTGCATATTATTTTTTGGTTTTCTGGAATTCCAAATGGGGACTTTATGTAATCTAATGAGCATTGTATTAATTATAATTAGGGTTTCTGCCAATTCCAAACCGAGAGGGATTTAGAGATGTCCTGATAGTTGCTGAATAATTTATGGTTCTTAGGAGCTGAGTTCATGTTTAACACGATTGGGAGGTGTGTATGCGATGCCGTACCCGTTTGGGCTACGAAGTGCGTGAGTTGTGTATTTGATGCTAACGTTCCTTGCTTAATTATTTCTTGGCAGTGGGATGGTCCGCATGTTGCTTGCACTTTTGATGCTCGTGAATGACATTTTCACGAGCACGTGTCTAATGTGGACGTATCGGCCTTTTGTCCTTTTTCATATTCCCATCAATTTACCACATATCCACTTTCGTGAAGTGGCAATCACCGCTACTTGGCTATTGCGCGTCAGTAGTGCATTATTGATTGAACTTTCTTATACACTTTTCTCAGCTTTCATTTTTTGGTCATGAGATCATACAAGATTTGTGAAGACTAGTTGTCCTAACATCAGTTGTTGTATCAACTGTTTTCTGCATTGACGTTGAATGGATTTGCAGGATTTATGAACAGTACTTGGCCATGAGCTCACGCAATGATTTGTAGGTTAAAGCTTCTCCACCAGTTCAACATAGCCCAATGGTGAACGTTGATCCTTTAATTATTTAGACGAGTCCCGCTACTACTTCAGTGGTAATAATATGAAGCAATACTCATGATATTTAACGGTCTTAACACCTTCTAATTATCGCGTGTTTGTTCCAGATATTGGTTTCAATACCGAGGCTCTACGTAGCAGATTTTTTTTATATCAACTCGGAGCGGAACTTGAATTCTTAGGGCACATCTCCTCCAAATGCAAACATTAGTTGGCTAGCCAATACAATGTATTGACAAGGAATCTACGGCACACCAAGTTGGCTATCACAGCTGCCTCAAAAGTCTTGCTTAGACCACCTATAGGCTTGCCTTCTTCAACTCAAAAAATGCAGTTTGCTAACGTGTCTGTTCTCCACTGCTTAGACCACTGGCTTTGAACGTGGCTGTTTCTAATATATCAGAGTTATCATTCTTCCTTTCTCTTCTCTTATCTTATATCTTAGATGCAAATAAATATTTAGGTTAATAATTGTTAGGATATGCGGAAAATCTCCGATAATTATTTGCCCGAAAAAATGACGATAAAAATAGAAGAGACGAAAAATAAATTTGGACAGTGACACGAGATTTATATGGTTAGAATGACCTACGTCCACGGGCCGGAGGGTAGAACTTCTTTATAATGTGGAGATACTACAAATACGTACACTGACGTGATACAAAAGTAGTATAACAACTACGAAGAATCAAAGCTACAAAGAAATGTCGGAGAAGTGGTAACCGAGGAATAAACCCTCGCTGAAGATGTTGTGGTGTTTCTATGGCCTGTGGCAAGTAATTTCCATCTGCGAATGGCGCCTATTTATAGGCCAAGGGAATGCCTTTCTTTGCCATGTGAACTGGTGAAATCTTCCACGGCTTGGCTGCGAGAGAAAGCAAATGAGAACCTTCTTTTAATAGTTTAATCATTCCTTCCATGTGATAAGCTTTCCAAAAGCCTCTTTTCTTCTTTTTTATATTACTGCTTTTGACAAACTCAACCGGCGTCCACAAAAGAAGATAAAAAGTTCTTCTCTTCCCACATGCCTCTTTGAATGGTCAACAACCACGTGTATCAAGCTCACCTAACAAATCTCCACCGTTAGCTTGATTCTGAAAAATTACTCCACCTTAATGTAGAAATATTTTTATCTCCCTCCGACCTTAGCCCCGACGGGCTAGTTCACCAACTTTAAAACACCAATCAAGTCCAAGCAATGCTTGAACTTGGAAACTGGAAGAGCTTTCGTAAACAAATCTGCAGGATTATCCTTCGTGTGAATTTCTTGATAAACACCTTCTTATCTGCAATGATATCACGAATAAAATGATACTTGACATCAATATGCTTAGTCCTTTCATGATACATCTGATCCTTGGTCAAATTAATTGCACTTTGACTATCACAAAAAATCCTAATAACTCCCTGATTCTGAGTTAATTCGCTGAATAACCCTTTCAACCACAAAGCTTCCTTGATTGCGTCAGTAACAGCCATGTATTCTGCTTCAGTAGTAGACAACGCCACTACATGTTGTAGAGTAGCTTTCCAACTAACTGCACAACCTCCAATACAAAATACACAACCAGTAAGAGATCGTCGTTTATCGAGATCACCTGCGTAGTCTGAATCGACGAAGCCAACGAGAGTATCACTGTTTCTGCCAAACTCCAAACAAAAGCTAGAGTATCCTTCAAGTATCTGAGAATCCACTTTACTGCTTGTCAGTGTTCTTTCCCTGGATTAGCCATATACCTGCTAACAGCACTAACAGTCTGTGAAATATCAGGACGAGTACATACCATTGCATACATAATACTGCCAACTGCACTCGAGTAAGGAATTCGTGCCATGTACGCTTCTTACTCATCTGATGATGGTGACTCAGCAGCGCATAGCCTAAAATGGCTAGCAAGAGGAGTGCTGACTGGTTTGGCATCGCTCATGCCAAATCTCTCCAAAACCTTCTTGAGGTAACTTTCCTGGGTCAGGTATAACTTACCAGCTCCTCTATCACGTCTAATCTCCATACCAAGAATCTTCTTAGCTGCTCCCAAATCTTTCATTTCAAATTCACCGTTTAATAAGGCCTTCAACTGGTGAATTTCTGCAAGATTCTTAGCCGCAATGAGCATGTCATCAACATATAACAATAGATAAATGAACTAACTGTCATTTAACTTCCGGAAGTAAACACAACCATCATACTTGCTCCTGGAGAAACCATGACCCAACATGAAAGAATCAAAACGTTTATACCACTGTCTTGGAGATTGCTTTAATCCGTATAAGGATTTCTTCAGTAAACAAACTTGGTCTTCTTTTCCTTCAACTATGAAGCCTTCAGATTGCTTCATATATATCTTTTCATCTTAATCGCCATGTAAGAACGCCGTCCGGACGTCAAGCTGTTCTAACTCCAAATCGTACATGGCAACGAATGCAAGTAATACACGGATAGAGCTATGTCTAACAACAGGTGAGAATACATCATTAAAATCAACACCTTGTACATGACTATAGCCTTTCGCGACTAATCGTGTCTTATACCTTGCATCGTCAGAACCAGATAAACCTTCTTTCTTCTTGAAGACCCACTTACATCCGACAATTTTCTTTTTCTTCGGCGGCGGCACAAGAATCCAAGTACCATTCTTGTGCAGAGACTACATTTCTTCATTCATCGCTACCAACCACTTATCAGAATTTACATTACTTATTGCCTCCGAATAGGTAGAAGGTTCGCCGCCTCCACCTGTTTCTTGCGCCACTAATAAAGCATACGAAACTAAATTCACGTACCGCTGTGGTAGTCGAATCTCCCGTCTCTCCCTATCTCTGGCTATAGAATATTCCTGCTCGATACGTTCATCTTCAACATGATCTGAGGCAGGTTCTGGCTCATCTTCTTGATCTGTTGAACTCGTAGCAGGGTCATCTAAAGGATATTTGTTGATCTCAAGCTCCACCTCGCTATGTACACTGTCCTTTTTTTCTTTATTAGAGGGATTAGTAGACTCTTTTGAAGGATGTAACATAGAAGACTCGACAAATGTAACATCTCTGCTAATTATGAATTTGGGTGACTTGGGATCAGGATTACATAATCTATATCCTTTCACCCCTGAAGCGTAACCGAAAAAAATACACTTGTTAGCTCCAGGGTCTAACTTTTCCTCGTTTACGTGCATATAAGCTGGGCACCCAAATTTGTTTAAGTTGGAGTAATCAGCAGAAGTACTGACTATACTTTCTCAGGAGTCTTGTAATTGATCGGTGAACACGGTGAGCGGTTGACAATATAACATGCTGCAGCGATAGCTTCAGCCCAGAAATCATTTGTTAACCCAACGTTGGAGATCATACATCGAGCTCTTCTAAAAGCCTTCGGTTCATGCGCTCGACAATAGGCCTGGGCTTTGGGCCGAATTGGGCCGGTTCCGGGCCGGTTCCGGCGGTTCCGGTTCCACCGGTTCCGGTTCAACCGGTTCCGCCGTGGTACCAGTTCCGATTCCGGTTCCGGGACCATTTTCCCGGGACCGGCCCAGAACCATACCTAGAACCCCCGGGCCTTTATTGGGCCGGTTCCGGTTGGAACCGGAACCGGCCCATTTAATTTTTTTTATTTTTTTTTACTTTGAAAAAATTCTTTAGAAAATATCCAAAAATTTTATTCAAAAAAAACAAAAAAAAAAAGATAAGAAAAGTACAAAAAAATAAAAAAACTACCTAAAAAATACAAATAAAAACATAAAAGAAAGAAAAAAAATACCTAAACTAAAACTTAAAAAAAAAAGGAAAAATATTCGAAATAAGAAAATACAATTTATTCGACTTGACTATTAACTAAGACGATGTTTGAGGCCTCTTCGTCTTCGTCCGAACTAGAAAAACGGAACTCGTCGATGGCGTTCTCCCGTCGGTTCTTCGATTCGGCCAAATACCAATCCTTCAATAAGGTTAGCATTGCGAGGGAAACCGGGCTAAGGCTCGCACGTCGGTCACCGATAATTCGTCCGGATGTAGAGAAGGCTGACTCGGAGGCGACACTAGACGCTTGCACGGCTAAAACGTATCGAGTGACGGCGGATAAGGTCGGATAGAGAGTCGCGTTCGACTTCCACCAGGCCAAAACGTCGGAGTCTTCAGGAGTCTGGAAGTTGTGGCTTAGGTACAGTTGGATCTCGTTCATGTTCGACCCCAACGCACGTGTTTTGGTCTTCTTTTTTTGTGCCTTCAATCTTCGTAGTAGTCCCATTGCGCCGCCGCCTCCTTCCGACGAACAGGCTTCGCTCGCTGGTACGGGTTGCTCCACACTGTAGGGATGGCGGCACATTTTGCAATATGCGGTACCTACAGAGGGATTATTTTATCCATTTCTAAATCAAAAAAATTCCATACCTTAGACCGCCGACCACGCGGTTGTTGCTTCCTTCTTTTAGTCGCCGTAGAAGCTTGGCTCGGTCCCTCGTCGGTCGCCGCCGTCGGTTCCGGTACATCGGTCTCCTCGTCGGTGTCAGCATTCCCCTTAAACGTATCGGCGTGTCCTAAAATCATAAAAACATCGTCGCTCGGGTTCGGGTTAGGATTTCTCGATGACGACGTCATTAGTACTTTAAAAATATCGAAAATAATAATTATATTGGTGTATAATAATTAGTGAGTGTATGTAGTAGTGTAAATAAAATAATTATTATTGTTAATAATATATATTAATATGAGGATGATTTTTTGAGAGTTTTTTGAGAGAGATTGGAAGAGATTTGGATGTAATTGTGAGTTAAAATGATTAAAATGAGGTGGTATTTATAGATTTTTGGTTTGGGGTTAAAAATGTAATTTTTAAAGTTTTAAAGAAAAAAAAAATAGAATGGCCCGTCGGCCCAACGGCTCGGTTCCGGTTCCGGTTCGGAACCGGAACCGGTAATCCGCGGTTCCACGGCCCGCGAACCAGCCCAGTTCATTTTAACTGGGCCGGTTACCGGTTCCGGTTTTGGGCCGGTTCTGGGCCGGTTCTGGGTTGGACCGGCCCAAAGCCCAGGTCTACTCGACAACACCATTTTGTTGAGGCGTCATTCGAACAGTGTGATGTCGAGCAATTCCTTCACTCTTACAGAATTCGTTGAACTCGGTTCCGCAAAATTCTAAACCATTATCTGTCCGCAACCGCTTGATCCGTTTTACTGTCTGCTTTTCAATCAAAGCTTTCCATTGTTTAAACGTTAGGAAAACATCACTTTTCTGTTTAAGAAAATAGACCCAGACTTTCCTTAAAAAATCATCAAAGAAAGTCAACATATATCTTGCACCACCTTTGGACGGAACACGACAAGGACCCCATACATCAGAGTGAGTATAGTCCAAAGTACCTTTCGTCCTATGGACTGGTGGCGAATTGAAGCTGACTCGTTTTTGCTTCCCGAAAATACAATGTTCGCAAAAGTCCATCTTACCAGTACTTTGACCGCAAAGTAGGCCTCGCTTGCTTAAAATCGTCAAGTCTTTTTCTCCCATGTGTCCAAGTCGCATATGCCATAATCTCATGGTATCAACCTCCGGGGATGTCGAAACTGCAACTGAACCTGTAACTGTAGTTCCCTGCAAAATATATAAATTTCCAGACCTGCGAGCTTTCATCACGACAAGGGCACCTCTGGCAATTTTCAAAACTACACATTTACCTGAGAACCTGCACCCTTGTGATTCAAGTGTGCCTAAAGAGACAAGATTCTCTTCATATCTGGAACATGTCTAACTTCTGTGAGCGTTCGGATGATTCCGTCGAACATCTTGATCTGAACTGTGCCTTTACCAACAACTTTAAACGGAGCATCATTTTCCATTAAAACATATCCACCATCGAATTTTTCATATGTGGAAAAACAATCTCAACTCCGACTTATGTGGTAAGAACAATCTGAATCTAAGATGTACTCATTATCAGACCTAACAATATTTGTAGTTGCTACAGAAATAGTTCCATCGCTCTCATCAGTAGCTAAACTAGCTTCGGCGGGTTTATTAAATTGCTGATTATTTTTCTTCTTATTTTTTAATTTAAAACAATCAGCTTTGATGTGACCCTTTTTTTGCAAAAATTACACTTTATTTCTGTACCTGGTTTTTGACCTTTCTTTAGATCTGCTACTTTCAGCGTCTCTACGTTCTGGTCTTCCCCGTGCAAATTTCTCCCTTAATATCCCTGTCTATCTGCTCTTTTGATTGTAACGTGGATTTGACACTAGAATATGATTTGTGTCTTTTCCGTATATAATCGTGTCACGAAAATGTTTTAAAGACGAGGGAAGGGAACACAACAATATTATGGCCTGATCTTCGTCCGTCACTTTGACTTCTACGTTCGCCAAATCAATAATGATAGAATCGAATTTATCGAGATGCGAAAGAATAGAAGTACCTTCCGTCATTTTCATACTGTATAGCTTCTGCTTTAAATAAAGTCGATTCTCCTTAGTCTTCTTCATGTAGATAGCTTTTAACGCATCCCACAAACACATGGTCGTCGTCTCCGTGGCAACTTCTTGTAAAACCTCGTAAGAGAGATTTAAGATAATAGCTGATCTGGCTTTCTTG
This sequence comes from Craterostigma plantagineum, assembly GCA_027422505.1. Taxonomy (NCBI): domain Eukaryota; kingdom Viridiplantae; phylum Streptophyta; class Magnoliopsida; order Lamiales; family Linderniaceae; genus Craterostigma; species Craterostigma plantagineum. The sequence continues at coordinate 8,450,363 of JAPQWV010000009.1, read as the reverse complement.
TCCAATTCATTAAATTGATCGTCCTTCATTTCGTTTGGTTTCTTCGTTACGCCTTCAAGCATCACCTCACAACCGTCTTGAATGAGTATGGCCTCCATCTTGAGACTCCACACTTCAAAGTACATTTCTGTCGAACTTTTCAATTGACATTTTTGTTATCGTCATGGTGGCTGATAAATAAATCGGGTTGGCTCTGATACCAATTTGTTAGGCCCGAAAAAATGACGATAAAAGTAGAAGAGACGAAAAATAAATTTGGACAGTGACACGAGATATACGTGGTTCGGTCAGAATGACCTACGTCAACGGGCCGGAGGGCAGAATTTCTTTATTATGTGGAGATATTACAAACACGGACACTGACGTAATACAAAAGTAGTATAACAACATCGGAGATCAAAGCTACAAGGCTATCACGGGCGGATTTTATATAATGATGGATTTTAGGCAGGAGAAGGATCAGTGGGTAGAACGTTGCAGTTTAAAAAAATTTAATGGAAAGGAAACGTTCACGAAGTTTTCATCTTGTCGGTCTTTTGAAGAGGACGATCGGTTTAGGGGATAATCGTCCAGGTAGTCAAATCCTCCGACAGAGTGACGAGGTCGCCACCATGAGCTCATCCGTGCAACGATGTAAGCACGTTAGCCTCTGTTTTCTTAGTTCATAGCTTACTAATCGTTCGGTAAAGTGTGGTGCATATCGGTATTTGAAAATTTGAAGCTTCACGTTGTGTTATTCGAACAGAAATTCTCCTATGTTTTGCGCTGATTAGCATTGTGCTTTATATTGGCTTCTTGCGCTTGTTTTTTTTCTTGTTAGAATAAAAAACCATTGCGATCGTTCTCATGGATCCAAAAATTTTGGTCTCTTTGACCGCTGAAGCACTACGAAGGATATTGAAATCTTGATCAGTTTCATCGGTCTTTGATTCGTTATAAGTTTAGTTACACAGGTGATTTCCTCTCTATGTCTCAATTGATTTTTTTGGGATTTGCAGGTGAGATTTGCACTGAAAATACACAGGAAAGTGAAGAAAACCCATTACTACCGAAATTATATTAATCTTATCTTGAATCCTCTATTAGCTTAAGCATACATTTGTATCAATGAGGTGTCCGATAACTTGTCCTTTTGTTTTCTATTGCAGCGAGCCAACCAAAGCCGTCAACAACTACAAAAACGAAAGCGATATAGCCGATGCAACGAAGAAGCTCGAAGAAGAGGTGAAGAAGCTGAAGGTGGAGAAAGCCCAATATTGGAGAATAAGCTGAGTTGGGGCACTCTCGACGCCATACTCGGTCGAGTCAAAGCCGTAAGTTCACAGCTGATCATATGAGAGAAACTGAGTTCCCAATTCAAGACAGCCGTCAAAGGGACGATGATACTCGGTCGAGTCCAGTTAAGATTTCATGGATGTGGCCCATCGAGGTTCCCTTAGTCTTAAAGAACGATGATATGGTATGTTTGACAATGATTGATTTATTATGATCTCTTAAAATTTACGCTTTGATAAAAGAAAATCATAGTAGGTATGTTTGACACACTGGATAAAAGAAAACTATATTGCATAATAAAATATTTAAATTGAATTTCTTTGCGTACCGAACAAATGAAATAATTTCAATTTACACAAGAAGATAAGTAGGGTACTGGGAAAGTTTAATTGCATATTCTAATTTGTTCCTTGCACCAGCCTCTCAAAGCAGTATGACATTATCTTAGATTGTCCTACCCTGCAAACTGGCAATAATAATGTAATAAGGCATAAAATAGTTGGACAACTGCAGTTTAATTTCTTCAAAACCATCACAATGTTAGCCGTCGATTACACCTAATAACAATTACATATATGAGATGAGGGCAATACTAAGAAAATTTTATCATTCAAAAGTCTGTCAAAAAAATAACATCTTACACGTAATTAAATTACCTTACTAAATTATAATAATTATTTATCCGGTGCAATGCCAAACTAGTATCTAAAATATGATTGTGGACTCCATCTTGAAAAATCCATTTAACGATCTAATAACCTTATATATTGGACGTGGCCAACTCGTTGTTCAACCTCATCAATTTCGTTCTTTCTTCCTCTAACTTATTTATCTAAAAGATGTAAGTAGCAATCTATATATTGTGGATGAAAACATGCATTTATACAGAGATGATACATAATTAGCTTTTATGAGTGCGTGAATGTATGTATCTATTTATATACTGTATATTTATAAAAAGGAAAACCAACTATAAACGGCCTTTCATATATTTAATAATGTTTTATTACCGCGACGCGTCTCAACAATATCATCAAGAACCAAATTACATAAATGTCGGTGGCTTAACTTCGACAAGCTTTAACGGTCTCGACTGTGAACCTAAATTTGATGAAAGTTACATGTAAAATGAAATATATACCGTGTTAATTTCTATTTGATAATAAAGAAACTTTGTCGGCAGTGAAGTAAATGGTCGATGAGTCAGTCACACCATACATTAATCTACAGGGAGAGGTCATTATTTTTATTTCACAAGGCAAATAACACATATTTATTTATATATACGAACAAGATAAACATTCATAATGTGTGTAACCTAATTATATAGATCTGTAATTCACAGAATATTAGGACCATATCAACCTACATTTTTGTTTAAACTTTTCGTTTAATGTAATTGATATGTATGCCATTTAATTCAACCTTGCAGATTGTTGGTCCGGGCTATTATTACTATGCCCCAAATATAATATTCCTTTGCATTGCATGCTATAAAAAAAAACAGACGTTTATCAAAACTTGATATTAATCGATGACTTTGCACCAACAAGTGTGACGTTTGAAATAATTCCCAAAGCAAACAAAATAAACACAACATTGCATAAATACTCCAACCTCAAGCCAAAACAAACAAACAAACCCTTATCATCCATCTTTATTTTTACACCGAAAAATTAAACAGCATATTCACTTCAACGACTTAATAATAAATCAACAAAAACAAAAAAAAAAAATACAGAAACATGACTTAACGACGCACGTTTAATTAAAACGCTTCCATAATCATGGATGAGGAATCGGCGGCTGCTTGTAGGTTTTTGGACATATGTGAACGGACCCGTATTACCATAACTCAATATCATATTCGTTTGCGTTATGATACATATCAAGGGAAAGCGTCAGACGTATATCAAAACGAGATAAATGGCGACTTTGCACTAACAAATCAAACCAAATAAACACGACAACATTGTAAATGCTTCAAAATCAAGCCAAGCCTTTATCCATCATTACACCGGCAAAATAAACAACGTCTTCGCTTCAACGATTTAATAATATAATCAACAAAAAAACAAACATTACATAACCACGACTTCTCAACGACGCATGCTTTCCCCATCAAACGCTCCGATAACCATTGATGAATCGTCGGCGGCATGCAGATTGTTGGACCTATGTATACAAGTCTTTATTGTCATGACTCTTCTTTGCATTATGATACATATCCATAAAGAATCGCCAAACGTATATCAAAACGAGATAAATGACGACTTCGCAATCCCAAATCAAACCAAATAGAAAGGACAACACTTTAAACACTTCAACCAAAATCCAAACAAACCCTTATAATCCATCTTTATTTTTACACCGGCGAAATAAACAACACTTTCAATACAACGACTTCATAATAAAATCAACAAAGAACAACAATGCAGAACCACGAATTTTCAACGACGCACGCTTTCTCCACTACACCGCTTCGACAATCACGGATGAGGAATCGTCGGCGGCAGCGGCGGCCAATGTCCGAACTTTGGGTGGTGGAAGTACTTCGGCGGAATCTTAGGGAACGGAGGCAGCTTAGGAATAATAGGCGGGCACGGAGGCTTCTTATAGATCGGCGGCTTGTAAATTGGGATCGGCGGCGGCAAAGGCTTCACAATCACCGGCGGCTTGTAAATTGGGATAGGTGGAGGCAATGGTTTCACAATCACGGGCGGCTTGTAAATTGGGATCGGCGGCGGCAACGGTTTCACAATCAGTGGCGGATTAGGCTTGTGAATAGGTAAGGACGGTGGCTTGGGCTTCGGCTTAGGCTTAGGCTCGGGTTTTGGACTGGGTTTAGGCTTAGGCTCATGCCCATGCTCATGCTCGTGTTTTGGCTTAGGCTTAGGTTTGTTAAGAGGGACGGGCGGGGGAAGAGGTTTAACTATCGGAGGTGGGATTATTATAGGCTTGTGAAGCCAAGGGTGGCCGAAGCTCTTCAAAGGGGGGAAGAACTTCTTCAACCAAGGATGGTGGAATATCTTGGGTGGCAGCGGCGGGTATTTGAAGTGGGGCCATAAGAACTCGGAAGTGCAAAGGGCGGTGGAGAATTTGACGTTTTGGGCCGGCCCGAATGTGTTCTTACCGTTGGATTGGGCTTTGAGTTCGATTTTGTGGGCCTTTAAGCCTTCGTGGGCCGGGCAAGGGATTTGGGCCGCGCTGTGGAGCTGAGCGTAGCACTCGGCGCCGCCTTTGGCGGTGAGTTGTTCTTTGGGGACGGAGACTTTGAAGTTGCCTTCTTCGTCGAGCTCGCCCGCTCCGATTCTCTTTATGTCGCCGTTCTTTAGCTTGCAGTCGATTGTCACGCCGAGCCCTATATAAAGATAAATAAAAAAAATGAAATATTAGGTAAATTCGTAATATATATATTATGTATGATTGAAATGATACATCAATCATGTCATGTACGTGCAAAGTATAAATATATCGTGATATAAGGTTGGGTTCGATTTTATTTTGACTTTGACTATCGTAATACATATGGATTTGGAACAGTACATGCGGAACAAGTTGAGATTTGTATTCCGCTATCAATGAGATTAGTCGAAATGTAGGAACTAAGATTGTCGTATTGCTGACAAGGAGAGGTAGAAATTCATTATTTTGATTGAACCTAGTCAAAATATAGAGACTAAAATTGCAGCAATATATACATCATCATCATCGATGATTTTGGTTTTACCTTGATAAGCTAGACTTGGTTTGAGGTTCTTCTCCTTACAGTCTGCGCATTCTCCATAGCCAACAACCTCGAACTGTGTTGTGTCCTCAGCATTGCAGATGCTGATTGCAAGAAATGAACAAAAGAACAAAATACGTAAAACACAAAGAGGATTAGTAACCCTCATTTTCTTTTCTTTTTTATATTTATCAAATGGTGCGTTTCATTCAAGAAAATAAAGAAAATTCAGAAGCTTAAGCTTCTTCCTTATCTTGATTATGGGTTTAGAGCACAATTTCGGGGCTTTTATATAGTGATTTCTATAGTCGATTCTTTATGTGTTATTATCAAACCGACAACGAACTTTAAATGTAATCACATGAGGGTTGGGTGACTTTGATAGTGACTTGAATTAAATAATAAATCTAATTAATTGTTAACTAATTGGAATCACGAAAATAATATAGCAGCAAAACGTGGCCATGCATGCAACAGCTTAGCAAATAGACGACCATCTTTCATTTAATGAGGTTTCAACTCTATATATGTATTTATGTAGCTAGCCAGCTCAAATGATAACTATTACTTCTATATAGATTTGTAAACTAATTTATTACAATAAAAATATGATTAGTTTCATTTTTTCTATTTCATCTACAGAAGAAAATAAAATAGGAAGCGATTTCGTTTTGATTCAAAACTAATAACCTAGCCGAATATAGCGGTGGTGGCGAACTGATGTATCACCTCACCACATTAATTAAGATGTTATATTTTTTTTAAGTATTAGGGGCCACATATATCTATTATATATATATATATATATATCATTAAATTTATTTTGTGATTATAGTTAAGCAGAACTAATACATTCACATGTCTCGCTAATTTACTCCACGCCCCAAATTTAAAAAGCAGTAATTGTTTATCTAATATAAATATATGTAGAACAGTTTCGTGTAGACAATTGAATATCTATCGTAATTATTAACTACAAAAAGACTACCAATTTTACCTATTACAACGTAAACACAGGATATTTAATATATACCGATATTATTCAAGTGCGGCTTTAAACATTTAATTCACTCTAAACAACCCTAGAAATCTTAATTTGAACATAATTAGATGAAGTGATGTAATAACAATATAATATGGGTGGTCCCCTTCTATCACAGAAAACGGTGGATGTAACGATCATGTCGTTGGCAGTTGGTATATGTGTTAATTAAACACATTGTAATTGTTTATTAAAAGAAGAAAAAGAAAAAGAAAGAAAGAAATAAATTTTTTAACGAGGTCTCATTTATGAACACATATAAAAGATGAGAAGGCTAGGAATTTATAAGAATCATGTAAAAACATGTATCACTTTCTATATGTGGCAATTGTTGATTACTTTTATGCATTGGCCAAAAAATCAATTAGATTTTATTATCGTCGCAAACGCCACAAAATTAGGTAAAATACAGTTGGATATTAATTTTGTTGGAACCTCCCATTATTTATTTGAAAGGGAATAAATTAGTATATATGATTTTTTTTGTGCTTTTAGTTCACAGAATTTTATTATGATTCCTTGCAATATGGGCCTTTTCTGCTGAACTAATAACATAAGCCCAATAACAGCTAACATATGGGCCTGAGCGACCATATCAGCCCATATTATTTCTTGTCATTGTCATTACACTCTCTGTTTTTGTTCAAGAATTTATTCTATTTTTGGTAGAATTTTTATTGAATGGTATATTCTATATACTATACTAGTACCAGTGCGTTCAGCTGTGCAATTATTTCAAATTAGTTTGAACATTTTACTTTATTAATTATGTTATTGAAAAATAAAAATTTAATTTAAGGATAAAATTATAATAAAAAAATAAGGGTTAACATTGAAACTAAACATATCAAATTAACATACCAATTTAATAGTTTATCTATAAGTTATATAGACATATAGCATTAACAATGGCACAGAACATCATATTATTTGTTCGAAGAGTTATAATCTCCATAGAAATCCAAAACCAAAACTTTTATTTAGGGAAGCCCATATAGTTCCCCTGGCCTGCTGTAATTATGCAATAGTAGAGGGGTCTAATTGTAAGAAAATAAAATTTAGCATGGTACATTTCAACACGTGTGCAGATATTCAGTGGGACGAAAGTCCAAATACAGATGAACCTCAATTGACACACACACATGGTTTTCTTTGATTTATTTCCAAACCAGTGGGCATAAAGAAACTATATATATGTAATTAAATTATAAAAAAGGGCACCTGAGAGAATCAATCAAACTAAAATTAAAAAAAGCCCATCTTCATAGATAGGTGTGTTGGGTGTGACAATCGAGTTTGATAAATAGTCGGTCAGATTCACTATATATTTTTTCTTTTCTTTTTTCTTTTTCAGTTGCCCACTAGTTTGGTACTTATCGATTATCACATACTTTTAACATAAGATAAAATAGTGATATAAAACTGGTATTATTATTTATTACATGCAATATAGGGGGGAGTAGTAATAACTGGCCAGTAAATCTAACAGACGTTGGTATAAGATAAAACCATCAAACTCTTTAGTCTTTACTCTCCTAAGAAGTCTATAAATAAGAACCTCATTGTGAGCCAAACTTCAAACATATTCTCAAGGAAAATATAATAGAACGAGTATTTTATAAAAGTGAAGATATTATGGTCAAGAAAGCAATTGAATCCCCTGCTATTACATTGGCTTCAATTGACCAAAAGCTTGCCATGGCCAAGCGCTGTTCCCATGGTAATAATCAATCTAAATATGTAATATATTTGAATAAATTAACAGTTTACTATGTTTCTTGGATTTATATATAAATAATTATATATTTGTTGGTGCAATGATTTTTGTAGAGGGTGTAATGGCCGGAGCTAAAGCAGCTGTGGTGGCAACTGTTGCAGCTGCAGTTCCAACGGTAATTTTATTTTATCTTATTTTTTGTGACAATCTTTTCGTATAAAATAGAAATTGAATATAGTATTTGGTCTAAATCTCAGTTGGCAAGTGTAAGGATGCTGCCATGGGCAAGAGCCAACCTCAATCCCACAGCACAAGCTCTCATATTATCCACTGGTATGTATATGCATATATATTATATATGCAACTAAGTAACGTAATTATATAGTAACGATCTAATTATATGATTTTTTTTTAATGCTAAGTTGGTGGGATGGCTTATTTCGTCGTGGCTGACAAGACTGTGCTTGCAACTGCTCGTCGAAACTCGCTAAACTCTCAGTCTTCGGACAAGAATTAACTAATTAAACACAAGCTTAGCACTTTTTAGTTGCAGTAACGTCGCCTTGTCTCTCTCTCTCTCTCTCTCTCTCTCTCTCTCTCTCTCTCTCTCTCTCTCTCTCTCTCTCTCTCTCTCTCTCTCTCTCTCTCTCTCTCTCTTTATCGGTCATGTAATGTTTTTAGAAATATAAATAGTACCATAACATGCATTTATGGTATTAAATGAAATTTCCTTGTATTATGTTCGACCAACTTTTGGCCACTAAAGTAAAATGCTAAGTCCCATTTCTCATAAAAACAAAGAAGCAAAAAGAATAAATAAATAAATTGACCCTTAATTAGTTTTTAATACCTAAACCACACCCATTAGTCCACTCCCAACCGTTGAAAAGATATTCCAAAGATTGCGAGTTACTATATAATATACTATGAAATTGCATTCACTTTATACTATATTTAATGATGAAGACTACGGTAGTAAGTGTGAGATACATCCAAATAATAAAAGTAACCCAATTAAGCCCAAATATAATGAGCCTTCAATGGCCTAATTATAAATATAATTAACAATTGGGTATTGGCTCAATTTACAGATAAAAAACCTGAGTAAAAGAGGACGAAGGTTCATCTTATATAGAAAAAGCTTCACTTTTGTCAAGCTAAGCCTGATTTCGATTAGTGTATATATGTTTTGTTCGTTTATGGATTCTTAGTTAGCAACTAATATAGAATTTGTATATATATATATATACTAGAAATTTAGAGGCCGCGCCAAGGCGCGGCGATAAATGCCCAGGTTAGCTTTGATTGTGTGTTAAAGGATCGAAGTTTGATTGAATGACACGACCGTTTATTGTAGTTCTTATGATTAAGTGAATAGTATGGATGTCCGAGAGAAATAGCGAGATTCTTTTGGATAGAGATAAGAGAAGTAATGTCGTCATGGACCAGATTAAGTCCTCGAAGGCTGGGAGATCTAGCTTAGTCCAAACCTGACCTAACTTCTGAAGTGGTGACATATATAACATTATCAATATAGTAGGTTAATAGGCAATCTTTACTGGAGCTGCACATAAGGCGCAAAATTAAATACCCATATTTTGCTTATATATGTAATAAATCAGAAAAAATTAGCCAAGTTGTAAACTACAAGAAGAACATATTTTTATTATCATTGGAATATATAAAGGGTAAAGTTATAAAATAACATGATTATATAAAGTAATTATTCTTTCACGAGTCTTTGTATCTTTTATTAGACAACGCCTACACAAGGCCATCTAAAGCAAACCACAAATGCAAACGCATTTTATAGTAAATGTCGCATTTTGCAATAATAGATATACAACAGCTACATGCATTAAACGCAAGAGAATATTCTTTTAATATAACTATTAATATCATGGTGTTGTTCTGTTAATTCAACATGTGTACTGTAAATTATATGTTTTTAACGTAATATCTCATAATAATTTTTTAATTCTATATGTGTGCTACAAACAATATTTAACCACTATATTAAAAACTTATTACTAAAACTAAAGTGTAAATGTTAAAATAAATGCAATTTATAGTTTATAAATATAAGTATACAATTTCCAATTTCTTTAATATACTTTTATTTATGTTATGTTTTTGCAATAAAAGGTCTTATTTGTAATTTAAACAACAAATGCAATTTTGCGTTAAGATGCAAATTTGCATTAAAAAAGGGAGAGAAGTAAAAAAAAAAACGTATTTTCCGTTTGCAGTACTGTTGGAGCGTTTTCACTGCATTTTTTACATTTGTGTTTTGTTTTAGAGCACAATTAAATATGGTTTAAAAAAACAATACCGTTATAAATATGTTGACAATCCAACAAAACGGTAAGCATTGAAATACATGTGACATATATATCTGGATTTTTTCATTGAATAGTTTAACAAATATTACCAAAACCATAATTTCTTCATATTAAATTACCCAATAATCTGCAAAAATAGTAAAAAGGCTTCTAACGTTTTAGAGGGGCTATATCCGTGCAAATTATACTTTTTAGTTTTTACCATAATTTTCATATTGATTTACTACTGAAATAATCAAGGATCACTAACGACGTCGTTTCATATAAGACAAAAAGTTTCTCCACGGTACAAATAAGTTAATCTCATGAGAAATTGTAGGTTAATAGGGTATCATTGCGCTGTACTATAGATTACGACGAAAACTTACTATTCATTCTACCATTCGCATTTATAATATATAATATATGTATATTAAGACAACATGTGTAATAACATTTCGAACGAAGTAACATGGCAAGAGGTAATTTCTCAATTCAATCGAATATTGAAAAGACAGGCAAAAGCTTCACGTTTCAGTTCAGCCAAACAACACTGGCAAGTGCAATGCAAAAGGTGGGTTAGCTTCACGATTCTTCTTCTCTTTCTTTGCACCACTGATGACAAATATTTTAAGTTACAAAAAGAACCTTTTTAATTCATCTGAGTTTGCCAAGTTCAACTTTCTTCTTCAGAGCTTTCTGACCATGGTAGACAAAGGAATCCACGATTCCAGCAACAGTGAACACGCCTGGAAAAAGAGATACGAAAGACGTAATTTGTCGAAGTTTCATAGAGAAGACGAAGAATCGAATAGATAATGCTGATGGTAACAAAGGAATAAAGAAGTTAGGAATTACCTCCAACAATAGCACAGATGTGAGTCAAGAAGTGTAAGAATGATGCATGATGCTCTGTGAAGGTCACCTGATACGACAAGCAAACATCAAAGCTCAGAAACTGAAACCAATCAGCAGAATTAAATGAGTTTTCGCCTCTATCTCATCTGAGTTTTCTATCAAAATGAGGCAACAATTAACAGTGTATTGTAAAAAGAGAAGATGGTAGAGGTTAAGCAATGACCAACCTTTATTGGAGAGAGGTCATATATAAAGAAGACTCCAGGGAGTGATCTGAAATGGTCTTCTTCGGCGCTTTTGTAGTGTTCGGTTACTGAGAACTTCACAATAAAACAAAAAAGTCGTGCCTCAATAAATACGAGACGCGAGAATAGTGCTGCTAATTGAAATTTTGAATTCTTCAAGTGACTTAAATTACCTGATTAGACTGAATCGTATGACCTCCAACATTGGTGTATATAGTTGGAACAACCTGTAAAAAGAAGATATACGAAACCTATTGCATAAAGTAAATCACGCAATGTGCCAACTAAAGGAAAAAGTCGATCTTTTTATCACGATTTAGACATTCAGGATAGCCAACAACCTTGACAAAATACTGATAAACTCCGTTAGGCGTTTGTTGCACCCACTGCACCCTGAATGAATATAAGTAGCACAGTTGATCAATTTTCTAGTTAAAATAACTAAACTAAACATCTATCGTTATCCTGTTCTAATTCTTTGTTAAGGTTCTTGGAGAAGTAGATTTAAAAAAATATATCAACTAGAATTTTGCAGCAACATAAAATCCCACGGATCCTATTGAGAAGTATTACATGAGAAAATGAAAGAAGTTAGAAGGACAACTATACCCATCTAATGGATTGACAATGCCAGGGATGGGATCTCCAAATGACAATTTGTTGATCTTGTGGCTTATCTGCAAGAATGATAAATCAAGGAACATTACATCACCACTGAAAATAACTAAACTAACTACGTGTTGAAAAGGGAGAGTATTCGATAAAAGAGTCAAGATTCTTACATTGTAACTTTCCGTCTGTAGAGCTAGTAACTCCATAAGATTAGCACCCTGTTGATGGAAGCTTTTGCCAGGGGCGAAATGGAAATTTCCTGCCACTTTATTAACCTCAAGGGAACCGTGTATATTGCATCCTTCTCCTTCTTCTTCTTTCACTTTTTCTACAAAGCCTTCTCTTTTGCACTAACAGATGTATTACATGGAACCAGTAAAAGTAAGCAAGAATGTGAAAACGCAATTAAGCGATACTTAAAAAATCAATTACGTACACAAAACACAATCACTATTGCCCACAACCAAGTCATGATTGTCATCTATATCAAGTGATAAGGAAAGAAGCGCTTCCCATAGTAAAAAAAAATAAGCAGCGAAACACCAAACAAAATCACACATATCAATCCCAGATAAAACATGCAATTTAAGAACTGATTCTCCATTCAATATTATATAATTTTAGGATAAGCAGAAAAGAAATTGCACTAACCTGATCTATCAGATCTGGATTAGTAAGACCCCAACCCTTTAAACGATATGCTTCACGAACCTCTTCACACGAGTTGCAGCAATGCTCGTCAGACTGCAAGCAAACGAATATGAAATATAGACAAGTGAGAACACACCATTCAAATATATTACCAGCAACTTTATGGAAAAGGAGCGTATTATTTCGGGATAAGACACAAATAGAGATACCGTCTCAGCACCAAAACATGAACCACAATAAGTTTCGTTGTGTTCTAGTCTGCCTCCATGTTTCTGCAAAGGCCTTTCAATCTGTAATAACAAATGCAAATCAGTTGCAGTTTAACTCACCTATACATATGCGTAACGCTCGTGTGTGTGAGAGAGTACAAAAATGGTCGAAACTATCCACTAACCTTGGGTGCACCGATTCCATCTTGCCTCACTGCTATGACATTGCCATGAATATCAATTCTCTTCTTGAAGATGTCATGCCTCTACAATTTTAGGATTCATATTGAAATATGTGGAACAATAGCAGCAACAAGAAAAGACATTTTTTGGATATCCATACAATGGAAATAAACTGAAGATATCAGATTCATCACGTACTATGTCAAGATGTCGCTCCCCACTGATATCCATGGTATCGACGCTTAATAGAGTGCATGGAATGGAAGGAAAAGTGACATCAAACTGCAATCAAAGAGGGGCAAAGAAGTTGTACATAGAGCCTAAGAGAATTAAAAAATCAGCATTGTTCATCACCTAATGAGCTCAGCAAGGGGATCGAAATGAGGATATTGCATAAGATAACCAAGAACAATTACATGCAAGATTGAATAACTCTTACCACCAAAAGTTTGTGCTACGATTTCGAGTTATCCAAAATCTAAAACAAAATAAAACTGGGGCATCTTCATATCTCGACCCAAAGTAAGATGACTACGAGCATAACAACATCAATGGAGATAACTCAACTCAGAGACTTGGAAAACAGATAGGTGCAGATCATAAAAGATGGTCAGCTAAATGTGATTCAAAGGTCGGTCACCATACATTGATATGCAGTTTTCCTCCCCTCGACGTATCTACTATAAGCTTTGTATCCGTAACCGTATGAAGGTAGAGTCCTGCATAAGAGTGAATTACTTCGACATCCATTTCTTAGTATAAGGGTGGAAATATAGAGGAAACGTCCGACTCCAAATATTGCATGTTCGATGTTGCCTCCAAAAAAATGACTCAGAAAAAGCTGAAATCCCAGGAAAATGTATGTTGCAGTATATGAAAAATCTGGAATAGTTACAATCATATTCCAAATTTGTAAAAAAAAAGTACATATGGGCCACAGTTAAGAAAGAATTGAAACAGCTCTGCAAAGCCAGAATACATTGAATCACATCATAAGATTATATCATGCAACTCCGAACATATTCAGATCAACACATACCCTATCGAAAATCCCAGTGCTTTTTATTTCCCAACCATTTAAAAATTTCACCGAACTACTGACAACTGGAAAAAAACTACAATATATCAAACTGATCTCATTCTTTCCAACAAACAAAGAAGCATGAAACTAAAGCACTGGATCACAATACACCAACACACAAAACAAAATCCTCGAACAAGCTACAAATCCCATAGAAAAACAAACAAAAAACATAAGAAATGCCACGCAGAGGATTACGAAATCACTTACTGAACTCAGAAATGAAAAGCAAAGCAATGACAACGGATGACACGAGCGTTATAACACCACCAGAAAGCGATCGGCTGTAGAAATCTTCATTAACCTTAGGATAGGCATCCAAATTACGCAATTTACCGAACACCCTATTCATGGCTAACAGCGATATCTCAATTCCACCACCCCTTTTCCAATCTCCGCTATATCTTTAAAATTATCGACGCCGACGGCCCTTATACACCACAAACGTTAATCTTCGATCCCCGCGAAGAAACCCAGCCAAGGGACTCCGGTTTCTTCAGTAATTTCCCCAAATAAATTACGGGGCAGCGAAGATCAACCGAGGGGCTTGAGCTGAGCCGGCGACGAAGAAAGGAAGGATCAAGAAAAGGAAAGGGTTTGAATCGTTTGACTTGGAAGAAAGGAAACTCTTTTACACGGATACCCTTCCACACCTGTTCTTTTTCTCGGTGTTATAATTTAATATTAATTTGGTTAACTAAATAATTAATTAACTCGTTCAACCGTCATTGTGTGATTAGTGATTCATAATTATGGAACGCAATTAAATTACGTGATTAGTGGTTAACCCTATTGTGATGACACGTGGCAACGATATGCCCCCAATCCGTCCTCAAACTACGTATGTGGATTTTTTTTGTGTACATGTGCATTGTACGAAGCTGAAGAGTTGTTTTCTTTGATGACATGGCTGGCTAGGAGTCTTTTTATTTAGTTTTTTGGTTCAGTTTGTTATAAGTAATGCAAGTTCATGGACCAGCAATTAAATGTCCCCCTGGCCCCTTGGGACTTGAAACTTTGATGTCCTCATACACGTTCCACGAGAACCGAGACATATTCGTTGTATCCAATTGACATGGAATGCCTAAAGTCTTATAATTAATAATTAATGCATTTGTGAGTAACTGTTCATCCACATTGATGACACATGTACCGTCTTACAATTAAACGTGACCCGTTTCACAAGATGCAGTGGACACCATCACCACCGAGTCGGAAACTCTTTGCCGTCGGAGATCAATCCTGAGAGCTGGTTCCTCTTCAGAAACGATCAAAACCAGGAGCAAATTTCTTACAGAAGTTTCGAGCTATGGCAGACGCAGACTCATCGTCACCATCATGTTCAACAGCACAGTCAGCTTCAAGATCTTTATACCTCGGTCGGGCTCGCCGTCGGGCCGAGCCGTTTCAACATCGCCTCCGACCAATCTTATCATCACGAGCCGTCGTCGTCTTCGAGGCCGCCGGCTGATAGGTGTTGATGTAAATTCTGCTTCCAAACATGGAATTAAGGTTGCTCGCATCCCCAGTGCTGGCACAGGAAATGCAGCTTCTTGTGCTGAAATGGCCATTTATCTGATGTTGGGCCTCCTCCGCAAGCAAGTTGGTCTATTATTAATTTCGATGATTTTCCACATATTATTGTAATAGATTTCAACGCACCATCTGGGGATTTGTGAACTTAGTTCTGAACTGAACTTTCTCGCTCTTCATTCCTCTGTTACAGTACGAAATGCAAGTTGCTGTGAGTCAAAAGAAGCTCGGTGAGCCGATCGGGGATACATTGCTTGGGAAAAAGGTACACTTTCGACAAACAATTCTCGTGTGTATCTGAATTAAGCATGTGCATCAAAGGAGGCGTTCTTGTCCGTGTAATCCCATTACTAAGCACATTCCACTGAGTGTAGATATTCATCTTGGGATATGGAAACATTGGTATACTCTTAGCCAAGCGTTTGCGACCTTTTGGAGAAAGATTTTCGCTACTAAAAGAAGCTGGTCTGTGACAATTCCCGACTCATCGGTATCTAATGATGGTATTAAGAACTCCACCTCTTACCATAATATATTACAAAGAAACGTGCCACAATTACCATATATGTTTTGTTATTATTGTTTTAATAAAAAGCAAAAGGATAATACTGCAATAATTTTATACGGCACAATAAAAGAATGAGAAGTGCAAGGCCGATCGAAGGAGATGATGCCTGAGTATCGTGGGTGCGATGAGCATACGTTGGCTGCTGAGAAGAACTGCCTTCAGCTTGGGTGGAAAGGGGAACTATGAATGCTCCATTGTGTCTGATTTTAGGAAGAGGTGCTTGGATTGTTTACTGATTGATGTGTATGCATTGTTTGCTAATAAAACTGCAATCCCTTTCGTGCCTATTCTTCAGGCTAAATGCTGGCCCCGGTCTCACTGCTGCGCCTTGGTGTCCACCGTCGTCGAGAACACATCTGTGCCATACAACAATTGATGCAATAAACAAGGTACATTATATTCGATGGATGGGGAAGGAATACCAAGTAAAAAGAGTAGACCTCATTAACACAATGAGAATAAATAAAAAATATATTAAGGAAAAATACTTTTTAATTTATGTAGTTTGGATTTTGTAAGGAAAAATATTGCAGGCAACGAAAGTTATATAAACAAAGTTTGTTCAAGATTTTCTTTGAATTGCGGAAAAAAAATTGTATGTCGATAACCTCGTTTGTGCTAGACTACAGTTGCAAATGAACCGAATATTTTTGCTCGATTCTTAATTCAATTCGAAATTTAAGATTTGAATTCGAAATATCAAATCTAAGTAAGAATATTTTAGTGGTTAAAGATTGCGTCTTTTCTGTTCGGGATCGTTGATTAATGAGATGTTTGTTGCATTTCATACGGTACTTTTGGCGGATTTTTTTTTCCAGTATAGAGTATTGATTTGGTTGAAGATATGACGATAATAGCATATTTATTATTGTAGTTTTTGCATGAAGTTTTTAATGAGTTTTTCTATGTCGTTCTTTTCTTCTATTTATTCATCAGATATCTGTTTCTCAAGTACATATGAAGTCAAGAAATTGTGCTTCTTGTTGTTATTTCTTTGATTGTATGGACAAAACTTATTCCGAGTTTTTTTTGCTCACCTTCACTTGCATTTGGAGTTGCCCACCTCAGATCCATGATTAGGTATCAAGATTGCTCGAATTATTATTTGAAAAGGGTGTTGGGTATTTGTCATCTTGATGATTATGAAGACTGTGTGAAAATGGTGCATTCGCTTTTTGTCAAGTGTGAAATATTACTTACATTGTGATAGGAAGAAGACGTCGTTGTTTTATTTATTTATATTTTTATGAACCTGGGTGGTTTCGGAGTAATGCTGTTGTAATTTTATTTTTCTGTCAAATTACCTTCAGCTGCTCAAGCTTCTGAGAGAAGCAATCGCTTTTGTTTGCGAGCTTTATTCGATTCGACCGATCTTTTGTTTGATTCTGAGAAATTCCATTTCCAAGATTCATCTGGTTTGCATACGAGTTAATCGGGTGCACACGGAAACTAAAGCAGAACATTGAGTTTACAGCTTGCCGTGTCAAAGCTGTTCAGACCGACCTCTAAGGCTTGAACAACTAGCAGAAAAATGAAAAGTTTTCACTGGATGTAGTGAAGTCTCATTTTTATACAAGAGTCATTAATTTTTTTATCCCATTAACTTCATTGATGGTTTTCTTAGAAATTTGAGACGTGGGACATAGAAAATCTGCCTTAAAAGATGGGTTTCTCAACGTTATGTTGCTTTGTGCCGTTATCGAGAAAGGTCTTTCAAGTGTTTGAGTAAAGGTCTGTACGAGATTGTGCGCTTTAAACAACAATAAATGGTAGGCGAGTTGCTCAGGGGTATGCCGAAAGATTTCGAAATATATTTTGTATGAACAACGATTCATTGTGACCGTTTGTTTTATTCAAGAAACTACAATGTTAGAGTTGAATGGGTTTTAAGGCGTTGTTCGAACATTTTCTCCTTACCGCTTAATGTGTTGTAATTCAGTTTCTTAGTTACCTTCTGAACAAAGGTGTTTTTTCAGCTATTGTTTTATTCTAATAACGTCAATGTTAAATATTTATTTATTAGAAGATGGCTTATATGTGGACACATATTTAATGATTTCGGTTCATATAGTCATACAAACTACTGTAATCTTCCAAAATTGCAGCCGCACAAGTTAGAGTCTTACATTTGTGTGTAGCATTACACTGGAGTAGTCTTACGAAGTTCGCAGTCGTACACTTTTACAAATTACTGCAGTCATACGAAGTTCGTAGTCGTACACTCTTACAAGTTACAACAATTTTACTAAGATCGCAGTCGTACGCTCTTACAAATTATTGCAGTCTTCCAGAAAAGCGCAATTAAGTAGTCTTGTAGTTCGCAGTCCTACGAAGTTTGCAGTCATACAAATTGGTGCAGCCTTCTAGAAGTGCAATCGCGAAAATAAGCAGTCTTACGAAGTTTCACAACAATATCGAACAAACTTCTGCATTTCCATAGAATTTTGGTATCGGACTTTGAATTTGATCTGCACCCTATGGATGACGCTGGTGTCTTATCTCATGAATGATAACATAAAATATTGAGTCTAAGAATGGTACACTTTTGCTCGGGAAGAGATTATCTAAAATGTAATGTTGCAACATAGTATCATGGAGATAATTCGAGAATCACCATTTATGTTATTTGAGACTAAAGCTTTTGAAAGTGATATGCATGACTTATGAAAAAAGGTTTAATCTTTCTCTTATGAGCATATTATGAGCATCAAAGAAGACGACGTAGAAGATAACGAGTTCACCAACATAGTATACCACGGTGTTTTCAACACCATCGACCGACATACCGTGTCGTCGTTTATTATGAATACGATTGATGAAAACATGTTTTATCGTATTTAAATTAAGGAGTTGTATTACTTTTCCGCTTTTAATTAAAAATGGAATGATTGATGTATATAATTGAAAGAGATAATCCATCTTAATTGAATATTATTCAATTTTCATGACAAGAAATTATATGTTTGTAAAAAGAAATAGGCATGTTTTGCGGCCTTTTGTTCAAAGGAAGACGTATGTGCCTCAAACATATCTGGAACCATATGCAAGAAGAGTTATAGTCATAAAGGGGTGCCTCACAAGTTGTAGACTTTTCTTATGCCCGAATCAATGGGATTCAATTTGATCTTCCTTTCAGAACCACGTAACTTTATGTAATTCAATGACAAAAAGTTTATAAAACATGTGCATGGCATATTTCATGAGTCCATAAAGTAATGTTACTTGGCATGAAAATCAAAGGTATCATTGCTAAGTTATTTGGATAACTATTTATTTCCCGTTTGTGATAGTTTTTCTGCTCAGATATTGGAGAGGGAACTACCAAGTGAAGGGTTTAGACGGAAGTCGAACAAGTTGGTCACTTATTAGTTTTCGAAGTGATGTGTTATTAATTTTTCTCATCGTATGATCTCTTAAGGATGTTAATGGAAGCACATAATATTTTAGTCTGAAATCCTCTTCTATCCTTGCAAATTCCTGGCCTGTCCTTCGAAACTTTCCCATGATGTTCGATCAAAAACGTCGTCACCCATACAAGGCCTACAAGAATGCAAAAGGAAGAATGGTTCGACTGAATCTCATCTCATATCATCTCCGAGCTCGGGCTCCCTTACATGCCTCAAGACCAGGTTAGAAGTTATCGGTATATAATCAAAGAGTGGTAAGTGTAATGAACTGATCCATGGGGCATTCAAGATGATGAAAGATCATCAGATTTGTGGGCTACACTTTTGAAGGACGGACCTGAAATCGAGCAAAGCGAAGCATTATACATATTAACAGTGCCAAAATATATGATTGCGTGCTGTATGAATGCAGATAACGTCGCCTAACTTGTAATTAATGGCAACATCTGTGAAATTAATATGGATAGGCTTTTGGGCTGACTGTGCAACAAATATATGATTACATGGAAAATGTTAAACTCCCGAGTCGCATCGAATCTCCTTAAGGTAAGATCTGTCCTCGACCAGTGGAGAGTTCCATCTAAAAAATAAACTTTCTGGCAAAATCAAACTGCACAACGGATGACTGTAGGAAGGCTATTCAATTATGCCAATGAAAGACTGCAGTGAATTTCGTGAAGTGTGAACACTTCGCAGGTGTAAGACTGCACTCAGGAATATAAGAATATGACTTCTGTGACTTTAGGAGCTTTATTCAGGTATGAATTAAATGGTGTATGACAGTTCCCTGTGTATCAATTATGACTGCATACATGAATGTAAGAATGTGGGGTGTATGACTACAGGTAAATTTGGGCAATTAAGAAGGTAAAGCAACAGGTTTACAGAGGTGTAAGGCTGCAGTGAATTTCGTAATGTATGAAGTCTTCCACAAGTGTCAGAACTCAGAAATATAATACGACTTCCATGACTTACGAGCTTCATTCACGTATGAATTATATGGTGTATGACAGCTCCCTATGCATCACTTATGACTGCAAACAGGAATGCGCCTATAAATGTCTGAGTTCGAGTTTCATGAGGGCACAAATACAACAACAATGAGCCCCAACATGTAACATTCTGGGGTGAATCACTGCAGGTAAAATCGCTGTTGAACCGACATGATCAATGTTGTCTTATAAATCCTAATTGACGAGTCTTTTGCAATATCAATATTAGAACACCGCATGGTAAAAGCATCAGAACCCTCTATAGTCTATAGATTAATTGTCAACCTGTGAGACTGAAAGTCTGAACGACTGTAACAGCACTGAAATGTATCAATTTCGGTATTTATGATATTTTAACTTTGAGGATAAAACATTTAATAAGATTTGTCATTTATGTAGAGTTTGTGTTGTCCTGTAATTTATTTAAAAAAAGTATTATATTTAAATGCATTTGAGGGGTCGGCTATGAAAAGACCACATTATTGTCTTCCCAATAGTTGGTCGATTAACTGCATTCCAGAAATCCGAGTGCTCATTCTATCGTGATAAAGAGTAACAACATGTAGCAGTCATACACTATCTATTTAAATAGACAGGAGGTTAGTTGTTGTATGACACAAATGTGCTTTAAACAGATAAGACATCAATTGTTGCATGGCAGAAATGTGTTAATGCTGTTTTGTGATCTATGTGTCTTATTCTATAGCTGAATGGACTATTCTGCTGGATGGATGCGATGTGCTTGGACAGATTTAGAAAATTTAAGAGATGTATGACTGTGACAAACAGGGGCGGATCCAGGAAATTTTAGTCGGGGGGGCCGTATATTATTTTTATCCCGAATTTTTTCCGACTTAACTGACTATGATTTACATTGAGCACTCCTAAAAGGTATTTAAAAAGAAAAAAATAATTATAAAAATTATAGTCTTTCTATTAGAGTTCTGAAAAAACTTATTTTTATTTTTCCTTTAATATGGTGAAATAATTAGAAAAATAAAGACAAAAAAATGAGAAAGGAAGCTAAAGTTTCTAGCACAAAATATGAAATTGCGATATAAAAAAAATCTTACACGTTGTAAAATTAGCACAGAAAAAATACCAATATAAGAAAATAATAGATAACCTTAAATAAGCTCAAACAACAACAACATATCATAATATTGATAAAAATATTAAAATAATAATAAAACAATAATATATGCTATGAGAAAAAGTGAAAATAACACAAGTCATATATCTTACCAAAATAAATTGCAATATTTTGTGAACTTTTTATTTAATACCTTTCTTTATTCGGCAAGTGATTTTTAATCTTACTAAGGTCAATAAT
This sequence comes from Craterostigma plantagineum, assembly GCA_027422505.1. NCBI lineage: Eukaryota > Viridiplantae > Streptophyta > Magnoliopsida > Lamiales > Linderniaceae > Craterostigma > Craterostigma plantagineum. The sequence continues at coordinate 8,428,609 of JAPQWV010000009.1, read as the reverse complement.
TAAAATTTGTCTAAATTTTTATAAATAGGTTTGTATTGCAAGTGGAATATTATAATATAAAGGTGAGAAATAAAAGAAAAAGAAAAGAAAAAAGTTAAAACTCGCTAAGGAAAAAAAACCAATATAAAACGAAGCAAAATAATATAAAAAGACAAAAAGAACAAATATTGGCACTAGAACCGAATCGAACCCGCGACCATTTACATGGAAGACAGCTACCATGCCACCATGCCACATGATAATTTAGCATATTTATATAAGAGAAACACATTTATACGTTTTAATACTATATAATACATGTATAGTACTAAAAATTTCGAAAATTTTCGGGGGGGCCGTGGCCCCCTCGGGTCCTATGCTAGATCCGCCCCTGGTGACAAATGTTAAAATGCTTAGGATGTAAGACAGTAAAGAAATTGTTTGGCCATAGATATTTGTCAAATCTGTGCCGTTTCTATCATGCGTATAAATCAACGTACCACAAAACCTGTATGCATATCAGGCAGCGTACAATTCTTCATGACAAAAATATTGCTTCTAATTTTTTCTTTCATTCATACAGATATTCCATGAATATTTTGCATCATCTCTCATAAATTGAAAGTAAATATTTGTATAAGAGAAGGTCCAGTTTGAATAACGAACAACATCAATTTGTTTGGTAACTTTTGAATTACTCCGAATATGTCCATACAATTGATTATGCTCTTGTGGTTAATAATAATGATACTATACGGCAAGTTCTATGTGTTCATGAATGTCATTTATTTTGGACATCAAATACCGAATGTAAAGGTTAGTTGTAATCGAAGGTATGCGGTACGCGACTAAAAATAAGTAAATTGTCTTATAATATTCCAGTATATTGTACTTATATAGTGCATATGGCTTGCATGAGATTTTCATCTCTGCCCGGATAAAGTGATGATAGTTGGTAGATGTATGACTGGTAATGCAAGGCAGTCTGATTAACATGTGAAATACAGTTTATTATGTTTGTCAGTGTCACCAAAAAAGAGCCGTCTACGCAATGACTATACATTATCACTATCACACTTATCGACATTAATTAAGTTGCCAGCAATAATTAATGACAAACTCATCGATACTTCGTTTTTACAAATATTGTAAGAGTTGTCAGGTTGAAAGCTCGCTTATAAATTATTGCATATCAGTTTTGATAGATTTTGCATATTTGAGCGATGTATGTCTTTTAAGGTTGTAAGACATATGTATGTCTTTTAAAGTTGTAAGACTGCTCAATATGAAAGATTGATAATAAATTGAACGACTGTTGATATTCGACAAATCTGCGCCATTTATATCATGCATCAAATTAGCATGCACGCAAAATTGTATGCATATCAATAGGCGTACAGTTTTTCACGAAGAAAGAAATGCTAGAATAATTTTTTTTCATTCATACAGTTTTCCCATGAATATATGCACTTTTTTTCTACTATTACATTAAAGAAAAATAGGCTGCTAACATTCTACGCACAAGTTGACAGAATGAAATTTTTATACATTAGTTGTATTGTTCCGTAGAAGTTCGAATTAATCAAGTTACTTACATATAATATATATTTCATCACAGAATTTGTTTCATAGAATCAGGTGTCACAGTATTAGTCTTTCCCACCTGTCTTTGTGTTATTATTATATTTTGAATAAAAGTAAATTATGCAGCTGTAATTATATGTATATTAAGTATTGAGCATGAAAAACGATTTAACTTAATTTGTTTCATAATAGTCTTACGAGTCTTACAATAGTATATGATATATTGGTTCAAGCTTTCTGCAGTCATACAAATGTCAGCTTCAAACAGTCTTATAAATATCCATCAACCGGCGCACATTCATCCTCCATGATTACATATTTAGGGTTATTTATTGACTTTCCAGTTTCATTCATGTGAACTACGGTGCAGCATAATAATATGTAGAGTTCCAACAATCTTAACTTAATTAAAATAGAGTACATTAATTGCATGGTTGCCAATCGTCGGATGATAACAAAGTTGTGCATCTTTTTCATGTTACTCAAAATACAGAAACATTGGATGGATATTAATGTTGTTTGTAATGCCAGTTTTTATGGAAGCATGTATACAATTCATCACAGACGATTCAGTAATTTAATATTTTCAATTTCGTAAATGTGCCTAATAATAACACAGATATACATATATCTTCATCATATTATTTTTGGAAGCATTTCACCAATATTGCATTTTTAGGGTACCGTATGGCTACTGATCGACCTACAGTTTTGAACCAGTGTCTGAACAATCTTCGCGCTTCAATAGCAAACATAATTGCTGGCATAGATGGAGAAGTCAGTTCTTACATCCAGACTCACCAAATCGGATTGAACACCACGCATGATAGACTCCACTCAATAGCAAACACCATTGCCCCGTACAACTATTGTAGACAAACATTGCTTGGAGGTTCGCAACAGACTTCTTCGCATCATGAACAAGCTTGGTACAACTATTCCAGACAACCATTGCTTGAAGAATTGCTCGACGAGCCACACTCTGAGGAGGAAGAGGAGGAGAAAGACAATCAAGAACGATACTGTTCGTTTATTATGCTTACTCTTCCATGTTGTTTCTCATTGTTACATACTTGCAAATCTTAAGTCATTGTATCAGTCTTACATTTCTGGAACAGTCTTACATTGTTACTAGCAGTCTTGCGAGATCTTACAGTTTACACAGTTGTAATCAGTCTTGCCAGTTTGGAATCTTGCAAAGCTACAGATATATACTTGACAAGCAATTTTACACAAATTTGCAGTCATACACCGGTGCGATCTCGGAAAATCACAAATTGTTGTCTTACACTGATGCAGCCTTACGACGGAGTATATCAGGTCAATGGGCGTGAGTAATTCTGTTCTGTAATGAACATATTGCTGCATATTTTCTGCACATATTATTCTGTCGGGGCTGTACAATACACTGTCATCAGATAATATGCCATTTAGAGTGCCTAAACTATACAACTGGGTCTGGCGGTTCTGCCCGGTTAGATCCCACTTATTCGGGGTTTGGCACGAGCTAGGATGGCCTTGTGCTGGGACAGGGCGGGGACCGAGTCTGTGACAAAAACTATGGACGAGTAATTCACAAAATATGACACGTTTTTAGGGCAAACATATGGACGATGCACTGGGATTTTTTTTAGTCATGAAATTTAAATATTTTCAAATATGTTATTCATGCACGGAAGAAAAAAAATTAAAAAAGAGAAATTGTAAGGAGGGATGTGCTTTAGTCGTGGTTGGTATGTACATATGTTTAGTACTACACTATACATTATTGAAGTGCATGGCTGTTAAAAATTCCAGTATTCTAGATATGGAAATGGTGGTGGGTTATTAATTATTGCAAATTTTATTTCCTTCGTACCATCCCAAGTGATGAGTCGTTACAACAGTACTGTAGGAAGGCTGTTCAATTATGTCGGTGAAAGAGTGCTGTGAATTTCGTGAAGTGTGAACACTTCGCAGGTGTAAGAATACGACTTTTGTGACTTTAGAAGCTTCATCCAGGTATGAGTTACATGGTGTATGACAGTTGCAGTGTAACAGTCATACACTACTTATTTAAAAATTATAAGAAGATTAGAATCAATAATATAAATATGTCATTTTTTGTCTCGATATTTTGTTATTTTATGGACGACTTTAAAAATTTTTGTTCCAATGTTGCCACAAATGCAAAGAATTTCACTGTAGAGTCATACACTGTCTATGTAAACATATAATACATCAATTGTTGCATGGCACAAATGTGTTTTAAGTAGATAAGATATCAATGTTGTATGACAGAAATATGTTAATGCTGTTATATGATCTATGTGTCTTATTCTACAGCTGAATGGACTATTTTGCTCTATGGATGCGATGTGCTTGGACAGATTTAGGAAATTTAATAGATGTATGACTGTTAAAAATGTTAAAATGCTTAGAATGTAAGACGGGTAAATAATTGTTCGGCCGTAGATATTCGACAAATATATGCCGTTCATATCATGTGTATATTAAGTTTGTCGCAAAAATTGTGCCGTCTACGCAAAGACTAAACATTTTCAATATCACGCTTATTGACATTAATTAAGCTGCCTGCATATCAATGACATTGGACAGGTCTACGCCGTTTGAATGCATATCGATAGGCGTACAGTTTTTCACCAAGAAAGAAATCCTATAATAATTTTCTTTTTCATTCATACAATTTTGCCATGAAGATATGCAGTTTTTTTTCCATTACATTCAAGAAAAATAGGCTGATAACATTGTAGCACATGCTGACTGAGTGGAATTTTAAATTTTGGAATAAAAAAAGTTATGCAGCTGTAATTATATATATCATAAGTATTGAGCATGAAAACAATTTAACTTAATCTGTTTCATAACAGCCATACGAGTCTTACAATAGGATATGATATATTTGTTCAAGCTTCCTTCAGTCCTACAAATGTCAGGCTTCAAACAGTCTTACAAATATCCATCAACCCCGGACTTTCATCACAGATGATTAAATAATTAGTGTTCTTTATTGACTCCAGCAATATTAACTGAATTAAACTAGAGTATATTAATTGCATGATTGCCAATCGTCAGATGATAACAATGTTGTGCATTGCTTTCACGTTGCTCAAAATACAGAAACATTGGATGGATATTAATATCGTATTTAATGCCAGTCAACCTTAAATTAATCAGATGCATTTGTACAATACTTTAATATTCACAATAATAACCCCGATATACATATATATCTGCATCATATTTTATTGGAAGCATTTCACCAATATTGCATTGTCCCGGTACCGTATGGTTACTGATCTACCTACGGTATTGAACCAGTGTCTGAACAATCTTCGCACCTCAATGGCAAACATAATTACCAGCATTGATGGAGAATTCAGATCTTACATCCAGACTCACCAAATCGGATTGAACACCACGAATGACAGACTCCACTCAGTTGAAAACACCATTGCCCTCCGTGCAACTATTGTAGACAACCATTGCTTGGAGGTTCGCAACAGACTTCTTCGCATCACGAACAAGCTTGGTACTGTGCAGATGTTAGAGATTAATGTGCAATCATCATTTCAAATATGTTGACACTATGAATTGTTTTGGATAATACAGCTGATAGTCAGTTTTGCAAACAAACAACAATACACTGTTTGTCGTCAAATTATGCACCGGAAAAGCAAATAAATCATCGTATCGTAAAAATAATATTTTTTTCAAAATGATTTTATTTAATGAAACATAATTAAAAACAAAGAGCTATAGCTATAATAATGATATATATTCATTACACACATTGATGATTCATTAAACATGTAAAAGAACCCATTGTTACAAAGTAGGTATCGGGCAAAAACAGAGCAAATGAGAAAAGAAAAACAGAAAATGGCCATGAAAAAAAGTATACTGAGCTCATCTTTAAAGGACACTTAAGGCCCATTCAATATTTGGGGCTACTGTGAATTGGGTTGCTCGGTTGTGCGACTACTTTCACAAATAGTCGAAGAAAGGTACCGTTCGTTTATTATGCTTACTCCTCATGTGTTTCTCATTGTTACATACATGCAAATCTAAAGTCATTGTATCAATCTTACATTTCTGGAACGGTCTTACATCGCTATCAGCAGTCTTGCTAGATCTTACAACTTAAACAGTTGTAATCAGTCTTGCAAGTTTGCAATCTAACAAAGCTACAGATATATACTTGACAAGAAATCTTGCAATTTTACATAAGTTCGCAGTCTTACACTGGTGTAATATTGGAAAGTCACAAATTGCAGTCTTACACTAATGCAGCCTTACAACGGAGTATATCACGTCAATGGGAGTAATTTATTCTTTGTGATGAACATATTGCTGCATATATTTCTCCACATATTATTCTGTCAGGGCTGTACAATAAACTGCCATCACAGATAATATGCCATTCAAAGTACCTAAACTATGCAACAACTGGGTCAGGCGGTTCTGCCCAGTTAGATCCCGCTTATTCGGGGCTTGGCACGAGCTAGGATGGCTTTGTGCTAAGACGGGGCGGGGACCGAGTCCGTTACTAAAAATATGGACAAGTAATTCACAAAATATTACCCGTGCTTAGTAATGGCAAACATATGGACGATGCATGGGGATTTAAATACAATTTTCAAATATGATATTTTCCATTTAATTTAGTATGTTTTATATTAAAAAGCAACGCAACAATAAATCATCGTATCGTAAAGTAAATGTTTTTTTGTAAAATAATTTTATTTTATGAAACATAATTTAAAACAAAGAGCTTTAGCTATAATAATGATATATATTCATTCATTGATGATTCATTAAGCACGTAAAAGAACCAATTATCACGAAGTAGGTATCGAGCAAAATCAGAGCAAATGAGAAAAGGAAAAAAGAAAATGGCCAAGCAAAGAAGTATAAAGAGCTCGCCGTTAATTGATACTTGAGGCCCATTCAATATTAGGGGGCACGAGTTGGATTGCTCGGTTGTACGGTTATTTTTACAGATAATCGAAGAAAGGTATCGTTCGTTTAGTAGGACAACTCATCCGTGTTCTTTCTCATTGTTACATACTTGCAAATCTAAGGTCATTGTTACATTTCTGGAACAGTATTACGTTGCTATCAGCAGTCTTGCGAGATCATACAGTTTACACTGTTGTAATCAGTCTTGCCAGTTTGCAATCTTACAAAGCTGCGGATATATACTTGACAAGCAATCTTGTAATTTCACACAAAATCGCAGTGTTACACTGGTGTAAATTGGAAACTCACAAATTGCAGTCTTACACTGATGCAGCCTTACAACATGGTATATCAGGTCAATGGACGTGAATAATTTTGTTCTTTGTGATGAACATAGTGCTGCATATATTTCACCACATATTATCTTGTCACGCCTGTACAATACACTTTCATCACAGATAATCTACCATTAACCTAAACTATACAACAATTGGGACTGGCGAATCCGCCATGTTCGATCCCGCTTATTCAGGGTTTGGCACGAGCTAGGATGACTTTCTCCTGAGACGGGGCATGGACCGAGTCCATTACAAAAATAGGACGAGTAATTCATAAAGTATTACATGTGCGTAGTAATGGCGAACATATGGATGTCCGATGCACAGGGATGTTTTTAGTCATGAAATTTAAGTACAATTTGTCAAATATGTTATTTTAATGGGATCGATGAAAGTCAGTCGTACATGGGGTTAAATAGTAATATTAAACTCATATGCATTCATGATATATAATGGAGGAACAAAAGATAATGTAGAATGAACAGTCGTGCATTTAATGCAATTGAAAAGGTAATATAAAACATTATGTCATCAAACATGTGATTTATTTTATGTGTCGATAATATAAGTCATCAATCAAAGAAATACAGAATGGGGTATTCATACATAATTTACAACATACACCATCTTAGTTCCTTTATCGTGTGAGTCAAATCAATACAAGTAACGGTCAACATGTCATTTTCTGGTTTCATCAAGAGTAATTCATCCATCATGTTATTTATCTGCATAAACGACTAACTTTTTTCTTATTAACATATGTATCGTGTATATACTTGGGATGAACAAGAGACCCCGTGCATCGCACGGGTCTAAACCTAGTCTTATTGTAATACTAAATTAATTGGCCCGATAATTACGCAGACGCCGCAAAGTAGATGGAAGGTGTTTAATTAAGATCGACTTATACTCTTAATTTTTCATTTGATGTATTGCAATTTTTTATCTTATTTTTATTTTAAAATATTTTATCTAAATTTTATCTTATTTTTTGTTTATTACAACTTTACCCCTAGTTTTATTGTTTCGATGCTTACGAGTTGATTATCGACATTCGTCGCCTCGCCGTCGCCACAGCAAACGAGAGAAAAAAAAAAATGCAAATGGAGGACAGAGAAAAAGCGAAGGCGAAAGGCAGCGAAAGGTGGGAAGCTGCGATCGCGAATCTGAGTGATATGTCGTCGAATCTCGAATCGTTGGGAAATCTTCTGACGAAGAAGGCTGTTTATGTCGATGAAGAAACCTTCGCTAAAGCTTCTCTCAGCTCCGAGCAAGCTCGCACCATCAAGGTTTTTTTTTGTGGGATGATCGCAGTGCTTAATGGTCAATTTTGTGGTTTAATTTCTATCTTGCTTTGCGATCTTCGGATTTAGGATACTCGTGGATTTTGGATATCCTGGACTTGTGTTATAGGGTTGGATTATGTTGTTCAATTTGTCAATTTTCAGCAGTTGGATTTCTTTTCCTTTTTGCTTTCTTTTTGGCTCAAGTAGAGTGATCTATCTCGTCTTGACTGTAGCAGTTGGTTGATTCTGCTTCCAATGAAAGAATCTGAGGACGGTGATAATCCAATTGGTATTTTGCTTGATCTTTTACTCATTGAGTGTCCACACTGTAATTTTATGGTCTTTTTTTAGGTCATTTCGTTCTAGAGCTGATTGCAAAGGTTTAACTTCTGTTTTAGATAATCGTTTGGATTTAACAAAATTATGAGTAATAATGTCTTATCTATCTTGATGTTCATGACAACGATTATGCTGAAGTAGAAGGTTGTCTAGTTATGCAAGCAGTTGACGATATAGAACGCTGTGATTGAGTGCATTCTTGTCCAAAGCTTTCTTTCCTAGCAAGAAAATTATCAATCTATGTCTTTGAAGCCTTTCTTGATGTATGTATCTGATGGCAAGTGGAAACTGCTTTTCTGCATCTGGTCAGAATCAGAAGCAATGAAACAGCTCAAGTTATGTGAATTTTTATCGAATATAGGTACTCGAGCACAGAGTCGAGACTTTAGAGAAAGAACTCGATGCATCAATTTCAGCTGCTGCTCGTGCACGAACTGAGAAACGTCAGGCCGAGGCTTTACAGAAAGCTGCTGAACTTCGTGCGCTGGAGATCACGAAAGAACTTGAGAACACGACGAGTATGATTTTCCTCTCTTTTACCACTTATTTGGGAAACAAAATACCTTGAATGAGGCATTTTCTTGGGAAATGCAAAACTAGTGGCTAAAATGTTTTAATAACTATGAGTAAACTTTAAGTTCATTAGTAGCTTCTCCCCTGAATCTGAATCTTCCATTAATACGTATCAAACTCGACATGGATAACGTTTTCGAACATTATATTGTGATTCTTTTGAAATTGCAGAGGTATTCCAACTTCACATGGAAGAGCTTCGTGCGAAGCAAGACGAGATTTCGAAGCGGGACAAAGAGATAAAGCTCCTCGAGTCTATAATACAGACTCTTGGTGGAGGAAGAGGATCACTTCCTCGTGTAAGAAGCTGAATCTTTAAATATTTTTTTTTTGTGTATCATTTCATGCTTTGAGAAGAAAACGTGATCAGAAAGGAATTGTGTATCTGTTGTCAAGTCTCATTTCTTCTCACATACCTTTGCAAATCTCATGAATTTGAAAACAAAATATGAAATCGCAATTTAGAAGTTTTAGTTGTGCAATGTAATGGTTTTTTTTTTCCTTTTTAACATAAACATATGCATGCATTTTTTAGAACAGAAGTTTAATAAATTAAAAAAAAATTACAAGGGGTAAAAAGCTAGGAGACCATATGATAGTTGGACGACTATCATCAAGAAAGGAAGTTCTCACAGAAAAGCAAACACGGTTGAAGGAAAAACAAAGAACGAACAAAAATAAGGTTTGAATTTAAACAAGACTAATTAAAAAAACTAAGCTCCTAAATTAGGGAAATCAAGAATAAAGAAGAGCAAAAGAAAAACAAAAGAAATACAACAAAATAGGTGATTTTCTCCTCGTTCTTAATAAATGGTGGATAAGAATGGGAAACGATTGAGTTGTTGGGTTACGATTACGATCTCTTTTTTTTACGAAGAGTGAATTTTTTATTACATTGAAATTGATTACGGGAATAGATATGGAGTAAAAACTAAAATTACTAACAATTACAATACTTAAAAATACAATAAATCTTATATAATTGTAGAAATATAGCTACTTTAGTCTTTAGAATGTTCAAAATAATAAATTATTAAAAATTTAAATAGATACCGTTGAAAACTATCCAATACATACAATAACTATACCCTATCACACAAAAATTTATCGATTTTATCAAATATTATTTATAAATAGTTAATGCCATGTTAAAAGACTAATAAATACTTATGGTAATAAAAGATACAGTACAGCATCGAATAAATTGAGAAAAGGCGAATCGAATTTAACTTTGTCCATCCACCATCACCGCTTTCTTACTGATTCTTTTCCGAGCTTGTTTCTTCTCTCTTCTTTCTATTTGTCTTGAATCTCTCCGAGCACAGATATCCGTTCACGAGCTCAATAGAGGTACGATCATGGCGGAAGGTTCGTCGCGTAGCAATCTCAAGCGCTCCTTCGTTGAAGACTCTCTGTCTGATAAACCACCTCCGTGAGTCGCTCTTTGATTTTATATTGATAATTTCCTCTGAACTCCTTATATACGTGTTTGTGCTTCCCAGCTTTTCTGGTTTGCGGAATAGCTGTTTTTCTTCAGTTCGATTGTTACATGTTTATGCCTTCTGTTTTGGATTCTCTATCACCACAATTCTTAATTTTGGATTCTGAAATCCCTCACTAACATGAATCAAGACGTAATTAGTTGGATGGATTTGATACTGATGAATTAAGTGTTCATTTCGACATTGTTGTCTCTTAGGGTAGGGTTTCTGGGTTTCAGGGTGTATTTGAAACTTGAATGTATAGGTTATCGATGTATTTCGACCTGGGGTGTTTGGTTATGCAATAATCGATTTTGATACTTTACAGCTCAAGGAATCTTTGGTGGATGAGTTTTTTGCTTCCTGTTCCTGGATTCAGGAACTTCTGTCCCCAGTTTTATGGTTGTTGTTTGGAAAGTTAGTTATCATCTGATCAATTTTTCTATATGATTCTCAACTGTTTGTGTATGCACATGAGCAGAGAGAAGAGAGTGAGGTTTCCAAAGGGCAAGAAGGTAAATCAGGGCGAGTATGTCGCTGATATTGGTGAAGAGTTTCCAGCTAAGGATGCTCGTCGTGCAGCAAAAGATCGTGCTACACGCCGTAATAAGATTACAGCTGAAGTTCTTGAAGATGATGGAAGTGAATTCGCGCCCGATGTTACTACTGCGGAAGTCCAGTATAACGTAATGTGTAAATTTTTGTCTGGATTATCTCTTTTACAAAATGTTTCCTTTTTGTCCTCTCCAAGCCTCGGCGCAACTCTGGCTCGGCTTATTATTTAAGAAATGCTGAGGGAACATGCTCTTCCATTATCTGTATCAGTCTACTTATAATTGGTTAACCAGCTAATTGGTAATGTAATCCTATTTGGATCGGTCGGCATGTTTAAAGTTCTAGAATACCGTTGTACTGCCTTTCGCTTGTGATCTGTCAGATTTTCTTCCTTACCTTCTTCAACCTTTTATCATCAATCTCCAAAGCGGAATTGCCACTGGTGTCTTCACTAGGAACCATAGTCTCTTTAAGTTAACTCTAAAAAATCTCAATCGAACCATCTATGATTTTGTCTGTATTCCACGTTCAGGATTTCTTTCAAGTTTTGATATTCTGTTGTCTTCAGCTGTTGCACGCTTAACCATCTGTGGACGTTTGTTCTTTTTCGTTGAAGCCTAGGAATAGGAGAAAAATAGTTAGTGACTGAAAATAACTTTTTTTGCAGGAGAATGAGACATTTGTTGATGAAGGCATCCATATAGAGCCCTTCAATTTGGAGAGGGAGAGAGAAGAAGGGTACTTCGATGAAAATGGAAACTATGTTGAATATGTGGATCGCAATGAAATCAAGGTAGGTGAACTAGTGGTGTAATTTCATTTTTGGTGTATGTGTTCCATCTTGTGAAAATTTGTATCCATATGCAGGATGCGTGGCTTGATAGTCTTGACATCGATAGAAATTTTGCTGAAAAGAAATCCATTACTGTTGATGATGATGCTGACAAGCCTAGTGAACTCAGCACAGAAGACCTTGCTGAAATTAATAGGCGGATTGCGGATGTTCTCGAGCCTGGGGAGACGGTATTCGGTTATTTCATCTAATGCCTTTCGTATTGTTTGACGTTGTCTATGTGAATCTCCCTGCATGTTTTCTTGTATTGCGACTGATTTTTTTTTACACGAACTATTTCTTGATTTCTTTTTTCTTTCAATCTCTCATGCGCTACTACTTACAGGTATTGCGAGCTTTGAGAAGATTAAAGGGATCAAGTGACAATAAGCAGAAGATGCCTGCAGAAACCAAACAGCAGTTTGATAAGCTAACTGAAGATGCTATGAAATTGATGGATAACGGAGACTACAGTTGAGTTCGTTTCAAAACTTTAATTAAAAGATACTAGCACCAATAATTACATAATCTGGATCCTGATACTGCTTTCCTTTACAATTATATGTTTAGGTGTGTACGACGAGAGGCAAGAACATTTCAAGCGTGAAGCAGGTATTTGTACTCTTCAAATGGTTGAAGTTTTTTATTGTTGGTACTTCATTTCTATCCTGATAATTTTTTTTCCAGTTTCTTCTTTGACTCATTCTTCATCCATTGCATCTCAGAGGTTTTGAGAGGATAGTCAACGCAAGGAGGCAGATTATCAACGAAAAAGACGATGAGCCACTCGACATGTTTGGGGATAACGAGGACGACGACGCTAAAGGTGGAAATGCTTTGACCGAAACCTCAAATGGGACTGGTTCAGCTTCTGCACAACCATCTGATACCGACTTTGTGTACGACGAATCTTCTGGGTATGAACTTCAATGTCTATACTTCCACACTTTCTTCACAATTTGCAATTCTTCATGTGTGATTATGGTTTGCCAAGATTTGAGAACATTAATTGGTCCTTCAAACGACTCCTTTTCATTGGAATCAATTGTCGAATATTCGCTAAATCTACATGGAGGTGAAGGCACTGAGTTTTCCTAACGCCTCCTTTTTTTCTCTTGTTTTTTCTCCAGTTACTACTACAGTAGCAGTTTGGGTTACTACTATGATCCTTCCTCTGGTTTGTACTGCCGTGCAGCAGATGGGAAATGGTATTTCGTTTGATATTCGATTCTTGATTTATTTTACGATCTTCTCTGAGTTCTTGTAATAATCCCTTATGTGTAGGTACTCATACAATGAGGCAACACAGACGTATGAAGAGGTGCAGCAACAATATGAAACTCCTGGACAAAGCTGAGCTAATCTCTTTACGTGTAGCTTAAGAGCGTTATTTAGCTTAAGACATTGCCTGTGCGTGCACATATCAGCATAAACTGTCTTATTTAAACCTTGCTTTAAAGTTTGTGGATTGAGTTTTGGTACAATGTTGAATGATAACTTCAACCAAAAACTTTAATTTGAGGTAAAACGAAATAGATAAGTTACATATGTTTTATAGCATAAACTGTCTTATTAAAACCTTTATTTAGTGAATAAATTAATAATTCATGTTAATCTTTATAAAAAAATAGAGGGGTATAGTAATTAACTAAAGGCTATGAGTGATTTAATTTTAATTGTTAATTTTTTTAATAAAATTTTATTAACAGATTATTTGTCGGTTCATACTCACCCAGTCACCCGATTGTTTTTCACACCAATGCATGTGCAAATATATTAATTATATATATTTGAACATTTGTAGTATTAATTAAATTATAAAAATAAAATTTTAATTTAAAAATATTGTAATAATGTAAATTATTAATGCTAAAATTGCAAAATTATTAAGTATAAAATTGTAATTAAGCAATTAAGGTAAAGTTGTAATTAAACACATTAAATTGACAGCTTTTACTCGCCGTATGCTCTCTGAATATAGATAATAGTTTACATAAGAGTATACATAATAGTCCAACTCTCAATTGTTATCCAGTTTATATAAGGCTAATTAGGCGAATTTACTTATTATATTTGAAAACGCAAGTAAATAAATATGAAGAAGAAAAAGATGTGTTGAATGAACGTCGATTGTAAAATAAACTTCTCTGAAATGCTATAGTATATTAATATATATATATATATACATACATCTAAAAGAGGTGTATCTACAAATAAATACGATAGAAAAAAGTTACCAGTTTAGTACTTTGTGAGAAAAATTTTATGAGTAAGTACCTGGTAGAATAAAGTTTTTATACATAGCTATCATATTGGTTGACGTACCATTATGAAATTGGTTTACGTGTATTTTTATATGTACATTACGTATCATATCACTTATGTCGTGTCCCTAATTCTCAAATATGTTGTGTGCTATCTCTCTAAGCATGACAACCTTTTTCCAATGAATTATGTACCAAATCACTATTCCAAATGATACCTAGATTGCTAATAGGCTAAAATGCATATAACCCCCTCATGATTTCGCCGAAATGTACATAAACCCCCTTAGTTTTTTTATTGTACGGTACTCCCTCGTGATTTAACTAATGTTGCACCATACCCCCAGGCAGCAGTTTCTGCCCGAAATTGGATTACACACGCGCTCTTACTGCATGTGGGTTAAGCTTGAACCATATTATTTACTGTTAAATGACCAGAATAACCCCAACTATTCACCTTCTTTTCAAATGATAAAACTGAGCAGCAGTTTTTGCCCGAAATTTGGATTACACGCGCTCAAATGACCATATTATTTACTGTTAAATGAACAGAATAACCCCAACTATTCATCTTCTTTTCAAATGATAACCCCCGAGCAGTAGTTTTATTTCTAGAGAGGGTCGGGTTTATCATTTGTAAAGAAGGTGAATAGTTGTGATTATTCTGAATATTTAACAATAAATAATATGGTCCAAGCTTAACCCACTTGCAGTGCCAGTAAGGGCTCGTGTAATACAATTTCGGGCAAAAAACTGATACCCGGGGGTACGGTGCAACATTAGTTAAACCACGAGGGAGTACCGTACAATAAAAAATATGGGGTGTTTATGTGCATTCGGCGAAACCACGAGGGAGTACCGTACAATAAAAAATATGGGGTGTTTATGTGCATTCGGCGAAACCACGAGCGGGTTATATGCATGTTAGCCTTGCTAATATGACCTACCTAAAGCTAAATGGATACATATATGTAAAAAATTTATTCTATTAGATACATACCTCATACACCTAAAAAAATAAGGGAACTTCACACATAAGTACCTATTTGGATAAAAGAACTTGTAATTTAGTACCCCTGTCAGAATTTTTTTATATGTAGGTACCTAACAGAATAAATTTTTTGCACATAGGTACCCGATTCCCGAAAGTACACCATACAACACATTTGGGTACCTATATCAACACATTTGGGTACCCTATATCAACAGAAAATGGTACGACATATGCTATATTTAGGTACCCCTATATAACACACAAGTATGATGTAGGTACGACGTATGCTCTATTTAGGTACCCTATATCAACGTATTATGGTACGCTATATACACACAGAAAGGTACGCCATGACTAGAGAAACTGGTAAAATTAAATTGGGTACCTATCTGTAAAATTTTCTGACATGGTACCAATTTGTAAAAATTTTATACAATTGAGTATTTTTCTATAAATTCACCAAAAAATAATGACAAGAGGCTGATTTGATATTTTATACTATCAGCTATGTAAATCGTAAACTCCACTAATCAAATAAACAATTTTAAAAATGGGTTCAATTTGTGATACTTAATTTGTTTGCACGAAGAAATATCAACGAAAAGCCTTCACATTGCTGCGTTGTTTGGGGTCTGCTGCCTCCTTAAACCCTTGTCCCTGGTCAAAGGAGACTACAAAACCTCTCTACGTATCTACGCAGATTCTACCCTACTTTCACGATCATTCCCTAATCGATCGTTTACATGACGAGCTTATCGAAGCTCAAACCGTCCAACCCCAAGGTATGGGTAGCGATCGGTGTTGGGATCGCCGGAGTGATGATCCTTGCCGAGGTACAGCGCCGTCGCGTCGTAGCTAAGAATCGTGTAAAAAGAGAGGATTTTGGTGCTTTTGTCGAACGATTTGATATTCCTGCGTTTGCTCAGCCGCCGCCTCCCGCCGCTAGGCTGCCGTTGTCGGGGTTGAAGTTCGCCGTCAGTGACAAGTACATATGATCGATCATATCTCTCGTGGCTTTGTTTTTTTGTGTTTTTTTTTTCTGGTTTTGATTTTTTTTTATTGAAGAGTTTTAGTTTACCTTAGTTGAAGTGTATTAGTGATTCTTAATCGGTGCCTTAGTTGCCGGGTCGAAAACTACTTAGGAATTTAGTTTGATTTGCTTGCTCGTAAGGAAACACTGTGTTTTGGGCATCGAAATGGGCATTTCTGACTTCGTGTTAATTTGTGTAAGGCAACGTTTCTTTGGTCTTGCGTGGAGAAAATCTGCAGTGAAATATAAAGTCGATTATTGTGTGATGGGATGAATAATAAATATGGTTGTCGAGTAAGCTGCATCCCTAAAGAATCTACTCATCCCGTCTGTTTGCGCTTGTTTTCTAGGTATTTTGGCTTATTGAAATGTTCTTAAGAATAAAAGGGAGACTTTGTTACTCTCTGTTTTGTTCAGCTGTTTTGTACGAGGACATTATATATATCTTTTAGTAATTGGCTTATCTGGATTCTGGAGAATGAGTTATGGTATTGTGAGCTGAATCTGCCTGTCAGTTTTTGTAATTATTGGTCTTGTCATGTTTCTTCTGCAGCATTGATGTGAAAGGCTACATCACAGGATTTGGAAGTGCAGATTGGAGGAAGACACATGAGGCTGCATGCAAAACAGCTATAGTGGTGACAGTTATGCTAAAAAATGGTGCAGGTTGTGTGGGCAGGACTGTAATGGGCGAGCTTGGCTTTGGGTAATTTTTCTTTCTAGATGACTTCAATTTCGAAACGTTTTTTCATTTGGCGAAATTTGAATGTGATGTTTGCATTTAACTTTAGGTAATTAACTTGTACAGGAAATATATGTAAGGTTTGATATTTCATGAAATGAGCTCATTAGGTATTGAATGAAATCAAAGCAAGATTTTTGTTTACTCCAAATATGAAGTTTGATCAGCGTGAAATCTCACTGCTTTAGTCTTTAGATTACTGGTTAATCCAAGATAAATCGGATTAATCTAAATTTCCAGAGCGTTGCACGCACGTCATCTTTTGAACAGTTTCTCATGTTCACCATTTGTGTTTGTTTCTATTAAATTACCGAGTTAAATGTGTATTAGATGGGACCTGACCATCATTTGCAAAATCTTACAGGATATTAGGGGAGAATAAGAAATATGGAACTCCAGTTAACCCCCAAATGCCATCCCATGCCCCTGGAGGCTCAGCAAGTGGAGCAGCTGTGGCTGTTGCTGCCCGAATCATTGACTTTGCTCTTGGTATATTTTCGCTGCACATAACTGTTGATATACCACACTTTCTTTAGATGTGTTGAAATCAATCTTGAAGCAATGTTATCTTTCTGTACCAATTAAGCTACGTTTACAGTTGAAATCCTACAAACATCAGCAAACCTTTTACAGATTCTTCCTTCCATTTTGTTTGAGAGTCTCATACACTTGTAATTTTAAAAACCTTTTTGAGTTTTATTCTATTGTCATCGCATTCTAACTTGCGAACTGGTATTATAGGGACTGACACAATTGGTTGTATAAGAGTACCTGCGTCATTTTGTTGTCTCCTTGGATTCAGACCATCCCATGGGCTTGTGTCTGCAGTTGGTGTTTTGCCGAATTCCCAAAGTTTAGACACCATTGGTAAGCAGGCCTATTTTTTTCCTACTTGCTGATCAAAGGTTTCAACTTCTGATGGCATGCATTGCATCTACGTTGAAATATTTGTCTGTGTCTGCTGGTAATTTTCGCGATTTAACTATTAGAGCCCACTACAGTACGTAAGCTCTTTCATACGTTATTGGACCGAAAAATGTCATTATATCGCTTTACTATGCAACTCCATATAATGGAAAGTGTGGACTACTAAAGATTGGTACACCATTGTTATATTATAGCTGTCCATTTAGTTACATCTGGTTTAATTTCGACCATTACTGCCTTAGGACTGTTGGCGGCCGATCCATCTGTTTTGCATCGTGTGGGCCATAATCTGCTTCAGTTAAATCTGCTGGAACCTAAAAGGGTTCGGAACATAATTATAGCAGATGATCTTTTCCAGCTCTCCAGTATTCCAGTTCATAAAACTGTCGAAGTTGTGAAAAAAGCAGTACATAAACTATCTGGCTGTAAGATTATTGCATTCCCCTAATTATTGACCTAGAATTTTCATATTGATTTTTAATCTTTTATGGAAAAATTGCATATTTCTTCTTTCATTACTTCTTTTTGCAGACAAGATAGGAGAGCGCTTGAATTTCGGGCAGCACATTGCATCCAATGTTCCCAGCTTAAAATCGTTTCTCGAAGAATCGACGAACATTAAATCTGGAATATCTGCTTTGAAAGCGCTGTCTTCTGCAATGTTTCAACTGCGAAGGTAATGTGTTGGCTCGAGTTTTGAAGTTTTCTGTCTCTGTTTTCATAGACTAGATCTCATGTTGTTGATGCATTACAGTTTTTTGTGGTATCTCGTATCATTTTGTTGGTTATGAGATGTGAATTAGAAGTTTTGTATGTTTAATTGGTGTTTTCTATTCTTTGACCATCATTTGCACTTTCCAGTATGAGTTCATAACAAATCATGAAGAGTGGATCAAATCCGTAAAACCTAAACTAGGTCCTGACGTATCTAGTTCTGTTCTGGAGGAATTAAAAACAGCCCGCGAGAATGTCAAAGTTCTGTATAAAGTTAGACGGGAAATGCGACTTGTTCTGCAGAAGCTTTTGAAGGTAAATACAGTCGAACTCGTCTGTTTGGCTATTTTGTTTTGAGGTTGTTTCCTTTCCATGCCTAAATTTTTCTTTTTCAAATCGTGACCATCATTAATTCAGTTTATTCTTCACTCACTTTTGAAGGATGATGGAATATTAGTGATTCCCACAGTCGCTGATCCTCCACTTAAGCTGAACTCAAAAAAGAGTCTCACTGCTGAGTTCCACGACAGATTATTTGCTTTATTAAGCATTGCAAGTATGTCGGGAGGGTGTCAGGTTGCTATCCCTCTTGGCGCGCACGGCGAATCTCCAATTTCTGTATCATTCATTGCATCTCATGGAACCGATAAGTTCTTACTCGACACTGTGTTGGACGTATATTCATCTCTTCAAGAAGAAGCCAATGTCACATGCACTACACAGCCATCAACTGATACCAATGGGGATATCGATGCTGCTGAACTCAAAGAGAGGGTTCGTTATTCCCTTATTTTACTTACTCTTGTAATCCCATTTCCCTTAGTTTGTTATTAGAAAGTTCTAAGTGCTGTCCCTAACTCGTACTATTCAGGGGAACACTGCATTTAAAAAACAGCAGTTCAACAAGGCCCTCAATTACTACACAGAAGCGATTAAGATGAACGAGAGTAATGCAACTTACTACTCCAATCGAGCAGCTGCTTACTTGGAGTTGGGATGGTCTGCTCTATACGTTTACGTGTCTTTGTAGATGGTACTTTTGTTGCAGTATTACTATTCAGAAATCTCATCTTGCAATCACATTTTCTTGCAGCTTTCAACAGGCTCAGGAAGATTGTAGTAATGCTATAGCTCTGGATAAGAAGGTATGGGTCCCTCTCTCTCTCTCTCTCTATATATATATATATATATATATATATATATAATATACATATTATATGAGATATTTTCACCAAAACTCCCTTTATATATACGTATACTTACATATACGCTTGTGAGTTATCTGCAACTCCTCTTCGCACTCTCAGAATGTGAAGGCCTATCTAAGACGAGGCAAGGCTAGGGAAATGCTGCTATTCTACAGAGAGGCTCTTCAAGGTTTTGTTTTGTTTGTTTAAAGAGTTAAAGAGATTCATCATATATCATTGCGATATTATCTTATTTCGATATGACTCACAAGCACATTGATGGTTCAGCATATCTGATCCAATTCGCCATACTTTTTTGGGGATGATATTATATATATTGTTTTCATTATTATTTCCGATTCGTTTGCTCTGCAGATTTCGTGCATGCTCGTGTCCTCGAGCCGCAGAATAAGGCTGCTGGCCTTGCTGAGAAGAGGCTAACAAAACTGATAAGTAAATGAGAGATTTGATTCTATGTGTGCGTTTGATTGTGTGACTTTTCAATGATGAGCTGACGAAATTTGAATTCCCCGAAAACACTGTTCTTTCAAATTTGTATGTATGTTAACTTGCCAATAAACGTTTATGGGTACATCAGATTTCTTCTACAGATAGGACATGCGCACAATGACGCATTTTTTAAGAGATGATTGCCATGCAATTAGGTGAATTTTTTTTTCTTAATCCTTGTTTAATATCTTAAAACCGTTATTCACGCCTCATCGTACTATCACAGTCAGATTAAGTTCAGTATGAGTCTAATCGTTATCTCATTATTAGCTATGAGATGACTTTCAACTTAGTGAGACTAATTTTTCTGGCTCAGACACAAGTTTCATTGCAAGTGGCTGTGTTTGGTATACAGGGTAAACTAAGAAAATGGGTTACAAAATAAATAGTAGTATATAGTCTGATGTTTGGTTTAATAAGATGAAGCCCGAGAAATTTATTAAAGCCCAAAAATAGCAAACGGGCCTTTTTATAATTTATCCTAAATGGACCCGTGTTATTACTTTGTCCTGGATTGTCTGATATTACTTTTTATCGGGCTTGGACCTTTCTGATAACTGGGTCTGTAAAGCAAACACAACATCAAGTGGAATCAAATCTAACTATGATATTGAACTCGTTAAAAGTTATTGTACTTGTTCCTTCGACAAATATCTAATCATAATTTGACACGCATATTAATTTAAGGGGCAATTTTAGTTCAGGCAACTGTCAGTGTCTGAATTTAGAATTCAGGCCCTGTCAGGAAAAAAATTAGTTTTAAGGACCCGATTTGTTCAGTAACACTTCATTGTTCTGCAGTAACACTCGTTATTTTGCAGTAAAACTTCATTGTTATGAAATAACAGAAAACGATAATCCGAGAACAGTTCATATTTTAGGTAATTATGTCTAAATATTGGGTCATTTAAACTATGTTTTTTCGAAAAGGGTCTTTATTCTATTTTAAAATATTTTTTGGGGCTTGAAACTTATATACCATTAGTTTAAATTTAATTAGTTTATTGAGTTCCTAAACATTGGATGGGGTATGTGTAGGGGTGTTCAAATTAACCGGAAAACCGAAAAAACCGACCGAACCGTAAAGAACCGAACCGAAAAGATCGGAACCGAAAAAACCGAACCGAATTGTAAAAAACCGAACCGAACCAAATTAAAATGGTTCGGATATCGGATTAAGCATACGTAAAACCGAAAAACCGAATTGAAATTATCATACTACATTAAAAATAGAAAAATATAAAAAATCATTTGTTTTTTTCCCATAACGTAAACAACACAGTAAATATAATTTCATTGGTATACCATTTTTTTCCACTTTAGGTGAATGTTTTCCTCACCAATCAAATACTATTTTTCTCCCAAATAATTTATAGTATCTTCAGAAGAATGTTTTTATATTTTGGTTAGATTTTGTTTCATTTTCATGTTGTTTTTTCGGACCTTTGAATTATTTTGCTACATGTCACGTTCCATAAACCTTCTTTGTTTTTTAATAACCATAAATTGTTTTATGTATTTTCAACTCATAATATTTTTTTGTTGATATTAAATTCCTAACCGAAAAACCGAACCGAGTTATAAAAAACCGAAACAAACCAAATTAAAACGGTTCGGATATCGGATTAAGCATATGTTAAACTGAAAACCGAAAAACCGAACCGAAATTTGAAAAAACCGAACCGACCGATGAACACCCCTAGGTATGTGTCATGTTTTAATTGAAAGTTGGGTATAACCCAAGTGGGTAAGAAAGTCATGTTAAGTAGTCATATTTGTCTTTGGTACTTCATCTCCAATCAAACTTTGCTCAATTAATATATTTCAAAGGCCTGTGACGCGGCAAAAATCCAAACCTTACCACGTAGCTGCTTACGCCATGGCAGAAAAAGAAGAAGACTGATCTTTGCTGGCATATATATACAAAACCCTGCTAGCTTTCTGTTCATCATAGATCAGAAAGTGAAAATTTACAGCAATTGCAATCTAAAGAGATAAATGGGTTGGAGGGGAATATTGGGTTTTGAGTACGGCATAGTTCAGGCGCCTTTGGGACCTGATATTTCGGGCCCTGAGTTAGTAGCTGCCGTCGCTAATGCCGGCGGACTTGGCCTCCTCCGAGCTCCTGATTGGGTGGGGAAACAACAATTTTTTCCTTCGTTATTTTCCGTTTATTTTTCTGTCGAATTTGTTTATGCAATTTCGATTAGGTCGATAATTGGGGAACAGCTTCGCCTTGTGTATTATTGACTGTGCTGAATCTTATGGAGATGAATTATAACATTATTGCACATTTAAGGCTCTTCTATATGTTTTCTTGCAACATGCCTCGCCCCTCTTTAGCCATCGCTCTAAATCTAATTGAACATATAGATGAATGAACTGGTGAATTCATACACTCTGATACTACAGTGTTGAATTTTGGGCTGCACTTTGCTTTCGTACAGCAACCTATATCGCCGAGTTCAAGAACTTAGACCTTTCTTACACTCACCATCATACTTTTCATTGATCTGTAATGGCAGGAGGCTCCAGAGTACGTCAGAGAACTGATAAGAAAGACCAAATCTTTGACCCACAAACCATTTGGGATCGGTGTCGTCCTTGCCTTTCCCCACGAAGAAAACATCGACGCGATACTCGACGAAAAAGTCGCAGTTTTGCAGCTCTATTGGGGCGAAATCTCTGAACATCTCGTGCGCAAGGCCCACGAAGCTGGGATCAAAGTCATGCCTCAAGTACGCTTTCGCTCGAATTTCCCCATCCTTCGTTGAATAAATTCAATTCGTTTTGAAAGATTGCCTTACGGCATTCTTTATAGGTTGGAAGCTTCGGCGAAGCACAAAAGGCTTTAGAGGTCGGTGTCGACGCAATAATGGTTCAAGGGAGAGAAGCCGGCGGCCACATTATTGGGCAGGTGTGCGTAAAGCATTGCAAAAACATTATTGATCTTTGTTGTCATGAACTTGTTTATTACATTCTGTGATCTTCGGCGTATTCGATTATCAAAATTATAACCCATTAATACGCCAATATGCGACTGTATCAGGACGGATTGGTCTCGCTAATACCAAGAATTGCTAATCTTGTTCGTGGCCGTGATATCCGTTTGATTGCCGCCGGAGGAATTGCCGACGAGCGCGGTTATGTAGCTGCTTTGGCCCTTGGTGCTCATGGCGTTGCACTTGGCACGAGGTTGACTCTCTCTCTCTCTCTCTCTCTCTCTCTCTCTCTCTCTCTTACGTCTCTGTGATGAATGGCCACTTCATAAAAAGTTTAGGCTTGAAGAGAGTGCTATTTTAATTTTACATATTATATTTCCAACACGCTATCTCAGGTCTACGTTGATTTCTTTCTAATTTAGCTTTAAATGTGTAATTTCATCTAATGGATGGTTGTGAGGACTTGTATCCATGAATGCCCTTGAGGTCCGATACTACGTTGAATGATCACTTCACCTAAAATTTTAAGCTTGAAGGGATTGTATCGTATTTTAATTTTACGTATTATATTTCCTTCAAATCTATCATTAGACGTGTAATTTTCATTTAATGAGGTAGGTCTTAGCCCTGATACTTTTCGTTCCCAATTTGCAGATTCTTGGCGACAGAAGAAAGCAACGCCCATCCGATCTACAAGAGGAAATTGGTCGAACTGAGTGACACAGAGTACACGGACGTATTCGGTCGTGCGAGGTGGCCGGGCGCACCCCACCGGGCCCTACTCACGCCTTTCGTCGCGGAGTCGAAAAATTTTCCCAGTCGAGAAAACGAGCTGAGTCAGCCCGTCATTGGCCGCTCGGTCATCCACGGAGTGGTATGTATAAAATCTATTTCTTTGAGAACATTTATTCGTTCTTCGTCGGGTGTTTCCCGGGCCGATTCTTTTTTTTTTTTGCATTTATTATTACAGGAAAAGGAGATACGGCGTTACGCAGGTACCGTCCCGAATAGGACGACAACGGGCGATATCGAGAGCATGGTGATGTACGGCGGACAGGGCGTAGGGCTAATCGAGGAGATCTTACCTGCGAGCCAAGTTATAAAGGGGCTCGTCGAAGGAGCTCAGCGTATTATCCGAGAAGAATTATTTGGAAATATATGATCTTGAAAGCGAAACATTGGCGTCATATTACGGGGCATCGATTGGTAGGCACAAAATTAATCTTAGTCCATGCTCAGAAGTCAGAATCCTAAGCACGAAGGGGATTCTATTGTATAATCAATTGGCAATAGATGAGAGCAGATCACTTATAGCTTATATAGCAAGTCACAAATTTTTTATACAAGCGAGTGAGATAATGTTTCGCTTTCCTCCAAATCATGAATATACCGAGTCAATCAACTCAAGTAAAGTTTTAAAATATTGAGGGATGCTATTCTTTTTTTTTTTGAGGAGCATAAAAAATCTATTGCACTGAAACTGTTTCTGCACTGTTTTATACAACCCTTTGACATATGAACCAGGCCCTACATGTTATATATGAGTGACTAAAGACAAGTAAGTTGATAGAGTCTAAGCCGCTGCAATTTTGGGTTAAGTCGACATCAAGCTTGCATCCCGTGTTTGACTTCCGTTTTGATTTGGTGAGAATTAATGTCTCTGGGTTGCGACGAGTCTCTTGTTACCTTCGCATATTTCTCTTCCGACATAGGTGATATGCTACAACTGCCATGATCATGGCGCCAATTTTGTTTTTGCCCACCCGTTCCTTTGCCAAAGTCGTGTCATCCAGTTTCGCCAAGAGAGGAATGCAATTGGCATCCTCATACTATCCAGCCAATGAGAAATACCATTCTAACACTGTCTGACTGTACCGGCATTCAAAGAACATGTGTTGCAACTTCTCTTCTGCACTAAACACAAGTGTTCTGCACTAAAATGCCCCATTTCTGCGGTGTATCCATAGTTCGCATTGGATGGTGGATTATCAACCATAAGATTAGAGTGTTTGGGAATGTTTGTAACCTATTCCATACCGCCTGGCTCGGTTGAAATATTTTCCGTGGTCTCATATATAGCCCAATTTCTTAGTGCCTGTCGGGTCAGGGCACCATTTCCCAGTTTCAAGGTCAGTCGCAATATATGCTTGATATTTATTCAGTTTCTGCCAGCACCAAGAGCAATATACATTTGTAACATACCCACCAATTCCCACTTTTTATAAATTCATGCATCCATTTCACCCACAATATATCTTTCTTTGTTAGCAATTACCCCATACATGTCTACCAACGCTGTTATGTTCCATTTCTCAGCATGTTTAATATTGAGACCTCCAAATATCTTGGGCTCATACAAGATTCCAGTTGACTAATGCTCGAGTTTTTCCATCACTTTAGTCCCACTAAAGTACACTCGGCTCTGACGACCCTCGTTTTCTAATTACGATTAGTGGCGGATTTTCGCAACGTAAGTCGCGGAAGACCCGTCTAATTAACAAGAAATGTAAAGATTTATGAGACAAAATTTACGTGGTTCAGATTTCTATCTAGAAATCCTACATCCACGGCGAAAGGGGAAATTCTTTATTGATCACACTTGGGGATTACAATCGTACACCAATCGCACTCAGAATCAAACCAAGTGGAAGAAAACCCTAAAAATGGAGATGATCAGCTAACACTCAACTTCACAGAGAAACTCTGTTTTACACACACTGCGAGGTGTATTATGCGTACATTACATGAATTAGCCTTCGCGCCTTATTTAAACTGTACAGCAACCGCGCCAGTTTTCTTAATAATAAAACGTCATCGTCACCCACGGTTTAATAAGTTTTCCCTTTGAGTGCCGCTGATGCGCTTTTAATTGTAGCTGCGATTTTGCCTGCTTCAGTTATAACGAGAAACCTTCTCAACTATCAGATTGCTGCTGAGAAATCAGCAATCCATCCTTCATTTGTTGCTTAGATTTTAACACCCCCCCGCAAGATGGATGGTAGTAATTTACTACAGACATCTTGACAAGGAATCGCTGCAGCATGGGACCTGTTAAAGGCTTGGTAAACATGTCTGCCAGCTGAGATTCAGACCGGATGGGCAGAAGTTTAACTGTGCCAGCAGCTGCGTGATTGCGAATGAAATGACAATCGACCTCTATGTGTTTGGACCTTTCGTGGAATTTGGGGTTCGACGCCAGCTGCAATGTTGACAAATTATCACAGTATATAGCTGGTGTTCGAGTGAGACCAAGATTCAGCTCTTCTAACAGGTGTCTTATCCATAGAACTTCAGCTAGCACAGCTGCCAAAGCACGGTATTCTGCCTCCGTGGACGATCGTGAAACAGTCGCTTGTTTCTTTGCTTTCCAGGTGATCAAGGTATCTCCCATGAATGTGCAATATCCAGTTATGGATTTTCTGGTGTCTTTACAGGCCCCCCAATCTGCATCAGAGAAGGCCTTAAGATCAAAATCTGGTACTGAGGAAAGCAGAATGCCCTGCCCCGGCGAGCCTTTCAAATATCGAAGCAAGTGATGGGCTGCCTTTAAATGTCCAGTTCTTGGTGCTCCCATGTATTGACTTAACTGATGAACAGCAAAAGATATATCCGGCCTTGTAAAGGTTAGATATAATAATCTCCCAACTAATCTCCTGTATTGGAATGGATTGGTCAATATATCCCCAGATTCAGCCGAGAGTCTTTCAGTGGGACTTATAGGTGTCGTGAGTGGTTTAGCATGCATGTATCCAGTGTCCTCGAGTAGCTGCATTGTGTACTGCCTTTGGGTAAGTAAAATCCCATCTGTACTCCGTGCAACCTCCACGCCAAGGAAGTACTTCAGCTGCCCTAAATCTTTGATCTTGAAGCATGAATTCAGGAAAGATTTTGCTTGCTCTACTGCCTCAACCGAAGGTCCACCTATGATAATATCATCAACGTACACTAAAAGGATAAGCAACTGATCACCTTTCCCTTTTAAAAACAGTGTGTGGTCTGAATGTGTTTGGACAAAACCAAAGTTACTGACAGCTTCTGAGAATTTCTTATTCCACTGCCTCGAAGCTTGTTTCAAACCGTAGATAGATTTGTGAAGTTTACAGACCAATTTTCCTGAGCCAGCCATGTCTTCAGCCTTGCAGTAACCTTGTGGAACCTCCATGTACACCTCTTCCATCAAGTCGCCATTCAAGAAGGCATTATTGACGTCTAGTTGCATCAGATTCCACCCCAACTTGGCTGCGAGCGTGAGAACAATCTTGATTGTATTGGGCTTTGCGACTGGTGCGAAAGTGTCTGTGTAATCAACTCCTTCACGTTGATCATAGCCTTTTGCTACCACACGTGCTTTATATTTTTCTATTTGTCCATTTGAGCCTAGTTTCAACTTGTATACCCACTTGCTACCAATACACTTCTTCCCTTCTGGTAAAGTCATCAAGGACCAGGTTCCATTATCTTCGAGTGCTGCTAATTCCTCCCTCATAGCAGCCAGCCATCTTTCATCCTTGGAGGCTTGAGCAAAACTCCCAGGTTCCTTCCCAGTGCTCACATTATTGATGACTGTCTGATACTGCTTTGAGAATTTTTGGTATGACAGCACATCTGAGATTGGATAGAGAATTTTCCTTCCTTGTACACCATTGCAGTGGTAATCATTCAGGTAAGAGGGCTTCCTTGCCTGTCTCACTGGCCTTTTATATTCCTCCTGAACCTGCTGTGCTTCATGCTCCTCAGCCATACTAGTTTCTGCTTAATGCTGCTGTTCCTCAGAGTGAGGATTATCCACTCCATCTGTATGGCCCTGTGCTGAGGATGATGTTGTTGTGTCAAAACCTGGTGCTCCCTCTGTACTGCCTTCAGAAGTGGGAGCTGTAGCTGGGCTTGTCTCCATGCATTCATGTGGGAGAGTATCCTGTGAACAAGGTCTTGGTAACACATTAGTTGAGAAGGGATTATCAGCAGCAGTTACATGTTTAAAAGGAAACTCATTTTCTACAAAAACCACATCTCTGGAAACAAGAATCTCTCTCGTTTGAATGTCCATCACTTTGTATCCCTTTATACCATTTGGGTACCCCAGAAATACACACTCTCGTGCTCTTGGATCGAACTTTCTTCTAGCAGCTGCAAGGGTAGAAGTGTAACACAGACAACCAAAAGAACGAAGCATATTATAATTAACTGGTCTTTGGAAGAGCAGCTCATAAGGGCTCTTATTTCCCAACACTGTTGTGGGAATTCTGTTAATGAGGAAAGTGGCTGTTAAAGCACACTCAGACCAGTATTCAATGGGTATTCCCGACTGGAAATATAAAGCACGCGCAACATTCAACAGATGTTGATGTTTTCTCTCAACAATGGAATTTTGTTGAGGCGTTTGCACACATGATAAGTGATGTAAGATCCCTCTAACTCTATACAAATCAGTTAGGTTGAACTCTTTAGCGTTATCTGATCTAATGGTTTTCACCTTGCAGTTAAACTGGGTATCTACTAGGGCCAAGAAATGTTCTATGACTAGCTTAACTTCTGATTTCTGTTTGATCATGTATAACCACGTGAACCTCGAGTGATCATCCACTATAGTGACAAAGTATTGATGTCCTAGGTGCGATCTAATGTGAAAGGGCCCCCAAACGTCGCAATGAATAAGATCAAAAACACTGCAAACAGTTTTATTTTCATTTGGAAATGAGCATCTCTTCTGTTTTGCAATGGGGCAAATCTTACAGAAGGAATCAGAGGATTTTTCAGTATTCAATGTAGTTCTTAAGGTTTCTAAGACCCCCTCTGAGGGATGGCCCAACCTATGGTGCCATATGTCTCCAGAAACTTTATTCAGCAGCACAGAACTATCTTTACTCAAGCTAACATGGTTATCTTCTCCTACTGAACAGCTTGGCACACAATTTGCTTGGATGATGTAAAGGCCAGCCAATTGCTTACCCTTGCCAATCATTAACTGGGAATGATCCTGTATGAGAAAGCCATTAGCATAAAAACTGAACCTGTAGTTATGTTTGTTAGCAAGATGACTGACAGATATCAAATTAAAGTGGAACTGTGGCACACATAATATATCTGTCAGAGTAATGAATTCATTTAGTTTGAAACTCCCTGCCTCATTCACTCTTATAATACTGTTATCTGGCAATATAACCTCAGATTCCTCTATTCTACGTAAATCATAAAGCAAACCTCGATTACCACAAACATGTCTGGTTGCACCTGTATCCAACAGCCACACCTCTGACCCTGCATAACTTGGCAGATTAAAGGAAAGGCATACAGATGTACCTTTCTCAACGTGCTGTGAAGTCTCAGCTCCAACTGTTGGGACAGCATTGGTTGTGTGATCTAGTAAATCTCTCAGGCTCTGCAACTGCAATGTAGTCAGCTGTAAGTGCACTTTTGCATCCCCTGCTTCAGCACAACTCTGACTGGCTTGCTGCCTTTGCATCCCAGCTTTATTGATTGAATCTGCTATTGTTTGGTTGACTCTGACTCCTTTATATCGAGAATTCTGCCTGAAACCGGGGGGAAAGCCATGGACTTGATAGCAAGTTTCAATTGTATGTCCTCTTTTTCCACAATGAGTGCAAACTGGTTTCAGCCCCTCTCTTTTCTGGTTAAAGAACACTTTCTTGTTCTGATCCTGCTCAGTCCTGGCAGCTAACATTGCCATATTATTGATCTGCTCATGGTTACTTCTTTCCAGACCTGATCCCATAGACCGCTGCTTCTCTTCTTGGATCAAGAGTGAGAACACCTTATTGATGGTAGGCAAGGGATCCATGACCAAGATCTGCCCTCGGATCTGCGAGTAGCTGTCATTGAGTCCCATAAGGAATGAGAGAACGTATTCTTCATCAAGATAGGTCTTCAATTCTTTTATCCCTCCGCAAGTACACTGGTAAGCAGGTCGAAAATTCGACAATTCATCCCACAAGGTCTTGAGTTTGGTGTAATATACTGATATACTGCTTTGCCCTTGTTGTAAATTGATCAGATCTTTCTTGAGCTGGAATATCCTGGGCTTATTGGTTTGCCCAAATCTCTCTTGTAGATCCAACCATACCTCTCTAGCCGAGGCACTGTATAAAATACTTGCCGAGATCTCTTTGGTCACAGAATTGAGGATCCACGAAATAATCACATTATTGTTCCTCTTCCAACTACTGACCTTATTCAGATCCGTCGCGGCTGGTAGTTGAAGCACGCCATTGATGAACCCTTCCTTATTTCGGCCTATGAGTGAAATCATCATAGCCCTGCTCCACGTGGCGTAATTCTCGCCGTTCAGTTGTTCATGTACGAGCACTTGTCCAGACGTATCACTGCTATTGAGAAAATATGGATCATTGACTAGAGCACTCGCCGCACTTGTCATCGATGGCTGGGATTCTTCTGTCGTCATGTTGATTGAAACAAATCTTGATATACGCAGCTAGGAAATCTGCTCTGATACCATAACAAGAAATGTAAAGATTTATGAGACAAAATTTACGTGGTTCAGATTTCTATCTAGAAATCCTACATCCACGGCGAAAGGGGAAATTCTTTATTGATCACACTTGGGGATTACAATCGTACACCAATCGCACTCAGAATCAAAGCAAGTGGAAGAAAACCCTAAAAATGGAGATGATCAGCTAACACTCAACTTCACAGAGAAACTCTGTTTTACACACACTGCGAGGTGTATTATGCGTACATTACATGAATTAGCCTTCGCGCCTTATTTAAACTGTACAGCAACCGCGCCAGTTTTCTTAATAATAAAACGTCATCGTCACCCACGGTTTAATAAGTTTTCCCTTTGAGTGCCGCTGATGCGCTTTTAATTGTAGCTGCGATTTTGCCTGCTTCAGTTATAACGAGAAACCTTCTCAACTATCAGATTGCTGCTGAGAAATCAGCAATCCATCCTTCATTTGTTGCTTAGATTTTAACACTAATAAAAACTTTTCCTAAAATATAATATAATATAATAAAATATTATTTTACATCGTAGTATCTATACAACGGGCGTAGCCCCAAAAAGTCAAAAGAACAAAACCCCTATTATCGCTCCACAGGTCTTCATCCATGTACCGCCCTGCCCTCAAAAGTCCGTGGAGCACCGCCACCAGCCGCCTCAGTCTTGACGTGCGTCGGCGTCAGACTCGGTACCTACAACACGTAAACACTGAGCGATTCGCCCAGTAGGTGAATAAAGATGCATGTATGCACGTGAACGCTCATTCCCGAGCCCAATATCTCGCATGCAATGTTCGCTCTTTCTCTTTCCACTTTCCTAACTCAAATCACAAAACACAGGGCCCTAGGTCAGACTCGACACCTCGCGCGCCCATAATAATAACATACGAAAGCTTACACTAGCAGCGTTTTGACGATCACGCAACTGCCCTGTCAGGTCGCTCCCTCCGCTGAAAATATAAACGACGGTTTTGCACCTCGGGACGTTCACGCCCGAGTAGACAGATCGATCACGCCTGTCTGCCGTCAGGTGTCATACGAGTACCAACCTCGACTCCTCAACGAGTCAATAATAAAAATCACAAACATCTCATTCTACCCCGCTCGACAATATTTCAAATCAAGCGTCTCAATACGGTGTAAATATCTCACCCCTGTGATATGATATGCATATGCTATGCATATAAACGTCATAATACATGAAACGTGCGTAAAACACATAAATCACATAAATCATCGAAGCACATAAAGGCACGTAACTCAAATAAGTGTTTACGCATTGTAGATGAATAATTCACCTACCTGTCCTCCCGCTATGATCAAATAGAAAATCTGGTGGAGTCTCTATAGATCGGTCCTCTGAATATAATAATATTATTAGTATATGTGCTAGTTCTTGAAAACCTTAAATTTTAAAAATAATGAAATTCTTAAAAATAACTAAATCCCAGGATATTAAAAACCCTAGCAATCGGAAATTCTAAAATACCAAGAATTTATTAAATGTGGAACACTGTTAAATTATTGAAATTATGTTAAGTGTCGAAATATTTAAACATTGTCGAAATCTATTTCTAAAGAATGTCGAGCTCATTGTCGAGACATATAAAATGTCGAGCTCGAACAAAATATTGAGACATATAAAAAATGTTGAGCTCGAATTCTTAGCAATATCGAAATGTTACATTAAAGATGTCAAAATCTTTAATTGAAAAGAATTGTCGACATTTTGTGTTGGAGAAAATAAAGTCGAAGTCATCATATCGACATTTTATAAATGTCGAGTCCCTTCATGTGTTTATCTAGATTTTTGAAAGATAATATCGAAGTCATTACACAATGTCGAGACTTATACAGATATAACTAATATCGAAATCTTCAGGCCATATCGACATCTTATAGATGTCGAAACCTCCATATATATTTATACACAAAAACCTCGGGATCCATCAAATATAGATATCTAATAAATGTCGAGGTCTAATATTAATATACCTCGAGATCTTATTGTTGAAAAGCAATTGTCGATATCTTTCATTGAGTAGCAAATATCGAATTAAAGTTGTCGAGCTCCTACAAATGTCGAGAATCATCACATATCGAGGTCTTCTTATTGCATATATATGTCGACTTTTATTTACCATGCAGTTCGACATCTTCCCATCCCTGTCATGTATCGACATTTATATATATATCTCGACATATTCAAATCCTCATGAATATGCATACTAAATCTAGGTAAGTATATCAACGTTCATATCAGTCCTAAGATATTGAAACTGACTATCGTATATTAAGCTTCAAAAATTAGGGTTTTCTACCAACATCATCCTAAATCACCGAATTTTTATTAATCATCTATACAAATGAACAACATGAATCACATAAGTAATTCGAGTCTGAAGTATCTAGGGTTTTTCTAAGATATGCTAAATATCGAACCCCTTTTAAGGTTAGTTCAAAATTATATACGGACCTACCTATTGGAAACATATAGACATACTGAAAGTTACTTGAGCTGAAGAATTATTTGCATACCTTTCTTGGGAATACGTTGTTCGAGCTTAATATTGCTTCAACAAAGCTTTGTTCTCACTTTCGTATTTCAGCTTGTAGTTTCTTTAGCTCTCAATCCTTATAGTTTTCCTCACTTATTTGATATACATGAAGTCTTTGATTCTTGTGCATGAGTAATCATTTAAAGTGACGGGTTTTTCCTTTAGACTTAAGCAACATATATATAAGGTTTATCTTGTAAGAACTTGGGCCAAATTAATATGTTAAGCATAGCCCAAATCTCTTAATTCTGTATTATTACTTTACTAAACATGACCTAATATTATTATTATTCCTAATTAATTCTTTGGTCATGTCTTCGGAATATTTCCAGACTAATTAAAACTTAAGTTATTACTTCGAAGCTTAATTTCTTACGAGGCCTCTTAATTCGCAATCATTATTTATCCAATTACATCTAAATCCCGTTTTGAAATTTACGGGTATTACATCCTCCCCCCGTTAAAAGAATTTCGTCCCCGAAATTATGCCGATCGGAATAACTCGGGATAACGAACTCTCATATCATCCTCACGTTCCCATGTGGCTTCCTCAACTGACTGATTTCGCCACAAAACCTTAACTAACGGAATAGTCTTATTCCGTAATCGTTTCGATTCGTACATCAGAATCTCTACAGGCTTCTCTTCGTAACTCAAGTCGGGCTTGAGCTGTTGATAAAGAAGCTCGTTCTGGATCACATGACTCGGGTCCGCGACGTATTTTCGTAATGTTGATACGTGAAATACGTCGTGAACTTGCGATAGTGAGGCCGGTAACTCTAGTTGGTATGCGACTTCGCCAACTCGTCTGATAATTCTAAACGGGCCTATGTATCTGGGGCTCAGCTTGCCCTTTCGTCCTAAGCGTTTTACTCCTTTCATCGGGGAGATTTTTAGGAACACTTGGTCATCTTCTACAAATTCCAATGGTCGTCGTCGATGATCTGCGTAGCTCTTCTGACGACTCTGTGCGGTTCGCATCCTTTCCCGAATCTTCGTCACAGCTTCTGTCATTTCTCGGATCATATCAGGTCCTAACAACGTTCGCTCACCAATTTCGTCCCAATGGACTGGGGATCGGCATTTGCACCCGTATAACGCCTCGTATGGCGCCATCCCGATAGTAGCGTGGAAGCTATTGTTATAGGAAAACTCTATCAGTGGTAGATACTTACTCCAGTTTCCTTTGAAATCGAGCACGCACGCCCGTAGCATATCCTCAAGAGTTTGAATCGTTCGCTCAGACTGCCCGTCGGTTTGGGGATGATAAGCAGTACTGAATGAGAGCTTGGTTCCCATCGCTTTCTGTAGGCTTTGCCAAAAGTTAGACAGAAATCTTGAATCTCGATCCGAGACGATAGAAATTGGAATTCCATGGAGGCGGATAATTTCCTGAATATACAATTCAGCGTAGCGTTCCATGGAAAAAGTGGAACTAATTGTAAGGAAATGAGCCGATTTGGTCAGGCGATCAACGATTACCCAAATAGCATCGTGGCCTTTCGTCGTTTTGGGTAAACCAACGACGAAATCCATCGTGATATGATCCCACTTCCATTCTGGAATGGGTAGAGGCTGTAGGGTTCCACCGGGTCGTTGGTGTTCCGCTTTAATCAATTGGCAAGTCATACATCGGTTCACGAATGCAGCGACGTCTTTCTTCATTCCCGGCCACCAGTACGTTATTCGTAAATCTTGATACATCTTTGTGGCTCCTGGGTGTACCGAATATGTGGTCGTGTGTGCTTCCTTCATTATCGTTTGTCGCAGCTCCTCATGGTTAGGTATATAAAGACGGTTCTTGTATAGCAAAGCTCCATCCTCTCGGATGTTAAAATCTTCGGGTAGTGCCTCCTTCATTTTTAGGTAGAGTTCGTCTTCTTCTTGTGTCTTCTTGATCTGTTCTAGTAGCGTGGGTTGGAGAGTTAGCGCTGCTAGTCTTGCCTCAACTTCGCCCAAATTAACTACCTCTATTCCAAGCTGATGTAACTCTGCATTTACCGCTTTTCGACTTAGCGCATCTGCGACTACGTTTGCCTTACCCGATGATAGCTGATGACGCAATCGTAGTCCTTGACGAGCTCCAGCCATCTTCGCTGTCGCATATTCAGTTCTTTCTGGGTGAAGAAATACTTCAAACTCTTATGGTTTGTGAAGATCTCACATTTCTCTCCGTAGAGATAATGTCTCCAGATCTTCAGAGCGAAGACCACCGCTGCTAATTCGAGGTCATGGGTTGGGTAGTTCTTTTCGTATTCCTTTAGTTGTCGCGAAGCATAAGCAATCACCTTTCCGTTCTGCATCAGCACACATCCCAAGCCATTCTTCGAAGCATCGCTGTATACTGCAAATCCTCCGGTTCCCGATGGTATTGTCAATATCGGAGCAGAGGTAAGACGTTTCTTCAACTCTTGAAAACTCTGTTCGCATGCTTCGGTCCATTTGAACGGAACGTTCTTCCTCGTCAGATTGGTTAATGTAGAGGCAATACTGGAGAAGTCCGCTATAAACTTGCGGTAGTATCCCGCAAGTCCCAGAAAACTACGGACTTCGGTAGGCATAGTAGGTCGTGGCCAGTTATTTACAGCTTCGATCTTACTCGGGTCCACAGAGATTCCATTCCCAGAAATCACGTGTCCCAAGAAGGCTACTTGCTCAAGCCAAAATTCACATTTCTTGAATTTGGCGTAGAGCTGTTTCTCTCGCAGGATTCCTAAGACGGTTCGTAGATGGCTTTCGTGTTCGTCTCTTGTCTTAGAATAGATCAGAATATCGTCAATAAAGACGATAACAAAACGATCGAGGTAGTCTTTAAAGACTCGATTCATTAAGTCCATAAAAGCAGCTGGGGCATTTGTCAGTCCAAAAGGCATGACCAGAAACTCGTAATGGCCGTACCTTGTACTGAATGCGGTTTTAGGAACATCTACCTCCCTGATCTTCAACTGATGGTATCCCGAACGGAGGTCAATTTTCGAGAATACCGTAGCTCCTTGTAGTTGATCGAACAGATCATCGATCCTTGGCAAAGGGTATTTATTTTTGATCGTGGTCTTATTCAACTCCCTGTAGTCGATGCACAATCGCATCGACCCATCTTTATTTCGCACAAAAAGAACGGGTGCGCCCCACGGCGAAAAACTCGACTGGATAAACCCCCTAGATAGTAGGTCTTCTAACTGTTCCTTCAATTCCTTTAACTCATTTGGTGCTAAACGGTAAGGGGCTTTGGAGATTGGGGCTGACCCTGGCATCAGATCTATCTTGAACTGTATTTCTCGATCAGGGGGTAACCCCGAGAGATCGTCGGGAAATACATCAGTGTATTCGTTGACTACAGGTACGTCTTTTAGTTCCGGCTGAGGTAAGTCCTCTGCCTTCACCGCATACACGAGATAAGACTCACAACCTGACCTCAAAAGTCGTTGAGCTTTCAGAGCTGATATTCGGGGAATACTATTCTTATTCGTTTTACCCAAAAAAGTGAATGCTTCTTCTTCAAGCAGCTGGAATTTAATGACCTTCTTATTGCAATCTATGATGGCTCCATATCTTGAAAGCCAATCCATTCCGAAGATGACATCATAGTCGTTCATCGGGATTACAATCAGGTCGGCACTCAAGTTCCTACCCTCAATAACTACGACGCATCCTCTCAGTACTCGGTTGGTATGCGTCGGATCACCATGTGGTAGAGTAACTATATAGTTACATTCAGATGAGGTAGGAGATATTCCTACCTTTGCCACGTATTTGGTCGACACAAATGAATGGGTGGCTCCAGAGTCAATTAACACCGAAGTGGGCACATCATAGATAATTAGCGTACCCGTTACTACGGAGGGATTCGCCTCGGCTTCCTCATTTGTAAGTGTGAAAACTCGTGCAGGAACCGGTGGAGGTCGAACCGGTGGTTGAGTCGGGTTCTGGGGCAAAGTCGTATTGCAATTCCTAGCATAATGCCCCATTCTTCCACATCTGAAACACTGCGGGTTTGGGTTGGGTCTGGGTTGATAACAGGCGCCGAAGTGGTAACGGCCACACTGTCTGCACTGAGGTGCTGAATTTGGAGGTCTATTCGAAGTATTCATGGGTCCCTGGTTCGGCATCGGGCGCCAGTTCTGTTGGCCCTGATGATTTCCTTGGTTTCTTTGGCCTTTGTTGAAAAATTGTCGTTTACGGTCATTTCCAGGTCCTTGCTGATTTTCCCTTCTCTTCTTCGCCTCCTGAGCTTCAGAAATCTGAGCCTCAGCCTGCTCCGCTATCATTGCCCTTTCCGCCACTTGGTTAAATTCCATCTGTCGGGCTCCCGAAATACTTAGGTCACGATAAAGTTCAGGTTTGAGGCCAGTAATGAACCTCGTCACCTTCAACAGATTAGTTGCCACCATATGAGGAGCGAAACGGGACAACTCCTCGAATCGACGAAGGTACTGAGTTACAGGCATTCCCCCTTGCCTAAGGTTCATAAATTCTAGCATTCTTCGTTCTTGTTCATGGGCAGTAAAGTATTTGCCGTGGAACAAGTCTCTAAATCGTTCCCACGACATAAGTGTTGGGTCTTCAAGGACTTTAACTGTATCCCACCAAAATCGGGCGTTTCCTCTGAGCATGGAAACAGCGCACAGGACCTTTTCATTCTCAGGCACACGACTATATATGAACATATCCTCTATGGTGCGCAGCCAATCTTCAGCCACTGCTGTGTCCGTAGCATCAGCAAAGGTTGGGGGATCCATTTTCCGAAACCGTTCCCCTATAATTTCTACACGCGCTGGCTGTGGGGAAGGACGATGTTCAGACGAGCTATGATGATGGAGTAGCTCGTCGATTTGACTCGACTGGCGATTGATATGTTCCGACTGACGTTGAAGTAAATCGGTCAGTCGTAGAATAGTGGAGTCCCTTTCATTTGGAGGGGACTCCAGTTCAGCCCTACGGCTGGATTCAGCCACATGTTCACTACGGGTTCTTGGCATTTTTCAACTATTATCTACATTAATTCAAATAAAACACATATCAGATAACCCATAATCACATAATCAAGCATTTAACTTACAGGTCTGGCTGGTTCTCCAGGCTTTTGAGCGGCAGTACATGGACAGTCTTCAGAATCTAAAGCCTACGCTCTGATACCACCTCTGACGACCCTCGTTTTCTAATTACGATTAGTGGCGGATTTTCGCAACGTAAGTCGCGGAAGACCCGTCTAATAAAAACTTTTCCTAAAATATAATATAATATAATAAAATATTATTTTACATCGTAGTATCTATACAACGGGCGTAGCCCCAAAAAGTCAAAAGAACAAAACCCCTATTATCGCTCCACAGGTCTTCATCCATGTACCGCCCTGCCCTCAAAAGTCCGTGGAGCACCGCCACCAGCCGCCTCAGTCTTGACGTGCGTCGGCGTCAGACTCGGTACCTACAACACGTAAACACTGAGCGATTCGCCCAGTAGGTGAATAAAGATGCATGTATGCACGTGAACGCTCATTCCCGAGCCCAATATCTCGCATGCAATGTTCGCTCTTTCTCTTTCCACTTTCCTAACTCAAATCACAAAACACAGGGCCCTAGGTCAGACTCGACACCTCGCGCGCCCATAATAATAACATACGAAAGCTTACACTAGCAGCGTTTTGACGATCACGCAACTGCCCTGTCAGGTCGCTCCCTCCGCTGAAAATATAAACGACGGTTTTGCACCTCGGGACGTTCACGCCCGAGTAGACAGATCGATCACGCCTGTCTGCCGTCAGGTGTCATACGAGTACCAACCTCGACTCCTCAACGAGTCAATAATAAAAATCACAAACATCTCATTCTACCCCGCTCGACAATATTTCAAATCAAGCGTCTCAATACGGTGTAAATATCTCACCCCTGTGATATGATATGCATATGCTATGCATATAAACGTCATAATACATGAAACGTGCGTAAAACACATAAATCACATAAATCATCGAAGCACATAAAGGCACGTAACTCAAATAAGTGTTTACGCATTGTAGATGAATAATTCACCTACCTGTCCTCCCGCT
Organism: Craterostigma plantagineum; assembly: GCA_027422505.1. Classification (NCBI taxonomy): domain Eukaryota; kingdom Viridiplantae; phylum Streptophyta; class Magnoliopsida; order Lamiales; family Linderniaceae; genus Craterostigma; species Craterostigma plantagineum. Next base: position 8,389,281 of record JAPQWV010000009.1, on the reverse strand, counting down.
ATGATCAAATAGAAAATCTGGTGGAGTCTCTATAGATCGGTCCTCTGAATATAATAATATTATTAGTATATGTGCTAGTTCTTGAAAACCTTAAATTTTAAAAATAATGAAATTCTTAAAAATAACTAAATCCCAGGATATTAAAAACCCTAGCAATCGGAAATTCTAAAATACCAAGAATTTATTAAATGTGGAACACTGTTAAATTATTGAAATTATGTTAAGTGTCGAAATATTTAAACATTGTCGAAATCTATTTCTAAAGAATGTCGAGCTCATTGTCGAGACATATAAAATGTCGAGCTCGAACAAAATATTGAGACATATAAAAAATGTTGAGCTCGAATTCTTAGCAATATCGAAATGTTACATTAAAGATGTCGAGATCTTTAATTGAAAAGAATTGTCGACATTTTGTGTTGGAGAAAATAAAGTCGAAGTCATCATATCGACTTTTTTGAAAGATAATATCGAAGTCATTACACAATGTCGAGACTTATACAGATATAACTAATATCGAAATCTTCAGGCCATATCGACATCTTATAGATGTCGAAACCTCCATATATATTTATACACAAAAACCTCGGGATCCATCAAATATAGATATCTAATAAATGTCGAGGTCTAATATTAATATACCTCGAGATCTTATTGTTGAAAAGCAATTGTCGATATCTTTCATTGAGTAGCAAATATCGAATTAAAGTTGTCGAGCTCCTACAAATGTCGAGAATCATCACATATCGAGGTCTTCTTATTGCATATATATGTCGACTTTTATTTACCATGCAGTTCGACATCTTCCCATCCCTGTCATGTATCGACATTTATATATATATCTCGACATATTCAAATCCTCATGAATATGCATACTAAATCTAGGTAAGTATATCAACGTTCATATCAGTCCTAAGATATTGAAACTGACTATCGTATATTAAGCTTCAAAAATTAGGGTTTTCTACCAACATCATCCTAAATCACCGAATTTTTATTAATCATCTATACAAATGAACAACATGAATCACATAAGTAATTCGAGTCTGAAGTATCTAGGGTTTTTCTAAGATATGCTAAATATCGAACCCCTTTTAAGGTTAGTTCAAAATTATATACGGACCTACCTATTGGAAACATATAGACATACTGAAAGTTACTTGAGCTGAAGAATTATTTGCATACCTTTCTTGGGAATACGTTGTTCGAGCTTAATATTGCTTCAACAAAGCTTTGTTCTCACTTTCGTATTTCAGCTTGTAGTTTTGTTCGTTTCTTTAGCTCTCAATCCTTATAGTTTTCCTCACTTATTTGATATACATGAAGTCTTTGATTCTTGTGCATGAGTAATCATTTAAAGTGACGGGTTTTTCCTTTAGACTTAAGCAACATATATATAAGGTTTATCTTGTAAGAACTTGGGCCAAATTAATATGTTAAGCATAGCCCAAATCTCTTAATTCTGTATTATTACTTTACTAAACATGACCTAATATTATTATTATTCCTAATTAATTCTTTGGTCATGTCTTCGGAATATTTCCAGACTAATTAAAACTTAAGTTATTACTTCGAAGCTTAATTTCTTACGAGGCCTCTTAATTCGCAATCATTATTTATCCAATTACATCTAAATCCCGTTTTGAAATTTACGGGTATTACATCGGCAGTGTTTCAAACGACTGTACTACGCCTTTTGGCAGTAGGAATATCGAGCCACAGTATCCATGTACTGACCCGAAGACCGAGTTAACCAAACAACAACGAGCAGCATATGATAAATTAATAAAAAATATGGCGGGCCGGCCCCGCGGCCCACGCGGGCTAGCCCGTTTAGGCGGGCCTTAAAAATCCCGGCCCAGCCCGCCCCATAGGGAGGACGGGGCGGGCCGCGGGCTATTTTGACAGCTAGCAATGGCATACAAGCAAGCATAGTTTTATTTTTTGAATTAAATCATACAAAATTAACGGAAATTGCATTCAAACAACAACGAACAGCACAGAGCAACTCTTCAGCTTCACTTCACCCTTTGAGCAGATGATCAACCAATGCGTTAAACCCCTTGAAAGAAGACCCATCGGCGCCGACGGCCCTCTCAGCCTTCTCCTTCCACTCCTTCGCATTCTCCCTCAGCTGAATTCCCCTTTTGCCCTCCATCAGCTCCCTCACAAGCCCTTCCACCTTGCCCCTCTCCACGTCGGCGTCGATTTCCAAGCCGATCTCCCACTGCGAGCACGCGTAAAGGCAGTTCATCTGCTGCTCGGCGAAGAACGGCCAGCATATCATCGGAACGCCGGCGGACACGCTCTCCGTGATCGAATTCCAGCCGCAGTGCGTCAGAAATCCGCCGATCGACGGATGATTCAGCAGCTTCTCCTGCGGGCACCAGTCTAGGATCAGCCCTCGCCCCTCGATTTCGCGAAGGAACTCCTCCGATATAGCCTCGGTGCCGCCGTCGACGAGGTTGGGCCTAATCGCCCATAGGAAGTGGTACTTGCTGTTCGCCAATCCCCAGGCGAATTCCATCAATTGCTTTGGGGTGACGACCACCAAGCTGCCGAAATTCACGTACACCACAGATCTGGGCTCTCTGAGGTCAAGCCACTCGTGGAACTTGTCGTCCTCCTTCCACAGGCTCGAACCTAGGGTTTCGAGCTTCGAATCGTAATTGGCTTTCTTTTCGTGCAAGGTTAGCGGCCCTATGGTGTAGAGATTTGGGCACTTGAGCTTGATTGCGTCTAAGACGTCCCTCTCCAAATCGTCGAACGTATTGAGGATTAGGCTCCCCGTACTTGCAGCCTCGACGGCCGTTTCATGGGTGAAATTGGTCATACGAAAGAAAGAAGATTTTTGAACTGCCATGTGGTTGTTGACCAGACCTGTTGTGTGTGACTATGCATGAACGATCCATCCATCTATTAGTGCGTGTCAAGATCTACAACTCAAGAATTTGTGATTCTTTTTTGCAAGGAAATTGTGGCTCAGAAGTAAAAGAGACGCAAGACCCAAAACAGAAGGTTAAACGTTATAAATGTAAATACAGTAAAAAGCGGTTACAGTAAACATAAATGGCCTACTGTTGAAAAACTACTCAAATAAAAGGCATTTATTGCAAGGTGGGCCATTACTATGAGATTGCAAAATGTAAATACAGTAAGCAGCTAGGAAGGTACCTTATGGCGACGGTTTACGCTATGTGTTCCAGTTTTTGCAGGCAATTCAGGGCCATAGATAATGTTTCTAAAAACTAACCTTATTCCCCCATCATAACACTCTTGGCTGGCTGAACCTTACAGCGTTTTGTGATTTTTCGGGGGGGGGGGGGGGGGGGGGGGGGGGAATTAAGTTACGAAGAAACAATTTCGGTCTTAAACTGTCTTGCCAGTCTTTTAAGTGGATTCAGATGACTCAGAATTAACTACGCAAATCAAAAGTGATACGGATCTGAAAGACATGGGCCAAGGAGAAAAAAGAAAGGAAGCCCATCAAGCCCATAAAAAAGGGAGGCCCAAAAGCAAGAAAGGAAAGTGACAGACGAGAGGACCTACAAGAACTTTTTGGGTAGAAGTATTATCCGGACCAAGGAAATTTACTGAGGATATCCAAGCAAAGATGTATGGGGAACGATGGAGAAGAAGACTATAAAAACACGTGTCAAGCTGTAATAGGAAGAAGACCCTGCCCAAGAAGCTGCAAGCCGCCATCAGAACCTTTTCAATCAAGGGTCCTTTCTCTGATACTTAGTACCTCATGCAGTGTGCCTCCTTGGAAGACTGAAGGGTAAACAACACGCAAGCTGTTGGGAGCTACTATAAAATGAGGACTTATCCTTATTTTCTAAGCACGATTATCTCTCTAAAAAAGTATCCATTTTGTATTATTGCCTTAGGATTCTTGGACATATTTCCTACACTTAGAGAGCGAAGGAGAGGATTAACTGAGGGTGTAATATGTTATGACTTAGTAAAAGAAAGTTCCCAGCGCCCCGTGGACGTAGAATCTGGTAAGATTCGAACCACGTAGATCCTTGTGTACCTTTTCTTAACGTCCTTCATCATAAGCACCTCATATATAACGGCCTGATAAATCGGCCCACCATTTAACCGAAAGCCCAGAACCCCACATCTAAAAATCTCGTTGATTGGGAGAGCCCCATATCAAATGGCGCCGTCTGTGGGAAGTTGGAGTTAAAAGGCGTGAGTAGATCTCTTTTGAACGAGGTGCGAAGTGTTATCAGAAAATTCTCGGTGCATTTCTCTGTGTTCTAGGGACAAAGCGAAGTGAGCGAAGGCGCTGATGGAAGATTCGGCTACACCCAAAAACTTGGGTCCTCAGTTCGAAGAAGTGGCGGGAGGCGACCCGTCAGAGCAAGCTACCACCCCAGCACCAACTCCTGTTGTGTTAGCACCGGAGACGCCGATCACTCTGACCGCGGCACAGCTAGATCTTTTGGTGCGCAACACTGTCAACAGTACCCTTGCCGAAAGAAGGAAGAAACGACGAGAGCGAAAGAAGGCCAAGTCGCACGACGGAACAGAGCGAGTAGACGGCCGATTCACAGAAGTGACTGGGGAAAATGAGCTAGAAATGCGACCTCAGGGAACGCCTTCGGGACCTAGTAAAACGCCTGGACAGTCAATCGGATCTGAAAACGAGTCAAAGGGGAGAACTGGATCTCCCGAAGTCACCAAGCACCCTAGAGGGAATGTGGGATCCGGGGAGCAGGTTCAAAGGAAGGGAGATGAGCGAGATAACACAGGCCAGGCGGATAAAACTGCCAAGACCCCCACGCGAAACTCCGAAGGATCTGTCAGCAAAACCCAAGACCATACCAAGGAGGTGGGGAGCCCCAAAAGACGAAAGAAGGTTACGTTGCGCCCAGAGGAAAAGGAGGAGACATGGACCAAGAAAGAGAAGGAGCTGCGAGACCAACTCGCGGACCTCAAACAAGTAGTAGATGGGGTCAGGAGCAGGACCATGCCCTCAAGGATAGGAGAAGGGCTGATAGCCGGAACGCCCTTTGCGAAGGAACTGCTGTGGGGGAGGTCTCATCCAACTTTAAGCAACTGCCCTACGAATACGATGGGACGACGGATCCTGTGGAGCACGTCCTACGCTTCCAAAATACCATTTTATTGCACGACTTCTCAGACGGGGTCAAATGCAGAGTGTTCTTAACCACCTTAGTAAGGGCGGCCCAACAATGGTTCAGCCAACTAGCGCCCGGATCCATCAAGTCTTTCGAAGAGTTCCAGTTGATGTTTATAACCCAGTTCGCTAGCGCTAGAAAACAGCCTAAATCTGACATGTCACTCTTTCAAGTACGGCAGGGGGAAGGCGAGAGCCTCCGAGCGTATATAAGCAGGTTCAACATCGCCGCCCTGGAAGTGCCAGCAGCTACGCCTTCAGTCAAGGTAAGCGCCCTGATAAACGGGCTCCGAGATGGGGACTTCTTCGCTTCCCTCTCCAAGAGGCCCCCGCCGACTTTTGAAGATTTGTTGTTAAGGCGGATAAATACATCAATTTGGAAAAAGCAAAATGGCCAAAGCACAAGAAGAAAAACAGATAGTCACGCCAAAAAAGGAAGGGGTTGGGAGAAGCCAAGGGCAGGGGAAACCCCCACCACGACTACCGCACAGAGAACCCTGGGGATCTCCACCCAGAGCGCTGCGGAGGTTCACACCGCTACGCGCCAACCCAGAGGAGGTCCTAGCTGTAGCTGGACGACATCCTGCCTTGAGGAAGCCTCTCGCAGGATCATCAGGACCTTCTAGACCTTATTCTAATTTATATTGCCGTTTTCATAATGAGTACGGACATCATACTAACAACTGTTATCATTTGAAGGATGAGATAGAAAGGCTCATACAGGCGGGACATTTGAAGGAGTTTGTCCGTCAGGGACCTGAGCCCAGCCCCAGAAAAAACGAAAAGGAGGAAGGGGGACCTGTGCCAAACAAAGGGAGGCTGCCGCCCCCACCACCGAACAAAGGCGCCCCGGGCCCATCCAGGGCCCCCATCTTGATCATCATTGGAGGTCCCAACGGCGGAGATTCCAATCGGGCTAGGAAGTCCTATGCTAGGACGACGGGGGAACTCCGACCATGGGGGTTAGTAGGGCATACGGAGACCGTTGCGAATGTGCAATTCGGACTGGAAGACGAGGCACATGTCACCAGGCCACACAACGATGCCCTAGTCATTACAACAGATATCGCTGGATATGACGTGTCCCGAGTCTTCATAGACGGGGGAAGCTCGACCGACATTATATTCTTGGACTGCTTCAAGAAAATGGACCTAGAAATGGAGCTCCGACCGGTTTCCACCGCCCTATAAGGATTCGGGGGCCCCGGGGATACAACCCATGGGAGAAGTGACACTACTCGTCGGAATGGGGAAGGAACCAGTTCGAGTTGTAAAAACGATCAACTTTCTTGTGGTGGACATCACTTCTTCCTATAATGTTATTCTGGGGCGACCGTCCATCAACGAATTCAGGGCAATTCCCTCCACATATCACTTAAAAATCAAGTTCCCTGTTGGGGAGCACGTCGGGGAAATCATGGGAGACCAGCAGAGCTCCCGCCGATGTTACGCCAATGAGGTCAAGGCGGTAACCAAAGAAAGGGAGGTTGCCAGAGAAGGAAGCGGTCGTGACAAGAGGGTCAAGATCGAGGGTGGGGGACCTACGAGCCTACAGCCCGAGCCAGACGAAGAGCTGATCAACGTAGAGTTGTACCCCGATCAACCCGGAAGGACCACCAAAATAGGGACGCACCTGGGGGAGCAGGCCTCAAGGGAGCTAGTAGGATGCCTGCAGAGGAACGCAGACCTGTTCGCGTTATGTCCAAAAGATATGACAGGGATCCACCCTGACATAGCAACACATCACCTAAACGCCTTGCCAGGTGCCAAGCCCGTCAAACAGAGGCTCCGATCGTGTGGGGCCGAGAGAGCACAGACCTTGAAGGAAGAAGTAGGTAAGTTACTCCAAGCAGGTCATATCCAAGAGGTCCAGTTCCCCACGTGGTTAGCCAACGCCGTCTTGGTGAAAAAAGGAAATGGACAGTGGAGGATGTGTATCGACTTTAGGGACCTCAACAAAGCTTGCCCCAAGGACCACTACCCGCTACCAAGGATCGACCAACTGGTGGATTCCACTTCTGGATGCGAGGTCCTTAGTATGATGGATGCCTATCAAGGCTATCACCAGGTGAGTCTCGATTCGAAAGATTTTGACAAAGTTTGCTTCGTAACTCCAGGGGGAACATATGGATACGTCCGAATGCCCTTCGGGCTCAAAAACGCCGGGGCCACGTACCAACGGATGGTAGACAAGGTTTTCAAACAACAGCTAGGGAGGAACATGGAAGTCTATGTGGATGATATGCTGGTGAAATCCATACACCTCGCGGACCATACGAAGGATTTAGAGGAGGCATTCAGGGCAATTAGAGGAAGCGGAATGAAGCTCAATCCCGCAAAATGCGCGTTCGGGGTAAGATCGGGGAAGTTCCTCGGCTACATGGTGACCCAGCGAGGCATCGAGGTCAACCCCACGAAAGTGAAAGCTATCCTGGAGATGCAACCTCCCCAGGGCCTTAAAGAAGTCCAGAGGCTCACAGGACGGCTGGCGGCCCTTAACCGGTTCATCTCCCACTCAGCAAAAAGGAGCCTGCCTTTCTTCGGAGTGTTACGAAAAAACAAGCAGTTTGAGTGGACCAAGGAATGCCAGCAGGCCTTTGACGAATTAAAAGAGTACCTCCATGACACGCCCCTTTTGACTAAGCCCTCGATGGGGGACGTGCTAGTACTATACTTCTCCGTGGTAGATCATGCGGTGAGCTCCGTTCTGTTGAAGGAAGAGGGGACCTCCCAGAAGCCCATCTACTTCGTAAGCAAGGTGCTCCTCGAGGCTGAAACTAGGTACTCAGAAGTTGAAAAGGCGGCCCTGGCAGTAATGACCTCTGCTCGGAAACTTCGGCCATATTTCTTGTCACACAAGGTGAATGTGCGGACTAACTTTCCACTAAAGCAGACGCTGAGTCGGCCGGACTTATTCGGAAGAATGGTGAAATGGGCCATCGAACTGGGGGAATATGACGTAGAGTTCGAGCGAAGGGCAGCCATAAAGGCCCAGGCCCTCTCAGACTTCGTCCTTGAGACTACCAAGGGACCACCGAAGCGCCAGTGGAAAGTGTATGTGGATGGATCCGCCACTTCTCAAAGGTCGGGAGCCGGGGTCCTCATCATCAACCCAGAAGGAGAGGAGTTCCGTTTCGCTATCACATTCCAATTTCAGGCTTCGAACAACGAGTCGGAATACGAAGCCCTTATCCATGGCCTGCGAATCGCGAAGGAGATGGGGGCACAAGACATCACCTTGTTCTCCGACTCACAGTTGGTAGTGCAACAGATAAAGGGGAACTACGAAGCAAGGGATGAAAAAATGGTGGAATACGGTAAAAGAGTAGAGGAACTAATAAAGACTTTTAACTGTTGTGAAGTTGTGCAGGTCCCCAGGGCCGAAAACCATGAGGCCGATTATCTGGCAAAGATGGCAAGCTCAGGATCGGCCCTCAAAGAAGGAGGCGTTACATATCTTGTTGCGGATAAAAAGGGAGCGGGGAGGCTCGTGGCAAGCGTAGAAGAGGGGGACGATTGGAGAGCCCCCATCATAGCCGTTCTTGAGAAGGCAGAGCTAGAAGATAAGAAAGGATACCGGAGAAAATTCTGCCTGATCGACGGATGCCTGTTCAAAAAATCTTTCGTGCACGCGTACGCTCGATGCCTTTCCAAGGAAGAAGGGAGAAAGATACTCGAAGAAATTCATGAAGGATGTGCGGGGGACCACGCTGGATACAAATCCTTGACAAGAAGGGTGGTAAGGGCTGGGTACTTCTGGCCCAGTCTAGTCAAAGACGCCAAGGACTTAGTCCTAAAATGTATCAATTGCCAGAAGTTCGGCCCCAGAATCCACGTCCCTGCCGAAGCCTTGGGGACCATGCACTCCCCATGCCCCTTCGACAAATGGGGAATTGACATCGTCGGCCCATTTCCTCGGGGGAAGGCACAAAAGAAGTTTATCATTGTTGCCGTAGACTACTTCAGCAAGTGGATTGAAGCCAAGGCGGTGGCACGAATTGATGAAGAAAGGGTGATTGAGTTCCTGTGGAAAAACATCTGTTGCCGCTATGGAGCTCCTAGGATCCTCATTTCGGACAATGGGACCCAGTTCTGTGGAGCTAAAACACGAGGATTCTGTGAAGGCATGAAGATAATTCAGAGGTTCGTGGCCGTGGGCCACCCGCAAGCGAATAGGCAGACTGAGGTTTCAAATCGAACCATCCTCAGAAGTATTAATGCCCGGCTCGAACAAGATGGAAACAAATGGGTAGAGGCGCTAGATGCAGTCCTTTGGGCTTATCGAACAAGCCCCCGTGAAGCGACCGGGGAAACTCCATTTGAGCTAGTGTACGGTTCGGCCGCCGTTATACCCGCAGAAATCGGCATAAAAACACACCGAATGCTGACGTATGACGAACATGAAAATTCACAACTGAGGAGGGAGGACCTAGACATGGTGGATGAAATACGAGAGGAAGCTCAAGTGAAGATGGAGGTATACAAGAGTCGAATAAAGGCAATGTATGATCGAAAAATCCGGCCCAGGGGGTTTCGGCAGGGGGACCTAGTACTCCGAAGAGCTGATGTCTTACGACCTCTGAAAAAGATGGAAGCACCCTGGGAGGGGCCCTATCGTGTGACAAAGGTGCTAGGTGGCGGAGCTTACGAATTAGAAGACGCCAATGGAAGGTCCTTGCCCCGTCCTTGGAACGTCTCTAATTTAAAAAAGTTTTACGTGTAATACTACTGTGTAAGATAGGGAGGAACGTACTCTTTTTCATTCATCTGGGATTTTTGCCTCAAAGGGAGGTTTTTTACCAGATAAGGTTTTAACGAGGCGTACCTCCCCAGCGGAATATAAATATTTTAATACTCTCGCATTTGATGCCAAGGGCCAACGGGTCCACGGTGTACAAAGACATCAAGGACTAAGAGTCCGCGACGTGAAACGATGCCAAAAACCGACGGATCGGCGGTGTATCCGACATCAAAGGCCACAGGTCTGCGACGTGAAGGATGCCCACGAGGGCGTACAAGATGCCACCGTTGACGGACTGTGGTGTACGGGACATCAAAGGTCCTCAGTATGGCCTGCGACTTGAAAGGGTACCCAAGCGTAGCTGGCGCTATAACCAGGGTAAAACAGTGGGGGAGTTCCCCACTTTGTACTTAGGACTTTCGAACTCCGCGTTATTAAGCTTGCTGAGAATGCAGAGAGCCTAATACATAAACGACACCTTAAGATAAAGACGACTGTTCTTATAAACCAAGGGTGTGTACATAGTACACTTGGCCTACAAAATCGTTGGGGTGTACGAGAAAACTTGATAAAATGAGACATTAAGGGTAGTAGGGCAATTGATAAAGAGGTCCTATATTACATAGAGAAAAAGGGGGACCTCAGAAGGGACATACAGAATAGGGGAGTTAAGCTCCCCCATAAGGAAAATCCTAAAGATGTTCACAAAACATAAAGATAAAGAGGTTCATTACACAACATTGCAGAAAATACTAAACGGAGGGATCTGCGGGAGGGTAGAAGATAACGCCCGGAAGGTCGGAGATATTGGCCCGGGCCAAAACCTCCTTGTGCTTCTCCACAGCAGGATGCCAGAACTGGGGATTCTCCTCGGCCAAAGGATCTCCCTTAAAAGATGCTGGAAAAGGAAGGTCCCGGAGAGCCTCGGTTACCCCAATACCAGCGGACCCCGCGCGATGGCCTCCCAGGAAATAATGCTGCATATAGGGAACAAAGTCCTTGAGAGAGAGGGGGTCCTCCAGGTAAGCCGTACGCCAATCATCCGCCAGATCCCCCCAAAAACTTCTGACCAGCCGCCGTAGACAAAAGATGTTGCTGACAAATCTGAGCGCCTATGGCCTTCATGCTTTCCAGTTCAACGGCGGTGTGAACCTCTGTCATACGGATAAAATCCGCGTCCCATTTCGCCTTCTCCCTGGCAAAGGAGCTCTGGAGTTCATCCTCACGCTGTTTCAGGAGCAAGGCATGCTCCTCCCTCTCCTTCTCCAAGGAACTACGCAGCTCCTCATGCTGTTTCAGGAGCATTGCGTGCTCCTCCTTCTCCTTCTCCAAGGAACTACGCAGCTCCTCATGCTGTTTCAGGAGCACTGCGTGCTCCTCCTTCTCCTTCTCCAAGGAGCTCCGCAGCTCCTCCCGCTGTCTAGAAACTTCATCCTTTTCTTCCTCCAAAGTTCCTTTCTCAGCCTCTAGCTTAGCTCGAACCTCTGCAGCAGCTCTCTCACGAATGGCCGAACTGGCCTGAATCTCCTCCACCTGCTTTTGAAGGGACCGATGACGTTCCTCCAAATCCCGGACAGATACATTCTCAAAAGGGCATGCGGATACTAAACCTATGACCTAAATAGGGCAGAAGAAGGCCCAAGGCAAAATCAAGAAAAGAGGGGAGAGAAAAAACAGCCACCCAAGAAAAATAAAGGAACGTACCTTGATAAGATGACGCGCCAGCTCCGCCTCGTTTTCGACAGGGGACCTCTTGGAGACAGCCACCATGTCCTCGGGAGGGATCAGGCGGCGTAGCACTTCCATACCGCCCTCTTTGGTCGGCAAATCCGCAGAAGGAGGGGTGTCGACCTCTTCAGATATCTCCTGCACAACTTCCGCCGGGACCTCATCACCCCCACCTTGGGATGATGAAGATTTTTTCTTAATCTTCTTGGACAATGTGGAAGCGGCAGTAGCTTTCCTTTTAGGTCTCACAACAGGGGAAGGGGCCACATCAGGGGACGTCGACCTCCCAAGATCTTGGGAAGGAACAGGAGGGAACTCTTCGCGGATGTCCAGGGCCCCTGAAAGAAGGGGGAGCTCAGTATTTGGCATGGGTACATCAGCCCTAGGAGGTTGCGAAGTACCCCCTTCCCCTATGTTGGCCAACAAGTTGAACCAAGAGCCCGTCATCTCTGCACCAAAAGGAGGATTCATGTCAACAAACACCAAGTAACGAGGATAAGAAAATACAGGCTAGTACCCTGAGGAACAAAGTTGGCGAAGAAAGGAGAAAACCCAAAATGATATAGAACCCCGGGGAACTTCACCAAATAGAAAGGGTTCAGAGAACCGTGTTCATATGCAAAAGTATTCAAGAAAGACAACGCCTCGCGATTCCGTTTTGAACACTTCCCAGCGTCACGAAGGGGAGCTCCTTTCACCCATTCATCATGAGGAAAGTCCCATACACCACCGGGGGACTCCACAAAGAAATAAGGACCTTGCCAGTCCTTATCCATCTTGTGGTTCTTCATAAAAAAGCGAGTTTTTCCCCCTCGCGAAGACGAAACTGACGAGAGATAGAAAAAGGGACCGTGAGCCTTCGGAGAAAATTGAGAGAGCACCAGATCTGGCGATGGAACGCCCCCTGCAGCCCGCACCGCCACAAAAAGGCAATAAGAAGGCGTATTGAAGAAGGCTGAAATTGATTCAAAGGAATTCTGAAGGCCCTCGACACTTCTGATAAAAAAAGAGGAACAGGAAAGCGTAGCCCTGCCCTAATTTGGGCCTCCCAGAACGCCAGGCAAGAAGGGGGCGGAAGGTCCGCCCGCTCTAAGGGCGACGGCGTTCGCACGGCAAAACCTTCAAACGCAAAACCCCCCTCTGCTAGAGTATCAAGGCTCTCTGACAAGCACGTTGACGCAGGAAAAAGGCTGGGCGTCGCGGACAAGGAAGAAGAAGGCCTAGACCTAGGGTTAGAAAGAGGCGGTGGGTCGGAAAGAACAATCAAACTTTGATACCCGGACGGCGAATCGTCAGCTCCCGTCCCGCCTAGGGGTGAAAGATGAGCCGAGCCGGCTCGTGAGCTCGACGAGCCGGCTCGATAAAAGCTCGGCTCAAGCTCGACAAAAATGAGCTCGAGCTCATTTATGTTGAGCTCGAGCTCGAGCTCATTTAAGTCGAGCTCGAGCTTGAGCCCAAACATAGTGGCTCGCGAGCTCGTGAACAGGCTCGCGAGCTTTTTCATTTTTTTTTTTAATTTTTTATATTTTATATTTTAATAATAATTTATATTATTCTTTATTTTTTAAAAAAAAATCGATATTTAAAAAATTTATATTAATTTATATTATTTTTACTAATTTTTTATTAAAAATCTCGATTTTTTAAAAAAAAATTATATTTTTTTTGTATTTTTATATTAATTTATATTATTTTTATTAATTTAATTTTTTTTTATTAATGAGCTCGAGCTCGAGCTCGATGAGCTTCGTGAGCTCGAGCTCGAGTTCGAGCTCATCAGGCTGCAAATGAGCTCGAGCTCGAGCCGTGAGCTGAAAAGCTCGACGAGCTCGAGCTCGAGCTCGAGCTCAGCTGTAAGGGCTCGAGCTCGAGCTCGGCTCATTTACAGCCCTAGTCCCGCCGAGCAAAAGGGGGGCCATGGCGGAGGCTGACGCCGAATGAGTGCGAGGACGGTAATCCGTACGCAGCACGACAGCACGACTATCACTGGGCTCCGGAGCAAGAGCGGGCGGAGGGGGCGACGGATCCGACGCCGTTGCAGAAGAAGATGATGGCTGGGACGGAACGGAAGAAGGCAAGGGATTTTCCGGATCGGAACTTGCAGAAGCCATGGAAGATGCAGAGTGTTACGAAAATTCAAAATGAGAGAGAGAAGTGTGAGAGAAAGAGTACCTGATAATTAGCAGAAGCAATTTCAGTAATAAATTCCCCAAGTCTCCAGAAATGACCCTTAAGAAAAAAAGCAGTTCCCAATAAATTGATGTGACGTCTGAGAAAGGACACCTCCCTGCTAAAAAGCTCAATACCAGGTCCTTAGGGGGAGTAGGGCTCATGCCATTATTTACTCTAACTTATTTTGCTCCTCAAAGATAAATTAGAGTAGGGGAGTGGTTGATACGAACCTGAAAGACATGGGCCAAGGAGAAAAAAGAAAGGAAGCCCATCAAGCCCATCAAAAAGGGAGGCCCAAAAGCAAGAAAGGAAAGTGACAGACGAGAGGACCTACAAGAACTTTTTGGGTAGAAGTATTATCCGGACCAAGGAAATTTACTGAGGATATCCAAGCAAAGATGTATGGGGAACGATGGAGAAGAAGACTATAAAAACACGTGTCAAGCTGTAATAGGAAGAAGACCCTGCCCAAGAAGCTGCAAGCCGCCATCAGAACCTTTTCAATCAAGGGTCCTTTCTCTGATACTTAGTACCTCACGCAGTGTGCCTCCTTGGAAGACTGAAGGGTAAACAACACGCAAGCTGTTGGGAGCTACTATAAAATGAGGACTTATCCTTATTTTCTAAGCACGATTATCTCTCTAAAAAAGTATCCATTTTGTATTATTGCCTTAGGATTCTTAGACATATTTCCTACACTTAGAGAGCGAAGGAGAGGATTAACTGAGGGTGTAATATGTTATGACTTAGTAAAAGAAAGTTCCCAGCGCCCCGTGGACGTAGAATCTGGTAAGATTCGAACCACGTAGATCCTTGTGTACCTTTTCTTAACGTCCTTCATCATAAGCACCTCATATATAACGGCCTGATAAATCGGCCCACCATTTAACCGAAAGCCCAGAACCCCACATCTAAAAATCTCGTTGATTGGGAGAGCCCCATATCAAAAAGGATGATATTATACCTGTTTGTTCATTATGATATATTCTTGTACTCCATAGCTCGGCCTCCCCGACTTGGAACTAAATCAAAGCATTAGGCTATGATGTCATATGACTGAGTATGGTAAACCACTTGCAAAATTAGGAAGCAAATGTGTAGAAACAAAACTGAAATCCAATTACCTAAATACCATATACAAAATGAATAAATATGAAACTTGTGTGTGACTGACTCAGAAGTCTCTTCTGCTGCTAGCTAGATCACCAGCAAAGTCCTTATGATATGTTTCCAGCTGTTCGAGGTGCACATGATACTCGGGATTGTAAGCAGCAACCTTCTGCATATAGTTCAATGCCTCGGTTTTCCGATCCACATTCAACAGAGCACTATGAGTATCCATTTACATAGGTCAGTGGTATCCATTTACATAGGTCAGTGGCAAGTTTCAAGAGAATATAAAAAGAGCTTTCTGTTAACGGTATCGAGAAAATTGTCAGTAACTAGCATATGCTTAAACGAAAAACGCTGGATAAAGGGTGGCAGTTGAGCGATCGAACCTTGATAGTACAAGCAATCCGTCGTAATAATGGGCCTTGCCCTTAGGGTCTTGTGGTTCTTCCAGTTGAGCTATTCTTTCTAGGTGTACAAGACCTTCAATCATCTTACCCTGCATTACAAGAACGAGCGAAAGAAATGGGTCATTCATGGAATTGAAGTATTAACACTGATAGGACATGAAGAAACTTAAATGGGTTGAATCCAATCCAACTATATGATACCTAGTCATAAAAAATACATGTAAAATCAGCCTTCCAATTAAAGAACAGTAAGGGGACACCGCAACTTTTTCATATTGCCTCCTAATACACATTTTTCTAATAGACCATAAGATCGAGAATTATCAACTTATCGATGAAACATTCAGACATTTAACAGAAAGGAGCAAAGAAATTTGGGGAGGACGGAGAGGAGAACAATAGTTAAGGTCGTGGAGCCTGATATCTTCTCCTCATTCCATACTTTGATCCAACCATTATGATGTTATGGAAGTAGGTTTAGAATTATAACTTGGATAGGAGTTAAAATTAGGATCAAAATGAGTTATTGTAGGAGCTACCACGTAAGTTTCAGTTTCATATCACTAATCCAAGGAATAGTAGGCGTACTACGAGTTTTCAGGAGGCCAACAACTTCACTCACCTGATGGAAATTAGCGATACCTGCCCACTGAGAACAAAGTATCAAAAGATCGGCTTGATCAGCCTCAATAGGATAGCCAGCCACGAGAAGCTGAGCACAAAATATAGATGGTCAACATAGAACAATAAAATTTGACACTAAGTAGAACGTCATGCAAGTTGTGATAGTCAGTAATTTATCATGACAACTGTTTAACTTGCGGGCATTCATGAGCAAAGATCTATGTAAGACCTTAGTAACAGCATTCTCTAAACACTCAGTAGCCTCAGCTAATTGCTTGTTTTGCAAAAGGGTTTGACCCAGAATCAGCAAAGCCTTAACATATCCAGGATCCTTTTCAAGAGCAAGCCTGCAGATAATTATATGCGATTGAGGGGTAAAATGACAAGGATGTTTAAATTTTCAGGAAAAGAATGCTTACTTCAGTATCCTAACTGCAGCATCTTTACGACCGTCAGTTAAGATTTTGACTGCATACTGTTAGATTTAAAGTTAAACAAAAAAAAGGACAACTTCAACGAACATCAGCATAAACTAGCATCATGAATATTGTGTATCACTCACAGAAAACAATTCTTCAGGGGATAGGCTATTAGCCGAAATCTCTCCCTCCTTTGTCAGTATAACAATATCTACAACTCCAGTATTGCCTCTACTTGATGGAGCTACGAGATCCTCATTCTTTCTCGGAAGTCCAAGATGCTCGAGAACATCAGGATGCTTGAGACATAACATCTGCAAGTTATGCGTGGAAGGTACACAGAATCAGTTATCATGCTATGTGCTAATAAAAATATTTGGCAATGCAAAAGCAACACATGAAACAGGGAAAATATAAGAAACTCGCTTAAAGAAGATAAAATAATAATTCTTTAATCCATAATTAACAGCCAACCTGTATCAGACTCAATAAACTGTTCGTGAGCCAATACACCAAGCTTCCCTGCATGTCACCAAAACAACAAATCAAATTCATATGATTAACCAGAATATAGGAGTAAAAACATCTTGTTGATACACTACCATATAATCTTTGTTAAAAGGAAAAACAGATAAGCGTTACATGAAAAACATTTGCATTATGCCACAGATAGCAAATAGTGAAACACATTATGAAATACATACATCCCCCAAACCAACTGTGTCTCCACCAACCATTACTAGCCCAAAAAATCCCGCACACAAACATACAACAGTATTATTTGAACAAGATAACAATATATGCTTTTAAAAGCTGTCTGAGAAATAGGAAAACTATAAATTTTAATATACCTGGGGAACATTGAATGTAGCAAGCAGAATAGGAAGTGTCAACAGCTGAAGATATATCCTGTACAACTATTCATAAGAAAAAATAATCACAACATAGTTACACATTGGTAGATAACCAACAAACAGCTAAAAATTAACATTGTTATTAAATATAATCCACATCAATAGACCAAGAATTAAAGGTTTCAATTAACCTAAATGTCCGCATCCATAAGCAAATCAATCAATAAAAGAACGGACAGCGAAAATCCATCAGGAGTCAGGACACGGCTGCAAGGATGACAATGCACCAGACCAAATCATTATGTTAGTTTGTTTTCTCATTTGGTGATTAGCAAATCAATTGCAATATGGTAACTGAGACAAGTAATATTGTGAAATGATACTGTGAAACCACTACATAATAGATACTTAGTCATCCCAAACCACGCATGAACAAAGACAAGTAATATTGTGAAATAATACTGTGAAACCACTACATAATAGATACTTAGTCATCCCAAACCACGCATGAACAAAGATCTCAGTAAGATTAGCCTTCTAATGTAAAGCTCCGTAATGATCCTATAATAGAGTTGAAATGTAGACAGATAATTCCAGGAACTCACCTTCGCTAATGATCCTAAAGTGCCTGGTAGCTCTTGTAGCGATGATTTTTGAAAAGATATCTGAAATATGGGAAGAATTAATCTAAACATATTATACTCTAATATGGCCGTAAGAAAACTACATAATAAATGCCAGATGCATGGAAAGAACTAGACTGGATATCACCAGCAGAAAACTCAGGCAGCAGCAACCTTAGGTTGAGTTAATTTCCGTTCAACACACTATGCCATTTAGAAGAATAAATGCAAATCGCCTTGATCTAAACATCATCACATTTCTCCATGATGCTAATATTGATAATGATAAATGAACGCTATTTGCCTTGTTACCTGGACAATGGTGAAATGCAAGCCAGCAATTAGCAATGGGAAAACAGGCCCCAACACTCCATGTGGATAATCCGTCAAGTCCAGGAACCATAGTGTTCCTCCCTGTAAATTTAAATCAATATTTACCTTTTCCTTAGTAATAGGTTGCACCATGAATATGAAATATAGTAAATAGATGCTTACACAATCAAAACCAGGGTGATGATCAAGTGACATCCTACGAACACTCATGAGCCACAAGAAAAAACAAGGTACCTGAGGACATTAATGACATCAAAGTATTAAGTTTCACCAGTTGTACTCAAACAAAAATATGATCAACATGAAATAATTGGTTGCTAAGCCCTACTTCATTTTCTCCCTAAATTACTATAAATCACAACACAACAGAACAGCTGGCGTACATGGAACTATGCAAAGGAGAATGGCGCAGTGTTGTTAAATTTCCGCCATGGCGGCGCCATGGCGGAATGGCGTGGCGGGATTTTGCAAATCCGCCATGCCCAAGGCCGCCTCTGGCGGATTCCCATGGCGGCGCTATGGCGGCCGCAATGACCATGGCGGAGTGGCGGCTGTGGCGGCCGCCACTTGAAGATGGCGTTTTTAGGGTTTCTTTTGGTGTTTTTAAGTCATTTTTGGTATTTTTTTGGGCTTTTTAAACTGTTTTTGGGCTTTTAAACTGTTTTGGGCTTATAAATTAGTTATATTAGCCCAATTTTATAGAAGGTAATTAAAAAATAATAACCTAACAAAACCCTAATCACCTCCCACCGGCGGCCCTCCGGCGTCCCTCCTCCTCAGCGGCGCCCTCCGACCACCGGCGGCAGTCCCGGCGGCAACCCTCTTGCCGGTGAACCTCATACATCTGTGATGAGTTTATTTCCTTTTTATTTTCTTTCTTTAGTCTTACAGTATAAATTGCACCAGTCCATCTTCCAATTAAATTAGAAATTACATCAGTTCTTCTTCCAATTAAACTTCGATTCAACTATAGATATTTGAGTTTTTTCAAATGATTATACTGGGTCAAATAAAACATGAGATTAAACAGTTGATTTGTATTTGAGTTTTTATAATTTATTTGATTGACTTGTTTGTATTGTACTTTTGGCTTTAATACTGGCAGTAATCTTGATCTTATTGAATAGTTATTGATAGTTCCGTATAGATATATTGAAATGAATTATAGTGTTTTGGGACTTTTTAGTTTATAAACATCAAATATAGTATATATTATGTCGGGATATATAAAATATATATGTATTTTTGGATCCGCCATGGCTTCCGCCATTTCCCGCCACGCCATCCGCCATAGGTACATGGCGGTTTTTTGGCTTTCCGCCATGACCCGCCATCCGCCATTGATAACACTGGAATGGCGGCCACAGAAAATATTGCAACCTTGTTTATATGGATAAAGCAGGGCATGTACCTAAAACTAAAGCCCAATAATGACATTGATCGAGTTCAAAGGTCCCTTATAAGTTTACAAGGTGCTAAAGGGTATGGTGAAACTTGACTTATCCATGAAGCCATACAATAAATTCAACACAACTATCATTCGACAAGATTTCCAATATGTATAGGAAGAAGCTCACAATAAATAATTCTTCCATTTCAAAGCATCACAAACCCTCCAATGTACTTTTGGTACACCAGAAGATATCAAGGCATTCACAAAATAGACTCTAGTCAAGAGCAAAGCTGACCTGAACAGCTAATGATGAGAAAAACCAAAAAAGTGAAGGACACCCAGCTGCTTTCTTCTCTCGACAGAAGAGAGAAAATTGGTCTCCGAAACTCCGTCCTGAGAGAGGTGGTGGAAATGGTGGAGGTACTATCAGGACCACAAGAGACATACAGCGTGAGAAGTTAAATTCAGAAAATCACTTCCAATCTAATATCGCAGACTAATTTTTAACACCACGAACTTCAGTCCGAGCAAGTGCAATGAATCTCACATTTAGGCAGCAGGCCCCCTATCACCCTCATCTTTTTGAGTTGCACCACGATTAATGGGAACATTGCAACCCTCAATGCCAGTGTTGAGGACGAAATTATCACCCACCTACAGTAAACACTTAGGTAAATTTATTTCCACTATTACGACCGTGCAACACTCAGATTCAATAACTTGGCATGATAATCCATGGCTGAAAGCCTAAACCCCACATACCCAGCCATACTCACATCACCAAGATTTTTCTAACCTTCATGATTAGAAATCAAACAAAATTTCGAAACATCCTTCTGTTGAAAAGAAGCAAACCTCCAATTAAAGTTTACTAGGAAGTTGTAGAACAGGTAAGAAATATCAAACTATCTAGCTATGGCTCCGGCACTTATCGACAAATGGCATTCATTTTTTTTTTCGGGCAAGGAGATATTAAAACAAATGAACGATCAACAGTCGACACATAACACTACCAAATCAACTAATATACACGACCAAACGCAAACGATTAACGGCAGCTCGTACCACGGGAAGCCAGTGGCATCGTGATAATAATCGAACATCGAGACGACGGCGCGTACTGGAAGAAACAGATCATCCGACTGCGTCTCAGTGGAAAATCGCCGAGATGAGAATTGACAGTTGTGAGCTAAGAGGAAGTGCGGGGCAAACACGCACCGACGAGTATCATCAAGCTGAGAATGTTTTCGATGTAATGAGCTAATGAAACTGACAGACGACAAAGGAGAGGAAAGAGAACAAATCGAATAGCGACGGAACACGCCGGTGAACGGTGCAGGCGGCGGCGGCGACTGCGTAGTGGTGCGGCGAATGAGTTTTAACGTCGATTGTCTCATTTGGAATTAACCCGCGACTTTAATTTTGGGAAGCTCCTATTTCGTAAATATAGCTCCTATATATAATTTCCTTTTTTTCGCAATTTCTTTTATATTTTTAGTATTACAATAGAAATGGCAAGGGTTTTGTTCGCACTTTTTCAGACCACATATTTACACAAACACCCTCCATCATCTTCATCATCAAATCATCGACAACCCCTTATTTTTGTCCCAATATCCACCGTACAATCCTCCTGCGATCGATCTCCGTCGTCCGTTCGCAACCTCCTCATCGGCGCCGTACAAGCCTTCGAGTGCTGGATTAGGACTTCGTTTCATATCCAAATTTAACGGTAAAATTTATTCCCCCCTTACAAATTTCTTCTGATTCAGTTCTCTCAATGCTGCACTTGAGGTAGATGATTAAAAGGAGCAGTCTCTTCATTTAACGGCGTTCCAGTTTCGTAGATTAAACTTTTTTGTGCAGAAGCTTTCTGTTTTGTTCCTCAACTATTTATTCCACTACTAATGCGATGATCGGAAGTACTGTGAGAAACGTTTCACATACACTAAATAATGTTTGCTCCAATACATAAACATCAGGTAGTTTTGGGATGAAAGCTAATTGTAAGCTAAGCTGAGATAAGTGTGAAGCAATTTCCTTTTTTTTTTTAATTTTTCGTGTTTTCTGTGCCACCGTAGAGTACCATGGATGGGATGCACAACAACGAAGGGGGAATCTTGCATTACTTGCAAGATCAACATCATCATGGATTGAATCATCTTGTTTTGGACAATGGAAAAGTAAATGGCCAGAATGATCGTGGAGATAGTGATGATAACATTGGTGGCAGTGATGGAGTACACGAAGTAATAAATGGAGACACGGATGATATGGGAAATCAGGCAAATAATGGCGGTGTATTGATTCCTCAGATTGAGCGAGCTGAAAATAGTAGTCAGCTCACTTTATCGTTCCATGATCAAGTTTACGTTTTTGACTCTGTATCTCCTGAGAAGGTCTTTTCATATCCCATGCGATTTATATTGCAGATTACCTTGTTGATTCTTACCTGCTTATTGTCTTCCGTTGGTTCTCTTTGATTGGATGCAATGATTCAGGTTCAAGCTGTACTTTTATTACTGGGAGGCCGTGAGTTACCTCCAAATGTTCCTAATATTCCAGTAACTACTTCCAGTCACAGAGTATGTTTCGTTTGAATATGTTTTTGTGTTTCTCTAAATGATGGAGAGAGGAAAACAATTTGATTAATAGTAATGACAGGGATTATCCGCCGCCCCACAGAAGTTGAATGGTTCTCATAGATTGGCATCGCTGATAAGATTCCGCGAAAAGCGGAAAGAAAGAAATTTTGAGAAGAAAATACTTTACACTGTCCGTAAAGAGGTGGCTCTGAGGTGGAAATCCCGTTCCATTTTAATTTTGGGTTTTCTCCTTTCTTGTATTTGAATTGCGGATTTTTCTGTTTCACTTATGAAGAATGCAGCGAAGTAAAGGTCAGTTTACATCGGCAAAGCCAGTTCATGATGACTCTGCATCAGCAGCGTCTAATTGGGATTCAAATCAGAGCTGGGGAACAGATGGAAACGGACCACAACAAGACGTTTCGTAAGTATACTCTGAATGCCCTTAGGCCTTTACTAAGTACAGTTTAGGTACATAAATTCTTCAAGTAAGCACGGTATGGATCTTCATCATCTGACACCATGCTCTTTTTTATTTGCTGAGCCTTTAAATTTTCTTTTTTTTTTTTTTCTCTCGTGGCCCTTTTTGGACGTATAAGCCCACTCTATGACCTTTGTTCTCTTGGGTCGGGTGTAGTTTTGTCACTTATATGTTAACATTTACAGTTACAGATAACGGTAACACTACCATTATCATAATAAGGAACGCAAACCTCTTAATTGTACCTAAAACAACTTTAGAATGGATATGAAATCACCTTAGTATTGATCTACTGGCGAAGAAGAACATAATCTCAACCAGATTATATCTCAAGATCTTTCCTGCTATATAGTTTCATCTGGGCAACCGCCATCTACTAATACCTCTGACATGTGCATATAATCCTCGCTCGTAACTTTCTTTTCTTTTTCAAACTTTTACGCCTCTAAGTTCTTAATTGACTGTTACTATAAAACGCCAGCTGCAGGCACTGTGGTATAAGTGAAAAATCTACTCCAATGATGCGTCGAGGACCACAAGGACCAAGAACCCTCTGTAATGCTTGTGGGCTCATGTGGGCTAATAAGGTAGTGAGTGTGGCTTTTCTTCACTAAGCAGCAAAGTAACTAAAGTAATGTCTTGCCGAAAAACGCTGTTTTCGTCGAATGTCAGATTTCGTGCCGAAAGCGCACATTGCTGATCACTTTCGTCTTGTTTTGAATCATTTAGGGAACGTTGAGAGATCTCTCGAAGACACCTAACCAGCTTATAACAAATACCCAACTTACAAGGAATGAAGAGGCAAGCTTTTTAAACTGTACTTAATACGTCTATTTCCAAGAAATGCGTAAAAGCATACACATCTTTGTGATTTATGTACACTTTTCTTGTTCTCTTCATCCATGTCGCAGAATGGATCTTTCGGGTCGGAGGAAATGGCGTCTGCAAACGGCGGCAACTCGTCCTAAAGCTTACAGATTTAAACTCGGCTGTTAACTAATCTTAAAACGCAAAGCTTTCGCTTTTCTAACAAGTTGATCCTAGTAACTGTTTTGAATTCCTACACTCAGTTTGGCAATGCAATGCTGCTTTTCTTCTTCGTCGCTTCTCATGCCTTTTCGTAGTGATCGTCGTTTTCTTGCGTTTACTGTTTCTTACTAAATCATATTGTTTGTTTCGTCCTATGGTGGACAATGAGTTTCTTATTCTGACTCTTGTTTAACTGAGAGCTACGCATGTGAACTAGGATTATATCAGGATATCAAAAATAAATAAAAATACTTAAATAAATGAATCATACTATTTTGGAGAGTATAAAAAGGCAATGCAGCAAAAGATCTGTGAATAGGATGGGACTCGGATATTCTTACGTATATTGAGATCGTAATATAATCTGGGAATATATATGTATGCATATATTATTAATCCCAAGAACTTAGCTCAAACACGCGTCTTCCTTGGGAATCGCTGCCCAAAAATAGCAGGGCATACACTCCATGAAAATGGCAGATGAGCAGCAAAAACAATATAAAGAAAGAAGATCAAAGGGAAAAAAGGCATAACGTTGCACACCACAAATCTCCACGCCTTCATTCATGCAAGAACAATAACATCGAGCCTCCATTTCCCTGGGAAACCATCGCACACGGTTTGAATCGATTTCCTCTCTGATTTAATTTTTTCTCCCCATTTCTCCTCCTCCTTGCCCGTTATTATTTCTCCAGATTCGCATTCGATATTTTTTAGCAAGAAAAAAAAAGAGAGGAAAATCGTCGATTATTAAAGTGATTAAAGATCGCTACGTATCTATCACCTTTCGACCGCCAAGCGAGCGGTGGTTCCGTTGAAGGTGCGGCGCCATCTCTCCCTTCTGCCGGAAAAATGACGGCGGCCGACGACGACGCTTCAATGAATAATCACAGCAATAAGGATATCGAGACTGGGCCTTCTTCTTCAGTGAATGAAATCGAATCGGAAGATCAGTTCAACGACCCTTTCGATATCGGGAATACGAAGAATGCCTCCCACGACGTCCTCAAGCGTTGGAGGGTAATGACTATTTTTTTTTTCATTTATCATCGAGATGTTGTCGATGGGTGTGTGTGTTTGTGCGTGTTAGTGCATTTGAGGTATTCTTTTAGACGATTGTCGACCTTCTTTACGCATTTGATATTCGTTTTGCATGCCGATGATTGAACCGAATCGTTGTGATATTTAGCGGAAATTACGGTTGTCATTGTTGTTGGCTGATCATTTCACCTCAAAGCTTTAATTTTATATGTTTTGTTTCCAATATGTCCTTCACGTCTAGGCTGACTTGCTTATATGACCCTAAACATGGAAAGTTTATTTTTTTGTGCGTAGTTGTGAGGATTCGTGCCCATGACATCTTAGTCTTAGCTCTGATCTAGCTAAAAACTTAAGCTCGAAGGGAGTGTATCTATTTTATTTCGAACAACTATTTTTTGCAGCAAGCTGCGCTCGTGCTCAACGCTTCGCGTCGTTTTCGCTACACGTTAGACCTGAAGAAAGAGGAAGATCAAGAAAAGCGGAAGAGGATGATCAGAGCGCATGCTCAAGTCGTCAGGGTAAGAATTAATTCCACAAAATCGACTAAAAGTAAAGCGCTTAAAAAAGCCGTCCGTCGATAAATTCTCTCCTCATTATATAACACATTTTCCGCTTGTCGCCTTGTTTTAGGCCGCATTGCTCTTCAAATTGGCCGGACAACGTGCAATAGGTGCGTATGATTAGTTATATCAGTTATCATGATTTCTTAAAATTATTGTTTCATAAAATTTGATATTTTTCGAATTTTTACGGTGATAAATGAAGTGTTGGGAAGCCAAGTGAGCCCACCTGAGCCAACTGGCGATTTTGGGATAGGGCTCGAGCAGCTCGTTTCGATTACTAGGGACCATAATGTCGCCGCGCTTCAACAATATGGAGGCGTAAGAATGCCTTTTGTTTTTTCTTTCGTGCAAAATTTAGTCATAGATATAAAAGAAAAATAATGTAAGAGCGTACAAAGTGAAGAGAATAGGCTCGAATCTCAGGTCAAAGGTATAGCCGAAATGCTGAAGACAAACCCTGAAACTGGGACTTCTGGCGACGAGAACGAACTCTCTCGGAGAAGGAACGCTTTTGGCTCCAACACTTACCCCGTGAAGAAGGGTCGCGGTTACTTCGTAAGAAATTGTTTTCCGAATCTTCGCGTTGTTTAGGTTTTTTTTTTTTTTTTTCGTTGTCTGAATATATGTTATTGCAGAAATTCCTTTGGGAGGCTTGGCAAGATCTAACACTCATTATCTTGATCATAGCCGCCGTGGCGTCATTAGCCCTCGGAATAAAAACCGAGGTAATAATAACCTTGTCGTGAAAGCTCAAGCGCATACATATCTCTCGATAATCGGCATTTTTTCACTATGAGACGCCTTCGATGTTATTACAGGGCCTTAAAGAAGGTTGGTACGACGGAGGAAGCATTTCGTTTGCAGTTCTTCTGGTTATTTTTGTCACAGGTTAGGCGATTCACAGTATTATTTCCACCGAAAAAATTACGTGAAACTTCATTTTTTTTTCCTGTAAATTAATCCGATTTATTTCCTGCGTCGCAGCGACTAGCGATTACCGCCAATCCCTTCAGTTTCAGAATTTGAACGAGGAAAAGCGAAATATCAAAGTGGAGGTAACTTTGCATTATCATTCTATCGAATTTTATAAGGCAAGTCGATTGGTCGATGAAAAGCAATATATGCATCTCTGTAGGTCATCAGAGGCGGCCGACGAGAGAAGGTTTCGATATACGAAGTCGTAGTCGGCGACGTAATACCTCTCAAGATAGGCGATCAGGTAAAAAAAAAAAAGAAAATCAGATCTTTCGGTTGAGTTCGACATTTTTTCTCGAAAAAAAAAATTATACGTCGCCTTATATTACTCTTAGGTCCCTGCTGATGGAATCTTGCTGAGCGGTCATTCCCTAGCAATCGACGAATCGAGCATGACCGGCGAAAGCAAGATCGTACGCTTTTTTTCGAATTATTCGTTAGATAAATAAATACGTATATTGACGAATGAACGCTTTTCGAATATCAGGTTCATAAGGACACCAAAGCTCCGTTCTTCATGTCGGGATGCAAAGTAGCTGATGGCGCCGGGACAATGTTGGTGAGTCTGAGACAAGTTTTTATTCTAATGTCGTATTGTATTCGACTTATTACCGTTAAGTATCTATTGAGATCCCTATTATATCCCTTATTGAATAATTCAACTCACCTGACTCAATTATTATATCAAATATGCAGCTTTTCACTTATAAGAGCATCTCCAACGGGTACTTCATTTTTGTGTAAAACACAAAAATAAAGTACGTCTTTACTCCAATGGGACTCTATATCTAACACTAATATTGTGTTGATCTGCAGAGATACTCTAGATCTAGAGTACACACAATTTTCAACACAAAAATTGTGTTGAACTTTCTATTTATTTATAATTTATTTAATAAAAAATATTTTAATTATATTTAAATATTTGATATTCTAATAATAAAAGTAAAACAATATTAATTTCCGATTATTTATTTATATTTTCGTTTTAACTTAATAAAATTATAATTAAGTAATCTGCTAAGTTTATAGTTAGTTAATTTTAAAATTAATTATTATAATTTATTGACTTTTTAATAATTATAATATAAAGTTTAGTATAGAATTTGATTTTTAGAATAGAAAATAAATTTAATGGGTTGGAGTGAAAATTAGTGTAGAAAATAGAGTTTGTGGGTTGGAGTAAAAGCACTGTAGCAGCTGTAATATTGTGCATAATTAACTGTATTTTCATGCTACGGGTTGGAGATGCTCTAATAAATTGATTTTAGGTTGAAGCCTTCAATTTTTAAGTTCTGATTAAACTTCGGTGTGTGGGCTTTCCCTATATATAGGTAACAGGCGTCGGGATAAACACCGAATGGGGACTTTTGATGGCCAGCATCTCGGAAGACAACGGCGAAGAAACTCCATTGCAGGTAACTTTTTTTTTTGCGAAAAAAACGACGATTTTTTTTTTTTTATTCGCTCGGTCGCGTGATAAAACCGTCAAAAATAGGTGCGCCTCAACGGAGTTGCGACTTTCATCGGCATAGTTGGGCTGACAGTTGCGCTCTCCGTACTATGTATTCTCTTGATCAGGTATGCCGACGTCTTTTCATCTTACATCGTGTATTGTATCTCTATAACCTCGAGCATACGTAAGTACGTCGTACTGAAAAAGCGTAATTTGCCCCTCAGATTCTTCACGGGGAACTCGAAGAATCCCGACGGGTCTGTTCAGTTTGCTAAAGGTCAGACGAGCATGAGCAAGACGATCGACGGGGTCGTACACATCATCACCGCTGCTGTAAGTATTCGACTTTGCGAATATACTGTTGAATGACCACTTCACCTAAAAGCTTAAGTTTGTAGGGAGTTTATCATTTTCTAATTTTATATGTTATATTCCAATGTCCGCATAGGCAAAAAAGAAAAGGGAAAAAGCTAAGTCGAAGTAGTTCTTTTTTACGTTCTTTTTCAGGTGACTATCGTGGTTGTTGCCGTCCCTGAAGGACTACCTTTGGCCGTGACTTTGACGTGAGTTTTGTTTTGTTATTTTTTTTTGTCTGGAAAAAGGACGATATCGATCGATTTATTGCTGAATATATCGAACTTTCGAAAGGCTTGCTTATTCGATGAAGAAGATGATGGCGGACAAGGCATTAGTGAGGAGGCTTTCGGCGTGCGAAACGATGGGATCGGCGACGACCATTTGCAGCGATAAAACGGGGACGCTGACCTTGAATCAGGTTTCCGAAAATATTCTCAGCCGTTGAAATAATAAAAATGAAAAACTCCGCTTTTATTTTTTTAACTTTCTTACGGCGTAAGTTTCATCACGGCGCAGATGACTGTGGTCGAGGCGTACGTCGGGACAGACACGATCGATCCTCCCGAAGATGGTTCCAAGCTGAACTCGGCGGTTTCTTCCCTCCTCGACGAAGGCATAGCTCAAAATACGTCGGGGAGCGTTTTTCTGAACAAGGTAATAGTAATACTACGGCGCTTTTGCTTCTACGCCTTCGTCATTTACGCATTTTTCGGCCCTTTTTTTGTCCGCTTTCGCTTTTCCTAGGAGGGAAAGGAAGAGATTTCGGGCTCTCCGACCGAAAAAGCCGTCCTAAGTTGGGGCGTTAAGGTATTATTATCGTGAATACTCCTCGCAATTATTATCGTCCGTTCCCTAACATACCGATAAATTATACGCAGTTGGGAATGAAGTTCGACGTCGTGAAAGCGGAGTCGATTATTCTCCACGTCTCGCCTTTTAATTCCACCAAGAAGCGAGGCGGTGTAGCAGTTCGAGGCAAGGTAAGTTAATACATGAAGAAATAGTTTAGAATTCCCGGAACAAAACCGATCGTTTCAGAAAAAGATCTCTTCTTACTAACTAACGCAGGCTGGCTCCGAAGTTAACATACATTGGAAGGGAGCTGCGGAAATAATCTTAGCCTCATGTTCGAAGTATATGGACGCAAGTGGCTCCTTTCATCCCATCGACAACGAAAGGGTCGACGAATTTTCGAAATATCTCGATAAAATCATACCTTTACGTGGCGATGCCTAACGCGCTCTTTTCAAATTTTTATTACAGGAATTCCTAAGGGAAGCTATCGATAAGATGGCCTCCAAGACGCTGAGATGCGTTGCTATAGCTTATAAAGCGTGCGAGGCTGATAATGTCCCGACTGACGAAGACGAGCTGGCGAATTGGGCTTTGCCCGAGGACGACCTCGTGCTGCTGGCTATCGTCGGTATAAAGGTAGCGAAACTGTTGAGATTTGTATTCTATCCCACATCTGATAACTCAACTGATATATCAAAGACGCAACTTCACCTATAATCAGTTGGTTTTAGGATGAAGCACTCAATTTCTAACAGAAAGGTTTATTACCAGCAGGCGTGTAATAAGTTCTCGGCAAATATTAATTTTTTTTCGTATATAGGATCCGTGTCGTCCCGGGGTAAGAGAGGCGGTGAGACTGTGCACCAAGGCCGGGGTTAAGGTACTAATATGCCTTCCGTAACTATTAATCTAAAAATAGATACGATTAGCTGATGAAGTTCAATTTCGATATGATATAGGTACGAATGGTGACGGGGGATAATATTCAGACGGCCAAAGCGATAGCTATGGAGTGCGGCATTCTATCATCTGATATGGACACGACCGAGCCCGTCGTTATCGAAGGGAAGAGATTCCGCGAGCTTTCCGATCAAGAGAGGGAACAAGTCGCTCCGAATATTTCGGTTCGTTTAATTGCGATTCACCTCTTACATAAGCAAAGGCGTCAAAGCGCTTTCTAATAATTTTTCGTCTGTTTTTTTGTTAAGGTTATGGGAAGATCTTCGCCCACGGACAAGCTCTTGCTGGTACAGACTCTTCGCAGGCTGGGCGACGTCGTGGCCGTAACTGGCGATGGAACTAACGACGCTCCCGCCTTGCACGAGGTTAGTTTCTAGAAGCTTCCATGCTTTACGATCTTAAATTAACGTTTAAAAAAAAGCAATTTACTGACGCATTTTTGCTCTCTAGGCGGATATTGGTCTTTCGATGGGAATACAAGGAACCGAAGTCGCTAAGGAGAGCTCGGACATCATCATCCTCGACGACAATTTCGCTTCGGTTGTGAAGGTTAGTTAGTCGAAGCATGAGAAATTGCAGCTCGGTAATATTTTCCTATTTTTCCGCCGCAAAAAAAAAAGTTGGCGTCGATCTTTTTTTGTCGTCGATAGGTCGTGCGCTGGGGACGTTCGGTGTACGCAAACATTCAGAAGTTCATACAGTTTCAGCTCACAGTGAACGTCGCTGCGCTCGTCATAAATGTCGTCGCTGCTATTTCCTCGGGCGACGTCCCTTTGACCACCGTTCAGGTAATAATGCCGTCTTTCTCTATACTGTAATAAAATAAAAAAAAATAGTAAGACCCGGCGAGAGTAATAAATTCTTGAAAAAATATAAATAAAACAGCTCCTTTGGGTCAATCTAATCATGGACACGCTCGGCGCTTTAGCCCTCGCCACCGAGCCGCCGACCGATCAGCTCATGAATCGAACTCCCGTCGGTCGAAGGTAATGAAATTAAGCCCTTCTTCTCTTGCACTTCTTGATATTGCAAACGCAATATTCGAAGCATTTCGAAAGAATATTAACCCTCAGTATGGTATGCTGAATTAATGCTGGCTGGAAAAGACAACGAAAAACGATTACAATGCATAAAAACATGATTGATTACGCTTCCATTGTCGTATCTTTACACTTTTCTTTTCCTAAGGCTCCGTTTTGGTTTGCGGATTTCGACGTGGAAAAGTAAAAGAAATAAATTGTAATGGTACGACATGCGAAGCGTTATGTACAATGATTATGCGTAGCACCACGCCTTTTTTTTTTCTGAATCGAACTCTGCAGACCGTACGCACCCTAAACGTCTGAGGTTTTTTTCCTTAAAAAATTCCGCAGGGAGCCGCTCGTCACGAATATCATGTGGCGCAACTTATTAATACAAGCCGTGTATCAAGTCGGCGTCCTCTTAGTACTACACTTCAAGGGCATATCCATCCTAAAATTGACGAACGAGCCACGTCAGCGCGCCACCATGGTCAAGAACACCGTAGTCTTCAACGCCTTCGTCCTTTGCCAGGTCAGCGACCATCGACAATTTTCTATTATTTTTTTATTTTATTTCCATCGCTTGCATAACCTTTTTTTCGTCGACAGATATTCAACGAGCTCAACGCAAGAAAACCCGAAGAATTCAACGTCTTCAAGGGCGTGATGAAGAATCCCCTCTTCACGGGGATCGTGGGGACCACCTTCATCCTTCAAGTAAAATAATAAGCTCTTCGTTCGAATTTTATTAAATTTTGCCAAGCATCGTTGCACGGCGAGAAATACTGATCGCCTTTTTTTATATAATTATTGCGCAGATACTTATCGTCAACTTCCTCGGGAAATTCACGTCGACTGTAAGGATCGATATTACTCTTTGGCTGCTCTGCCTCGCAATCGGCTTCGTCAGTTGGCCGCTCGCCGTTGCCGGCAAATTCATACCAGTGCCGAAAACGCCCCTCGCAAAGGTTTTTATGAAGCCGTACAGGCGATGCATCGCCGCTCGAAGCGCTCGCAGCTCTTAATTTATGAATAAAATGAATAAATAAAAGCGCATATTTATTCTGTATA
The DNA here is from genome assembly GCA_027422505.1 of Craterostigma plantagineum. NCBI lineage: Eukaryota > Viridiplantae > Streptophyta > Magnoliopsida > Lamiales > Linderniaceae > Craterostigma > Craterostigma plantagineum. The sequence goes on along the minus strand of JAPQWV010000009.1, from coordinate 8,357,390 downwards.
TGCATATATCTAACAAATAATGTGTATGCAACGTTGGTTTTTTGAAATAAAAATAAAAATATCATTTTTAGCTGATATTTTTTGTTCGAAAGGCCTCCTGCAAAAAATAAAAATTAAAAAAAAATGTTATTTTTAGTTGATATCCCTACACAAGACTGCCGTATAGACATTTAGTCGGACTGTGGATCTACGGGACTAATAATCATCTCGTTCTAAAAATATCATTTTTTCAAAGAAATTCTTTACACATAAATACCCATTTGAAAAAAAAACTTGTAATTTAGTACGCTGTCAGATTTTTTAATATGTAGGTATCTAGTAGAAATAAATTTTTTGCTGATAGGTACCCGATCGCAGGTACGCCATACAACACATTTAGGTATCCTATATCAACGTATTGTGGTACGTCATACGTTGACAAAATGGTACGCCGTATTAGCACATTTAAGTACTTCATCTATAACACATAAGGTACGCCGTATAAACACATTTAGGTACCCTATATCAACGTGTTATGGTACCTCATACACACACAGGAAGGTACGACGTGACTGAAGAAACTGGTAAACATTAAATCGGGTACCTATGTGTAAAATTTCTGACATAGGTCCTATTCGTAAAAAATTTATTAAGTAGGTATTTAATGCACAAAAAATTATCATTAATTTTTGAACAAAAATATCATTTGTTAAAAAATTCTGCGAATGGTACCAAACCAACTACCAACGGTCTTAAATGAATAAATGAAAAAAAAAAAGACAATCCGTTAATGGGCCTAACGGTATAACAAGAAGCCCAAATGGACCGATAAGATTTATTCCGATCCGTTTGAAATCACGTTAGCAAACTGCACTACCTCCTTTTTGCTCTCCACCACTTCGAGTTAGGGTTTAGCACAGTATTCGTTAGACCAAAAATTACTCGAGTCGAGGAGAAATCCCTTTTCCTGATTGAACATGGTACGTTCTCTCTTAGCACTTTCTGTTTTACGTGTTTGTTGATTTCTAATTTCGTTTGTTTGTTGTAATTCTGCTACAGCCGCAAGGAGATTACATAGAGCTGCACAGGAAGAGGCATGGGTATCGCCATGATCACTTCGAGCGCAAGAGAAAGAAGGAGGCGCGTGAAGTTCACAAGCGGTCTCAGATTGCCCAGAGCGTTAGTGTTTATTCCTTATGATTATTTTGATGCTATTCGTTTTTTCTGGTAAAATTGAACGTGCTGCTACTTTCGATTTGAATGGACAGGCCTTGGGTATCAAGGGCAAGATGTTTGCTAAGAAGCGTTATGCTGAGAAGGCGCTAATGAAGAAAACGTGAGTAATTTATCTGATAGTTCATCTATATCTTTGTATTGTCTATGATATATCTTTGATTTGATGGCAAGATTGTAGAGGAATGCCTGAACATGCCTAATTGTGTTGTTTTTTGTTGCATAGATTTGTACTTGTCATATGTGAGAGGACTTCGATATTGGCTGAAAGTTTAGATATAGAATGATTGATTACATACAAACTTTTCCATGTTCTCTTGCTTGTGACTGCTAATCACAGACACGCGTCACTTTAGCTTGCCAAGTTTCTCCAACTAGTTTATTGGATATTTGGAAGAATCTAAACTCATTTTGTGCCGTATGGGACTTGGATGTGGATGCTCATTTTTATGTTCGATTCCCAGCTTGCTGATGCATGAGGAGTCATCTACAAGGCGTAAGGTTGATGATAAGGTTCATGATGGTGCTATCCCGGCCTATCTTCTTGACCGTGATGAGACAACTAGAGCGAAGGTTAACACTTTATTGTTTATTACTCTCTCCATAAACTGTGACCAAGTCCTTGTTTGTTTGGTTATACTGAAAATTCCCTTAATTCTTTCTCCAGGTGCTCAGTAACACTATAAAACAAAAAAGGAAAGAGAAAGCAGGGAAGTGGGAGGTGCCATTGCCTAAGGTTGGGGATGTGTAATCTTTTTTTAAAGACGTATATATTGACTTTATATGGTAGAAACAGCTGGTTTGGTTGGAGATTTCGTTGCTTCTAAATTATGAATTAAGTTCTATGTTTGACTATATAGGTACGACCTGTAGCTGAAGATGAGATGTTTAGGGTCATCAGATCCGGCAAACGGAAGAGTAAGTAACCCACCAGACAAGTTATTCTATTAATTTTGATAGCTGCCATCTTTTTTTCTCTATGATTTTTTACCCATTATCATCCCCTAGATTCCTGAAATTAGATAACTTGACAAATTCTTGTTGATCTTGTCTGCTAAAATCGCAGCTAAGCAGTGGAAAAGAATGGTCACTAAGGCGACATTCGTCGGGCCAAGCTTCACTCGAAAGCCTCCAAAATACGAGCGTTTCATCCGCCCAAGTGGGCTTCGGTTCACAAAGGCTCACGTGACTCACCCCGAACTCAAATGCACATTCAATCTAGAGATCATAAGCGTGAAGAAGAATCCAAATGGTCCAATGTATACAGGCCTTGGTGTCATCACAAAGGGAACAATCATCGAGGTATATTAACCTTTCAGAAAAACAACTAAACTCTTAAATCCTAAATATACATTGCTACTAATGGAACTTCCTTTTCCTTCACTTGTCTTTTTCAGGTCAACGTCAGCGAACTCGGCCTCGTCACCCCTGCCGGGAAAGTTGTGTGGGGTATGAAACTATAACTGTCTATGATCTCACATTTTCACTCATCTTTTCCAGTGATAAAAATCTCATTAACATAAAATTTTCAGCTATTTTCCTAATCTTACATATATATATATATATATATATATATATATTTGCAGGTAAGTATGCGCAAGTTACAAATAACCCTGAAAATGACGGTTGCATCAATGCAGTTTTGCTCGTCTAGAAGACAGTGATAGAGTGTAATGCAATTTCAGTATTTTGGAGGATTTTTTGGTGTTGTAAAACTATATTTATCTACAATTTATGTAAAGCTAAATTATATAACGAGTTATTTAAGTAAGCGCTATAGGCCCAAAATGGAGAGGCCCATTCCAATAAGCTAATATCGCAGGGCAAAACTAACAGATTGCAGAACAGAAACGCATTTCCGTACTGTGATATCAAAAGTTGTGTTGAGAGAGGCCAAGAGAAGAAATGACGTCGAATGCTGCTGCGCCGTTTTGGAGAGCTGCTGGTATGACGTATATTACGTATTCGAATCTGTGTGCTAATCTCGTGAGGCAGTGCTTGAAGGAGCCGTACAGATCCGAAGCTTTGACCAGGGAAAAGGTTCACTTCTCCGTTTCCAAATGGGTCGATGGGAAGCCTGAGAAGCCTGGTATGTGTGTAATCGTCCGTTTTGTTTGTGAATGATCCGATCTGGGGTAATTTCGGACATGAGTGAATGCTATGGTATGGGATTGTCTGTTTTTATTAATGTATTTGCTGGAGTTGGGGAATCCTCGGCTGTTGCTTGCACGGTGTTGTTTAATTGGTGCATGAAGTTTTTGGCTCTGTAGTCGAGATTGCTACGATTACCCTGATTTTTTACTTCATCTGCACACTTGTCAAATCTATGTGTTACAATTTGAATCTTCTCTGGAATGACTCTGGATCCTAATTAGTTGAATCGAAGCTTGATGTATCTGCAAGTTATTTGAAAGCAGTCCGAACTGAAAGGCCTTGGTGGTGATTGTCATTTGTTTTACTGGTTGCCGAGAAGATAGCAGATTTGCTAGTTATTTGATGTCTATTGCTGAGAATGTCATGCTCTTCACTAGCAATGCTGCCTATAAAGTCTAAACCTTTCAATTTCCCATTAAAAATTAGAGGAAATTTCTATTTATTTTACAACAACGTGACTCCTCGTTCAACCTTTGTACAAGTTTGGGTAAGGCTCTGGTGATAGCTCTTGATCCTCAATCTATGGAATCAGTTCTGCTTCTTCCCTTTTCATATAGGGCTTTTGGAGATCCTTTATGCACATTAACGACATATGTTCCTGTTAGTTCTTTGTCCGGGATGAGGATCACCAAATTCTGTTTAATTTATTTCCTGTCTTAAGCTTAGAATATGCTCCCATGGTAACATACTGTCAGTTTTTAACCAGTTAATTGTTCACAATTGATATTTTATCACCGTTTTTAACTAATCCCTTTTCTGCAAACCTTGTTCTTTCAGCTATTCGCTCAGATACTTCTGACTGAGGATGAAGGTAGGCAAAAACCAAGGCTGTCTATGCTTAATGCCTGAGATTGTCTTTAGTCTTCGTTTTTCCTTTGGTTTGAATGTGCTCGTAAGTCCTCGCATATATCGATATCTTAATGTCGTAAACGTTTGGTACATTTGTAATAATTCACTTCATTGAATCATGGTTTTCGCTGTTATATACCAAAGATCATCAAATGATTAACGCAAGAGGAAAACATGTATTTGATTTCTTTAAGATTTGTTAGCATGATGTTAGGTATTGAAGGATCAATATATTTCTGCTGTGCTAGGTTATAGATAGATAGGCATTTCCATGTGGTGGTTGGCTTCACATTACCATCTCAAGACATTTTCAATTCAACTAAGCGTGTTGTGGTAACTTAACTGTTCTTATCCTTACTGTTGCTTTAAGGAAGCACAAGTAGTTTGCTGGAATGAAGAGTTGTAGTGAAAAAATATTTCATATTGATAATATGATAAAAATTATGTGTTAATGGAAAATATTTCACATTGAGTACAATATAAAATTAAAATCATCAAATTGGTCGTGTAACTGTAAATACGTATCAAGAGCGAGTACGATTTCATTTGGTCGTGTCAAGTATCGATGTTTGTTTGGTCGTGTAAATACGTACAAATTGAAAATGAATATTGTTCTAAAAATCGACCATAAATTTATATTCGATTATGTCTTGTATTGTATATGTATGTTCTTGGAAGGGGAGGCGAGAAAAAGATTGATGAAAATAGTTTTCTAGGATAAATGAGAGTAATAGTATCAGTAATTGAGAAAAAAAAAAGCTCAATAATTGAGAAAAAAAAGGCTCAATAATGATAAGATAAAGAAAAGAAATGATAAATTGAGACTTTTTGACGACACAACAAAACATTCCGCCAACTAAAACCAACTCAAAGAACGCGATTTCTTCTCTGTCTTCGCTTCCATGGCGAATTCAACCATCGCCGTTCGATTCCAAATCCTAAAATCACTGTCTCTTTAATTCCTTAAGCATTCGCTTAGATAAATCGTCCTTTGGATCTAAAACTTCTGATTGCAGCTGAATCAGTTTCGTTGCTTCACTCACCTGGAACTGATTAACTCGGTTTTACTCGATTCCGCGACTTTTGCAGCTTCTATCATTAGGCATGGCTACGGTTAAATCTTCGAGGTCAAAGTCAGCTCACGCGGGAGCTGCGGGGAAGGGTAATAATGCTAGATCAGACGGTGGAGCGAAGCTGGAGGAAAATCTCAACGTCTTCAAATCGGATAATTTTGATGCTGATACTTATATGCAGTCCAAATGCCATTCGTTGACGGAGAAGGTCGTTTACTTTATAAGATTTCGTTTTAATTGTGCTTCTGGTGACGATAGATCTAAATCATTTTCTTAATATTGCTAATAAGTTGTTACGAACGTAGTACTTGATTTGATTGACTGCTCTTCTATAATTAGGAAATTGGATGGTCAAAAGTTTTCTTTCTGCTGCTGAAATGTTTTCATGTTTGACATTGTTGGAACTGGTTTGACGAAGTATTTTCTTATGTTTACCTGATAAAAATAGCCGAGCTTTGTGAACCCCTCCGTTACTACTTTGGGTCTAGGGGTTTTGGTTTATACTGATTCTGATTTGAGTTACGTCGATTTGTTATGTTAACGTAAATGCTGTAGGTGTTAACTTAACACATTTCCCCCTCCCCCCACGTTTTTCAACCAAAGCTCAACAAATATTGAAGATCAATGTTCAATAAGACCGTTCTTCCCGTGAGGGGTAGTTTATGGTTGTCTTGTTTGAATTGATGCTCTTTTGTTTGATGGGATCAATGATGCCTTAGTTCAGGGTTTACTGATCGAGTCAATACACAACTCACAACTTTATTCAAGTATCCTTTAAATTCCACAGAATCTAAATTATGTAGGTGAATGTTGGAAAAATATCCCGTAAATGTAGGTAAATTGCATAGATTTACTAAAACTTGATGACAAGTCCTACTTCAAGTTGACCGAGTGTCATGTGACTGGAACTTATATATGCGATGTGATTGGGTATATTTTAGATAGAGATCAGTCGCATGTTTTATGACGTAACCTTTCCTTAGGTTGCATAGGTGTGCATCTAACCAGTTTATTCTAAGAGATCTTCAGAAGTGCGACAACAGTTAATGCATATTTGATTTTAAATGTATTAGTTCAAGTTGACTGATGCAAACTCTCCTTATTAGAATGATATCCTAAAATTCTGAGATGCTCCGAAGTAATTCTATTCCGTTGCATATCTTTATTAGTTGTCAAACATCAATCAAAATCATTCATTTCTGTGATTGATAATGTGAGTTTTGGTATCTAAGACTTTCTGAACTCAGATGACATCCAATAATTGTTGCCTTCTTGATGCATGTTAGATTTTACAGTGCTTTGTCATGGACTTTTGTTGAATAATAGCATTTATCCGTGTTTTACAGGAGATAAGGCAGTTGTGTTCATATTTAGTGGACCTGAAGAAAGCTTCTGCTGAAGAAATGCGAAGAAGTGTTTATGCTAACTACACAGCTTTTATTCGGTGAGTTTGCGTTGCTGTTTTCAAGATCAGTCAGATTCAGGTTCTTGTTCTATTGTCCATTTCTTCATTTGTGCATGCGAAAGGTTGGTGTAGAGCTAGAGAGTGGAATTCGAAGCCCTTTAAGACTTGTTTGATTTAGACTTTACCTTTTTTGTCTTTGACATGTTCCAGTTAAAGGCATCTGGGAAATGGGTATTAGAACGTTTCGTGAGAAGATTAATGCATGTTAAGATATGATAGCAGTCTTCCATATAACCCCCTTTTCGAAAAAGTGTTGTCATTTGACTTACCAAGAGAAGTTTCGCGTGTTGGCAAATCATTTATTGTCATTGTTTTGCAACATATCCTGCGTTTGTTGAAGCTGGTTCATTTTTCATTCACCTCTTACACCACTAATTGCTTTTACTTAAACCATAATTATTACTTTTTATTGGTGAAATTGTAGCACATCCAAGGAGATTTCAGATTTAGAGGGTGAACTTGCATCAATGAGAAATTTGCTATCCACTCAAGCAACCCTGGTTCATAATCTAACCGAGGGAGTACAACTGGACACTTTGTCTGATACTGATGTTGGCGTTGTTGCTGCTTCGTCCAATGATGACGTAGGAGAACCTTCACAGTTGGAGAAATGGTCAATAGAGTTTCCTGATTTCCTTGATGTGTTATTGGCTGAGAGGAGAATAGATGAAGCTTTGGCTAGCCTTGACGAAGGAGAGCGAATATTGTCGAATGCAAAAGAAAAGAAAACACTTTCTCCTGCCATGATTCTCTCAGTTCAGGATGCTATAATGGAACGCAGACAAAGATTAGCTGATCAGCTCGCCGAGGCTGCCTGCCAGCCATCTACTCGGGGTGCCGAGCTTCGCGCATCGATCACAGCCCTCAAAGAGCTCGGAGATGGGCCACGTGCTCATGGGCTGCTGCTGAATGCACATTACCAAAGGTATCAATACAACATGCAGAGTCTCCGACCATCGAGCACCTCTTATGGTGGAGCATATACAGCGGCACTTTCACAGCTTGTATTTTCTGCCATTGCTCAAGCAGCTAGTGATTCTTTTGCTATTTTTGGTAAGGAGTCAGCCTACACATCTGAGCTAGTGATGTGGGCAACCAAACAGACAGAGACATTTGCATTGCTTGTAAAAAGGCATGCACTAGCTTCATCTGCTGCTGCTGGGGGTCTGAGATCGGCGGCAGAATGTGTTCAAATTGCTCTTGGACACTGTTCATTACTAGAAGCCCGCGGTCTCGCTCTTTGTCCTGTTCTTCTGAAGCTCTTCAGGCCTAGTGTTGAGCAAGCTTTGGATGCTAATCTCAAGCGAATTGAAGAAACTGCTGCTGCTTTAGCTGCTGCTGATGAGTGGGAGCTGACATATCCTCCAAGCTCTACACGTCTGTCTGGAAGGACCAGTGCAGCTACAGGTGGGGCACTAGCATATCAACACAAGCTGTCAACTAGTGCCCATCGATTCAATAGTATGGTCCAGGTAAACGTCATGATTTCCTTAAAATAGTGACATGTATTGAGGACCATTATCATGTTATACCATTAAAAATTCTAATTAGTATACAAATAAATTGTTTAATAGTAAATTATCCACGATCCTTGCTGCTACATCAATCTGCCAATGTGGTTCCCTACAAGCGAGATGAGATGCAGATCAGCTTTAAACATTTTCTCAATGTCGTCGTTCAAAAAATTCGAGAATAAAACCTATTATAGCTTTTAAACCATACTTTGTAAATGAATGCTGTTTTCTGATTTCGTACTCAAATGCTTATACAGGACTTCTTTGAAGACGTAGGGCCCCTTTTAAGTATGCAGTTGGGGAGCAAAACACTTGATGGGTTGTTACAGGTTTACAATTCCTATGTAAGTATGCTTATAAAAGCATTGCCTGGTTCAATGGAAGAAGAGGCAGAATTTGATGACTCAAAAAATAAAATCGCTCGCATGGCTGAAACTGAAGCACAACAACTTGCTTTGCTTGCTAACGCATCCTTACTCGCTGATGAGCTATTGCCACGTGCTGCCATGAAGCTCACACCAGCAAATCAAGGTAGTTTCAAGGACGAGTCTCGTCGGAGGTCCACGGATCGTCAGAATCGTAACCCCGAGCATAGGGAATGGAAAAGACGCCTGGCAAACTGTGTTGATAGGTTAAAAGATAGCTTCTGTCGGCAACATGCACTGGAACTTATTTTTACCGAAGAAGGCGATAGTCGTCTGACTTCAGATTTGTACATAAACATGAGCGGGAATGTGGACGAAATAGAATGGACCCCTTCTCCCATCTTCCAGGTATCGTTTCCAATTGTTAGTTTAAACATATGGATGTATCAAATTGAGGGAAGCTCAGTTAACCATGTGTGATAAAATGGCAATACCCATTATGATAGATACCATGTTAACTTTGAGGCTTCATTCGAGAACACCAATTAGTATTAGGTTGAGATATTATCTTTATATATGGTTAGCGGAAGTTCATTTATGTTGTTTTTTCCATTTGCAGGAGCTTTTTGCAAAACTGAACCGAATGGCTGGCATGGTGGCAGATATGTTTGTAGGCCGGGAAAGATTTGCCACTTTGTTGCTGATGAGACTCATTGAGACTGTTATTTTATGGCTTTCTGAGGACCAAATATTTTGGGATGATATTGAGGAAGGACCAAGGCCATTGGGCCCTCTTGGTCTACAACAGGTTTGTAAATCATCCATCACTCACCGTAATCTGTTTTCACAAGACCATCTTCGTCTCTATTTTCACACTTGTTTTTTTCCTGTGTGTAGTTTTATCTGGATATGAAATTCGTCATGGGCTTCGCCTCACAAGGACGTTATCTGTCAAGGAACCTACACCGTGTTGTAAATGACATTTTATCTAAAGCAATAGGTGCCTTGGCGTCAACTGGGATCGATCCATATAGGTAACAAATAATCATTTTCAACAATTTGTGACATTAATTGGACTGAAAGCTTGCTTTTATGTTTGATGAACTTCCATCACATATCGATAAACCGTTCTTTCGTCTGTTCTTTGTCATTACAGTGTACTTCCCGAAGATGATTGGTTTAACGAGGTTTGTCAAGAAGCAATCGATCGCCTTAGCGGGAAACCAAAGGGTGGTGAAAGGGACCTTAGTAGCCCAACTGCATCTGTCTCGGCACAATCTATTTCATCCGCAAGATCTATTGGGAGTTCTTAGTACTTAGCATGAAAATGTGTCACTGTATATTAAAAACTGCAGCTGCAGTTTTTCTTCACGTATTATACTTTAGTCCTAGCGAGTGCGCATCATCATATTCTCTGATCTTTTATGTTCCGTGAATTTCTTCGTTGTTTCTTTTTTGGTTGTTCAATGACTCTGTTGTGTTTGGAAGGTTTAAATTCTTTGGGATATATAGGTATGTTTTGCAGCGTGTATTTGTACATGACCGTCCGTACACTTCTTGATTATAGAACATTTGACTTGATCCATTTATCTTTGAGAAAAAAAAAAAAAAAAACCTTGATCCATTTATTGTATTATTTATTTATTTAAAGGTTGCTTGTTTTTCTTACTGGCTTTCATTGGCATTTTGGCAATTAGGGGTTTTCTTACTGGTTTCATTTGCATCGGCAGCTTGTTTATTTATATGTTCTTTTTTAGTACCCATCTGCGAAAAAATTGTGTAATTAATACCCAATCAGCCAATGAAACCAGTAAAAAAAACCCCTAATACCCAAATCAGTAAACGGACGAAAATACTCTTTCCTAAAATTAAATTGGACATGATACCAACAGTTTTGATTATTATACCAACTGTTATTATTACCAACAGAATAATGTTAAATAGGAAATTATACCAATTGTTATCGTTATTATAGCTACAGAATTGAACCCTAATAACAGATGGTATAATATCTACAATTTCTGGTACAATAGCAAAATTAGTTGGTATAATCTCCAATTTTGTTGTATAGAATTAAAATAACTTTATTTATTGGTATAATAACGAAAATAGATGGTATAATTTCCACAATTTTTGGTATAATTGCAAAATAATTGGTATATTATTTAATTCGATTTATTAAATTAGAATAACAATTTACTGGTATAATAACGAAAATAGATGTTATAATTTTCTCAATTTCTGGTATAATAGCAAAATCAGTGAATGCCTAATTTTTTGGTACAAAATTATAATACATTTATTTATTGGTATAATTACGAAAACAGATGGTACAATTTCTATAATTTATGGTATAACAGCAAAATCAGTTGGTATAATGTCCAGTTTTCATTGTATAAAATTCGAATCTCATTATTTATTGGTATAATAACAAAAACAGATTGTATAATTTCAACATTTTCTGGTATAATGTCCAATTTTGTTGGTATAATAACGAATCTTTTTGGTACAATTCATGTGAAAGTAATTATTCAGCTTTTCTGAATATGTGAGACATGGGTATTTTCGTCTTTTTAACGCTGAAAAAACCATTTTAGGTACTAAACAGGAAGAAATTTTCAAAAAGGTACTTATAAGGAGAAATAATTCGTGGGGCATTTAAGAGGAATTTTAAAACACAAATGAGACTGATAAAGTAATTTGCCCTAAAATATTGCGTTTGATCATCAGTAGTTGTTCTTTTAATATTTGGATGTTGCAATAATTAAACAAGTTATATTCAGTTTTGGATTGTCTTATTGGAGAGGTTTTCTTTTTATCTTTTACCATTTCAAGTTTGATTTTTCTGTAAGAGAAAACAAAGTTTGAATTTCTTGAAGTAACTGTATTGACAAAAAAAAATTAAGGAGGGCATATCACGTGACATTACCGAGAAAGTGGATTTTAAGCAAGCGAGATCCATTAATATTGGTGGCTTGTGAATAAAATTATATCGTCAATGATCCAAATGGCCCAAAAGAGCTAAGACTTGCTTTTGGGTATTGGTTAATCTTCTCACCGATCATCAAATTCATTTTACATTATAAATTAAATACGGGAGTAGAAAAGATTACTCTTGTGTATTTCATATTCATCATAAATTCATTTTTCTTATTTCATTATCCTTTATGTAAAATCATAACTTGGGTGTCATAGTTAATTAAGGGAAAAGACTCTTACCAATAATTAAGTAGATATTGATGTAAATATTCTTTACAAATAATGATATCACACATCAAAAGTATATCTTCTAAATTTGTGTGGTTAGTGTCGACACGTAAAGATCAACCATTCACTAAAACCCTCCGTTGAAATTTTTACAAAGATATCATCATTCACTAATTGACTCAGATTCGTATTTTTTACTTGCGTAATGGCCGACAAGCAATTCTTGGTAAATAAATCGAATTGATGGAATGGAAACTCAAAATTTTGCTTTATTAATATAAGTAGAAAATACTATATCCCACATTATTATTTTATCATATTAGTATCATAATGGGCGATCACATGATACACTCGTTACCTACGACCTATTACAAGGAAAAAGAAAGGTTATATATCTCAAATAAAACATTAACTACATACCTGGTTTCTATCCAAGATTCGTTGACCGACGAATCTATCTTTTGGAAAATGACCCTTTTTTAAACTAATAAATAAAATAGGCAAGATCAATTTTTTTCCAATGAAATAATTCATACAATCTCATGTCACTGTAAAATTAAGTCTCAATCGAAATATATATTATTGTGAGCTATGGGATGATTCCGATTCCAAGCAAGAGTACTCCTTTCGATCCATATGTTCCAATTCAAGTAGGCACATACATTAATATCAAGAAGATAATATATTCATGACTTATTTGGAAAGAATCGTAGTTCCCACATGTAAAAGCAGTTGACCAGGAATTTTATATATATTGTCAAAGGCCATGGAAAATGTCAAATTATACTACAATGTCAAACCAGTTAGATTTTCAGGTTCTTTCATAAACCCGAGGAATATGTCCTTTTTCTGTCTCTATTAGTAAAACCTATTTCTCATGGGAAGTCAACTAAGAAAAATTAAATGCCACGACATTATATATCTGCGTATATGTAAAAAAAAAAAACAAAGTCTTACCAATTAGCAAACGAAGACCTGACATGTGCATCCTTTCATTATCTTGCCACCACCCACTTGTCAGTCCACCTCACTTATTACAGCCCATCACGATTCATCTTCCAAATCAATGCAGTAAAAAATTAAGCAAATGACAAATCCTCGCTCCAAAATTATATCTATTCCTAATATAAAAGCGTGAATATGGCCGGTTTACGTGCAGGTATCCCATCAATTTCTCGGTCTGTATATTTAGCTTTTTAAACTTCTATTTCCCAGTTGCCAACATAGTCCTATCAGCGGGTCCCACCTTTCTTCGTTTTTTTATTATTTTACGTAATGGGCCTTCCTTTATTTATCTCACTATCAAATAAGTCGTATTAGGTTGGTGACCGTATTTCTCCCTCATTGTACCATGTGTATGTATTTGTATAATAATTATAAAAGGTAAGTAACCAACTAAAAATGTTATGAACGTTTATATTCGATAGACAATAGATTAATGATTGAAAAAATAATGCATGCGTATAGTTACTACGTGTAAATGGCTGGGAAAGAAGAAGAAAACATATGAAAACTAACATGGTTTTGTGTAGGCCATGTTAACCTAACACATGCCATTAATATTTAGAATTACGGCTGGGAGAAAGGACAAAGAATATAAACTAGAGACAACATTAAATGGATATGGGCGGTCCTTCCTGGATTTAAAAAAGAAAAAATGTATGCGGTGGATTAGAAAACATATAATTTGTTGAGCTGTAGCCAACAAGATTTCTTTGTTCTATGTTTCATCAGTTCGTCGTAACGCCTTCACGAGCATGCGTACCAAGTACCACCACGTAGCAAGATCCTGGTGGCCTTTTTGCAAAAAATGGTAGTGATTTTCGTAGCTAAGGCGACTTTTTCCTTTGTATCTTCGCCGACGATGATCATAAAAGGCAAATCGTTCTTCCATTTGTTTTATTATTACAATTTTGTATTGGAATGAATCTTGAACTCTTTAAACAAGGACATCGATGCAAGGGATATGTTTTGTGGTCTTATGGTTGTGCGTATGTAGTTCTCCGGGTGAAGTGAGGTGATGATGAGAGATATACATAATAATATATGAAGAAAATGTGGAGTAAAAAGGAAAGTTGGAACCATTTAAAAAAAGTTTAAATGTTAAGGAATATCTTGAAAATGCCAATAACAAAAAAGTGGCCGGTTCGGATTCGTAAGGTTTCGAATAGGTCAACAGCGGGAGAGGTGAATGACAACCTCAATGGTTGCAAGTGAAAAAGACCCAAATGACATCCAATTTATCCAAGTGCTCGGGCTATTGTTGCGCTAATGCCGTGCAACGCGCGGCTTCATTCCTAGTAATACATAAAGCACAAATCTCCAAGATGCCAAGATTATAGTATAAATATCCTCACCACCACCAGTATATATAAAAATTTAGGAATCTTACCATGATATATTCATTGGAAACCCCAATAAATCTTACCAATTATGCTTCCATAAATCTGCAAAAGAAAAAGTCATAACCACTAGGAAAGGTATTTTTTATACAGCACAAGCAAGTGGCCATGACTAACATACAGACACAGCCAACCAAACCAAGTTCAACAAACATGAGATGTTGCTTCTGCGTATGCATCTATTACGCAAACACGCTCACAGAAAGGCACATAATTTTCTTTATATACGCATACCTATAAATATATATTATATGCACAAATGGAGTATAAAGAAAAACCCACCAGAGCCAGCCTTCCCAAAAGTAAACGCTTTATGATAGATAAGACCGCGATGTATATTTTCCCTTATATTTTAACAGTATCGCTCCATCAATGTCAACATCACCCACTCTAATCTATCTCCTCCCCTCTTCTCCATCTTTGGTGGGTAGGCTTGCGAAGTCTGCACAAAATTGGATGCCAAAAAAAAAAAAAGATTTTCTTTTTTTTTAAAGTAAAACCCAACATGATTGATTGAGTACCCTCAGAACTGTGTGAAATCTTCTTCATATGTTGTTAACCTCTCGTTCTGAACAGCCTTAATCGAATTAAATCACCCTTTTACCTTACACATAATCTGGGAGCAGCTATGCTCTTTACTAGCTTGAGTCCTCGTTACTTCCCTCCCTGTAAGAAGAATTCAATCTTAAACTACGATTTCTTGAATTTAGTTCTCAAAATATCCTTGCTATGCATCATATTTTCGCGTACCTCTCATGGGGCCTGCAATCAGCTTGATCACGATGCTTTGGCATCGTTCAACTCAAGCATTTCTTCATCACGGCCATTGAATTGGTCTTCTTCGGACGATTGCTGCACTTGGGAGGGCGTAGGCTGCGATGCTTCGGGCAGGGTTACGAGCTTTTGGCTACCATCAAGAGGCTTAGTGGGAAGATTATCTCCTTCCATTTCGAACCTCACGGCTCTTTCTCAACTCAACCTTTCTCATAATTGGATCGCAGGTTCTTTGCCTGATGGTTTTTTCAGGTCCCTGAATCAGCTTCAGGTTATCGATTTAAGCCGTAATCGTCTATATGGATCAATATCGCCGATGGATAAACTGCCCAGTACGATTGAAACGCTCAATATTTCGTGTAACCATATGCGTGGGACGATTGAGGAAGCATTTCTTCAATCAGCTGTGAATGTGGTAGCTTTTGATGTTAGCAATAACAGCTTCTCAGGTACAATTCCATCGTCGATCTGTGGTGTTTCTACATCCATTCAACGCCTTGACTTCTCGGACAATGACTTTGTGGGCTCGATTCCCCAAGGTTTTGGTCTGTGTAAGAATTTGCAGAGCCTCCGAGCTGGTTTCAGCAATCTATCAGGGGAGATTCCTGGGGACGTTTACGGGTTGATCTCACTGCAAGAACTTTCTTTGCCTGGTAATAAGCTCTCGGGATTGTTCGACGAGAGGATTGTTAATCTCAGTAACCTTAGAATCCTCGAGCTGTATGGAAACGAGCTGAGAGGGGTGATTCCAGAGGATATAGGAAGGCTCTCCAAATTAGAAGTGTTGCAGCTTCACATAAACAAATTGACTGGCAATATCCCACCATCGCTTACAAACTGTACCAAGCTTACGCTGCTGAATCTGAGGGTCAACTCGCTTCAAGGCGAGATTGATGCCTATGATTTCTCAAACTTCGGTCAGCTTAGAACTGTTGACCTGGGTAATAATCTGTTCCACGGGGCTTTGCCATCGACACTTTTCTCTTGCAAGAGTCTTCAAGCAGTTCGCCTTGCAACTAATAACCTAACAGGAGAGATCTTGCCCCAGATCCCGGCGTTACAATCTTTGACCTTCCTTTCCATTTCTAACAACAGTCTTAGTAACATTTCAAGTGCCCTGAGGATTCTATCAGGGTGTAAGAACCTTACAGCTCTAATCCTCTCCAAGAACTTCTACGATGAATCGTTTCCAGTCTACCAAGATTTAATTGGCTTCGACACGTTTCAGAGGATCCAAGTATTGGCATTAGGGGGCTGCAGATTCACAGGTCAAGTCCCTATATGGCTATCCAAACTAGTTACCCTCAAAGTTCTAGACCTCAGTTACAACAAGTTCACGGGTTCGATTCCAGGATGGTTTGGATCTCTCCCTAACCTTTTCTACTTAGATTTATCGTATAATTTGCTGTCAGGATACTTCCCGCTAGAACTTACAGGGCTGAAGAGACTAGCTCTCGAGCAGGACCCTGATGAGGTTTCGAGCAATTACTTAGTGTTGCCAGTCTTTGTTCAGCCCAATAACGTCTCCAACCTGCAGTACAATCAACTCTCCAATCTACCCCCAGCTCTTTATCTCGGTGGCAACACTATTGCTGGAACTATTCCTTTGGAGATAGGTCATTTGAGGTTCATCATTGTGCTTGATCTGAGTAACAACAGTTTCACTGGAACAATACCCGATGCATTATCAAACCTCACCAATTTAGAGACGCTCGACCTTTCGAGAAACCAACTCACGGGTACAATCCCATCATCTCTCCAGAATCTCCATTTCTTGTCGTCTTTCAGTGTCGCATATAACAACCTCGAAGGACCAATACCATCGGGAGGGCAGTTCGACACGTTCTCTAATTCAAGCTTCGAAGGGAATCCAAAGCTCTGTGGTCATCTTTTGCAGAAGTCTTGTACCACTCAACAGGTCGACCCAAGCAATTCAGCTGGCAAAAAAGTCAGCAAGAAGACGATCATCACAATCGTCCTTGTGATCTGCTCGGCGGTCTTCACTGTGACTTTGCTGCTGTATTGTTTCTTTACCAAGTGGAGGCTCCGGCCAAATCGCGACCTCGAAAATAAGAATATCGAGTCAGCTTCCTTCAACTCCTCTGGTGTCTACCCTGTGGCTGAGCAAGACATGAGCCTCGTCACATTGTTCCCAAACAATATGAACAAGGTCGAAGATCTCACTATAATTGATATACTGAAGGCCACTGACAACTTCAATCAGTCAAACATAGTGGGCTGTGGGGGCTTTGGCTTGGTATATAAAGCCACTCTGCAAGATGGAACCAAGCTGGCGATTAAGAAACTCTCAGGCGACATGGGCTTGATGGAACGGGAATTCAAAGCAGAGGTGGAAGCTTTATCCACAGCCCAGCACAAGAACCTCGTTGCTCTACGAGGTTACTGCATACACGATGGCTTTAGGCTCCTTATATACTCCTTTATGGAAAATGGAAGCCTCGACTATTGGTTGCACGAGAAAACTGACGGGGCATCTCAGCTTAGTTGGCCAATCAGATTGAAGATCGCTAAAGGGGCAAGCTGTGGGGTGGCTTACATGCATCAGATATGCGAACCACACATCGTTCACCGTGATTTGAAGTCCAGCAACATCCTTCTTGATCAGAATTTCGAAGCACACGTAGCAGATTTCGGGTTAGCCAGGTTGATCCTTCCTTATCATACCCACGTGACCACGGAGTTAGTTGGTACACTAGGTTACATCCCACCAGAGTATAGTCAGTCATGGATTGCTACATTGAGAGGGGACATCTATAGTTTTGGAGTAGTGTTGCTCGAGCTGTTAACTGGTCGAAGGCCCGTTGAGATGTTCAAGGCGAAAATGTCGAGAGAACTGGTCACCTGGGTTCATCAGATGAGGAAAGACGATAAGCAAGAAGAGATCTTCGATCCCATCCTCCGAGGCAAAGGGTTCGAAGTAGAGATGCTGAAAGTCCTTGATGTTGCGTGCATGTGCGTGAATCAGAACCCTTTGAAGAGACCAACTATACAAGAAATAGTTGATTGGTTAAAGGATGTTGGATCTGAAACACATATGATCCTGCAAGGAGAAGCTGACTCTCAGATACAGAGCTCATAACTTTTTCCAACATCAATGTCAACTCAGCATACTCTGCCCGGATTTGTTTCTCGACATAAACAAGGGGGATGTTCATTTCAACACTGTGAATACATAATTTTGCGTCCCAGGAGATTCAAGAAGATCTTCTGTACACAGTACGTAACGGAATATGGTGAGGATCACAGATACACTGCTTTTTTGTACATGAAACACTGTAAGTACGTATATAAATGCAAAATAACGATTGTCAGCAGCAAAAACTCCGTAGTCCCCACAAGTAATATTCCCCATCCTTTTTCCTGAAAAATAGGGTTAGAACAATACGATTGCATAAAGTAGCAATCAATCAACCAAACACACTCGATTACCTTCCCATATTTCCGCCGCTATCAACAATGTATATATAATCCAAACTTAGCTCATTCGATAACTTCTCCATATCCTGTAACGTCGTACAATAAACAATACCATCAAAAAGCAAAGGGAAAAGGATAACAGAATACTTTGATCTCTTTTAACATGCTGCAAACAACTTCGGCAACATTTTCATTTCAACAAGCGGGCGGAGGGTCTAACAACACCAAAACTCGAAATACTGGCAATTGCTCTAACCTCGTTCATCAGAAAAGCAGTCCGATCGAGTATCCACAGCTTCAAGACATGAACACTCTTTTCACTCTTCGCCCGCCAAACATCGCTTTTTAGCGCCAGAAGAACATTTACGATCTTGTGTAAAATAAATGGGCCGGCCCAATACATTTACGATCAATTGCGGCCCGGACCAATACATTTCGCTTCTGATTTGGACGATTAATGTGAGGCCCAAAATAAATGGGCCTAACAAGTACGATGTCGTTTGCTTTAGTAGCTAACTCATCAAGTACTTAATCTCAAGCATAATGATGAGTCCCAAAAGCAACGGATATAATAATTGATTAAGAAGAAAGAGAGGGGAAATAAAATAAAGGAAAACGTGTAGTGCCCTTATAATGATTGGACAATTTCGAATATGAAAGTATGATGAGTTGCCATGTCTTATTTAATACAACATCTATGTAATGTAATTCTTACTTTATTAGAACTTGAAATATTCTTTTTGTCGGTATATTTTTCAAATTATTAGGACTAGTGTTTCTTTGCATCAACAACGTATCGCACCACAACTCAAACCATTCGAATAATATATACTCTTATTAAAAGAGCTTAGGGTGGATAAATTTAGCCTTAATTGCTTCATTATAATTTTATCCTTAATATTTTAATCTATTACAAGTTTATCCTTAAATTAAAATTAAATAACTTCATGAATAATATAAAATATTCAAATATAAAATAATTTGATATATTTGCGCAATACATTAGGTGTAACTACACATACATTATGTGTACTAAACATATTAATAATAGTAATCATCATCATTATGATCGTGGATTAATAGACAGGTAAGATCCTATTATTGAATTCGAAACCATATAGTAAAAGTCGAAGTTTACGCGATAATTTAATCTTTGCTATGTATATACTAATTTTTCCAACATGTATTGGTTTATTATTCGTTTATTTGCAACGAAAGGAAAACAAAACATATATGGGCGTGTGAGTAGTTAACAATCTCCATTAGTGTTAGGAGCAAGAAGTGGAGTAAAAGTATCGAACATGAATGAACCCAAATAAACTCAATATTTTTCAACAATTTCGGATGCTTCTTTATTCATGTTTACCAACAACAGCATGATGATCTAAAGGAAGATTTTGGCAAAAAAAAAGATATAAAGGAAGATTGAATCAGACACAACGAAATTAAACTTTATAAAAAATTTATTTTACAGAATTTTAAGGCCGTCCCATGATAGAGTTGGTGCAATAGCAATGGTCAAATGAAGTACCGTTGCAAACTCAGCTTCTTGTTACATGTATAGGCCAAACACAAGTGACTGTTTATTCATGAATAGAAGTGTGACGAGAAAATGCTAAAACCAACGCATTTATTACAATGTGACCTCTACTACATGAAATGAACTTTTGAGAGTGCATTTGTATTCTTTATAGTCCAAAAAAGAAGGGTGCTTTATGTGATCCCCGTGACTCGTGTGGGATACTCATACAATTGTTAACATGCAATAATTGCTGAAAAATACGAGCAAGAATACAATATATATAGATTACCTCCATATATAGATCCCAATTTCTCTTTTATGACTAATTCAAGTATTAAAAACAGTACTTTGCATATTTCAAGACGTGGGAAGAACGCACACTGTGTTTATATATGAGAGAGAGAGAGAGAACAATTTCTGTGGCTTTTGATTCTTCTAGCAGATCGTGCCAGCCAGCTTTTGTAGGAAATGAGACTGGTCATAATATGAAATATTATTTTCGAAAAAAAAAAATAATATGAAATATTAGTTCTTGAAATTCTTAATGCCGATTTCTCAGTTAGATTAAGGGAGAATTAAGAAAAAAAAAACATCGTTCACTCAAAACAAAACTTTTGTCCACTCGAGAGAACAGTGTGCCGAGGGAGAAAGTGCTGTCAGTCTCAACCTCTCGATCTTTGGACATAAAGTTAAAACCTTTTTCCCATTTTGGGTTGTTGGGTTTCCTCTTTCTAAGAGAGAGAGAGAGAGAGAGATGAGAGAGGTGATGAGGGTGTCGGCGTCGTCGGTGGTGGTCGCGGCGTTGCTCATTGCCGTTTTGAGCTCAGCCAATGCCGACACAGATCCAACTTGTTGACCTTTTTGGTCCGTATATGTTAGAGAGTTTTGATGAACGATGTAATTGTAATGACATTAGGTCTATAAAATAAGCAATTCGATTTGGGACAAATAAAATGTCTAAGTTCATGTTAATATTCAACCATGCATTGTTTATGAGCTATAAAATCGATTAAGTGTTGAATATTTGAATTGCGTGTGATTCTGTGATGATTTGATGGAAATAGGTGATCGCATGTTATAGACAGTCCATGAGATAGGATATATCGTACTGTGCTATATATGGAAATAATGCATGAGATATCATACTGAGCTATATATGGAAAATATGCTGTTTATATAAGGAAAGTGATATATCCGTTGATACTAGTTTATTCCTGGACGAAAATCATATGTATGATCCTTGCTTGCTTTGCATTGAATTAAATGCGATATATTGAATTGATATCTTTCCTTATGCTGATTAGAATATTATAATTAGGAAAGATTCGATTTGATTAACCTTATGGATAAGGTGCTCTTATATGGTATGTGCTATAACGGGTGTGATCTCTGAAATAAGGAAAGTTCTGTCATGATATGATAAATCGAATTAAATATGCTCTGATCTGATTTGTGTGCTAGACATGGTAAATATATTGATCTAATACTATGAGCTGTACATGGAAAACGTGCTTATGTGATGCTATCTCATGTGCTATGTTTGGAAAGTTAGTCTTGATTGATTTATACCAGAAACAGATAGCAGGGAATCACTTATGGAAAGTTCTGATATGGTAAATATATGCGAAGTGATTAAATATGCATGAGAACGAAATTGAGTCTTTATGTGGAATATATTCATGCTTAAATAAGCTCTTATATGGAAAATAATCATGCTTTAATGTGCTATATGACCGTTGTGATGATTTGTTAAAAAGCATGATTTATATGGTATGATTGACTCGAAAATTGCATGGAAACTATGCTTGATTTGGTGATTATTATATGATATGATTTTCCATGTGAAGTGTTGATTAAAGATGTTTATATACGAGCCACACTTCAGATTTTCGAAGTAACTAAGAATTTGCGAACCTACGAATATAAGCGTCTTGAGCAGAAACAGTTACTGAGAGATTCCTGAGTTTCCACTTGCGATAGCTTTCTGCCTACCTGAGCTTTAACTTGCATATCCATCACTGAGCGAGTGATTCACCTTGATATTCCAACCTCCTGCCATACATTCTGTCTTCGGACGTGTTGTCTTCGGACGTGAGCAATACCAAGGAGGCAAGGTCGACGTTTACGCACACGTGAAGGGAAGGACAAGTCCGGGGGCCCTTCGGTAGCGAGCTGTGTCTATCGGGATCAAGGAGATTCCGAGGAACGAAACTCGGCGTGTGGTAACCTAGTAGTTGCTAGTGTTCGACTTGTTTCGGTTGTGTATTGGGCTAACCAATCAGTTTTGTATCCAGCTACGGTGCATTATAGTGATTGGTTAAACTCTTGGGAAGCAAATCCCAAGGAGAGGAGTAAACCCCAGTTGGGGATATAACCTCTATAAAAATCCTGTCTCACATTTACTTTTCAGTCATTTCTTTATCGCTGTGAGACAGACCCGACGCACATCCGACGTTACTAGGATATATCAGGCACTCGGCACAAACATCATTAGGCATATCTAAGTCACCACACTTAGTATTTGTGAAAAGAAGCAAAAATTTCTATAGGCCTAATTCACCCCCCCTCTTAGGCACATTTATATCTTCATTTGGTATCAGAGACAGGTTACTCAAACGACGGGCCTAACAAGCCTGAGTTAAAGATCTAATGGCTTCTTCGAGTTTTGATGTTTTTGCAGAGGGACAATCCCATTCCAGGCCACCACTCTTCGACGGGACAAACTACGCCATATGGAAAAATCGCATGAAGGAATTCCTGATCGCTACAGACTACGACCTGTGGGATATCATCGCAACAGGACCTTACATTCCCAAAAACGAAGATGGAACTCCAAAGAAAGGCCCTGATTACAATATAGCAGACAAGCGAGGAATCTCTCTAAATGCCAAAGCTAAGAACATGATAGCTTGCGCACTCACAAGAGAAGAGTACAATCGTGTGAGCTCATGCGAATCTGCCAAAAATATGTGGGACATGCTTCAAGTCACACATGAAGGAACCACTCGAGTTGTGCAAGAAAGGATAGCCCTCTTGACTCACCAATACGAGCTGTTCAAGATGGAGGACAACGAGACCATAAGCCACATGTATGCCAGATTCATGAACATCATTAATCAAATGTTCTCGTTGGGAAAGAAAATAGAAGACGGTGAGAAGGTGCGAAAAATCCTGAGATCTCTTCCTAGAGAATGGAATCCCAAAGTGACCGCCATCTACGAAGCAAAGGACTTGGACGAACTTTCAGTGTCAGAACTGATCGGATCTCTGACCACCTACGAGATGACTCAAATTTCCATCAAGGAAAAACCACCGGTCCGAAATCAACCAAACATCGCCTTCAACACTGAACAAGACAACGATTCTGAGGGCGAAGAAGAAGAAACTGAGGAAGACCTGATGGAACAGATCGCCATGCTAACCAGGAAATTCGATAAATTTCGGCTAAGAAGAAAATTCAAGGGAAACTCCAAGTTCCAGCCTAGGAACAAGGGAATATCGTCATCCCGCAACAATGTACAGAAATGCTTCAAGTGCAACATGCCAGGCCACTTTGCCTCAAACTGCCCGATGGAAAATGGTGACAGAAAGATAAAGAATCAGAAGGCCATGGTCACAAACCGGGAAGAGGCCGGGAGCGAAGAGGAGGAAGATCTCGCCTACATGGCCGCGGATGATGATCAGGTATCGGATTCATCCACTATTAAGAAAATATTATTTCTAAATGAATTATATGCTAGGCAAGATGAATCTCATGATAACGCTTCCTCAGCCCTTGAAGTAGATGAAAAAGAAGAGATGTTTGAAATAATTCAAAATGCAGAAAGAAGGATTAAGTCACTTAACTCACAAGTGAAGGGTCTAATTAGGCAACGAGATGAAGTAGCTAGAGAGAAGCATCAAACGGATCTAGAAAATGAGCGCCTGAGAACCGAGCTAGAAACTCTTAGGAAAGAAAAAGGCTTGTGTAATTGCGAGAAAACTAGGGAGCAAAAGAATATATCTAGAGACATGTCCGCTCTTAAGGATTTCTTAGAAGAAAAATCTCGTACCAATGTTAGATTTCTTGAAGGACAACAAAATCTTGATATGTTACTTAGTATTCCCGCACAAATCGGGAAAACAGGATTAGGATATTCCACAACACATGAACATGCTGCACCTCCACAAAACGTTAGGAAACCTAAATGTTTTTCATGTGGTCGTCTTGGTCATTATGCTAACCACTGTTTCTTGAAGAAAGCTGATAAATCTAGATATGTCTGGAGACCTAAGGAAGTTCCTGAAGTTTCTAACTCTGGCCAGCCTGTGACTGAGAGATCACTGCCTGTGATACATGATATACCACGTGTTAACAGGAATTACTTTGCTGCTAACCATTTAGGACCCAATCAAAATTGGGCACCTCAGAAAAGAACTGATTCATGCAGGTACAAAGAAGAAAATCCAGTAGGAAGAACAAGTGGTACCTCGACAGTGGGTGTTCCCACCATATGACAGGTGATATCAGTAAGTTTGTGTCGGTGAAAGCGTATGATGGAGGATATGTCTCCTACGCCGACAACACAAAAGCTAAGGTTATAGGAGTTGGAACTGTCGGTAACACTTTACATACTACTATAGATGACGTATGGTTAGTTAAGAATCTAGAACATAATCTCATTAGTATTAGTCAACTATGTGACAAAGGTCATACGGTCACGTTTGAAAATGATAAATGCGTTGTTAGAAATGAAAATAAGGTATTGTTTAGTGCATCTAGGGATAGAAATATTTACTGTATTACTCTGGATGATATTACTGACCAGAATGTCAAGTGTTTAGCAGTGACACAGGATAACACCTGGTTATGGCACAGACGCTTAGGACATGCCAATATGGAACTACTGTCTCACCTTACGAGTAATGCACTGGTACGAGGTATTCCCGACATAAAGTTCGTCAAGGACAAAACATGCAAGGCGTGCCAAATGGGCAAGCAGACCAAGACATCGTTCAAAGCAAAGAATGTGATATCTACATCCAGACCTCTGGAACTGCTGCATCTCGACCTTTTTGGTCCGGTTCAGACGATGTCTCTGCGAGGTAAAAGATATGCCTTTGTCATCGTTGATGATTACTCCAGGTATACTTGGGTGATATTCCTTGCACATAAGAGTGAGGCATTAGATAACTTTGCATCGCTAGTAAAGAGACTTGAAAATGAAAAAGATACGAACTTATGTAGGATACGAAGTGATAACGGTCTGGAATTTGATAGTAAATCGTTTGCATCATTCTGTGATCAGTATGGATATAGTCATAATTTCTCTGCTCCTATAACCCCCCAACAGAACGGTGTTGTTGAACGTAAAAACAGGGTATTACAGGAAATGGCTAGATCTATGTTACATGAGTATGATATTCCTAAACAGTTCTGGGCGGAAGCCGTTAGTACAGCCTGTTACGTGTCTAACCGTATCTTCCTTAGGCCGATATTAAAGAAGACTTCTTATGAAATTTGGCATGGTAGAACTCCAAATATAGGTTACTTTCATGTGTTCGGATGCAAATGTTTTATCTTGAACGATAGAGATAAGAGAGGAAAATTTGACTCTAAGGTTGATGAAGGGATATTCCTTGGTTACAGTCTTACGTCTAAGGCATATCGTGTTTACAATAAAAGAAAACTGACTGTTCAGGAATCCATACATGTTACTTTTGATGAGATGCCTAACGCAGATGCTACTGATGAGGAAGGTATAGATTTGCCTTGTGCAGAATTGCAGGATATTAAAGACAGTGAGGAAGATATTCCTAAAGATGAAAATGCTGAAACAGTGGAACCAGAAGCTGGAGAGCCGCAACCTAGAAAATGGAAACATGCTTCCAGTCATCCAACAGATCAAGTGATAGGAAATATCAGATCTGGAATCAAAACTCGAGCAAGTGTACAAAATCAAGATACGGAGGAATCTCATGATGTACTGCTCTCAATGATGGAACCAAAGACAGTCCATGAAGCTCTAGATGATATATCATGGGTCTCAGCCATGGAAGATGAGTTATCTCAGTTCGAAAAGAGCGAAGTGTGGACACTCGTAAAAAGACCAGACGATAAATCCATCATAGGAACCAAATGGGTCTTCCGCAACAAACTCGACGAACACGGTAATGTCACAAGAAACAAAGCAAGGTTAGTTGCAAAAGGTTATTCCCAGGAGGAAGGTATTGATTTCGATGAAACCTTTGCACCGGTAGCTAGATTAGAATCTATACGTGTCTTACTTGCATATGCATGCTTTAAACGTTTTAAACTTTTTCAAATGGACGTAAAAAGTGCATTTTTAAATGGTTTTATTAATGAGGAGGTTTATGTAGAACAACCACCGGGCTTTGCTAGGGAAGATTTTCCAAATCATGTTTTTAAATTAAATAAAGCATTATATGGTTTAAAGCAGGCTCCTAGGGCATGGTATGAAAGGCTAAGTAAGTTTCTGATTAACATAGGATTCTCGACTGGAACTATTGATAACACGCTGTTTATTAAGTATGAAGGTGATCACATGATACTGGTCCAAATTTACGTTGATGATATCATATTTGGAAGCACTAATATCCTTCTCTGCGAGGAATTTTCTAAGTCTATGCAGAAGGAATTTGAGATGAGCTTAATGGGTGAGCTGAACTACTTCCTCGGGTTGCAAATAAAGCAGCTTGACAATGGAACCTTCGTATCCCAGACGAAATACAGCAGGGAATTACTGACAAAATTCGGGATGAGTGATTCCAAAGCGATTTCCACCCCTATGCATCAGACCACCAAAATAGACATTGATGAATCAGGTATACCAGTTGATCAAACACAATATCGAGGTATGATCGGAAGCCTTCTTTACTTAACTGCTAGTCGCCCTGATATCATGTTTGCTGTTGGTATGTGTTCGAGATATCAGTCTGACCCTAGGGAATCTCACTTGACCGCAGTCAAGCGGATACTTAGATATATCAAGGGTACTGTCAATTTTGGTCTATGGTACTCTTATACGGATGACTTCCCATTAATGGGATATTCCGACGCCGACTATGCCGGCTGTAGGGAAGATAGGAAAAGTACCAGTGGAACTTGCCAATTACTTGGGAATTCCCTGGTAACTTGGTCTAGTAGAAAGCAAAATGCTGTCGCCCTCTCCACAACCGAAGCTGAATATATGGCCTTAGGAAATTGTTGTCAACAAGTTCTTTGGATGAAACAAACTCTTAGTGACTTTGGATTAGGTTATGACAAGATTCCTATTATGTGTGATAGCACTAGCGCTATTAGTATTACTAAGAATCCCGTGCATCATTCTCGTACTAAGCATATTGAGGTTAAACATCATTTCATACGAGACCATGTTCAGAAGGGGAATATCAGTGTGGAATTCGTAGGAACAAATGATCAGCTTGCTGATATCTTCACGAAACCCCTAATTGAGGCAAGATTTTGCAACATCCGTGATCGATTGGGAATCATCGAGCTAAATAAGGTTATTAAATCTGCCTAATTATGCTATTTGCCCTAGATCATTCTATTTTAGGTAGAAATTCGTAGTTATCTTAATCTAGGACATTCTTTCGGCCGTCGACTATTTTCGGATCTTATTGTCCTTATCATTAAGTGTCACTTTAGTATTTTAGGAAAAGATTCATAGTGAATTCCAGCATAAGGTTGTTCTTTTAGTCACCAATGCTATTTTAGAAATCTTGAATCTCCAAATCTCACCTTAGGATGTGACTGCGACATTTTAGGAAGAACTTCATAGAGATATCATTCCAGCCGCGCAGTTATTTTAGGAATTTCGGATCCTTTAGATCTTATCTTAAAGTGTGATTATGTTAGGAAGAAATTCGTAATCCTACCTTGAGATTTCTTTATCAGCCGATAAATTATTTTAGGAATGTCTGATTTTCTGGATCTATTCTTAAAATGTGATTAAGTTATATTAGGAAGATATTCGTAGATCTCTTTTCAGCCGCTAAGTTATTTCAGGAAATTTGGATCCTTCTTATTCAGCCCTAATCAATCTTTTCCTTATTTATGAGATCTCGTCCATTCACTCTGAGATCGTTGGAGCACTGATTGACAGTTTTCACTTTCTTTTTGAATTCCAAAATTCGGTTTGAAAATCATATCTTCTTAATTCTATTTACGCTAAGTTTATCCTATCTCATCTTTGGAAACTATATCTCTTGGATAATTGCCCATTTTTTAAATGAGATCACTCGATACTTCTTCCTTCCATACCTATTCGAACTTCACGTACTCCAGCTTTTAAGAGTTCTGATCAGATCACAGGGAGCTGAACAAGTCTGTTATATCTGCCAGATCTAATGTGATTCCAGCCTTGAGAACGTTTTCTGATAAGTTATTCCTTCCTTCCTTCTCATTCTTCTAAGTTATTTTACGCTAAGTTTTCAGCCTTAAAGCCTTAGTATATCCCTTTTTGATGCTGAAGGGGGAGAAATCTGAGTAATTAATGATATAAGGGGTCTATGATATTCTTGATATTCGACATGATTTGTGTGCGATATTCCTTTTATGCGCCTACGATATATCCTAGTGCTTGTGTGTGCTGACTGAATTTGCATGAAAAATAGCTGCACTTTTGATATATCTGTATGCAAAGGGAGCATAATGGTATGTGAATTCTGACTTTTGCCTATATGATTTCTATCTATGCTCTAAGTGGAAATTTGAATTTATGCTATGGACATTTGGAATAACCTCATATAGACAGGGGGAGCGAACCGATGTAGCTTGGTAGAATTTCTGAACATCAATAATATGGTTGCTCTGGTGCTTAAACGCCTTACATGGAATATCTGCATATGTGATATGGAATATGTGCACTCACGAATGGAATAGCTGCACTTTTGATATATCTGTGATGCCTTTATACTGCGATGCGTGATCTTATGCTCTGTTACAGTGATGCTTTGATACTTATCTGCGCTAATTAATGTTTGTGAGATTTCTTGATAAGTGATAAGTGCCTGCTGCGATGATTATCTGCTGCTTGAATCATGTTTGGAAATTGCGCACTAAGGCAGGGGGAGCACACTTACGGGTAACTTAAAATTTTGCATCCACGATATATCGTTAAGTATGACATGAGATATCTGCACTTAGACAGCGGGAGCAAATTCATTCATGATATATCTTTGCATGTCATATAGATAACTGCACTTAGGCAGGGGGAGCAAATATGTATCATATGCGATTATGAAATATCATATGCTCTGCTTTGTGATTACGGAACACTTAGACATATGCGCTAGGACTTGCATTATCGAATATGCTTACTTGCTTCCGTGCTGCATCAATTACATGTCATCATCAAAAAGGGGGAGAATGTTGACCTTTTTGGTCCGTATATGTTAGAGAGTTTTGATGAACGATGTAATTGTAATGACATTAGGTCTATAAAATAAGCAATTCGATTTGGGACAAATAAAATGTCTAAGTTCATGTTAATATTCAACCATGCATTGTTTATGAGCTATAAAATCGATTAAGTGTTGAATATTTGAATTGCGTGTGATTCTGTGATGATTTGATGGAACTAGGTGATCGCATGTTATAGACAGTCCATGAGATAGGATATATCGTACTGTGCTATATATGGAAATAATGCATGAGATATCATACTGAGCTATATATGGAAAATATGCTGTTTATATAAGGAAAGTGATATATCCGTTGATACTAGTTTATTCCTGGACGAAAATCATATGTATGATCCTTGCTTGCTTTGCATTGAATTAAATGCGATATATTGAATTGATATCTTTCCTTATGCTGATTAGAATATTATAATTAGGAAAGATTCGATTTGATTAACCTTATGGATAAGGTGCTCTTATATGGTATGTGCTATAACGGGTGTGATCTCTGAAATAAGGAAAGTTCTGTCATGATATGATAAATCGAATTAAATATGTTCTGATCTGATTTGCGTGCTAAACATGGTAAATATATTGATCTAATACTATGAGCTGTACATGGAAAACGTGCTTATGTGATGCTATCTCATGTGCTATGTTTGGAAAGTTAGTCTTGATTGATTTATACCAGAAACAGATAGCAGGGAATCACTTATGGAAAGTTCTGATATGGTAAATATATGCGAAGTGATTAAATATGCATGAGAACGAAATTGAGTCTTTATGTGGAATATATTCATGCTTAAATAAGCTCTTATATGGAAAATAATCATGCTTTAATGTGCTATATGACCGTTGTGATGATTTGTTAAAAAGCATGATTTATATGGTATGATTGACTCGAAAATTGCATGGAAACTATGCTTGATTTGGTGATTATTATATGATATGATTTTCCATGTGAAGTGTTGATTAAAGATGTTTATATACGAGCCACACTTCAGATTTTCGAAGTAACTAAGAATTTGCGAACCTACGAATATAAGCGTCTTGAGCAGAAACAGTTACTGAGAGATTCCTGAGTTTCCACTTGCGATAGCTTTCTGCCTACCTGAGCTTTAACTTGCATATCCATCACTGAGCGAGTGATTCACCTTGATATTCCAACCTCCTGCCATACATTCTGTCTTCGGACGTGTTGTCTTCGGACGTGAGCAATACCAAGGAGGCAAGGTCGACGTTTACGCACACGTGAAGGGAAGGACAAGTCCGGGGGCCCTTCGGTAGCGAGCTGTGTCTATCGGGATCAAGGAGATTCCGAGGAACGAAACTCGGCGTGTGGTAACCTAGTAGTTGCTAGTGTTCGACTTGTTTCGGTTGTGTATTGGGCTAACCAATCAGTTTTGTATCCAGCTACGGTGCATTATAGTGATTGGTTAAACTCTTGGGAAGCAAATCCCAAGGAGAGGAGTAAACCCCAGTTGGGGATATAACCTCTATAAAAATCCTGTCTCACATTTACTTTTCAGTCATTTCTTTATCGCTGTGAGACAGACCCGACGCACATCCGACGTTACTAGGATATATCAGGCACTCGGCACAAACATCATTAGGCATATCTAAGTCACCACACTTAGTATTTGTGAAAAGAAGCAAAAATTTCTATAGGCCTAATTCACCCCCCCTCTTAGGCACATTTATATCTTCACAACTGATAGTGAGTTATTATTCATATTTCTTCATATTTCGTTGCTTTGCCTTTTTCTTTTGAGGATATGCTGTGATGCTACTTGCGAAGGTATTCTTACATTGTTTAAGGTTTTCGTAAACTTTCACTTTCAAAGACGAAATCTTTCCTAAATGCTCGTTTTTTTGTAATAAGACACCACCCAAAGTTGTGGTTGGAATGCTTTCAGCAAGAAGAACACACATTGTTTCTTGACTCTTTTCCTTTTCTTTCTTTTTCTTTTTTCGACAAAACAAAGCTTCGACGCTCAATGTGCTATACAGCAGTTTAAATTCCCCTCAGCAGCTTACAAAGTGGACCTCAAATGGCGGAGATCCTTGCGGCGAATCGTGGGCAGGGATTACTTGTTTGGGCTCTAAAGTCACCGAAATGTAAACTACATTTCCTTTTCTTGCATCAAGATTTCTTTTTTTTCTTTTTTTCCGAATTAAAAAAGAAAAATCGTCTTTATGAAAATTTTCAGAAGAATTTCTGGGCTGCAGCTGACTGGGAATATGGGATATCAGCTCGATAAGCTTACATCCTTAACTGCCTTGTAAGATAATAGGATGCAATAAAAATTTCGAAGCTTTTATAGATTTGTTCTATCGTATTCTTCGTATGGCTTTGCAGTGATATTAGCAATAACAATCTTGGAAATCAGATACCTTATCAGCTCCCCCCTAACGTTCAAACACTGTGCGGTTCTTCTATTCTATAGCATTATGGTTATATATGTTTTTATATTTGCCATCTCTGTTATCGTAAAATCGTTCTTAAACGCACGCATCAGAAATCTCGCTGGGTGTGGATTCAGCGGTGGCCTTCCTTACTCGATTTCGACGATGAATTCTCTCAAGTCACTGTAAGTTCATTATCTTTATCGAGATATGAATTTCTCTGTTTTTCGATCACGGAAGATTCTGTAATAATATCCTCCGTTCGCAGCAATGTGAGCCACAATCAAATCCAAGGCGAAGTGACCGTCCAATTCAACTCACTTACTTCTCTAACTACATTGTAAGACAATGCGCACGCCTTTCGTACGGTCTTTTTGCATATTCGCTTCGTGGGCTGTATTTCTTAGTTCTTTATGACTGCGCTTTTCAGGGATTTTTCTTACAATACCATGTCGGGCGCTCTTCCTCAGAGCATTGCGTCGCTGACGAGCATCAATAACATGTTAGTTAAAAAAAAGCGCATTTTTCCCGACGAGTTTTATTCATGCTATCTCTAACGGCATAACTACTCAACGAAGGTACTTGCAAAACAATCAGTTCACGGGGACACTCGACGTCCTTGCTAACCTTCCGCTCGTAAACCTGTGAGTTCAATTCCTTTTTTTCTTTTTGTAAATTCGAAAACAAAGTTTATTAAGTCTTCGTCGCTCGCCAATCGTTCTCAGCAATGTCGAGAAAAATCAGTTCAGCGGATGGATTCCTACTCAGTTCAAAGGCATAAACCTCATGTAAGCACCGCCTTCGAACGCGGGCATATTTCTTGAAATCCATCGCGACGTTTAAAAAGAAAAGCGCACATCTTGTTTCTTTTTTTTCTTTCGCTCGATAGATCGAATGGCAATCAGTTCGACAACGGGCAGGCCCCACCTCCGCCACCTGGCGCACCTCCGGCGACCCGACCCAGTAAGGGTCCAAAAACCCGCCCCGGCGGAAATAATATTTCGAATGACGGTAATAATATTACGAACAACGTAAGCAAAAATAGCATAAGTGGCGGCGCAGTGGCCGGCGTCGTCGTATCAATATTGGTTGTCGGGGCGTTCGTAGGATTCTTCGTTGTGAAGAGGGGTTCGAGAAATCCCTCGAACGACATCGAAAAGCGCGACGATAAGCGCTTCTCACAGTCACCCCTCGCCACTCAAGAAACGAAAGGTTTTTCTATATCACATGCGTATAATATATATAATTCGCTAGTTTGACGTTTTTGTTCTAAATCTTCGTTGCTTCATCTGCGACGAAAACGTCCGAAGCTCCGGCGGCAATTAGCCTCAAGCCGCCGCCTATGGAGCGCCACAAATCGTTCTTCGACGAAGACGATGGCTCTGCAAAGCCTATCGTTCCTCCGAAGAAAATTGATGCCGCGCTAATAAGTGCAAAGTCGTACTCGGTGGCTGACTTGCAGATAGCTACCGATAGCTTCGGCCCCAATAATCTTATCGGTGAGGGATCTATCGGGCGTGTTTATCGTGCACAGATGGATGATGGGAAGGTAGTTATTATGACTCGCATATTTCTTTTTTGGGGTTAACTACTTTTTTCGTCCTGTCCGATAAGTTGAGGGTGGCACTTTCAGGACAGCTAACTTAAGGGTTGCAATTTAAAGACACTGACTTTTAAAAAGTTGAAGCAATTTAAGGATACAATGCATCGAAAACCTAATAATCTAGGAATAAATCCTACGTGGCGTCTGAGCTGCTTATTTGGGGACTATTATTTCTGGCACACCCTATGTGTGTGCAATAAAATAAAGTATATTATTATTAAATAGTTTTATAAGTAATGTACTAAAAATAAAATTGGTAGTTCTTATGAGGTTATGGAACGTGCCTGGTTTACAAAGTCTTTTTTATTTTTTTAATATATGTAGATTAAATCTGATTGGTCAATTGAGACAGACCAATTGACGGTTTATCCTAACTCCTCACCATTAATATAATAGAATAGATAAGACATACGTGGCAGGACAGATAATTTAGGGGGTTGCATTGCAGTATAAGGATGCAGTTAGGTTTCCAACGCATTGTGTCCTTAAATTGCTTCAATTCTGAAAGTCAGTTTCCTCAAATTGCAAATGCAATCGCGTTAGTTCAGTGTCCTTAAACTGCCACCCTCGAAACTACACAGGGCGAAAAAATTAAATCTTTATTCCAATCTTTAAACTTTCAATTGCTCCACTTATTCTCCACTGTAAAGAATATTGACGTTTTTACGTTTGGTGTAAAAGGTTCTTGCGGTCAAGAAAATAAGTCCATCGGCCCTTCAAATCTCCAACGATTTCCTAGAAATTGTTGCCGAGGTTTCTCAGCTCCATCATCCCAACGTAACGGAATTGGTAGGCTACTGCTACGAGCACGGTCAGCAACTTCTCGTTTACGAGTTCCACAAAAACGGCTCTCTATACGAATCCATGCACTTTCCCGACGAATACAGCAGCAAACCCCTGACATGGAACGCTCGAATTAAGATTGCTTTGGGCGCCGCACGAGCGTTAGAGTAAGCTAGAAGCAGCTATAACAATTACAACATTATTTTTCCATACAATACAGTTATTGCTTAATATTATCATGAACAGAGATCGAAGATTTCTTGCTCAAATTGGCGTCTCTTGCAGGTACTTGCACGAAGCGTGTTCACCGTCGGTTATCCATAAAAACTTCAAATCTGCTAATATTTTACTCGACGTGGAGTTGAATCCTCACCTTTCTGATTGCGGGTTGGCTAGGCTTGTTCCCGAACCCGATCAGGTATTTTGCGAATAATTTATATGTTTTAGCGATTTTCGTCGAAGCGGGTTAAGATTAAAATATGATGCACTCCCCTTCGAGCTTAAGCTTTTAGGTGAAGTGATCATTTAACATGGTATCAGCGGCTCAGGCAAAGAGGCTAGTGGTACGGATCCTCACGAGGCTATACAAGAAAGAAATCAGCCTAATCGCGAAGCTGCGCGATTGAAATAAAATATATAAAATTAAAATACGATAACACTCCCTACAAGTTTTAAGCTCTTAAACGAAGTAGTCATTTAAAAGTTATCTTATGCTCTCTTTCTTTTGCGGACATATAATTTTTTTTTGTAGACGTCGGGGTACAACGCGCCAGAAGTCGCCATGTCTGGCCAATACACAATAAAGAGCGACGTATACAGCTTCGGCGTCGTAATGTTGGAGCTTATCACTGGGCGAACGCCGTTCGATAGGTAACTTACAAACATAACTCCGATATATATCTTTCTTACACGAAACCATATTTTTCGCTATTATTGAATGCAGCTCAAGGCCGAGAAACGAGCAATCGTTAGTTCGGTGGGCGACACCTCAGCTCCACGACATCGACGCACTATCCAAGATGGTCGATCCCAACCTTCAAGGGCTCTACCCCATGAAATCGCTCTCGCGAATCGCTGACATCATCGCTCTGTGCGTCCAGGTAATGCTGACGTCGTAAATTGTGTAGGAAAAAGTGAAGTCGATGAACTAACTTGAGAAAAACTCATTATAGCCCGAGCCTGAGTTTAGGCCGCCGATGTCTGAAGTGGTTCAAGCGATGTTTCGATTGGTTCAACGTGCGAATATGAGCAGAAGAACGTTTGGGGCCGAAGGTGCGCCTCGGCCTGGCAGTGGAGATGCAGAGGATTATACTCCGTAAATCAATCGACCGATTATTCGACTGTTTTTTTGTTGTATCGCCGGGCACCTAAATAATTTATTTTCGTATGATTGTCCTTAAAAAACTATGTGCTATATCGAGTTAAAGTTTCACTGATGCTGAAGGATTTGGTTTTGACTGTTTCTCTGTACATCTCTTCATCACTTCAAAATTTTCTTGTTTGATCTCTAATGCTATTTCACTTCAAGATTTTTTTTTCACCACTATGTAAGAAGATACGTGGCAATTCACCAATTATCAGTTAAATTCAACCCCTCAGACTCACATTATTGACCAAACAAAATAACGAATCCTAGTACTATGATACAAATACATACATAAATACATGCCTACGTGTGAGTCGTAAGGAAGAAAGATCAGCAGTATTACATGATAAAGATGTCGTCTTTTTCGAATTCTTTTATTCGTCTTGTGCGATGAAGTTGGGCTGATAATTTTGGCACAAGTACTCGTCGCAGAGCGAAGCTGTCCCCCAATCCTTACGCAGTCGAAGTATATCTTCGGTGAAGGTAGATCCCGATGATCCAATGAATACCCTCGACAGAGCGCATATCGTCTTATCAAGCATCGCTTCGACCTTCAACAAAAAAATCGCACGATTTTGGGAGATGAATAGTTGAAGCTTCAAGCCAATGTGTTAAGAGTCGAATATCAGTTCACCTGAGGATCTCCTTCGATTCCATGTCTGTACAACAGAGCATCCCACTTTTCGGCTGAATTGCGTGCTGGCCTTCGAACAAGAGGTACGTTCTTACCGTTCAAGAAAACGAGCGACTGTAATAAACCAGTTTCGCTCTCTGCAGCGTCCGTGGAGAGATAGATAACGGGCGTATTGGCCCTTTCGACCACTCGATTTATGCACTCAGCAGCTTGAGGAATAGGGTAAAAGCAGCTCGGTTGCTTCGCATTGCTGGGAAATCCATTCGATAAAAGATTATGTGATATTATAACTAGTTCTTTTACAAGTCCCACGAAAAGATGCATGGATGTATGTATTGTACCAGAATTTCAAGAAACCATGGCGTCGAAAGTGAAGGGCGATAAAGTCTTTTCCCAAGAACGTCTGTATGAATCGCTGGGCAGTCAGCAGAATGAGATTGCTGGGCTCGATCAACGTCTTACATTTGTGGGCTATTGGACCGCCAGGCTGCATCGCCCAGTCCCTGTCCACGTCAGCGAAGAACACGTCTCCAATGGCTATGACATCATCGTTCGAAGAGAACTTCGAAGAAGCGTCTTTGGCGGTCCTAGGGTTTGGTTTCTTCACATCTTCTTTCCACACTGATTCGACTTTGTTAAAGGAAACGCCGAGCCCCTTCAGCTTCTTCAGATGTGAATCGTCGATGTAACACGGCTGTGGAGATGAGAAGTAGCACATGAACCTGTCGATGTGAAGGTGATGCTTTCTGCCCTCGGCGAACTCCTCAAAAGTGACGACGACTTTCTTTCCTAAACACTTGTTGATGTGTTCGATGTCTAGCACACGATGAAACTCGTAATCTACCTTTGGGCTGGGGATGACGAGGACTCGCTCGAGCAAAGCTGCGAAGAACATATGTTTCTCCAAGCAAATCAAGTGGTTCGACATTTGCCCCGATACGCAAATTGCAAACAAGTATTTGTTCGGTTTAGGGTTCCAATCTATGGTTTTCCTATCCGAAAATTTCTGATCTACCTTACCGCACATGTCCCAGCCCAAATCGGTGTTATTGCCGCTCGATCCTACGAAAGCACCGTACTCGTGAGAAGACAGCAAAACCTCTTGAATTTGCTTGTTCAGCGAAATCTGATTCAAAACTTGAGATTTCAATTCGCCCAGCTTCGAATTGGGGATCGTCTCTACGCCGCTGCGATCACTACCGTCTACAGGCGTAAAATCTGAACTTCTCACCGAAGAAGTGTAATTCCACATCTTCCGAAGCTCAATCTCTTGGTTCTTAAGCATATACAAAGCCCTCAACTCAGATTCACGCATTCGACTAACCGAAACACCATCGCTACCACCCACCCTAACCATGGGAACACGCATCTGAAACATACTCTTCAAATCCGTCGTGAAATACAGAAACAAGACAACCAAGGGCAGAAAAATGGCGCAGAAGTACATCTTATTGATCTTCCGAGTCGCGCTCGAAAACCCACTCCTCGCATCATCGATCCGAAAAGCCGACCGGCGATGATTTACCGACTTCGCAGCGTCATTTTGATCGATTAACTCCTCGCGATCAGCTTCTTCATCTGAGCTCTCCCTTACCATCATTTCTTACTCCTCTATTTCCCGCTCACAGAGTACCCCACTTGATCGTATCTCTAACGGAGTACAACAAACTAAGCGCGAGTGAAACGACATTCAAACGAGCATCAGATCGTAGAGCTAAACGATTATCAAGTAAATTGTTGATCGGATCGGAGAAGACTGTCTGTGAAAGGTCGTCGGTGAGTGAGAGTATGAGATTCTTTACTCTTCACATCACCCGAACAAGACGGGTCGAATAATGAGCCTATTTAGCCCAACTTCAGTGTAGTTCAGTTATAATGGGCCGGCCCGAAACACAACAAGTACTGTTTGGGCCTCCATTCTCATATATTGGGCCTATGACTTACTCCTTCGGCCCAAAAGTCTTGCTTTGGGGTTTTATCCAAAGGGTGAAACAGTAAATCACAATGGTCATTACTTTACAAGAAGAAAGTTTGGTCTCAATGACAATGGGTCAACTAGAAAGTCAACGATAAGTCAAGCAAAATTCTATTCTTTCTTTCTAGTTGGCTTAAAATTCAAAGCCACCGATCAAAGCCTGATTCCAACTTTGACTCGCCAATAGATAGAAGCATGCCAAAGTTGAACTTTGTTCCCACAGAACTTTTGTGTTCTAAGCTTCTACGCTGACTGCTAATATTGAGACAAAACATTGAATCTTTCCACGTAAATGTCACCCTCTAAGCTCACCATGGTTGACCACATTCATAGTCGTGATTTAGTTACAGTGTACTTTACTCCATGAGATGAGACATCTCTGCATTCGTAGTCCCCGTCGTTTGCTTCTTATATATATATATATATATATCTTTACCCTGAAAAATTCTTCCGAAAGATCATCGCTGGAAATCAACAAAAGACAAGATTTTTCTTTCTGGGCTACGCTTTATACCCCTAATTTCGCAGCAATTTCAAGAATCAACTGCAAATCGTGAGCCTTTACAGAGTCTTCAATCGCTTCATCTTTTTACTTTTTCTGCAACAAACAAGAAAAGAGAAAAATGGGAGAATTTTCAGGCAGCGACGGCTTAGGCAACTCAGACGTAATCGAGCTAATCGGCAAAATAGTAGTGATAGCGATAGTCCTCTTACTCTTCGTCGTAGTCTTCGTCTTCTGCATACACATCTACGCCAGGTGGGTCTTGAGCCGGCGCCGAGAAACCACCGACGACAGCACCACCACGACGCGGCGGAGGAGACGCCTTGACTTCGCCGGAGACCACCACGCCCAGCCCACGCTCCGTGGGTTAGACCCATCGGTCCTAAAAACCATACCCATCACCGTTTTCACCCACCAAGAAAACCCCACCAAAGATGGCCTTGAGTGCGCAGTTTGCCTCAGCGAAGTCTCGGAGGGAGAAAAGGTGAGGACTTTGCCCGATTGCAATCATGGGTTCCACGCTGATTGCATAGACGTGTGGTTTAAATCGCATTCCACTTGTCCCATATGCCGAAATCTCTTGGCGGATGGTAATGTTATTACAGCAACAGAAGATGTTACTGCAACAGAAGTTGTTGCCGGGAATTTTCCGACCAACGTCTTGTTTTGGGGAGATGAGGTGAGAGTTAGTACGACTGCTACTACTTCAGAGCCTCAGCCTTCGTCGAGTTCATCTTCTTCGACGGTGGTGATCGATATTCCTAATCAGATGAATGAAGAAATCGATGATAGGGAGATGAAATCGCCAGTTCTGACGAGATTAAGGTCGTTGAAGAGGTTGTTTAGTGGTAGCAGTAGAACGTCGGCGAACGTTTGCAGTCCGAGGAACTTGGACGTCGAACAAGGTTGTAAGGACAAAGCTGATTGTTCATAGTTGTATCTGGCAACTCTTTTTTGTAAACATATGAGAGTGAATGAAATCTGTATATTTTTTGATGATTTAAACGTTACAAAGAAGGTGCAATAGCATCATTAAGAAAGGTATCAACTGTCTGCAAAAGAAAAACAGAAAACTGTTCTAATGGCTCTTACCAGATTTAAACTTCTTGTTCGAAAATTTCGACGGGCGCCCATCAAAGTTGCCCTTACGCTTCTTACCGTTATGGGCCAAGAAAGGAGCGCCCGAGGAAATTCGCATATCAATCTGTTTCCTCATCTCTTTCATATTCTCAGCCCCTGATTTTCGCCGCGTATCGCCGCCGGAGAGGAAATTGGAGCTTCTAGATGCTGAC
Source organism: Craterostigma plantagineum (assembly GCA_027422505.1). NCBI lineage: Eukaryota > Viridiplantae > Streptophyta > Magnoliopsida > Lamiales > Linderniaceae > Craterostigma > Craterostigma plantagineum. Next base: position 8,317,449 of record JAPQWV010000009.1, on the reverse strand, counting down.
CTGGCGTCGTTTGGTCCGAAGGATTCGTAGAACTCTTTGTAAGCTGATTCCTTTGAAGTCTGCCTCGATCTCCATTGATCGGGTCGTCTAGAGAATCTGCTTGTAATAAAAACTATGATATGGAAAGGAGAAGAAATGAATGAATTGAATAGAAAGGACTGTAGTTATTACCCTTCGACGTCGAGTTTCTTCAGAAGGTAAGGCCCCTGTTTGGTCTTGGAAAGATCTGCTTTTACGGGTAATAATTCTGAAACGATTGCCTCTCTTACGGATAAGTTGCTCGCTGTGAAGCACTTTTCAATAGTGAAGGAAGCTGACTGAAGCAGAGAGAGGTCTCCGAAATGTCCTTTGAGCCTTACGAAGGTTTGGCAAAAAGTATAAAACGAATCACTCAATCAATAAGCTAAGATACTGTTAAATTAGGATGTGGAAACATAAGCCATGTCGATCGATATATCACATCGAAATATTTGTATCAGATTAATCTTGGTGACTCGAATGCTTATCGCAACATCATATTAGATCGAAGAAAAGAACTTTATGCAGATAAAGTATGCGTTTGAAAACGTTGGACCGAATTTGCTAGTTTTGGGTATTCTCAGAGAAACAAGCAAACTGAATAAGATGATGGATACTGGAAGGAGACGAGGTGGTGCATAAACTATAAACACTACACAGGAAAAAATAGGTGCAGGGTTTTAGAAGGGAACGAAGGGCAAATCGAAGGCATACTTGAGAATTAGCTTGCGCTTTTGCTTAGCGGAGGCTTTTGAACTGAGAAAAGCCTCAATAACCCTAGCACCAGCTGGATCTTTTAGCGCTTCAAGGATATGATTGTCCTCCAAAGATGTGATGCTGTCAAAATATGCTTGTATAAAATCCTGCAATAAGAATGAACCTAATTTGGATTGATTTGTATGGCCATAGTTTTCTAAGAGATGATACTGCAAATCAGCATATGGGAACAAAAAAATAAATAGGTACAACAATGGATTTGATACGTACGCCTGGGAACTTGAAAACTGACTGCAAAATCAAAGATCCAAGAACATTCATCTTAGAACGATCAGGCCAGTTCCAGTTGGCTTTATCATTTGCAAAGAAGTAACTGTCAAGAAACAGTATCCGCGGGATGATCACAGCAGATGATTCGTTCGTGGAACACACAGCGTTAGCAAGGGCCGTACAACACTGACCAAATAGCACCAGAGAATGACTCAATCAAGGATAAAATAACTGAGTATAAAATAGAAAAGAGGGAGTGTATTGTCATGTGAAGGATAATTTCAACTTCACTGTTTTCCCCATCGAATTACTTTAAAATGCAAGGAAAATTGAAAGAGTTGGGATAGAACCTCTTTTCCAAGAATTTGAAGCCTTTTAGTTGAAACAACAAGAGCTGCAACAACTCCAGACCTTCCTTGTTCGAGGAGACTCGTAATTTGAGAACCCAGCTCCCCAAAAATAATCTTTATCTGAAATTAAAACGAAGGAATGCGTACAGTGATCAGTAGAGAATTTGCAAAATTTTATCATCTATTGCAAATTACAATAACCAAATGAAAAACTAACATACCAAATCACTCCCTCATTAATGTCACTGAAATGAAAATTAAAGCAGAAAACAAGTATAGAGACTAGCAAAAAATCCAAATAATCTAAAAAGCATAGCTGGACGTACATGCTCTTTATTCCTTGCATGAGAAACTAATGCTTGCACAACAAAGTTTGCAGAGGCATGGGATGACATTCTAAAAAGAGAATCCTTGAAAATTTTAGTTAAGATTTGGTCATATATAGTGTCAGGAGCCACTGCCAAAATAACCTGCAAAATGGGAACGAAGCAGAAACGTAGGTTATATATATGGACTACAGCTAATACTGGCAAATTGGGTAGTTGAGAAATGTAAGTTATAGATGGACTATAGAGCATAAGGATACTCGTGACTCATGAACAATGAACATTGACAAGGAGATCATGATGAAAATTGTGGAATAAGTGATAAAGTAATATAGTCACCTCCATTAAATGACTGTAGGCATTGTCTTCAACCCAATGAATAATTTTCTTCGATGCCCCAAGTTTGGCAAAATTCTCCTCCAACCCATTTTCTGTGTTGAAGCCAAGAAGAACTGGAATGAATTGTAGTAGCTCCTCGTCTTGCCCGGCAAATAATTTTAAAGCAGTCTGCAGGTGGAGGAACATTAACTTTCACAACCAACACATACAAATGCATAAAGTTAATAAAATCTTAACAACTAGATGCACGCCAGAAATTATTAGATGCAGCATGCAAGAACTTCAAATGAAGAAATCTTTAACAACGAGCTAAGACCTACGAAGAAGTAAAGTGATAGATATAACTTTCCTGCAGAACTAAACTGCTGTATTGGTTGGATAGGAGATGCTCTACATCCACATTCAGGGGGTTCAGCATTTCAGATACAAGAAGTTTTAGTTGATCAAGAAATGGCTGGTAATGTAGCTCCTTAGAACGGTCCCCTTGACGTGAGTTTAAATTCAAACGTTCTGCCAGTACCATCGATGGATTCGCACTATGAAACTCTGATGATTCCATGGGGACTCCTTTACAAAGACAAAGGAGTCTCCGAAGAACATGAGATCCATAACAACTGCATGCTACATCCATAGAATTAGACACAATTTCCTGGAGCAGAGAGTTAACAAACAATCAGCGAACAAAATGCTTTACCAAGTCTGTAAATTTAAATAGGAATTTTTTTCCCACAGACAAGGAGCTGGTTAGCCAAGAAAAAGACATCCAGCCATCTTTTTCCTAATGGATATCATATCAAATCAAAATAGTTGTGCTTCCAATCACGTTTTTTCAAAAAAGTCATAGTAGTCGGTACCTGGCACAATATCGAAAGTGTGTCTTCAACAAGCGAATGATTCTCATCATCCTCAAGGTGTTTAGCCAAAGACTTGAGGGCAGTTTCAGCTACATGAGAACCTGATCTGTCCGTTGCAATATAGGAAAACTTACTTGCGCAGCTTCGCAGAAACCCACAAAGATCTTCCACTGAGCATTCTTCAAGTAGAGCTTGCATAGTGTGACTGATAATATAATCAGTAGCAAGTTCAACTTCTTTGCCTTTGGCTTCTCCCAAAGCACTACCACATACAACAGATCTTTCATCCAACTCAATTTCATTTCCTTCTAGCACGTTCGCAATCTCGGTGAAGTATTTAGTTGTCTCAGGATCAACTTGTTTTCTGCAGCGAAAAAAACAATTCCCAAATATAAAAAGAACCACATTCATGGTGGGGGGAACGCACACAACAGCATATTCAAATTCCACAGGTCACACATAACAAATCAAGTGTCATTCAAGCAAGAAAAGAACCTGATAAATGATGCTTGGGATGTAGAGGTTTTTTTCTCGTTCTCAAAGTTTCGAGCCTTTGCCTTACCACCTGATTGATATTGACTAGAAGCACCTCCATGATATCCGCCTTTTGTCTTACTTCCTTTTCGACCCATCTTCTGGGCTTGACTGACTTTATCAGAGGAATATCTATCTCTATCAGCTATCAAGCTACCTTGTGATACGTCACGGTACTTATGTTTCCTTGAAGGCAATGCTTTTAACCCAACAGACACCATATGAATGCAATAGAAAAACTGTCCCGAACTAACTGTAGAAACGGAGCATAAGTTCAGATTATCCCACAATAAATTAATAAAGTTACTCTTCAGAAACTGGAAGACATTAAAAAATTTTCAGCATCTCAATCCACGATAACTTTAAAACGCTTTCGGAAAACAGACTTTTTCAATACATCTAATCTTACAGGCTACAAGTATATAAACTACTGAAGACAACACCACAATCAAGCATTTTAACATAAATATCGATAACCACTTTACAAAAAACTACTCAAAAGACAGTCTATCGAGCTACCACGTCAAAAAAAACCCAGAATTCACAACCCTTCTCAACTCGTAACCGGCGGTATGCATTCGTGAAACTCGTGTTAACTCAATCAACCTCCAGCACATAGATGAAAATAATTATACTCCTCACTACAAAGGTGAGCTCAAGCAATTTCTGTTACTCCACAATAGCTACGCTTACCTGAAACTCGAAGCTGGGAGTGGGGAGACAAATTGACGAGCACAGAAAATTGTTATGAACTCGCCTCTGTATTTAGCCGAATGCAATGATTATGGGCTGTAATGGTAAATTAGGTTTTAACTCCAAATTTTATATTATATTTAAATATATCCGGCCCATCTGAGATTAGCCCACTCCACAGTGTACCAGCCCGGCCCAATGATTAATATCAAAGCTCGGCCTATTGTTGCACTTTTTTTGTTGGGCTGTCAAATATGCCTATAGCCCATTTAGAGTCCTTTCTTCGCAAACAAGTTCGAATCGGGTCGGGTTCAAATAATCCAATTGTTTAAACTTTATAAAATCTTGCTTCCGGTGAAAAAGGGAAACAATTTTATTTCATGATAGACCGTATCCGTTTGATCCGACCCGTTCCTTAGAAACAAAGAAAAAAGTACTTCCTCTTTCCATTATCACTGTGTTTGTTTAGTCTAGGTGATGAGTCATCACCGGAATGATGGATCACCTAGGTGATGAAAATGGGGTGATATTTCATATTTCGGATCACCCCAAAAAATCTAGGTGATCCAACATCACGGTGATGAGGTGATCTATCCAACTTTTTAATGGACGAGAATACCCTTCCTATTTTAACATTTATTACTTTATATGTCATTATAAATATAATTACATGATTAGCATAATTAAATCTTAAAATATTTCAGTTATTTAAAAAATATTAAAACTTATATTTAAAAAAAAGTACAAATATAAATAATGCTTCTAAATTAAATGTATATCTTAATATATTAATGATTATCACATAAAATATCACCTTAAAAAAAATTTAATACATTATTTAAGTCATATGTATAGGGTCAAATATGTCATTTATACAACGTCACCCTACACATCACAGTGATTAAACAAACAGAATACTTCAATATCACGTTGATCTGCAAACTGAAATATCACCTTAAAGCAAACACAATGGTGACATATCACCTTGATCCACATTCCGATGATACCCACATCACCCTGATGTGCGTATCACCGTAATGTTGGATCACCTGAAACAAACACTTATAGACATTTGGGAGTTGACACCGGAATTAAGAAACTGCAATTAAAAAGTAAAAAAATGTATATTTTGACACGTCTTTTAAGAATATTTAATATTATTATATTGATTGTTTGTGATAATTTTTTTGTTAAATAAGAAATGTACAAAAGATGTTTACGTCCGATTTAGTAAAATGTATAAAATTATTCGGAACAAAGGGGTACTATATATATGTGACTCAATTCAGTTAAAAGGTTAAACAAAGAATCGCATTAACCATCGCAACACACTAGAGAAGGTTCCGGGCTATTTTAAAAAATAAGATTACTTTTGGTTTCTTTTTAAAAAAAGGGAACTTGGCCGAGTCAATTAAAAAAAGAGGAACATGTTTCCTTAATTAACTAAACCCCTAATTAATACCTAAATAAAAAAAAGAAATATATATATAAAATAAAAAAGAAAACGCACCAACCTCATTGATTAATGCACCCACGAGCACCAAAACGAGATCTTGAAGGAAAAACGAGCTGAAGCATCCGCCGAAATCGAAACACCCAAGCTCCAAGAAACCCAATTTCGTTCTTGAACGCATATACAGTAAGTTCCGTTCATTTTAACGCCGGTTACAAGTATATATTATCGGGCATTGTAATTTCCGTTCATGTTAATGACATTTACATTTCGAGCATCGGGTATTAGATTTTCGAAGGTTTGGGTAGTTATGGGTAGCATTTTAACCTTAGATCTGTGCGAATTTGCAGAAAATTTTCGTTTTCCGATTATTCGAGTCTGTTATTCGAGTTTATTTGACTCGAAAAGTCACTCGGATAAGTTGTTTTGGCAACATACAATTCGGACATCAAACTCGGATAAACTCGGAAACTTTACTCGATTAATACTATTGTTTATGAAATTTTACACTTACATATTATTCGATATTATAATACTCGGATATGTTATTCGAGTTAAACGTAAACTCGAATGACTTACTCGAATAATTTTTGTTTCCGAATATTTTATTTACTCGAATAACTCGTTTGCAATAAAAGTTGATTTATTCCATTTATTTCTTCGATAACAACTTATCGAGTTAAATGTAACTCGAATGACTTACTCGAATAATTTTTGTTTCCGAATATTTTATTTACTCGAATAAATCTTTTGCAATAAAAGTTGATTTATTCCATTTATTTCTTCGATAACAACTTATCGAGTGTCTTCAAAATCTTAATACTCGAAGACTCTATTCGAGTTGTTTTACTACTCGAATTGTTTACTCGATTAATTTCTATTTTTCGAATATTGTAATTATTCGAATAATGCATATTGCAATTAAATTTTATTAACAATGATTTGTTTCATATGCAGGTTATGCCGACCAGCATCATGATTGATTACGATGGAGAATGGATAATTGGGAATGATAATAAATGGACATGGGTTCCAAGGATGGGAACAAATATGAAGCCCATTGGGTTCGATGTCGATTGTTGTTTGCTGGACGATCTGCGGAACGAAATATACGAGACTATTGGCGTAAGCGGGAGGCCGGAGTTAAAGCTAAGTTATCAGCCATCTATGAGAGGTATGGAAGGGTGTGCTCCGTTGTATATAAAGAATGATCGAGAGTTGAAGGGTTATATATACTTAGGGGGTCCAATGGATAGACCGATTCTCCGTGTGGAGATTGGTCTCCCTACGACCCTCCACCGTCAAACTCTCGCGGATGATGAAGTTGGTCCCGTTCCAATTGAGGTTCGTAGCGATGGAGGTGGTTACATCGATGATTATTTTGACCGTATCATCGACTTTGGCGGATGCGAAGATGTGAATTATGGGGGTGAAGGTCACAATGAGGCGAACGACCGTGATGAGAATGTTGCATCACGGCAGAACGTGCACGTCAATTTTGATGGCGTAGACGGAGAAAATGCGGACGGGAATGATGAGGAGGAGGAGGAAGAGGAAAATGCAACTATTCCTAGCGATCGGTATTCTTTTACCGACGGTTCCACCATGAAGGTCGGTGATGAATTCGAGGATAAGAAGGCCGTCAAGAATAGGATCCAAAGAGTTGCTATAGAGGCATGCTTCGAGGTCAAGATTATAAAATCTTCCCGATCGTACTATGGCGTGAGATGCAAAGAGGATGGATGTACTTGGAGGATATGGACGGCGAAGATTAAGGATACATCCGTATTCTCGATTCGTACGTATTGCAACACACATACGTGCGACCTTGCAAATCGGAACGCAAGACTCACTCAAGCATCGTCAACCTCCGTGAGTGATATGCTGCTTGAATCTTTTCAGGGTTCAACAAGTACACCGCCCCTAAACTCATTCAAACAATGACGAGAAATCGTGGGATTGAAGTTTCGTACTTCAAAGCATGGAAAGGAGGCATTTTAGCACAAAATGCAATGAAGGGTGACCCCGATGAGAGTTACAAGTTGTTGCCGTCGTACCTGTCGACGTTGAGAAGAGTGAATCCGGGAACCATAGCAAGTGTATATCTGGACGACGAGCGGAGATTTAAGCACGCATTCCTATCCCTTGGTGCTTGTATTGCGGGATACCGTCACATGAGGAAGGTTGTTTGCATAGACGGTACTTGGTTGAAAGGAAAGTATGGGGGTACGTTGCTCATTGCATCAGCGGAGGATGGCGACCGCCATCAGTTTCCTTTAGCTTGGGGCATAATCGACAATAACGAGTGCATAGAAGCTTGGTCGTGGTTCTTGAACGAGCTCTTGCAAGTCGTGCCCAACGAGGACGATCTTGTCATCGTATCCGACAGATCTCCTTCTATCAAAGCCGCCGTTGCAGCCGTCTACGGTCGTGCGCACCACGGTCATTGTATTTGGCACCTGTCACAAAATATGAAAAGCAGGTGTAAGAAGCAGGGTGCGACCGAGACGTTCATACACATTGCTAAAATATACAAGCAATGCGACTTTGATTCACAATATGGTGATTTTGAGAATAGGTTTCCCACCGCATACGCGTATTTGCAACAGACTGATACTAAGGAACGATGGAGTCGAGCCTATTCTCCGACGTCTCGCTATAACATCATGACTACGAACGGGGTGGAATCGATTAATGCAAGACTCCGCGAAGAAAGAAAGCTACCGATCATTGCGCTTCTGGAATCGATACAGAGGCTGACGGCGGATTGGTTTGCTAGATACAGACAGCAATCTGGACAAGCAACCACGCGGTTTACCCCGACGGTGGAAATGAAGCTCCGTGAGAGGTATGAGCTAAGTCAATGGTATGAAGTACATGAAATCGCTCCGCATGAGTACGATGTCCGATCTCCGGGGGTCGTGCCATTGTTAACTTGCGGTCGAAGACTTGTACGTGCCGCCAATTCGACATCGACAGGATTCCTTGTCCACATGCAATCGCGGCGAGTCTACGAGCGAACATGAGTTTCTACCCGTTGTGTTCGGAATATTATTCTGTCCTAACGTGGCAGTCTGCTTATCACGGACGAGTTTCGCCGGTTCCGGATCAAGTCGAGTGGGATACCTCGGATCAATTGGTGTTGCCGCCTCCGTTCGTAGCAAGGCGTGGTCGGAGAAAAGAAAGGAGGTTTCCGTCCGTCGGTGAGTTTGGTCGTAGACATTAAGTAAATCTTGATGTATGAGTTTGATTATGAGGTTGTATGAGTTTGATGTATGAGGTTGTATGAGATTGATGGATTATTGTGAGTTTGGCTTGATTGTAGCTTATTTCACTGTTATTCGAGTAAAATGCACAACTCGAATATTATTAGAATAGGTCACTCGAATAACGTAACAATAAAAAGTCGAAAACGAAAACCTGAACTTATTCGAGTAACCGAATAACTCGAATAATTTACAAAAAAATCGAATACCGTACTCGAATAATATCTTGTAATTCGAGTGTTCTTTTCAGAATTTTTGAATTTTAGTTATCTCGATACATAGATGTATAAATATCAATATTTCGATGTTTTAGGGCCTTCATGATGTTAATAAGTCGCTTTATGAAGATTAACAATGTTTAATAAAAGTCGTTGCATGACATACAATGAAATACATTGGTAGATAGGACTTTAGTATATACATTCCCATCAACAATATATATAACATGTATCGAAATATCAACTTGATTTTCTTTTTTTTCAAGAATCTCTATAATATCTTATTACTTAGAAAGAAAATGTTATTTAACATGAAATGATATTTAACATGAAATGTTTTCATGTTATTTAACAATTCATGCTCATGATATAAAACAATATTTTCGATTTTTAAATTATTCGAGTTATGTATTATACTCGAATATGCTCGAATACGCAACTCGATAAAAGTAGCATTATTTGAACAAGCTCTTTCACTCGAATAACAGTGAAGGTCGACAGAAACAACTTATCCAGTGAAGTTTATTCGAGTGCTATATGATACTCGGATTGAGCTCGAAAAGCTTACTCGTTTAATTCCCATTATTCGAACAAGATCTTTGACTCGGATAACAGTGAAGTCCGATAAAATCAACTGATCCAGTGAAGCTTATTCGAGTGCTATGAGTTACTCGAATTAGGCTCGATTAGCTTACTCGAATAATTACCATTATTCGAACAAACTCTTTCACTCGAATAACAGTGAAATTTGGAAAAAACAACACTGAACCTTGAACACTCTGAACAACCTCAACAGCAACTCAACCAACCATAACACAGAACAATTCCAAATCAAAAAATCTATACAAATATATTAAAATCTAAAACAGTTCATACAATATCCCAATTGTTAAAATAAATACATATAGTCAAAAACTTTCTAAACGAGACAACTTTAGAATCGTCCAAAGCGTAGAGATCATCTCTGTTACCGATCAACAGAGACATCGCGGCCCTAAGCATGTACATACCGCACTCTCCGCTGTTCAAGAAATATAACAATTTCAGGTTTAAGAAAATAAGAAAATAAGAAAGTGAGAAAATAAAAAATTACCTAAGACGTTGTTGAGGGAAATTGGGGCACCGCACCCAAGAAAACTTCTCCCCGAATTCTTGCTCCACACCTACGTGTTGAAGCATCAGCGGTATCACTTCGGCCAAAGGATCGAGGAACGGCTTCATTGCCCTCAAGTCCGAATCGCTGCTGCGATCGGAATCCAAAACGAGGATGTTCCTGTCCTTGAACCGAGCGACGAGGAGCACCCAATGCGAGTTAAATGCCAATGGGATGACGGCCACATCCGCTTGGCTCCAGTGAAGTGACGGCTTGCCGCCGTATATCGCATTGATCTCTCCCGTGGCGAATAGGTCGAACGAGGACACGTTCCACGGTCGCGGTTTGGCGGACTCCATCCTGACTGCATGTGCGAAGTTGGCGTTCACGTACGCGATTCGCTCCGCATGCACGCAGTTTTCTTGCATCGCCGTGAACCCGCTGAATGCCTCGTTGACGTGCTGCAATAATAGCATATAATGTTATTAAACGAAATAATTAGAACATATTTAGCAAAAAACACACATACCTCATCCGAAAGCCACACTTTCGGAGTGGACAGGTCGACAAAGAATTTCTTGTTGTACGCTTGGAGGATTCCTTGCCGTTCCTCCTTTGCGCCCATTCTTGCCACCTCCGCTGCGACGGCATCCCAATTCTTCACCCTCTCGCCGATGATATGCTCTATGTCCGCGCGGCGTTGTATTGCAACGCGAGGGGTCGAATCGGGCGTTGGCGTATACGGACTCGAAAGCAGCCTCGACTTCTTCTTCGGACGTTCCGTCCGTGGCCGCCTCTCCTCCGCTTCCGCCGCCTTCTTTGCCTTCGACGCCGCGGCGGCCCTCTGCGCCTCCGCCCACGCCGCCTTCTTTGCCTTCGACGCCGTGGCGACCCTTTCTGCCGCCGCCTCTGCCGCCGCCTTCTCCGTCGCGGCCTGCTCCGCCGCCGCCCTCTCCGCCGCCGCCCTATCCGCCGCGGCCCTCTCCGCCGCCGCCTGCTCCGCCGCCGCCCTCTCCGCCGTCGCATTCTCCGCCGCGGCCCTCTCCGCCGCCGCCCTCTCCGCCGCCGCCCTCTCCGCCGCCTCCGCCGCGGCCCTCTCCGCCGCGGCCCTCTCCGCCGCGGCCGCCTCCGCCGCGGCCCTCTCCGCCGCCGCCCTCTCCGCCGCCTCCGCCGCGGCCCTCTCCGCCGCCGCGGCCGCGGCCTCCATCTCGGCCTCCATCTCCACATTCTCGCCCCCTGCTCCCGACTCCCCGTCGGCGACGAATGAGGAGGCGAAGGAGGCGGCATGTCCTGATCGTAGCTTCTCGTAATATCCCGCACCGTTCTCGGCGTCAGGCTCTCAAGGGCTACAAAATTAGAGTATTACGTTAGATTTACGTAATATCAATATAATCTTATAAAATAAACATTAAGTAAGACATACCTTGGACCACGATCGAGCGCAGCTCCCTAATCTCCGTCCGCAAATCCCGTACATCGCCTTCCAGCCTGTCCATTCTTCTATCGAAATGGGCGATGATTGAGCCGGAAGGAGGAGGAGACGGCCTCGGAGGAGAAGACCTCGGAGGAGACGGCCTCGGAGGAGGAGACGGCCGAGGAGGAGACGGCCTCGGAGGAGACGGCGCAAGCCGATGCTCGGTGCAGTAGACCGACAGCCCATTTAGAAGATACTCCACTATCCTCTGGGCCACGGCATCATTCCGGCTGCCACAAAATCCGGCGACCGTGCGGAAGTGCCTTGAATCGGCTTCAGCATCGGTCGGTGTAAGGCAACACCGCACGTCCTGTGTATTTGTACAATTTAGAAAATGCAATCTAAATAAATCCATATTATAAATAAATAAATATACTTACATCCATCGCCACGGCACCGAATGCACGCTCGACCGCTTGCCATCCCGGAGCAGAGCTCTTGCCGTAAAATGTCGTCTTCCAATGGCACATACGGGGTAGCGGGAGCCCTTCGCCGGCTCTTCTCACAGTGAATTCTTGCCCGACGGTCGGCCAGCACTCGTACGCCAGAACCTGATAAAAGAGAGTAGAAGTAAGTTAAAATAAATATAATATGTCTTAAATAATAATACAAAACTAATTTAATTACCTGAAGCGGCATTACGAAGCCGCTGATATCGAAGGTTGTTTGGGTTCTTCCATTCGATGCCATCTCCATCGCCCTCCCCAAGAGGTCTTTGTTCAGACCATAAATGACCTCCTCGAACGATATCCTTCCCCAAGGATATTCGTTGAAGCGGTCGAAGTCCTCCACCAGACGGAGCCACTCCTCCTTGACCTTCAAGTCCTTCTTTACCCTCCGCTCCCCTAGCACCCCGACGGCAAAATAAAGGGCCGCGATCTTCAATTTCTCGGGATGAACGCCCGAGGCTCCACCGGCGTCACGGATCATTTCCGTGATTTTCTTCTCCAAATCGTGTAAATATATAACGGCTTGCCTGCGAGCCATAAAACAAACGTTAGTTTTTGAATTCGAAGTAAAAAAACGAATCAAAAGATAAAAAAAATAGAATTAATACCAGGCCAATGCCTCGTCGCAAACTCGTTCGAGGACGGTATCTCCGGCTCGTTAGCGCCGCAGTCGAGGCCCGTGAGTAGGCAATACTCGACCAATGAAAATCGTAATGGTCGCCCATGAACGACCATCCAGAACTCCTTCGAGTCCGGCATGTACTCCACCTGCCGGCTCATCAAATACCACATGATCATGTTCGAGTTGTAGTGGTTTCGGGCCACCTTTATCAGGTTCCCGAACTGAGTCCGTCTAACCATCTCCTCCATTTCCTACTCGTTCAAAAGCGTACGGATGCGTTCGCATACCGACATGTACTGCGCGTTCAGAGTGAGGGTGGCATGGTAGAAATTGTCCGCCGGCAACTTCGTAGGAAGATAGATCTGGAAACGCAAAAAATAAGCAAAATTCACTGTTATTCGACTAAATTATTCGAGTAAAACATCACCCGAATAAGTCAAGCAATTATTCGAACCCCAATTACTCGAATAAATACTCGAAAAGGCGATGAAAACGATTTTTACAAAATCCGACCGATTACGACGTTTACGCAACGATTTAACATCAAAAACGATCGATTTGACGCTAATAACAAAACATCTAACCAAGAAATTCGTTCAACCAATTCGATTTAACAAAAACCCAAAATGCGACCTAAAACTCACCGTGGCTCTACCGCCGTCGATTTGCTCATCCACCCGGTTACGAACAGGCGCGGAAGGCTCCGATGATCTCGTTTTTCTTTTCGCCATTGATGATTATGCTTGGGCTTGTGTACGATTTTTCGAGTAAGAGATTTGGTTTCGAAGAGAGAGCGCGAGGGATTTTAGGTTTTCGAGTGATTTGTGTCTAATTTTCTTTCCGAGCTTTTTAAAACACTGCTTATTCGAGTATTTTATTCGGGTTCAATATTCGAGTTTTGACTCGAAAAGTACTCTCGATAAGTTACTCGAATAATGTAGCTTACTCGTTTAAATTTTCTGCACATTATTCGAGTCACCTTATCTATTCGATTTATTATTAGAGTAAGTCATTCGAGTCTTGCTTTTACTCGAATAAATCCGAATAATTTTTCGCTTTTAATAAGTCAAAAATACATTTATTCGAGTCGATTATTCGTGTGTTATGTCACTCGAATAAAACTCGAATAAATTTTCACTGTTAAAAAAACGAATTAGCCTCCTTAACCAGTTTTTTAGTAAGGGTATTTCAGTCATTTGAGAACCCGTTCATCTTTTTTAAAATGAAATAGAATCGTTCCTCTTTTTTAAAATTATCCGAAGGTTCCTTTATTTTAACGGCGTATAAAAATCTACGCAATGCGGCGATTTGCGGCAGAGAAATCGAGGCAAGTCTTAGCTGTTCAGAGGAGGCAAAGTTCGAGTTGTTGCGTGTCTCACCGTCCCACCGCTTCAAGTCACCGATATCGACAACGCCCGTCTTTTTTATCTCCGTTTCTTTCACGCCTTTTCAACACCGCGGCTAGTTTTGATTCAATGGCTTCCGATTATTCCGCCACGCCTATTACGCTTGACACTATCAATCCCAAGGTAGGATCGGTTGTAGATTAATTGGTTTTAATGGGTGTTGCGTTGCTGTTTTTTGGGGGGAGTTCTTTTACGGAGTTTGTTTTTTTTTCTTGTTGAATTCATTCTATTATGACTCAATTGCTTTCCTGGATCTTGCGTTTTGATCAGTTTCTGATTCAAAATTTTGTCTTTTTTTCTATGAAGTTCTGGCTGATGGGCTTCTTTCCATTTTAGTTCTGATTAAAGGGTTGTTTGATTGATGACTGCTCTTGTAGCTTGCGAGTTGCCAATTTGATCTGAGAATATTTTTCTTTTTTAGAGAGCAAAGTATGTATTGTGTTAATCTTTTTCGTCCGTGTTTTCCTTTCACAAGGATTGACCTAGCGAATTATCAGTTTAGCGGTCTGATGCGAGAATTGAGTCCTCACTGTTATATCATTACAGGTTTTGGAATGCGAGTATGCAGTTCGAGGAGAAATTGTAACTCTTGCTCAGGTAATACTTATATCATGTTATATTGGCGTTGATGCAAGCTTATCTTAACACGTTTGTTTTTTGGCTGCAGAAAATACAAGACGAGTTGAAGCAGAACCCTGGATCTCATCCTTTTGATGAGGTAGTAGCTCTAGCTATGCATGCTATGTGTCGAGGAAGTTTTGCTTGTCGTTAGAAATAAATTTGTGTATTATTTAGATATTTTATGACTTTATCGCAGGCTTATGAAATGTCGTAGTTTCACCATTCAATGTTTTCATCTGTCTCTGTTTGTTTGTTAACACTATGATGCTAGGAACTATTTGAAGTGCTTAGAGACTACTGTTTCTATGAAGCTTTGTGCTGAGTCCATAGGGGTTAATTACTCATTCTTATTCTTATTTGCTGCAGGTTTTGTACTGCAATATTGGAAACCCCCAATCTCTCTGTCAGCTGCCAATAACCTTTTTCAGGGAGGTTCGTAGCTAAGATTTCGTGTAATAAACTTCAAATACATTTATGAACACTTTTTTAATATTTTTAGTTCTACTGTTGTAGGTTCTTGCTCTGTGTGACCATCCCGCTATTCTGGATAGAGCTGAAACTCAAGGTCTATTTAGGTAAAGCTAATGAAGAAAATCCCATTTAATCCATGTGCAAGTCTTGAACCAAAATTTCGTGTGAATTTCGTAAATTATTAGATACTTGATGCATTTTTTTCGTGATCTCGCTAAATGTTTGCAGCGCTGATTCGATCGAACGAGCATTTCAAATATTGGATCAAATCCCTGGAAGAGCCACTGGTGCTTACAGTCACAGTCAGGTTACATATCAAATTCTTACCAAACGAAATATTTGATTCAATTTTATTGATGTAAGCTTTGTTTTTCTTTGATAATCAGGGAATCAAAGGGCTACGAGATACAATTGCTGCTGGCATTGAAGCCCGCGATGGATACCCTAGCAATCCAAATGATATTTTCTTGACCGATGGTGCAAGTCCAGCGGTAACTATTTGTATTTATACATACATACTTGCATTTCAACGATTATGACAACTTATAAGTTTCAGACATGATCCTTACATCCCATCTCGTTTTAGGTTCATATGATGATGCAGCTGTTGATAAGGTCAAAAACAGATGGCATTTTCTGCCCCATACCACAATACCCTCTGTACTCTGCTTCAATTGCGCTGCATGGGGGCACACTTGTGCGTGTTTACTGACGTGTTTCGTGGCAGTCTTTTGTTTTAGAGAAAAAAATAGCGTTGGACTAAAATATTCTCTACTCAGGGCTTGAATTCATAGGCATTCCATTGTTTTTTTCTTTTAAAGGTTCCTTATTTCCTCGATGAAGCAACTGGTTGGGGACTTGAAATTTCGGATCTGAAAAAACAGTTGGAAGATGCCAGGTCGAAGGGTATTTGTGTAAGAGCGCTTGTTGTTATAAATCCTGGGAATCCAACTGGGCAGGTGATGAACTTATACAAACACACTGCATTTTTTCATTATTTGATATCCCCCTTAAGACCCAGACATGATTTGACTGTATCTAACGCATTTTTTCTTTTTTCTGAAGGTTTTGGCAGCGAGTAACCAAGAAGACATAGTGAAATTCTGCAAGAATGAAAATCTTGTTTTATTGGCAGATGAGGTGAGTTGCTTTTTTAGTGTTTCATCACTTCATTTTTACTTACACGTATATAATCAACTGGCTTGACATCTTCAGGTCTACCAAGAAAATGTTTACGTTCCCGACAAGCAGTTTCACTCTTTCAAGAAAGTTGCTCGATCTTTGGGCTTTGGGGAGAAAGATATTTCTTTAGTATCTTTTCAGTCTGTATCAAAAGGTATCGTGCCCATAATTCCACGGAATCCCCAGCTTTGCTTTAAAGACTCTATTAGTTGAATTTATTTATTGAATAATATCTCAGGTTACTATGGAGAATGTGGGAAGAGAGGAGGTTACATGGAAGTCACTGGTTTTAGCCCTGAGATAAGGGAGCAGATATACAAACTAGCATCGGTGAACCTTTGTTCTAACATATCTGGTCAGATTCTTGCAAGCCTTGTCATGAGCCCTCCTAAGGTTCGAAAACTCTACTTATATACGTTGATAGCTCAATATCCTCTGCCCAATTTGTTAAAAGCTCGAAAAGAAATTGTCAACAAAACCATATCAATTTTTCAGGTGGGAGATGAATCTTACGAGTCTTACTCTGCTGAGAAAGACGCAATCCTCTCTTCCCTTGCAAAGCGTGCAAAGGTAAACCTTAAACTTGAGCTTTTTTTAACAATATCTTCCTAAGCATTGAAGGAATAACCAGGAAAAAGATAGATACAACCAAGTCAATTCTTTTCAAACGATTTTGCTTATGATTATGGTATGGGACAATCTTCAGATGTTAGAAGAAGCATTCAATACTCTAGAAGGAATAACATGCAACAGAGCGGAAGGAGCAATGTACCTTTTCCCTCGTATCGAACTGCCTAAGAAAGCAATAGAAGCTGCAAAAGCTGCCAAGACAGCCCCAGACGCTCTCTACGCTCGCAAACTACTCAATGCCACGGGAATTGTTGTCGTTCCTGGCTCTGGCTTTCGACAGGTATATTCTATATATATATATATATATAAATATCCAAATGAACTAATAATAAAGACTTGCATGTTTTTAGGGCAGTAAATAGATCGGATTGAGATAAGCGAATCAGCATTGTCATAGTTTTTAGGGCTAGTGAAAGTACTCAAGAAAGTGAATCTGTCTATGCTTTCTTTCACTTAGCAGTATCTACCTTAGCCTTTTGTCAAATGATCTATTGATATAGAGATGATTCTTGCTGGGCTTCTCTTCTGTACTTCATTGATAAAAGAGATGATTCTTTTGTTCAGTTTTCGATTGATTAGTTTGTTTATTTGTTTATTCATACCTATATAATAGGTTCCTGGGACATGGCACTTTAGATGCACGATACTACCACCTGAGGACAAAATCCCAGCAATCATAGATCGTCTTACTCAGTTCCACAAAGGGTTCATGGATGAGTTCCGCGATTAAGCCAACGAAATCTTTGGGAGCAGTCGATTTTGCACTTAGATGGTTTTTTAGATGCATTCTAAGTTAAGCGTCGTGTTGTCTGTTTTTCCTGTTACTGTAATAAGCTGATCGGTGAACTATGTTAGAGATGAACTCAACTTTCTTTGTAACAACAACAGTTTTCTTGATCATCGATTTGCTGTTTCATGAAATTTTTGTTACCTGAGAATACTTCTTGGTGTTCACCGTGCAGAGCAAATATTTTCGAATGCTGTTTCATGAAATTTTTGTTACCTGAGAATACTTCTTGGTGTTCACCGTGCAGAGCAAATATTTTCGAATGTAAGAACGGTATACATAATTTAAATGACTAGACTAAGTAGTAATCGAACTTTGAGCAATGACTAGACTAAGAATGGTATATATAATTTAAATGACTAGACTAAGTAGCTTTAAATAACAGTTGAAGCAATGAAGCTCTTCGTTAGGCCCTTCTTCGTTTTCCATGTTCTTTGATATTCGAAAAACCCGTGGAGTAAGTGTTCCATTATGATCCCAGCAATCGAATTTGTTGTATGGAGAGCCATGGACCGTTGTTCTTAACACTCAACTTGACAGTTGGTACAAGACGACTTCTCAGTTAAGCAAGAACGCCGGGTTATGTATGAGCTTCTTACTTGCAAACGTCGCTGCACTTGAATATTTCGGGGTGTGTTTTCCAGAATTGTTTTTCGATTATATTGCAATGTGTTACCACAATCGCCTTCGTTGGCTTACCAGCTTCAGTGGTAACTCCCTTCTGCTAGGAGAAAAAAAAAATCAAATCTCAATATACGGTTTATTCGAAGGCTAAATTCGTCATAAACTCGCCGACGAAACGATGAGAGGCAGACCTTATCCCAGAAAACAGATGATCCGCGGCAGAACATTTGTGGTAATGTATTGTAATAATCTGTGACGCCGGATATCTTGTTCAGAAGCTCATTTTTCTCCTGAGCTTGAGTACCCTTCAAGTTTCGGAATAGGATCAAAGTATATTAGGAAAAAACTAGTCACAACAAACAAAGACCAAAAAAATCGAGAGAAGTAATAATAAACCTTCAGGTAATTTTGAGCCTCGCTTTTGCTCTTCCCAGACTTCACTAGCATCCAGAAGCAAGTATTGTATTGATTGTTGATGTGGCCTGCAAGGTGCAAGTGTTGTTTATTAGAGAAAAACCATGAGAGCAAGAAAGACCGAATAGCATAGAGACTTGAAATTGAAGCACAAGAAAGAATTCTCACTATTTTTGCTAGAAGTGCATAACTAGCGTAAAAAAGAACTCGAGATACAAAGATGTAGACATAATCAACTTACAATCGACCTGTCTCCACGCTAAGTAATCCTTTAAAATCTTAAGGGAAGGATAGCACACAGCACGGCCATCAAAGTGTGGGGTGCATCTCATCTCTTTAAGAGGGAACAAATCCTTCCACTTCTTAGCGTATGTCGAAGAGAAGAGAGATACCACAGCAGAAACTATTTCACTGTAGCACAAACAGAAACAGATGTAAATCGCTATTCGACTCATTGATAGTGAGACCATGAAGCAAATGTTACAGACCAAGAACATTGGAGCTACCTGGCATGCCTTCCATAGAGCTCGGAGTCTTTCTTCAAAACAAAACTGTAACTTACCAAATAGGTTGTGAGCTACAATATTAGAAGTGTGGATTGTGAAAATTGCAAGTAGATAGGAATAGATTTATTACCTGTACTCATCGCTAACACCATAAGCAAAAACAATATCCTTGAATTCTTCAAGAATTTCAATGGCACATGAATTCATTAAATTGAGAGCTTGTGCATCATTTGGTTTCTCAAATTCGTGAATATCAGAAAACCTACCTCGTATAACGAGACATAAAAGATGAGCAACACTCGCATTGAGATAACAAAAACACGAGGTTAAAAAAGCTAACTATTAAAAAAGAATAGGGCTTTGGGATGAATAAGGATTCTAAATACCAAACAAGTTTGTTAAGTACGTGAATACAATGATTAAACAAGCACAAGTTCGATGAGCTAAATGCAAACAGCTCACCTGTGAAAATGGCAACCATCAATTCGTATAACTACCCATGTCCATGGCAATAATCTGCCCTCGTATTGGAAGGACTTGATGTAGTCAGGCTTTGTTATGCCTGAACATTCAGTAAATTGACCCAGCTCCTTAAAAAGACGTGATTGACCATTCAAGAACTTTGAGGCTGCAATGTTTTCTGAATGAGCTTCTATGATTACTTTTCTAGGTCTTTTGACAGGACAGCCATCATCTTTATATTTAACAATATCTTCAACCTGTATAGTAAGTAAGAAAATACACTTACTGCATACCATTCGTAAGTATGAATAAGTGCAAACAAGAGGGAATCAGTAAAGGGAACTGATCACCTCTGCCCTGAGAATGCATGTTCCTTGCCGAAAGATATCTGGGATGGACATTTTGTAGTTGATGTTAAAGGACTGGTAGAGCAATTCATTCAAATCTTGCTTCAGAGACCCCTGGAAAGCAGCAACACATGATAACCAGACTAATATTAGACGTGCGATAATTTCAGCAAGCGCAAAAGACCATTTTTCCAATGATATATCTCATGGATTTAACAACCTCGAAACCTAGACACGTTTTCATTAGAGTGCACAAATCCAGCGTGTGCTCATTTTATAAGTCTCGAAATCAGCAAGAAATGACCGTAAACCCTAGAGATTAAAAGCACTGATAGACTATGAATCATGTGAAAACAATAATATTACCTTCAAAATCTCTTCCGCTTCCATTTCAGACTTTCCATTCTTAATCAGCTGCCAGAAACAAGTGTTATACAAGTTGTTTAAGTGACCTGAAAGAACAATACAAGATGTGCACAGTGCACTACGCTTTTTAAAGACCAAAACTATGATTAAACAATTTAGAATAGTAGATCAAATGCAAAGATGATCATACCAAATCACTGACTTACAGTCATTTTGTCTCCATGAAAGATATGACTGAAGAACCTCCAAAGATGCACAACAAATTACTCGTGATCTAAATGAAGGGGCATATCTCAAGTACTTTGTCGGAAAGAATTCTTTCCATTTGGTCACATAAGTGGAGGCGAAGAAAGATACAATGAGGGACAGTATCTTGCTGCAAGACAAATCTATTGTAAAAAATCTTACATTATCAATATATATAAGTAATATAACTAGAAAACAACCAAAATTCACAATAACCAGTCATAGAGAACATGCAGTACCATAACACTACAACTAATCTAAGCATAAGGGCACCGATTGAATTATTACACGATGTTGTTAGTAATCGAGATAGACAGTGAACTGAAGCTCAGACCTCGCTCGCCGCTGGTAAAACCTGGTAGCATTCTTAAGTACAAAACTGGAAAGGAAACAAAAGGAACAGCTAATTACCATCAACTACAGAAATAGAAAAGGAAGTAAATGAAACAACAATTACGGACATGTATGGATAAGTCTAAGAAGAGGGAGCTTTTCAAGCTCTCTTCTTTACCTGAACTCATCACTATAACCATAACCCAGTGCAATATCAGGAAACTGCTCCAGCAGAGACTTCGCACACTCATTCATCAGCTTCAATGCGTTTATATCGTTAGGCTTCTCAAATTCATGCACCTCACTAAATCTAACACACAAATAGAAACAAAATAATCAATCAACGAAAATTACTCAGCCCAAAATAAAAATAAAACTCCAAGCAGATTCAATCATACCTGTTGAAATCACGGCCGTCGAGACGCACGACAATGATGTTCGGCGGCATAACCTCGTCCTCAACCTCGAACGATTTCACGTACTCGTATTTGCTGTTCGCCATAGACTTCGCCTTTCAAGCTTAAGCAGCATATAGCAAAACAGCGAAGTAAGAAACGCTAAAATCCGCCTTCTACTGAGAGTTTCAATATCCCCTATGTGGAGTCGACTTGCGGGCCAAGATGATACGGTCAGAACCGGTTCGAGGTTCTTCGTGTATCCGACCCGCCGACCCTAAACGAGCAATTATTGCGTTGAAGTATTCGTATTTTAAAATATTATAAAATAACCTATAGGTCGGCATAAATATATTCAATAAGAAAGCCCATGTTAAGAAACAAGATAATAATCCTATCCAACCTTATACAGTGACTATTTATATAATTTTCACTTGCAAAGGTAAGTTATTTGATATCTTATTTTTATAGTTGCAAACACAAGCACTCGAAAAAAACAACTAAATAAATAAGAAAAAAAACAAACCACAACACAACAGATGTACACCAAGACAGATGAATCGACAATATGCAGAAGGGACGACAATGGATTCTCGAGCAGATCAACAATAAAATAATCAAACGAGGGTATAATCAGCTGAACTGAGTTCAGCAACGCAGGATGCAAAACACCAAAAAAAAAGCAACTATGCAAGAAGAAGATCGAACCTGAATGAACGATTGAAGCTCAAGAGCAATTAAGAAATTGCTGGGAAGGTTTCCAAATTATCCTTTCCCCCAAAAATTAGGCAGGGGAGCGTGTCGGACGAGTGAGCAACGTTATGAACCCTAATTCAAAGAATCAAAATGTTTTGTCCTATATTTGAAAATAAAAGAAAACTATTGAAAAGGAAACGCTTAAAATAACCTTAAGTTATCTTTTGTAAATTTAAAGTTGGGTATATTTGTCAATTTACATGTATAAAACATAGTACTAAAAGGCGACGAGAGGCTTGGCGAGAAACGACATTTTTTCCAAGCATATGATCGAATACCTTGCAAGCAAAATGAAATCCCCAAACTTCGCGTCTGCGGCCGCCAAATTGTAGAAAACATACACATAATGTTCTTCCACACACACTAACGCATGCGCTTTACGGCCCTGTTAATCTCGAACAAAAATGTACCCCTTTTGATATCTCCCTTCTATTCAAAGCCTTTTTCTATGGCGCACAATTGGACTCTGAGAATTTGTTATGTCTTGTGAACGGATGTCGTCAAGACTTCACGTCTGCATTTAGGTATAGGTTTATTGTTTATTGATTTGAGGGTATTTAGGTAATTGTCGATTTAATATAGGGGTTGAGTTTAATCCCAATCCGCTGGATAAATAATCTCAAGGATGTGCTACTATTATCTCGGGCCTATTTGTTTAACGGGCTTATAATTGTTAGAAAATTGGAAATTGAACAACATTTCATGCTATAAGTTAGGACATTTTCTTGACATATCTGTCAAACTAAACGCAGCCTAAATAAACGTTTGCTTAAAGCCTTTCACCCTAAAACCTCCTCAGTCCCCGCAGCCTTCTCCGCAAGATAAACTATCGTTGTGCTGCGATTACGAGCTCAAGAAGTCGTTGTATCTTGGGAACGATCGCCGCTAACCGAAAGCACTGAATATCGGGGCGATTTCGTCTTACGGACAGTGTGTCCAATACACGCCTCGACTTACCGTTCCAGACGAAGTTCAGACGTTCCACCTGCCGCCAACCAGGCCGCAACCTAGAAACCAACAAATTTTTAAGTACTTTGCGTCAAGGTTCTGAAATCGGTTTTCGAACCAGATCGAAAATTTTAGTGGTTTAAGGTTTAGTGGTTTAACCAGTATAAAATCTGAATCAAACCAGAGTCAAACCGGTATCTTTAACTATAATAAAATATATATTTTATGTAATAATTGAACAAATAAAATAGATTTATCTAAATGTTTATTTATAAATTTTTACCAAACTGACATTTATAAAATTAGGGGTCAAATTAATAAGTAAATTGTGTTGGTGGTTAAAAATTAATTATACATGGATTGACAAAAGTAAAATCTTTAAACTGGGGGTCAAAAGTAGAAAATAAATGGGTTCATGAGTTAATTATAAAATAAAAACTAATGTGAGCTACCGAGCCCAACCATTCCGAATCCCGTGGAATATGAGCTCTATCATTCCAGCGGTTCATGAGAAATGAGAATTGAACCCAAGCCCATTTGATTATTAACCCCACAACTTAACCATTAGACCACACCAGTAAACCTGCCTTTTTCTTCATTTTCTTTCTTATGTAATTTTTGTTATTCTTTTATTTAATTTTTTTAATTAAACTTAGATCGGACCGTGACCGTACCGGAATTCCGACCGGTTCGCCGCTTCCCGGTCGGAACCGTCCGCCGGTCCGGTTTTCAAAAGCCTGCTTTGAGTTTGATAATATGACGTTGTTGCATTGCAAGAACAAAAAGATGATTACTTAGCGTTAACGAATCGGTGACACACAGTATCCTAGTTGGAACTTGACATAGTACTACGTTAACAAAGCATATTGTTCTTTCAAACAAATTATTATATAAAAAAGGGTGGATTTTCTGGATGGTGAAGATTTAACGGTGGATAAAAAGATTTGACAAAAAACGCCACTACCTAGAGATTCTTGAACATGATTTTCCTCTTATATTTTAATTTCTTCTTATTTCTCTTTAGCTGTGATTTAATTGGGTCGGGTTGATTTTTAAAGGGATTAAGGTTAGGGTTTCTTCTTTTGCCCCATATATATTTGTTTGTTGTTGTAAAGTCGAGATCTTTCTTCAATTTCTCATCTGGGTTATTGCTGCTGCTCTTCTTCTCCACTTGGGTCGGTGAGTTTCTTACTGTTTTTCCTCTTCTGATTGTCCCCTTTCCCTAATCCCTATTGCTTTCTGCTATGGTTTATGGTTTTTTTATGTGTGTTTAATTGATTTATTTGGGTCTGTAATGTGCTGCTATTTCCCTGCAGATCAGCCCTTGTTTGTTTGATCCTTGAATTTCAGTGCTGAAGTGGGCAATTTTTGCTAGAATAACTTCGAATTCTCAGACAATTTCGACAAATCGCAGATTTCTCGACATGTTCCATAATCAAGGAACCGTGAAAAATACTTGCAACGTCCTCGCCGTTCTATGCGGCGCGCGCGCAGAAGATAAGCGCAAGCAAAACGTTTCCGACGAAGTGCGTACTTACCCTTTACCTGAAATCGCATCTTCGGGTCGATTAGAGGTGTGAATTTATGTTTGCGCAAAAGAAATTTACCTTGTGAATTCAATTTGCATTCGTTCTGTTACAAAACGCACGCCGTGTTCTAGGTCCAAACATTGAAGAACCCTACTGCCGATGATTTCAAGAAATTTATGGATTCATGGCAACCAAACGTTGTGTACATTCAAGGCGAACTATTGCCAAATGGCGAAATTGGATCAGTTTCTTTTCAAGGGTTAGAATTATCTTCCCCAGAAGCTTTGGCCGAGCTCTTCAGCTTGACTAGGCCAACAACTGTAAGTGTAGTTCTCCGCAATTTCTATTTGGTTTTTCAATTACCCACAAATAAGATTGGATTTCTTTTAGGAGTCTTCAATTTTCTATTGAACTCGTACTTCATCTTGAAGGTTTATTTGGAGCTTACAAATGGTGAGAGGCTGGCCGAGTCACTTAATGCCAAGGTAATTAATTCGGCAATAATATCTACAAATGGCTTGAACGAAAGAGTTCTCTCAACTTTGAAAAAAAATTCATTCAGGGAATTCCTTATGTTATATATTGGAAGAGCACATTCTCACGCTATGCGGCAAGCTATTTCCATCACTCCTTGCTCTCCGCCATACAAAGGTTTAACTCAAGTTTAATGACTATGAAAATTGCATAACTTCTAAAAGCCCTTTTTTTCTTCGTGTTTTTTCAGCTCGTCGTGCCATGCTTGGGATGCCTTTCGACTTGCTCGGGCCTGTTATAGGATTCACTGTCTTCGAAACGATGCTGACCGAGATATTTCTGGCGAATTCGAGCCGTATATTCTTGGAGAGGCGCCAAAGATCCACGTAGAAATTCCCGAGATGGAACTTGGCGATGAAGATGAAAGTTCGTCTGGTTCCATACCTGCGATAAAGATCTACGACGATCATATAAGTCTGAAGTTTCTCATTTGTGGAGTTGCTAAGACATTGGTAAGGCTGTTTATTTGTCTGCGTTAATAAGCGTATTTAGAGCCTGAAATTGGCTAACTTGAATTGAACGTTTTTTGAAAGGATGCTTTTCTCTTGAGTTCATTGGAGGATGGTTTGAACGCCTTACTAAGCATCGAAGTAAGACTCGCATTTCATTTTCTTGACTACGTTTTTTTTTTAAATCTTAGCATCTAATTCTGCCTTTTTCTGAGTAGTTTAATTTTTGTTCTTTTTTTTCTTGCCACTCATTCAGATGAGAGTAAGCAAACTTCATAACCGCGCGAGGTATGTCCTTCACTCGAAACTTTCAATTTTCGATTAGATTCCTCGTCTTTTAGAAACCGCCCTTTTGAACCCCAACGTTTAATTTATTTTACGGTTCAGCGCACTTCCCCCGCCGCTCCAAGCTGGTACGTTTTCTCGAGGCGTAGTGACGATGCGCTGCGATATTTCGACGAGTAGTTCGACGCACATCTCCCTCTTAGTCTCGGGGAGTGCTCAGACGTGCTTCGACGATTTGGTACATTTTACTTTCACGCATAGTTTTTGCAGCTACTTTCTAGTTTTTTTTACTGTCCATTAGTTTTGACGCTCGAAAAAAATAATTTTCTTACAGCTTTTGGAAAATCATATAAAGAACGAAATTATCGAAAATAGTCTTTTGGTCCACGCCCCAACAAACTCCGACGAGAATAAGCCTCGCGCCTCAGTGCCTCGAAAATCGATCATAGTCGCTTGCGGCGCGCCGGTTTTCCAAGTTTGCATGAAGGTCCCTATGTGGGCCTCACAGGTAAAAGACTATAATTTTTTTTAGGTTCATGAAATGCATTATATTTCATTGTTCGATCAGTATTTGACTTGCTGCTCATTGTACCTGTTGAATGAATACTTCACCTAAAAGCTTAAGCTTAAGTGTATCTTATTTTAAACTTACATATTTTATATCCAACACCCCCTTGCCCTTAGGCTGATCTCTTTATTACCTAGCTTTAGACGTGTAATTTTTTTAGTTAATGGGTGGTTGTAAGGATACGTACCCATGGCCGGTAAATGACCAATTCACCTAAAAGCTTAAGCTTGAAGGCAGTGTATATATTTTGAAATTTATTTTATTTCCAACACGCCACCTAACGTATAGGCTGATTTCTTTCTTATCTGACTTGTTAATTTTGATTTAGTGGTGGTCGTGAGGATTCGTTCACATGACCTTTTGGCATGGACTCTGATACCATGTTAAATGACCACTTCGCCTAAAGCTTGAGCTCGAAAGCAGTGTATCATGTTTTAAAATGTATACTATTTCCAACAGTACTGTGAACCATTCTACAGTTGGTTTTGGAGATTTTTTTTTATTACATCATCTTATTTGCCCGCCTCTTTTCGTCTCCGTTCGTAGGTTTTGAAGCAACTATGCCATGATGTCTCATACAAGACTTTAGTCGCACTCGGCATAGGGGCCATCCAAGGGTTAGCAGTGTCTTCCTTCGAGCAAGAAGACGCCGATAGAATCCTCTTTTTCTACGACAAACACATAAAGAAGGACGTTTTCGACGACGACAATCTAACCTTCGAGTTCCCTCCGTGGTTGGTCTCGCCTCCTCCCTTTCGAAGGAGATCGCCGAACTGCACTGCAAACATAGCTGCTCTTAGGCCCGTGCCTCACATTCGCCACCAAAAAATGGTGCCCTTTTCGAGGAATGTAGACTCGAATGGGCACGGTGGAGGGCAAACGAAGGCGAATTTACCGATTACCCCTCCCTTGAAGCTCAATGGCCATAATACTCACAAGAAATCGGCGTCTAGTTCTCAACAGGCGAAGCAGGTCGTCTCTTTGAACCCTCTCCCTCTGAAGAAGCATAACTGTGGGAGGAGTCCTTTGCATGTCTGCACAGAGGTAAACTTGTTTACGATGTTTAACGAATGATGGTTGGGGCGAATTGTTTCTTTAAAATTTCGGAAAAGAAAAGGAAAAGCGTAACGTACCATTGTTCGAAGCGGCAACTTATCTTTCCTTCGTGCACGAATTCTGCATACCAAACGCAGCATCCTGAGAGTTCTGCCTGGTGAAAAACTGTAGCTCAAAGGTTCGATCTTTTTTTTTGTTTGTTTGAAGGAGGAGTTCTTGAAAGATGTGATGCAGTTCCTCATACTTCGAGGGCATAACCGTCTTATCCCTCAAGGCGGGCTGGCTGAGTTCCCAGAGGCAATACTCAATGCGAAACGCCTCGATCTCTTCAACTTGTATCGTGAGGTTAGATATATATATTACCCTTTTAGGCGATTGGCAAACTTTACAAGCAAATTAAGGTTCATTTATCATTGAAACTGTGTAATATATATTCTTTAGGTGGTAACGAGAGGGGGTTTTCATGTTGGAAATGGCATCAATTGGAAAGGACAAGTCTTTTCTAAGATGCGAAATCACACCATCACCAATAGAATGACTGTAAGTACCAAAAATCGAAAATTGCAATTGGGGGTGTAATAAAAATCGAATCTTTACGACTTTTTTCCTGTCCCAAACCAGGGCGTTGGAAACACGCTTAAAAGGCACTATGAAACGTACCTTTTGGAATACGAATTGGCCCACGACGATGTGGATGGAGAGTGCTGTTTGCTGTGTCGCAGGTAGTATGTATTCTTTTTTCCTTTTTTTTTTTCCGTACTTATATGTATTCAAAAACCGAATAACTAAGGCCAAACGCGCCTCGGTAAAAAAACAGTAGCGCGCCTGGAGATTGGGTTAACTGTGGTTTATGTGGAGAGTGGGCTCACTTTGGCTGCGATCGTAGGCCTGGTTTGGGTGCCTTTAAAGTAAGCTTATTATCGACCGTTTCGTGTTCTTCTTTTTGGACGAATAAGCTTCGAATTTTCTTGATGGGAACGTTCTTTTTTCTTTTGTGAAAATATTTCAGGATTATGCGAAGACGGATGGGCTCGAGTACATTTGCCCGCAGTGCAGCGTTTCGAACTACAAAAAGAAAGCTTCGAAAACCTGAAAATGGATTTCGAAAATTCTTTCACCATGTTTTAGTTTTTTATGACCTGATGATCATCTTCAAGGTGTAATAGAAAGGGTCTGTTTTTTTCAAACTAGAGAATTGATTAGGATGATCGTGTAATGAGCCTTGGTTCTGTAGTATTAGCAAGAAATGGACCAAAGTGAAATATTTTATTAATTATGGAGTGAAATGACAATTTTTGAGAGGGGAGGTTATTTGGCAGGTTCGTCAAATTTAGGGTCTGTTTGTGTAATTATACATATTCGAGGTAGGGTTGCAAACGAACCGAATCGAATCGAATAACATAATATTCAATTTGTATTCGTTAATTTTTGCAAGTATTCGATTCGATTCGTATTCGAATCCTAAAAATCGATTCGTATTCGAATCCTAAAATCGATTCGATTCGATAACGATATTCGAATATATTCGCGATTCGAATATTCGAAATAAAATTTTAATTTTTCCCCGTAAAACCTGTTAGGATTACAAAATAATTCCGAAAAATTACAAAATCTAAGAAACAACTCAATGTTCGTATTTGCTTTTTATTTTTACACTTGGAGCGTGAGTTAAATAGATGAAGGGTTTGCTCTATTTCCTTTTATGAGTCAAAACAAATAAATAATTTGGGTCTAATATTTTATTTGGGCTTACAAATATATATATAGTATATGTATTATTTAGATATGTATTACATTAAACGAATCGAATATTCGTTAATTTTTCGAATCGAATACATACATATTCTTATTCGTATTCGAAATACTCGAATCATAAAAAGTATTTGTATTCGTATTCGTATTCGTTTATTTCGAATTCGAATCTTAAATTTCGAATCGAATCTCGAACCGAACCGAAAATATTCGGTTCATTTGCAACCCTAATTCGAGGTCTAACTTAAAGTTTCTTGATGCTTTCTTGTTGATCTACTTGTCTATTTTCGGAAACATATAATATTTTTGTAACTATTTTATTTAATTGTAAATCTGGGGTCTAATTCTCCCTTTGTTCAACGAATTAGTATAGGGGTAAGTAACATCTAGGGGTGTGCGTTATTCGGTTAACCGAACCGAATAACCGAAATACCGAAAATTCGGTACAAAACCGAACCGAACCGAAAATTTCGGTTCGGTATTCGGTTATTAAAAAAAAAAGTTCGGTATTTCGGTTCGGTACAAGCTTTTTGGTTCGGTAATTTCGGTAAACCGAATTACCGAATATAGAATAATATATATTAAAATTTATTAGTTATGTTTCGAATGGGCCTGAATATTTTTAAGACACCCCAATAAATATACACCCACACACAGCCCAACCCAATAAATATATAACCCCAACAAATATTTCCAATTTCTACTTTACTCTTCTTCATCGTCTTCTACACGAAGCTTCTCAGAAAATAAAAAATGAAAAATAAACAGCAAGACAACCACGAGCTTCTAACCTCGCGGTGACGACGACAGCCCTGAAACAACGAGAAATGGGAGGCGACAGCGAATTGCAGAGAAACGACCGACGTTTATGTTCCTTCGCTGGCAGACGATGTGTTCTGGGAGCAGTTTCTGGCAGAGGTGCCGGCTTTCACGCGGAGCAACGGTGAGCAGAGTTTAGGCAAATTCTTTTTTTTTCTTCAGATCTCGGTATTTCGGTAAATAACCGAAGAAAACCGAAATAAATTCGGTTAATACCGAACCGAACCGATTTAGTTCGGTTCGGTATTCGGTTCCTGAAATCATCGAACCGAAATTTCGGTTAACCGAAATTTCGGTTCGGTTCGGTACGGTTCGTACCGAATGCCCACCCCTAGTAACATCAGTAAACAATTTTGCTAAATTCTAAATTTTCGTTAATTGGAAATGAAAAGAAGCTCATTTGATGAGGAACTATTTAAACGACGTCGTCGTTGTCGTTCTTTCAACCCAACGCTCATGAAGCAAAGACCTTTCACCAGCTGAAAGCTTGGAAGAGGCGAAAGAATTAAATACTAAATAAGAAAAGTTCTGCAGC
The DNA here is from genome assembly GCA_027422505.1 of Craterostigma plantagineum. NCBI lineage: Eukaryota > Viridiplantae > Streptophyta > Magnoliopsida > Lamiales > Linderniaceae > Craterostigma > Craterostigma plantagineum. Next base: position 8,286,752 of record JAPQWV010000009.1, on the reverse strand, counting down.
AGTTTTTCAGTTTCGAGAACTCTGAAAGAAAGGAAATGTCGAGGTTCCGCTCTCTAATTCAAGCTTCCCTCAATGCGACTAAAAGGGGTACTATCTTGATTGATTCGTTTCTTCTGTTCCATCGATTGATGCTTATGGTTTGACAACCACTACTTGGGTTTGTTTTCGTGTTTCCGAACTATGAATCGTGAATTTAGTGGATCATTGGTGCTGATGTGTTTCTAGCGGCAGTGTGTGCGTAAGGCTATCAGACCAAGTTTCCGTGAAAGAATGAGATGTAGCAGTTTGTATGTCGTTTAAGATGACAATCATGCTTGTGAGGCCATGAACTGTTAGATCATCGTGGTGGTCCCCATATCGTTTTTATGCTTAATTCCGTGCTACTTGAATGGAGTTAGAGCTCACTTTGCTTAGCTTATTTAAAAACCTTGTGAGCTACTGCAAATTGTGAGGTTTCGAGAATCTATAGGGCTACATGGTGGTTCAAGTTATGTGACTAGGTTCTCAATTATTCGTGGAGGTTTAGGCTTTAGATCGATTTTTGTAAAACTGCCTGATAGTGAGTATCCTATGCGATGAAACTTGAAAGGGTGTGTACCTTAAAAATTTCTCATTTCCAAATTTTATTGAAATTTTACAAACCCAAACAAGTCCAGGAATTGTGGAGAATTTCTTGATGTATTTATAAATGAACGAGTCGAGACATTACGTTCTTTAACTTCTGATGTCTCTTGTATGTCCATTCATGTGACTTGTTCCATGGTTACACTGTGATTCATATGGTGATTTACCTATTATAATGCAGCTCTCACATGGAACCTTGAGGACTTGGTTCCTCCCACCGAAAGGTACATATTCAAATTTGATTCGAAAGAGGAGCTGAAGCGATGGCATCTGTATTCAGATTCTGAATATGGAGGTAATGATTTCAAAATTCCAGCTTTATTGTTACTTATTCTTGTTAAAAGTTACGGGCAGAGAGACCTTTGAGCTTATTGGTGGAGTGGTCATTTTGTGAAAACATGCAAAGTTGAAGCTATTTTGGCTATTTTCTTGACAACATGCACAACTTTTCAGGCATGTCTTCGGCATCGCTGGAGATAACAGATCCTGCTAATGGATCAAGTTCAACTGGTAGGTAATACCTCCCCTTTTTTAGCACGCAACTGATCTTACACATAGACTGAGCGGTGCACTCTAGAAATATATGGCCATGTGCGTCAAACTTTTTTTCTCAATAACAAATTAGTATATTTGAAAAAGAAGCTCCGTTGGCTGCGTTGAAATCAAATGGTTTGACCTATTTCTCTAAATTATAATCAAAGGCAAATAATGCAACCAAAATTTATAATGTTATATATGAGCGAAGTCATTTATCTTTCACTGTTTGATAACTATTGCTCTTCACCTCCTCTTACCAAAGCTATTTTCTGTCTGTGTGTGTGTGTGGAACTCCGTAGGTCTATTCTCTGGGAACCTTTCTTTGGATATGGATGGAAGTTCAAAATGGAATATGAGTAGAAGTGGCTTCTGTGGAATGAGAACCAAAAGGGTAAATCATTTTCATAAGGCTCTTGGCCTATAAAGAAATTGAGGTGTCACATTATAATTTTTGCATCGGGAAATACAGGCTTCTAATTTTTTTGAGAGGTTTTTTTAACCTGTTTAATAATCTAATACTGCATGCTTCAATCATCACCTACTTCAAGTTACACTAATGTAATCCTGTCTTTTACTTTCTTTGAAGTTTGATGGCTTCATTGATTTGGATCCATATGATACGTTAGCGCTAAAACTTAAGGGAGACGGGAGGTGCTACATTTCTACTGTGAGTAATAACACCCTGATATAGTGCGATCCACAAGTAGAAGATTTATAGCTATGGTCCATTGAAGTTTGTTAGTAGTCTGAAGCGTGAATCGATCTACAATAGAAAATCCCTTAAATTTTGCCAAAAATTGATTGGAAATCCTTCATTTTTTCTACAGATATATACCGAGAATTGGGTAAATTCTCCAGGACAGCAAGAAGATAACTCGTGGCAGGCATTCGTATACGCCCCTAAGGACGACTGGTATATTGTTAAGGTGATCTCTCTTCATCTCTCCCAGTTTGTTATTTGGATACAAAATCGATTAGTAGGATTAGATCAATACTCGAATTCTCAGACAAAATAGTATATCTTTTCTTACCCATCAAGATCTGCTAAAAACTCGCGACCATCAATGTTAACTATCTATGATTCTCTGATTTGCTAGTCTCTTCTCTAGGACCTTGTCAATTTTAGTCCTAAATTTCGAAAAGATACCATCTAATACTCTCCAATAAACATATGCTTTATCAGATTCCTTTAGCACGATATCTGCCAACATGGAGAGGCAATGTGATTGACGCTACACTAGAGATGAACCCAGCTCGAGTCGTTGGCATGTCTTTATCTGTGAACGCAGAAGGTGGTGTCCCCAATGCTAGGACTGGCCCAGGTTCTTTTCGCATAGAAATCGATTGGATCAAAGCTTTGAGAACAGAGACTTAAACATAAATGAGTAACACAAAGCTACTGTTTTTTTTCTATGGTAATAAGAAAACTTGATTTCTATCTCAGTACTTCAAAAGGTTGTTACATATCTAGTTTACCCTATGATTCTGAACTTATGCTGTTACTAATTGAAGATCATGAATACTGAATCACATCGACGTCCGACGAATCAAAACTGTCTGTCATAATATACCGAATAATTCTTACAGATCGTACAAAATCGAAGGATTCTTATAAAATCCATGAAGATACAACAATACAAAGCATTACATTACATATCATTATTATTTGAATGAGAAAGAGCAATCAGCAGATGTTTGGAGATGACTTATCTAGCCTTCGATTCGCTTCCTTTGCTCATGAATGAGAAGAATGATCTTGGAGCTGCATATGCAGAAAAGATAACATAGACCTCATTCATCAAAGCTTCCAAGAAGATAAAGAGAACTGCTCGATAGCATTTGAAGCTGAAGAAATTGTAATAAAAAACGGTAAACTTACTTTTTACCGAGCTTCCTGACATGTGATCCTCCCTTAGTTTAAAGTTGGATAAAATCCCGGGATGTGGAGATGGTACTGTGACACGAAAGCAGTGTAAAAATGCATCAAAACTACAACGCTATGTACTCAAATCCCCGAAATCTTTAGCTGAACAGAAGATCTTGAGAGGAATATAGCAGCATGTGATTGCTTGGCAGAAGAAAAAAACATATCCTAAAGCATATGAATACCTGATTCATTATCGAATTCGCTGTCATTGAAGTTATCCTCAGAAAGTTGCTGGCCATGAGCATTGAATCCCATCCTAGACTTCCTCAAATCTTCAGACGAGCGATTGGCAATAAGATCACGACCATCTTCAGTATCATCGTCACCCTCAGAAGTGGTAGCCGAGACCCAATCAACAAAGCCCTCAGAGGCACGAGTTTTCCTTCCAAATTTAAGCAACCTCTTAAATCCCCTCGTCACATCTTTGCGCGACGAAGAATGGTTCGAAGACTGCGTTATCAAAGTTGGCTTTTGGGCCATTCCCCACTTTCTTCTCATTCGAGCAGCGTCGTTCTCAATTTGATTCATAGAATGTGAATTCCACGAAGCAACGCTGTCTGCATAAGCTTCGACATCTGAGGTTTCGTGCGTGTAAGAAAAGGGGTGTTGTTGGGCATGTGAAGCCCAAGGGCTTTCGACAGGCCAATCTTGGACAGAGGTTGCTGTAAGGAAACTTTCGCCTGGCAACTGTGTGCCCAACGCCTTTTCCACCCGAGAGAACATTGAAGAATCTCCGTCGCCGTTTTCTGAATCGAGCCTAACTGTTGTTTCTGAAGCGTCTAAAGCCTCGTGGACTTCATCAACTGTGGTCCCAAATTCTTCATCTTCTTCTTCTTCTTCCTCGTATTTGACAGCGCTTGTTATTACTTCATCAGCTGCAGGGGCGAATTCGTCGTTTTCTTCCAAGTTGTTCATGGGCTCGGTTTCAACAGATATCTTCTGCTTCGCTATATTTGCCTGAGAAACATAGCGTGCTCGACTGCCCTTTTTAAGAAAAGTCTTAGCGTTTGCATTCTCAGGAACATCATCATTGAATCCAACCGAAAGAGAAGCACCGTCAGATGAAATCTCTCTGTTTTCGCTCGAATTTGAAGGGCCATGCCTCGTTGCTTGCGATCTTCGTGACCTATTCTCTTCCTCGCCGACGATTTTACTACGTGAATAGTTCCTTGGATGTAAACGAACTGCTTTAATTCCTTCTTGGGGCTGCTTTGCATTTTCTCTTCTCAGGTCAGAGAAGTTGGGAACGGATTGAGCAAGTGGATTCTCGGGCTGTATGGTTCTCCTCTTGCCTGAATTCGCCGAGGGATTTCTTACAGCAGATTTCGGGGCAGGAGCTAATAGGGTTCGAGGGGTCGACAAGGAGGTATTTTTGCTGTTTGATACGTTCTTTTTGCCTCTTACACCTCGAGAAAAACCGTCCATGACAGAAGAGTCATCTAAAGCCTTATCGTCCTGACTAGTATTCTTCTCCAAAGCTTCTTCATCATCCTCACTATCACCGAAGTCTAAACTTTGCTGTCGAAAGGAAACTTTTACGTAGTTGGTTAAAAAAAACAAACTAGGACAAGAAATATAATCCCCAAATCCTAAAAATGCTGATGGTAATAAAAAAACAAGAGAGAAGAGAGCTTTTCTGTTGATCTCTGCATATGAATATCTCTCAAGAGTAATATTAACTATTCATCTACCTGCTCCTTTTTCATGTTAGACCTGCTATTATACGATCTAAGCCTCTCAGCTCGTCGACGGGCACTCGATACTGAATTCTGCAAGTCCAAAGGTCCCGAGAACTTATCCCTCATCTCCGATCGACTCCTTTCGAGGGTATCGTGCATAAACTTCAACCGTGCTTCTTTCTCTGCTCTATTGGAACTCCAATCTTCCCTAAGCTTTGCATCCCTCTTTTGCATATATCGATCGTAGAGTTTTCCTCGAGAGCCCTCTGAAACACTTAGTTCAGAAAAATTCCTAAGCAGAGCATCATTGGAACTTTGGCTGTCAGACTTGTTTGTGAGAGGCGCAGCGTTATTAAGCTTGGTTTTGCTGTTCTCTGACTTGCTTTTATGGGAAGCATAGGACTGCTCCCCAGGTATTCGAAGCTTATGCTCTGCAAAGAGCTTTTCGAGCTCATTAGCTTTCATCTTCAGTTCGTCGTGAAGCTCTTGATTTCCCTTGGGTTGTCTAATTCTCTGAGATTGCTCGGGCGGCGGCGTTGAGAACGAATCAAAACCTTCCCCAGCCTCTGTTATGATTTGATCGTGCAAAACTTTGGGATTCTTACACGGGTCAGTCGATGAACCTTGGCTACTGAAATACTTTTTCTTCAAACCTCGGGAATCTTCAGAAGTTGCAGTAACTGAGACACTTGATAATTTGTCAGAGGCTTGCAGCTCAGACTGTTTGACAACTTCAGTTTCCTTAACTTGTCTCATCTCTTTCCTGTCAGAAGAGAAATCGCCTTCGAAACCTTTGCAGTGGGCGGCGAAAGCTTCTCGAATTTTCGAACCAGAAACACTTTCAGACGCTAAAGACTCTCCTACAGTTGCATGTCTGGGATAATCTTCTCTTCGATTCAAACTCTCAACATGTGTGCTTTCTTTGCTCTTCAATGGCCTATCTCTTTTCAGTGAAGAACCGTGATCCTTGATCTCATCAATCTGTGACGTGGGCTCACTATATTCTCCAAAGCTAAGAGGCATCTTCGATTTCCCCTTATCACCAAATTTAACTGCATTACCTTCACGATTACCACCACTGATCATGCTATTCAACTTATCTTCGAAACTTTCTAGGTTGTACGACATCTTCGAATTACTCTTCCCATGCATTTGGTCTTTCCTCGACTCAGACGTGTTAGAAGAACCCTCTACAGTCCCGCCTTCTTTGACGCTATCAGAACTAGGAATGGCCTTAATCTCTTGCTTAGCAGTCGAGCTCTTTGTCAAATCATCGTTCGAAAACGAAAATTTAGCCTCTTGAGAAATTAGGGACGAGGAAGGAGTAGATAAGGTGCTTTCATCATCCTTCTTATCAGAGCCCAAGTCAAGGCTCATATCGCTCGCACCACTCCACCTCCTTAAAACCGCCTTGTCAGCACCCGCCGACGAAACATCAGACGACATCCTTCGAAGCTCAACCGATTTTACTACAGCGGGCTTTCCTCCCGAACTTTCCTTCTGTTTGTTCTCAAACATGTTTATTCTGTCCTGAACGCTCAGTCTTCGTGTCGACTGATTCGAAGAGCGACTGGGCTCGGTTTGTTCAAGAGTCGGGACATCATCTTTATTATCTTTTTCTGGGATTGCTTCGTTTGTCCTTTTGCCATCATCTCTCTCAACGCTGGATTCTCTACCGAAAGTTCGATGAAGAGATTCTTCGAACGATGGTGGGCCATCATCAATGGACATGTCTGATCCATACGATGATCGAACAGCTCGATCGTCATTGCAAGAACTTCTCAAACTTACGAGGTTGGGCCGTCTTTCGCATAACGTAACAAACTTGGTAGATGCTTCTCTGCGAAATATGCAGCCAACGTCAGAATTTCTTTTTTACTTCAAGGATCATAATCAGCGCTCAGTTACGTAGAAAAGGATGGATTACATTCTGTACTTCTACGTTATTAACTTGTATAAAAAGGGCTGTAAATGAAGCATTTTTCCTCAAAATACTCGAAATATGAGAGTACTTACTTTAGACGATGTGCGCCAAACCTATCAGCAAACATTTGAAGTTCTGAGACGGTATCGATGTTAAAACCAGCAGCAGTTGCACGACCATAGGAAGAAGAAAGGTCTTGCTGAACGGCTGCAAGCCTTACATCGATAGCTCTTAAAAGCTCTTTCCTGTAAGATTTTATCCAAAAATCAAACACATAAAAAATTGAAAATAACAAAGGAGGAAAGTATTATAGCCTGAAGATACAGTAGGGTAAAAATGCATGGAAGAAGATGACATACTTCGTCGCATCATCCGAAGTTGAAGATCCACCTACACCTGCATAATTAAGAGAGATCGTTAAGATAAATTTCAGTTTCTTACATTAAGTTGTTAGCAAGAACGATGGTGTCCGTAGCAATAGCATACAAAGGTCAGCATTATCCAGTTATGTAATGTTAAGGTGTTATGAAGGCATACCTGGTAATTGATCGCCTCCTCCCTGAAATTCAAATCTCGGGTCATTAGAGAGGCGGTGAGCGAAAATTGAATAATATATTGAGTATTTAAAAAAAAAAAAAAACCTGTGAGTAAATCCTCCGAGCTGCTTCCAACTGTGACATCTCAGCATCATAGGTATTGACTAGTTCCAACACTTCGGGTGTGCTAACAAATCGAACAAACCTGAAGACAAAGGAAGATTAACGCTGGGCCACAGTGGCAATAATAATATCGATTTCATCAGCAGTGTAATAACCTCTCAATCGTTCCTTTCGTGAACCATGCTTCAGCGTTTTTTCGTCGCCCAACTTCAAGCTTAACCGTCTGAGAAGCAGAGGCGAACTGTTCTTCAGCAATCTTCAGGTGTGAGACGAAGGGCTTAAGCAGCCCAGAAGCTAGTTTTTCGGTGTTCCCATCACTCGAAACGAATAATTCACATCTGCACGAGTAAAGTAAACTCTTGAGAAGTAAGTATATTTTCCAGGAGAAACTAAACTTCGAACGGTGGCAATATAAACTAAAAAAACACAGAGTGATAGCATTTCCTTACCGTGAGCGTTTGGGCGACAGCTGAAAAACTGCAAAGTCTAGAGGCGCATCGGACTTCATTGTTGCCAGATGGGACTTCTTTCGAAGTGTGTGCTGTCATAAATTTCCGAAAAATTCTCTACGAGCACATATTGGGACTAAGATTGAACTGAAGCAGCTTAACATTTGGAGACCTGAGGATAATAGGACATAAAGCATACAATTACAGATCGAAGTTCATTATATGATGCAAGCTTTGCCCGGAAAATCCAAACTTTCAAGAACAGAAAAATGCACTTCATAATTTACCATATCGAAACACCCAGAAATCATACTATTCAAAGAAAAAGAAACATCAGATCTGACTAATCAAAAGCAGAATCGAAATGCTAAACAACTACACACTTCACACATGTAGCCTTAGATCAGTCAAAGCTAAGAAAAATCACAGATAAGCTCAATCCCAGCTACTAATACCATTCATCAGCTAAATTACACCGCAAAAAAACAATAAAGAAGAAAGAAAAGGCAAAACCCACTTCGAATCTATGTTAGCTCAACATCTCCAAAATTAAAAACCCACCCAAACTAATGCTAAGATCCCCAATTCTCGACCGCTGCAATCGAGCTCAAAAGCCAAGTTCTTGATAAAAAGATCGCTTCACTTCAAAGGGTTTGAAAGGGTTTTCATCAAATCCCAGATGAATGCAGCAATACAAATACAATGCATATAAATCTCGCTTAAACTACAGAGAAAGAGATAGTATATAATCGAAGTGTATATATGTGTATGTATAGATAGAGAAAGTGGTGGGAGAGTGGATGATGAAGAATTGGGAGGAGTGTGGTGATTTGGTGCTCTGTTATTGAGACAAGAAAGAAAATTTTTCTTTTTTTTTTTCAAGTAATACTTTTGCTTTACTTTTGTTGTTTGCTGTTTGAAATATTGTTTAAAATATGTTTAGTTTTAGTTCAATCTTTGTCCCACACTTGATATTTGCTTTAATGTGAATGACGCAGATACCCCTCGTTCGGTGGAATTCTTAAAATTCAATAAATTTGAAATTTTCCTATTTAGGTAATAATTTCCACGAGTTTCCAACTGCTTTTTTTCTGCTATTTTGACCTTTTTCATTTATTTATTAATTCTTTTACGGGGTAACTTCCATTAAATCCCCCTCTCCCTATTTTCTTACACATAACTCCCCATTCCATATAATTTATTAACAAACTCCCTAAATCAAAACAATCTTACACATAACTCCCCATGGACGATTTTACCCCTATATTTTTGTAGTACCAATATACGTATGTTTGTAGTACCTCATGGACGATTTTGCCCCCTATTAAATTCCAGCCCCCCAGCCCAACTTGTAGTACCAATATACGCATGTTTGTAGTACCAATATGTAGATGTTAGACGTACCATCCCGTGAGCCCATAAACGATTTTTATAGTACCAATATACAAATGTTTGTGGTACCAAAAAACTTGTCAACACTCACGGACCACCCTTACCCAAAATTGTAGTACCAATATACGTATGTTTGTAGTACCAATATATAGATGTTCGCCGTACCATCCCGTGAGCCCATGGATGATTTTTGTAGTACCAATATATAGATGTTCGTGGTACCGTATTATATGCTATTGTGGTACCAAGATTAGGTTACTCGTAGTACCAATATCTACGGTAACCGTCACGACAATAGGGTAGGAGTTGCGATAGTTAAGCAAATGGGACATAAAAGGTACTACAAATAACCTACGCATGGTACTACATTATCTCACGGAATGGTACCACGGTATGGTACCACGAACATCTATATATAGGTACTACAAGAATACGTATATTGGTACTACATGTTTTGGATAGGGGTCAGTGGGTACAATTTTAGGGTAGGGGTTGCGAAAGCAAATGGTACGAAAAAGGTACTACAAATAACCTACGTATGGTACTACATTATCTCACGGAATGGTACCATGATATGGTACAACGAACATCTATACATTGCTACTACAAGAATACGTATATTGGTACTACAAATTTTTGTAGTACCAATATATAGATGTTCGTGATACCGTATTATATGCTAGTGTGGTACCAAGATTAGGTTACTCGTAGTACCAATATCTACGGTTACCGTCACGACAATAGGGTAGGAGTTGCGATAGTTAAGCAAATGGGACAGAAAAGGTACTACAAATAACCTTCGCATGGTACTACATTATCTCACGGAATGGTACCACGGTATGGTACCACGAACATCTATACATTGGTACTACAAGAATACGTATATTGGTACTACAAATTTTGGGTAGGGTCAGTGGTACAATTTTAGGGTAGGGGTTGCGACAGTTAAGCAAATGGTACGAAAAAGGTACTACAAATAACCTATGCATGGTACTACATTATCTCACGGAATGGTACCACGGTATGGTACTACGAACATCTATACATTGGTACTACAAGAATACGTATATTGGTACTACAAATTTTGGGTAGGGGTCCGTGGGTGTTGACAGGTTTTTTGGTAATATTGTTGTTTTTATAAGGCTAAAATCGTCCATTAGGGAGTTATGTGATATAAAAGTTTGAAATGGGGAGTTTGATGATAAATGAATGGGAAGGGGGGAGTTAGTTGATAAATAGTTTGGGATTAGGGAGTTATGTGTAGATTTCTCTTCTTTTACGGTATGTATTTTGATAATACATTTTTACGGATGTATTCAAATTATATAATAATCTAAATCAAATTCAAATGCCGTGGCACATACGGATCACCACCAAACCCATTTTAGATCTTATAATGTTCGATTTCTACCTGCATTTGTAGATTATGATGCCTACGTACTTCAACTAATAGAATAAATATTACGACCAAATGTTTAATATCGAAGAATTTTCATTAATTCGATTTTAATGTTTTCGTGGCCCATCAATCGAATGGTCGGTAGTTTTATGGGACGTTTCATTTATTATATTTCCAATAGTATAGTCAAAATATTTTTAAAAATGTCATCATATTGCTTATAATGCTCTACAAATTCTCTAAATGCTAATAAACATGATAGTTGAATTGTTTATTTTTTTTACTACTTAGATCCAACTTATAATTATTTCACTATTTTATTTATACATATAATGAATCACAATATGCTAAAATATAGAAAAAAAAATTCATATTCACACACACATGCCACCGTAGTCCCCACACTCCAATTAAATTCAGTCCGAAGCTTATTTAAACCTAATTTTGGCTATATAAAAATCACTGGCTATATATATCGTCTAAAGTTCACGCAGATTATGATAACTAATCAATTAATTATCGAATCCTTAACCTCCATTTCTTAACTCGACCACTTGACTTATCCATTAGGGACCAACTTAAACGGTTACTTGTCCATGGGTGGAGAGATAACAAAGCCCTAATTTATTCGGCCCATCTTATGGCCCATTCAAGGCCCATATTTTCTGGGCAGCGGCCCATGTCTCCTTTTTTTTTGTCCTGGAACTGAAAACAGAAAACTGACATGCAACGTTGTGGTGTCTGATTGTTTTGCTTCTATGAGGAAAGAAAACGACAGTGATCCATCTATTCACACAGACACATACGTTTCACTATGAAAAAAGACAATGATAGTTCTTCCCAACAGGTGTAATTTCTTGAATGCGTCGGCGGAGGGATAATAACGATGAAGAAGAAATAGAAAAAAAAAAAATTATGACATCGTAGCAGCTCGAGCTTGTCCTCTCATTTGCCACAATCTTGTCTTTAAAAGCAGCTAAAGGTGAGCTTTTTCTTTTGCTTGACGAACTGAGTAAACCTTAAGGCTTAAAGTGCTCTTACTCTTCTTTTCTTTCACGATTTAACCTCGCAAGGAAAACTGCTACTGAATGCTTTCTATCCGATGCTCTATGACTCAAAATTAGTTCTTGAATATGCAAAGATATGGTATTGCTTAGTTTCAGGTGATTGATTGATTTCTTGTTGAGCTGTTAATCTTGCTTGATGATTAATTTTCAGACATATTCGAAGAAATCAGAGGCGAAAAACATGGCGATCGAACCAATAAACGTAGGCGAATTTCAAGAACTCGCAAGGTTAGCCCTTCCAAAGATGTTCTACGAACACGTCGCCGGCGGAGCAGAAGATGAACACACTCTTGAAGAAAATATCAAGGCATTTCATAGGATCACGTAATAATAATAATAATAAACTGCCAAATCATTATTCTATTACATTCATTCTTTCTGTCGCCTAATCGAATAGCATTTTTTATCGCAGAATTCGTCCCAGAATATTGGTAGACGTAAGCAGCATAAATCTCTCTACGACGATCTTAGGTTATAAAACTTCCGCCCCGATAATGATCGCCCCCACGGCCAGGCACAAAGATGCTCATATCGAAGGTTTTTATTACATAACATTAATCCAAATTTATTCGCCTGTTTGAGAGAAATTTGCGCATTCTTTTCAGGAGAAGTTGCGACTGCTAAAGCTTCGGCCTCATCAAACGTTATAATGGTACGTATATTTCTCGAAGAAAGAAAACGTAGATAGGTTGAAAATTTGCATCTTTTTTTATATTAGGTGCTATCGTTCATGTCGACGTGTACATTGGAGGTAGTTGCTTCGAGCGTCGACGCAGTTCGATTCTTTCAGCTATACGTAAGATTTTTCTTTCGATAAAGTTCGCATAAGCATTCGATTCTCTTACGCTTTTTGACACAAAAAAAAGCAGATGTATAAAAGGCGCGAAGTATCAGCTATAATGGCGCAAAGAGCTGAGAAGAATGGATTTAAGGCGATTGTGCTCACCGCTGATACTCCTCGACTGGGCCGAAGAGAGGCTGATATCAGAAATAGGTGAAAAACTTTTCTATCTTTTTTGTGTTCTTTCTTTTCGTTTCGAGTCCTTTCTATGATTATGTTTGAAACTGTTGAAAATGGATTCTTTTTACGGTCTTTCATTCGTAGGATGATTGCGCCTCCATTGAAGAACTTCGAAGGGCTCGTGTCAGCATCAGAACTCGTCGCCGTAATTTACTTTATTTATAGAACTGTTGGTTGTCAAACTCACGTCCAATCAGATAAATCGAAGATGTTGGTCAGCTATATAAACTTGTGGGCGAACTACTTCTATTGTCAATTGTTTTTAGAGATGAACCCCACAAGTTTATATGGACTTTAGCTTGTGCTGGAATTAGGAAAAAAAATCCTTGCAAGAAATTTTTTCTATTCTAAGCAATTTATGTTGGGGTGCGAAATGTAATAACGATTCTTTTTTCGTCTAGAAAAAGGGCTCGAACATCGAATCATTCGTATCATCGACGTTCGATTCTTCGTTTTCGTGGAAGGACATAGCATGGTTGAAGTCCATTACAAGCTTGCCTATACTCATTAAGGGCGTCCTCACCGCAGAAGACGGTAATAAACTACATGTCTTTTTTTTTCGACAAAAATTGCGACGATTTTTTTTAATTTTTTTCTTATACAGCGCTGAAGGCTGTAGAGTCGGGCGTAGAAGGGATCATCGTCTCGAACCACGGTGCACGCCAGTTGGACTATAGCCCGGCAACCATAACCGTCCTAGAGGAGGTTATAACTACCTCCTCATTATTGCGCTTTGCCCCTTCTACATAGCGGAAGTTACAATTCGGTCCAATTTGTCAGGTGGTCAGGGCGGTGCAAGGGAAGATTCCCGTCATCTTCGACGGAGGAGTGAGGCGAGGCACAGATATATTCAAGGCCTTGGCTCTCGGGGCACAAGCTGTGATGGTAATAAATTTTGGGTTAATTATTTTTTTCCCTCCTGTAATTTAGAGGGGGTGACGTTATAGGGAAATAAAATTTAAAGGGGACATTATACGTGCAGCAACTTTCGAAAATAAACAGTTTAGGGACAGTATGCAATGGAAATCTTAAATTTCGTCCCAAATTTGCTAGCTTTTGAAAGTTACTGCCCGCATAAAGTTGCCCCCGGCCCAAAAAAAAAATCACCGGAACCCGAGAATTTTGGGCAATCTAAAGTTGTGTCGCATAACGTCTCTAAATCGCTTAATTGTAGAAGTTATTATTCGTATAACATCGCATCCTAAATTCGATATCCCTATAACGTCACCCCTAAATTACAGGACGAAAAGAATTCATTTCCATTTCTACACGTTCAAAAGTCAGTTTCTTCGATTGTTCTGAGAAACATTTTTTTCTTTTGAGAAAAGATTGGCAGGCCGATTATTTACGGCTTGGCTACGAAGGGCGAATGCGGGGTCAGGCGAGTGATCGAAATACTAAAGGATGAGCTTGAGATAACAATGGCACTTGCAGGTTGTGGCTCATTGAAGGATATAAAGAGGTCTCATGTCAAAACTCATACCAAATTAAACTGCTGTCTCTAATTAGGATGATGGCCTCTAGTTTTCAGACTCAATATTACTTTCATATAACATAAAAACTAAGGTGCTTGGTGGCTCAATAAATAATAAAGTAAAGCTGTGTATGCACACACACTGATTATCTTTGTGCCTGTTTAAAAATTAAAGCAAAAAGAATCAATATATAAAACGGATAAGAATAATTATCTATACTCTTTTATAAGATCATCTGCAACCAATACAAATAATCATACGCAAATATAAAAATAATACTATCACCAACACTCAAACGCAAACCCAAAATGAGTTTTATGTCATTCTCTTTCCTATAAATGCATACATGCGCTTTCATTTAACACCAACGCACAAGTTTTTATCTCTCGCAAAGCAAATCATATTAAATTTTGCAATTAACTTTTATTACATATTTTACTAGAATTAGCTTTTTATTATTTATTTAATTGTTTTTATTAATATACCACATGAATAATGTTCAAATTGTAAATAAAATATTTATTACAAATTTTTAAGAAAATATCATTTATTTATTATGTTGGAAAAATTGAAAATTGTAACATATGTGGGTCGTATTGAAAAATTATAAAAGTTTATGCGAAAGAGAATATTGCAAAAATATCTTTTGAGTTTGTGAATGAGTTTAATGGTTGGTGGAGAATTACCGCATTTTGAGTTTGAGGATGTGTTTCCGATTGAGAATGAGTTTTTCGGTTGGAGATGGCCTTAGAGGGTGCAGGGTTGGTAAAAACTGTAAATTGATCAGTCAAATAAGATTTTTCTATATTAATTACTATTAAAAATTGAAAAATAACTCTCCCATTCTATTTTTAGTATATCACTTATCAAATTAATCAATAATTACTTTTATTTTGCTGCACACACACACATACACATAGGTGTGCTAAAAGTACTAGACATTAATTAACAAAGTGTTTAATTAAATAATGAGAGTAATGGACTAGTTTTGCTTTATCTATTCATATATTGATTTCGAAATGTCATGTAACTTTACTTTCCTCATTAGAGTATATATTGGTAAAACTTTTAATCTTCATTCGTCATATCATCATTCATAGATTTATTCGGCCCATATTACGGCCCATTTCAAGCCCATATTTTCTGGGCCAGCGGCCCATATCTCCCTTTATTTTGTCCAGGAACTGAAAACAGAAAACTGAAACTATGTTTATCCATGACCTTCACAACCGGTCATGAGAATAAAATATTAATTTCTCTCTCCTCTACATTCACAACCTACACCTCAACAATTTTCATACTTTATCAACAACCCAGCACAACCTATAATATTTATTTTTATAATTATTTTTAGTAGTATTTGATGTTTGAAAATAGATTACATTATATGATATAAAATTTAGATATTTTGGTTATTGGAGATAGAAAAATAATATGAATTATGATATACTATAGAATGTAATAGAGAAATAGATAATTTGAAATTGTGACTTAAAATGTAGCAATATTAGTCTCTATTTGTAGAGAAAAAAAAATCATACATTTTAGTAAAAAATTAAAATAAAATTTTAATAGATACTTAAATGTACCATAAAAATCAATAAAAACCACAAAAAAAATTTTGAAAACTGTGCGCAACCGGTTGGTGCACCAGGTTGGTCCACCAACCGGGTTGTGGGAGGTTGTGGAAAATATTTACTTGTTTGATTTATTTTATTTAATTATATTGCATAACCGGTTGTTCGGGTCATTCATAAACATAGTCCGACAAGCAACGTTGTGGCGTGTGTTGAACTGATTTGCTTCTATGAAGAAAGAAAACGACAGTGATCCATCTATTCACACACACAGAATAGTTTAGTTTCACTATGAAAAAAAAAAGACAATGATAGTCCTCCCCACAGCTGTAATTTCTTGAATGCGTCGGAGGGATAATAACGATGAAGAAGAAATAGAAAAAAAAAAATTATGACATCGTAGCAGTGATTTTCTTCCCTCGAGCTTATCCTCTCATTTGCCACAATCTTGTCTTTAAAAGAGGTTTTCCCCCATTTTTTCTATCCCAATATATGCACTAAAGGTGAGCTTTTTCTTTTGCTTGATGAACTGATCAGTAACCCTTAAGGCTTAAAGTGCTCTTACTCTTCTTTTCTTTCACGATTTAACCTCGTAAAAAAAAAACTGCTTCTGAATGCTTTCTATCCGATGCTCTATGACTCAAAATTAGTTCTTGAATATGCAAAGATATGGTATTGCTTAGTTTCAGGTGATTGATTGATTTCTTGTTGAGCTGTTCTTCTTGCTTGATGATTAATTTTCAGACATATTCGAAGAAATCAGAGGCGAAAAACATGGCGATCGACCCAATAAACGTAGGCGAATTTCAAGAACTCGCAAGGTTAGCCCTTCCAAAGATGTTCTACGACTACTTCGCCGGTGGAGCAGAAGATGAACACACTCTTGAAGAAAATGTCAAGGCATTTCATAGGATCGCGTAATAATAATAATAAACTCTATCACGTTATTTTCTTTCTTTCGCCTAATCGAATAGCATTTTTTATCGCAGAATTCGTCCCAGAATATTGGTAGACGTAAGCAACATAAATCTCTCTACGACGATCTTAGGTTATAAAACCTCCGCCCCGGTAATGATCGCCCCCACGGGCATGCACAAAGCTGCTCATATCGAAGGTTTTTGTTACATAACAATCCAAATTTATTCGCCCGTTTGAGATGTTATCGAGAAATTTGCGCATTTGTTTTCAGGGGAAGTTGCGACTGCTAAAGCTTCGGCCTCATCAAACGTTATAATGGTACGTATTTTTCTCGAAGACAAAAACAGTACGGTAGATTTAAAATTGCGTCGTCCTTTATATTAGGTGTTATCGTTCATGTCGACGTGTACATTGGAGGAAGTTGCTTCGAGCGTCGACGCAGTTCGATTCTTTCAGCTATACGTAAGATTTTTCTTTCCATAAAGTTCGCATAAGCATTCGATTCTCTTACGCTTTTTGACACAAAAAAAAAAGCAGATGTATAAAAGGCGCGAAGTATCAGCTATAATGGCGCAAAGAGCTGAGAAGAATGGATTTAAGGCGATTGTGCTCACCGCTGATACTCCTCGACTGGGCCGAAGAGAGGCTGATATCAGAAATAGGTGAAAAACTTTTCTATCTTTTTTGTGTTCTTTCTTTTCGTTTCGAGTCCTTTCTATGATTATGTTTGAAACTGTTGAAAATGGATTCTTTTTACGGTCTTTCATTCGTAGGATGATTGCGCCTCCATTGAAGAACTTCGAAGGGCTCGTGTCAGCATCAGAACTCGTCGCCGTAAATTTTTATCGATTGAACTTTTTTCTATTCTAATCAATTTATGTTGTGGGGCGAAATGTATCGACGTTTCGTTTTCGTGTAGGAAAAGGGGTCGAACATCGAATCTTTCGTATCATCAACGTTCGATTCTTCATTTTCGTGGAAGGACATAGCATGGTTGAAGTCCATTACAAGCTTGCCTATACTCATCAAGGGCGTCCTCACAGCAGAAGACGGTAATAAAATGACACGACCTTTTTTTCGATCAAAATTGCGACGGTTTTTTATTTTCTTATACAGCGCTGAAGGCTGTGGAGTCGGGCGTAGAAGGGATCATCGTTTCGAACCACGGCGCACGACAGCTGGACTATAGCCCGGCGACCATAACCGTCCTAGAGGAGGTTATAACTACCTCCTTATTATTGAGCTTTGCCCCTTCTACATAGCGGAAATTACGATTCGGTCCAATTTGTCAGGTGGTCGGGACGGTGCAAGGGAAGATTCCCGTCCTCTTCGACGGAGGAGTGAGGCGAGGCACAGATATATTCAAGGCCTTGGCTCTCGGGGCACGAGCTGTGATGGTAATAAATTTTGGGTTAATTATTTTGTTCCGTCCTGTAATTTAGAGGGGGTGGCGTCATAGGGAAATAAAATTTAAAGGGTGACATTATACGTGCAACAACTTTCGAAATTAAACAGTTTAGGGATAGTATGCGATGGAAATCTTAAATTTCGACCCAAAATTGCTAGCTTTTGAAAGTTATTGTCCGCATAATGGCCCGCCCAAAAAAAAAAAAAAACAATCACCGGAACACTAGAATTTGGGGGAATCTAAAGTTCTGTCCCATAACGTTTCTAAATTGCTTAATTTTAAAAGTTAGTATTCGTATCACACCTAAATTCGATATCCCTATGATGTCACCCCCCAAAATTACAGGACAAAAAGAATTCATTTCCATTTCAAAAGGCAGCTTTCGTTATTCTTCTGAGAAAAAACATTTTATTGTTATTTTTTTTTATAAAAAGATTGGCAGGCCGATTATTTACGGGTTGGCTGCGAAGGGCGAAGGCGGGGTTAGGCAGGTGATCGAAATGCTAAAGGATGAGCTTGAGATAACAATGGCACTTGCCGGTTGTGGCTCATTGAAGGATATAAAGAGATCCCATGTCAAAACTCATACCAAATTAAACTGCAGTCTCTAATTAGGATGATGCCTTCTAGTTTTCAGACATAATATTACTTGGGAGTTACTATTCACCGCCCTCTTTTTACTTGTTACCGCCCCCCTAAAGGGATGGTAAAAGACATTTTTACCCTTATGATATTTAAATTAATTTAAAAAGAGAAAACAATAAAGATTTCTATTTAAAGTCATTTTCCACACAACACTTTACAAATCTTATATCAAAATCAAACTAAAAACAAAGAAAATACTGAAATCGCAATGGATCGCCGACAGGGACATGGAAAGGAAAAGGGTCTGTTATCGCGACTGGTAAGCAAATTGTCGTAAAAATCAATAGTACGTAGATGAATTATCGAAACGGGTCGTAATTGTTTGAAAAAACGGCCGATCGAACGCGATTTAGGGTCGGATTTCAGCACCGACCGAAACACAATTTCGGTCGGCACAGTGCACGACCGAAACATGGACTCGGTCATGCACTGGGCCGACCGAAATCATGATTCGGCCGTGCCTATGCCGACCGAAATCATGTTTCGGTCGTTGTTGTCCCGACCGAGATCTCGATTCGGTCTTGGTACACACGACCGAAATCATGTTTCGGTCGGGGCAACAACGACCGAAATCATGTTTCGGTCGTGCTAGTGCCGACCGAAATTATATTTCGGTCATTTTTTTTTAAAAAATATGTTTTTATTTGCAGACCAGGGATGGGAAGTCCCTACTCGGAGGGAGCAGTAGATCCCCTCCGTTGGAGGGATTTGGAGAGCGTCACACGAGGACGCGAGGCGTTGACGCATCCGTTCGTAGAGAACGGGAGGAGAGGCGGCAGCGAGCGGCTGCTTCTCAGTCCGTACATGCGGATTACGATCCGCTTGCGGATCATGGTGTGGAGGATGATGCAGCATCGTTTTTTATGACATCCGACGACGATGTCGTACCGGCCTCCTCAGGTTATTTTCTTCTCCTCTATAAACTGACTTAAGATGTCGTGTATTAATAAACGATAAATAAGTTAAATTTATTTTTGCATTATTCGTGAATAATGAAATAGGGAGCAAGCGCTCCAGGGTCGTAGATGACGATTCCTGGAGGGTGCAGGGGCCACAGCCTGGTGGTTCATATGATGACGATGTGATCCCTAGTTATCTGGGGCACATCGCGCCCCGCATCTGGCTGTGTGATGAGGAGAGGCCCCTGCTGAAGTGCGAGCAGCGGGCGTTAGTGCTTCGATCGCTTAAGCAGTGGTACTCCCAGTTCCCGCCGGAGACGCGGAGCCAGATCGATGGCACGGGGCTTAGGCACCTCACAGATGACATGGTGGGTCACTTGGACCAGCCTCTTCTGTGCGCTTTTGTGGAGCGCTGGCATCCAGACACGAACACCTTCCACATGCCATTTGGGGAGATGACGATCATGCTCCACGACGTCGAGCACATCCTCGGATTATCGATCGAGGGCGCGACGGTGTCGGGCACTCCAGACGGAGCCGATGGGCAGATCGCGGCGAGGAAGATTATGGGCATCTCCGCGGACGCGCTCAGGGATTCTTGGAGAGGCGGTGGGCTTGCGATTAAGGACGTGATGCAGCGAATGCGGGGTGGTCGGCCGGTGGGGTTTCAGGCCATCGCTTGGCTGTGGATTCTATTGGGGTCGACGCTGTTCGTCGATAAGAGCGGGAACCGTGTGAAGTCGGACATCATGCACGAGTTTTACCGCTCGTTGCCCTCTGCTAGTGGGTACTCGTGGGGTTTGGCCGCTCTCGCATACCTATATCGCCAGCTTGGCATGGCAAGCAGGGCGGATGCGAGGGGATTAGCTGGGTGCCTCTCATTACTACAGGCGTGGATCTACGAGTACTTTTCATGCTTCCGCCCACACCGTCTCCCACATCATGTGGAGCCTGGCCAGGCACGATCACGCATGTGGTCTGTATCTCAGCACGAGAGGACGGTCCACCGCTTGATTGATATCCGCCGTCAGATAGACGTCATGACGGCAGGCGAGGTATCTTCACAATGTCTTATCTATATTGACGACAATTATTTAAAAATTTTGAACATGTTATCAGGTTGCCTGGCTGCCGTACGGTCCCGATCCAGCGTCGCAGCAGATGAGGATGCTTTTCGTGGGATGGGTTATCTATCGCGATATCGTTGAGTCATACTCGCCCTCGAGAGTGTTGCGCCAGCTGGGTACGTGCAGGTCATCCCGCCGCCGATGAGTCAGCCACGGAAGGCGGTCATGCCAGCTGACCCGAAATGGTATAAGGTTGTTCATTCTGCCGATGCAGCTGAACAGGCTTGGCGTCAGTTCCCGTATGCCTACATCCTCAACCTCTCGTACATCCCGTGCCGCCGCGGAGTACCTTGGTGAAACCGTGCCAGGGTACATGGATTGGTATGCGCGGCATTCTCATCCTCGCCTGCTTTCGACGGAGCAGGGATCCTCATCGGCAGGCATACCCCCGCGCAGCCACGCCGACTACGTACGTCATTTAATCGTTGAGCCCTACTTTTTATTTTTATATGTTTAATCGTACGTATTATTGCTATGTACAGTGGTACAGCACGATGTACAGCTTGAGTACCGATATGCTAGCCAGTATGCAACTTGACGGCTCGACGCGTACGGACGAGTTCCGAGACAGGCTGGACGACGTCAACGACCGGTGGCGCCAGGCCCCTTGACGTGTAGCTATTGTTTTTTTATTTTTCGTTTATTGTATCGGACGAATTTTATATATGTTTTGAATATTTGTTTGCATATTAAATAATCAAATAAATAATCCAATTAGAGTAATCCTATTAAATAATCCTATTGAATAATCCTATTAAATAATTCTATTAAATAATCAAAATAAATAATCCAATTAAATAATCCAATTAAATAATCATATTAAATAATCCAATTAAATAATCCTATTAAATAATCATATTAAATAATCCTATTAAATAATCCAATTAAATAATGCAAATAGATAATCCTATTAAATAATCCTATTAAATAATCCAATTAAATAATCCTATTAAATAATCCTATTAAATAATTCTATTAAATAATCAAAATAAATAATCCAATTAAATAATCCTATTAAATAATCCAATTAAATAATCATATTAAATAATCCTATTAAATAATCCAAATAGATAATCCTATTAAATAACCCTATTAAATAATCCAATTAAATAATCCTATTAATAATCCAATTAAATAATACAATTAAATATTCCAATTAAATAATCCAAATAAAACAGTCAACAGCTAAAAATTACTATGTTGCATTAGGTGAATCCAGTGAGCGAATCGACTCTGATATCTGATCTCCCAACCGTCAACTCGATCACTACGATACGTGAACCACCACGGATGTAAGGTGGCATAGGAAAATCTGGAGTCAAATTAAGTCTGATGTAATGCTGATAATCATTCCCAAGGTGCGCCATGACGATCGTACGGGTCGGTCCACGAGCAGTCCGACCGGCACGCAGCGGCAATATTGTGTTCGAAAACGCGTTGATGTTCCTCCCATTGCCGTACCCGTATAGGACAATTACAGCGTTCCAAATAGTCGCCACAACCCACAGATCACACGGTGTCATCATCCAGTGGTTCGCTCCACAAGGGCCCCCATCCCAGCGTATACGATCCAACGCAGTTTCAAGTGAATCACCATAGTACAGTGCCGAGTAGCGACTCATGGGCCGCGAGTTCGTTCGCGACGTTATTCCTGCTGGTGATCCATTCCTCCTCGTCATCGTAAACATGGGACGCGACCACGCGAAATCCACAGTTGCCGTCAGCCACCACATTCTTATAGGTAACTATATACGGATGGATGACTGATGTTACGTGGTTGGCCAACTGGGTGTGGGAGAAGTCCGCTTCACCTGTAGAACGCTATTTTCAGGATTAAATGTGCACCCGTGTTTGAACAAATTTACGATTAAGAGATAGTATTACCTGTCTCCGTAGTAGATCGAGACCGCTTCACAGACGAGGATGACGTGCGACCCTGACTGCTACGACTGGTACTGTTGCGCCCTCCGCTGTGTCCACCCCTTGGGATTGAGTACTCCCAAGCACTTCGATCCCGCTTCGTCGAGTTTTTCTTCTTCGGCCGACCTTTTACAGACGTCTTAACATCAGGCTCATTCCACTCACGGGCGTCGGGGTACAGGTGTTCGTGGACGACTCGATGGAGGTCACGCATAACGGCGGTATCACGGGTTTCTGCCTCACGCACGAGGTCGTATAAGTAATCCCGATCAGAAATACCGGGAATTACTCCATCGTCGATCGTGAGTGTCCTCCAGAAGTCGTGCAAGCACTCTGCAGCAACTGGGTAGTTGTTGTCGACACATTGCTGGAGCTCGCACGCACATGGGAGATGGTGGGTACGTCGTACCACACATCCGCACGCGGAGTACACCTCATCCGACAACTCTTTGGCACGAATCAACTCAGTTCCCATTATAGATATTGAATAGTGTGAAACTCTGTACAATATCGTGTGGAATGGAAATCCTGAGTTCCCAATAGGTCGTTTCGAGCGGGACTCCTCCAATGCCTGCATGTCAACAGAAAACAATTATTAGATAAGTATTTCGTTTGACACGTAATAATAATTAATTTACCTTTCTTATGCGATTCAGTTGGTTCTGAATCTGGTCGTGCACCTTCACCCACACGGTGTCAAGAGATCCAGTGGCCGAGTTCAGCCATTGCTTCAGCTCGCTGTGAGCACTCTCCACACGACATGTAGTGGTGTTCCCGAAATGAATCACCTGGTTCGTCCAAGCTTTGGCGAACTTCTCCTTATGCACCAACCATGTCTGCTCAACGTACTTGACGATAGCGAAGTCGGCTACCCAACGCAGACGCATGTCAGTCACTGCCAGCTCGTACGCGTCTATCGTCGGAGCTTTCATGACTGCTTTCCAGGCCTTATGCGTGAAGTGAGCTGCTGTCTTTTTGTTCTTCCCCGTCGTCCAATAAACTTTGTTCTCCACGTCCTTATAGATATGCCACGTGCACAACATATGGTGAGAATCCGGAAATACTTCCTGTACGGGTCGAAGAAGGCCCAACTCACGATCAGTCACAATCGCCGAAGGGTAGACACCTGGCCCCAGAATATCCCGAAGGGACTGCAACACCCACTCATAACTTCTCTCCGTCCCGTCCTCCATAATGGCAAACCCACAAAGGAAGTTTTGATTACAGGGAGTCATCCCTATAATCTCAACTAGAGGCATCTTGTACCTGTTGGTCTTGTACGTAGAATCGATCCCAATGAAGTACGGATACGTCCTCACCAGTGCAAGTGAGTCCGGGTGTGCGAGAAAAACATGCGTCAGCGCATTGGTCTCGTCGTCTCCCAGGGCTTGAACATAATATCCGGCGTGTCTGGCCTGGTGCATCAACTGGCTCACCACGTCTCGGCCTTCAGAATTGTCTTTCTTCAAACGATCTCTGTAATTATATATGTGCTTGATTGTCGCGTTATCTTCTGCGTGTCGAGCCCTCATCGCCGAGAGGATATGAGCTGGTTTCGCCTGCGCAATAGTCATTTCCTCTACTACCTTCATTGCCTGGCGACTTAACCCACTAGTCTGGCGGTGTCCCTCGGGATACTGTATCAGAGGGTGATTGTGCGTGGATTTCTCAGGTGGGTCCGTACGAATGTACCATTCCCTAGTCATTGGATCCTCCTGAGCTATGACTAGAAAAGGACACCTGCACTTGTTTGACTTCGAAACCCTCTCCAATTCGTCCTCGTTGCCTCTATAACGTTCTCCGCGAGAACATCTAATGTGTTTTTTTGTACCGCATTTCTTATGCGACGAAATAATTACCTCGAAACCCAGAGCAATAACGATGCCTTTCGCCCAGTTAATTGCTTCCACGTCGGTCTCAAATCGACCTCCTACGCGAAAATGCTCACTGTAGTCTACCCCGTCGCCGATCTCATCGTCTGAAAAAAAAAATTATTACGCACCGAAATACAATTTCGGCTACTTTAAGCACCGACCGAAATCGTCTTTCGGTCGGCACAGTTACGACCGAAACAAGATTTCGATCGGGACATTTACGACCGAAATACGATTTCGGTCGGGACAGCTCCGACTGAAACACAACTTCGGTTGGTTCAGTCCCGACCGAAACATGATCTCGGTCGTAACAGTCCCCACCAAAAAAAAATTTCGATCACCTCAAGGCACGATCGAAGTTATTTTTCGGTCGGGCCTTGAGGTGATCGAAATTGTGTTTCGGTCAGGACTTTTCCGGTCGAAATTATGTTTCGGTCGGGAATTTTTTGGATCGATTCCGAATCAAGTTCGATGATTCATCTATGTACGAACGAATTTTACGAGAATTTGCTTACCATTCGTGCGAATAGACCCTTTTCCCTTTCGTCGATCCATTGCGATTTGAACGTTTTTTTTTGTTTTGTTTGAGTCTGATTTGAATGTTTGATTGCGATATGAAAATTTTGTCTGGAAATGGATTTTAAATAAAAAAAATTTATTCAAAGGGCAAAATTGTCTTTTCTCAGCCCTTTAGGGGGCGGTGACTACGAAAAAGGGAGCGGTGAATAGCAATCCAGTATTACTTTCATATACATAAAAACTAAGGTGTTTGGTGGCTCAACAAATAGTAAAGTAAAGCTATGTATGCACACACGGATTATCTTTGTTACTGTATACAAATTAAAGCAAAAAGATTCTAAAAATATATAACGCGGAAGGAAATAATTATATATGCTTTATCAAGAGCTTAGGGTGGATGAAAATTGTAATGTTAATTTAATAATAAGATTTTTCTACATTAATAACTATTAAAAATAAAAAATAACTTCCTCACTCTATTTTTATTATATTATTTATCAATTAATAATTACTACACTAGTACATTAAAAAAGTCATTTTAGGAGGGAAGAGTATCAATGACTAATCGTAACGTTGTAAGATTTCGTAATAATAACTAATCTTCAACAATCAATGACTTTTGGTCAAAGCCCAAGAGTTCTTTCATAAGACGGAAACATTCAAAAGCCCAATCCAACTAAAAAAAAAAAAATCATCCACAAACAATTACCAACACAATAAGAAATACATTAAATTATAGTATATACTACTTGTTATTTAAACACTTCCAAGAACTTAGTTTTGAAATAATCTCCTAACAAGCCTTTATTATTGTTATCAGTAATTTGAGTGTTTCGGATTATATGAAGTGATAGCCAATAGATATTGTTGATTTAAGTATTTCTAAGGAATCAAATAAATCTTGAGGATAATATTGATTGGTAATATCTCCTTGTAATGTGGGACAAGGGAACAAATAATTGAGAATTTAGGTGCGTATAATACATTGCATAAGTGCTTATTGCATATTTTCTTATAATCTTAATAACATTAGTCGTTGGATCTTACAAGTTGCTGGGAAGTGCAAATCTTGCCAATTATATGTCAGGTAGTCGAATATATATTATATATAGAGTTCCTTTCAAGTTGGAAAATGCATAAATTTGAAATAATATATTCAACCTCATCATAAAAACAGAGTTAAAGTAGTCGAAATTGTTTACTATCATAGGCCGTAGGAACTTGAGATGTCACACATATGCTAGAATAAAGTTCACATTCGCTAACTTGGTTGCGAAAAAAAGAATAAAATTTCCAATATTGTTATGGACATGGTAGGAAGCATATTCTTGTGGTGCACGCACTTCAATTAAACTATAATTGTTTTAATTTTAGTTTTGAAATTTATATTTATGTTTAATAGATGAAATATAATTTCTATATATATAAAATGACAATAATGATTAGGGGTATAAGTATAATAACTAAAAAATGAGGGGTTAAATGTGATAATTATTTAATTAATGAAATTAGAAATAGAGAGGTTAAATTGTAAATATTTTACAGACCAAATTAGCAGTTAATAGCCACCCATCACCCCTAGTATTTTCTTCCACACCCGATGTGTGTGCTATATAATATTACCTATATTTGATAAAAAATCATAATACTAAAAAATAGAAGGACAAATTTGAGAATATAAAAATACTATGTTAGTGGGTAGTTACACTAATTTATATTAATATTTATTAAGTAATGAAAAATCTACAGACCAAATCAATTTGGAATTGACGGTTTGTATCACACCCTCACCATTTATACTTGAGTGTGTTTGGTTGGGAGTATTAGGAGGATTAGATGGGTTAGGATTAAGTGAAACAGTGTTTTATAGGAGGGTTTATTTAAAGGTGGGATTCAGTTAATACCTCCTTAATATCTCTATTAAGGTATTAACTAAAGCTACCCATCACCCTACTTTTAGTTAATCCCGGACATTTATGACAAAATTACAATTTATTTATTATTTATTCAATTCAACTTATGGGTAAATTTGTATTTGAATTTAATTAAACTTAAAAACCTCTAAAATTATCTACCAAATTCATCCGAGATCATTATTTAAATTCATCAACCAAACACCGTAAAAATTCATACCCTACATTATTTAAACACAACTAAAGCTAAGACCATCTAAACACATCCTCCCTACCAAACGGACCCTTATAGTATAGATATACTCTCTTCGCCCCGTTATTTTTTGTACATGTTACTATATCGGGCGTCCCGCTAGCTTTTGTACATTTCATTTTTTCGCAAAAAACTATCACAAACAATCAATATTATAATATTAAATATTCTTAAAAGACGTGTCAAATATATGCTTTTTAACCTTTTACGTGTACTATATTATTAAAATATTCAGTTTAAAAGCCGTGTCATACCCATTGTCCATAAATTAATGGAACGGAGGTATTGATAAATGAAAAGGAAGTCTATTAATGAAAGTCTCGTGTTAATCCAGACTTACATAGAACCCAATAAAAAACAACCATAATCTTTTATTGAATATTAAATTACTTAGTTAATATATAATTGAACCCATCATGTAAACACGAAACATCCATATAATTTACATACATAGCCATCATTGTCTATGTTCCATAAAAAAGTAGTTGCAAAATTTCCTGGAACCCTATCCAGCAAAGTAAATATAACTATATAAATCATAAATGTTAAATAATTAAATAAGACTTTTAGGACAAGTCTTGAAGCAGTGGAGTGCTGGCAATTTCCGCTCATATATAAGGTCAGAATTTACTTTCATAATATTATTGTTATTTATTATTCTCTGGCACATCACATACGTGTCCCCCTCCAATCATTGAACATCATCCCTTACAGAAAATTAACCAGACATAAACATTACAATTATTGCGATGATAAAATGAGATTTCCTCATAATAAATAAAACTAAAGGGAAAACAAATAGGAAGAAGGAATTCTTCGTATATAAACTCATGTGACATCTATTTCTCCTACCCCTCATAAACCAATCTGTCTTCTCTCGAGCATTAAATTCACCTGCTTGATTCATATTCTCGCCAGCAAAAAATTTAATAAAAGTGAAGAGAGAAAATAAAAAAGCTTTCTTTTGCACTATTATTCTCTTTTGTTTCTCCCTAATATGTCTTTCTTACACATACTCTTTGTCCCCGAAGAAGAAGAAGGCCGAGGCGAGTGGGAGAAAGAGAGATAACCTATCATCATCTAAATATTATTCTCTCGGAAATAATAGAAAAAGAAAATATTTTTCCTACGTTTATTCCACCTATTTAGCTGGTAATTTCCTTTTCCTTTTGTTTTTTCCAATAATTTTTTTTTTCTAGTCTCCTCCTTTCTTCGTTGATTATTTATTCAGTAATATATATATATTTTTTTTTCAGGGAGATGTTGTCAGAAGGCGTGGCAAGCGATTCGATCGTAATTCCCCTTCCCCCAGGGCCTGAAAACGGGCCGGGGCACGGGCCGGGGCACGTTGTATTCGGCCCGAATGAGGTTGATTCTGTCCAATGCGACTGTTGCGGGCTTTCAGAGGAGTGCACGCTTTCATACATAGAGACAGTTAGAGATAGGTATATTAAAAACTACTTCATTAAAATCAAATGATTCATTAATATTTTAATTCAAGCAATGATCTTATATATATATACATCAGATATGGAGGAAAATGGATTTGCGGTCTATGTGGAGAAGCCATAAAATACGAAGTCATTCGCTGCCAAAAACTGCTTATCAGCCCCGACGAAGCTTTGACCCGACACGTCAGCTTCTGCAACGAGTTTCGGGCCTCCGGCCCGCCCGAAGATCAAACGGGTCGCCTGATTCGGGTCATGAAACGGGTATTGAGTCGGAGCCTGGATAGTCCGAAGCTCATAAGGTCGATGCCGAGTAGTCCCATTAACAAAAGAGTAAGCGGCGATAATAATGACGTAAAAAACGATGATTATATTATTGATTATAATAATAATCTTGATTTGAAGGGTAATTCCTTGGCAAGATCTGAGAGCTGTATGCCTAGTTTAACCATGGTTGAGTCAATAATTGACGATTGAGGTTATCTTTATGTATTGGTGGAGAAAAGAAATTAAATAGAGAAAATAGATCGTATGATGGTTAAAATTGTAATCTTGAAATGTGTAAAAGGGATGTTGTAATTATGTAATAATTTTCTATATATGGGTTTGTTGTTCGATATATGGGTTTGTTGTTCGAGATTCATAAGTGTGGATATGTCCTCGAATTGGACATATTACAATTTTTTTTTTTTTGTGTGGTACAAAGTTATTCGTCTAGCTATATGGAGATATTTCGATTTTTAAAAAATGAAACCATATATAGGTTATTTATTTGAAGTGGCTTCAATAATTGTGTAGAATCACATTATCATTGGAATGTGTAGAGTAGTAACAAGAGCTTGAAAGAATATTTGTTTTTTTCAGTAGGTATCTGGAAAAATCACCATAATCTTCACCTTTTGACTATCATCGCTGGCTATGGGCGATTTTCGAAATGTAGCTGAATTAATCTCTCGACCTAATGTCTCAAATTCAAATAGACTGTAATAGTTAAAGGATCCTAGTAAAATGTACCCGTGATATTTCTGGAAGGCTAGAAAAGACATACTTTTATGTAATATATATGTATATAAATTATAAATTATTGCTACTAGTAAACTATTTATTCATCGCGTGATTCATGTGGGGACAAAGTCTATCACCACTTCATATGCCCTATCTTATATAGCCCCTTATATATATGTGTGTGTGTGTTGTATTTTATTACACACAAATATATTGACACGCATATACATTCAATAAGAAACTTACATTGTTTTTTTTTTTTGTGTGGTACATATAGTCGTGACCATAATCGGCAAAATTAATTTGTGTGAGCATATCCACCTATAAAAGTCCACCTCCACGGGGACCGTCTTAGCTCATCAATTTTTATATTTTTTCTCTACACCTAACATCAATCAATCATTAAGTGGCATGAAGTAGCTAACGACCATACAATATAAACTTCATAATTATTGTTGTTTGTCATATTTATGATTATTATTTTGATCCCAATATTATGTAATTCATGATGGTGGGCGTCATACACTATTTGAAGATGCTGCGGTAGCTGGCCAATTACTAGCGTTGATTATTAAACCTATAAAAGTCCACATTTTGATCCCAATAGGTTGATTATTATTGTTGTTTGTTATAATTATTATCATTATTTACATGTACTAAAACGCACAAAGCTCAAGATATACGACAATCTATGACTCGGAGCTCGAGTTCTTATTTCAACCTATACAGATGCATACATAAGATTATTCAAAAAAAAAAGAAGTAAATTAATTCTTTTGTATTTGGTAAACGATTCAAGGGAGGCTTGGCTTGATAAGGGACGTAACCATTGTTGGAGCCTAATGTGTTGGAAAGATACATTTTGATTTTATTTAACTATAGTTTTATGCATGTGCATTTGTAAAATACATGTAATTAATATAGCATTCTTGTATAACAATAATAAAAATATTTTTAAATTATTTAACGTAAAAATAAAGTATTTCCCACGTTGTTAATGGATGTTTTTTTTTTTCGCTTTTTGTTTTATTTTTTATTTGTTTAATATCATGAATAGACACGTGTCGCCAGCAGAAGCAAACTACATTTCATTTACATTTCATTGTATATTTAAGATTTTGCAAATCCACCAAATTAAATATGAACGACACATTTCAAATTCTAAAAATTGAATTTATTTAATAACATGGTCCTAAGATTTATTTCATAAGCATTTGATAACATATTTTACGATTCCTCAGCTCAGATATGATGCAACTTAATACCCAAACACTGTTGAATAATCCGAGAATAATATATATCAATAAAATACTCGGCAGAATACTCTTGTCTAACAGGCCATCATATATCTGATAACATGTTTTAAAATGACAAAACGATGATTAATTACCAGCCAAGATTTATTACCAGTTCACATTTTGCTTTAACCAAAGTTGATCCCTTGGGCCAAAGGCAGCTCACTCCCATAATTAATGGTGCTGAATTAGAAAAAAAAACAAGAGCTTCACATTTTTAACTATACACAACAAATGTATATTATTACAAGAAATAAATAGTTCTTACCAAGTCGAGCGCCTCATATATTGTTTCCACGAATCACTCCCAGCTTCCCGACCACCGCCCGTCGCCTTCTCACCGCCAAAAGCCCCACCAATCTCAGCACCGTTCGTTGGTATATTGACATTTACGATACCACAATCACTTCCAAGAGGACTGTTTACAATCACAGAAAACGAAAGAAGTGAAAAAACTGCAACTAACTACTAATTATCCATCGAAGGCCATGTTATTGAGGCGAAAAACAGGTTAGGAAAAAGAAAATGAGCTGACTTTTGCTCACCCAATCCATTTGAATATGATTTCAGGTCGGCGTGTGAAGATGGAGCTGCTCAGTCCTTGGGGAACAGAGTTGTTTATTTCGATGGCTTCCTTCAGCGTCTGCAGAAAACAGAGCAACATGTTTGAATTTTTCTTTTTATTGGAAGTATGGCATGGCCATTCAAATTGAGACCTTTTAAGAGTGAAAAATTGAAGGTTCTCGTTAATACCTGGAATTTCATTACATAAAGAACTGGGCCAAACAGCTCTTCCTTAACGACGTCCGCTGTAGGAGAAATCTCGACTATTGTGGGTTGGACGAAGTTTCCTTCAGACTCGATGGCATTGCCGCCGCTGGCAATCTTTCCTCCCTACAAAGAATATTCACGTGAAATTCCAACAACTGATGGCCAAGTTTATCATCTTTGGCCCAATAGATAGCAAACCTGAGATTTGATAATCTCGATTCCCTTCACAAAATTCTCCTTGGAAACACGGGTGTGAAGTGGGCCAAGTAAGGTACCCTTCTCCAAGGGATTTCCCATTTTGACTTGTTTGTACACATCAACCAGTCGGTCGAGTACCTTCTGATAGACGCTCTCATGGACAAGCTTCATTTTCAGACCAAGACAAAGGATTAGGCTGAGCTTTGTTTACTGAGAGCTTAAATTATGTTCACAAAATAACCAACGAGTTCAAAAAAGAGAAAAAAAAGGGATGTCTTATGGTACCAATCTTCGGCATGAAGTGCATCTCTGACCAGCAGTACCAACAGCAGCAAACAATACAGACCGAACAGCAAGTTCGACATCTGCGTCGTCCATCACTATTATAGCGTTGTTTCCACTAAGCTCAAGCAGGCATTTTCCATATCTTTGATTTACAGTTTGCTGAACCATCAGACCCACCTGAGAAAGGAGAACAATGATATCTCGAGCAACTTTAATAGTACATCCATTAACTGCAAGTAACTATTTAGTGTAACTGAAACAGTCAATGAATTAGACATGAATGTCACAAAATCTACTGTCACTGAGAAAAACTAGAGAGAAGCAGAAATTGGACAAGCGACGAACAAATTGTAGTGGTAAAAGTACAATGAGAATGAGAACACAAGCGTGCAATTGTACGCACTTTCGAACTCCCAGTGAATGAAACGAGAGGGATGCGTGGATCTTTGGCAATCGCATGACCAATCTCAGCGCCTCCACAAAATGCTGTGAAGATCGCACCAGGTAAGTTGTTCTTTTCGAGCACCCCAGCGATTATTTTTGTAGTGGCGATGGTGATCAACGGCGTTGTTGGAGCACCCTTCCTAAATAGTGGGAATAAAAATGCCATAAATATTCCGACTCGTTTCAAGCTAAAATTAATTGCGTATCTGAAGCACGGAAGCGAATGATGTTAGTGGGAGAAAATAGAGTTTCCGTGTACATTGTAATTAGTGATACTGATTTATTTAATGGTTAAAATTCAGATTGATTCTTACACTAGAAGGGAAAAAGGTTCTCACCAAACAACGGCATTTCCACAAACGAGAGCAATGCATGCATTCCATCCTGTTATTTCACAGGGGAAACGATAAGGAGTGTGTGTGACTGTGATTCTGAATATGTGTAGAACTATGCAATAAGATTTGACAACAATTTGATTATGCTGTAAAACTCACCAAGAACAGCACAAGGGAAGTTGAAAGCTGTGATCACACCAACTACACCTAAAGGGTTCCACATCTGCCAAGTGAACTTAAAGTATTTAAGAAACAAAGAAAAAAGATATGAAATAATAACCATATATATTCATCCAAGAGACCGAGAAGATTGTCGCACCTCCAACATCATATGATTAGGTCCTGTAAAGAGAACTCCCGTCAGTTAGAAAAGAGGGCACACAAGGTTTCACATTGAACAGCTTCTTAATCTAATGAGAAAAAGTGGTCACTATGGGAAAGCTTTACTTTCAGAGGGTATAACAGATCCATTCAGCTGACGGCTTAATCCCACAGCAAAGTCGCACATATCGATTATCTCCTGCAAAACACATTTTTAATTAGTAGATTCATATCAATGTAACAGATTTAATATTTGCCATAATGCAATACGATTATACCTGGACTTCCCCAATTCCTTCAGCTAAAATTTTTCCCATTTCGAGGGAAACAAGACGACCAAGGTAATGGAGTTTGGATCGAAGTGCATCACCAATCTGTCTCACAATTTCACCTCTCTTCGGTGCTGGGACCTGAAACGAGATTGGATATCAGCCTATTGAAAAGACGAGGAAAATTAAGGATAGAGCAGTTCCATGCAAATGAAGCTATTCATTTCAGATTATTATTGCCTTTATTACATAATATAATGTTAAAAAAACGACCTGCATCCATAGCTTTGCAGCTCGAGCACATGCCTGCATACCCTCCTCGTAGTCTTGCATAGAAGCTTCAACAACTTCAGCGATAACCTAAACAAAATCTCAATCAACAACACACAAAGAAAATGTACCAAAACTCACAAATACACCGACGATCAAACAAATTAGCCTAACAAAAGCGGTGATCTAAAATCCACCCACGAATAATAAAAAAAGGAATCTATTTAAAACACAACACCTTATTATCAGCTGGATTAACAGAAGAAACGACAGGGCCATTCCCTAACCAAACCCCATTCACGTAACAACCCAAGTTAGCCGGTCCCAAACCGATCTCCTTCAAAAACTCGTGCTCTTTCCTTTCGAAGCTCATTGCTGCAAAAAATCATTAAAACAAAAGAATCAGATATCATTTTGTTTCCCACCCAAAAAGAAGATCGCTGAGCTGCGCCGCGACGAGGTGATTATACCATAGACGGGAGAATTAGTACTCAATTCAGACATTGCAGTGAGCGAGTGAAACTACGCTTGTGAGATTGGAATTGGGGATAGCGATGGAGACTTACAGTGAGAGTAGAGATCGTTTTAAAAACGGCGACGACGTGGCGAACAAGAGACGTCTTCGAATTGTACTCTTCTCTCTTAATTATTGAGTCATTTTTTGTTCAGATATTATTTACCTTGAAACGTATCGAAAAAGAACATGTCTCTCATTGCAGTTTAGCCCCTCTAGACTAATCAAATTAATCTTGAACCCGACTAACTAGGTGTGAAAAAATTAATAAAAATAATAATAATCTGATTGAATTGTTATAATATAAAGAATTCTACTCTTGAATGATTTGTTTTTTTATATATGGATTTTAGTCTTAGCTTCCGCCCGAAAACATGGTTGACATCAAATGTAACGCTAACTGCCATATGAAAACTGTTACGCCAACGACAACGTATGTTGAAGGAATATTATCAAATTCGTCATCAGGAACACGTAAGCAATATATTGACATCATAATAATCTTAGATGTAGATAAACACGTAAGCAACAATCTTGATATATACTTGTCATTTTCCCGCAATTTTCTCTGCACCATCTTTTCGTGACAGATTAAAGTTGAAACAAATAGGGGTTTTTAATTAAATAATAATAAAAAGAACAATCATTAACAAAATAAACATCAAATGAAAACTATTAATAAAACAGCAATTTTCGTACTCTGGGAGTACGAGTTACTAACTCGTATTCCAGGAATACGAGTTACTACTCCATGGCCTGCTGATCATGACATGGCTTTTCAAGTAACTCGTATTCCTGGAATACGAGTTACTCTTTTCTTTTTCTTTTTTTTTTAAATTTTAACTTATTTTATATTATTAATAATAAAATCCACCAAATCATAAAATCATCGTTATCTCATGTAGCATACATAATAAAAATCCATAAACGCATCTAAATTACTGTTTGTTTCGCGACGATTAAAATGACATGCATATCTTATATTTTTCGAATATCGGAAATATATTTTTTATTTCCGATAATAATTTATCGGACTGTAATTAATCTTCATTTTGTTTGGCAAAGCAGAACTGTAACAGACACATACAACAATAAAGGGACCCGCAAAAACTACATATTATGGAAGAAAACTTTAAAGAGAGGCTCGTACTAAAACATAGCAAAACTAGATGAAATAATACACCACTATATCTACATAAAATAAATAAAAAATATATTTCTGATATTCGAAAAATATAAGATATGCATGTCATTTTAATCGTCGCGAAACAAACAGTAATTTAGATGCGTTTATGGATTTTTATTATGTATGTTACATGAGATAACGATGATTTTATGATTTGGTGGATTTTATTATTAATAATATAAAATAAGTTAAAATTTTAAAAAAAAAAGAAAAAGAAAAGAGTAACTCGTATTCCAGGAATACGAGTTACTTGAAAAGCCATGTCATGGTCAGCAGACCAGCGTGGAGTAGTAACTCGTATTCCTGGAATACGAGTTAGTAACTCGTACTCCCAGAGTACGAAAATTGCTGTTTTATTAATAGTTTTCATTTGATGTTTATTTTGTTAATGATTGTTTTTTTAATTATTATTTAATTAAAAACCCCAAATATAATCATATAAAATTTCAAAAATATCTATACTATATGTATATATATCATATACTAATTGGTTTGGGTGGATATAAAAACTTTCATAGTATAACTTATTTGCAATTTAGTCCATCATTTGTAATTTAATTAATAATTAGTATTTTCATATCACTCTTAATTTTTTATTTACTGTACTTCCTCTACAACTAAGTGTCTTTTTATATATTCAAAAATTATATTTCATCCTAAACACTAAAAAGTATAATTTCAAAATTTAAAATAATTTCAATATAATTATTTTAAGCAAACACGCATCGGATGTGCAAAAAAATACAAAATATTACTATAAAAGGCGTTGTATCGTATATACTATAATTCGTATATGCCCTTGAACTAAAATTCATGCAACCACGACGAGACTCTTGATTAATTGCGACTTGATTGGCCTATATAAATAATGCATGCATCTCCAATACTTCATAATTGTTGTGCTTACAATAGCGCACAAAATATTTTTTATTTAGGGCAAATTTCGTTTCAAGCCCTTGTCAAACTTTTTTTTGTTCAATTTTCAGGCCCTGTCAGAAAAATATTTAGTTTTAAGGACTCGATTTCTGCAGTAACATTTCATTGTTCTGCAGTAACACTTCGTTGTTCTGCAATAACATTCATTGTTCCTCAGTAAGCAATAACACTTCATTGTTTCTCAGTAACACTTCATTGCTCTGAAGTAACACTTGTGTAACTTTAGGTCCTTATCCCTAAATTTTAGGAAAATTAGATCCTTTAAACTAATCACTCCCCATTATAAATCAATCACCTATCACCCCTTCATATCATTTAGTCAACTCTCTCTCACTCTCTCCCTTTCTCTCTCTCTCTCTCTCTCTCTCTCTCACAGTAGGGATAATGTCAGAAGCCCATCCCATCAACAAACCATACTTCAACAGCCACCGTCCAACCACCACCTCACGGTGGAACCTCCGCCGGACAAGGCGGCGGCGCCTCCCCGTCGTGCGCCTAGGAGGAGGAGACAAGAAAAGGAGTCGAATATTCTTTCTGGCGAGGCTTTGCAAGAGAGTGAAGCTGAGGTGGCTGAAGATGAAGTACCTTCACATGCTAAAAAAGCTCAAGAAATACTACGAATCTCTCCTCAGGGATTTGATGGAAGGTTCGAAAACGATCGAAGCTTATCAGCAGAGATTGCTCATGGAAACTTCCTTTGCCATCCCTGTCATGGGACTTTCGCTCAATAGCTATCCTTCCTACTATGCAGCTGATAGGTTTTCGCTGTAATTTTCTTTTGAATTTGGATTAAGAAATACAGAGAACGTTGATCAATCATCAATATATTGCATTTCTGGGCTTCATATTTTCATGGGCTAATATTATATTGTAGGAAACTGTTGATATTCACAGTCTATAACATATACCATTCATGACAAACGAAAACGCTGACAAAAAAAAAGCATATGGAGAATCAATGCTTTCAAGAGAAAAAGAATCAATAAAACAGTCTGATTCGACTTCAAAAGAGAGACTTCACTTGACAAAACTTGCTCTGTTTCGAAAATTTTTCCCAGACGAAGAGCGAAACTGCTACTATTTTCATATGCTCGGTTCAGTATCGCCTCGGAGAGGAGATACGGAAAACCGATGAGAGAAATGGGTAAGAAAAGCAATGAATAAATTACCAGAAAGGTTTCTTCTTTCACCGAATCGATCTGCCATTTTCAAGGTGTATATATAATCAGTGCAGCAATTACAATGATGCTTTCTTTTTCTCACGAATTTTAGAGATAAAGAAAACAAGAGTTTGATTTAAAATAACAATCTACGAACCTGGAGAATACATCGGAAGATGAGTCATACACGAATTTGTAAGGAGAGTTGAGGAGGACGACCATCGTATTGATCTCTGGCATTTGAGCTTAACTAATTTGCGGTGGACACAAACTTAATATGAGAAACCGATAGAATGATTTAAACGCCTTGAGATCATCGCCCTGATAAAGATACGCAAACATATTACATAACTTCAGTGAAAAAAACACGGATATCAGCAAACATATTACGATGGAACTTGCTGCGTTATTCAAGAATTAGCGAACCATCAATTTTTTTGGTCGTCCAATGTCTATCACTTGGTGCTACTCTCGACGTAATTTTTAAAATCACATTACTCATCTGGAAACACTTCGAAATTTACATTTTTGGATTTTTTTTTTCCCCCAAGATTAGTAAGAAGCAATTTAGATAACACTAAGAATACCTGAAGTTTTTCACGGTACTGCTCTGCCAAGTCTTCAGTACATTGAAATTTTGATAACCCTTTTGATACAAAGCTAAAGAGAAAATCGTTCCCAAATTTTTCATACATGACCTTCTGTGCCACTACTATTTCCCCAAGCAATAACTGCAATGAAGTCGCACAAAAAAAAAGAGCAAACGATTACACATAATATGCATTCATATGAAAAGGTCAATGATGAGGCTATACGCTCAATGGAACAATGTTTTGTGCAGTAACGCTACAAAACAGAAATAGAAAATTAATGTGACCAGTTTAAAACTATGGGAGATGCTTGACATTAAGCTAACAAAAATTTCTTTAATATACTGATAACTAATTCACTCCATAATCTACAACATTAGAAGAGTTAAACGATCATATCAGATTAATATCTCACAATATTGTGCATAAAGAATAATTAGTTGAGAATAAAAACTTACAGTATCGGCATCATGATGCCGAAAGGAGTTGTCTAGCACACTGTACAGACAGCAATTCAGTGCAAATACTTCGATTATGAAATTACCGAAACCAGCCACCTGTTAAAATAAGTAAATAATTGACTTCCAGCCTCCAATTCCAGGTAACTTGAGCAGTGACAGAAAAAAAATGAGAAAAGAAACCTTTTCATTGCCATATGGCCCAGCACTCCAATCCTTGATAAGCCAGACGAAGATTTGAACACATGTCTGAAAGACGAGAAAAAATCTGTACTTCAGCCACATACACAATGGGACAGTCGAAAGATAAAAATTTTTCAAAAGTTTCTGCAAAAACGAAACATACCTTTCTTACAAGAAAATCCTTATGATTACAAGAAGCATTTAACAGCAAATGCATTGTCATATCAAGGGTTCCAATACTTCTGGGGGATAGGAGAACCAACGAGAGGTCATGTGTGACAATCACATGAAGGAATGTAAAGAAAACTTTCTGAAGCTCTTGCAATTCCCGGATTTCCTGGATCGATAACCCAGAATGTCATAAAAGTGTATCACACAGTTCAACTACATAAGCTTTTTAAATCACAGACCTTAGCAATTAAAGAAACACTACTAAAGAACATCTGCTTACCTCAGCACAGCTGCCTTGTCCCAACTGTACATCATTCTTCGGGAGGATATTGACTACCTTACTTGCGATACTGGGGTATATATCCTCCAAAATATCACGAATCCCGACGCCGAATTTGCAGATAATCTGGTTAAGCAATACGAGAATATCCACCAGCTCCTTAGGCTGCTTAACACAAAAAGAAAACAAACTATGTGATATACATTGTATAAAAGGGAAAGAGACAGATAAACAATAACTAACAAATTTAAGTGGCCCTGCATAAAACAAAGAAATGGAAATTAATTTAGAATATTAACCTCGGTCTCAGTCAGCAGTTGCCCAAATGCCTTGGGGAGATTGGAGAATATTGAAGCTCCTAATATCTCTACCATTCGATGAATGAAAGCGGTGATCTGGAAATATGATGGATTATTAGTCAACAGCCTTGTTGAATTCTAGCAAACATGTAAAACATACATTAATTACCTTTGATCGCAGAGGTTCCACTTTTGGGTAAACAACAAGGACTTCAAGGAGAATATCCAATGTCTGGAAAAAGTAATAAACTTATTAGAGCTGTAATAGGAACAATTTCTCAAATTCTCTCTTTCTCTTTGAGTAAGGTGTGTGTGAAGATCCAGAATCTAAAATCGTCAAATTCACTTACACACTCCGAGAATGAACTCAATCAAGCAACTAAATCAACTGATGTTAGCTAACCAAATATACAATAACAACATATGAAAGTGGAAGCGATAATAAGGTTAAGAGTGAGACGAACCTTTTAAACATGAGACCAATAGCAGGGCGACTCGTTAGAAGACGTTCACTGAAACCCTGGATCATAGAAGGAACCATATTCAAGAAAAAAGTTCGAGCAATATTACCACGCCACAGTTTCATTTGCAAAACATTTGAGCAAACTATACCCCATATGAAGGAAAAAATACCCTCCACATATTTTCGATAAGAACGCTTCAGTTTCTTGAACTAGCACATTGATGCAGCAAGCATAATTTATTTTTCAACATTGGCCAATGAAGGTATTATAATTTAAGCACAGACCTTACTGAGAGAGTTGATAGCCATAACTATTATCCGAAGATGTATAATTTGAACATTGGATTCCCCAGAACTATCTGATCTGGCATTTGAGAGGGCGAACTCAACCTGCAAATATACGAACCATAAGTTTAATTAGCCTCCGCTATTAAAAACCAATTTCATTGTAAAGAAATAAAGGAGATTGCCAGTTTTGTAGTATAACCTGCTGGCAAAGTGGAGTGAGCAGCGCGGAAAGATACTCAGATTGCTTTTCAAGAGGTACGTCTTCCATCCCAATCAATAGGCCAATTGCCTTTAAAATAAAAAGGACAAATGTAATCCCAATGAAGAGGTGCAAATTCTTGTACTGAAAAATATTTTCATAAAAAAAAACCGAAAAATGACCTCAAATATATGGCTTCCATCTTCAGATCCTGAAAATTCCTTTGCAGCATTGCTCGTTGTAGTAAACTGTACAACCACGTCTTGCAAACTCTGAAATGCACATACCAGAGACAATCATTATGCCTTTCACATAAACAATAGAAATTGATTAAACGCCATGATTCACCTGCAAAATATTCTCAATGTAAGGGACAAGCTTGGCTTTGAGAATCTTCACAACTCCGGCGAAGAGGTAACTTGCCCTTATCCTTACGATGGCATTTGGATGGTGTATGCCTCTCTCATCGAGAAATGCACTCAACGCTGCAGGAATATACTGAGGATTCTCTGACACGAAATCTATGTATCTCTTTATCGTCTTCAAATAGACAACTGCAACAAGCCTGTTCGAATGACAAGGGAATCTCGTGGATAAAAGCATCGGTATCAATTCTCCCAATTGCCCACTCCCACTTCTTATTGCATCATCGCTCAACGATTCACCAAGAGCGTGAAACAAAGAAAGAGAAGCTTCAACTTTATCTGCATATGCTTCAGCGTTCACCAGAGAGTTTCGAATAAACATCTGACATAGGTCTGGCGCAACAAGGTTCACAGAACGTAGCAATACCAAAAAGTCTTTCCTAAACTCATCCATCCTATCTTCTTTTTCCTTCCCAATCTTATCTAGAACATCGAGATTATTGAGGTACGATGGATCGTATTTAATCTGAGAGTTAATTACTTCAAGTATCCCAGTCACATGAACTAGGTGCAAGTCTGTCAATACGGAGAGGCTCTTCATTGTGCCAACATAACCCGAAAGAAACTGCACAATGCTAAATGTAGAATCGATTTCACAGTGCTGCATGGCATGAAAAACAGATGGAAGAACCTCGTTTAAGAGATTCATCGACGTCCCTTGACCATCTTCTGTGCTGAGGCACTTTGAGCACCGTAAGAGCTCAGTAGCATAGCTGGCGAGCAGAGAAGCGACACTAGAGGCTAATTCAGAATCAGTATCCTCCATTACAAGCCCAAATACCCTTCTCATTTGAAGGCCTTGTAAAAGAACGAGCTTCGATTTTGAATCCATCTTTTTCGAAACAACAGCATGAATAACACGAGCAGCAGCCGCTCGCACTTGATCTTCTAGGCTACCCACCAACATTATCTCGAACAACAACTTCATAAAAGCATCGGTCGCAACTAACCCAATGTCAATCCATGAAATGTACCTCGCCATAGAATCCAAGACATTAGAACATAGCTCTGCGTCTGAATTTCTATAGACAGTGACAATGTGGTACCAAGCACTAACAATCTGTGGCACACACTGTGCCCTCATTGCATCCTTAATCCTTCCCGCCACCGCCACCTCATCGGCATCACTGATCAGTTCGTCGTCCAAAGAATTCAGAACACGGCAGAACATATCGATTACCTCGGCTCCCTTTTCCAAATTGGGCAAGAAATCAACGAATACAGATTGCCATGTCATGGGATACTCGAAATAGATTAGAGTAACAACGACTTGAGCCAGCTTGTTCTTAATAAATGCTGGGGCATCCAACAATATTACCGAATTACCGTTATCAGCTTGCAAGGGCTCGTAGCAAACCATCGAAAAAACGGATTTCCTAATAAAGGACTTCTCCTCATCGGTCATTAATGTGTACTTACTACGAAGAGCATCGTATAGGGATTGCAAACTCCAAAATTGAACTTGAACTGCCTTGGAGACGCACAATTTCTGCACACATATCCTACAGAAGGCTGGGCTCTCCTTCACTTGCTGGATATAACCCAGCGCTTGCTCTTTCAACGCCGAACTAACAGCACCAGTTTCATCAAAGCTTATCAATATTGCCTTTTCGAGATCATCCATAACCCTCCAAAAAGCCCTAGCAAAATATAAATAAACCAAAATAGCCCACAAACCAAATTCGTGATGGCTTTGCAACCAATTCCAGCCCACGATATATTATCAAAACAGCAACAATCTTTACCAATTTCCGGCTAATTTTGTTGGAATAGATGGCACTTCCTTACCAGATACTTTATGTTACAGAACCGAATGTGCTCTTCTGAATGTTTGATAGAATGCACACAGCTACCAAAAATTAAGCAAAAAAAAGGCCTTGCGAAGATGTCCGATAGCCAATCGAATTAGGGTTTACAGAACTCTAAGAACTTCTTGTCCCTTATAATTTACAGCACTCCTCTTAACCGATCATAGTGACTTTGAATAGGAAAGTGTGTGATTCACTGCTGTAATAGGAAATGTATGGAGGCGGCAAAAGGAGTGCATTTTGTTCTAAAGATGGGCTTTTTTGTTCGATCATCAGGCGAAGTTTTCTTTTATTTATTTAATTAATATAGAAAAAATTAAGGCCCACTAAACCACCACCAAATGTGCAACTAATATCCGAGTAATAAAGGAAAGAAAATCATTTTATTTAAATACGCTTGATATTATTCGGCTTACAAACCAATAATCTGGAATATTTTTGTTGTTTTTCTGCTTCCTACTTATCACAATATAAAATAATATCAATACAACTATGCTCTACACCTATCTTATGATGTGGGCTCATATGGGCCCAATTTAACTTAATGGGCTTAGACCTTCTGCAAGCCTCGGCCCACTTACACGTCGAAGCACTCAAATCATTTTTGTATTTGAGATTTGAGAGCATATCTTTCTATTTTATTATTGCTCATCCCCACATAGTAATTACCTTTGAATTGTCAATAATTTTATCATTAATATTTTAAGTTTATTACAGTTATATCCTCAAATCAGTTTCTTATATATACTTTTTAATATAAAATTTTTATTAATAACTTCATGAAATAACTTTAAAATATAAAGCAACATATCGATATTAATATATTGCACATGCACCGGATCTATCTATAATATATACAAGATGATAACATCCTCATTACTGACACATCATTAACAAAATGATACCCCATACACATGATATGTGATGATTATTATAGATCCGGTGAACTACTATACAAAATGATACCCCATCCCAAAATGACACCTTGGAACTATCTATAGAGTCACAGACTCGTGACATAATACCGTATTCGAATATCATAGATGCCAATTGACATAGCATATTATAATACTTGTTATAAATATACATTGTACAAGTACATTAAATATAATATTTATTATAGCTTACTTTCTAAAGACTTTAAAAGCTCCAAGTAACGCCAATAAATTACTCCATAAATTTGACTTATGAAATTTACGAGCGAGCCCAAAAAATAGGCGACAATGAAATTGAACTTCACGTATGTTTTTATTTAGATAGTTAACTTCCACGTATTGTTGTCGACAAAAATGTAATACATTACGTGGTAGTTTTCGACACGCATTAACACCAACACCTAGGGGTATG
The DNA here is from genome assembly GCA_027422505.1 of Craterostigma plantagineum. Classification (NCBI taxonomy): domain Eukaryota; kingdom Viridiplantae; phylum Streptophyta; class Magnoliopsida; order Lamiales; family Linderniaceae; genus Craterostigma; species Craterostigma plantagineum. The sequence continues at coordinate 8,242,598 of JAPQWV010000009.1, read as the reverse complement.
TATGTGTGTGTGAGAAGTTCACATTCAATGTCTAAATCTAAAAAAAATATCGTTTTTTTCTCTAAATATATTGATAATAAACATCTTATATTCTTATTCATCTATGTACGCCAAAAACACCTAACTACTCTTTCCTAACTTCGATTCTTTCCACAACATAAACGTACCACGTTAGATGTCGGCCCAAGTCCTTTTCCGTCGGTAAAATGCATTTTTTCTAAAGAAAAATTTACAAAAATTCATATGTATATATAGACAAAACTATTTGTCACATGTTAGAACAAGCTCCACGAACTTTGGGTCAATGATACTCACATACGTTGTGGTCGAGGGAAGCTTCATTTATTGACCTTTTAACATTGCCAAAAGTAGAGAGTTTTCATTTAGATTCTTGAATATGCATTCGACCTTCCTAGAATTTCCTGCGATTTATATGAATTTTATTTCATATAGGAAAAAAAAAGGAAAAAAGAAAAAGACAATTGAATGGTCATAGAAATGCAGTAAGTAGCCAAGAAACAAGTGTGTGAGATGGCTGCTTGCCACGTGCCGGTCTTGAATGGCTACGCATACCCACGTGGTTTCCCATTTTCCCCATTAGATAGAAACAAATTTATTGCTTGTAGCAAAAAAAAATAAAATTAATTAATATTAGTTCATGAAGTTATCTTCTTAAATTGCTTTCTAAAAAACGTCTCACACTTCAATTATTTCGCTAAAAGCATACAGATTAATATTGACCAATCACAATCAACTTCTTAGGTTCATGCATTGTAACTATCAAGTTACCTAAATACCCTTCACATAGATTAAGCATTATGAGAATAATATATAAATTACTTTGATAAATTAAGAACTAATACAAGTTGATAACAACGTTAAAAATGATTAGACAACTTTCTAGAAGAAAGTGAACTACTTGCAGTTAAAATCATTATAAAATATGAGACATCCCAACACTTTGTTCCAAGGTGTATATAAAAAAAACATTATATCCCATTCTTATCCAAATACAGTGGGCGATTACTTTATATTATTTCACCTTAGTAGTATGTTCGCATAATCAAATCTCAAGAGTTGCCGGTTTTCGTACGCCGAATATATTATTATATATAAACAATAATAATATTATAATCCTCCCTCCATCCCAAACCGTTTTGGACGTTTGGAATATGACAAGGTTTTTAAGAAATTGAATATTTTAATAATATAGTACAATTAAAAGGTGAAAAGACGTATATTTTGACACGTCTTTTAAGAATATTTAATAGTATTATATTGATTGTTTGTGATAGTGCCATAAAAGTAAATGTCCAAAACGGTTTGGACGCCGATATAGTAAATTGTCCAAAACGGTTTGGGACGGAGGTAGTACTTCCGTTATTTTAGGTATTATCTGAGGGTACTGTGGTCTTTTCCCCACCACCATCGCCGTGGTCTTTATTAGAAATCCCCACCTTTCTTACAGCCAAGAAAAATTGTTAATAAATATCAGAGGAGGAGCAATAATACCCCAAAGAATATCAACATAACACGCAAAGAACATTTAATTTTTTTTTCCAAAAAAAAAAAATCGAAGAAAAGATTCCATCATCTTCGCTTTTCTTCTGTTCCACGTTGAATCGAGGTTGAATTTTCAACTCTTAATCTGTGCGCATAAATCTCAGGTGCAGGATTTTGCATTGTTTCGAAAAAAAAAAATCAGCTGAGGAATTAGGGTTTGGGTTGGGATTCATCTCCGATTGCCATGGCGGTGTCGACGATAGCCCTATACGCGAGTCCACCGGGCGGCGTCTGCACGGCGTCGCACCAGATTGCGTCCTACGATTTTCACGACGTCAACGGCCGGTCGTCGGCGGCCGGGCCTTCTTCATCCACGTCGTCGACCGCGATTGGCGGTCTCTCATGCCTTCTCTCTTCCTCTCCGTCGACGATCAGATCATCGAGCTATTACGACGAATTTACAGCCCTGCGGTCGGACGATTACTCGCTGAGTTCATCATTTCGGTACTCTTCTCCACTGAAAAGGGACAATTTGGTCAATCAGAGCAGTCCTCTGTCTGTATTGCAAGGATTTGGCGGTGGTAGCTCGATTGGGTCGAGCTGTTCTAGGGTTAGCAGCGATTTCAACTTGTCGAGGTCGGCGTTTGTGACCCACGCGTTGGGAGTGGGGTCTATGTGCGTCGGCTACGACAGCGATTCTTCAGCCTGCGTCGGCGTCGTTGGAGAGGATGAGTTGACCTTTGACATGGAGGGAAGTGCGGCGGCCGACGTGGATCTGCCGCCCTATGCCAAGGATCTGCTTGCAGAAGCACAGTCAAGGCATGGGGTTTTCAGCGAGGAATTGGTGGTGAAGGCATTTTGCACTGCGGAGAAGGCACATAAAGGGCAGGTAATCATTTCTAAATTGTTCAATGTTCGATTGGAAGTTTCATATCTTATAACTCTGCTTTTCCATCTAATGGGGCTTCGATCTTCCCTGATCTGTGTGTTATTTGCTGCAGAACCGTGCGAGTGGACACCCTTACCTACAGCACTGCGTGGAGACAGCAAGTTTGCTGGCAGATATAGGCGCAAACTCTATGGTCGTAGCTGCGGGATTATTACACGACACCCTCGACGACTGCTCCATCTCCTACGGCGACATTTCAGGCATTTTCGGAGCTGGCGTCGCAGATTTGGTCGAAGGGGTAAGAAAACTTCGAGTCTATTTACTCAGATCTACTGTATTGCAGTTGCCGAACTTTGTTGTTCCTTTGCTTGGCTGTTTGTAAGAGATCTTCTTTGAATCTTTAGGTGTCGAAACTAAGCCACCTGAGCAAGCTTGCCCGAGAAAACAACACTGCTAGCAAGACCGACGAGGCCGATCGTCTGCACACCATGTTCCTCGCAATGGCCGACGCAAGGGCTGTGCTCATTAAGCTCGCCGATAGGCTCCATAACATGTCGACCCTCGACGCACTCCCACTTATCAAGCAACAGAGGATCGCAAAGGAAACCTTGGAGATATTCGTCCCACTGGCCAATCGCCTGGGAATCTTTACCTGGAAAGAGCAGCTCGAAAATCTCTGCTTCAAGTATCTATACCCCGACCAACACCGCCAGCTGTCGAGGCTCGCGAGCTCCTACGACGACTCACTGATAACTTCCTCGTTGGAGAAGCTTGAGCTGGCCTTGAAGGTCGAAGGAGTTTATTACAGCTGCCTCTCGGGCAGGCATAAAAGCCCTTACAGCATCTATTCCAAGATGTTAAAGAAGAAGCTGAATACAGACGAAATCCACGACATTCACGGGCTGAGGCTGATCGTCGAAAAGGAAGAAGATTGCTATAAAGCATTAGCCATCGTACATCAGCTGTGGGACGAAGTTCCCGGGAGGTTCAAGGACTACATAATCCATCCCAAGTTTAATGGGTATGCTAAATCTTGAAGTTTCTTGCAAGTCTCGCCTTATCGTGTCTGAAACTAGGATAATCTTTGCAGATATCAGTCTCTACACACGGTGGTGGCCGCCGAGGGCAGCATGGCTCCCCTCGAAGTACAGATACGAACGAAGGAAATGCATTTACAGGCTGAGTATGGTTTCGCCGCCCACTGGCGATACAAAGAAGGAGAGTGCTGCAAACACTCTTCCTTCGTCCTGCAAATGGTCGAGTGGGCTCGGTGGGTCATTTCATGGCAGTGCGAGGCCATGAGCAAAGTCGACTCTCTGAAGCCACAGTGCACTTTCCCGACCCATTCCAAGGACTGCACCTTTTCTTGCAAGCCTTGCCATGGCTCGGACCAGCCCGTCTTTGTCATCATGATTGACAACGATAAGGTTCGTTTGCCCTTTTTCTTTTTGTTCAAATTTTTTTTTTCAGTTTTCGACGTGGGCCCGCCTGGTATGGGAATGTGTACTGATGATCTTTGTTGTGCCTTTAGATGTCTGTGAGGGAATTTTCGGCGGGTTCAACGGTGATGGATCTGATGGAGGCGGCGGGTCGGGGCGGGTCAAGGTGGGTTTCTTACGGTTTTCCTAGGAAGGAAGGGCTGAGGCCGAGGCTGAACTACGAGCCCGTGGGCGACCCGACTTATAGGCTTAAGATGGGGGACGTGGTTGAGTTGACTCTGGCGATTTCAGACAAGTCGTTGACTTCTTACAGGGAAGAGATACAGAGGATGTACGATAGAGGTATGGCCAGTTCCAAGTCAAAGACGGGCGCCACCACTGGGTTAAGGAGTTGACCCGACCCAACACAGGGAAGTTGTATTCATTCTTTCGTAGTGTATGTATGTACCGTTATAAATGTATAAATTGGAAAAGTGAAAAAAAAAGGGTATAACTGGCTATTTGTACATAATTACTAGGGCTGTTAAAAATCGACCCAACCTGCCAACCCGACACGAACCGCACTCGAAAATAGCAGGTTTGGGTTAGCATTTTTGACCTGTTTACGTAAATGGGTAAACCCGAACCCATCCCAATTGTTAAGTGGGTTAGGTTAGGGTTCGGATTTTCAACCCGAAATCAACCCGGAATCAACCCAAAATCAACCCATTTAATCCGAATAATATATATTATTAAGATATTATTAATATAAATAAAATAAAAGGATTAATCCTAATTCTCTATCCACTCTCACGCTCACACATGATGTTTTTATAAAAAAACTGCATTAGTTCTCATTTTTTTGTTTAATTTGGATTTATAACAATGTCAATTTTGTTTTTTTCTTTTTCTTTTTTAATTTTAAACGGGTTGACGGGTTGGCGGGTTGGGTTAAGGTTAAAGCAGGTTGGGTTTGGGTTTGATTTTTCAACCTGTTTAAGTAAACAGGTTAGGTCAGGGTTGAAGTTTTCAACCCGTTTATTAAAAGGGTTGAACCCGAAGGTGACCCAACCCGACCTGTTTACCACCCCTAATAATTACAGGTTGTTTGTAATGATTGTTCTTGTTGTATGCTTGATCATCTTAAAAGGGGTTGTTTTTAGGCCTGTTTGAATTTTGATTGGTGAGAAGGTGATGTGTAATAATTGCATGCCGACCATATGATGTCCTAAAGGATACAAGAGGAAATATGGAAAAAGACCATATAAGATTACAAGCACCTTTCGGGCAATAAATTGTATTGCTACTTCAGCTGTGTAGACTGTAGACTGTAGTGTTGTAGCCTAATATGTGCATCACAGTGCCCAATAAACTTTCCTCTTTACATTCACATCCCTCGTTCCAATCGAGGGCAAAATTTGCCGAAATGTATGTTAGGGTTGCAAACGAATCGAAATTTTTGGTTCGATTCGCGATTCGATTCGAAATTTTAAGATTCGAATTCGAATATTTAGAATACGAATCCGAATAAGAATATTTTTTTTATTCGAGAAATATACGAATACGAATATGAAATCACAATATTCGATTCGAAAATTAATCGAATTATTCGATTCGAATAATATAACATAAAATATAGTATAATTAATATATATTCACATATAATATATGATAACCCACTAAAACATTTAAACATAATATGCTTTAATTCAATATATGTTTAATTATAATTTATTATAATTCAGTATATATTTTATATATTATATGTTTATATTTTATTAAATAGAAAATGAAAGATGACTTTGAATACAAATATTCGATATTCGATTCGAATATTCGAGAAAATATTCGAATTCGAATAAGAATCGATTTTATGATTCGATTAAGTATTCGAATATTCGTATTCGTATTCGATTGTCATCCGAATACGAATAGAATATTACGGTATTCGACTCGATTCGATTCGTTTGCAACCCTAATGTATGTTTCGGTGATTGTGAATTGGGCCAAACCCTTGTAAGCAGTAGCACAGCACTGAAGCTTTGAGCTTTCTTCCAATTATGGACTGGGCCTCTTGCAATTATTTCCTTGTTTCTTTGCATGAAGGAATTTAATTAGTGCCTAGTTACTTATCATTCCTTGTTCACCACTCTAAGGACAATGCCATGTACTTCCTCCGTCCCACTTATTTCTTCTCATCTTTCTATTTCTGACGTACAACATAATTCTTCCCATTTTTACTTTTGTGCTGCGTTTGGTTATAAAGGGGATATAAAGGCCCAGTATTAATTATTATGTTTAAGCCCAATGTAAGTTATCATAGCCTGATAAGGCAGATTATTATTTGCGGGCTTCTACTAAAAATCGGGCTAAAAAATTAATATCGGGCCGAAATTACAATACCAAACACTATATTATCTAATATTATCTATATTAAGTGGGCTTATCATGGAGAGCAAACGGACCATTGGTAAAAAATTATTCCAATAATTAAACTAATTACATCATTTACATTTAAAAAGATTTCTTAATTTGCATGGCCACTAATTAGTTTTCTCTCTCCATTCCTTAAAGTTGTACTAGGCCTGGGTAATGGGCCGGGTTGGGCCGGTTCCGGGCCGGTTCTACCGGTTCCGGTTCCACCGGTTCCGGTTCAACCGGTTCCGGAACTGTTCCGGTTCCGGTTCCGGTTCCGGTTCTGGGACCATTTTCCCGGGACCGGACCAGAACCACGGAGCTGGACCACGGGCCTTAAATGGGCCGGTTCCGGTTCCAGAACCGGAACCGGCCCATTTAATTTTTTTTTTAATTTTTTTTTTATTTTTTTATTTTTTTAATGTATTTATCGAATTAAAAAAATAATAATAAAGAGATATTTGGGCCGGTTCCGGTTCGGAACCGGAACCGGAACCGCGGAACCGAAACCGGGAACCGGAACCGGTAATCCGCGGTTCCGAGTTCCGCGAACCGGCCCAGTTCATTTTAACTGGGCCGGTTACCGGTTCCAGAACCGGATCTACCGGTTCCGGTTCTGGGCCGGACTAATGGGCCGGTTTTGGGCCGGTTCTGGGTTGGCCCGGCCCAAAACCCAGGTCTAAGTTGTACTATAATATTAAAAAATTATGGTTTCTTAATCCATGTGCCTACAAATTTTTTGGAAGTATTAAGAGGGACTGAGTTAGTAATAAATAGCAGAGGAGGATGTTAAAAAAGACGAGCGCGCACAGAGACACGATTGCTTTAAGCAAAAGAACAACATGTTGCACCTCGGATCACTCCCACTTTAGATTCGTTTCTTTGAAAATTGGACACTCTCTTCTTTACTAGCTTCATTTCATTGTCCTTTCTTTTAGTCCTTTCGTTTCTTGTGTGAGAGAAAGAAAGAAAGAAAGAAAGAAAGAAAGAAAGAGACCCTCCTCCCACTGTGTCGTGTCTGTGAAATGTGAGCAACAAGACGAACTGGTCTGCCTTTTGTCAGAGAAGTAAAGCTTTAAAGAGGGCTTATCCTTCGATCTGATCATCATCCATTCACTATAACTGTGTATGATAATGCTTGCTTTTATTTCATTCTCTTACAATGTATCGTAATGTTTCTTTCCTTTTCTTCTTCTTGGGATTGCTGAGATCGATCGTAGCATGCATGTTATCTCATCTCAAGATATGTCCCCTTTTACTTTACCGTACAAGAATTGTTCTGTTTACATCCAAGACTTACTTTGATTTTTCTAATTTATATGTGTTAGATCTGACGGATCACGGTCACGATAGCCGTTACGTAATCTCGATCCCATACTCGAGTTACTAACGTAACCGTTAGATCCTTAAGCATAGCGTCGTAAGGTAATCTCGTTTTCGTAAGCGAGATTATGGCTATGTGTGCGGAAGCGCACGGTGATCGTAATGTGGTCTCGTTATTCGTAAGCGAGATCATCACCGTGAAGCGGAACTTCTCTAATACATGATCGAAATGAGTTTATACAATGAATTACCTGTGTTTATCGCAGACATCGTTGATGGCCGTCAGGACGCGATCTTCGCCTCTTTCGCTCTACGGAGGTTGATGGAGACCCGTGTACTTCTTTAAGGGCTCCCACGTTATAGTGACAGCGTACCGCTCGATCGTTAGGAACGTTTGTAATATACGCTATAGTGTGTGTGCGTATGTGTGTTGTTGAGTGTGTGTTGAAAGGCTCATATGATAGCCTATATATAGAGTCACTAGGGAGTTCGGTTTAATTAATTATGTAGAGCAAGAGACGGGACCGGCCCAATAAGTAATGGTTATTAGTCCGTCCATCAAGGCTTAATAACCGGGCAATATATAATAAATTATTAAGGATCAAAATATCCCAACTAATTATTTCTGTAGGCTAACAATAACGGGAATGGATCAAAATCATTCCAACAATATGAGCAATCATGTGAATGATTCAACGGCGATATATACATTATATACATGATTAAGACAAGCTCAATCTCTATTAAGATTAGATAATTAGATTATCTACAAAAAGGTGCCATGTTTTCATATTAAGCATATGCGCACATACTTCTTTGGTTTCAACTCTCACGGGCTTTCCTTGTTACCACATACTGTTGATGGAACTAAACTGATGCTCTATGCTCATTTTCTTACACTTTCCTTTTGCACGTGCATGCCCAGTGCCCACAATTCAAACAGAACTATTATATTATAAGCATTATTAAATACTACTTTACACTATAATCGTGACTTGTGGGCTGTGAGTGTAAAATAAAAACTTAAAACATTTTTAATTTATTTTCGCTGGCGAGCCAACTCGCTATATAAAGCAACGTACATACCCTCTCTCAACAACACATCAACCAAAGTACTCTCTTTCAGCACCTTAATTTTTCTTGCCGTAATCTGATCTGATAAAGAGAAAAAGAAGGAAAAGAAAATGGTGGAAATAATAAGGTACAGTAATAAAATAAGAAGCAACCCTTCCTTCTCTTCCACGCTCCTCGACGCAATTTATCGATCTATCGACGACGACGACTCAGCTCATCACAGTAACAATAACGTGGAAGGAATGAAAAATTCGACGACGATGAAACAGCAAAAGAAGAATTCGACCGAAGAAGAAGAAGAAGATTATGAGTCGATAATCATCAGATCGGAAAACAGGCGCCGGCCATCTCTTCTCAGAGTCAAGACGGCGGCGGCATCGCCAGGGGAATCAGCAGCAAGATCCGACCCGGTTCGACCCGAGCGAGAAAGTGGGTCGTTCTTGAATAAGACGACGGACGACAACAAGTCTAAGGCTCTGAAGATGTACGGAGATTTGAAGAAGGCGAAGAATAAGCAGCGCCAGCCGATTTCTCCTGGGAAGAAGCTCGCCGGGTTTTTGAACTCTCTTCTCTTCAGCACTAATAATGGAAAGAGAGACTCGAAGAAGAGAAGCACAAAAAACAAAGTCGTTTCTCCAAGCGACGACTACCGCACGCCGTCGGCGAAATCAAAATCGTCGACTGTTACTGCTTCTTATTCTTCTTCTACGACTACGACGTGTTCTTCGGCATCGTCGTTCTCTAGATCGTGGCTCAGCAGAAAACCCACCGTCGGTGGAGGCGCCGCCGTCAAGGGGTCGTCGGTGAAGTTCTACGAGCAGGCGTCGGCGGCGGCGTCAGTCGGTGGAAGAGAAGGCGTTGTTAGCAGAATCAACGGAGAAATCATGGTCCGTGTGATGGAGAAGAACCGTCGATCGTCGGAATTTCCGAGAAATCGTCAAGATTTTGAGGATGACGATGAATGCGCGAGCTATGAAAGCTCGGATCTTTTTGAGTTGGGTAATCTTCTTTCGTCGTTTGCTGGGTCAACGGAGAAGGTCTACGCAGATGATGAATTGCCAGTTTATGAAACTACTCTCCCTCGTATGGGACGATGATGATGTTCATCAGCTATAAAATTAAATTAAAATTTGTATTTCAGTGATTTTAATTTTAGCGATTAATGGCTTTGGTACTTGGGTTTAATTGGAACTGATCTTGCTAGTTCTCCACTTTAATCGCATATATATTATTTATAGTAAGGTGATAATTGGAACACACTCGATGAGAAGATTAAAAAAAGAGAGCAAATGAAACTAAAGGCAAGATCTTGTTTCGTAACAAAATAAAATAGAATTCTGTTCTCCATTTTTTTTTTCATCCGTATTGTCTCTAAAATTTCTTGGCAATATGATGGAAATTTGTTATCTGTTAAAATATTAATTTATGAGGTACATTAAAAAGGTCAATTATGGATGCTGATGTTGGTCCCAAAGGGACATGAAATCTATCGTTAGATTCAATTGTTAGGTATTAAACGATTTGCATACTCGTGCAAAGTGCAAAATCATGGTCATTAAGATGTTCAAGGGAAATTCGGTCTGGTACCCCTGTACTTAAGTGTGTTCCACTTGGTGACCAAACTTAATTTCGATTCCGTTTGGTACCCCTGAACTAACCGGAAACGTACATAAGTAATCCTGAATGACCAAATCTGCTATTTTTTGTGGTTTTAGCCGTTATGTGTTAACGGAGATATGGCAAAGACTAAAATATCCTCACAAACACATTATTCTCATCCGGCGTTTCTCTTCTCCAATTCCAAAGCCCAGTCTCGATCGCTATTCAATTCTGATTCAAAAAGAGTAAACAATCTGCAGTGAAGAAATTCATCACCAGATCCGCGTCGCCGTCGTCGTCCCCGAGCTCATCGCGTCCAAAGAGGCACCTAGGACGTGGACTCGTTTATCTCCGAGCTCATCGCGGCCAAAGAGGGCCCACTACCGGCGTCTGCCGCGTGGGTCTGTCTATAGCAGCTGCGATTTGCTGCATATGTGCTCCTCTAGGTGCCATGCAGTTAGGATTTTGGATTAACTTTCTGTCCCTTCAAAACCATGTCTGTTTCTTTGATTTTCTGCTTCACCTTGCAAAAGCAGCTGGGATTTACTGCATATGTGCTGCTTATTTATTATGAGATGTAACAACCTTTGTTGAACATTAGAATTGTTTTTGTCCAGTTCTTACCACTGAACTGAATTGATCCAAAAGCTCAGACAATAATCAGGGAGGAGAAGTAATTGAAATCCATTTTTTTCTCTAATATGAGGCTTTATAATCAAGAATAGAACAACACACTGAACTGAATAATTGGATATATGACATCCTATGTAGTATATACAGTGAACAAATGTATAATACTGAATCCTTCATCGGAACTCGGAACAACTCTAATGTGTCAACCACCGAAGACAACAAAGAAAAAAAAACAAAATCCAAATGAAATAGAAAACTCAAATCAAATGGTCCTCTCCATTTCTTGAGCTGTCAGCTCATCATCATCGGAATCATTCCCATGGGCTTCCTCGTCCGACCCATGACCCGAACCTCTCTCCATATGCTTACACGGTGGTGATTCCGAGGACCCATGGCAGTAGTAGAGCTGCGGCGCTGCGCATTATGAGCTCCTCCAGAGACGGCGGGGACGACGACGGCGACGCGGATCTGGCGATGAATTTCTTCGTTGCCGATTGTTTACTCTTTTTGAATCTGAATTGAATAGCGATCGAGACTGGGCTTTGGAATTGGGGAAGAGAAACGCCTGATGAGAATAATGTGTGTGAGAATATTTTAGTCTTTGCCATATCTCCGTTAACACATAACGGCTAAAACCACAAAAAATAACAGATTTGGTCTTTCAGGATTACTTATGTACGTTTTCGGTTAGTTCAGGGGTACCAAGCGGAATCAAAATTAAATTTGGTCACTAACTGGAAAACACTTAAGTACAGGGGTACCAGCGGAATTTTCCTATTTAAAATTTACGATTTAGTAATTAAATGGCCTTATAACTAAATTATTTTTATAAATTATAGCACAAAAGAAAAGGCTAATTGATTAAATGATTAAAGCCTATTCTATCTAGAGCTGCCTTCAACTTCTACATCACATATGTTCTAAAGGGAAGTTGAATGGTGTAAGATGTGACAACAAAGGTTGGTTGAAGTTGGTTTTGAAGTACGATGTTCGATAGCGATTTATGCAAAATGAAAAAGCACTAATTTTTATATTAATTAATTCTAATGTTATAATAGCGATATCATAATTAAATCGCTGTTGCGTGCTAAAAAGTCCCATTCGCGTTCACATTCCTTTTCTTATTAATGCTTGCGATTTTACTTTTATTTAATCGCATTGTTACTTAAGTCATGATATATCTTCTTAAATTTGAAGTAGTAATGGTATATATTATATGAAGAAAATGCCCCTCCCCGAAGAAAAGGTCGTTTTTACTAAAATAAAAATTCGATTGACGACTTTAATGTTTGAGGTAAATCGACTTGGCGCACGACAATGAATAAATGATTATAACACGAACTTGGAAAATTAATAGAAATCATATTTTAGGGTTGACTAAATATTGATCTTATGCAATGCAATAGCTCTAATTAGAAATTTCATGGTACCCACTTCCACGAACATAAATATTGAATTATAATGTCGTAGTGCATCTCCGAGTCAACATGAGTCATGTGAAGCTATAATAAGATAATACTTCATCGGTAACAACACGACTAAAAGTACTTATTTATCGGAAATAAATGCCATTTTTTGCCGTAACATTTGACCCGATAGTTATTTAAATTTCATTTTTTTCATTAAATTGGATCCAAAGGCCATCACAGATACTTGCTGGGCTTTCAACAACGGTTCAATCAACCCAAAGCAAAGATCCCAATAAGAAAAAGAAGTCACCTTTTTTTATTCAATATCAATCAAGCAAAGGGAATGGTGCAAAATTCCAACTTTATTCGTTTTCTTTTAGGGGGTGTTTGGTTTAAGGAATTTAGTGAGGAAAAGAAAATGAAATGGAAAGGAAAAATCATTTTTGTATTTGGTTGACTATAGAAATAGATGAGGAAAAGAAAATAAAGAAAACTTAAATTAGTTTTGAAGGAAAAAACGAAAAATCATTTTCTTGGCCAAATAGCGAGGAAAATGAGGAAAAAGCTACAAAAGTCAATTTCTCACTACTTTTCTTTTCCTCTGACACTTTCCACTGTCCAAACACAGCGTTAATCCCATTTCCTAAGGGTCCGTTTGGTTGGGAGGATGAGTTTAAACAGTATTAGTTTAAGTTGGGTTTAAATAATGGAGGATATGAATTTTTTGAATGTTTGGTTAATGGGTTTAAATAATAATGTTGGATGTGTTTGGTTAATGGATTTAGATGGTATTAGCTTTAAATAAATGCAATTACAATTTTACCCTTATTTTAATTAAGAAAAAAGATAAAAAAATTTTACACCCATACTTTGTTCATTTTCGATGAATCAACAAAATAACCAAATATGATGCGATCATACACGGAATATTGGCATATATTCTTAAAAGCTGGTTTATTCAATCATCGTTCACCCAACATGTATTACCGTATGCAAATGACATGTTCATGTTTGTGAACCCAAACTTCCCTCACGAAAACAATCAAATAACTGAATAAGCTTAGTCAAGGATCTAAAGAACCGCCGTTTTTCCACACCTTCAAAATCGAACACCATAACCAATAATTAACAACTCTCGAGAAATAGAATTTCGTCAAACTCCCACAAGAAATGACAAAATACCGAGTTTTTCTGCAGCGTCGTCAAACCCAATAGTTTCAATTCCCTCTTTTATTGTACAAGCTCAAGAAACTGCAGAAACGAAACGCATTAAGTTTAATAAAATCAAAACATCAGAGATTCGACCATATAAATCAAGATGCAAGAAACGAACTTGGAGCATTAGAGGCCGACGGATTTGTTCTTGCGGCAGTCAGCGGCTCTTTAGATCCTTTCGTCAAATCAAAGTGGGAACGATCCAATTAACCACCCAATACAGCAATTAAGCCACAAAATCATGGAATTAATCAAAATTTCCCAAATTCGAATATTCAGGTAGAATCACACTTTTCAAGCTTAGTCAAGGTAAGATATTGATGGATGGAGTCTTCTTTTCGTCACGGGGATGCTCGCCGGTGGTTGAATTCGCCGGAAATTCTCGCCGCTTTCGTTCGATGATTACTTAGGATGATGTTGCTTTTTTTTTATATTTTGAAACAGACGGTGAGGGGAGAGTTGTGGACAATGATTGCTGTACAAATAACTGAGACGGCTAGTATAGGAAATAGAATTTTTTTATAAAGAATAATTTAGTCATAAAATGAAAGTATAAGATAAAGTGAGGGAGGTAGGCCGATTTAGTTAACACTTTATTAGAGGTATTAAGAGGTTATTAACTAAATCTTACCTTTAAAAAATCCCTCCAACCAAACACAACAATTAATGCTAACCCACCTAAACCCCCTATTACCCCAAACCAAACGGGCCCTAAGGGTTTCCACAACAATAACACACTCATAATACTGCCACATCAGCTTTTCACTATATTTTCCTATACTTTATTCTACAACACTTCTATTCAACTTTTTCCACAATAATAACACTAAAACACGGACCCACAACTATAAATAAATAATTTCTTTTTTTTTTCTCCTTCATTCTCTCTCCTCCATAATATTTTAATATTCTTATAACACAGTGTCACAAATATGACACAATGTCATACTCATGACACATCCACAATGGTAATGTGTCATATAAAATGCCGAATAAGCACATATGACACATATAAACCACCATTGTGTTTACCCTAAGCTTTGGAGATTTGAAGAGATACTAGATATCAGAAAAGCCCAAAAGAACATCTTAAGGAAGAAGCAAACTATGTTGGAGGAATATACTAAACTCCAAAAACATGGGATTTGTTAAGAAGCCAGACTCACTCCATTTCTTCAATTTAAGCATTGACAAAAAAGATAACCTTTTTCAGCTCCTTCCCCTAATGTAATAATGGAAGGAGAAATGAAAAATTCAATGCTCGGATGACTATATACAGCAAAAAAGAAACTCAGAATAAAAACCCAAAGATCGATTTGATTGTATGAGTTATTCGAAAACCCGATTTACATCGGATCGGGTAAACGGGCCAACCAAACTCCATAATCGATTTCAGCACCAGGTGAATTTAGTCTCTCAGATCCATGGAAAAATGGACTGCGATGATACATATCATAAACCAGTGCTACACTGCAACACAGTAAAGAATCGAACTTTAGAAGAGAATCATCTTTTAATTAGCTAATGAATATGAATACTGATGGTATAAAAGCATACGCTGACTGAATAACAGCTCTAGCTTTTTTCTTTATATAGGATAAGCAAAGGGGACGATGCTATGCTATTAGGGTTTTTTGCTTTGAAATAGTTGAGCCCATCTTAGTTACAAATGGGCCCATCCTAATTTGGGCCTAGGCCCAATAACTTATTCGTCAACGATTAGTACGAAGAATGAAGAAAGCAAACGTCGGTCAAAACACACATACACACACTGTATGGTATATACAGCTGTCCTCAAATTTTCCCAAACCCTAACGCGAAAATCCAAAAACCCTCAATCGACGACCGAGCAGAAACGCAAGGAAATCGGTCAAGGATGTCATCTTTCGGCGGCGATCGATCGGAGAACGACTCGGCGGGCCGAAACCCTAATATTTCGGGTCGCCTCTACAACCCGTACCAGAACCTCGACATTCCGATGTCGAAGGCCATGTACAACCTCCCCCAATCGCCCGAGTTCTTATTCGACGAAGAATCGCGCGCTCAGCGGCGCTCGTGGGGTGAGAATCTCACGTACTACACGGGGATGGGATACCTCGCCGGAGCTACGGTCGGCGCGGGTAAGGGTTTGGCGGAAGGCGTCAGATCGATCGAGGCTACAGACACCACGAAGCTCAAAGTCAATCGGATATTGAACGCGTCGGGCCTATCTGGTCGGAGAGTTGGGAACAGCTGCGGCGTCCTTGGGCTGCTCTTTGCCGGCATGGAGAGTGGCATGGTGGCGGTCAGAGATACCGACGATTGGGTCAACAGCGTCGTTGCTGGTTTAGGGACTGGGGCGGCGTACCGTGCGGCGAAGGGTGTCAGGTCGGCGGCGGTGGCCGGAGCTGTCGGAGGAATGGTGGTCGGAGTGGCCGTTGGGGTCAAACAGGCGGTGAAGAGGTATGCAGTGATTTGAGATTGGAAAGCTTGGATGTTGGGATTTGTTTGGGATTGGTTGTGTTTAGAAAAGGTACAATTTTTGATAAGGGGATTTGGGTTGAATTATTTGAGGTGCCTGTGACTTCCTAGTAGTAGTAGGTTCTTGTGATTTCGTTTTAGTATATTTGTGTTGAACGATGGTTAACAGTTTACCTTTGATCGTTTTTCATTGCAAAAGAGTTTTACTAACCTCTGATACTCTGGGAATAAATTACTTGATGCTGAGAATTTGACTGTTGTTTGTAAGTTTTTGGAGGGTGTTCTTTTTCCCATCTTTTTTCTTTCTTCTTGTCAACAAATGGGTTGTTTGATTACCGTTTCTCTTGGTAGTTGCTTCTATGATAGATAGATAGTGTGTGTTGTGTTACATATGCTTATGCTTAAGGTGATCAAGTTTGGTGAGATATTTGCTTGTCTTGGGTATATGCACTATGACTCTCATGAGTGAAGCTTTTTTCTAGTTTAAGGAGGATTGAACATATTTGTTGAAGAATAAATACTCCCTCTGATTTTTAATACATGTCGTTTAAGGATATTACACGCACATTAAGAAATAAAGTAAAATCTCCATTATACCCTTAATTAATTATATTATCTAATTTAATTTAACAATTCTATAAAAGATAAGGGGTAAAACTGGAAATAATCAATATTGTTTATCTTGAAAACTGTAAAACGACATGTATTTAAGAACAAAAATAAATTCTAAAACGACATCTATTATGAAACAGAGGGAGTATTAAATAACTACAGGCTTTTTTTTTTTTGATCTCTTGGTTTAAGATCTTTTGCCAAATTCATTACTTGATTGCATTTCATATTTTCATTTCACTGCATTTCAGAATTCAAATAAAGAACATAAACCAATTAAAATCATCATCGACTCGGAAAATCTCCGAAGAACATTTTCTCGAAAACGAACCTGAAATGAACGATGACCTCAGCTTAGTGTTATTGATATGAACGAGGCCAACTTATAGCTCAACAATCTTTTATGACAGTTAAAACGATAAGATCCATGCAATGTAAACTCTATGATCCATATCTTCTCAGACCCGACCCGATTTGAAATCATCCGACTCCTTTGACGGTAGAACTCTACAATATGCATTTGTCAAATTGAATATCTAAGTCTATTTATTTTGTAATGGGTTATTCTATTTTATATGGGTGAAGATTGTGTAAAAGCGGTCTATGCTTTAAAGATTCTATTAAATTGTATTTTAATTGCACTTTTCATCTTAAATTTAAATCTATTGTTTTATAACATCTTATATAATTATGTATGTAAGTGTGTGACACGTGTCACATAATAATTAATTATAATAAATTAAAAAATAAATGTAATAAAACATAAAAAACTACTCACTATCCAACTACCTAATAATTATTTATAGGGGTCCTTACACAAAAGTACCTATTTGGATAAAATCTTGTAATTTAGTATCCTGTCAGGATTTTTTTATATGTAGCTACCTAACAGAAATAATTTTTTTGCACATAAGTACCTGATCCCCGAAAGTACACCATACAACACATTTGTGTACCCTATATCAACACATTTGGGTACCTATATAACAGAAAATGGTACGACGTATGCTATATTTAGGTACGCCCTATTTAAGACACATGTATGCCGTAGGTACGACATATGTTATATTTAGGTACCCTATATAAACGTGTTATGGTACGCAATATACACACAGGAAGGTACGACATGACTAAAGAAACTGGTAAATCGGATACCTATCTATAAAGTTTCTGACATGGGTACCTATGTGTAAAAATTTTATCCAATTGGGTATTTTTCTATAGATTCACCTTATTTATAAGTAATTATTTATGAAAATAATTAAAAATAGTTAAATCGGTGCATTGAACGTTAATAAATTAGTTTTAAATATTGTACTATTGAAATTTATAAAATAATATTTTATATTTATATTTATTAGGTTTACTTTCTTTCAACACTATTTGCCCTAGGCGGCGCAGTTTCAGGACTCGTATAAAAGCATACTTTCGCTCATTCTAAATATCAATTACTACTACGCCGCTCTCACTCCACGGTGCAGATCCGAGGAGTAACTTTCAGCAATTCGATTCAATCTTCTCACTAAATTGTTTTGAGGTTGATTTTTCATTATGTTTTCGTTCGGACTCGATAGATTTTTAGGCTTTTGTCGATCCGTCTTATGTTTTTTGATAAGAGTTTCGTGTGCCAATGTGCTGTGTTAGGGTTAGAAATTTTTGAGCCCTTGCTTTTCTCGATTTTCGTTGTTTTTGTCTTGTTTTTGCAATTTTGTTTTAGGGTTTGTCTTGAAAAACACATCGCTTGTGCATGTCAGTTGTTTGCGACGTCATCTACTACAGATTGTATTTTGGTGATAAGATGGGAAATGAGTGAAGTTTTAGGGAAAGATGATAGTCGTGGGGTTGATATCTTTGTTATGTAATATTAGCCTCTTTATCTTTCCCACAAAGACGAACAGAAGTTTAATGCTTGCACGCTATATCAAATGGTTTGCAAGTTTGGCTCTTCTGTGATATCCTTTTCTTATTTGCCAAAAGAAGTGAAAATTGTCGTTCTTTTGTGTTCTGTGTACCGTTTTGTTTGTTGATTTTTGAAACTTCATTATTTGTTTCGTCCCACCCAATATTGATTCTGTGATATTTCGAATCTGATATGTCAGGCACAGCTATGGCACAAGAAAGCTCTCAGTTTGATGCTCGTCAGTTTGATTCCAAGATGAACGAGTTGTGAGTACCTTACCATCCCTATCTTAATGTAGTTCGTGAAACGAATTGCCACCATAAATATTTTCACATCCAATCCTGACTCAGTTTTCTGGTTCAGGCTTCAGTCTGAAGGAGAAGAATTCTTCACCTCTTACGATGAGGTTTGTGATAGCTTTGACGCAATGGGTCTCCAAGAGAACCTCCTCAGAGGCATTTATGCCTATGGTATATGCCAAAACATTTTCTAACTTGTTCAAATGCATACATCAGTTTTTAAAGAACAAAATGACTCACTCCCTCAATATAATTCTTAAAGGTTTTGAAAAGCCATCTGCTATACAGCAAAGGGGCATCGTCCCATTCTGCAAGGGACTCGACGTGATCCAACAAGCACAGTCTGGAACCGGCAAAACAGCCACCTTCTGCTCAGGCATTCTTCAGCAGCTCGACTACACCTTGACCCAATGCCAAGCCCTAGTCTTGGCTCCGACCCGTGAGCTAGCTCAGCAGATTGAAAAGGTCATGCGAGCTCTCGGTGACTACCTCGGTGTGAAGGTCCACGCCTGTGTTGGTGGGACCAGCGTTCGCGAGGACCAGCGTATCCTGTCAGCTGGGGTCCACGTCGTCGTGGGCACGCCTGGTCGTGTCTTCGACATGCTGCGTAGGCAGTCTCTTCGTTCAGACTACATCAAAATGTTTGTCTTGGACGAAGCAGACGAAATGCTGTCCCGAGGCTTCAAGGATCAGGTCTTACACCAAAATCTCTGCCCCAAATCTTCAGTTTCGTACAATTCTAACCTGGCCCTGCTAACAAAGTTCGATTTTTTTTTTTTTCAGATTTACGACATCTTTCAGCTGCTCCCATCGAAAGTACAAGTCGGGGTCTTCTCAGCAACGATGCCGCCAGAAGCCCTAGAGATCACCCGTAAGTTCATGAACAAGCCCGTTCGAATCCTAGTGAAGAGGGACGAGCTCACCCTCGAGGGAATCAAGCAGTTCTACGTCAACGTGGATAAGGAAGAGTGGAAGCTCGAAACCCTATGCGACCTCTACGAAACCTTAGCCATAACTCAGAGCGTCATTTTCGTCAACACTAGGAGGAAGGTCGATTGGCTGACCGACAAAATGAGGAGCAGAGACCACACTGTCTCAGCCACCCACGGTGACATGGACCAAAACACTCGGGACATTATAATGAGGGAGTTCAGGTCGGGCTCGTCGAGGGTGCTTATTACCACAGATCTCTTGGCCCGAGGCATCGATGTTCAGCAGGTATCTCTTGTCATAAACTTTGATCTCCCTACACAGCCCGAGAATTACTTGCACCGTATTGGGAGGAGTGGAAGGTTTGGGAGGAAAGGAGTGGCGATTAATTTCTTGACTAGGGACGATGAGAAGATGCTTCAGGACATTCAGAAGTTTTACAATGTGGTGATTGAGGAGCTTCCGTCGAATGTTGCTGATCTGCTTTGAGTCTGTCGATTTTACGGCTGGTTTTGAGTTGAGGGTTTACGAAAGCTTTCCCTTTTTCTTGCTTGCTTCTGTTGAGCTGGTATTAATGTTATTTTTGGGCGTTGAGTTAGTTTCTTTTCTTGAGTTTTGTTACGATTTTATACTGCTTTCTTCTTCTTTCGGATTATTAATTATACTTCTTTGGTAGACCGATGAAACTTTGGCCTTTCCTGAGGTCATAGTTTGAGGCGAATGAACTCGGAATTACATTACGTCATTATTTTCTTGATATCATCACAGCCATATTATTCTCTCTGGTGACAAAAGAAGCAAAAGTAACTCAGGTTTATAAACAAATCAGAATTTTATAATTATACAACTCTTACACCAAATTAATCATAAAACTATTTGGCGGCTAATGAAATCAAATTAATCGTGAGAACTCAGCAAGCAACAAACTGTAACAAGTTTCATATATTAGATATCTTCTCAGGAGGAAAAAATAAAGAAATCAATCAGCCAAAAAAAAAAAACTGTTAACCCCATACGAAATATAAATAAATAAAAACGACGTCATTCACGAAGCTCATCGAACTACCGAAGACGGACCGTTATGGTTCAACGTCGAGTACTTCTTCTGCAGCCTTCCCCTCAGCAACCTTATCTTCGCATCGACCCTCGCCGTGAATCCAATCATCGTCCTCTGCCTCGCCTTAGACCTCTCTCTTCTCCACATTGCACCATCCTTAACATCTTTCTCATAGTACTTAATCTCTTGAATCACGTGATGGTCCAAAGGATTGAACAACCTCTGATAACAAATGTGGGCCAAGTACGGTAAATTACACAGCACGGTGACCAAAAGCGTGGTCGACCAGTAAACGGGCGCCGGGGCGAGGACTTCCCTTAGGACCCTAAATGCGTCGACTCCAAGTGCATAGGGGAGTTCGCCGTAGATTAGTAAGAATAAGTACCAAGTTACTACGCTGCCCCACACAAAGAGGTGCTGAATCCATGTGAAGTGGCTCATCGTGAGGGCGATTTGGCAATTGACGGTCCATATTACGCAGGTCATCATCGACGTCCCGACTGCTGACATGTCGGCGGTTTGGCCGCCCGAGCGAAAGGCTTTGTCGTAGTAGATTATGATGTTTAGGAAGAAGATGACGATCGATGTGTATACGCCGTTCTGCATCCATCCGAAGATTCTGGGCCAGTTGAAGAATAGGTTCTTGGGGCCTTGTTGGTATAGGGCTGGGAACTGAGTGATCGAAGAGAGGGTGAGAAGAAAATCTTTTGTGCGAAAATAGTAAAGGAATTAGTCATGAGTTTGTGTAAAGAGTTTTAGTTGTGAGAAAAGGGACCTGCAAGCATATTTCGGAGCTGACGTCTTGTTCGAAAACTCCGAGGGAGATCACGGGTAAGGAAGTGAGTATGACGTTGAATAGCAGCATGTACCAGTCATCGTAGATTGATTGTCCAGAGAAGCCAGCGAAAGCCTCGAAGTAGAAGATTGTGAGCCCGAATGCAATGTTCTTGTAGAAGAAGTAGCAAATCTGCAAAAAATATAGCAGTACTTTGTGTAAAGAGATAGCATAGGGTGTAATAGGATTCATGTTGAAGCATGAGAATGCGTGTTCGCTAATGCTTTCTGAAACATCTGAGGGAATACATACACTAAAAGCAAACAGTTTACCATTTGAGCAATTCTTTTGTAACACCAATGGCCGTGTACCACGAGGAGCCTCTCCAGGAACCGAAACTGTGCAATTGAGAAGTCACTAGCCATCACAGCCTGCATTAAGGTAAACGTCAGCTACATTGCTACATTGAAATTTATTGAAAGTAGCTATGGAACTGTTTTATTATTATCAAATCTCTCTTTCTCTATCCCTCTCTCTCTCTCTCTCTCTCTCTCTCTCTCTCTCTCTCTCTCTCTCACACACACACACACACACACACACACACACACACACATAGACACACACACACACACACACACCGACCTGCATTCCTTCACAGCCACTGATGCCAATACCAATGTCTGCTTCTTGAATCATACCAACATCATTAGCACCATCACCGATTGCTAATGTGATCTTCCCAGTTCCTTCTTTCACCAATCTTGTCACCTGGTTGCAACATAAAAAGAATACAATAAGAGGAAAAGATTGCAACAATTACTGATGTTCCTTTCAGTGGAAAAGAATGGAAAGATAGTTTCTTACTAGTGCTTTCTGTCTGGGTGAGACCCGACAACATATGACAGAAGCGCATTTAACTGCCAAGTTCAGAAAATGATGCTTCATGTCATCCTCCAGTGCGAAAGTCAGATTTTTCCCATCAATGATCAATGCAAACGGTACGTGGGGATCATTCTCAGTATTAATCATTTCGATTCCGTTGTTGATTTGTGACAGCATATCTTCCTTCACAGCCTGCACAGTGAAGAACAATATGAAGACTACCTTAAACAAAATAACAACTTTAGGGTCACACACTATTCGCTAAGAAAAAAACTTACCTTCTTGGAACCCGGGACTGATGAATCAATTTGTGATGCTAGGCATATTTGCTTCATACCTTGTCGAAGTAAACTACAAGCAAATCTGCACCACAATGACAAGAACTCAGTGTTTCTTTGTCGTTTAAAAAGAGATAAAAAATTTGGTCAAGAAGACAGATAGATCAATCCATGGTGGGCAGGAGAGATACACACCCTATGTTAATTGCAGTTTCCATCTTATCGCCTGTCAAAACCCATATCTTCAGACCAGCTTGTGCTAGTTTGTCTATGCACTCTGGCACCTGTATTGAAGTAAGAAGAGAAATAAGATAATGAAAAGGAGGAATAAAAGACTTGATCATGATTAAATAGCGGCGAACCCCTTTTTGCAATTTGTCTTCCACAGCTGTAGCGCCAACAAGTATCAAGTCCCTCTCCATCATATCTGATACCCTCTCAAGCATTTCCTCCCTCTCACTGCCCATTGAGGTCTTTGCGCGCATAAACTCCTCGTTCCAAGCAGAGTACTCTGTCTCGCCGAGTGTCTTGTAAGCAAGAGCCAGTGTTCGCAGTCCAACCTCACCATATTCATTCAAATGCTTAGTGGTGGCTTCCTCATACATTCTCCCGCCCTCCGATAGCCTATCGAAGATAATGCTGCAATGCAAGAGATATATTGTAAGCGAGTCAAAAAAGAAATTCTCACAAGTGTCAACGTTGACAAACCACGTGACCATATATTCAATACATCACGCACCTGTCTGCTCCTTTGCATAGGAGAAGAATCTGACCATTTTCATCCCTGACAATCACAGACATCCTTTTCCGTTTGCTGCTGAAATCCAACAAATTGAGAACTTTGTATTCCCTGCTCCAGTAGATGAATTATGAGTTCGCATAAACGACATCTACGAAAGTTATAATCCACATCAGTCACAAACTATTTGAATGAGTTGGGCATTCACCTTTCGATAGGATTCTCAAAAGATGGATATCTTTCTCGGACGAATATGCTCGACTGAGTTCTTTTACAAAATTCAAATCCAAATTCCCTTGCAGCAACAAGAAAAGAACCTTCATCTGGTGATTCAGCTTCATAAGTAAAGGTCCCTGTCTCTTCGTTGTGCTCTGGGATTGCAGTGTGACAAATTGACAGTATTCTGAAAAATAACAAGATGAAATCTGAATTTTGTTCTCCAAACCAATTCCCATTCATGAGCCTTGAATCCTCAAAGCCAAATCCCTTTACGGGTGGTTTACTGGGGACCTCATCTTTTGCAGTAACAACAGCCTCTAATTCGATTTCAGATTCCATGAACTGACCCGCAGTTTTCCCCCCCGATTTAGGTGCACAATCTTGGCCCTGAACGTTGAAATCCATGGCCATTTGCTTTGCAGCTGCAAGCTCCACATCAGTCGCACGTGTGCCATAAGCAGCACCCGCAATTGAGCATTTAAGGAAGTCCATTTGGTTACACGTTAAAGTGCCAGTTTTATCAGATAAGATGGTATCAACTTGTCCTAATTCTTCGTTTAAGTTCGATGTACGTGCCTCAGCTGGAGTCCCTGTCTCTTCGTCATACATATGGATATCTTTGTTTATGAACAAAGCCTGAAGGACTTTGACAACCTCGATTGAGACATAGAGTGATATTGGTATCAAATATCCATACAGCATTAGAGCAGTGATCAGATGGTAAAACCCAGATTGTAGTGGTTTGTTGGGATCGAAAAGACCTTTACTATCTGGAACTTGCAAATACCACCAAGTTGGCAAATCATACTTAGTCTTCACAATGAAACCCACACAGCTGAGGAACGAAATGAAGAGCAAGAAACTGAAAAGGATGTAGATTATCTTGTCCATTTGTTTCTCGACTCTGCTCCTCTTTGAAAGTGATTTCGTAGCATTTTGCATAACCTTGCTATCGTGACCAGAGAAAATCACCACCCCATAAATGTAAGCTGTGTTACGAAGCTTTGAGTCTCGAAGGAGAATCTGACTAGGATCGAGGGGATAGACCCGGCCATCAAATTCGAATTTGCCCACAAAAGTGTAGAGGTTGGGGTTAGGATCCTCGCACTTTATGTTTGCGCTGAATTTCTTAAAATAACTATCACCATCGATCGACGATGTTGTCTCCAAGGCTCGTTTCACCTTTAAATTCTCTCACCATCCAAGTTCATAGTCTCAACATAGCAAATGCCGTCTTCATAACTTGAGGACAAAAGCAGCATATCAGCAGGGAAAAACTTATCTTTTTCTACTTTCACTATATCTCCAACCCGAAGCTTCATCCACGGTTTGTACACAAACGTACCATCCTTCTTGTGCACGCTAACTTTTCGTAAGTTAACCTTCATGTCCTGTATAAATCTCCTCCAATCTTCCATGGCTTCTTTAGCCATACTCAATCCGACGACAAATGCCAAAGGAGCGATCATGCTCAACGGACCAAAGGGCGTTACAGGGGTTAGAGATAAAACTGCTGTGAGGAGAAAGTACAAGTTTGCAACACGTCTAAACTGTTCGAAAGTGGCCTTTGGGAGGAATGTAAGGACATTGTACTTGGTTGTCGTAATATAGTTTGAGCAATACTTGAAAGGTTTCTGATCATGCACACGAGGTTGGTTACAGTAAACCACACGTGAATAACCAGGTCCTTGGATTAGATTGTGTGATCCATGTTCTTCAGATGTGTGTGGTCTGTGACAACCAAATGTATATAAACTGCTTCTACTGATCTTTGCCCTTATCCTTCCCACGGCCATGTTAAACTATCTGATGCTCAAAATCTACTTTGGAAATGCCAAAAGTTCATAAATGGAAGACCACACAACTCACCTTTACAAAGCAAGTATAGGCCTTCATTGTGAGTCCATTATTCTCCCAGACAAGTGCTGAACATTCATCCACCTGAAAAAATGATTACAAAACTGTGATTTAAAAAAAAAATGTTCGATTACAGAAGAATCTTGAAGAACATCGTCTAATCCCTAATACAAGATAAAGATTCAGCTTCAGATAGAAAACAACAAACAAAGCCGACTATAACAAGAATCAACAATGCATTAAACATGAAAAAAATCAAAGGCATATATTGTCAGCTCAAATCAACAATTTGGAACTGATATCAAACATAACCGAAGAAAACAATTCCCCATCATATCTCCGTACCTTCTATTGGAAAAGGAAAAGAAAAAGAGATTGGCAACTTCATTCATATAAGTAAATTGGGAAAAACAGAGGAAAAAAACCGTAACGTTTTTCATTTTGCCCACCTAAAAGCGAAAAAGAAAATCAATTTCAATAAAACAAAAAAGAAGCGTGCGACAGAAGTCGATACAATCGAGCTGGTTAGCTCACAATTCCCCACAATCGCCAGAGGCTCGCGCCGAAGGAAGAAGAAATCAATCCCCCCCAAAGCATACAAATTCACGTCGGAAGAAAATTATTATATAAGAAACGATGATTTTACCTGAGAAAATCTACGTAGAAGGGCAATGTAGCACGATCCCAGATGGATTTTCAGCTGAGATTATCGCCAATGGCCGATCAAGAAGAAGAAGAACGGGTCACGAAAAGAGGAGCGAGAAAATAGATACGCTTTCTTTGAGCCCAAAACAACATTAAACCAACTTTACGTGTTCGATAAATATCTCATTTATGATTAACCTCAAAATAAAATCACCAATGAAATTGGAAATTCACAGCATAAAATAATGCTCTCATTGACATCGTTGTGATAATCTAACTTGGGACAAATGAGGCTTTAAATATAATTAATTTATGTGCCAATTTTCTTATCTAAATACATAAATTTATATAATCCTAATTTGAGCTACATTTTGTATCGTGGCATACACAATTTCATAGAATCCAACTATTCTCACATTCGTGTCTCTATCATTCATATCTTAACTTCTAACGTCAATGATTTTACTTTTTATTGAACGTATATATCCCTATCGTATGCGTGTCCAAAGCTGTCAACCTTATTTTCATCGCAAACGGGCTTTTTCAGAATATGTATTATTGCATGGAACTGAAAAAGAATAAAATATAGTATAATATACTATAATGTTCAATAAAAATTGAGCTGAATCCTCCTATGTTTTAACTTCTTAATGGCATTCAACTAGAGAAAGCATAGCAAAACAGATAATGTAGTAAATCGTTGGCCAGAAAATGAGCTTTCATCGTAGGAGCGATGCTCTCGGGCGGTCGCCAGAGCTTGAGATATCGTCTGCACAAGTTTAAATGCTCCAAAAACTCGTATAAAAAGATACGAAATGAAAAAACATACAGATTTATTTTTCGTGTTCGTGAAATATAAATTGAAAAACAAAAAAAAGAACCATGGCGTTTCATGGGATAATGTTCCAAGAATCGAAATTGATCAGAGCTCATAAGTCAAAAGTATCACCTGTTCAGACAATGGTGCGCCGTCATCTATGCTATGTGTGGCTACTTTTCCAGCGATAACACTGACATCTGTTTCGAGTATAATCCTAGAAAAGCGTACGCAAAGATAGTTGTAATATAGTAAAATGGGATTTTACGAGCGAGTACTATGAATTTGAATTGAGTTCTCTAAGGCAAGTTCACACCATCCATCGAGGATTTCGTCGAGGCAGAAGAGGATAAGTCCAGGTAGTCGAGTGCCTCCCTTTGGTCAACTTTGTTCCTAAACAAAACACACAGTTAGTGAGGTCGAACTGTTTTGTACTGAGTAGTAAGGAGAAGGCCACAATCGATTGAAATTTTTCGAAAAACCTGCGGAGAAGAGTAACAGCGTCGAAGAATCCCTGTAGGACGGTAGCTAATACAAGCTCGTTTTCATCGTCTCCACCAGTCACAAAGAAGTGGAGATCTTGAACGAATTTGTGCACGATGATATTGTTCTCCGGCATCGTTATCTCAGCTGCAAAGATGAGTGATATAACTGCGATATTGTACAAACAAATTTAACCACGCCACTTCGATAATTACACCTTCTGTACGAGCGTTTGTCTTTTGAGTTTTGGCGAAGATGGATTTCTCGAAAGCCAGCTTAACAGTGTTGGTTGGCCAATCGACGGAGTAGTACTTAACACAAGTATGTTCTTCACGGTAGGGCACACCTCCTACATACGCAAATCAAATCACGAAATTGTGTCCTCAGTTGTACAATTGATCACAAATCACGAGACTGACTAACAGTTACTGTAATTACAACCGCCGAAAGGATGCAATAGTGCACACCTAAGCTTTCCATTTTCAATAATCATCTAGCAAATGTAATAAGGATCAATCTATCTGATAGAATGACAATCCAAAAGGGAACAGAAATTCATGTATACAACGAACAACAGATTCGCAAAAACAACGATATGACATATATGATCAAGCTTACTTCTTTGCCCCAATTGGTTAATCTAAGAATAGATCAGCAATTATGGGTTAGATCGGAGGGAAACTGTTAGGATCGGTTTACGCGTTTAGAGGGGGGTGAATAAACGCTTGACTCTTTTTCGGTTTGTCTGTTTAAGGATAGGTACTCAATCAGTGACCAGTCAGTATAAGTGCGGAAAGAAATACTGACCGGTTGAAACCGATATGTAATAAGTAAGTGTGTGTGTGTGTATGTATGAGACCGGTTTGTTTCTGGAAGTTCGGAGTTAAAATCTCCTACGTCTCCCCTTCTTCCTCGCAAGGAAGGTTCACTAGATCTTCAGTTATACAACCTTGTACAACCTACCCAGCTGAATCACAGCTCAAATCTAGTGAATCCTTAGGCAGTTGTCTACAACAATCCACCTACTTCAACAGCTTTTTACAGTCCGTCGGAAATAATCACTATAGACTTAAATCTGAAAAGGAATGTCTTTGGACTTCACTCTTGTTTTTGTGCTCTCACCACCGTTCTTGAAGATAGCTCAATCGTCGTCTTTATGAGGGTGAGATTTCAAAATCGTAAGATTGTTCGAGTTCGGTGAAGTGGTTGATCTTCTTCTTGTCTCTCTCCTTTTATGCTTGAGGTTTGAAATTCAAACCGTTGTGAGATAGGCTTCTTCACTCTGATCGGTGCATTAATTGACTTTCCCAAAATGGGTCTGTCCAGTTTCAGCTGCAGTCTATCCTGTCACTTGCTTTATTCCTTATTTGCGTTAGTTGACCTTGTCTAAACTCTGGAATCGCAGCATTGCATTGAATGCCTGAAATTTCCTTTTTGTTTCAGCATCCACTCATCTCGATTGTCCAATCTGTCATTTGTCCGGTATAGCATACTGTCGTGCTTTCCTGAACCCTTTTTCAAGACCGGTATCTTTAATCGGTATTAGTTATAGTCTTTCGTGCTTGCCCAGTCCGGTCACATATATACCGCTTTCAATCCTTAGTATAGACGATGCTTTAGATCTCCGGTTTACTCATTATTAGTTAGTTGTGTCAATTCACCAAAACCGTTAATCCGAATATCTGAATTCGTGTTGCTAACAATTTCCCCCTTTTTGGTGATTGACAAAACTAGTCAGCAGAAAACCAGTTTTCATTCATATCAAGAAGAGATTGATACAGACAACACTTTAGTTGTACCCCTTGCTCTTAAATATCCGCTCTATCTCCTTCCACTTGTTATTATCCTTGTATGCGTCTTCCTTTATTTCATGTAATCTCCGAAGGTCCGCCAGCTGTTCCTTTGTTAGATTGCAGGCAAGATGCTGTAAACTGCTGCTATCATACTGGACTTCAACTGACCAGTTTCGCTGACTGGTACAGCCGCAGTCTGACTTTGTAAGACTGCGTCTGGGATGAGTGCAGCTTCGATTGCAGCTCGTTTTGGATCCTTGGTTTTG
This sequence comes from Craterostigma plantagineum, assembly GCA_027422505.1. Lineage (NCBI taxonomy): Eukaryota > Viridiplantae > Streptophyta > Magnoliopsida > Lamiales > Linderniaceae > Craterostigma > Craterostigma plantagineum. The sequence continues at coordinate 8,213,108 of JAPQWV010000009.1, read as the reverse complement.
ACATAAAGTTTGGAGATAAACCTCTGAGGCTCAGATGAGCTAGAGCTGGGAGGTTGCTGTTGTTTTCTGCTGTCGCTTGCCGTACTTTCCCCCTTTTTGGCAATAACCGGGGTGATTAGCCTAGTCAAAGCCGTCAGTTGTCCTTTGATAACCTCCAGATCTGCACAAACATCCGAGCGGAGACCGGTGATATCTTCCTTGAGAGCCTGAAACTGCTCATTGTTATGCTGTCGGTCACCGTTGATAGTTTTGCTGAGAACGGAGATTGAGCGATAAGTCTGCTTGACCAAGGAGACTTCTCTTGCTGAGCTCATGATATCAACCGGTATGGATGTGCTGGTTGGAGGCACCGTTGTTTGCGACTGTAGAGGGATGAAAGACTGAGTAATTTCCGGCAGTGCAGCGGTGGAGACAACAACGGACTCAGTCATAATGGCAGAGACAGGAATGCCTTGCCCCGTCGATGTGCGGACTTCGGTATCGGTTCCTTGCCCAGATTGAACCTCTACCGGTTGGGGTTCTGCCAAGGTAGCTGAAATAGTCTGAATGTTGTCTGGAGAAGTGGGAGAAGAAGAAGATCCAGATTCACCAGCAAAGGTGAGAAGTAAAGGCAGAGGAGGAAGTGTCTGTGTCTGAGAGAGTCCACTGGCTGAGATTGAAATCGGTAGAGATAATGGTAGAGACAGCCAGGGGAACGATGGGATAGGTTGCCGAAATAACAAGCATTCCTCAGAAACCGGTTCTGGTGAGAGATGGAGAACTGGACTCTGTACCAGTTGAGACGTTTGTTCAGGTAGGATAGAGGACGAAGGCGTGGGCGCGAGGACTAAGGCCGTTGTCATGAGGGAGACGTCCTGTGGCTGATCAAAGGAAGCAGAGATTGAGCCAGTTGGCACAGGTGATACAGCGGCGGAGGATGACACATCCGGCTGAAGTTTTGCCCAAACTTCAGCATGGTAGACCTGCATACTCTGCAGTTCTGCCTCCAGCCTGGATAGAATTTGAAGCTCATGCACTGCATCTCTCCCTTCTGGCTGAAAATTGTCCCTGCGCTGTTCAATATAGCTCGTCAGATGCCCCATTTGAAGACTTACCCGGTACAGCTCTCGCGCATTCACTAGGCGCTTGATAGATTCAATGCCTAGTGCCTTTATGAGCTTTCCTTCAGTCTGTCTGGCCTGTTTGAGTCGGTCAGAGAGACCTTTGGACTTCCAGATCTTCTCGCTGTATGGAGTAAACCGGAAGTCGACCCATTCGTCATAGGCGCGCAGATCGTCCGCAATCGTTTCCGTGATTTCTTCCCGGATGAGAGTCCAGGCAGTTTCATCGATTGATTCGTGTCCTTCAGGGACCGCAACGGCTTTGCCCTTGCCTTTGTTAGTCGAGGTACCTCGAGCCGGTTCTTGAATCCTCACCCCACTCTGTGGTGGGGCAGTCGTGATCACCAAACCAGTTGTCTCCGTGGATGGAGTGACAGTGATGGTTGGTGTTACTGTAGAAACCGACTGGACAAGTTGTGTAGATATTGTCGGTTGAGGGGGACTGACCCGGTTTTGGGCTTCTTGGTCGGCGTCATGGTCCTTTTCTTGGTAAGTACTTTCTGAAGTGGCTGAGTATCTTCAGAAGAGGAGGAAGACTCCAAGACCAGTTTCTTCTTGGAGGGCTTTGATGAGACTTGCTTGTCATCAGTCTTCTTCTTTTTGATCGGCGAGGGTTTTGATCGGGAGTCAGTCTTCGACGTTCCCAGAGAGTGGTCAACGGCAGGCTTCTTAGTTGGCTTGAGAGTGGGCAGATCGTCAGAGGCTTTTCGTTTACCGGTTTCTTAGTGAGCGAGGCTGTGCTCACCATCTGAAGAATGGTTTCATCAGAGATGTAGTTTGCAAACTCAATCACCTCAATAGGGCCAACATCTGCAACCTTGCGCTTGAGAAGGAAAGACAGTTGAGGCGCAAAGTTCTTGATCTGCCTGTCCCTAACCGGCAGTATTCCTTTGAGAACGGAGAAAATTACAGAAGACCAGTTGATCTTCATCCCAGTCAGAATAGCCACCATGGCCTGAACCTTATCGCTTGTAAGCATATCAAAGGATCCTGCCTTCCCCAAGATGGATTTTGCAACTATATCGTGAAGCAGTCGGTACTCTGGTTTAAGAACCACTCGTTTGTCCGAGTCTTTAAATGTTGCCCCTGTTAAGGACATCGTGGGCTTGAGACGTTCCTTAACTTCATCGGAGACGCTGATGACAGTTTCTCCGGAGGTTGGTAGATTGAATAGTTGTGCGAAGTATTCTTCAGTGATGTCGAACTGATGTCCGTTGATCATACACTGGAAGCGGTCGCCAACGATGAGTACTGTGTTGAAGAACTGATGCAGAGCCTCTGGGTAATATTCGGGAGTGCAGTTGAAGAAGGTTTGAAGGCCGGTTTGAATTAGGGCTTCGAAGATAGGAACAAATTCCTTGTGTTCGGTTTCCTTGCAGCTAGCAAAGTAGATCTGAATCGCCGTCCTTGTTAATTCTTTGTGTGCTGGGGCCATTTGTTCTAAGGATTGGATAGGGTTTCTGTAAAGAGGTTTAAGAAATTTTTGGGGAAGAAGATGATGAATCGGCTGGAGAGAGAGATAATGATGGAATGTTTTAATTGAGTATGAGTACGAAGTCTATTTAGCGGGAGAAAGCGTGTATTTGCATTAAATGCATAGGACGTCTTGTCGCTTAGCTTTCCTCTTTCATAGACTGCGATATCATATCTCTGCAGGGTTGTCAGATTTCCTGCGAAAGTGTTATGATAAAATGTGTGCAATTGATGACGTATATTTAATAAAAACGATTTCGGTCAGTCAGTGATCTAGGCAGTTTCCGGTATCAATACCGTTTTGTAAAATATGTCCAGGTTTCAAAGAAGATGTCCCGGTATTCGAAGAAGATGTCCCGGTATTAATACTCCGGTATTAAAAAGAATTGTATATATATATATATATGTGACGAGAATCAGTTTTTGGTGAAACTGATAGAATAATGAGGTTTGATCAGTATGAAAGAATTGACTGATAAAGAATAGATGGCTTAATACGATCATCATTTTGCACAATTTGGTGTAGTGTCTAGGTCACCAGTTATACCAATTAATTTGATATAACAAGGTTCCCCCTGACTCTATGCCTAGGTATTTAGGATAAATCCAATGAACCTAAAGCATTTCGGAAGAAGAGAAACTTAGCTTCTGGTAGTGGATTGGTCAGGATGTCGGCAACTTGTAGATCGGTTGATATGTGTTCCAGCCGCACATTTTTTTTCAGCACATGATCTCGTATGAAGTGATGTCTTATTTCGATGTGCTTTGTCCGAGAGTGGAATACCGGATTCTGTGTGATTGCGATTGCGCTCGTATTATCACAGAAGATAGGTGTGTCGGTTTCTTGTATTCCATAATCTTCCAGCTGATGCTGTATCCAAAGGATCTGCGAGCAACAGCTTCCAGCCGCCAGATATTCTGCCTCAGCTGTGGATGTGGCTATAGATGTTTGTTTCTTGCTGAACCAAGAAATAAGTCGGTCACCAAGAACTGACATGTGCCACTGGTACTTCGTCGGTCGATTTTGCAGCCTGCATAGTCAGCATCTGTATATCCATGCAGTGATAAGCTTGAGTCTTTGGGATACCATAGACCAACGTTTACAGTCCCTTTGAGGTACTTCAAAATGCGCTTTGCCGCAGAGAAGTGGCTTTCTTTTGGATCAGACTGGAACCGGGCGCACAAACAGACACTGTACATAATGTCCGGTCTGCTAGCAGTAAGATATAGCAGTGATCCGATCAGCCCCCTATATTTGGTAACTTCAATTGATACTCCAGTTTCATTTTTGTCCAGTTTGATTGATGAACTCATAGGCGTTGTAGCTTGTGAGCAGTTTTCCATACCGAACTTTTTGAGCAATTCCCTTGTATATTTGGCTTGATTTATGAATATCCCCTGCTCCGTTTGTCTTACTTGAAGTCCCAAAAAGAATGTGAGTTCACCCATCATACTCATCTCAAACTGATCCTGCATCATTTTAGAGAATCGCTTACACAGCTTAGGATCAGTTGATCCAAAAATAATGTCATCGACATAGATCTGAACGATCAATAGATGCTCTCCTTTAGTGAATCTGAATAGTGTTTTATCAACACTTCCGATTGTGAACTGATGATCAGTCAGAAACTTTGATAGCGTTTCATACCACGCTCTTGGAGCTTGTTTTAGTCCATAGAGAGCCTTCTTAAGACGATAGACATGGTTCGAGTACTCATGGCTTTCGAAACCGGGTGGTTGAGCAACGTATACTTCCTCAGAGATTGTACCATTCAGAAATGCACTCTTGACATCCATTTGATATACTTTGAAGTCCTTATAAGCTGCATATGCCAGAAAGATCCGTATGGCCTCCAGTCTTGCTACCGGTGCGAATGTCTCATCATAGTCTATTCCTTCTTCTTGTCTGTACCCTTGAGCAACCAGTCTTGCCTTATTTCTGGTGCCAAGTCCATCTTCATTCAGTTTGTTCTTGAAAACCCATTTCGTACCGATTACAGTTTGTGTAGGCTTTGGAACAAGAGTCCAGACTTGATTTCGTTCAAACTGGTTTAATTCTTCCTGCATGGCTTCTATCCAGTTGTCATCCTTGAGAGCTTCATCAACCTTTGTTGGTTGAATCTAGGATATGAACGCATGACTGAATAGATTGGGGTTCGTCTGTCGCCTTATTTTCATAGGTGCAGCAGGATCTCCTATGATCAATTGCTGAGGATGGTTTAACTTCGTGCGGTTCCATTTGATGCGTTCCCCCTCAATTGATTCCTCCGGTGTTTCTTGAGTCCCTGTTTGAGTTTCACCTTCTGATCCAGCTTCGTGACCGGTATTGTATGGGCTGATTGTTTCCACAGGTTCCATCTGTATCTCTGTAGTTGTATTTTGAATATTGGCTTCTTCTACAATAGGTATTTCTGTCAGCTCCAATACCAGTTGATTTCTTTCTTCATCACTTTCATCTTCAAGATGAGATCTTTCCAGTTGGTTGCTCAGACGATTGATATTACTGGGAGTATGGTTATCAGTTTCTGACTCTTCAAAGACCACATGTGCTGATTCCTCAATGGACATAGTCTTTGTGTTGAAGACCCGGTAAGCTTTGCTGACTGAAGAGTACCCAAGGAATATTCCTTTTTCGGCCCTTGTATCAAATGCTGAGAGTTGATTCTTCCCATTGTTGTGGATGAAACATTTGCTTCCAAAGGTCTTGAAGTAACTGATTGTGGGAACATTTCCGGTCCATACTTCGTACGGTGTTTTACCCTGTTTCTTGCAGATCATGGACCGGTTCTGTGTATAGCATGCAGTATTAATGGCTTCTGCCCAGAATTTATGAGAAATGTCCGCATCTGCCAACATTGTCCTGGCTGCTTCCTTGAGAGTTCTGTTTCTCCTTTCAGCAACTCCATTCTGCTGGGGTGTCCTAGCAGCAGACAACTCATGGCGTATACCATGGTTCTCAAGAAAATCGGTTATCGTTATGTTCACAAACTCAGTACCCCGGTCACTACGGATCCGGTTTATGTTACCATTTTGTTCATTCTCTATTCTTCTGAAAAGCTTTATTAAGTTGACTGGTGTTTGGTCCTTGGATTTTAAGAATACTACCCAGGTGTACCTAGAGAAATCATCTACGACTACGAGTGTATATTTAGCACCACCAAGACTGACTACCGGTATGTGAAGTAGGTCTAGACACCGGTTTGACTCTATACTTCCTTTATTCTTAAAAGTTGACCTGATTTGTTTACCTAACTGACACACTGTGCAGTGTTTATCTTTTGAAAACCTTAGATTAGGTAGACCTCTAACCAGATTGTTATCCCTAAGGGCTGATATGGTCTTAAAGTTTAGGTGACTGAGACGTTTATGCCACAGCCAACTTTTGGAATTATGAGCTATTAGACAAGTTTGGGTAGATACTGACTGGTCTCCCCAGTGGACTCTATATGTACCCCCAACCCTATGCCCAATTATCAGTATGCATTTCTCTTTGTCCTTGACAAAGCATTTATCTTTCTCAAACGATATTAAGTAGTTATTCCTACATAGTTGACTTACACTTATTAGGTTATAATGGAGATTTTGTACTAGGTGTACATCTTTCAGGGTAAGGTTTCTGTGAGTAATCACCCCCTTCCCTATTGTTTTACCTTTACCGTTATCTCCGAAAGTGATTGTCGGTCCGGTGTGTGCCCTAAGCTCCTTTAGTAGTCTTCCGTTTCCTGTCATGTGCTGACAACATCCACTATCCAGATACCATACCGATCGGTTCAGTTCTTCAATGTATTCCTGAAAAACAAAAAAAATATATATATATATATATACATACATTGGTACCCAGTTTCACTTGGGTCCAGTATAGATTAGACTCTTAGGAACCCAGTTTTGAAAGACTCTAACAGCCCGACCAGTTTGAGGGTCTATAAGATATTTAATGTTTCTAGTCCTAGTCAATCCATATCTAGATGTCTGGTGCTGTCTAGCCCGGTTTCTATACTCATATTCATACCTCCTATTCCCCCTATGTTCATGCCCGCTTGATATAGATCTGTTTTGTAGAGGCACTGTTTTTGGTAATCTTCTATTATGTTGAACTTCTCTCTCTATCCTAACTGGGGACCTAGATATGTCACTGGTGTTATTACCTTGTGAAGAACTGGCTGAGATAAACCTAATCCAGCCAGTATTCTTTTCTCTTGCTGTCAGTTCGCTCGATCCGGTTTCACTAAATCCTAGTCCAGTTTTATCATTGCTAACCTTCAGACTATTTTGAATATTTTCTACTGTTTTCTTGGACTGACTCCAAGTCTTCAAGATCGCATTTAGCTTATCGTTTTCAGTCCTTAACTGCACTATCTCGTTTCTAAGTTCTCTAACTTCCTCATTCAAAACCCTCGTTTGACTAAAATCACTATCAGTTTGTTCAACTGAAGTGATTTTCCCTTTTTGTTTAATCCTAGTAGAAAGTTTCTGATATTCTTCAGCCATTTCTTGAAGAGCCTGAAGAAGCTCTTCCTTAGTAAAATCATCCGGTACAGAATCGCATACCTCATTGTCGGTCATATTTGCCATGAGACATTCATGAGATTCCTGATCACTTTCGGTATCTGACTCATCGCTCTCTGATTCTTCGGAGTCAGAGTCATCCCATGTTTTTCCACTCTTGGCCATCAATGCCTTTTGGTACTTCTTTGACTTGGCACCAGTTTTCTCCTTCTCTTTCTTTGAGACCCGACAGTCGATTGCAAAATGTCCTTTCCTGCCACATTTAAAACACGAGACATCAGTTCTTTCTGTTTTATTCTTTATGAAATTCTTACCTTCTGAACTGTTGCTTCGATTTTTCTTCATGAACTTTCCGAATCTCTTTACAAAAAGAGCCATGACTTCATCAGTCAGTTCTTCTGATGTTTTCGAAGTTGAAGTTTCTGGTGCTACAAGCGCCTTGACAGGTTGTTCTGTGACTGACTCTTCCATCCTCGTTTGTAGCTCGAACTCATAAGCTTTGAGATCAGCAAATAGGTCGTGAACTTGTATCTTGCTGAGATCCTTTGATTCCCTCATAGCCATGGTCTTAACATCCCATTCACGAGGAAGGGCCTTCATGATTTTGATGGCTACACCTCGGTTCTCTAGCGTTCTTCCAAGAGCCGTGAGATCGTTGATGATGTTCATGAACCGGCTCTCAAAGTCAGCCATTGTTTCTCCCGGCTTCATCTTCGCGCTGTCATACTTTTGTATGGCAACAATGAGCTTGTTTTCCCGTGTAGACTCATTTCCTTCGCAGATTTGACAAAGTTTTGTCCAGACCTCCTTTGCTGTTTTGCATAGCATCACCTGTCTGAATGTTCCGGTATCCAGTGTTTTGAACAGAATGTCCTTGGCAACATTATCTAGATTCATCAGTTTCTTCTCTGCCTCTGTCCAATCACTTTTTACCTTTGCAATCATTTGTGGCTGTGTGTTATCTTGCGTATGCAGTGTATTGATCTTTTCTAGCTTTGGAGGTCCATCTGTAATGACATCCCACATATCTTCGTTCTGGGCAGCTAGATGAGTCATCATGCGAACTTTCCATTCCATGAAGTTTTCACGGGAGAACATCGGCAGCTTGCTTGATGTATTCATCTTTATCAGTTTGATGATTGAGTAAAACCCGCTCTGATACCACTTGTTAGGATCGGTTTACGCGTTTAGAGGGGGGTGAATAAACGCTTGACTCTTTTTCGGTTTGTCTGTTTAAGGATAGGTACTCAATCAGTGACCAGTCAGTATAAGTGCGGAAAGAAATACTGACCGGTTGAAACCGATATGTAATAAGTAAGTGTGTGTGTGTGTGTGTATGTATGAGACCGGTTTGTTTCTGGAAGTTCGGAGTTAAAATCTCCTACGTCTCCCCTTCTTCCTCGCAAGGAAGGTTCACTAGATCTTCAGTTGTACAACCTTGTACAACCTACCCAGCTGAATCACAGCTCAAATCTAGTGAATCCTTAGGCAGTTGTCTACAACAATCCACCTACTTCAACAGCTTTTTACAGTCCGTCGGAAATAATCACTATAGACTTAAATCTGAAAAGGAATGTCTTTGGACTTCACTCTTGTTTTTGTGCTCTCACCACCGTTCTTGAAGATAGCTCAATCGTCGTCTTTATGAGGGTGAGATTTCAAAATCGTAAGATTGTTCGAGTTCGGTGAAGTGGTTGATCTTCTTCTTGTCTCTCTCCTTTTATGCTTGAGGTTTGAAATTCAAACCGTTGTGAGATAGGCTTCTTCACTCTGATCGGTGCATTAATTGACTTCCCAAAATGGGTCTGTCCAGTTTCAGCTGCAGTCTATCCTTTCACTTGCTTTATTCCTTATTTGCGTTAGTTGACCTTGTCTAAACTCTGGAATCGCAGCATTGCATTGAATGCCTGAAATTTCCTTTTTGTTTCAGCATCCACTCATCTCGATTGTCCAATCTGTCATTTGTCCGGTATAGCATACTGTCGTGCTTTCCTGTACCCTTTTTCAAGACCGGTATCTTTAATCGGTATTAGTTATAGTCTTTCGTGCTTGCCCAGTCCGGTCACATATATACCGCTTTCAATCCTTAGTATAGACGATGCTTTAGATCTCCGGTTTACTCATTATTAGTTAGTTGTGTCAATTCACCAAAACCGTTAATCCGAATATCTGAATTCGTGTTGCTAACAGAAACACATAAGACACACACACACACAAACACACTATACTATGATCACGACGATATTTCATTCTTCACAAACAAGTAAAATTACAATGCGTCATCATACTGGATATAGTTATACTGATGTGGATGTGAAATAACGAGCTGGAAATTCCATAACACAGGTCTCTCAAGATAGAGAAACAATCAAATGAATTCCGCCAAAAACAAAAACCCCGGGAAATCAATGACCAACAGCAGCGACTTACGCGATTGAGAAATGTAGCCATTGCTGATAATGATTCGAAGCTACGATCCTTCGCTGTTAAAATTCACTTGAATCTAACAAACATCAATAATGAATGACGTGAATTATTATAGCTCGCAAGCACTTCTGTTCAAAACCGAGCTTCTTTCTCTTCACTCACATGCTCTAAATGGGTCAATTCATATACGTGGGCTTCGATTAAACCCATAATGGGCCAAAACTATATTAACGAGGCCGTGAAATATATATACAAGCTAATAAAATTGTCCTTTCTATATTTTTTTCAATTTCTTTCCCTTTTTCGATATATACGACGGGATATTATATTCCTCACATTGTTGGAAGCTCCGACAAGAAATAATATCAGTATTTTTGCACACTCGCGTGTGCATATATCAATATTGTATTAAATTTATTTTAATTTGAAATAGTTAATTGAAATTACAATATACATTTAATTATGTATATATAAATTAAAGGTATAAGAATTAACTAAACATAGTTATTAAAAGATAGTGAGTGATTTTTTTATATTTTATAATTAATCTTTTTGAAGATTAAGATACAAATGGATAGTTTATATATAAATAAAAATATTAACTTATAAATATAAATTATTAACTTATATTATAAGTTAATTTTATAAGTAATTTTATAATATAAAGTTTAATTTTATGTTATTTTTAAAAAGTTTAAAAATGATTTTAGAGGAATTTTAAAATCAAGGGTATAGTAGTAATTTGGATGGTTTTGATAGCAGTTACGGTAAGTCTCTCTCCCTTAATAAAATAAAAGATAATATGCCACATTTGGCCTATACATGGAAGAAAATACTAGTCACATTACCAACATTCATGTAAGCTTCAAATCGACAACAATTTGATCACAAAACATATTACTAATTCCTCCAAACAAAAAATACCCTCGTTTGTCCAATCCTTCCAGCGTCCCTACGAATAATAGAAAATACTAGAAAAAAAATAGATCATAGCAAGCTACGTACAAAATACCAAAACCCAATAATGATCCTCTAATCAAAATACAAAGAACAACTAATATAAAATGCTCCATTACGTTACATGGGTGTAGAAAATACAATAATAATACGAATTAGTTTATGGGCTGTAAAGATCGGGCCCACACTTGCACTTCCATCCTTCAGGCTCGTAATTGGTGTACTGAGTTCCAATAAAAACGCGGCGGCCAATCGCCGCCGCCGCCGGCACTTGAATGGCTTCGCAAGGCATACATCCATAGCACTTGTGCTCACAGCTCGGCGGACTCGATCCTATAATCTTCTCAGTACGATGGCGATGATCTCCACCCTCCATTGATATTGATTTCATTTTGGCCTCCTATATATAATATAGCTCATCAGTAAATAAAATGTTAGAGAAAAATGATTCCTCTTCAAGAACTTGAATGTTTCTTCTTGTTAATTACCTCCGTTGTGCATTGGGCTACGGTTTCCGCCGCCTGCAATGATTGCTTGCTGGGATTTTGGAGCGTGTCTGAAAATGATATATATATATATATATATATATATATATATATATGCATGTCGATGGTGTTATTTAGTTTAAGTATTATTAGATAGAGAGAGAGAGAGAGAGAGAGAGACCTTGAAGAACATGGGCATGTTTTCTGCAAGAAACGCCATTGCAGCAAAGGATGGTGTAGAGAAGAAGCAAGGCAAGGAAATAATTGTTGGAGAATATTATTACGTTAGTCATGGTGTGTGTTTTCAGTTATGGATAGATATAAAAGGTTGAGAGAATATATGGCAAATGATTGTGATTATAATTATGTGATCAGAGCGTATTTATAAAGCCATGCATGATTGGAGAAGGGTGGCGAAAGGGAGGAGGGAAAAATATGAAAAGAAAAGAGCTTAAAAATTTTATAAAAAAAAAAAGAAGACCCAATTTCCCAAAATGCAGCAGCAGCCTATGTTTTTCTTTTCTTGATTTGAGTTTGTTAGGCAAATATAGAGTTGGAAGTAAAAGGACTGTGATTGCTTTACAAACAAGTATTTCTATATTCTGAGTAAGCCTACTAACAATATCTAACAGAGTTTTCCCCATTAGACTTCAGCTTTTTTAAAATATTATTATTACTTCCATTGAAGACTACAAGCAATCCTTGTAATAAATGGCTGTGAGAAAAAAAAAAGGCTGTGACATATTAATGATCTGGCCCGTTATTTTACCCATAAGTAGGCGTAGAAATAAATCTAAATAAAATGGCTGCAGAAAAATATATACTTTTGTTCGATCAAAGCATTTCGATCTTGCAAGAATGACAAGCCAATCATCACACATACTTTGAGCTTTTCACTGTATAAATATCTATATAAATAAGTAAATAATTGCAAGAAAATGTAGGAAAGCTGATGGGCTTTCACCATCAATGCTGATTCAGAGTTTTTTCACTCACTGTAAGCTGATAAGTAAAATCGCCTGAAGACTGAAGGTCTATCTATGCATATATTATTACAGTGACACAGTTACTTGGGGATTAGTGAAGTGAATTAATTCTAATTTTGGGGCATTTGTGATATTTAATATAAAGAGAGGGGTCCCTTCTATTTCCTTGGATTATAGAGTGTGATACGTCTCATGAAGTGAACATGTAATGAAAGCAGACAATTGGTTGAGTGAGGACACTGATTTGTCTCTCAGTGATTCAGCTGCAGTTTTTTTTTTTCTTTTTATTTCTTTCTTTTCTCTTTTTTCGTTTGATGTGTCTTTGCTGATGACGGATTTGATTATTCACTGATGGAATACTATAGTACGTTGACTCGCAGTGCCTGTCAAATTGATCCAAAACATAGTACAAAAAATTATAGTAGATTAACTTAATTTAATTAAAATGAAGATTAAATTAATTTAATTAAAATGAAGAATCTATATATGCAAATAGAAGATTTCTTGATAGAATACGAATACCACTAAACGGGCCCATTCGATTTATACTTAGATGGGCCCACTTGGGCCCGAATATTCTCTATTTGTTGGGCTAGGCCCATTTGCAATAGCTGATAAATAGTATTCATCAAACATACTCCAATATTACAAATCACAGCATACTCCAACGTATGAAATTCCGTTAATTTTCCGTTATTATTCAACATATACTGTACTACTACAAAAATTACAAAGAAAATCTATCTATTATGCATGAAATTTAAGTTATCATTTACTATAGGCATCACATTATCCTAATAGTTCGAATACCCGAAAAATACGGGAAAAAATTATTACAAATCGATGACGCAGGCACTAATACGTAAGCCAAAATCACCCCCATTGCGCCGCAGCCTTTTCGAAAAAGCGTAAAAATTATCGCAACGAAGACGACGAAAAACGATAAATTGAAAAAAGAAATCTAAGTTTCTATGGCGTAAGCTTGTCTCGAATGTCTTGTTGATTCTATTTGACATTGTTCTTTTTCTGCTACCTTAAAAAGTAAACATAAGTGTTGCTTGTCCGAACGCCATAGTTATTTTAGTTTTGTAGTAAGACATAAGATGCACATGAAACCCTCCATTACGCCCAAGAAATTCATTTCAAGAACTCAATAATACGTATTATTCTTCTTTCAACATGCATTACAATATCTTCCCTTTTTTTCTTCTCTTATGTATAAAGCCCCGAAGAAGCCCTTCTGTATAATTATTGTTACATAAGGAGACAAACAACTCTTCTTAAACGGTTTGGACTAAAACAAAAGAAGCAATTAATATATCTTTCACCCACTTTAATGTTTTTCAATCGCCAAAAAAGATGACAATGGAAGAATCTAATAAGTTTAATTTGAGGTAGAGACACACATATACAATCGTAAGCACTATGAGATCTTTTTTCAGACACACACGTGTACCCTTTGCAAAAGCATGCATGCACTACGTGGTTGCTATATATTAGGGTTTTCTCAAAACCCTTCTTATATATATAAAAAGCCACTCTCACTCCTTACACACACAACAGTTTCAACATATGATCACAGTTTTTTTAATGGAGTAGTTAGAAAATAATGGGAATTCGACGCGTTCTTCACAGTTGCTGCACAAGAGAGGTGGTGAATTCTGGCCCGTGGACGCCCGAGGAAGACAAGAAGCTTTGGGAGTACATGAAAACTGGCAATAAGCATTCTTCTTGGAGTGTTGTTCCAAAGCTTTCTGGTATAGTTATTGCACTGTGATGAGCTTTTATTTTCATCAGTTTTTGATGTTCTCAAATTTGATGTGTTTTATTTTATTTGTTTCTAAGGATTAGAAAGGTGTGGGAGGAGTTGTAGGCTGAGGTGGAGGAATTATCTGAGGCCTGGTCTGAAAAGATGTGCTTTCAGTGTCGAAGAGATTAGGGTCATCGTTGAGACGCAGAGTTTGATTGGTAACAAGTAAGAATTAATTATCCATATATTTTAATAATGGGTTGGCTTCTCTTTTTGTTTTATGATGATTATTACATTTGTTTAAGGTGGTCGGAGATTACAAAGCTACTTCCTGGGAGGACTGATAATGAGGTGAAGAACTTTTGGAATTCCACACTCAAACGTCAGCTCTTCGGCGATCATACTAATGGAGGAAGAAGAAGAAGAAGACGCAGAAATAAAGAAGAAGAAACTTCCGTCGATCCCAGCAATTGTAATGAGACGATGAATGATAATGGCGATCAGATGATGATGGTGCCAAAAATGGATAATGCTGCTACGATAAACAATAATTATTACAACAGTGATAATATCATCGTCCCATATTATCATGATCAAGCTCCTCTTTTTCAAGGGCTTTTCACCATAGAAGTGAACAATCAACTTCAGAACCCATCTCCTCAGTCATGGAATTTCACATTCTTGGCTGCCATGGCATCTAAGATGATGATGGAAGATTCGCCTGACGAAGAGGAACATGCGTATAATAACAACAGCAGAGAAATGGAGGCTTCAGTTCAAAGCATGATTAAAGAACTCGAACTATTGGTGAATAATAATAATCCCAGAGAAGAGCAACAAGCAGTTGTCATTGCAGATGATGCGATCAGTAATAATTCAAGTCAAGAGCCGTATATTGAAAGCTATCTCAACAATTTCTCTGAGAATTATTCTGCTGCTGGAAAATGGGCAACTCTTGATCATCTGCAACAGCCCATTGCTCAGATGCCCATCCATGGCGGCCGAGGGGAACACGAAGAGGAAGGAGAAAACCCTTTTGCTTTGAATGCTGATTTTGGTTCTTTGTGGGGCCCTCATCCATGGTTCTGATTCAGAGAGAGAGAGAGAGCTATAGCTTACTTTGTTGTTTTTATTGCCTCAATAAATGTTACCTTGTCTCGTTATATGCTTGTTTGTATTTGCAGTTTTGCCGCTTAACGTATAAATATAATACTACCTCCGTCCCAAACCGTTTTGGACATTTTACTATATCGGGCGTCCCAAATCGTTTTGGACATTTCCTTTTATAGCAAAAAGCTACCACAAACAATCAATATAATACTATTAAATATTCTTAAAAGACGTGTCAAAATATACACTTTTTTACCTTTTAATTGTACTATATTATTAAAATATTCAATTTCTTAAAAACCGTGCCATACCCCAAATGTCCAAAACGGTTTGGGACGGAGGGAGTAAGAGTTAATTATGATTCAGCCCTTATTCATGTTTAAAAATCGTGTTCAGCCCTTGTCAGAAAAAGTAATTAGTTTTAAGGACCCGATTTTTCATACCACTTCATCGGTCTGTGGTACCACTACTTCGTTCCGTAATTCCACTTCTTTGTTATGCAGTACCACATAATTGCTCTGCAGTACCACTTAATTGTTCTGCAGTACCACTTTATTTTTCTGCGATAAAAATGAAGTGGTACTGCAGAACAAAAGAAGTGGTATTGCAGAACAATTATGTGGTACTGCGGAACAAAGAAGTGGTACTACAGAACAAAGAAGTGGTACCACAGACCGATGAAGTGGTATGAAAAATCGGGTCCTTAAAACTAATTGCTTTTTCTGACAGGGGCTGAACACGATTTTTAAAGTTGAATGAGGGCTGAATTGTAAAGGTCCCATATAATAATTCCAACAGAAGCTGAGGTGGAAAAAATGAACATAGAGCTAAAGGCTTTCGAAAAATCAAGTGAATAACGTAGAGATTATTAGAAGGCACATCAATAAAATCTCCAAGCATCAAAACAAAGGCATCCCATAA
Organism: Craterostigma plantagineum; assembly: GCA_027422505.1. Classification (NCBI taxonomy): domain Eukaryota; kingdom Viridiplantae; phylum Streptophyta; class Magnoliopsida; order Lamiales; family Linderniaceae; genus Craterostigma; species Craterostigma plantagineum. Next base: position 8,197,393 of record JAPQWV010000009.1, on the reverse strand, counting down.
TCTCTTTCTGTAAACAATACCCAAGTTATAACAATAACAACAGTAAATGGGTCCAAAGTTAAAATCATCCCAAGAGTTAGAAAAGCTGAAAACTGCATATATTAAAAAACCCCACTAGAAAATTAAGAAAATCGCCGGCGACTACTTACGATAAGGGTGGAATCTTCCACTCGAGGCTGAGCCGCCACCACCACCACCATTTCCATGGCCGCCGTTCCCACCATAACCACCACCATAGCCACCACCATACCCTGTTTCAGTCCCATCTCCACCACTGCCACTCGCCCCTTCATAGCCTTCACCACCATCATATCTTCCATAGCCATAGCCACCACCACCACCACCATATCCTTTTCCGGCGACATAACCACCAGCGCCACCATAACCTCCATAACCACCACCTCCATAGCCATACATAGAACCACCACCATATCCATAGCCATAGCCATAACCACCGTACCCTGGATAGTACCCTTGGCCACCGCCGGGATAGTAACCACCATAGCCACCGTAAGCTCCTCCGAAACCACCATAGCCTACTCTTCGGCCACCACCGCCGGCGTAGCCACTGTTAAAAGCTTCTGAGTCTCTGGAGAAACTATTAGACGAGTTGAAGCCACTGCCTCCTCGGTTGAACTGGTTTTCAGTTGGGTGGTCGAAACCTGACCTTTTTGGTTCGGCCCTCTTAACCTCGACCTACAAAAAAAAGATGGTCATTATACTTCAGAGACTCGGTTTTCGACAAATTAGAAATGACTCACCTGCTTGCCGCCAAGTTCATGCATTTGACCATCTGCGATTATCTTATCGACTGCTTCTTCGCTCTCGAAGGTGACAAAGCCGAATCCCCTGGAACGACCGGTCGTATGGTCCATCATTATTTGGTGGTCCGCGATGTTACCATATGCAGAGAAGTATTCCACCAAATCATCTACGATAGAATATTAAGTTACCATTAAAAGAGAAAGAGAGAAAAAATAATAACAATACAAAAAGTGTTGTACAAGTACCGTCGGTCAATGTAACTGGAAGACCACCAACAAATACTTTCTTTGTTCGCATAGCCCCTCTACCACGCGTACCATCTTTAGGGACTGTTCTATTTACTTCGACCTGAAACGTAAAAGATAAAGAAGTTTATATTATAATATTTTGGATAGACAATCACTTTTGTTCTAGCAAAACAAGTGTTATCCTTACCGCTCGACCATCGATGACATGTTCTTCATGTAAGACTTTCTCGGCGACCTCTGGATCAGCAAATGTTACGAAACCAAAGCCACGTGATCTTCCGGTGAATTTATCCATCAGTATTACAGAATCTATAACTTCGCCGTACTTGCTAAAATACCTTGTGAATGATTCTGATAAAAGAGCGTAGAAAATAATTAACAAATTAAAATGGATATACAGGCATACTGTACAACGACAACCAGAAGCACGATCGTGTACCTTTTGAAGTCTCCCAGGCAATGCCTCCGACGAAAATTTTTCTAACAATAACAAGAAATAAAAGCCAAGTTAACCTCAAAATTTGCCTCACAACCATTTTTGAGCATTTCCCAGGGCAGGACCCTCGCTCTCATTTCGACCACAATCACACAAAACACATAGCTAAATCATTTCAATATCTAACGTACATACCTAATCAACAGTCAACACAAGCTAAACTAATCTAACGCAACAAACTAACCCAGTCACCGATGAAGAAGAATCATAAGCTACGCCTGCACTACCACCTACGCTAGGATTGTAACTCCCAGAATTGTAGTTTTCCTGTCCTCCACCGTACTGCCCATCATATTGATGTTCATCTTCGCCATAGCCGGCGACATTTTGTTCTGCTACACCGTAATCCATTCTATTTTTATCCTACCTATCAAATAACAAAAAAGAGAAAAAAAAAAAAGAGCAAAAGAATGAGAACTCCCAATCAAGTGCAGACGAATATTTCGAATGATCTTGAGCTGATTTTTGCGTTTTCCAATTCGTCGAAACTCTAAATAAAGCCTCACCTGATCGTCAATAGCGATGCTGCCTAACACGATTAGCTAGTTAGGTTACTATTCCTATTCGTCGATGAATTTCGCAGCTGCAACGTTGAATTTGGGGAAAATTTTGGAGGATGGTGCAAACCCTAAAAGCTTTACGCGCCTGATATTTCCTAAATAAATAGTGGTACCCGCCTCAAGGCTTTTATGAGTCAGTAGTAATCATACGACGTCGTATGTATAGGCAAAAGAATATAATTGAGATCAATATTTCAAATTAGTCCCTGCGAATTGTATTATATTAAATCCAACTAGTCTTCGAACTAAGACTTTCCCTCCTACACTTTATTATTTCCCATTTAACACCCCAAATCCACACACATTCCTAGGGTTTTTGTCTTCCTCGATCTCACAAACCGTTGAATCGGGAAATTGGAAAAGCGATCATGAGCAAATCAGACAAGGACAACTTCGACCTATCGGAGGTTGACACCTCCCTCCCAGCTGCTGCCGCAGGTGAATTTCCTCCAAAATTCTCAATCTCAAAAACCCCAATTGAACTGTGCAAGCACACGCGGGACTTATCCGTGTGTTTTGTAGAATTAATTGATTGTTCGTTACGTTGATTCTATGCGTTTTTTTTTGTGTAGCTTTGAGCCCGGAGGATCGTGCTGAACTAGTAAATGACCTTAAGGTTTCCGTGAAGACTTTCTGTTTTAATTACCCTTTTATTTCTTTGGATCGTGTATAGTCTTTCTTTCTGGTGGATTTTGTTGATTGTTTTTATTACCTGGGATTCGTAGGATAAGTTGCAGACCTTGGCTGGGCAACATGTGGACATACTGAGAACGCTGTCGCCAGAAGTGAGAAAGCGTGTCGAGGCATTAAAGGAGATTCAGGTTATCTATTTTTCTTGGGTGATTCTGACCATTTGCTCTGTGTTTTGTGAATCCTTGTTTCTCGCTGATAAATTGCTATGCATGTCTCGTAATGAGGAGATTCTCTTATATTTTTTTCACACGTTGCACTGCTTCTTTATGTTGATTGGTAGTTTTCTGGGTGACTTATGCTTTGCGTATTGTAGTCGAATATGGCGTGCTCAAGGTGGGTTATGTGGAATTTTATCTAATCAGGATTATCAATATGTTGATCCACGTGACATTGATTCAGCATTTCATGAGATGGCGTTGTCTTTATCTTTGACAGAGCCAACATGATGAGCTAGAGGCAAAGTTTCTCGAGGAGAAAGCTGCGCTCGAAGCTAAGTACCAGAAGCTGTATGAACCTCTCTATATGAAAGTAAGTATCTTGACTTGGACGCTACCGAGTTCATCCATTGAAGAGATTTCTGTTTTTTCCCCTCAGTGGTTGTTCTTTAAAATGGTAAAATGCATGCTACTCTCACTGATTAAATTCTACTGCAAACGGCAGCGATATGAAATTGTGAGTGGCATTGTGGAGGTTGAAGGAGTGACCAAAGACATTGGAGAGGCCAAGGGAAATGAAGGTATGCTGTATGCAATAGGACTGTGTTTATACTCCGTTCTCTTCTTTCCACTGGATAATTCTCTAATCTTATCGTAGCTATATAGTTGTTGTATTCACATTTCATTGTCTGTTTCAATTCGCATGAAATTGGCTCGGTTTAAACTTTTGTAAACAACATCTCAGTTAAGGGGGTGCCTGAGTTCTGGTTGACTGCTATGAAGACGAACGAGATTTTGGCAGAGGAGGTATTTTTTTTTTTCACAATGTAATATTCTGTGCTTGCTTTGGTTTTTTCATTGAACTGTTTTGGAGTGGAGCGTCTTTGTTTAGATCTCCGAGCGTGATGAAGAGGCTCTAAAGTATCTCAAGGATATAAGATGGAATAAGTTGGATGATCCCAAGGGTTTTAAGCTTGAATTCATCTTCGAAAGCAATCCTTTCTTCAAAAATACAGTTCTTACCAAGACCTATCATATGATCGATGATGGTGATGAACCCATCTTGGAGAAGGCAATCGGGTCAGTAATTTATTCGACCACTCTTTATCCTTGCATCTCTAGTTAGTGTCACTTTACCATTTCGTTTGAGTTAAAAACTATGTTTTGATTATTTGCAGGACTCATATCGAATGGCATCAGGGGAAATGCTTAACACATAAGGTTTTAAAGAAGAAACCGAACAAAGGGGCAAAAAATGCAAAGCCAATGACAAAGACTGAACAATGTGAAAGCTTTTTCAACTTCTTTAACCCGCCAGAGATTCCAGAGAATGCTGAGGACATTGATGAGGACCAAGTAAGTTTTTGGTCCTTAGCTTCCTTTCTATGCTCTGAGTTGTCTTTAACCTGAAACTACGTATTTGTTTCCAGATCATTGAAATTTATCAGCTTTGCTCTAATTATTTGTTATTTTGTTCGAAAGGCTGAAGACCTTCAAAATTTGATGGAACAGGACTATGAAATAGGGTAATCATTTCCTACGCAAATGAAATTAGTGCAAAATAGATGCGATTAGCGTATTTTTTTTATGCTAATTTTCTACAATAAGTTTGTGAGTATGGGCCAAACCTCGTGACATAACTGTTACGTTTGCAGCTCTGCAATTCGAGATAAAATTATACCTCGTGCTGTTTCATGGTTTACTGGGGAAGCTGTTGAAGGAGATGAACTTGATCTCGGGGATGAAGATGAAGAAGACGATGAAGATGAAGAAAATGATGAAGAAGAAGATGAGGAATAAAAGAGCGGTAATGGTAAGAACTGAACAGGCCGCTAAAACTAAGAAAGAACCCATCTTTTGTTCTTTCTTTTCCTATTCTTTTTCTTGTTATACTGTGAGCCATGATTTGGGTTATATTATCTTTCCAACTTGCTCATTTCATTGTGTTTTTTCTGGGTGGTTGTTTTTTCTCATGTTTATAGTGAAGAAGTATATGAGCTGAAGAAGGAACCACACTGTACAATGCAAGCAACATTATCACGATGGGATGGTGCTGCTTTTGTTTCAAATATCCTTTTATATGAGAGGTCTCTCTTCTTTAATAATGTAATACATATATATATGTGAGAGAAAGCGACAATATCTTGTGAAATTTTTTATTTATTTAATCAGCGTTTGTCATTTTCCTCGTGATGATTAAGTGGTGGAATTCACAGCCATCACACGATCGCTCGGCGTGGTGGGCGTAAAATTATACTTATGATCTATATTTTTGTAAAGTGATGGGCCCCACAAATAGAATAGCCCAGCACTAGGAACCCAAAACATTGAATTGGCTTCCACTACACACGTGGTTAACAAACAGGGAACAGTTACAGTACAGCCCACTACAAAGAGGAGAATGATATTATTAAACAATGATATATCATTTTGTTATTTCGTTGATATTATTCAATAAATAAGTGGGTGAGATGAGATGATGCATCTCTTTTCAGGTCCCAAAATCACTTATTTCACACGCAATGCTATTTCAGTATCACCTAAAATTCCCAAGTTTTAACATTTCCTAATCCCACCTCACTATTTGTATTGGGAAATATTATTCACACACCTTTATTTTCTATTTACACCCCCTATTTATTATGAAAAGTAAATCATATTAAATAGTTCAATTTTCAATGTTGACCAGCTCTTTTTAATTATTTTGTCCCACGTAATACAATGTATAAATTTAAAAAACTAACGGCAATAGCTAGTCTCCACTTCCATTATATTTACTTGTATTTTAACTTTTCAAACAAAATGTAAATGTGAGAACTGAGAACGTAATTTATATTTCGAGTATAATGGTCTTTCAATAATTATTTATTACCTTTAACTAAATAAACTAAATCATTTTCAATATTCACTTCTCAACTAACATAAAATCTATTAACAAATTAAAACCTTCATGTCTTACGCAAAAGATAAAGTTCGATTATGTTAATTTTTTTTGTCATATTAACTTTGTACTTATTTATTTTATTATACTTTGTCATGTAATTTCTTGTTTATGTTGTAGAAGAAAATGATATATACAGAAAATATTTTATACGTAAATTTTATATTAAACAAATTAAACATTAATATTGATAAATTTAAGATATTAAAATGTGTTCAGTTAACAATAAAATTGTAAGTTATGGAGATGAAATATGCATTTTTAGTCAGGGAGATGAAAATGGCCGACTTTAACATTTTATAATTGTAACTTTAATGATATTGAAACGTTGGGTTAAAGTATAATTGTTGATGCATCCAATTATTTGTAAATTGGTCATTTAATGTGCTAAATAAAATAAATTGATAAAATAGTTGTGTTTTTAAGATGAGTAAATAATTTTTCTAAATTTCAAGGTTCTTTTCACCCCTCCTTCGTGTTTAGGCAAAGCACAAATGTGAAAAGATGTGCAACAACCTACCGTTGATGAAGATCCTAAACCTAATTAATTAATTATTGGTTTTCAGTCAACATAAAAGTATGTATATATATAAGAAGCAATTCATAATAGAAGTCATTATTATATACATTGGGACGCACAATAACGAAGGAAAGCATAACTGCATACAATAAAAGAGAAATAAAGAAGGAAAAAAAAAAAAAACTAACCTATTGCCACTAGCGATGAACGCCGACAAAGTTCACCCATCGGCGAAGCCACCGACTGCAAACGGCGCCGCAGCGAACGGAAGCACCGCCGCGTTTCCAGCCAACAAAGCTCAGCTCTACCAACGTCCGGCGTACCGTCCTCAGCCTCCGCCGCGTCGGAGGCGCCGCGGCCGCAGCTGCTTCTGCGCGTGCTGCCTCTTGACTTTCCTCATCCTAATTGTGAGCCTGTTCGTCGCCGCCGTCGCCGGAGCGGTGTTCTACGTCCTCTACAGACCTCACCGGCCGTCGTTCACCGTCAATTCCCTCCACTTCTCGCAGTTCAACCTCACCGACACGGTTTTGAAGTCGGCGTTCAACGTCTCCGTCACCGCGCGCAACCCTAACTCTAAGATCTCGTTCCTATACGACGACGTCTCGGCGAAAATCCTCTCCGACGGCGTCGACATCGGCGACGGCTCGATTCCGGCGTTCTCGCAGGGTTCGAAGAACATCACGGTGCTGAGGAGCGTCATTTCCAAGTCTAGCAATCCAACAAACGAAGGAATCGACGTTACGGCGCTCAAATCGAGCTCGAAGAGGAAGAATTTACCGATTGAGCTTCAATTAGAGACCAAAGTGAGGGTGAAAATTGGGAAAATGAAGACGAAGAAGCTCGGAATTAGAGTTGTCTGCAAAGGGATTAGAGTTTCTGTGCCGAGTGGCAAAACGGCGACGGCAGCGACGACTTCGAACGTGAAGTGTAAGGCTGATCCGACGGTTAAGATAATTAGATGGAATGTTAATCTTTGAGCATTCAATCTACATTTTTCATAACATTTCATGTTTCCATTTTGTCTTAAACTATGATTTGTATGTGAATTTAATTTTCTTTTTCTTTTGGCTCGATTTGGTAAGTGATTTACTATACTACCAGCTTGTATTTAGGTCTTTCTTTTCTTTTGTTTTTTTATAAATATAAATATATATAATATGTATATAGCTAAAGAGTTATGATCATTCACAGATGGATGTACTATGAATTGATTATTTGGGAGGTGAAATGAATGCAGAAATACGTAATTAGGTGGAACGCCGTGAAATAAAAGTCAGTACATGTCGGAAAATATATGAAAAAGTTAAAAAAAATTATAAGCTCTTAGTTTAAAGGGAAAAAGGATTTGTTTTTCTTTTTGGGATAATTAATTGAATTATTGGTAACTATTTGTGTTTTTTTTTTTCGTTCTGTCTCGAATTTAATTATCTTGAGAGCATGTGAGATCGATCCTTAACTTCTGTCAGGGATTAGAATGAAATTGGAGTTATGTAAAAGAAAGGGATAAAACCTAAAATGGTCCCCGATGTTTACCCTATGAACCAATTTAGTCCCCGATGTTTCGCGTGAACCAATTTAGTCCCCGATGTTATCGAAAATGAACCAAATTGGTCCCTCCGTCAATTCGTCCGTCAATTTAGACGGAGATTGCATTTGCGACGGCTTTAGCGACGGAATTTCCGTCGCTAACTGAAAATTTAAAAAATAATAAATTAAAAATATTAAAAATGAGGAAAAATGCAAAAAAAAAGGAAAAAATACAAAAAATACAATAAAAATTTAAAAAAAGAGAGAGAATATTACCAAAAATTAAATAAAAATAAATAATAATAAAAAATAAAAAATAATAAAAGTAAAATAAAAACTAAGGTTTAATTTTTAAGGTTTAATTTATCATTTTCTATTTTAAATTTAGTTTCTATTTTACTTTTATTACTTTTTATTTTTTTATTATTTATTTTTTATTTAGTTTTTGGTAATATTGTCTCTTTTTTTTTGAATTTTTCTTTTTTGAATTTTTTACTCTATTTTTTGAATTTTTACTCCTTTTTTAGTATTTTTTCCTCATTTTTAATGTTTAATTTATCATTTTTATTTTAAATTTAGTTTTTATTTTGCTTTTATTATTTTCTATTTTTTATTATTATTTATTTTTTATGTAATTTTTGGTAATATTCTCTCTCTTTTTTTTTGAATTTTTTACTGTATTTTTTGTATTTTTTTCCTTTTTTTTTGCATTTTTCCTCATTTTTAATATTTTTAATTTATTATTTTTTAAAATTTTCAGTTAGCGACGGAAATTCCGTCGCTAAAGCCGTCGCAAATGCAATCTCCGTCTAAATTGACGGACGAATTGACGGAGGGACCAATTTGGTTCATTTTCGATAACATCGGGGACTAAATTGGTTCACGCGAAACATCGGGGACTAAATTGGTTCATAGGGTAAACATCGGGGACCATTTTAGGTTTAATTGAAATCCCCATGTGATAATATGCTTGCTTGTCCAATTATATTGTCTCGCTGTCCTCTTGACTTGATTTGACTTGACAAAATTTGTGGTTGATGAATGATGTCCCAAGTTATTTGGGGACCTCAAAATTTTGTACTTAAAATGAAATAAATTTCGCATAAAAACGGTGACAAAAATATCAAAATTTTAATAGTGATCAATATAAAATTCACGAAGTTAATAGATCGATGAAAACTTAATAACATGAGACCCAATAAAAGAAGCCCATTAATCGACAAACGCAATATCATATCGCTCTACCAAGGCTGCGTTTAGTTGTCCCAATAAGAAAAGGAATTGCTATTCACCGCTCCCTTTTTCCTAGTTACCGCCCCTAAAGGGCTTGAAAATGACCTTTTTGCCCTTATGATATTTAAATTAATTTAAAAGAAAAAACTAACTGAATATATAATTCTGGTACGAAATACTGAAAACTACATACACAAATAAATTCGAACGATCGATCGATACGAAAAAAAAAATTTGATTTAACATTTTCGGACCGATCGATCGATATTTTCGGACCGATCGATCGATATTGTCGTAAAATCATTCGTACGTAGATGAATTAGCGAACACGGATCGAAATAGTTTGAAAAAGTCCCGACCGAAACACAATTTCGGTCGCCACACGGCACAACCGAACAGTAATTTCGGTCGCCACAAGGCACGACCGAAACAGGATTTCGGCTATGACATGCGGCGACCGAAATTGTGTTTCGGTCGTGCCACATTTTACGACAATATCGATCGATCTATCCGAAAATATCGATCGATCGGTCCGAAAATATTGATCGATCGGTCCTAAAATGTTAAATCAAACTTTTTTTTCCGTATCGATCGATCGTTCGAATTTATTTGTGTATGTAGTTTTCAATATTTCGTATCGAAATTATATATTTAGTTAGTTTTTTATTTTTAAATTAATTTAAATATTATAAGGGCAAAAACGTCTTTTTATAGCCCTTTAGGGGGCGGTGACTAGGAAAAAGGGGGCGGTGAATAGCAATCCAGATAAGAAAATGTTGCACAATTTTATCTCCACATTATTATCTTCTCGGTTAGTATGGAGGTTTTGTTCACTTTCTAGTTTCAACACCACTATGTTATACTACTATCTTGTTTACTTTCCTTCCCAACAAAATTTTTATCTCTATATTACTTGTAACATTACAAAAATATCCTTAATTTCACCAATATATAGTTTATAAAAATAACAATTCTTATGAATATCGAAAAATATAACATATGCATATCATTTTGATCACCATGAAACAAGTAGTGTTGCTTATTTATTTTTATGATATAAAGCACGCGAAATAAAGATGGTTTTCTGATTTGGTGGTATAAGGGTATTTTTGTCTTTTCATTATTAGTAGGTGGGCTGTATTAATTATCTCTGCTCGGCAGGTCGGATGAATTATACTGAGTTTACTGGATAACAATAGCGGGCCGATCATATATTGCGGGCTTTGTATAATTGAGGTTTAATTATACCGAACAATATTACATAAGATAATATATCTTTATGTGGCCTTATCGGGCCAACTAAACGGGGCCCAAGTATCATTTTTTAGCCCAAAAAACCCGCGGTTGAATTTCCCGTGAAGACCAACAAAATCCCCATACAAATACCCAAGCAGCTGTCTTCTCCACATTAGTGGGCGGGATTTTACCCTTTGGCGCTGGCTGTTCTTCATACTGACGTCTATTTGCCTGAACCAATTCTATTACATCTTTGGCTTTCTTTTCATCGTTTTCTTGATCTTAGTAGTTGTTGAGAATTCACGTGTGAGGATGGATTGTCCCACACCGATTATATCAAGAAAATGAATGGGTTTATAAGCTTGATGGGACACAACCCTTATCACCAATTGGTTTTAAGAAGGAACCCCATCAAGCTTATACCGGGCACCGATCCTCCGTGTGGCGCATGTGCGTGGGCCTCGTTAACGGATAAAAATTACCGGAGGCCCGGCCGTATTTCTTACAGTAGTCACATCTGCTGAGATCACAATCGTTCTGTGCTACTTCCAACTGTAGACTATCATTGGTGGTGCTCTGTACCTTTTCTTCTACTCTGCTTTTTTACTTCTTTACAAAGTTGGAGATTACGAAGTTTGTCTCGGGCATTTTGTACTTTGGGTATATGTTGATCGCTTCGTATGCTTTTTTCGTGCCGACGGGGACGATAGGGTTTTACGCATGCTACTGGTTTGTGAGGAAGATCTATTCATCTGTCAAGATTGACTGAGTAATTTTGATTTGCAGTATAATCAACTTTGTACTTTCTTCATATATATCATAAAGACCTCTGCCATTACAGACTTCATATCATTCTTACATGTTTCTGAAGACTAGATAGATAACAGAGAGGTTTTTTTCCCACACATGGACTCACTTTTATCAGTCTCAATGTGCATTTTACAGAACCTCCATGCGAGGGCGTGTTGCACGCATATTTACAACTTCGCCCGCCAACGAGGATAAACCCGAAAAAAAATCGAGAAAATGAGAAATTAAATTCGATTTTTTTTACCCGCCTTTTGGCTTCGTTCTTAACTTCAGCTGCAGATCGCCTCGACGGATAGTTTCTTCATAGTATTCGGACACGGATCTCCTCCAAATATCTCCGGCGTAATGGGAACAGTACAAGATTGCTGCCCAACGCAGTACTGCCCAAACAGATAAGAAATCAGTACACAAAAAGTCGACGAATGGAGGTAAATCTTAATTTAGTACTACAAGTAACGTAACATAATAGATACCCTTTCGAAGACATCGTAGGAATGAAAAGCATGGCAGCTTCCCTGTCTGAAATTACCGCAATACCCCTCGGGGGTACCGAAGCTCGCGAATTTAATCGAAGAGATCTTCTGACCGTAGGCGCACGAGAGGTGGGCTTTGGGCCTCAGCGGTTTATCGACTTTCCCAGACGATTGCAGCTGATAGTTCACCAAAGTCGGCTGCCATTCGAATATATCCGCGCAAACGCTCGACACTTCCCTCTTCACCAAAGTGATCCCGTATGGATTCCCGCCCCATTCTTCAAACACCACAAGTAAATTTCCCGAGGGGTACAACCAAGAACGAGGAACATGGTACCTACGTTGTAACAATGTGTTTCATGTTATATGGACTCAAAACATATTAACTAAAACATATTAACGTGTATATTATATAGTAAGACAAATCTTATGGTGCTCATCTTATGTGTATCATTAATGTGGCACTGATTGGTGCAAAATCGACATGCCCCGTCACTTCTCGTGTTGATGTGGCATGTCGATTTTTCACGATCAGTGCCACATAAGTGGTGCTTACATAAGGTATGTAATTTATATTGAGTTAATTATTTCTTCAGTCTGTAATTTAGGGGGTGACATTATACGGACATCGAGTTCAGAAGTAGCGTTATACAAACAATAACTTTCAAAATCAAGCAATTAAGGGACACTATAAACCACAATCCTAAATTTTGTCTCAAAAAATTTCTTAATTATGAAAGTTATTTATTTCCCATATAATGTCACTTTTGAAAATTCAACGAAACCCTGGAGTATACGTAAGAACTCTAGAATTTGGGACAAAATTTATGGTTTTGGCATGTTTTGTCCCTAATTGCTTAATTTTGAAAGTTTTCCCTAAATCACAAGACTAGAAATATATTTAAACCACATATATATAGATAATGTATGTGTGTGTGTGTTTCTGTGTGTATGCTGTTGTCTTTATTACCATCTTTGAGATGCTTGGCCACAGTTGCTAAGGCACTTCTTCTCGTCGAACCACCCGGCGTAATTGCACCGACCGCACCCTCCAGACGCTTTGTACTGATTCCAATACCTTCCTATGTTGTGGCCGTTGATCCACACTTGCCCTTTGCTCATCGTGTTCATGTCTAGGGCTAAGGGTTCGTCTCCGCCCGGGGCATCAAACGTAGTCTGAAACCAAAAAAACAAAAAACCCCCATTGCATTTTAATAATAAACGTAAACCGCTCGTTTCGTCTTTCTTCTCTTATTTGTTCTTACCTTGTACCACGTCAAAGGTTGCCTCTGAGTGACGTAAGAGCCCTCGACCCATTCTACCGAGGACGTCCCACTGAGCGAGTGAAGGCTCAGTGATTCTCCCTTGAGGCCGACTTTGTACGACCATTTTTGCCACGTAAGATCTCTCTTCCCTTCGTCAAGGCCGGCGAGGGAAACCGGCCCGAGGATGCCCGCATTCCACGTTTCGAAATGTGGGCCCACGTTCTAAAAACGGTAATGTAATTCACAAGTTAGTTAATATTTCGAGTTCAAAAAATGGAAATAATTTGCTTACCGGCAAACCGACGGCTATGCTAAGCAGAGAAATTTGGTTAACGCCGGCCCTTAGATTCACTGAGTCGCTAAACGTCAGTCTTGGATTTTCGAGGCTTCCATAGGATGTTCCTATAGTTTAAAATAAAAGCAAAACGAATGAATATATATATATATATATATATATATATTTCGTACATCTATAGATGACGAAAGGTTTTTCGTATTCCAAAAAAAACCTGATAATTGGCCGTTAATGAAGACATGCAGCGCATGGCCGGCCGACATTACGTTGAGCACGGGCCATTTCCCGCCTCGAAGGAACCCTTCGCTCGAATCGATCTTCACTCTAAAATAGTAGAAATAAAACAAAAACTTAACATACAGAACCTACGTAAATCGTCGAATAAAGGGCTAAAAATTTTTCGAATTTTCTTACTCCGTCGTATACCAAAGGTAGTCAGAGTTGTCCCTCGTCGTATTTATCTGCTCGACTAATCCTACCGTCGAAAAAAAGTCCTCTTCGTGGGAAACCGCATCTTCGTTGTACGACTGCCAATTAAATCCATCCCTTACAGGCGTCATCTTCATCTGCGCACTTTGGGCGCCGATCTGTACAAGAAATAAAATTAAAAAAAAAAATATTCTTTCTTCAAGAGATCATCTGTTGTTCTTTTCTTACACGAGCAGTGTTGTAAACGGTGTGTTTACAGTCGGGGAGTATACTGATGGACCAAGGAGGCAAGTTATAGTGCATATTCCCAAAGGAAACCTTTGCGAAAGAGCGCTGATCGTAGTTTGCTAAGAAAGCAGAGCATGCGCCAGATTTCGATTTGAACACATGGGCCTGTTTTTGTAAGGAAAAAAAGATTAGTTTTTTAAGGGAAAATCGAATGCGTAAGAAAAAGGGAAGAAAAAAAAAGCGACCTCTTGGTAGCGCCCGAGCGACGTAACGTATGGATCGGAGGATACTAAGGCTGGTTCGCAAAGTTTGATTGCTCTGTGTAAGTCTTTGAGATGTCCCCATTTAGGTTGCCTCAATAATCCTAATGCATGAGAATCATCGATTATGTTAAAAGAATCTGATTCTGTTACAATTTTTTGAAAAATTGCAAGAAATCGATGCGCACCGTATTCGTCGAGAGGAGCATCGTAATCATAGCTCGTCGCGATGAATGGCCCGCCAGCAGTTCGACCGAAGTTTGTTCCTCCATGATACTGAAAAAGGGAATGAGTATAAACAACACTTCGAAAAAAAAAAGGCTTGCGAAACACCAATTATTTGCCAACAGCTCCAAGTTCTTAATTTATACCATGTAATAGTTGATGTAAGAACCGCCCTTTTGAATGAATTTGGCCACCGAAAACGCTAAATCCTCGGCGGGTCGGTAAGGAACAGGGCCGCCAAATTCAGTAAACCTGCGTAGATTTTTTCAGAGATTTTGTCGAATTGAAATAAAAAAAAAAAAAAAAAATCGGTCTTTATTCGTAATATAATCGGAAGATAAGTTTTTGAAGTACTCTTACCAGCCAGTCCATGCTTCTGTCCACATCTTAGGCTTATAAGCTTTATTCGGAGAGAAATAATCACAGTAAAAACCATTGCAAGTATTAATCTGCAATGGATAAGATAAAGATGGATATAAGCTTCCATGTAAGGAAAAAAAAAAACGAAAATTTTTGAAAAAGAAAAAGATGAACTGAACTCACAATTGGGTCGGGCGCATCGTCTTGCTTACACATAATCCATGGAACGCCCGTCCCAAGATCCACGGCCATCTTAGCCGCCCATTCAGTGTAGGCTCGGCCCGGCCCGCCGAGCTCATATTCAATAGGCCCGTATTCGTTCTCAATCTTGAAATCGCATACAAAAATCCGTACTTTAATAATCCATTTGAAATGGATTATCTTGAATACATACATTACAGAGAGCAGCTCTTTATCTATACCTGGGAAAGTATGATTGGACCACCTTGAGTTTCATACAGTCTTTCGGCTTTCATCATGTTCACAATCTTTGTAGTGAATCTTTGCATTGCATCCTAAATTTTGGAAAGGTTAATGTAAAAAACTTTGAATGTTATTCAGGGGCGAAAAAAAGATCATTTCTTTCTAACCTTAAAAGGGCCATTGTCTGTCCTAAAACTAATGCCTGGAACATACTTAAGCCAGACAGGAAAACCCCTGAAATTGATGTAAAAAATCCCAGCAAAAAACATTACTTTATCTGTTCATAAGAAATTATTACAAGTTGTTGTTATTACCCGAAATTCCATTCTGCACAAGCATATGGACCTATACGAAGATTAACATATAACCCTGCTTTATGCACCAGCTTCACAAACTTCACCAAATCATACCTCTCTTCAAAATAATACTGCAAAAAGATAATGAGACCTCAAAGAAAATCCCATGAGAATAAATTTGAAATAAAATACACAAAAAATGCTATTACCTTCCCAGGTTCAGGTTCATGGCCATTCCAAAAAACATATGTCTGAATAACATCTAAGCCACCTTCTTTCGCCTTCTGAATAAGATCTGCCCACATCTACATATACAGAAAGGAAAACACATCCCAAATATCTTAAACCGACGCCGTTTTTTGCTGGGAAAAAATAAAAGCAGACTAAGATTATTACCTCAGGCGTGCTCCTGGGATAATGTATGGAACCAGAAATAAGAATCTTCCTCTGCCCATTTACAATTATGGCCTTAGAATCGTATGAAACTGAAGCTTCCCCATAAAAAACCCACGAGCCAAACAAGCAAGCAAACAGCAGAAATGCATTGCACATTGCAGTTTTGTCGAATCCCATAATGCAGATGGATTCCTAGGCCAAGAATGCAACTTTACAATGGAACGAAATGAACCCTATTTTTATTCTTTGATTCTTACTTTCCCACTATGCCACTTTATGCTATTCCTTTCCTTTTGGGTAAGCGCAAGATTCAAGCTTTAGTCTCAATTGAGTCGAAGCAAAAGTGAGGAAAACAGCTCAGCTCAGAAAATCTTGGGCTTTGATCGAATGTTCTTTGCTTTGCTTCGAAAGCAGAGAAGTAATTAGTATGTGGGCACGCAGTTGAGTGTGTTTGTGTGTGTATTAGTTGCTGCATAATGCATATTACATGTATGGTCTGCAGCCGCTTTTTAAAGACCGAAATTGTGGACAATCGCAAGTGTTTGGGAACCCTTTTAGTTTTTCTTTTTTTTTTTGTCCCATTAAAATGGCGAGAATTCTTCCAAATAAAAAAAGGTTTTTGAAAGAAAGCGCAGTTAATTCAAACTTAATTAGCAGAGATTCTAATACTAATCTCAATGCGGTCGGTCGGTTAAAATTTTGTATTAACTCAAATCTTTGTCCTCTTTGATTAATCTAACCATCCACGTCTACTTGGCGCGTGATCGCACGCGTTCGTCACTTTTTGATGTGTTGCTGTGCATGTGCAGTACAGTACACTCACGGGCCGCTGTGAGTGCGTGATGAAGGTATTTCTACTGAAACTATTTGACTAATTTACTTGTTTGAGATAAAATCTAATTTAAATTTGTAGAATCTACATAAAAATGCCCATTTGTTTAAAAACTTGCAAGTTACCCTACCGGTGTCTTTTATATGTAGGTACCTATTAGAATAAATTTTTTGCACATGATCGGCAGCAAGTACGTCATATTGATATAGCAACGTCTTGTGGTACATAATACAGTGAGAAAATGGTATATCATATAACACATTAATGTACCACATAAAAACGTATATGGAGACCATAAAAACACGTGACGTGGTATATAATACACATATAAAAAGGTTCGTAAAGACTGGAAAATGGTACACACATTTAAACGGATACTTATATAAAAAAATTTCTAATAGAGGTAATGACTTCCAAATTTTTTATACATATAGGTATTTTTGAGTAGATTCACCTTTAGATTTGTTTCGTCTCTTTTGTTGTTTGCACTTTGCAGGAATGCACAGCTTTTGTATGATGAAAATAAATGAACCACATCGTGTGTATATGTCACGGGTCTTGCTTTTGATAAAATTTTGACTAATTTATTATTTACTTATTTGAAAAGAATAGTCTTTAGCTGGACTAAATTGATCAGGTTTTACTCGTCGTTCAATTTTTTTTTTTTTTACTTCAATCGGTCTTTTGATGAATAAAACTAAATCATTCCTTTGCCAATTATTAACTACAGTTGCGTCATACCAAATTAAATAAAGAGATCATGCAAAATATGGAAATAGAGTCCCGCTTTTCATTAATTTAAGAGACTTTTAATCGATTTTTTTTTCTTTTTCTTGCTCCGTCGCGCCAAATCTAACGACTTTATAGTTCAAGTTAAAGCGCTCAGAAAGAACTTTTTGGCCCCGCCATATATGTACCATTATTATTATCATTAGTATTGTTATTATAATTATTATTTCAAACTTGGATGTTTACGCAATATTAAATATCATTTTCATCCACATACATTATTAGTACCTTCAAGATCAGGATTATGAGTCAGCATAAGACATTTGGTCCCATTGCCAACAAAGCCATACGCAGACGAAATCAAATTAAAATAAAAATTGGTCACATAGCCATCATTATACTCATCCAATCACAGATGAGGCTGAGGATTATTCACTATATAAAAATAATTGAAATTGATTATACGTCACTCAATCGCCAACATGTCCGAGGCTCCTAATTTCCATGTCACCATAACATTGACCCTAATGGTACTAACAATATTAATAGTTTAAACATTATGTTAGAAAAAATGAAGTTCGTGTTAGAATATGACTTAATGTGATGGCAAGGCAACCGTATTAATCATGATTACCACACAATAAGCAAAATCTTTGATATTAATTGCCTTTTTACAATCATTGAAACTTGGGATTATTTATTATTTCCAGCTAAGTCAGTTAGTTGCTTGTTTAACTACTGACATAGAAAACTCTTACACATGTGCGTGTTTACTGAACATTTTGCAAGTTAAACTGTCATTATATATTTTGCACAATCAATTCGCTTCCAATTTAATTCTTATCGGTATGACACGTGTGAATTCATAAACCACCTTCACATATATTTTTTTCTGTTAATTTGCTACTATAATATTCGATCTCTACGTTTTTACACGTAACCTCACAATACCAATAAGGTAATCTAATGTGATAACGATGTACACATTATTTTATTTTCCAGAAATAGAATATGTGGATTAATATTGTCCATAGAACTACTAAAGAACAATCAATCAATAAGTAGTGTTTGATTTGATGTTGTAACGTTGTTATGGGCCCAAAAAATTTTGCACTTTTTTGGGCAGTTGAGACGAAATATAAATGAATGCATGGTTTTTTCAGGTCTTTTTCTTGCCTGCTTAATCGATTAATTATACGTGATATGGACGTCACATGCAACAATTTGTATGTATATATACATATGTATGAAATCAAATGAAGAAAAGGAAAATAACAGGGTTATTGAAGATTAGGATTAGCATGACAACTAAGTATATGGGACAATATTAGATCGTTACCAAATACGAACACTACTATTTGATGAATACACTAGAGTTGGATTGGAACAAACTCGTAAAGCATACGTATCTGCAATAATAATCAATTCAAGAGATAGGAAGATGATCTTATTGTGATGAGGACATTCATCTTATCATCCAACTCATTTTAGGCTTTATTAAATTATTATATGAAAAAAGAATCCATAAAGAACATTTTTTCCGTTGCACTGCACCTATTGTAGTGTTTTCCCTCATAATCTTATGAAAAAGAAACCCCATATTTTCAATTTGATCATTTTTCCAAAATTTTATTAAAAGGTATACTTCAGTAAGATCCCCTGCATGGCTTTAACTTGAAAGAATGTTTCACAAAGCCATACAATACGTGACATAAGTTCCTAAATTAAAAAAAAAACAAAATAAAAAAAACTAATAAACGAAATAAAATAAGTAATGGATATACATGCCACAGCACAAAAAGGAATTTACACGAAGGCAATTGTCCAGAAAAACATATTTTGGGTCCCTTTTTTCTTGATTTTATCCAACAAAACAGTGCACTTTATTTCCCACCTATTTTCATGGGGTTCTGAACAAACACATGCAGACTAAAGAGATACGCGCTCCACACAATCCATCAAGTAAGGATGTTAATAGCTATTAGTAATAAAAAAAAAAAATTCCCTTTTTATTTCAATTTATTATTATCCATCTCCATGAAGAGCTTGAGATATCACATATAACATAACAACAACAAATAGTATGCATCAGATTTCGGAAAAAGTGTAGCAAGTTAAGACCCTCCTAAGTTTTTCAAGTGCAAAAAGAAAAATAAAAAATGTCAACACCAATATTGCTTACCACTAACCTTATCAGAGTCATCAGATTCATGACGCACTTTTGTTTGTTTATTTCGAATGGTTTCTCTTTACGTACGAATGGTTTGTTTTGGATAATTTTTTTTTGGTGATGTTCAATGTGTTTTTGCTTGGTTTGTGGTTTCTTGGAACAGAGTTTGTGTGAAACAGAGCAGAACAGAGCAGAGCAGAGCAATAATGTAATACTTACCGTCTAAATAAAACCTCTCTCATTTAATAATCTGTAAATTAATAAACTCTCTAAGATAATAAAATTATCTCCTAATTAGGGTCTTTGTAAAAAATTAGCAAATTCTGTAAGATAATAATAAAATAGTTTTTTATAAAATTTCTTCATAAATATTAGGTCCCATTAAAACTTTAAATTAGTAACTCATAAATATTATGATTACATATTTACGAGGATTTGCAAAAATGTTACAATTGTAGAAAATTATCAAATTCTGTAAGATACTAATAAAATAGTTTTTTATAAAATTTCTTCATAAATATTAGGTCCCATTAAAACTTTAAATTAGTAACTCATAAATATTATGATTACATATTTAAGAGGATTTGCAAAAATGTTACAATTGTAAAATTATCATGAGCTTTGTGATAAACGTGTTTTCATTCGTTTATCTCCATCATTTTCATGCCGAATGTTTGGTTTTTGTGAGTTGTCTCATGCATTTATTCATAATTTTTACATATTTTGATGTCAAAGGTTTATGAGGCGATATTTGGGATGAACTGCGTAAACATGGAGCAAAAATTACAATTTTTTAATCAACACGGCCTTCAACATGGCCATGTCCAGCAGAAGGAAGGAGAACTCTAGCTTCGGCCTCCCAACATGGCCTGACACACGGCCGTGTTTGTCAGCAGAAAAGAAAACACACTTGCGGCCCTTCAACATGGCCTGATACATGGCCGTGTTGACCAACAGTGTTGGGCCTTAAACCCTAAGCCCGGAGGATACATGGCCGTGTTTGAAGCCATGTTCACCCTGTTTTCTACTTAAGCCGCAATTTGAAGCCCTAGGAGCATCTAAGCCGCCACAACTCATTTCTAATCACCAAAACACCTCAAGGACGACTGAAGAACCCTAGAGATCAATCTCAAATGATCTCTAGGTGCTAAAGTGAAGATTTGAAGCTCATTTACACCGAAGGATCGAGCAAAGTACGAGGGATAAGCTCGAGCTCGCTAAATAGGGAAGAATCTATGTATTTCTCTGCTTTGTTTCGTATACATCTCGTGGCTTCTTCCTTCATTATGACTACCTAATCATTTTGTGTGTTTGGGATGAGAAGAACGCTAGATAGCGTCGTAGTTTGGACGTAAAATACTCGTGAGCACATGATATGGCTTTGTATCGTTTATGACAGCTTTTATTCGATTCAATATGTCTATGTATTGTTTTGAGAATCACATTTGGCATGTCTATGTGTTGGTGTGATGTTTTTTAGACCGTTAAGGGCGAAAGCTAAATGACGGTTCGTTCTATCGTAAACGTTAGGCGTCGACTATAGGGCGAAAGCAAATAGTCGACCCTCACATTAGATAAACTACTATATATTCTCGTGACCATTTAGGGCGAAAGCTAAGTTGGAAACGAGTAGGAATTATCGTGACATAGTCATTATCATGTGGTAACGGTATTACAACTTCATCGACGATATCTAGCGGGATTCGAAATCCCAAGCACATTCCTTTTATTCAAAGTTACTCTTAAATCTTTAGTTGTGTTTTGATCATTGTTCTGTGTTAGTTAAGTTGTTGTGACTTAGTTCAAATTTATCTAAATCATTTGTTAGGCTAGATATTGAATTGATAGGTTATTACTAGTAATCGAGATTATTCCTCGTGTTCGATACTCGAATACTCGCTATAGCTATTTTACAAACGATAGGTACACTGCCTATCGCGCGTGGTGATAGTTATAACATATTCGTTTTAATTATTACTTGACGTACTTGCACGGACATTTATTTAAAACGTATACGCGCGCGATCAAGTTTTTGGCGCCGTTGCCGGGGAATAATTTGATATTAGGAAAACCTAAGTTCGGTAATTTAGTCATTCACTTATTTGTTATTTTATTCTAGTTTACCAGAATTTCTTTGATTTGCGATTATTTTCTCGGTTGTGACTTGTTAATTAACTAACGAGATTCATTGGTCTTCAAGGTGTACTTTTACGGTGAATGACCCGAAATCATCCATCGTATCCACTCATTGAAGCATCTCCGGATTTCGAGCGTAAGTTGCGACGAAGACTAAGGGAGGAAGTAATTGGAAGTTCTTCATCCGACAACTCATTTCAGCTAGTTGATTATTCTCAAGACACAGCAGAAGGTTCTCAGGACACGGCAAGCACTTCTCACGTCGAGACGTCGGTTGATAGTTCAGGGACACCAAAAGAGATGGCAGATCAAGAAGTTAATAACGAGGAGCAATCACTGCAAGATTTGCTCAAGCACGACACACTTGGTGGTACGGAATCGGCAATCGTGATACCACCTTTTGAGAACAATAACTTTGAGTTGAAGCATTCGTGGCTTCAAATGATATTTCAGACGGCTCAATTTGAAGGAAGGTCTGAAGATGATCCGTACAAACACATAAAGGCATTTTTAACAATTACGGACACTATCAAGATCAATGGAGTTCCAAACGACACCATCAAGCTTATGCTATTTCCATTTTCTCTCAAAGACAAAGCAAAGGAGTGGTTGGAGCTATTACCACCTAGGTCTATCACTACTTGGGACGATCTGCGAGGAGCTTTCCTTGGCTACTTCTTCCCGCAATCAAAGGTACTTCGGTTGAAAACTGAGATTTCACTCTTTCACCAAAAGGACACGGAGAACCTCTACGAAGTTTGGGAGAGGTACAAAGCCTTACTAAAGAGATGTCCGCAGCATGGAATGACAAAGGCCGCAATCGTTAATCGATTCCACGAAGCACTCAATGATCAAACGGCCCATATGCTAGACGGGGCCGCAAACGGAGGACTTGTGAAGCTCAGTGCTACAGAAGCATGGAACCTAATTGAAGATTATACAAGGAACAGCTTCATGCGAGGCAACACAAGAATGAGGGTGCCAGGTGTGTTCGAAGTAAGTGAGGACACGGCGATGAATGCTAAGTTTGACGCTCTTCAACAACAAGTTGCCACGACGCAAACTCAACTTCAGACGATGATCAATGCGCTACTACCAAAAGTTATCCAACCACCGACCGTTAATGCTGTAATGACACCGATGACCACCGCACCACCGCAACAGATACCTTACATACCGCATTGTGGTAATTGTGGTGCAGCCCACGAGACGTCGGAATGTCAAGCCATACCACCGGTGGAACACGTTGACTACATGGGAAATTATCAAGGACAGAGAAGCTTCCAACCTCGAGCACATCCGAATCTTTCTTACGGAAATCAAGGCCATCAAGTGCAAAGGCAATCCGGTTTCCAACAAGGGCCACCACCGGGATTTCAAGCCGGAGGATCAAGCAATAACTATCATAATACGGCTCAGGGTTCAGGATCAAATGACATGAGGGATATGAAGGGTATGATGGAGAGTCTCCTCTCAAACTTCGAGAAGACTACTCAAGCCCATGAGAGTCGATTAACAAAGATGGAAGAACAATTCCAATTCATTGATCTCCGAGCTCAAAATACAGAAGCGTCTGTACGAAAATTGGAGTTGCAAGTTGGCCAAATAGCAAAGCAATTGGCTGAACGACCTCAAGGTTCACTCCCGAGCTACACTGAGCCAAACCTTAAGGAGTATTGCAACGCGGTAACCCTGATAAGCGAGAGAGAATTGCAAGAAGTACCCGCCAAGCAGAATTCAAAGGCGATAGCGGATTTCGAGAGCCACGACGAGCTAAAAGCGGAGGAAAGCAAAGGCAACGATGTCGAGAAGGTCAAGGCTGACAAAGGAAATGCGCGACCATTCGTGAAGCCGTACCAGCCTAAGATTCCATATCCAGCTCGGCTGAGGGAGGCCGCACCTGAAAAGGAGAAGGTCGAACCCGAAAAGAAGGAGACCGCGCATGGAAAAGAAAAGGAGGAGGGGGTTGCTCCAAGATCACCAGTCAATTCCTACACACCGAAGATTCCATATCCGGCTAGGTTAACAAGGGCGATGACTGACGATCGATTTGGTACGAACCTAGAGGAACAGTGCGCCAAGAAGGAAGTGAAGTCGGTAAATTGTGTCGAGGAAGAGAAAATCGACAAGGTCGTGACTACGCCATCTGTCAAGGCGTGTCAACCAAAGAAATATATTGTTGACGACGAGTTCGGTAAATTTCTTTCACTTTTCAAACAACTACATATTAACTTACCGCTCGTCGAAGTCCTTGCACAGATACCTCGATGTGTGAAATACCTCAAAGACTTACTCACGAACAAACGCAAGCTCGAAGATGTTTCTGCTAATTATCTTCGAGGGGAATGCTCCGCCGTCGTCCAAATGAATATCCCGAAGAAGCTAAAGGATCCAGGGAGTTTCACTATACCTTGTCTTATAGGAAATTTATATATTCATAAGGCATTTGTTGATTTAGGAGCTAGTATTAATTTGATGCCTTATTCTATGTTTAAAAAGCTTGGTTTAGGTGAACCCAACCCCATTAGGATGAGTATACAACTAGCGGATAGATCTATTACGTATCCTAAGGGTATTATAGAAGATGTGCTAGTCAAGGTTAATAAGTTTATTATTCCAGTGGATTTTATTATTCTTGATATGAAGGAAGATGAAAATGTACCTTTGATCTTAGGGAGACCATTTTTAGCCACTGGAGAGACCATGATAGATGTTAAAAACGGCACTTTGACGTTTAATATAGATGGAGAGGAAGTAACATTTTGCATGGCGCAAACTAAGAATGATATCAGCAAGCATGAAAATAATTATTCCTATCCTGATTTTATTGATCAAAATTCTTCTATGTCTTTTTCACGTTTATCACAGGTTATCGAGAAGAAAGACACGGGGATAGGCGAGGGAAGCAAAGAGGAGAACAAGGAGATGCGTTTGATCGACGGACCACCGCTTTTAGAGTTTGAGCGGCAGCCCAACCATTTCAGTCATTTCAGTTGCGATTCTCCCAAGGGCGGTCCAAAACCACCGATGACAGTCCCTTCCAACCGTTTTTTCAAACCACCTTGAAGACTCACTCGACTACGTCCGGCTCAAGACGTTAAAGAAGCGCTTCTTGGGAGGCAACCCAGGTATTTCTATTTATGTTTAGGCATTATAAATAAAAAAATTAATCTAAAACTATATAAATTAAATTAAATAAAACAACAACAATAATAATAACAATAATATTTAATTAATAATAAATTTATTGCGAATATTGAAGATGGGTACAACGCAGAATCGAGAGATGAGATAGGAACATAGTTTTACTACATAAAAGATGGTTACAGTACCATAACAACGTGTGAAGGTCCAACACAAAAGCAATTAAACTGCGAATAACATAAAAGACAGAACAATAGTTTATTTTGCTTCATAAGGGCGGGTTACTCACAAGTGCACCTTGTGAGAACCCAACACACGAAAGCTAGTAAAACTGCGAACAAACCCACAAGAAGAGCGAAGTAGAGTGACAGCATATCTAAGTTGCGTCGAAACCTCACGTATTCTTCACTCTCATTCTCACGGCCTTGCTGCTGTCCCCAATTCATAATGACTAGTTAAATCGAAATATCGAAAATAAGATTGCTAAAGACGTGTGATTTATGGTAGATGATGCTATTGTGTTATTCTACCAATGTCTATTTATAGGCATGAAGGGCACAAAAACATCATTATCAAATCCAACAAATCAAATAAATGATACAGACGAATTTTTGACTTGGAGATCTAACGCCGCGTGAGAAAGTGATATTCCCTTGTCGATTATCAGATTTTTCTTCGCACCAATCGTTCTCGAAAAATTCGTCGATTGCGTGTCAATCATAGTTAAAATATATATTAAATAATAATAATACTTAAAAAATAAAAAAAAAAACAAAACAAAAAAAACACAAAAACAAAAACAAAAAAATTGATATCCACACGGCCATACACATGGCCATGTTGGTCTTGTATAATGTCACGGCCGCTACACACGGCCGCTGACATGGCCATGTTGTTTTTAAAAACAAATAAAAATAATAATAATAATTAAAGAAAAAAAAGAAAAAAAAAGGAAGGGCAAACAACATAAGTATGCAAAGCTTGCATGCAACATATTTACTTGGAATCAACCACACAATCACAACTTCAAGTATGGGGAGGAGGACTAACATTCATGCTTCAACCTCGTCACACTTCGCCATCATGCTCACCTCGTATAATCAGGGAAGTTCACGCTTTTCAATAATTTTCCACTCCTTTTGTGCTTATAATTTTCCGTTGGGGACAACGTTTTCCTCAAGTGTGGGGAGGGGGAATTTTGCGTGAACAGATTTTTTTTGTTTCAAATGTGCGTGATCGATCCGTTGAGAAAATGCATGTTCTTTTAATGTTTGGCATAATTAGTTGTTCATTATCTTAAAAATAGATGCATGCTAGGGAATTATGTGCGAAATTAGGACATGCACAATGATTGATTTCTTCCGACACGAACGAGTTTGGTGATACTATGAAAGATTCGTATGCATGACCCACTTTGTGAGATTTGTGAGCTGAAAAGTGCATAGTTTAATTCTCTCGTAAACTTTCTCGTGGTGCATGTTGAAAATTACTAAGGTGAGACTGCGTGAAAATGAGGGAGGCATTAGGAGATAAGTCCATAGCCAAAGTTTCTGACCACGTCTGATCACCGTAGTTAGCCACTTTGAGCCTGAGCCTTTTTATTTGAGAAAGCCCGGGGAATTATAAGCCACTGACCTACGAAACTTTCAGATATCATCTTACCCGACTAATAGAAAAAGTGGAGGTTGAGTGCCAATGTCGAAAAGCGTAGCCCGGCCGTTGTTTAAAATATATATCTCCTTTAGATAATCTGGCGTTAAGAACTCCTCCATCGATAATCTCTCACCCGCAAAGGGACAGAGAGAAGAGGGGCTTAGCGACACGAGTAGAGGAGCTTAGATACGTGGAAAAGATGTTAAGAACCCTTCCTTCGATAATCTCTCATGCTTAAAAAAAAAAGGTCAGAGAGAAGAAGGGCTTAGCATAGGTAAAAAAAAAATATAGAAAAAAAAAAGTCCAAGACGGCAAGAGCTAACCACGACGTATGCGGCGCGCTATCGAATAGTGGCACGACACCGACATGACCGCTTTGATATCTTCGATTGAAGTTTACAATCCATTATAGTCAGTTGAGCCTACTATAACCCGAAAAAGACCTTCTGATTCACGCCTTATCACCGAGAGTAGTAGATGTATGATCCACTTGCGAGTTTATAGTAGGGATTAGACTATTGCATGAATTGAGGGAATTCACCGACATTTAGCCTATATCCCGAGTTATTCGAGTGAATTCCTGCATAGTACGGATCTTGATTAATATTGCTAAAGAAGTTCCTGTTGTTTCGAGGTAGTCATTGTGTCATGTTTCGAATTTCTTGATTAATTCCGTTTCATGTTTTTCTATTTGAACGATGATGTGCAAAGGACATGTATTACATGTTTTGATTTGTTAGCCTAAATTGCTTGAGGACAAGCAAAAGCTCAAGTGTGGGGAGGTTTGATAACGTGTTTTCATTCGTTTATCTCCATCATTTTCATGCCGAATGTTTGGTTTTTGTGAGTTGTCTCATGCATTTATTCATAATTTTTACATATTTTGATGTCAAAGGTTTATGAGGCGATATTTGGGATGAACTGCGTAAACATGGAGCAAAAATTACAATTTTTTAATCAACACGGCCTTCAACATGGCCATGTCCAGCAGAAGGAAGGAGAACTCTAGCTTCGGCCTCCCAACATGGCCTGACACACGGCCGTGTTTGTCAGCAGAAAAGAAAACACACTTGCGGCCCTTCAACATGGCCTGATACATGGCCGTGTTGACCAACAGTGTTGGGCCTTAAACCCTAAGCCCGGAGGATACATGGCCGTGTTTGAAGCCATGTTCACCCTGTTTTCTACTTAAGCCGCAATTTGAAGCCCTAGGAGCATCTAAGCCGCCACAACTCATTTCTAATCACCAAAACACCTCAAGGACGACTGAAGAACCCTAGAGATCAATCTCAAATGATCTCTAGGTGCTAAAGTGAAGATTTGAAGCTCATTTACACCGAAGGATCGAGCAAAGTACGAGGGATAAGCTCGAGCTCGCTAAATAGGGAAGAATCTATGTATTTCTCTGCTTTGTTTCGTATACATCTCGTGGCTTCTTCCTTCATTATGACTACCTAATCATTTTGTGTGTTTGGGATGAGAAGAACGCTAGATAGCGTCGTAGTTTGGACGTAAAATACTCGTGAGCACATGATATGGCTTTGTATCGTTTATGACAGCTTTTATTCGATTCAATATGTCTATGTATTGTTTTGAGAATCACATTTGGCATGTCTATGTGTTGGTGTGATGTTTTTTAGACCGTTAAGGGCGAAAGCTAAATGACGGTTCGTTCTATCGTAAACGTTAGGCGTCGACTATAGGGCGAAAGCAAATAGTCGACCCTCACATTAGATAAACTACTATATATTCTCGTGACCATTTAGGCGAAAGCTAAGTTGGAAACGAGTAGGAATTATCGTGACATAGTCATTATCATGTGGTAACGGTATTACAACTTCATCGACGATATCTAGCGGGATTCGAAATCCCAAGCACATTCCTTTTATTCAAAGTTACTCTTAAATCTTTAGTTGTGTTTTGATCATTGTTCTGTGTTAGTTAAGTTGTTGTGACTTAGTTCAAATTTATCTAAATCATTTGTTAGGCTAGATATTGAATTGATAGGTTATTACTAGTAATCGAGATTATTCCTCGTGTTCGATACTCGAATACTCGCTATAGCTATTTTACAAACGATAGGTACACTGCCTATCGCGCGTGGTGATAGTTATAACATATTCGTTTTAATTATTACTTGACGTACTTGCACGGACATTTATTTAAAACGTACACGCGCGCGATCACTTTGCTACTGCCATCGTATCACATATCTAAAAGATCATTAACAACAAATAAAATGATCAATGTTATTATTGATAAATTATATACATGATATAATTGTACGTAATATATATATGCCAAATTACTAAAATAGGTCAATAACTATGGGTCTCGTGTTTTTTTGGATCACTCCGGCAAAAGTTACTGGAAATCCGACGTGGCCGCCGATGTGGCTGCTGACGTGTCATTGGCCACGTCAAAAAATCAGACATGATACTTAATGACCTAAGTTTGCAATTATAAAACATAGTGACCAAAAAACGAAAACGGCTAAAGTTAGTGACCTAAGTTAGTAATTTGGCCTATATATATTCACTCGTATTCTAATTTGATTCAGTTCGTTATTGTCATGCACCAAGAGATAACTGACTTTGAAAAGTTTCCTTTTAATTAATAGAATATTAAATTAACGATCTCTAAATTAATAGAATTTAACGGTCCCATTGTTTTAAAGAGATTTTACTGTATTGGTTTATTATATGTATGTGTTGGAGAAGAGCATTGCTTATTTCTTGTAGGAATTAAAATCTAGTTTTAATTGCTTATCACGAAAATCAAGTTAGAGTTAATTATATGTGAGGCCACTTAACATATTTTCATTATATTTTAAGACTCAATAACGTTTGAAATAGTGATAAGGATCTATTTGAAGTTTGGTCTTAGAGTTAATGACTAATTTTGAGAAAACGACGCATTTGCCCCTGCCTGTGTGCGGAAATTACAAACCATGCCATCGGCTTATTCAAACGTGCAAAGCAACCATGAAGAAGTGGTATTGTAGATCCATGAAGTGATACTGTAGACCCATGAAGTGGTACGTGAACAGTGAAGTGGTACATTAGACCCATGAAGTGGTACTGTTGAACAGAAAAGTGATACAACATTGTAGACCCATGAAGTGGTAATGTTGAACAGAGAAGAAGTAGTACTGTAGACCCATAGTGGTACCGTTGAAATGTTTGGGAATTCATGGGTCTACAAACGCTGTACCACTTCTCTGTTCAAATAGTACCACTTCATGGGTCCATAGTACCACTTCTTATCCGTTCAACATTACCACTTCATGGGTCTACAACGCTGTACCACTTCTTTGTTCAACAGTACCACTTCATGGGTCTACAATACCACTTCACTGTTCACCAGTACCACTTCATGAGTCTACAATACCACTTCATGGGTCTACAACGCTGTACCACTTCTTTGTTCAACAGTACCACTTCATGGGTCTACAATACCACTTCACTGTTCACCAGTACCACTTCATGAGTCTACAATACCACTTCATGGATCTACAGTACCACTTCATGTAACACTTCCTGTTATGTGATAAGTGATAACAGTACACTGGAATTTGATAAAAGAACTGACGCGCTGGATACCACTTCATAACTACTCTTTTATAAGAGTATTTTCGTCCAACAACCTTAATTCTAACTTAAATTCTGAAATAGGTCATTTAAACTAATTTTTCTCTGACACGGGCCTGATCTCTATAATAAAAATTACATGGGGCCTGAAATCCAATCTGTCCCATGAAGTTATTTGCACAATCTTTTTCTACTTCTATAATCTACTCTACAACGTTTGTGTTATTTGTGCAAACGTTTATTTGGGGATAAAATTACTGGCGAAAAGCGCTTAGAAATGTGAGCTCATTTTAACAAGGGAGAAACGAACCATTTCGCACTCTATCCATTATATGATAAATAAATAAAAACTAGATATAATGTGACCTAATAAGATACGTATTTTTTTTATTAATTAGTCGTAATATATTACGTTAGGAAATGAAAAGAAAAACAAGCGAAAAACCCTCTTCATTGAAGAATAGAAGACAACTAAAAAGCTCACTCAGTGGTGAAGTTCAGTTGTTAAATCTTGACGAAGAAGAAAGAGAAAAGATTTACATCGATGAGTAGCGCCGGCGGAAGCTCAGATGGACCTAAGCTCTTCACCAACAAACCCAAGAAATGTAAGAGATCTGAATTCATCCATATATATCGATTATTCGTTGGCAATCGCGTCACGCAACGAATCAGAATGTTTCCGATTTCAACTATGTTATTGATTGTTTGATTGTTTCTTTCTTCTTTCTTTTTTGTTACAGCGAAGCTGAAGCCATCGTCCTCCAATCCAATCTCAATGACCACGCCGGCGTCTGAATCGAGGGCTTCTGCTGCCTCTGCACCTCCACCGCCACCGCCGCCTCCGCGCCCTCCCGCAGCCTCCGCTCCTCCGCCTCCGCCTCCGAAGGAGTCGTTTATTCGGCGGTATAGGTTTATATGGCCGCTTGTGTTGGTCGTTAATTTCTCCATTGGAGGTATTGGTCGTTAGATTCTCCGATTCCTTCTTCTTCAGTTTGAATTGATTTATCTGCCTCTCTTTCACTTATCAATCCACCGTCTCCCTGGTCTGTCTATGAATCGAATCGTCGATTTTGATCAGTTGTGGGTGGATTATTGGGATGGTAATCATTATATTGGCTGTGTTCTTCTCCATTCACGATTTCTTCCTCTCCTTAATGACCATTATGCTATCCATTGTTGGAAATCAATGTTAGGGCTTGTATATAATGAATATCCCATTTCTTCTAGCTTCTTGGATTCATTTGGTGGATATGAAATTATGAATGCCCTCTTATATCTTCCAATAGTAGCTTAAGTATGAGAGGTAAGGAGGACAAATTCATTGCAGCTTGAGGGCATGCAATGAAAGTCTATAGATTGGATTGTGTCGGTAGTTGTTCTTGGTAAATGCCGATAATAGGGACGACGACGACCTAACCCGTGCTGAAATTTCCTAAACTCTCTACTTAGTCCCGGTAAATTAGTAGCAACTATGTGCAGTTTCCTATCAAGAATCTGAGTTAGCCCATCTATTTTGTCCAGCTTATGTTCTCCTTCGGACAAGTCAAAAGGGCAAAAGTGGTACGACAGAATCAGACGTAACGGTTACTCCTTCAACTACGCCGAGCTCAACTGTTTCTGCAACAGTCAATGAAAATCCTGTCAGCACGCCACCGATCGAGAACGTTCCCCGCCCACCGATCCCACAAGATCAACAGCGTGAACTGTTCAAGTGGATTTTGGAAGAGAAGCGAAGAGTTAAACCCAGGGATGCTGAAGAGAGGAAACGAATCGACGAGGAGAAGGCCATTCTGAAACAGTTCATCAGAGCCAAGAACATCCCTGATCTGTGATTGATTTTAATTCAGTCTTTGTTCAAGTAAGCTTTCTTTCCTCTGAAAGGCGCCCCTGATATTCGTTTAGCCTCTTGGAAAAAATTTGCGCCTTTTATTTTGCTCGTTGGAAATCTTTCTTACTTTAGTTGATGGGTTCGGAAGTACGCTTTCCTTGCAGATAGAACACGATTCTGGTGTATGAATATTCCATGTATCTGGACATTATGGAGGTAGTTGTGGGGACAATAAGTCTAAATTGTTCAAAAGGGCGTGAGACGTCTTTGACTATCGAAGTGTCAAGTGTGTAACAAAAGTCGATTGAGTAGAATGGCTTGGGAC
Organism: Craterostigma plantagineum; assembly: GCA_027422505.1. Taxonomy (NCBI): domain Eukaryota; kingdom Viridiplantae; phylum Streptophyta; class Magnoliopsida; order Lamiales; family Linderniaceae; genus Craterostigma; species Craterostigma plantagineum. Next base: position 8,165,152 of record JAPQWV010000009.1, on the reverse strand, counting down.
TTGGAATGGAAAAAAAATGATCAAAGAAAAAAAGAAATGTGAAACAAAACAGGGCATGTGATGAAAGGTGTTATTAGAAGGGGATTTTAGGCAAAAATACCCAACGAGACTTTTAACTCATGATTCAGTCCCTTCATGTTTGCTTTTATAACTAGGTACTGACATTAGGCATAAAATTTGTTTCAGCTCTCTGACTTAGCAAATTACTATAATATCCTTTCTTGTTCGTCTCACAAGCCTGGAATCAAGAAAGAACATGAAAAAAACCCTAATCAGAAGCAGAAATTGTGCCATGAGGGATGAGATAGAGCCGAGGAGCTTTTGATCAACGAGGATTACAATATATGGACGAAAAACACCTTATTTTGGTACGATCTAGCGATTACTAACGAGCTTGAGTGGCATCCGAACGAATCTGAGCCTCCGGGCAAGGATTGCTCCTTACAGAAGATGATTCTGGACTCCCGCACGTTCGAGAATGAGCCCAATTACTCGATTGTGTCTTAGCTCAGTTGCTGCTCGAGGACGCTGAGAACGACGCGATGATTGTCGAGGATAAAACGAGTTTGGTAGTGGGTTTGGGAGCGATATTGGAAAGGGCGAGCTCTCCTTATTCTTTATCTTATTAATAGCCGTTATAGTTATCGTAGTCACGAATTAGTTGCTGGGGTGTTCAAATTGATGTTTCTGCATCTCGATTTTCCTCTTCTATTAAAGAGGAAAAGAGATTCTAGTCTTCGTTTTTAATTTCTTTTATTGCGTAGTCGTGAATCCTTGATTGGGTTTCAGTCATGCTCAGTCGTGAATCTTCGAGTTCAGATATAGTAGTGTTCCCGTAGAGAAAATTTCGATTGAAACTTAAGATTTTGCAATAGACACACCTTCCATGTTCTCCTTTACATTTCGTGTGTGATTCCACATGGAGCAAAGTTATGAGTTGGCGACTATGCAGGCTGGTCTAAGTGGTTATTTTTTTTGCAGGTGCAAATCATTCAGCAGATAAATCATGACGAAGATGTCAACTGGGCTCGTTATAGGGTGGGAGCTTCTCAGTACATATCATCTTCGATTGCTTCGTGTGAAATATATGTGATAAAAGTTGTTTGAGTTCCCAAACAAATGGTTGATAATTCATATGTGATAAATGTATTGTAATACTTGTGTTTTGTTATTGCATATGTACTACGACTGATGTTTGCCAAAATCCCGATATTTATGAACGAAATACATGTTAATTGGGACTACATCTAAAGCTAAAATGTTTAGTTTTCATGAAGGGATCTATCATGGAACGTATATAATCATTACAAACACAAAAGGAAGGTTTCCCGAAAGATTTTTAATTTTTGCCATGTAAGATACTTGATTTCGATGGTAAAATGCCCAAATCGTGACGAAAAATACCTAATTTTGGGAGCCAAAATACCGATATTTATGAACGACATGTCAATTGGGGCTATACATCTAAAGCTAAAATGTTTAGTTTTCATAAAGGGATCTATCATGGAACGTATATAATCATCACAAACACAAAAGGAAGCTTTCCCACAACCTTTTCATGTAGGGCAACTAGAAAAAAACTAACTTTTTCATGTTTTTGGTGATTCATGTCATTAACAATTGATATGGTTGTTAAAACAACAATTTTTGGGGAATGTATCTCGCCCCATTTCAAAAGTATTTTCTGTATGAGAATCGGTATTTAATATGACAAATCAAGTATTTCTGTTCATAATTTAAGTATTTTCTGATAGAATTCAGGTATTCGAAAGATTATGTAGGGCAAATAGAAAAAAGCTAGTTTTTTCATGTTTTTGGTGATTCATGTCATTAACACTTGATATGGTTGACTAAAACAACAATTTTTGTGAAATGTATCTCTCCCCATTTCAAAAGTATTTTCTGTATGAGAATCGGTATTTAATATGATAAATCAAGTATTTCTGTTCATAATTTAAGTATTTTCCGATCGAATTCAGGTATTCGACAGATTATGTAGCGAAGTAGAAAAAACTAGTTTTTTCATATTTTCGATGATTCATGTCATTAACACTTGATATGGTTGATTAAAACAACAATAATGTATCTCGCCCCCTTTCAAAAGTATTTTTCGTATACGAATAGGTATTTTATATGATAAATCAAGTATTTCAGTTCATAAATTAAGTATTTTCTGTTCGAATTAGGTATTCGACAGATTATGTAGGGCAAGTGGAAAAAAGCTAGTTTTTTTCATGTTTTTGATGATTCATGTCATTAACACTTGATATGGTTGATTAAAATAACAATTTTTGTGGAATGTATCTCGCCACCTTTCAAAAGTATTTTCTGTATGAAAATCGGTATTTAATATGATAAATGAAGTATTTATGTTCATAATTTAAGTATTTTCCGATCGAATTCAGGTATTCGACAGATTATGTAGCGAAGTAGAAAAAACTAGTTTTTTCATGTTTTCGATGATTCATGTCATTAACACTTGATATGATTGATTAAAACAACAATAATGTATCTCGCCCCCTTTCAAAGGTATTTTTTGTATACGAAGCGATATTTTATATGATAAATCAAGATGTATTATTGAAATTTACAATTTTAGTCATATATAACTCTGCACATTTTGCAGGTATTTTCCGCACAAATACAAGTATTTTGGGTCCGAAATTGAGTACTTTTGGCCTGATTTTGAGTATTTTAGTATTGAATTCAAGTACTCGACTTAGTACGAAAAATAAGATGGGGAAACACCTCTTTTGGTATTGGTGATGATCAATGTCTTTGCTATGCAAGATGTCTTATTGAAATCTATAATTTTAGTCATATATAATTCGGCACAATTTGCAGGTATTCCGCACAAATACAAGTATTTTGGGTCCGAAATTGAGTACTTCTGGCCTGATTTTGAGTATTTTAGTATCGAATTCAAGTACTCGATTTAGTATGAAAAAAAAAAGATGGGGAAACACGTCTTTTTGTATTGGTGATGGGGAAACACGTCTTACATATTGTTCAGTACATTTATCATCACAAACATCGTACCTTCGTACCAAGTTGATTACTTGAATTTGATGGGAAAATACCTAAATCGAACTAAAAGTACTTGATTTCGTACCTAAAATACCAATTTTTAAGTGAAAAATACATGCGAATTGGGTGAGACACCTAAGACTAAAATTGTAATTTTAATCAAACATCTAACATATTGAGTGCATTTATCATCACAACACTATAAAATGAGTTTTTTTTCAACTTCACCTTCGTACCAAGTCGAGCACTTGGATTTGATGGAGAAATGTCCAAATCGTGACGAAAAATACCCGATTTGGTGCCAAAATACCGAATCTGATACAAAAACTTTTGAAAGGGGCGAGATACATTCCACAAGAATAATTGTTTTAAGACTAAAATGGTTGGTTTTATCAAGAATTCAACATAATAAGAACATCGATACTCATCAACACCACAGAATTAGTTTTCTAGCCACTTCACTTTCGTATACGGTCAAGTACTTGAATTCAGTGATAAAATACCTAAATCGGGGACTAAAGTACTTAATATCATGAAGTAAATACTGATATTCATGTAAAAATACTTGTGAATTGGGGGAGAACATCTAAGACTAAAATGGTTGGTTTTATCAAGAATTCCACATAATAGGAACATTGATCCTCATCAACACCTCAAAATTAGTTTCCTAGCCACTTCACTTTCGTATACGATCAAGTACTTGAATTCAGTGATAAAATACCTAAATCGGGGACTAAAGTACTTAATATCATGAAGTAAATACTGATATTCATGTAAAAATACTTGCGAATTGGGGGAGAACATCTAAGACTAAAATTGTTGGTTTTATCAAGAATTCCACATAATAGGAACATTGATCCTCATCAACACCTCAAAATTAGTTTCCTAGCCACTTCACTTTCGTATACGATCAAGTACTTGAATTCAGTGATAAAATACCTAAATCGGGGACTAAAGTACTTAATATCATGAAGTAAATACTGATATTCATGTAAAAATACTTGCGAATTGGGGGAGAACATCTAAGACTAAAATGGTTGGTTTTATCAAGAATTCCACATAATAGGAACATTGATCCTCATCAACACCTCAAAATTAGTTTCCTAGCCACTTCACTTTCGTATACGATCAAGTACTTGAATTCAGTGATAAAATACCTAAATCGGGGACTAAAGTACTTAATTTTATGAAGTAAATACTGATATTCATGTATAAAATACTTGCGAATTGGGGGAGAACATCTAAGACTAAAATGGTTGGTTTTATCAAGAATTCAACATAATAAGAACATTGATCCTCATCAACTCCACAAAATTAGTTTCCTAGCCACTTCACTTTCGTATATGGTCAAGTACTTGAATTCAGTGATAAAATACCTAAATCGGGGACTTAAGTACTTAATTTCATGATGTAAATACTGATATTCATGTGTAAAATACTGATAGTCCCTAATTCAAGTACGTCTCATAGATTGTACTCTTAAGTGTAACTCAACCTATTTTATACATGTAGAAAGTACTTGGGAATTGGGGGAGAACATCTAAGACTAAAATGGTGGGTTTTATCAAGCATTCTACATAATAAGAACATTGATCCTCATTAACACGACAAATTAGCTTTCTAGCCACAAATACCTTAATCCGAACTAAAATACTAATGTTTGAGCCTGAAACGCCTAAATTCAACAAGAAAAATACATCTTACTTGGTGGAGACATTCAAGAGAAATACTAAATTTTGGCATGAAATACCTAAATTAAGGTTGAAAATACATCTGATTTAAGTGATTTGTCTAATACTAACATTGTAGTTTTTTCATCAAAACATCTTACATGGTGGAGATATTCATCACCAACAACATCAAAGTACTTCTTTGCTTGCAACTAGGGGTGAAAGATGAGCCGAGCCGGCTCGTGAGCTCGACGAGTCGGCTCGATAAAAGCTCGGCTCAAGCTCGACAAAAATGAGCTCGAGCTCATTTATGTTGAGCTCGAGCTCGAGCTCATTTAAGTCGAGCTCGAGCTTGAGCCCAAACATAGTGGCTCGCGAGCTCGTGAACAGGCTCGCGAGCTTTTTCATTTTTTTTTAATTTTTTTATATTTTTATATTTTAATAATAATTTATATTATTCTTTATTTTTTTAAAAAAAATCGATATTTTAAAAAATTTATATTAATTTATATTATTTTTACTAATATTTTATTAAAAATCTCGATTTTTTAAAAAAAAATTATATTTTTTTGTATTTTTATATTAATTTATATTATTTTTATTAATTTAATTTTTTTTTATTAATGAGCTCGAGCTCGAGCTCGAGCTCGATGAGCTTCGTGAGCTCGAGCTCGAGTTCGAGCTCATCAGGCTGCAAATGAGCTCGAGCTCGAGCCGTGAGTTGAAAAGCTCGACGAGCTCGAGCTCGAGCTCGAGCTCAGCTGTAAGGGCTCGAGCTCGAGCTCGAGCCCAGAAAATGAGCCGAGCTCGGCTCGAGCTCGGCTCATTTACAGCCCTACTTGCAACTCACCAACAACATCCAAGGAACAATACAATGGACTCCACAATAAAAAAACATTCTGGTGAATGCAACTCACCAACAACATCCAAGGAACAATACAATGATGGACTCCACAATAAAAAAAACATTCTGGTGAATGAACTCAATATATGTACTAGTCGAAATGATCATGCTAATTACAATAATCTCACAACCTTCGCATAAAGAAAGAAAGAAATACACTTTCACTAAAACGTAGTCCAACATTATCATACACAAATGAAATCTTTTCATTGGATGGCACACAAGCATGCCCTGTGCAATCCCGCCTATCCTCGGCCACGACAAAAAAACTAAAGCAGCTTAACATCCACTGGAGGCATCCGATCCTGAAACATCGGGTGGCAAAGAAAGTAAGAGGCGAGGGTCGCGTACAACATCACCGTAAGCGCTAAACATACGCCTAAGAATAATTTCTTATCTCGGTCTCTTCAGCTCACCCAAGTCTTGATCGTCTCGCCCGGTAAATCATCCAAAAGTGTCACGGCGAAACCATCGGCTGATCGTACTCAGCCCTGAGCATCTCAGCAGACCTCGAGCTAAAGAGCTTGCCAAACTCCTCATCTACCTCTTTAGCATTGACTATATTTACCAGGGATGAATCTTAGGGTCACAAAGCTCTTCACTTCTATACTTACCCAACCACTTTGCCAGCTTATCGCCCAGGCTAGCACCTCCATAATCCAGGCCTAGTTGTTTTGCTCATGTTCGACAACCTCGAGATGGCCTCGTGTAGCACCATCATGTAATGTTGTATAGATCAAGCAAATCGGGCTGTCATCATCTTTCTCACGACGGATGCAAGGAGCAGAGATTGTCCGAGGACCCCAACTGTGTAGAGCAGCAAAGATGGGCACACAATCGAACCGCCAGCTCGACCTCGCCTATTTTCTCAGCCCATACCATATCAGAACCACCGACGAGCCAATTCTTGTAGACCTCCATTGTCAAAACCCTAATTCTTACTTTCCATTGACGATGATGAATGAATTTCCCTCTTGTCCATCGTCACTTTTAGTTATTAATTGTTTTTTAATTTGGGAAAGACAAAAGGGTATTATCGTAATTTTGAGTTGAGGGAGTTAAAACTAACGTTCTGCCTAATGGCAGTCCTTATTCACAAAACCAATCTTGTAGGGACTGATCCCTATGATTAAATTCTATTTAGGTATTTTTCTCTAAATTACTCTTATTAGAACATGTGTATAGGTGGCAGATAGACATTTGGGGTCCAACGAGGAAAAGCCCACTTCTATTGAGTGGTCGAAAACGTCGAAATACGATTGGTTTACTCCCACCCAGGGACGGATCCAGGAATCCAACACTGCGGGGGCTCAATATTATTTTAACATATCGCAAAAAAAAAACTAACATATAATAATCTCGAATTTCTCTATAAATTCATTTCAAAATAATAATTTGCATACATTCGAGTCCATGACTATTAAAACTAAGTTTGACCGGCCGAAACACTACGAGAACGACAAAGCGGTGGCAGTTGTATCCTACGAGACCTCATGCTTTGAAACTCTTGCAATATAGCTTCCGTTTCAACATTTACGAATATTCCCTTCTCAACATAACACAATAGGCAATCTGTGAGAAACTCGTCCCCCATTTTATTGCGTAAGTCCGTCTTGATAATTTTCATCGCAGAAAAAGATCTTTCAACGGTTGCTGTTGCAACCGGCAAGACCAACGCTAATTTAATAAGTCGATAAACCAATGGAAATGCATCATGACGCTTCATCTCGACCATTTTCTTTGAAAGATCCCCAATGTCGTTAATCCCAGAAAAAGCCACAGTTGATCTCATGTGAGAAATATATGTCTTGAGTTCGTGATTCAGCGCAGATAGGTCACCAGTAGTAAAGTCTTCAGGATATAATTCAGCAAGACGAAGCAATCGGCCATGATCAAAGCTAGAAAATGAATTTCTAGGATCAAGACAACCTAGACATATAAGCAACTCTGAATTTGTTTCAGTAAAGCGATGGTTAATCTCTTCAGAAATAAGATCTACCACCTATCATTTAAACAGTAAGCATAATCAATCATTTGGTTAAAGATGAAATATTATGAATATGAAATTAAAATAAAACAAATACCTGTAAGAAGATATCTACTCGATAGTAATGCAAATATGTCTTTTTTTTACCATCAACGGTCTTTCTAGCTCGCCCTTTAACGAAGTCATCCATATGTGGTACGTCGATTTCATTTGAAGAGCAAAAGCATGTCACTTCTCTTAACAAATCATCCCAAGCATCATCTCTAAATTTCTTCAAGTCGTCTTTCAATGTTTTGATCAATTCGATAGCCGTAGCTATATTTTGAGTCTTCTCTTGTAAAACTTGTGATAATGCATTAGTCATCCCCAAAATATGCTCCATCAAACGCCCGATGAATACAAATTCAAAACTTTCCATTTTATCGAGCAATCCTGTAGCAAGGCCTCGACTTTTTCCATCAGGACCATCCTCCATCACAATCGCAAGCACTTCTTTCACTGGATTCCACAAGTAAAATAGTCTTGTAACTGTTTTAAAGTGAGAACCCCAACGTGTATCACCCGCTCTAGCTAAGCTTGCTTCCTGATTCTTCCCCTTACCCGTCAAAACTTCACCTTCTTCTATATTTTTCACAAGACTATCATATTGTTTCTGTCGAAGAACATCTTTTCTTTTACATGAAGCACCAACAACAGTAACAATCATAGTTAGATATTCAAAAAAACTATTGACCATCGTATTCGTTGCAGTTGCAACAACAACTAATTAAAGCCGATGAGCGAAACAATGGATGTAATGGGCGTGCTTATTATCCTTCAAAATAAGCGATTTTAACCCATTAAATTCTCCACGCATGTTTGAGGCCCCATCGTAGCCTTGGCCTCGAAGACTACAAATTGATAATCCATTCTTTGCAAAGAAATCATCAATATCATATTTCAATGCGTGAGCCGAAGTATCACTAACATGAACAACTCCAAGAAACCGTTCAATCACCTCCCCTTTATCATTTATGAATCTAATAACAATCGCCATTTGCTCCTTAACTGAACAATCTCGAGCCTCATCAATCAATATCGAAAACACTTTATCCCCAATCTCATTAAGAATGACTTTCTTCACCTCATTTGCACAAGCACTAATGATTTGCTTTTGAATATTTGGAGAAGTCAATTGATTGTTACCTGGAGCATTTGAGTCAATTACCTTACTTACTTCTTCATTGCGTGCACAATACCATTTCACTATCTCAAGAAAATTTCCCCGATGCAACGACTCCGGAGACTCATCATCTCCACGAAAAGCCAAACCAAGTCCTAAAAGTAACCGAATCACATCAACAATTGCAGTCAATCTTATGCGATAAGAAACCTCAATTTCTTCACTTTTTCTCATTATAACATAATCCACATTATGCCTTTGATCTTGAAATCCAAAAAATTGAACTTTAGCATAATTATCAATGCTACTTTTCCCTCCTTCATGTTCCACAAATTTTTCCAACGCTTTCTTCCAATTCCTAAAACCGATTATTGTGAAAGCATCATCTCCATGCTTGTGACCTTTAGCAAATAAGAAACACCAAAAGCAAAATGCGGCATCTTTGGATGAGCTATACTCTAACCACTTATGTTTCGTAAACCATGTATGTTGAAAACGTCTCGCATAACCACTAAAATCACTTGACGGGAAATGTGTGCAACCGGTTGACAAGGGCCTTTTACTAAATATCGTCTTCTTATATCATCTCTTACCTCAACCGGTAGCTATTGATTGATTTACGTAGGGCCGGATCACCGATAATATCATCATCTAATGCTTCTTCATCTAGAGCACAATTTTTACCTCTTTTGTTCTCGTTTGAACTTGCATCACTAGAAGAGGACCCGCCAAATGGTTGGACATTCCTTTTTGTTCTCACAACCCATCTATCCATATTGAAAACCTACGAATGATTAAAAAATATTCACTTAGCATTTCAATAATTTAACATTGAAGATAGCTTCAATATAAATAAATTAGACTACAAAAACAAATTACTAGAATAATAAAATTGTAGGTGTTACCTCGCAATGAATGATTATAGTAATCCCTAATATGATCGGATCGTTCAATAGATTAGTATTCGATTACTGCCTTTGGACAAAAAACAGAGAAGCCTGAAGCTAATTGGAACCACAGCCAACGTGTTTTTTGAAAATTAGTAATTGATTAATCAAATACATAGTCAACAAAAAAGGTTAAAAAATAGCCCAAAACTGCTTTTAAGCCCAAAAATAATAAATATGGCCCAAGACAAAACAATTATTATTTAAAATACATTACTCAGCCCAGTTTTTTTTATTAAGCCCAGCCCACCACTATTCATCATCTTCACCCCTTGCCCTTCTTAGCGTCTTCTCAGAGGGGGCACTTCAATTTCAGAAAAGAAAAAACAGCTGCAGACGAGCATACCTCTAAGGGCTAATACGGCCGGCCGGAGGGTCAACTGACCCTCCGAGCCCCGCCGTAGGTCCGTGCCTGCTCCCACCAACTTTATCACATAAGTTACTGGGTACGCAAATTAAGGTGGTATTATTATAATATAATAACATTGTACAATGTGATTAGATATAAACAATTTGCTTAAATTTATAATTTTTCCTAATTATTCTTACTATTTACTTTTTTTTCCAATTACATTTAAAATGGTTTAATTTTTTACCAAAAAGGAAATGTGATAAAATTATTGGGAAGTCCGGAATGGAAAAATGTGATAAAATTAGCTGGACGGATGGAGTATAATAAAAAATAAATAAAAGGTCATATCAAATTTTTAATGTTCTAATGTTGAAATATCCAGCTGTATTTGATCAATAAATCAAGAAACGTTATCTAGTTGTTCATGAAACTGATATATAATATTTATTTAATTGGTTTTTTTTTTTTTCAAGCGGTTATCCATCTGTGATTTGGGAAACCATTCATTCTTTTTTTTTAAATGTTTTAAATTCGTTAATTGATTGGTGAATTGAAAGGTATGATCTTAATGGTTATTAGATCGTGCTGGTCAAATACAATTATGTTAAATGCTGTTCATATTATTCACCTTGCTTGCAACACGTTTTTTTTAAACTACTTCATTTGAATCCGTAATACTATTCATCAAATAATTCAAGAAAAAAATGAAGGAACATTTGAGACCGAGATCCAAAGAACAAACATGTATTTTATTACTTCTCGAACTCGATTTTGAATCTTGATTATGCGATAAATCCAACTTTATTGCTTTGTAAATTGTAACCTGACCAATTACAATTACTGATATTTTATTTTATTATATAATTAAGAAATAAAAACAATGGTTTTCAAAGGATCCACATAGCAACCCAAGAATCACGTTATTCTCTCTCTCTCTCTTTCTCTTTCTCTCTCCCTGAATCGCAGTTTCAATTCAATCTCCGCCGACAGAGCAGCTGAAGAAGATGAGCAACTACGGCACAATCCCAACGTCGTCACAATTCCACCCTCCGATCAACCTCGACTACATCTCACGCGCCAAGGATCGCATCAAGGCCGGCCTCGCCACGCGCCGCTCGTGGCGACAGATGCTCGACTACCACCGCCTCGACCTCCCCAGGTCCCTCCACGCCTTCCTCTCGCGCGTGAAGGCCAACCTCTCCTACTTCATGGTGAACTACGCCGTCGTCATCCTCCTCGTCCTATTCCTCAGCCTAATCTACCACCCGACGTCGCTCATCGTCTTCATCGTAATGATGGCGCTTTGGGTCTTCCTCTACTTCCTCCGCGACGAGCCGCTCGTCGTCTTCGGAAAGGTCATCGGAGATCGCCTGGTCCTCATCGTCCTCTCGGTGCTGACGCTCGTCGTCCTCTTCTTCACCGGCGCGACTTGGAACATCGTCGCGGCGATTCTGATTGGAGCTGCGGTGGTTGTCATCCACGCCGCCGTGAGGGAGACGGACGATTTGAATCCCGACGAGGAGGTCAGCGGCGCCTTGCTGAGCTCTGCTTCCTAGCTGTGAGAACTTTAACAACTTATTTATATTTCATCGGAAAATCTGCTTTTTCTTCTTCCTCCCTTCCTTCCTTCGTGGGATTGCTGTGGCGTGAAATTAATGTGAAGTAATTATCGGTGGTATATCAGTGTTTGTTTGCATCATTCAGATCTTCGCCGTTGACCTTTTTTCTGATGTTCTTGTCTGAAGAAAGTTACTGTGATAAGCTGTTCTTGAATAATGAAGTGATTTTCTTGTTCATTTTCATTACACATTTGGTTTAGTGTTTGTGGGATTTCTCAATCAGCATTTATCTTGAATTATATTTGAAAGCTGAGTTCTGATGTTCATCAGTCAGATTAGATCATCAAGAATGGTTAAGTCAAAAACTGTGTCTGTCTATGGTGTTTTTGATCCTATTAGGCTGATCTGAGTTCTAAGTCTCCATAGGAGAGATGTCTTAGGCCATAGTCGGCGAACCTAAGCAAGTTTTCGCAGTCGGTATTCGAGGGATTACTGTAAAAGAGCACTTTTTTTTTGTTCAAATACTCTGAGATATGGGCATCGATTGATTCCTCTCGAACTTTCTTTAAGACATTCCATCGGTTGAGAACGAGATATTGAAATCTCAGAAGGTTTATCTTTGCCCAGAAACTGCATTGATTTCGTTACATCATTAGCTTTTCTGAAAAAACCCTTTTCACATCTCTGTTTTTTCTTGCCAAGAACAGATACCATTTTCACCTCTGAAATAAAGCAAACCAATCGAAACAATCTGTACTAAATCCTCCAATTCGTTACACATCAATACACAACTTCAAAAATTACTCAGTGATTCACTTTGAGCACTTTTGGCGTCAAAGCCTCGACGCAAACCATAGGAATAGCATCAAATTTGCACTCAATCGACGACAAAAGCTTAGCAGCACTGCAATTACTGATGCTCTGTTCTTCTCTGATCGTCTCTATAAGCTTAAGAAGGACTTTCTCTAATTCCTCGCCGTCGGCCCATTCGAAGACCTTCGAAACAACGATTGAGCGATTTCTACATATCAAATCCCAGACTGGGAAATCTTTTCTGGGCATAATAAAGTCGGTTCCTTTGAGCTTCAGAGACGGGCAAAAGTCGCCAGCTCCATCGCCGAGGTATATTATCCTCTTATTCTCTCCTTCTTCTTGGATTCTTTCTATAATCTTTCCCTGCGCATTCAATGGATTAATTTAGCTCAATCTGCGAAATGTTACGTGGTTGAAATTGATATCATACCTTGCACATATTTGGAGGGCAGAGATTGCACCCATGGGGAGATTTGCAGAAATCGACGAAGGGAGAAATCCTAAGCCTTCCTTCTTCGACATGGCTAGGGTTCGAATTGATCTCAGAGAAGCAATTCCTTATGCCAAGATGCTCAAGAATCGTCTCTATGAAGAACGTATTTGCGTCGCTCACTATCCTCAAATCGCACCTGAAAAATAATTCCAAGAATTGAGAAACCCACTTTCGAGCGAAAAAAAAGGGGCAAGAAAGATGAGAAAAAAGCAATCTTTATTCTTTCTTTTTCTCACCCCAAGGCATGGGCTTTCTTGGTTGCTGGTAATATCCTAGGATGTATGTGAACCCTTCTTAGAACCTCCTTTATGTCTTCAATCGATTTCCCTTGTGAATGCAGCTCAGCCATCATCGTATCCTTTCATATTATAAGCAATAAAGACGAACATTTAATAATAAATATATCATGCCGCAAAAGAAATTGAGAAATTATTACCATTAAAGTGTTCCATGGCATAGTGGGAAGAAGATGATTGAACAAATCGGTGGCGCCAAGTTCGTCAACGACCCAATTATCGCTGTCTATGTCGATTATTGTCTTATCAAAGTCGAAAATCACCATTATTCCAGCCATTCTTTTTTTTTTTAATTTTTTTTTCTTTATGACTTTCTAGGATAGCGAAGAGGATTTATGAGTTAATGAGTAGGTTTCAAGCGATGAAAAGGTTATATATATATAGGCATGCAAAGGACGAACTTACGAGGATGCAGTGACTAGGCTTGTGCGACAATTACCGATTTTTTTCAGCCGTTAGATTTTGATCGGACGGTTTAGATTAGATGTGGATTTGCCGCGTTAACGTTAGAATATGCTCAAGGAATCGAATTTTTCGTTCATTTAGCTGCCTTTTTCTCTAACGTGGAGGGGGAATATTCGATTATGCTAATTGTTTTATATTTGAAGCGAATTAAATCAATAATGCCATAACTTGTGGGACGGATAAATCCATAATCCAAAGAATATTTTTATTATCCGATGGATTAGGCGTTGAATCATGACCATGCAGCAAAAGATTTTGCTTATCTAATTATTTGTTTCCAACGTTACGTTTGATGGCTGATACTAAGAAGAGTGAAATTTGGCGTCTCCTTCACCAAACCAAAAAAATGAAAAAAACGAATGGCCGAGGAGAGCATATAGTAGCATTAATCTCAGTTTGTATGTTCAAATTATCATGATTGGAGAATTCTTGGCCGTCGTTGACAAGTTTGACTAGTAAATGGTCTTTTAGAATTAATAAACTACTATTATTAATGAACTATCGAGAAGACGGCCGAAACCTTTCTCATTCCTCGTAGTATTTAATCCATCGCCTAACGTATGATTAGATTTATCATTCGGCGTTGGCCCAACAACGAAGCAAGATGGTAAAAGTTCAATATATGTACACTCAAACGAATAATTTTAAGTCAAAAGTTATTTCGAGTTAGCTTCTTAAAAGAGATTTAAATAAGCCCGCACATCGGATTGGAACTTGATTCTTCCATAAAATCGTACTTAACACGTAATTAGTTAATTAATTAATATACATCTTCGTTAAGGTATTATATTGTGAAATATCGTAACGGGGGAATAAAGCCGTCGTCGAAATGGGCCCTATGGCATATTGAGGCCCAAAATATGCATTGACATATAACTGTCAACAAATTAAAATGTATTGATATTCTTCAATGAAGAAAATGGAAACGTATAGAAACGTACGATTGCACTTGTTCCTTAATTTTAGGACAAATAACCGTTTTACTGTTATATTTTTATTTATGTCAACTGTTTTTCCTATTAAAACCAACGGCCCTCTTCATTTCCCACAACATATAAAACCACACCCACCTCAAATCGACATTTCGTGTGCTAAAACACCTATTCCATCATCTTTTTAAAAAAATCTCTAACCCAAAACTCTTCTTTTTCCCTTAAATTTGAACTATTAGTTCAAAAAAAAAAAGAAAAATAAAAAATGGTCGCACAAACACAACCACCACGCTTCATTTGCGCCACATTTATGGCGACAATACTAATTCTGGTCCTAATTTTCCTCGGAGCCGACGCCAGAGGACCCGTCCAGGGCTCGGGCGCGGGCCCGTTGAACATCATCGACAGGTGCTGGCGGACGGACCCTAATTGGGCCAAGAACCGCCACCAGCTGGCCCAGTGCTCGGTGGGCTACGCAGGGAAGATGGCCAACAACGTCGGGCGAGACGTGGTGAGCTACGTCGTCACGGACCCCACGGACCACCCAACGAGCCCTAAGCCCGGGACGTTGAGGTTCGGTGCAACCATGGTCAAGGGGAAGGTTTGGATCACCTTTCAGAAGGACATGCTCATAAAGCTAGCCAAGCCCCTCCTCGTCGGGAGCTTCACCACCATAGATGGTCGTGGGGCCAACGTTCAGATCGCCCACGGCGGGTGCCTTATGCTCCAAAACGTAAGGTTTCGTTGATTTTGTAGTTATTTTCTTTTAGGGTTGCGAATGGATCAATTTTTTTCTGGCTCGATTCTAAATTTCAAATTCGAATTAAAAAAATGTTTGAATGCTGATTAAAACAATTTTTCTGATTGGAATAATTTTTTTTATATCCGAATACAGATATCACGGCATTGTATTCAACTATTTATCGAATATGCGTTTCGAATAATTTTATATATATTAAACACAAAATATTATAATTTAATATCTATTTTGAAGAACAACACTTTCTATATGCTTATAATGAACGAAATAGAAAAATTTTAAAATACATTCAAATTCGAATAGTCGAATCAATTTAAAGATTCAAATGACAAATAGCATACAAGCACGAATATTTGATTCATGTTGTCGAATACAGATTGGATATTGTCGTGTTCGATTGATTTGTTTTGCAACCCTAATTTTCTCGAGATTTCTACTATCACGTGAAATGGGATGCGGTGAAATGTCGTTTTAGGTGAACGACGTGATCATCCACGGGCTAAGGATACACGACTGCACACCACAGCAGCCGGGGCCGGTGATGGGCCCGGGCGGGCAGGTCGTGCAGCTCGGCGCGGTGGACGGCGATGCTTTGAGGATGCTCGAGTCTTCCAAAATATGGATCGACCACAACACTCTGTACGATTGCCACGACGGGCTGATCGACGTCACGAGGGGCTCGACCGACATCACCATAACCAACAACTGGTTCAAGAACCAAGACAAGGTCATGCTATTAGGGCACGACGACATGTTTAAGCTCGACAAGAACATGAAGGTCACCGTCGCGTTCAACTCTTTCGGTCCTAACTGCAATCAGAGAATGCCGAGGTATTGAAATACTTTTTTTTTTTCTAATCAAACTCTAAGGGTGTGCTTGCCATGCATAACTCGATTTGAAAGAGAAGGAAAAATGTAATGGAATCCCGTCGGACCATTTGTACGATGTGCTTCGTGTGTTGTACCTTACACTTTTCTGCATCTAATTTTGCATGCCAAACGCACCCTAAGTCTAGCATGATTTGCCTGATAGGGCTGAATGATATATCGTTAAGTTCCTCACTGAACACACAAATATTTTCGTGGGCTGCGTATATGAAGGGTTCGTTTCGGATATGCACATGTGGTGAACAATATTTACCTCGGATGGGGAATATATGCCATAGGAGGGACCATGAACCCGAGCATCAAGAGTCAAGCCAACCTCTTCATTGCGCCCGTGGAAAATAAGCAGGTAATATAAACACGCACGCACAAGCACACACATCATCATCATCATATTCGTACGTCGAACGCTTTCGTTCGTGCGGTAATTGGACATTAAATGTACAATGCAGGTAACCTGGGACAGCAGTACCACTGGGAGGTTTAGATCTGTGAACGACGTGTTTGAGAACGGAGCTTCTTTCAAGACGTCGCCAGATAATGGCGGTGCGATGAGGCCAAATTATAGACCCGATCAGGCATTTCTAGTCGAAGACGGAAGAACGGTGAGATCTATCACGAAATCTACCGGCGCTTTGACTTGTCCCCATAGTTGGGAGATGCTGACCGATGATATTCTATTGCAATGTCGTGAAAGTTGTTGTGTCTTGCGATCAAATTTATTAGAGGAGCTTTGTGCCTTTTTTTTCGTTTGATGATTGATAGATCATAAGGAAATTATGGCTCAGCCATTTATACAAAAATCAGCCATGAGCTTACCACATAGACGTGTTCATCCGGTTACGGTTACGGTTATAAATCGCCGGTTTACGGTTAGTAAAAATCTCTAACCGTAACCGAACCGTGGTAATCACGGTTACGGTTACGGTTTTGAACCGCCCGAGCCGGTTACGGTTACAGTTTGAGACCGCTGGTTTACGGTTCAAAATTTTACTTTATATATAACTTTTTTGATAACATTTTGAAATAAATTAGATTTTTTGTAATACTAAAAAAATTATTGAAACATAGAATTTATAAAAAAAAATATAACTTCACTATTTGAAAAAAAATACACCTTGAATAATAAAAAATATGATCATCGTCTAATAATTCTTCACTTCTATAATATTCGAAAAACACTCATGTAAAAAGTTACACCTTGAATAATAAAAAAATATGATCGTCTAATGATTCTTCACTTCTATAATATTCGAAGAACACTCGTCGTAAGGATCTCCTAATTTTATCGTTCGATTAAGTCCTATAATATAATGGTCAATGTTCTTACCGTTGAATAAAATAAAAAGGAAACTAAGAAAAAATCGATGGTTAGTAAATTAATATGAGTTACCTTAATAAGTAAAATAAACTTAAAAACATTAATCCCGGTACCGCCGGTTTACGGTTGTAGAAATGGATAACCGTAACCATTGACCACGGTTCAACGGTTCGGTTACGATTTGGTTACGGATTTACAAATCGTTTGAACACCTCTACTTACACAGATGTTCCGATAATGAAACTAATCATTGATCCAGAAAAGTTGTCGAAAAATGCTAGTCATGCAAGTCAAGTCACGATATACAAATTTGAGTAATATTTCCAAGCCAAGCCACTTAACGTTCAGATTGAATTTTGTCGGAATGCAAAGAATTTTAATGACCTATATATGTCGAAAACAAAATGTAAAAATTAATTTTTATGTTCCACTCTAAAGTGGGAAGTAGCTACATTTAAATAATGTCCACCCGTTTCGGAAAATCACTTGTAGTGCCAACTGTTAGAAAGAAAAAAAAAATCATTTGCGTAATGCCAAATGTTTGGAGAACGATTCAACTGAGGACTCGCAACAGTTGATCGATGATTTATTTAGGACTTTTCTTTCTAAAAGTCGTGTGATAATAGTGCACTAGCTTCCACGTAAGTTTATGATTTATTTATTTTTCATTTTATTTATTTTGTTTATTACCATCATCTACTTTCAAGAATGATAAAACAAAGAGGTAGTTCGTTACTTTGGTAAAGTAAGAATTAGATACTAATCTCAAAGATGAGTCTTATCATTGACTGTAATCCACGTCATCGTCCCCGCACTATATCGTAGAATATTTGGTATGCTTGCCTTTTTTTATTTATCATATTAATAAATATCTTTCAACTCCACCATATATATATATATATTTTGAATTCCTATGATCAAGAACAGCTGTTTCGCGGGTAGTGGACCGATTTACATATGTCAAGCATGCAGAGCATTGCTTGCATATATTTTCCACAATGATAGACTAAAGAATTGAATATGATGTGTAACATTGGATGAAAAGATAAACAATATATTAAAATAACAGAACAAAATTGGAAAAAAAAATAGTATGACAGATTTTCAGGGAAGGACTCCATGGCCTGCGAATTCTCAGGCAAGGACTTTTGCCGGCTATTATAAATACCAACCTTCGTTTCATTACAATCTAGCAATCACAAGTAATACTTATCACAAGAAATACATAAATAGAATAATAATTAGTACACGACTCTGATCTGAGGATTTTCTCCTCAAGATGACTATCGTCTTCAATCGGAATGACTCCGGTAAATTTTATTTTTATTTTTTCGCTTTTTTTTTTCTCTTTATAAAATGTTTGGTGACCTCCAAAAACTGTGCTTGTTTTTCCCTTCGGACTCGTTACTTATGTGATGGGGTTTTCTGTTATTTTTCAGTTTATCTCTGTTTTTGTATTTTTTTGGGTTTATCTCTATTTTCGATTAATACTTTTTTGTAATTGTTCATTTTTTTGGGGGGAAAATATATACTCAGGGAGCAACGTGGATGAGAAGGAGAAGGTAGTCAGTGACGGAGGATTTGTGGTGCCACACGCAAATTCATTTGGAAATAATTTTAGGTCTAATATCTCCTTAATAATCATCTATATTAATGAAATAATATTCAAAGAATATCATAATATCCCTAAACATTGAAATCATGCTTGGACTCCTAAATAGACCCAGGGCTGGGCCTTATCTGAATTTTTACTTGGGCCCACACATATTTGGGCCAAAGAAATTGTAGCCCAATGGACTAAATTTATCATTGATTGGGCATATGCTTCAGTTAAACTCATTCCTCTCTCAATTTTTTTATTATATAATTATTATTTGCAGAGATTATCATGAACAGAGCGAAAGGCAACAAGGCGTGGAGAATTTCTACAGAACCAATCATATTAACCAAACTGTCGACTTCGTAAGTAACTGATTCTTTTTTCTTTTCCATACATATATACATATATATTATAATGAATTTATTTACTAGGTGAATAGGATGAGAAACGAATATAGGAAAGTGAATAGAGTGGAGATGAGTATATGGGAATGTTGTGAGCTTCTAAACGACGTCGTTGACGAGAGTGACCCTGACTTAGATGAGCCTCAAATTGAGCATTTGCTTCAGACAGCTGAAGCCATAAGGAAAGATTACCCTAACGAAGATTGGCTTCACTTGACTGGCCTCATTCATGGTAGTAATAAATTATATTCATAATTATGATTCTCTTTAGATTCATCATAACTATATATGTTCTATATTTTTGTTAGATCTTGGAAAGGTTCTTCTGCATAAAAACTTTGGAGGGCTACCTCAGTGGGCTGTTGTAGGTGAGGGATAGTTGACTTAGCACTATGGTTCGTTTATATGATTTTTTTTATGTAATTTTTCTTTTACAGGAGATACATTTCCTGTTGGATGTGCTTTTCATGAATCCATCGTCCATCACAAAGTATGATATATTATACAAACTTTAAGGTGTTTGAATTGAATACGTCGTAGACTATCTAAATAAAGTTTCTATTATTTCTAAAATTTTAATGATTCTTTGCAGTACTTTAAAGACAATCCCGACTATAATAATGCTGCTTACAACACGAAATTTGGAATTTATGAAGAAGGCTGCGGACTAGACAATGTGTTGATGTCATGGGGGCACGATGATTACATGTATTTGGTATGTTAAAAGTCCAATTATTATTATTTTACTAAATCTTCGTTATATTTGAATTAGATTATATATTGGTTTTTCTTTAGGTGGCAAAGGAGAATGGGACAACGATGCCGTCGGCGGGACTTTTCATCATACGTTACCATTCATTTTACGGTGAGCCAATAAATTAATTTATTATAAAATAATAATGTTCGTGTAATGAATTTTATATTTGAATATATTATCTTGCAGCGCTGCATAAGTCGGGTGCTTATAAGCATTTGATGAGCGAGGAAGATGAGGAGAATCTCAAGTGGCTTCACATTTTCAAGTATAAAATACATTTGGTTGCATATACTTTAGTATTCTTTTAAATTTATTTTCTTGATTTTCACATTGATAAAATGTTGCAGCAAATATGATCTGTACAGCAAGAGTAAGGTTCGGATTGATGTGGAGAAAGTGAAGCCATACTATCTTTCCCTCATTGACAAGGTCACATATCAGTAAATAAATAATATTGATTCTGTTTATTTTTTAAATTAATGAACCTTTTTTCTTTATGTTCTTTTGCAGTATTTCCCAGCAAGACTTCGATGGTAGCTGAGGACGACGAGGTGGTCTGTAGACTTAACTATTGTAAAATATTAAAAGCATATGAAACTTTAGATTGTCTTATTAATAATACTTCTCAGCTGTGGACTTGGTTGTTTGAGTTTGTTGAAATTTGCGTAGCAAAATAAATTATAGTACTCCCTCCAAAGCTCTTTAATTTTGTTTCTAATTAGTTGTCGTTTTACAGATTTCAAGGCAAATATTTATCATATTTCCAGTTTTACCCTTTTAAATATTATTAAATGGAATACATTAAATAGTCTTAAAGGGGTATATTTGACATTTTATTCTATTTCTTTATATGAGTGCAAAAATCTTAAACGACACCTAAAAAAAATCGGAGGGAGTATGATTTTGTGTAAGGGAAAAATGCATACAAGTTATCAGAACTCGCGCAAATTGTTACGAATCTTCACGGATACACTTAAGTTTTTTGTTTAAAAAAATATACATTTAAGGCTAGTAAAATATAAATCACTCTCGATCTTTGAGGAATTGTCGAATATAAAATATATAAAAGTTCAAAATGATACTTCCTCAGTCCCAATATTACTTCACAAAAATTAGTGAACACACAAATTAAGAAGTATCTAATTAATTCACTAATTATTCCACCAAAACTTTTTCTCCCTCCTCGTTTAATAAAATTAAACACATTCAAATTTTAAACTGTTAGAAATCGTGAATCAAGAATTCAAATTAAACAGTTTTGGTGATTGTCCAAACTTGATTAAGTATACCGGTTAGAAGAACACTAAAAGACCGGATGCCAGTCAGCAGATCACATGTGTGTAAAAGACCGGATATCAGTCAGAAGGAAATAAGACCGGACATTAGTAAGAAGGTCATAAACGTGCCTCAAACCGAAATACATATACCGGACCTGCCATGAGCAAAGAACAGAACGCAGATATCGGACCGACAAGTGCCAAGACCGGAGTTCAGTTACCAAACGTGCCACGTGTACAAAGATTCAAGTTTACTCGAGGCGGGATAATGAAAACCTCTGATGAAGCTTTTAATGCAAGGCTGCCATGAGGAGCCATGTCGAAGACAAGCCAAGCTTATAATGGAAAAAGCAAATGGGACAGTATAAACTGCAGCCAAGACCTGACAGTACCCATTTTGGGTAAAGTGCATTTAATGCACAGTCCAGCACTTGGTAGGCGTGTTCATCGGTCGGTTCGGTTCGGTTTTTCGGTTTTCGATTTTATGTATGCTTAATCCGATATCCGAACCGTTTTAATTTGGTTCGATTCGGTTTTTTATAATTCGGTTCGGTTTTTTCGGTTCGATTTTTCGGTTAGGAATTTAATAACACAAAAAAATATTATGAGCTGAAAATGCATAAAACAATTTACGGTTACTAAAAAACAAAGAAGATTTATGGAACGTGACATGTAGCAAAATAATTCAAAGGTACGAAAAAACATGAAAATTGAACAAAATCAAACCAAAATATAAAAACATTCATTTGACGATACTACAAATTATTTGGGAGAAAAATATTATTTGATTGGTGAGGAAAACATTCACCTAAAAATGGAAAAAAAGTATACCAATGAAATTATATTTATTGTGTTGTTACGTTATGGGAGAAAAACAAATGATTTTTTATATTTTCCTATTTTTAATGTAGTATGATAATTTCAGTTCGGTTTTTCGGTTTTTTCGGTTTTACGTATGCTAAATCCGATATCCAAAACATTTTAATTTGGTTCGGTTCGGTTTTTTACTATTCGGTTCGGTTTTTTTCGGTTCCGGTCTTTTCGGTTCGGTTCTTTACGGTTCGGTCGGTTTTTTCGGTTTTTCGGTTATTTTGAACATCCCTAGCACTTGGAGCCATTTCACAACGGTCTTCTTCATCAAAGAACAAGTATATATATCATAGAAGAGACACTGAAGAAGACACGACACTCAGCCACGAAAAATCAAAAAGATAAGATTCAAAGCAATGCAAGTAATTTGAAAGTGTTGTCCTCACTGTACGATAATCGATTTTGTTTAAGTAAGTAAGTTTCTGTTTTTCCGACGGACTGTAAAAAGCTGTTGAAGTAGGTGGATTGTTTTTTACGACTGCCTAGGGATTCACTAGATAAGGCTGAGGGCAGCCGGGTAGGTTGTACTGTGAGTGTATAACTGAAGTCTAGTGAACTTTCCTCGCGAGGAAGAAGGGGAGACGTAGGAGATTTAACTCCGAACTTCCAGAAACAAACTGGTTCTTCTTGTCCACACACACACTAACACACCACATCGTCTATCGGTTTTGATTCATAACCGACCTACAAGTTCCGCACATAACACACAGAGAAAATCAAGTACCGGTATTAGCCATAACCGGTTAACTACCAAAAAGGTGTCAAGCGTTTATTCACCCCCTCTAAACGCGTAAACCGACCCTAACAAGTGGTATCAGAGCGGGTTTACTTGATATTTCTCCTATACTAACCATGACTTTATCAGATCAGCTTCTTATGTTTAGCAGGGAAAATTTTCTTGAGTGGAAAATAAGGTTGATGACCTACCTTTATGCGCAAGATGATGAAATGATTGATGTGTTGGAAAATGGACCGTTCGTGTTCAACAAGGTCAACGTACGACATGTCGTTTATCCTAACGAATCAAGAGAAGTTCCGAAGGAAAGATACGAGTTGTCAGCAGAAGAAAGACGAAAAGCAAATCTTGATAATATTGCCAAAGATATTATATTCAAGACTCTGGACATAGAAATATTCAGACAAGTTATGACGGGCAAGACTGCTAAGGAAATATGGATCAAATTAGGTCAACTTGGCGAAAACCAAGAAATCTACGAGCTCAAGGAAAATCCAGTAGAAGCACTGAAAGATGGAAAATCATTCACTGTGACACAGGTTAAGCAAAGTGAACTAAACGATAGTGCTAACACTTGCTTTAAATGTGATAGGACCGGACTCAAAACTGGTAATGACTCCAAAGAGGAGGGAAACCAACACCTAAGGTGAAAGGAGGCACAAATCTCCACGACTAATAAGGACACCCACAGATGGAATGCTACAGACTCCGATGAGTCAAGCTCTGAGGATGAACCGAGCAACCACGGAAGTGAACCAGAACTTATCTGCCTGATGGGAGATCAATCAGATCCAGAAAGTTCACCTATGAAGAAGTTCTAGATGCTCTTCAGAACATGGCTGATGAGTACTGGAAACTAAACGAGAAGTTAAAAGTGGCAGAAAAGGGAAAGGCACCAGCGCAAGAAGATGCCGGACCTCTTTTTGAAAGAATCATCCATCTAGAGGAAGAAAACCTCAAACTCGGAGAGGCAGCTGAGAAGAATGCCTCAGAAAACAAAAAGTTAACCGCCCTGGTCCAGTCATGGACTAAGTCAACAGAGACATTTCAATGTCTTCAAGGATCCTTAAGGGATGCTGGTGACCGAACCAGACTTGGATACAGCAAAAGAGTTAACATCGATGAGGCAACGACATCCACACAACCAACTACCTCAAAGGTGATCAACTTTGTTCGTCCCATAAACCATAACTCAGTATCTGTTGTTCCTATGAACAGGTCTAAGGAAACTGGAGTGAAACATAGCTACAATCCCTCGATGTCCTACGCAAGGACAGCACCTCAGGCAGTAAGGGGGAATAACGTGAAAAATACTTCACAAAAGGGAAGATCCCAACAATCAAGGGGGAATACCGGAGTGAACAACGATCCACGAAGAAGAAGACCTCAACAACCAAGGGGGAATGCTCACGATACAAAACCGAAGACACAAGGTTACAGAAGACCCAAACACCGGTCTCAGAACAGGAATAATACATATAGATATCTTATTGATCCTATAACCGGTGGACACATTAGGATAATCCAAGTATGGATACCTAAGGTACTAATCTCTGACCGGACCCAAAAAGGCTTGGGTACCAAGGACTATGTCTGTTCTTGCAGAAATGCTTGCAGGAACTCAACCGGTTCTGCTAATTACTGGACAGCAGATGCTGTCAGCACATGCCGAGGGAGAAAAGGACTCTCGCTGAGATCGAACCATGTGCCAAGCTAACATTTACCTTTGAGATAGATATCAAGTGTTATACTTTGATGACCATAGCATGTGCTGTGAGTCCCCTACTAGCAGGTAAGTTTAGGTAATGGTGCAGCAAAGAAAGAGAATCGGATGATTGATAAGAGCAAAACAGATGATCAAAATGTCAAAGCAACGGTAATCAGTCAAGACGCCAGAAAGAAGTTCCGAACTGGGAAAATCAAGCAATATAGGAATCAACCGGTTTCAAAAGCACACTATCTATCCAGAAGAAACCGGCGCAGTGTATCACAAGCAGCTCACATCTAAAGGAGTCAACTGAAGGGGAACGCTTCAAGTGGAAGGAAGAAGTATTCTAAGAAAACCAAACAGCTTTCAAGGGATGATCAATGCAAGAAAGGCAACAGCCTGGCGACTGGTCGGAACAACTGTTGGAAATACAAACTAAGGGGGAATTCACCAGAAGAAACTGAATCAGTCTTGAGATCAACTAAGTTCGGAAGCCTTCTTCAAAACCGGCAGTTCATACCAGAGGAGACAACTAAGGGGAAACGCTCAAAAATACAACCATACAGGGTTGAAGTACTCTCTGAAGACGAAACCATCCACAGAAGGTGCAATACAGGGAATGTGTGGAAGATTCATCCAGCTCTTGGAACTCAAGTACATAAAGGGCAATCAGTTTAGGAAATAACCACAGTTCCAGATAAATG
Source organism: Craterostigma plantagineum (assembly GCA_027422505.1). Lineage (NCBI taxonomy): Eukaryota > Viridiplantae > Streptophyta > Magnoliopsida > Lamiales > Linderniaceae > Craterostigma > Craterostigma plantagineum. Next base: position 8,139,523 of record JAPQWV010000009.1, on the reverse strand, counting down.
ACATCAGGAGGCTCTACATGGAGATTGTTTCTCAGCAGACTAAATGCTGAATGTAGTTTCAGATCCTAAAGAAGCAAAATCAGTCATAAAGTCAACAAACATGGATCAACAAGCAAGTGTTTAGAAGACTAAAATTCAGAAATAAGACAAAAGTTGCAACTTTAAGAGGCAATAGAGCGGAAGTACCAAGGCTGTCAAACCGGTGAAGATAATCGAAGGCAGTACAATCAAGAAGGAGAGACTGGATATGGGAACGACAAACCATTGAACTACGAACAACTACACCATATCGTGTCTCAAAGCAAAATCTACTCTTTGTCTAAGTGTCTCACTTACATTAAAGCCCTTCTGAAACCGGAACTATCCTTGACTGACCAATGGAGAAACGTATGATTCTTACTGGGCGGATAAAGACCGAGCCTCTTCGATAACTGCACCTCATCAATGCACATATTATTGGGTCTGGTACAGCTGGCCTTGAAACTTGCAGGTTATTTGAGAAGGTGAATAGTCATGTCATCAACGAATCTCTGTCACCGGACAAGACATAAAGTTCCGACGCACTGAAAAGAATATAAGCATGGTCTAGAATACTGTGCACCCGTGACACAAATCGACAGGAATTCTTCGGCTATTTAAATACCTCACGACCTTCTTCAAATTCCCAGCCACTCAACATCGATTAAGTTCAAAATGCCTAAACCACCGAAACATCCACCACCCTCAGTCAAGATAAGCCTCACAACCAGAAAAAGTCTAACAAGTCCAAGTCCAGTTTTCTTATCTAATCACCTCAAGGCGGTATTTACAACAAACTGGATGCAAATCCACCCATTAGGGCATTCAAAGACCTCGTGGCGGTCTAATGAAACTACAAAGACGCTGCTTTGGACTAGCAGGCTTTCTAAAACAAGTCCGACGGCACAAAAGGCGAGCTCTGGGATGCTCTCTGAGGATTGGACGAGTTGGAGAAGATGGACCTAGTCCTCAGCTTCCCATACAGAGCTGAACAAAAGATGCCGCGGATCGGGCGATCCATCCTGGTACTACAAGGACCCAAAGAAGAAGATGGCGCCCCTCCAGTCCCTTGTAGACCATCGACCCACCAAGAGACGGCGTAGTAGCCGAGCGGTTGAGAAGCCATGGGAGATCTTACCGCTCCTACCAGCCTCTCGAAAAAGACGGGTCGAGAATCCATCAAGGAACGGGACTGGAAAAGGAACCGGTTACCCGGGATTGAATGCCATGCCAATACTCGGATACCGGCTCCTATCGAATTCGTTGTGCTTTACGAGGAAGACACAAGCAAAAATCACCTTGAAGCAACATCCGATTCCTCGAAGAAACCCTCGACAAGGCGTGGGTACCAGGGATACCGGAGCTCTGAGCACTGCTCAGACGGAACGGCTCGGAAGAAGATTTCTTCATACCTTTAAGTGTTTCGTCAAAACTGAGCGCAGCTACAGAGATACCGGACTCATTGTGCTTCAGAAGGAGAGAACAACGGTAATGATGGCTCTCTTGCACAATGACTACCTTCCCTCAGACCGGACGAGTGATTGTCAAAAAGGGGGAAGAAGAGTACTGCCAGTCCAAGGAGAAAGGGCAGATGGCAGTACTGAACGAAGCAGCAGGTAAACCGGCCGTACCAGAGAGACCTGGGATGCCAACAACCGGAAGATCGAAGAACTGTCGCGTATCTATAATACCGGTTGTAAAAAAAAAAGCTGTGGGAAGAAGAGTGCTGCTAGCCGAGGAGATAGGGCAGATGGAGCTACGGCAGTACTAAGGGGAAGCAAAAGGCAGACCGGGACGTACCAGACAGACCGGACGATGCCATCAACCGGAAGATAGGTTAACAACGGTTGTAATAGATCGGTAGTCTATGTATCAAATCTCCTTTGATATATACCTTTCTGCTTCGTTGAGTTTTGACATCACCAAAAAGGGGGAAATTGTTAGAAATCGTGAATCAAGAATTCAGGTTAAACAAGTTTCGGTGGTTGTCCAAACTTGATTAAGTATACCGGTTAGAAGAAGACTAAAAGACCGGATGCCAGTCAGCAGATCACATGTGTGTAAAAGACCGGATATCATTCAGAAGGAAATAAGACTGGACATTAGTAAGAAGGTCACAAACGTGCCTCAAACCGAAATACATATACCGAACCTGCCATGAGCAAAAAAAACAGAACTCAGATATCGGACCGACAAGTGCCAAGACCGGAGTTCAGTTACCAAACGTGCCACGTGTACAAAGATTCAAGTTTACTCGAGGCGGGATAATGAAAACCTCTGATGAGCTTTTAATGCAAGGCTGCCATGAGGAGCCATGTCGAAGACAAGCCAAGCTTATAATGGAAAAAGCAAATGGGACAGTATGAACTGCAGCCAAGACCTGACAGTACCCATTTTGGGTAAAGTGCATTTAATGCACAGTCCAGCACTTGGAGCCATTTCACAACGGTCTTCTTCATCAAAGAACAAGTATATATATCATAGAAGAGCCATTGAAGAAGACACGACACTCAGCCACGAAAAATCAAAAAGACAAGATTCAAAGCAAAGCAAGTAATTTGAAAGTGTTGTCCTCACTGTACGATAATCGGTTTTGTTTAAGTAAGTGCGTTTCTGTTTTTCCGACGGACTGTAAAAAGCTGTTGAAGTAGGTAGATTGTTTTTTATGACTGCCTAGGGATTCACTAGATAAGGCTGAGGGCAGCCGGATAGGTTGTACTGTGAGTGTATAACTGAAGTCTAGTGAACCTTCCTCGCGAGGAAGAAGGGGAGACGTAGGAGATTTAACTCCGAACTTCCAGAAATAAACTGGTTCTTCTTGTCCACACACACACTAACACATCACATCGTCTATCGGTTTTGATTATAACTGACCTACAAGTTCCGCACATAACACAGAGAAAAATCAAGTACCGGTATTAGCCCTAACCGGTTAACTACCAAAAAGGTGTCAAGCGTTTATTCACCCCCCTCTAAACGCGTAACCGACCCTAACAAGTGGTATCAGAGCGGGTTTACTTGATATTTCTCCTATACTAACCATGACTTTATCAGATCAGCTTCTTATGTTTAGCAGGGAAAATTTTCTTGAGTGGAAAATAAGGTTGATGACCTACCTTTATGCGCAAGATGATGAAATGATTGATGTGTTGGAAAATGGACCGTTCGTATTTAACAAAGTCAACGTATGACATGTCGTTTATCCTAACGAATCAAGAGAAGTTCCGAAGGAAAGATACGAGTTGTCAGCAGAAGAAAGACGAAAAGCAAATCTTGATAATATTGCCAAAGATATTATATTCAAGACTCTGGACATAGAAATATTCAGACAAGTTATGACGGGCAAGATTACTAAGGAAATATGGATCAAATTAGGTCAACTTGGCGAAAACCAAGAAATCTACGAGCTCAAGGAAAATCCAGTAGAAGCACTGAAAGATGGAAAATCATTCACTGTGACACAGGTTAAGCAAAGTGAACTAAACGATAGTGCTAACACTTGCTTTAAATGTGATAGGACCGGACTCAAAACTGGTAATGACTCCAAAGAGGAGGGAAACCAACACCTAAGGAGAAAGGAAGCACAAATCTCCACGACTAATAAGGACACCCACATATGGGATGAACAACTTAAACTAAAATTGCGATTAAACGCATTAAGAACTAATTTTTGCTTGTTTTTCATTTTTCATGTGACGGTCAGGAGTACCATAACCGAACGGAAGACAGGAAACCAAACAAAAAAATAATCGAAGCACATTTATGTTTTCTTTCCATCTGCTTTCATTCATTTCAAAATTTGACATTATAAGATTAAGAAAACTATCCAAAAAACTTGTTTGTGTACTTCCCCATTTCCAAGCAACCCAAAATCCATCCATCGAAGGAAAAATCCAAACTTTGTCATTCTAAAAATCACCGAATCAATGAACACACACAAACACGCACTAAATTCATTGAACATCTGGGAATTGACGAAGGTTGCTCTAATACTCTCATCTCTTCTTCTATATCTTCACTCCCATTCTTGATTTCAGGCCATGGAAGGCCCGCCGCCGTCCCACCCCTCCACCCCCGCGACGGCGGCCGGCCGGAGGGCCTGAACTGCCTCAGTTGGCGGCTCGCCGTCGAGACGGCGAACGTCAAGGACTGGAAACTCGTCCCCATATTGTCGTGCAAGGACGTTATACCTAAAGCAAGTGGGATACAGCAAATGGGAAGTGCTCATTCTCAAGTAAGAACTCAATATATACAAATCCCATAATGTAATGGAATGGCAATTACAGAATAGATATTGATTGACGGCGGCGGTTGTGTTGTGAAGGGGCGGGGCGGATAAGGGGAGCTCGGCGGTGGCGCACAAGTCGAAGGGGCGGAGCTTGAGAAGAAGGGGTTACAGAATCGTCGGCAACGTCGGCGATCGGTGGAGCGATTTGATTGGGACCAACACTGGGAATAGAACGTTCAAGATTCCTGACCCAATGTACTACGTTGGTTGAGATGATATTTCTTCGTTAGACTTTCGACGGTTTTATTTAAAATAATAGTAAAATAAAAGTCATCTTTGTTGGGCAATTTCTCGAGAATGTTGTGTGTGTCTCTATGTTTCAGATGTTGGTCAAGCGATGATATTTGTCTATAAGCTGATTAAATAAGGATTTAATATTTTTCGTCGAGTGACTCTGATGGATTAAATTATAGTTATGTTTATGACTGACGTTAATTTTGTTATTTTATTTTAAATGTGATGACGCTTGGCGGGGATGAGAGTGGGATGATGACTAGGATGTGGATTGCTTCTTAAAATAAATTAATTAAAACTTGTCATATTATTCCGACAAGGGCAATCCCTAAAAATTAGTAACACATTTAAAATCAACGTGAGTAACACCTAGTCTTTAGATCAGGCAAATTAGTGGTATGTTTTTTAAATAAAGACTCATCAGTTATCTACAACGTGTTTCATTGTTCATAATAAGAATTAAGTAGCATTAAACATAATTGACATTCGCTTGTCCACGTGTCAGCTTCTTGTCCATCCGATCTTGCATGGATCAAAGCTTCTAGAAACCTTGTAATAAATATACTCTTCCAACGGAGATTTTGATATGAAACAAGTCTTCTTCAAGGGCTCACTTTACATTATCACCTTTCAAGGGCCCACTTGTCAAGAACTTTCGAATTTTAAAGAAATACTTGTTTTCATATGATCCCCATGAGAAAGAAAGATAGCACATTGACAGTGTTAAGATTTCCAAACTCAGGAGAAGATACAAGGTTTGATGTAATATCAACGTCGTGATTGAACTCGAGAATTAGAATTTTTTTAAATATCCTTGATCATCACAAATGTGCCCTGATTTGCCTTCGGTAATTTTAGTTGATAATTAATTCCCAATGAAGAATTGAAGTGGTTTTAACCAATTTGATCATTAACGTCGGGTTTTCATCGCGTTTGTAATATGATCTTTTGTTTGATCGCGTGGGAGTGACGATGGCATTTTTCTGGAATAGTTGCTCTAAGAAGGGCAACTAATAGTGGCGTTTTAATGTAATTTTCGCAACAATGAAGGATAAATAAGACTTTTCGATGCGAATATGTCCTTATCTCTAAAGAAAACATGATATGGATCATTCCCTCTAACTTTAAACTATTTGAGGTCTGAATCTAAATAAAGTATGATAGATAGACCTGAAATCTCTCAAGTATAATGTCAAGTATACGTTCTTTGAGAGTAGCATGCATAAATTGGGCATCCAATTTGGGTTTTTTACATCAAAGCTAAGCTTAATGTATATTGCCATACTAGGATGCACGCAATGTTACCTTGATATAAGACTACATCGAGGCAATGGCACGACGACCATCCATCCAATATTTTAAAAATTACAAAGCTTACATGTGCAAGAGTATCGTATTGCCATCAATTATTTATTTTATTACGTATGCGCCGCCTTCAAAAACTTAATTCACATCAACTAATCATCCAAGAAAGGATAATCCGTATAGCCAATCACCGGATCGTGAGTATAAAACGTGGACCTATCATACCCATTCAGTCCCTCACCCAACTCGAACCTCTTCGGAAGATCGGGATTTGCCAAGAACATCCTACCAAACGCAACCAAATCCGCGTAGCCTTCCGAAATGACCTTATTGCCCTCGTCCCTATCGTACCCACCCGCGACGATGAGCGTGCCCTTGAAGGCTTTTCGAACCGAACCCAACGCATGGGGCACCACGAACCTATCTCCGACCCTAACCATTCTAGGTTCCGACATGTGTAGGTAAGCCATGTCATAACCATTGAGCGCTTCTGCCATGTAAACGGCTAGGGTTTCGGGATTCGAGTCTGTAGCTTCTAATATGTCGTCAAACGGGGAAAGCCTTATGCCGACTCGCTCGGCTCCGATCTCCTCCGCGACAGCTTCGACAATTTCGAGACCGAATCGACAACGGTTCTCTAACGTTCCGCCGTAACGATCCGTTCTGTCGTTCACTTGGTCCTTTAGGAATTGTTCGATTAGGTAGCCGCCCCCGCCTTGTATTTCGACCCCGTCGAAGCCTAAATTCATAAAAATGGCATAATTTAGAAACCATAATCAATAATTGCATACCAAAAGAAAGAGATTTGATATGGTGTCCACCTACCGTGAGCACCGACATCAAGTCTCTCGTTTTTCTGTGTTTTTTCAATCTCTGACACCGCCACTACCTCCTTTGACACTCTCGGATCAGTTGTCACCTAATTTGTCCTCTTCGATAAATCGACGTTATCGAAAAGGGGAAATTAGGTGACAACTGATCCGAGAGTGTCAACGGAGGTAACAACGGTGCCAGAGATTAAAAAACACATAGAAACGAGAGATTTGCGGTCGGTGCTCATGGTGGTTGCTCACAGTAGGTGGACATCGTAGCAAATCTCCTAAGAAATAAGTAAATTTGAGAAATGCCAGCATTATATTTGGACTATATGTTTTACTCCTCCATGTCATTTAGAGTCTATATCATTTTTTTAGATTTATTTTGACAATTTTTAGCACGGAGAGATTGACCGGCTTCGATCGCATTCCGTGCGGCGGATCTAAAGTCGTCGACGATGGAAGGAATCTCATCGGTTTCAAGAGGCCTCGGTGTGGACCAATCCCCGCCGCCGACGCCAGGTGTCACGGCCTTGTCCGTTGATGAAACAGGAGATGCCGCATTAGGCTGAAATCCTATAACAAAATGTAGAATTTATATCGACTACGCACGGTGCATCTAGAACAATCAACAATGAATTATGACAAACTTGCTTTATAGGTCAAATGATACGGATACTTTTCTTCCTTTCAGATTAAATAGATCAAAATTAAAGAACCTTCGAATTCCCATCACATCAACCCTTGCACTAATTTCAAAAGCTAGGACATGATTTTCTCCATTTTATTTCTTCCTAGTCTTCTTCTTAGTAGGGACGCTCCTCTAAATAACCAGTCTCAAAGAAGAGCATCTTCTATGTGTATTCTTTTTTGGTGTAAAATACACAAAAATAGAGTACGTGTCTACTCCAAGGAGATTTTACGCAATTATAATGTTGGTGGACAATGATACTCTATATTTAGAGTACAACAATTTTCAGCGCTTAAAATAGTGTTATAATTTACTTACTTATATTTTACCATTATTTAAAACTTATCTTAATTATATTTCAAATATTTTATATTATTCTAAAATTAAAATTTCTTTTATTTGCTGATATTATATAAAAATATTTACATAAAATATACTCCCTCCGTCCCAAATCATTTTATACATTTTACTAAATCGGGCGTCCCACATCTTTTGTACATTTCCTTATTTAGCAAAAAAACTATCACAAAGAATCAATATAATAATATTAAATATTCTTAAAAGACATGTCGAAATAAAAACTTTTTACATTTTAATTGTACTTGTTATTAAAATATTCAGTTTCGTAAAACTAATGCTGCTTACTGTGTGAGGAGGCTCGACCGCAGTGCCATAGCTGACAGAAGAAGACGCCTCCCTTTTCATGAACGGCGTCGACTATCGGTTTCCATGCCTCCACTTGTTCCTTTGCCCAAATCCCAGGAGTCTCGGGGTACCTTAATTATGATGAAAACACAGATCCATATATCAGTGGAGCGAAATTTTACATTATACTATACTGACGATAGTAATAAATAATTTATGAAAAAAAATATATAACGTACGACTTCCAATATAAGTACGTATTACCCTTGAGCTGTTTGGGAGACGCCCGTAGCCTCTGCAATGAGGAGGCCACCTTTTGTCGTTCTCTGAGAGTAGTAAACAACCGCGTGAGAAGGCTGAGGAATGTTGCTGTATGACCTGTTCCTTGTTAATGGTGGCAACACAATCCTACACCAATATTTAACATGTACTTTATAGACATATATAATTAACGACGATGGTTATGTTTGGCGAATAAATATATATACTATATACATATTTAATGTAGAAACCTGTGAGATAGATCGAACTTTCCCATCTTGTAAGGTGTGAACAGAGACATCATTTTTGCTCTCGTTTGGGTTGTGAATTTCAGTGCTGAAAACTTGTAATATCTCGCTGGGAGTGAATATATACAACTACACCATGACAAGTGACATAAAACCTGACAACGGAAAATGATTTATGCCCGGTTTGGATTCCGGATTTCGACTGAATCTTCCGTTTGACAATCGCACCGATTTAAATTTCGATTTCGTCCAAATCCAAACCCTTATAATTCGTCGGATTGAAAATTCCTTGTCAAATGGTCCGTTTTCGAAATCCAAAGCTGAACACGTAACGAATTTTTCGTAACTGACAATAATAAAAGTAATAATAACAATAACAACAATAATAATAATAGTATAATTAGGAGGCGGACGATGAGTCGAACCAATTCGCAAGCTCGATGAGCCGGCTCGGCTCGTCTCATGGATTTGCAAATGAGCCGCTCGACCTCGAGCTCACTCGTGGACGCTCCAAAGCTCGCAAGCCGGCTCATGAGCTTGTTTTTTTTATATTATTCATTATTTTTATTTTTATTTTATTTTGTACTTTTTTATATTATTTTAGAAATAAGTTAGAAATCGAGTTCGACGAGCTTTCCGAGCTCTGTTTTGAAATCGAAATCCTAACGTTTGCCAAACAGTGAATTTGGATTTGAATTACAATTTTGAAATTTGTAATTAATCAAGTGATTTCGTTCAATAGACGAATCCTCTTAATTAGTTTTTTTTGCGTGTGTTTGTTTGACGAACTATCCGCACTTGGCTAGATATGAGCTTGCGCCATACACTTAGGCACTAGACCGTACTATTGGCTGATGGAAAAGAATGACTTAAAATCACGAACGTAAGATACACGTGGTATTACTTTCATCGTTTTTTGGACTGATTATAAAAAGTATAACCCACGTGAGTACAGATTTCTTACGAGAAAAATCAATCTTTTAGACAACCGTAGCCATTGTGTGGTTTGTGTCCATCGTTTTACCGCAACGTCCATATTGACAAGGGGTGATTCGGTACGATATACTGTACCAAAACTGTGATACCGTAACCGTAATTTCGATATCGAAAAAAGTCATATCAATATCATACCAAAATTTCGGTATACATTAATTTTCGGTACGATATCATATCAAAATTTTGGTATGGTATCGGTATCATACCTTTTATACCATTCACATGAAGGGTTTTTTTACGATGCGTGTCTCGTAACTCGTTAATTCGTTGTTTTCGAATTTTTAGTAAATTCAAACTCCTTAGGCCCCATAAAAAGATTTTTAATTCATAAAATAACCTTAAAGAATTTATATATTTTAGTCAGTCTCCTTAGTAAGACAAAGAACTTTACATAACCACCAATACAACTTTTTATACAGATTATTTAAACGAAACGGCTATTTAAAAAATTAGTGAAGATTAACAAAATATGGTGGGTTCAAGGGTATAGTTAACAATTTAGGGTGTCCACAATAATAACAACACCCATAATACTTCCACATCACCTTTTCTCTATATTTTCCTATATTTTATTCTATAACACTTTTATTCTACTTTTTCCACAATAATAGCACCACTATAACACGGACCCACAATAATAAATTAACATTTTTTTTTCTCCCTCATTCTCTCTCCTCATAATATTTTAATATTCTATAATACAGTGTCATAAATATGACGCAGTTTCATACTCATGACACATCCACAACATATAAAGTGCCAAATAAGCACATATGACACTCATATAAACCACCATATATGAGCTAAATAAATTAATGAAGATCCTTATAATATTTTTATCCATTTTATATTTTTTTTGAAATAATATAGTATATGTAGGTGTGTGTGTATATATATATATATAAAATACTAAAAATTTTAGTATTTCGGTATTCGGTATACCTAATTTTTAAAATTTTCATACTATTACCGTATCGAAAATTTTCGGTACGGTATCATACCTTACCAAAAATTTCGGTACACCAAAATTTTCGATATTTTCGGTACGTCATGATACGATAAGGACGGTATATCGGTATTTCGGTATATTTCCCCAGCCCTAATATTGACACAGAATGGGATACAAAGTTAATGTTGATGAGGTATCTCTGACCTTGCTGAACTACTTCACTAAATATTATATTATTCAAATAAAATTTTGATATTATATATATATATATTTATATAGTATATACATATATATGAACCCTAAGCTTGACTCTCGGACGACACAATAATTTGTTTGAGCAACGTCATAGACAAATTGAGCAATTAGTTATAAAATTAGACGCGAAAATTTATTTGCACATCTCCAAACAAATCAGGATGAGAAGCAGGGATAAGAAAGATAAATTACACAATATGTACGACTTAGTAAGTAGTTAGTACCTCTCGTGCTCAATATGTAAAAGAATAAAAGATGATTATTTCACTTTTGTGGAATTTGTGAAATGTGATGTTCGCGCGCGAAAAAACTACGAACAGAGAATTGTGAAATCCTTTTGTATTCAATACTCGTTATTCCATACACTGTACATATTTACGCTTTTATACTAAACAGCAATGTATAATAAAATTACATATTTACCCTCAACTAACTAATCAACAGAACAAAAGCGGGCTAGTGAACCTGAAACTGATCATCTGATTTTCTTTGTAAAATCCTGCTCCGATAATTCGTCAGCCCCCCCTCAAGGTGAGCTTGGGGAGTCCACAAGCTCATCTTGGACAACAAAGAATGAAAGCCATGAGGATGAAGGGATTTTGTGAACAGGTTAGCAAGATTCAGTGAGGATGAGACGTGTGTAGGAAGAACAAAACCAGCCTTGTACTGATCACGAACGACATGGCAGTCTATTTCGATGTGCTTGGTGCGCTCGTGAAAAATAGGGTTGGATGTGATGTGAATGGCCGCTTTATTGTCACACTGTAACGGCACAGGCAAAGTAGATTGACCTGCAGTTCAGAAAAAATATAAGAAAGCCATTGAAGTTCTCGAACCGCTGAGGCCATTGCGCGATACTCGAACTCTGCCGTGGAACAAGAGATGGTCGTTTGCTTCTTAGTCTTCCAGGAGATCAAGCTGGAACCAAGAAACACACAGTAGCCCGTGAGTAAATGCCTTGAAGACTTGCATGAACCCCAATCTGCATCGCAATATGCTTGCAGTTTCAGAGGTGCATCAATGGAGTAGAAGAGTCCTGAGGTGGTCGTGTGTCGTAGGTACCACAGAACGTGCTGAATGGCTTGCCAATGAGACAGTCTAGGAGCATGAACAAACTAGCTAAGTTGTTGCACGGCATAGGTGATGTCAGGCCGGGTGAAGTTGAGATAGAGTAATCTCCCAACCAATCGTCTGTATTGCAATGGGTTTTCCAACAGGACGCTCGAGTCTTGGTCGGCTGCAGCAAAGATTAATCCTCCAGGTAATGGTGTCGAGACAGGGGAGCTGTCCAACATATGAGTGTCTTTGAGAATATCCATAATGTATTTCCTCTGGCTAATGTAGATCCCAGCCGAAGATCTGGCAATTTCCATTCCAAGAAAAAAACTGGCATGCCCAAGGTCTTTGATAGTGAAAGCTTCGTGCAAAAAATCCTTCACCTCCTGTATCTTGGTTGCTGATGTCCCTGTCAACAAGACATCATCCACATAAACAAGAAGAAACAGTTGGAAATCGTCTGTGACATACTTGAACAGACAGTGATCATGGGCTGATTGTATAAACCCAAAAGAAGTCAGCTTGGCAGTGAATTCTAAGTTCCACTGGCGAGAAGCCTGTTTCAGACCATACAGAGATCGTTTGAGTTTGCAGACTTTAGTAGAATCAATCGAATCATATCCCGGAGGTAGCTTCATATACACATCTTCATCCAGGAACCCATGAAGAAAAGCATTGTTTACATCTAATTGATGTAAAGGCCAAGCTTTTACTGCTGCGGAGGCAAAAACTGCTCTTACTGTTACCACCTTGGCCACAGGAGAGAAAACCTCTGAATAATCTTCGCCCTCTGTTTGTGTAAATCCCTTTGCCACGAGTCTGGCTTTGTATTTATTAATGGACCCATCTGGATTGCATTTCACACGATAAATCCACTTACAGCCAATTAATTTTTTGCCTTTGGGTGGATCAACAAGCTCCCATGTGCCATTCAACTCAAGAGCTTGCAGTTCCTGCTTCATGGCCTCAATCCACTTGTGATCTGTCCTAGCTTCATTGTAAGTGGATGGCTCATGGATTGTAGACAAGTTTGCCAGGAATTCGTTGTGTTCATCGGAGAATGAGCAGGCATGATGGGGCAGCTCAGACAAATGATGTGCTTGAAGCAAGTGTCGGCAGTCACAAAGTCTTTCATCCATGTTGGTGGATTTCTCATTCTCGAGCTCTGTCGTGTAGCCTGCATTGAGCTGGGCAACTCAGCAGGATCAGTGAGTAGGGAACTGCTGCCTTCTGATGAAGACAGATTAGGACAAGTCTTGTGGTTGCAAGATCCCTCTTGGAAGCTATGATTCGTGTCAGAATGAGGATGAAGTGCAGGAGGAAGCTGGACATATGTATCCTCAAATGGATCACCAAGACAAACATCAGGTAACACACTGTCTTGCTCATCAAGATTCACAGAAGGAAAAATGTTCTCATGAAATTCAACATCCCTTGAAACTATGATCTTATTCAGAGAGGGACAGAAGACTTTGTACCCCTTTTGGCCAGCCGGGTACCCCACAAACAATCCACTTAAGGATCTTGAATCAAACTTGTCTTTGCTTGGGTCTCTGTTTAAAGCATATGTTAAGCATCCAAATTTCCTGCAGTAGCTGTAATCAGGTGGTCTGCCGCATAAGACTTCATAAGGGCTCTTCCACTCAAGTATCCTAGAAGGCAACCTATTTAGGAGATGCACCGAGGTCAGAACAGATTCCCCCCAGAATATCTTAGGCAACTTGGACTGCAGAAGCAGGGACCTCGCCACTTGAATGATATGCTTATGCTTCCTTTCAGCAACTCCGTTTTGCTGTGGGGTGTAAGGACAACTTTTCTGATGAACCACTCCTCTAGTGAGCAGAATCTCCTGAAAAGAAGAGGCTATAAACTCTGTCCCATTGTCTGAGAGAACAGTTTTAACTCTAGCTTCATATTGTCTTCCAACATGCACAAGATAGTTCTTGAACAATTCTGAGGTCTGGGATTTATATTTCATCAGAAAAATCCAGGTAAATCTACTATAATCATCAACAATTGTCAAGAAATAGTGACATCCTGACAGTGTGTGCTGTTTGTAAGGACCCCACACATCGAGGTGCAGCATCTCAAAGCAGTGTGAGGTGCTAATATGACTTGTGGGAAAAGAAGGTCTGTGCTGCTTTGACTGAGGACACACATCAAAGTCAGATACTTCAACAAGCCCTTTCTTATTGAAAATGAAGCTAGGTAAGTGTTTCATTACATGTAGTGATGGGTGACCAAGCCTGCAATGCCATTCATTAATAGAAGTAGCAACAAACACATCATTTGAAGCACTGAAACAAGTGCTGGTTTTATTTGACAGAAGACTCGAACTGAAAAGGTCTTGTATTCTGGAAATGTTCTCCCTTGAAAAGGATTATTGTTCAAGAATGTAGAGGTTTTTGTAAGTTCTCCCAGCTGCAATGACCCGCTTCCTCTGCAACTCAATGATCAGGAACATATCAGTGAAACTTAAAATAAGTTTTAGAGTCACCTGTGAGCTTCTTCATTGAAAGCAAGTTATATCGAAAACTAGGGACAAACAGGCAATTCTTAAGCACAACATTCGCAGGAAGAATGACATTTCATGTGTGAGAGACATGTTTAATGCTCCCATCAGGCAAACACACAGGGCTGAAACCTGTGACAGGATTTGGTGAGGTGATGAGTTTGAGGTTTTTACACATGTGTCCTGTGGCCCCAGTGTCAACCAGCCAGATGTCATCATTCAACATATCAGATGCACCCTTATCAAGCTTAGGAATGACCGTGCTACCTGCAAAATCCTCCATGTGTGCAAAGTTAACTGAAGCTGGATCTGCTGTAGATTTGACCTTCATCATCTTGGTGAGCTCTCTCTTCATCAGTTCCATCATTTGAGAGTACATGTCTTCATGTTTCATACAGCTCGTGTCAGCCGTTTCAGTCTCAACTGTGTTGGCTTTAAATCTGTTTTGGTTCCCTCTCTGCACAAGATTGTTCCTGTCAGGAAATCCATTGAGTTTGTAACAATCATCTCTTGTGTGCCCTGTCCTCTTGCAGTAACTACATTCAGGCATTCCATTCAGTCTAAAACATTCTTCTTTTGTGTGTCCAGATTTCTTACAATAGTTGCAAGTGAGATGAGCACGGTTCTGCTTTACTGGAATTTTGCCAACATTGAACTTCCTGTGATCCACATTCTTAACCATCATAGCTGCATTCTCACTCGAATTGGTCATGTTCATAGCCACTTCTCTGTGTTTCTCTGCCTTAGCAATCATAGCATAGATCTTGTTGACAACGGGCAGACAGTCCTGAAACAACAGCTGGTTTCTCTCGGATTCAAACGCATCATTAAGCCCCATCAAAAACTGCATTGATTTATCCTCCATCTCTCTTTCTTCTACTTTTGATTAGGAAGCTGCTGTGAGATCGAGCATAGGTCTCAGCTGCTCCAATTGATCCCAGAGATTTCTCAGCTTGTTATAATACTGCACAACAGTCATGTTACCCTGCTTCGTGAAAGCAATCTCACGCTTAATTTCATAAATGGTCGAGACATTTGAAGTACCATAGCGCTCAGTTATTTCATCCCATAATTGCTTGGCATCATGAATAAACATGAAGCTATTTACGAGATCCTTCGAAATCGAACTTTTGATCCAACCTGTAACCATACTGTTGACCTTGATCCATTTCCTGTAATTCAATGAACCAGCAGCAGGTTTTGCATACTTGCCACTGATAAATCCAATTTTCATTTTCGCTTCCAATGCCTCGATCATAGAGATTTTCCAGATCAGATAATTCGATGAAGTCAGCGGTGTCGACACGATCATCATACCTGGATTATCAGATCCGTGCAGCATAAAATCTTCCTCCATTTCTGCTGAATCAGTCGGAGTCTCTTCGCTTGCCTTTTCAGTTGAGCTCGTTTTGCAGATTGATTGAATCAATTCCTAGATAGTTGCCGAGAGGAACTATATTCGATGTCAATCGATCGAGTATAGCTCTGATACCATGTGGAATTTGTGAAATGTGATGTTCGCGCGCGAAAAAACTACGAACAGAGAATTGTGAAATCCTTTGTATTCAATACTCGTTATTCCATACACTGTACATATTTACGCTTTTATACTAAACAGCAATGTATAATAAAATTACATATTTACCCTCAACTAACTAATCAACAGAACAAAAGCGGGCTAGTGAACCTGAAACTGATCATCTGATTTTCTTTGTAAAATCCTGCTCCGATAATTCGTCAACTTTTTATAAGCCGAGAAATTCCAACACAAACTCGCTAGTTATTATTATTATCTCTCAATCGTTGCCTAGCTTGTGTTTTGTGCGTGGCCTTATTTTTTCTCTGCTTTCCCATTGCCGAGTTATTGGATAATTTGCAACAATATGAACTCTTTTGCAAACGTAATTTCATATTTCATTACCCAATATTTTTTTTTTAAACGCTATTGCCCTATCTCATTTCACAAATAATTACATAAGTTAAAGTTAAACAACCCAAAATGCGTGTTTGGCAATAGAAGCAAATACCAATAAAGCTCAACTTAAGTGCAAGCAACTCAAACCTAGGCAAATAAAACTGAAAAAGTAAAAGTACTCAAACATCCAAATCAACAACATGAACTTTTACCACAAACTATTTCTACAACTCCACAAATAATGTGGCTAATAAAATCAAACTTGTTGTAGCCTACTTTTCAATCGTGGATAGTGAGCACCCACTCGAAAAATTCTTTTTGTTTAATTATTGATATGTATGGTGATGTTGTGTAAGTGTGCATTTAACCCTATACATATTATTTAAATGATTAAATTAACTTTTGAAGATGACATTCTATGTGATAATATTAATATTTCAATATTTAAGTTTTAGTTTTTAAGCAATATTTATTATCCTTTTAAATTGGTATTTTATTTTTCAATAATTAAAACATTTTTGAATATTTGATATGGTCAGTTATGGGGGATTTTAGAGATAAATAACTAATGGAATTTTAAGCTTAGGATTCGGTCCCTCCAAATCCAAAATCTATTTGTAACTAGGTATGCAACATAAGCAAACATATAGTTTGGGGCGAACGACATTTTTAGTCCCCGATGTTTGGGGCATGTGCGTTTCTGGTCCCACATGTTCTGAGATGACAATTTTAGTTCCCAATGTTACCGATTTTGGACGGTTTTGGTCCCTCGATTAATTTAATCACGAATTTAGACGAAATTTAGTACTTGAGAGTCTATGATCTCCTTTAACTCGACGTAAAACCTCATAGCACATCCTCTTATTCGACTTAAACGCACGCGAGCATCATTACGTATCACATTTAACTCATTTTCAAGGTTGTCGATCCTTTCCTGAATGTGATGTATAATGATGTTCATGTGCGTTTAAGTCGAGGAAGGTAGATATGTTATGAGGTTTTACGTCGAGTTAAAGGAAATCATGGGCTCTCGCGTGTTAACTTTCGTCTGAATTAGCAATTAAATTGATCGAGGGACCAAAATCGTCCAAAACCGGTTGGAGACTAAAAGTGTCATCTCGAAACATAGGGGACCAGAAACGTCCATGCACCAAACATCGGGGACTAAAAATGTCGTCCTTTTACTCCCCACATAGTAGATTACCAAACTACCCTTTCACCTTCTTCTGAATCGATCCAACAAACCTACCGTATTCAATTTCATTTCCAAATCCTCACCTCCTTCCTATGGCTGTCGCCGCCCTCTGTTTGCGCGACTTTAACTCATCATGTGAATTGATATATCCTCGAGTCATTTGTTCCTTGTATCTTCTCTGTCTAATTTCTTCAATAAATGTTATACGAACGTTCGACAAAATTGTAATTTGTAGTATAGTGGTGAGTATTCCCGCCTGTCACGCGGTTGACCCCGGGTTTGATCCCCGCACGGCGTAGCATTTTTCATTTTATTTTATTCTCCAATTATTTGTTTATTATTATTATTATTTTTCAGTTCACAACATATTATTCAAATCTCATAGTTAAAACAGAAGAAAGACAAACTGGCAATTTAAAGTTACCAAACAACGGTAAATAATATAGTAATAACAAAAAAAAGGCATCAATTGGAGAAGAAATCATTAGCACCACATCTGTGGAAGATCTGAAAGCAATGCTCACAAGCCAAAAAAAAAAAAAGAAATAAAAATCTACAAATCCAACATATCAATTCAAATCTTACAACAGTTAATAAAAAGAAAAGAAAATGAAAATGAAAAAGAAAAAGATTAGCAATGCAATGACCCGCCAAATGTACCTTAATTCCCAAACACTCCCATCATTGCTGCCTCCCTTTTCCTCTTCTCTCCTCTTCCCATTATATACACCAAAAAATAAATGAAACACTTCTAAGGAAAAAAAAAATCAACGAAAGCAAAAGCTAAAAACAAAGCTCACACTCGCAAATCAATGGCTACTAAAACTCCTCAACCATCGAAAGCCATCGACCTTCGGGCCCCACCGCCATCGCCAGTAGCCCCAGGACGAAGATCGTTGTACGCCAACGAAGACGTCCTAACTAAATTCTTGTACAATTCCCAAAAAGTCCCCATCCTAGTCTTACCAAACAAAGTATTCCCAAGGCAAAAGCTCGTCGAAGACCCGCCTAGGATTGACTTCAAGAACTTGGATTATCTGCTCGAGGAGGTTGACTGTGGCTCGAAAGGGATCATCGAAGAAATCGAAGAGTTAGGGTTTTTCGAAGCGATCAATCACGGGATTCCTAGGGATTCGATCGAGGGGGTGGTGGAATCGTGGAAGGGCATCTTCGCAATTTCGTCGGAGGATAAAAAGAGGCTTATTATTAGTGGGAGATCGTCGGAGGGAAAATTAGGGTTTTCTGATGAGGTTGATGACGACGAGGAAGGCGGCGGTGGTGTAAAGTTTGAAGAGTTCTTATGGTGTGGAGATGAAGTAGCTAGGTCTGAAATGGAGGGCTTTTTGGGCAATGCAAGATATTTGAACTTGAGGTAATAACTGAGTGTTCGACCAAAAATATATTCATTCTTTTTCATGATGTTTATCCAGCATTATGGTGATACTCATGTCATGGTGACATGAGTATCACCATAATGCAAAACACGGTGATATGTCATCATTGTGTTTGTTGTGATGAGATATTTCATTTTGCATATCAAACTGATGTTAAAATGGTTTAAATTGCAATATTTCACCATATACTTGTTGATTAGTAATGGTGGACCAATATGTTGAGGTAGTATTCTACGTATGTAATAATGATTAATGTTTCAATGCCAAATATCTTTTTAAAACACATGCAGGGAGAAGATGCAAAGGCTCGAAGAACAAGTAGAAGAAGTTGCTGAGAGAGCGATGCGACTGCTATTGAAACAGAAAACAGAAAATGTAATAGAATCGAGCGACGAATTAGGCAATAATAATGCGGGAAGATTGTGTCATGTTAGAAGGGAGCGCAGAAGATCAGAAATAGATGCCGAGCAGTTCGAAAATGCACAGAGATTCGATGCGATTCGAATGCTAGTAAGGGGTTCGCAGTATCCTCACGCTCTGGGAATTCACGTATGGGGTGGAATAAGAGATAACGGTAACAATAATACTGATTTTCATCTCTATTCAAAGAAAGGATGGCTTTCGTTTTCTCCACAAAAAGATTCAATGGTCATCACCGTGGGAGATAAGTTGCAGGTAGGGTGTTTTATTTTGTTTTTATGTATAAATATTATATGTTGTATATATTATATTAATTGATATAACAAGTGATTGTAAGAGTTAAGACATACGATAATTTAGTACATTATCAATTAGAAGTTTAAGTCTGAAAAAAGTTTATAGAGCCATTTTTTATTTTTTATGTGTAGACTGATTTCTTTCTTATCTAGCGATACTTTTCTTTCCATGGCGTGAATTCTGATAATTTAGTACATTATCAATTAGAAGTTTAAGTCTGAAAAAAGTTTATAGAGCCATTTTTTATGTGTAGACTGATTTCTTTCTTATCTAGCGATACTTTCCTGATACGTTAGATGAGCATAGTTAAAAGTTGAAGTTTAAGGGAATATATCACATTTTAATTTTATGTATTTTATCAACAACAATTAAGAAATTAAAATTGTAAAAGAAATGAAAAGCAAGCAATAATTAGTGACAGCTAATATTTTCTTCATAAATGTGATTATTATATCATCGGGTTCATTACTACGCTCGTGGGACTAGCAGTTATTGCTTTAGACACGTTCTTCAATTATTATGCCTTCTTTCCAAATAACTTGCCTTTTCTTCTTCTTCTTCTTCTTCTTCTTCTTTTTTCCTTTTTAACCATTGTTATCACATTTTATCTCTTTTCTTTATCAAATTTCATGATTATTATTATTACACAGGCATGGAGTGGGGGGCAGTACAAACATGTCATAGGAAGGCCAGTGTTCAAAGGCGAGGAAGATTATGAGCAGAGGCTCATTTCCATGGCTTTTATATATTCACCACAGAAAAAAACCAGCAATAATTCAATGAAAGAGTATGATGAAGATGACGATGATAAAGCTATGACTCTATCACTAAGCCAACAAATCATTGTTTCGGTCTCAGTTGTCCTTATTTGCCAGCTTTTGCTTTATATCTTTAAATAATTATGTATTAAGTGAATAAATTATGTATAAAAAAGGTTGTTGATGAAGCCAACTTTTGCGAGTTATTTCTTATATTGATTTCCTTATACTCGTTTATTGATGAAAATGTATAATTCCTCGGTTGGTGATAGACGTGTTCATCCGGTTATGGTTCACGGTTATAAATTGCCGTTTTACGGTTAATAAAATCTCTAACCATAACCGAACCGTGGTAATCACGGTTACGGTTACGGTTTTGAACGCCCGAGCCTGTGCGGTTTGAAACCGCCGGTTTACGGTTCAAAATTTTCTTTTATATATATATTTTTTTCATGTACAAATTTTTTGGTAATATTAAAAAAATTATTGAACTTAGAAATTTATAAAAATAAATACAACTTCACTATTTGAAAAAAAATTACACCTTGAATAATAAAAAAAATGATCATCATCTAATAATTCTTCACTTCATAATATTCGAAGAACACTCGTCGTAAGGATCTCCTTCTAATGCTTAATCTATCGCTCGATCTTTATGTCCTATAAGATAAGAGCCAGTGTTGTTACCATTGAATAAAACAAAAAGAAACTAAGAAAAAACCGATGGTTAGTAAATTAATGTTGGTTATCTTAATAAAAAAAATAAACTTAAAAACATTAATCACGGTTAAACCACCGATTCACGGTTATAGAAATGGATAACCGTAACCGAACCGTTGTAAATGACGGTTCGGTTACGGTTTGAACGGAACCGTAACCGTTGACCACGATTAACCGAACCGTTGACCGAAGGTTTGGTTACGGTTGGGTTACTGTTTTTCAATCGGTTTGAACACCTCATAGTTGGTGAGTTGTAAGAGTTATTACCTATCTACAAGTGTATAAAAGAACATCTCATGGGTATTATTAATTATAATAGTGTACATATATATATATATATATATTAGCATATATAACTCTAGTCATGATATTATTTTAATAACAGATCCCATGTCCTTATACAGGGGCGGATCCAGAATCTTTGACCGGGGGGGAACCGCAAATGGCATTAGTGATAAGGTTAAATCCGTCGCTCCAACAAAATAAAATTAATCTAGCGACTACAATACTATAGTGGCCATGTGGTCGCTAAACTCCGACTAAATGGCGACTACGCAAATTTAGCGACAAGCCATATAGCGACTACAGCTTGTAGTTGCAAATGTAGTCGCTAAATCACCTCCTCCTCCCCCCCTCCACCACCACCATCTTCCCACCGCCCCCATCTCCACCACCACGTTCTCCTCCGTTAACGTAGTATCTAATTTTCATTTTCTCTATCTCTTTGAAAAGATTTATCAATTGAAATACATTTTTCCATCGAAGCATTCACAAAAAAACTTTAATTTCATACTGTTGACACACAAAAAATATCAATATAATAAATTAAAAATCGTGATAACCTTGACGAAACTCGAATAGGGATAACATGTCATGATATTAATGTTGGTGTAGCATATTATTAAAATTAAATAATAATATGCAATTAAGAAAATAAAGGAGAAAATAACGCACCTCATGTCTTATGAATATCAAACGCAATATGTATTTGAGACTTTTTATTTGATGTTGCATTTTTTTATTTTGAGTGATTTATAATTAATAAGGTCCATAAATATTTGGGGAAATGTTTTATAGCTTGGTTGTGTATTATAAGTGCATAATATAAATTTAATAGAACATGAAAGGAAGTAGAAAAGGTATAAAAGAGAACCAAATCGATATTAATAAAAACATATATATATATATATATATATATATATACGCACGATGAATTTATAGTTTGTTTGCTATATACAATACATATAATACTAAAAATTTCGAAAATTTTCGGGGGGGCCAGCCCTACTGTGGATCCGCCTCTGTCCTTTTTTTTAACAACCCTGGAGTATCCCCACTCAACCAGGCTTACGCCTCTGTCCTTATAGTTGATTTTTTTACTACAAATCGCAATTATATATATAATAATGAGATAAAACCAAAAATAAAAATATATATAGTTCTATTCTATCAATCGTCAAGCAACCCTCTCTGCCTTGGGCTGAAAAGGCTAATTACGAAAGCCCATTATAAAAAGCCCAACTTAAATTTACAAAAGATAGCTTAAGCTTATTTTAGCGTTTCGTTTTCAATATTTTTCTTTATTTTCAAATATAGTACAAAACATTTTGAATTAGGGTTCATACCGTTGCTCACTCATCCGACACGGACGCTCCCCTGCCTAATTTTTGGGGGGAAAGGATAATTTGGAAACCTTCCCAGCAATTTCTTAATTGCTCTTGAGCTTCAATCGTTCATTCAGGTTCGATCTTCTTCTTGCATAGTTGCTTTTTTTGGTGTTTTGCATCCTGCGTTGCTGAACTCAGTTCAGCTGATTATACCCTCGTTTGATTATTTTATTGTTGATCTGTGCGAGAATCCATTGTCGTCCCTTCTGTATATTGTTGTGATTTTTTTTCCATGTTTATTTAGTTGTTTTTTTTCGAGTGCTTGTGTTTGCACTTTGAAATTCTGTCCATTTGTTTTTGAACTCCTTGGAAATAGTGTTGCTGGCTTATAAATTCCTGTAAGAGTGATTATGTTATTTGGTGCCTTAGAGATACTTGATGCTGGCAATTCATTGTTATTAGGTACTGGAGAATTATGTCAAACCTAGTTCTTGTAATGAGTTTTATCTGCTGTCTGTAGAGATGTTGAAGTATTAGTTAATACTTAATGTGGGGAATACTTCTTGTCTTCCACCCATCATACTCAATTTATATGGAGAAGTACTCCTTTGGAAAACAATTTTGGAATCATAGTCATAGTCGTAATTATTTTTCTCTAAGCCATCTATAGAAACTATTTAATACGCAGGAGAGCAATAAGAAAAAAATGAGTGCAATATCCAATAGAACACCAAGGTCGGGGAGGCAATCCAAATTCTATCAAGATTTGGCCACGCCGGTTTCCTCGCGAAGATCTGGGGGAAGATTCTCGACACCCGGTCAGGCAGCTGCTGTTTCGGCGTTATGGCGCGAAAATTTTTCCAACTCCGATCTCCCTCCTCCACCAGTTTTTACCCTCGAAGAACGTTTCGATTTGTCCCCAGAAATGGGAATTTCTGAGTCTCCATTATCTCCCGAGCCAAATTCAGATAAAAGTTTAAGTAGGGAGTTTTCCACGCCTAAGACCAAGTACGAGGCAAGTACTTCATACATGAGTAAGCAGTACAGCCAGCAAAGCCCTGTGGCTAGCTCTAGCTGGTGGTCGCCTGCAAAGACTGGTGGTGGTAGTGCAGAGCAAGACGATAAGGGCAGAGGTTCGCCAGTCGAAGGGGTTGTTCAGCCCGGCGCGTTGTTATTGCTGCCTCCTCCTAGAGAGGTTGCTCGGCCTGAAGTGAAGAAAAGTTTGGTGCCTGTGGGGAACTTGGACGAAGAGGAGTGGGTCACTGTTTATGGGTATGCCTTAAATTTCTTTTGGCTTCTCCTTTTGATTGATTGCTTGTGTTATTTTGTTCGGAAGGGAGATTCTCTTGGTTGAAAACTATTATGATGATAATGATGCTTGGTAGTAATCGAATGGCGTGAAATCTTTCTTTGTCAGAGTTTGTGTTCCACTTATTTTGTGTGGTTTTATGTGTAACATGTTTGGCGGGCTCAACATGCTCTTGTGGAAGTCGTTTAACCAATCAATATTTGCGCTGTAGAGAGCGCTCTGACATATTTCAAAATTTTTAATCTCCAGATTTTCGCCAGCTGATACCAATCTGGTTTTGCGCGAATTCGAGAAATTTGGGGTGATTCTGAAACACATTCCAGGCCCAAGAGAAGCCAATTGGATGCACATTTTATATCAGGTTCTCTCTCTCTCTCTCTTAGTTGCTCCTGGCTAATATTCTTATACCATCTCACCGAATTCATTCGTCCACCTTTCTGCCATTCTGCTTTATATTCGTAATTCACAAGTCTCAACTTTTTTGACATTCCATCTCGTGGAATGCTCAACACACCCAAATTCATGCGTTGATATCAAGTAACAAGTAATCTCCATCCAATATGAACATAGCAGCATTGTGTTCATCTCATTCCTTGTTGCAGAATCGATCTGATGCCCAAAGAGCGCTGAACAAAAACGGACTGGAAATCAATGGAATCCTCATCATCGGCGTGAAGCCCGTCGATCCAATGCATCGACAGATTTTGAACGAAAGGCTCAAACATCAAGGCTTTATGCCCTTACCGCCCCCGCCCTTGATCAGAAGCGCTGAATCGAACGAATTTAAAGTCAATCGCTACCCACACTATCTTCAAAACGGTGCCTCGGGCTCGCGCCCAACAGCTAGTGGTGGTTCTACGATGGCTACGCCCGCAAAATCGATGGTGTCTAAGGTCATGGACTTAATGTTTGGAGTTTGAATTTCGTTCCTTTCTTTTTTACAATTTTTGGTTCTGTCTGTTTTCTTTTGGTTATACGATGGTGATTTTATGATGATGTTGAAGTGAGAGTGTGGTGTAACATTTCCTTTTTCTTTTTTTTGTAATGATTTTTACATGACGATGTTAAGACCAATAGACCTTAATAAGCTTTACTACTAAATATTGAGTACAATGCATCACTCATCTTCCTACAATAATTCAATCATTGCAACTTGCAAGAGTAAGAAAGAACCACTTTTTTTTTCCAAGGACAAAGCAGGTTATGAGAAGTACTGTAACAACTGAAAAACACCCATAAATCAGAGAACACACAACAGAATCAAGTGGATTCTTGGAACTCGTCGGAGGATATTATTTCTTGATTCTTTTTCCTATTGTTCATTTCTTCCTCGTACTTCCTCAACCTCTCATTCCACATCTCCTACTCAGAAAACAACAGTAAAAACCCCCAATCAACAAATAGGGGGAAAAGGAAAAAAAAAAAAAAGATTCAAAATTGATGAATTACCTACCTTGTATCTGAGTTCAGCACGGTGCATTACATAGAATCCCAAAATCCCACCAATTAGAGTGCCCGAAATGATCCGAAAATAGCCCCATCTAGCTGATGAACTCATTACAATAATAACCTTCTCTTCTTTCTTCTCCTCTCCTCTCCTCCTAAGCAAATCATACACAGCTTTTTTTAGGGATTGAAAGAAAGAAAGAAAGTAATCGCAGGTACTTTTAGATTAATGGGCCTTGCGAAACTATTATTTTGGGTTAGAAAAATAATTGGCAGTTTATCACTTTTCTTTTATTTAGCCCAACTGGCTGCCAGTAAAAGTCTATTATAGGCTGTTTACAATTTAGATAGCTTTTTTTTTTTTTTTCTGAAATAACTTTTATTATTTGTTTTGAGCTCTGTAATTAGAGTTCCATCGTTTCTCTCGCTTTTAGCTCACTCAGATGACGCTCTTTGCTTGCTTCACGGCACCACTGGCAAGTGACGTTGAACGGCGGCGGCGGCGGCACAGAACGGTAGCAGCATGCTCGAGCGAGCAGTATCGGCGCGACGGTCGCCTCGAGCCTCCGATGAGGGCTCAGCGTTCGACGGAGACGGCGGAGACGATTCGAAGACTCGCAAGCACATCTCCTCGGCGATGCGGGTCACCAACTACCTGATCCGTACCGGCTACGTCTGGCCGATTTCGTTTATCGCTCTGACCTTCGTCGTTTTCGTGACGGCGATCGTCTACTCGAGAGATTTGGTGTGCATCCAGCCGTTAACCTCGGATCATGTATCGCGATTGAAGTTCTTAGGGTTCGATGGAGTCGAATCTGACTTCGGATATTTAGGAGTTCCCTTGTGTAAGTTCTTTCTCGTATGATTCCGTTTTTTTTTTTAATTTCATTTCGTAGAATACGGATCTTTGCTGATCAGCTGTGTATGCTCGTATAAACTGATGAATTTCTTGCCTTGGAGGACTCCACTAGTTGTTATTTGTTGATACTCAACTTTAGTTTGGTTACTCTTTATTTGCTTTCATATCATATGTTTAAAGCTTCTGAGCTCTGTCCTTTACATACGGGTGGACTAAACTTTACTTTCTTTCAAAGCACATTCATGTCCACCACTATGGTTGAGGTTCATTTGATTTTAGCCTAGCAACACTGATTATGTGTTGGCGATGATCTGTTCATTACCATGATAAAAATGGTTAATTTTTAGATTTATCCAGCACTGTTCTGGTCGGATATTGTCTTTTTCTTTTAAACGATTGTCATCTGCTTGAATTTGAGAATCGAAAATAGTCTTCATAAAGTTTATTCTCCTAAATTCCTCTTCCTTGTCAAAAGGCAGATCGAAACATGGAAAAACTGTAGAATGGACAACCAAGGATTTGCTGAAGAGCCTCGAGGAATTCGTGCCCATATACGAGACCCGACCCATCAAGAACAACATGTACGGAATGGGTTTCGACCACAGTTTTGGACTCTGGTTTATCGCGCGGTGGCTGAAGCCAGACCTGATGATTGAGAGCGGTGCCTTTAAGGGGCACTCGACTTGGGTGCTGAGGCAAGCAATGCCCGATATACCCATCATATCTCTTTCGCCTCGTCATCCCGAGAAGTACCTCAAGAAAGGCCCAGCTTACGTCGATGGAAACTGCACATACTTCGCTGGGAAGGACTTCGTGGATTTTGGAAGCATGGATTGGAGGAAGGTGATGAAGAGGCACGGAATCCAAGACCTCAGCCGCGTTCTTGTCTTCTTCGACGATCACCAAAACGAACTGAAGAGGTGGGTACTGTTTCTAAATAATTGCCTCGAAGTTTCTCAGTTCTCAAAAGATGATATCTCAAAACTCAAGATCTGATACTCTTTATACCTTTCCAAAAACAGATTAAAGCAAGCACTAAAAGCTGGTTTCAAGCACCTGGTTTTCGAAGACAACTACGATACTGGCACTGGGGATCATTATTCCTTTCGACAAATATGCGATCAGTTCTACATACGAGGTGATTCCCTTTTTGACCTTTCAATTAATATCTTTTCAAAATCAGTCACCCTACATATGCTTGCTTGCTTACTAAGGGGGAGGCCACAGCTGCTTCAAGGACAGCGACGAAGCAAGGGTCAGAAACCGAAGGAAGAGATTCTTCGACAAAGCAGTGGACATCGAAGAGCTATGCGGGCCCAAGGAACGTGGTGGGGCATTAGGGGTCATATGAGGGACGATTTCAATCACAGCAACAAAGCGATATCTCACTCCGAGCATTTTCAGAATAGCAGATTCGTGGAGTCAGTCTTAGACTTATACTGGGAACTCCCGCCCGTGGCGGGCCCGTCGCTGACTCATCAGACTCGGTACGACCCAGCGAGGACTATGACTCCTATCGTAGAGGATGGAAAGTACGGTTTATTCCGAGGGCTCGGGCTGTCCAAATTCGATCTTTCTGTCTTTAATGGCTATACTCAGATGGTGTATCTTCAGGTGTCTTGAATCTGAAACTTTTTCTTGGTAGGTTTTTGACAATCTATAGCAGCGTCCTTTTAGACACAGCAATACGACAATCAACTAGTTTCATGTTATGTAAGTCTCTAGGAATGTGTTGCTTGATTACCATAGTATGGCAAGTACCAAATTACATTATACCTTTTGTTCAATATATAAGTAATACTCCGTAGGAAATCGTTTGTATTGTCATATAAGTCAATAAATAATCCCACGGCTAAATTCCTTTTCTTAAAAGAAAAAAAGAGATTCAATGGTTTTAAAATTGTAACCTCAAATACTCAATATATATTCGAGTCAAATGTCCCAACACTCCAACATAAAGTCGTAGACAACTAAACTCAAACGATAACCATTACACTAGAAACACAAAAAAAAACACCAAGTCCCATAACAAGTAAACACTTCTAATTTCTCCTCCCAAAACCAAAAACTTAACCACAAAACCCTAATAAACAGCAAAACCCCAAAACACACACAACGACAACAACAAAACAAACCCTAAAAAGGCAACTGATGCCCGCCCTGAACCACGCAGCTGCTACCCGTCGTCGAGCTCCTCTCTGCATGGCACAACTGCCTAAGCTTCGTGGGCACGTACCACACAGAGAGCCGAGGATGTGCGTTGAAAATGGAGTCGATATCCCATCCCTGCCTCGAAGCTATGGCAACCAAAGGCTTGTAGCAAGCCTGCCTCCACGCGCCAACGTTCTCGCCCCTCTCCTTGAAAGCCCTCCTCAGCGCGTTCGAAGCCTCCTCGTCCAGACAGTGCAGTGCGTAGCAGTGGACGTAGTGGCGCATCTT
Organism: Craterostigma plantagineum; assembly: GCA_027422505.1. Taxonomy (NCBI): domain Eukaryota; kingdom Viridiplantae; phylum Streptophyta; class Magnoliopsida; order Lamiales; family Linderniaceae; genus Craterostigma; species Craterostigma plantagineum. Next base: position 8,110,891 of record JAPQWV010000009.1, on the reverse strand, counting down.
GGGCTTGTTGATGTACGTCGCCCCCGATTTCTTGGCGTAACGAAACACTTGGTTGGTCACCTGCATGGTTTTCGTTTTTCGGAGGACAAAATTTAGGGTTTTCATGGGACTTTTTTGGGGGCCATTCTATGGCACGAAGCATGTTTCATCTGGCAGCTTTAAAGGTTTGTTTCTTCTTGACGACCCGAGCTATAGGTTTATTCCCCACACTTTTAGGGGGTGGGACTAATGCTCGGGGGCAGATGAATATGTGAGAAATTGCCTACCACTATAGGATGATGATGGGAATATTACGGTTTTCTTAGACATTTATTTTGGTCGAAAGCTAGCTATATGTTGGACGAAAGACGTGTTCCGTCAACGTAGGGGCCATTTTATTACATGTTACGCGTTTCATTAAACGTTTAAGTTTTTTTGGATAGGCAGAGCTATCTGCACACTCTAAAGGGATGCAAATATGTTCTAAATGACCCAGTACGACTCGAACCCATGACCTAGGAATTAAAAATTCCATCCCTTAGACCACTTAGGCCGACACATGGAGACAACGTTAAAGGTTTTATATCGAGGAATTTAGTACTAATCCCATTTGCATAAAGAATGGGGTTAGACTTCCGATGTAGTTCACCAACTCGGATTCGAAAATTACAGGTTTAATTGGATTAAGCAGGCGCCTCTAGAAATGATGTTTTAACAAATTACGCAATGACCGATACACGTATAAAATTGTGATCAAATCGTATTTTTATTCGTTTTCAGGTTTAGCGGTCCAAACCAGCTAGGTCATTCCGACCATCAAAACCCTTTGTCCCCAAGAAGGAAACAATCAAAACCCTAGCTAGTACACACGTACTTGCAGCAGTAGATCATTATGACAGCAAAGACAAGAATTCTTATCTATCTCCTAACCAGCGAGTAAACTCTTACAATGTTTTGCTTTAGATGTCATTTGATATGATATATGAATATGACCGTACACTCCTCGCTCTTATCATATTTATTCTAAGCCGTGGAATATACGACAGAAAGGTTCAAGCACGAGAACTCATTACATGAATTGAGTTGATAGTGGTGAACTCAACTGACCAGTTAATCATATGCATTGCCACACACTACACTACAGTTGTAAGAATGGCAGTGACTCTTTATCGGGCCCTTAATAATTACAGAGAGATCCGTACAAAAGTTGTCAAGCTCTCGCCTTGACAGCTCAAACCAAACTGATGAGTTCAGTCAGTGCCCTCTTTGTACGGATTTTGTAAGATCTAATTATCAGTGACAACTACTTTATATCACTATCCCATCTCGATCAAAACCCTTTTCTCTCTATATTATAATTAAAATATCCCCATCACCTCCTATGCTAAACCGTAATAAACCTTTTATTATTTTAACTTGTTTAAAGAAGTTTAGTTCATTATCTTACTATTTTGCAGGAAGAATACGATAGACTTGACTAGGGTTTCATGCCATAGACTTTTTAAAAGAAGAGAGAAAACAAAGATGTGATTGAGAAATAGGATGTAATAGATAGATATGAACTAACCTTCGTGGGGCATTTCTCACCCCTCTCCTTGGCAATGTTCTGAACCTGGATAAGAAACTCCCTACACTGTTCATAGAGATGGAAAAGATAGTCGAGCCCATTCTTCTTCCCACGCGCCACCTCACCAGGCTCAGTAACGATGAATGGATGCTCCCTCTGACGCTCGCCGCCGCAGTTGACGTCGTCGTCGTCGTCGTCAGCACCTTCTGTCTCGTCGTCGTCGTAGTCGTCATTATCATCCTCATGATGGAGACGACGATGATGCTCCACAGACGCCATTTTCGACCTGCAGTTTTTTCTCCTGCGATGCTGGTGGTGGTTCTGCTGTTTCCGGCCACCGCCGCCTGATGGCATGTCCCAGGCGCCGGCGGTGGTGCCGCCGCTCCTGGCGGCGTCCTTCTGTTGCTGCGTAGGCTCAGCTGATAACCCTACTAACGTTATTAGACACCAAAGCCGTGAATGTTATATTCATGGGAATATGCTTTAGAGTTTTCTTGATTTAATGATAGTATAAAGATTTCGTATCACTGCGAAGTCCTTCTCAGTGCGCATGACAACACACAGCAGCTAATAAAATATAACGTATGATATATGAGGTGAACATGCCATTATTTTATCTTCCTTTGGCTTTTCTTTGAAAAAAATGATTCATTTTTTTCCCTCTTTCTATTTTGTCATACTTAGCTAGAAGCTCGCTAGCCTGGTCCTGATTGATTTCATAAACATTTTCATGCATACAGTTCTGATAGTTAATAACAGTTCTTTACACTAACTTAGAGTCTGCAAGAAAAAACATTTTTCGATTCCCTGCAGGAAAAATATAAACTGTAAATGAAATTATTACCTTCTTGAGACAAAGCATCAAGTACTACATGCGCCGCCGTGGTATCGCCGGAGATTGCATTCCTCCTCCTCGCCTCTTCATCGTCGATTCTTCTCCTCTCAGCCCTCACGGCGGCCTTAATTCCATACCTCTCTCCGACCAAAAGCTCCCACCTGAAGATCTGACTTAGGCTGTTCATCATATCGTCGAGCTCTTCGTCCCTCATGTCCAAAAGCGTGTTTACAGTAAAGCCGAGTTCTGCGATCTTAGCTGCTGTGAAATATCTTACGCCGTAGGCCTGGAAAAGGTCTTCTAAGCCGCCTAGTTCCCTGGGGCGGTAGGAGGAGTAGACGGCCGCGGCGGCGGACGAACTGAGCTGCGGCGGAGGCGGAGGTGGTTGCTGCTGAGGAGGAGGCGGCGCCACCGAGTCGAGGATGCTTCTGGTCGGCGGCTGGGAGGAGAGGGAGACGCGTGGGTCCCACTTGAAGAGGAAAGCGTCTGGATCCATTTTACTGATGAAGAGATTATATAAGTTTGAGTTTCAGAGCCAAAAAGACAAACAGTTTGGATTTTGGAAATAAGATGTTCGTTTTCCTGCTTCGGAACTTCTGAGACTTTTGAGCACAAAGCGATAAGTGATGTAAAGTACACCTAAACTATTGATTGTATAAGTACATGCAAAGTGTTGCATTATAACGAAGACATGTATTCTATTCTATGTAGTAGTAAGATTTGGAGAGAGAAGTTTAAGCGGATATAAATACAATACATACAGCTCTCTCTCTCTCTCTCGCTCTCCCCACAAATCTAATATACAGTTAAAATGATTTCTCTATACAACTAGTTTGTACTTTACAACCAATGCGACATTGACACGTGGCGTAGTTAGAAATACTTTTGCAGGGATTTAATCATTTTCTTCTTAGATTTTATGACATGATAAATTGATATAGTGAGCCTTTGCAACAGAGTAGCAGCAATGTGCTGTTAGATTTGCAATAACAAGGCATGCTTCCGTGTGAATTTTAATTTTAAAGAAATGAAATAGTAATATATATAAATATATATACATATAATTAGTAATCACTGTAACGTACGACCCTACTGTTGCATTGGCTTCCTTTCTGTGCATATATTCTGGTGAAAGCTGCGACTTAAACGCATGGCCAGGATTAGTCTTACTTTGCATGCATGTCCTACGTACGTACTTTTCTTGAATAATAATTAATAATAATAGTAATAATTAAATAAACAAATAGAAAACACGAAACTAATAAAAGTACACGCAGAGAGTACATAAAGATGCTTGAATTTCATTGCATTGCATGCATTAGCTGTATATGTTGTATGACGATGATGATGAACTGATGAGGGTTTTTGGCATGGCTTGGCTTATATTTATAAATTTTTTGCGAGTGAAGGGGGCCTTTCTTACAACTGATAGCGAGACATTTAAGAATTACTATTCCCTGGCAATGTGTTTGCAGGCAAAAGTACGAAGAAAGTCAGACAAATCAACCAAGGAAGAATAGAAAAGAGAAGCTTGTAGAGGGGTTTTTAAATTGAAATAAATCGATTGTTAGGGATATATATGTTGTGTGTGTTCATATATTTTTCTAAAGCAAAAATGATGCTTGAACTATACCACTGTTTCACTGTTGGTGCTCAAACTTTTAAATGTGTCGTTTTGGTTCTTAAAATTTGCAAAACCTGTCTTTTTTGTTTCTTGACCTAAAGAACAGGTAAAAGAACCAAAAGGGAACAGTTTTGCAAAGTTCAGGAACTAAAACGGCATATAAAGTTTGTGCACCTAATAATTAGAATTTAATTTACATACATGTTATAGTAAAAATTAAATATATAATTCAGTTTCGATCACCACAATAATTGTTTTCGATTTTTTTTCCATGAGGCATACCGATCTTTTACATATTTTTATTCTTTGTTTCATGAGGCATACATAATTACGGTGTAATTGTATTGAGATACTTTTTAAAATAAAAAGTTAAAAAATCTCGTATCGAATATATTCAGTTTAGATCACCACAATAATTTCTTTCGATTTTTTTTTTCACGAGGCATACCAACACAATCACAGCAAAAACAACTAAAATTTTTTTACACATTTTTTAGCTTCTTTTTTTACAAGACATACATAATTACGGTGTAATTGTGTTGGGATACCTTTTTCAATAAAAATTAAAAAGAAATCTCGTAGTAATCGAATATGAATTTTATATTAATTTACACAATTCATATATATATATATATATAAAATTCTAATTGTTGGTACTTAAACTTTTAATGTGTCGCTTTGGTTCCTGAACTTTGCAAAATGTTCCATTTTGGATCTCTTACCTGTTCTTTAGGTCAAGGAACCAAAAATGACAGATTTTGCAAATTTTAAGAACCAAAACGACACATTTAAAAGTTTGAGCACCAACAGTGAAACTGTGGTATAGTTCAAGCACCATTTTGCGGTTTCCCCATTTTTCTTTAAGGCCGTCGTCAGCGACGGAACTACAGGGGGGTCAGAGGGGTCACTCGACCCCCCGGCAGAGTTAACTAACAGTGTTCATGTAAGCATAATCAAATTCTGTCGTAGCATAGTGGTGTAAAGCATATGTGTAAGATTTTAGGCCCATTTTGATGATGTCCTGGGTTCAATTCCTAGTTTTGACATTATTTTAACTATCTTTCCATGTTCTGTTAAGTCATAGGAATAAATGACGTTAATAAGCTTTATTAGATTCAGCTAATGAACTTTTCTTTTTCTTATTTGTATCAATATATGGTTTTTATTACGATATAATCTATGAAATGCACTCAAGTAAGGATATCGATTATTTTTTAAAGGTTTTTCAAATGTTCAATAATTCATTAAGTGTGATTATATAATCTACGAAGTGATTCATAATTTAATTTGCTCCTTATATTTATGTTCTTAAGATATTAAAATAATCTTTTGGTAAAATATCTTTTAACTATTGTTATTAACATCAATTGGTATCGTGTAACGAATTCTACAATAAAAATGAACTACAATTATACAAAATATTAATTTTGTCGGTGGTCTTGGTTCACTACGTTAGGGATATCATGATGGTTCGTGGGCTTAAAATTTTTTACAAAGTAATCTTCGACCCCCCCGGATGACTAAGGCTGGTTCCGTCACTGGCCGTCGTTGTCTTGTCTTCTCAGTTCAAAGTGTAATGACAAGACTTAGGTAAGTGTACAGTTATTAGGTTATACTTTATGAGAATTGGACTCAGTTAAGTGTAATCACTATTTGCTTTGTCATGATTAATCTTTATTTGGCAATTTGTTTAATAGCATTCTATGTATTAAGGTGTTTTATATTATATATTTCCCCACCACGTTAGGAAAATCTATACAATGGATTCACTGAATATGTATTACCTTACTGATGGTTGGGTAGGAACAAAATCATGGCACATCATCCTTAATATTGTTATGTTGGGAAAAAAGGATCCTTAATATGAATTTAGTCACTTACTTTTGCTCGGATTACCTACTCATCAAAATTTATATTGCCGTTTACAAAATGAAACTTGACATAGGAACAAAACTCGTGGGCAGTCGCCGAACCATTGTTGATTAATTGATTATTGCAAGGAAGCATCAAAATTATTTCAGAGTACGAATAGAACTCACTTAATATACAACAAATCAAAAAGGGTTCATGGTATGAACGGACAAAGCCATGCAGCTCCAGCCTTGGGCTAATTAATGTCGTGATAGAGAGCAGTCTTATTTATTTTCATGGCAAAGAGGACAAAAACAAATTAATTATTACAGCCTCAGCCTTATTTATTATTTATTCAGTCAAAAAAAAAAAACAGTTGCTCAGGGTTTGATAGTTGAGTGTCACAAGTTGATTGGACACTTCAGTTAATGCAATTGTTGACCTCAACATCCTTCATAGGACATTTATGATCTATAATTAACAACCATTTTTTACTCTATTGTTTTGGCTATATATTAGAGGAGCATGATAAATCCTTTTCTATGCGCTATCTAAGTCCACACAGACTGCAATAGTATTAAAGATTATCAAATTAGATCGTACCATTGACCTCTATTTCGAGATATGAGTAAAATTTCGGCGGGACAAATGCCATTATTTAAATTGGGAAGCTAGGAATCTAACCAAACAACTTATTGAGAAATGATGAGCAATGAAACTATCGTTGGACTAATCAATGTTGCTAGAGGAAGCCTTTGGGCTATTTAGTCCTATACACTTGTTATTAAAGAAACTATCGTTGGAAAAAAAAAATTATTGAGAATGATGAGCAACCAAACCCTAGAATACGCACATGATTCCTCACCATTCTCATATCAATTAATACAAAAAAAAACATCTTAGTAATGTTGTACAAAAGCATGTATACGCACGAGCTTGTCATGATCTTTTATAGAAAACTTATCTCGATAATACTTACCCATGCATATATGGTCCTAAGGGCCTGGAGCTATATTATCTAAAACACCCCACCCTAGTTTGTATTTTTACGACAACTTACTAATTATTAAAATCTTCTTCTTGATGAACTTACTATATATAGTTTATATATATATATATATTCAATTTAGGTGTCTTGGATCGGAATCATCTTCATTCGTCCACCGTAGATCTCTGGGGAGCTGATCTTCATCTATGTCTTGAAGCAGCGTAGCCTATAGTGCTTTGTTTACAAACTGTTAAAATACACACCAATACAGAAATAGACTTCTATAATCCAGTCCAATATCTATGGATCTAGCAATATCTTGAAATCACACACTGAAGAACTTGAGAGTACTTATCTTGAGAAGTCAAGATCACTTGAAGATGTCGCACTAGGGTATCTGCCACAGACGGGGACTACGGGCGCACAAAGACGACAGAAGGTCGGCTTTGGGCTATCGAGTGAAAATCTCCAAGGATTAAACCCAGAACAATCAAAGAAATATGCGTATTATAAGCTAGAGAATCAGCGAGAGACTGTATGCTTGTGATGATAAAAAACGAAGAAAAAAGGGATTAGGGTTTTTGATACAGTGTGTATCTTAAAAATGAAAAATCGATCGATAATAAAAAGTTCTGGGGTATAATTTTGTTTTTAGAAAAGAGAAGGGTTTTAATTTGTAGTCCCCGGTAAATTACAGTGGCTGTCGAAACCCTTTGTGCTTTTTGTTTTAGCCCACAAAGTTTTAATAACTGATTATTTGCACCCCAGTTATATAGAACTGGGCTGCAAATGAATCCGTGGGCCGGGTAAACATTTTAGGCCCATTATTGTGAGTGCCTATTTAGGACCAAAGTTTAACACAAACAAAATCTGATCATACATTTATAACAATAGAATCTAAGTTCTAGGAAACATATAAGTAGGCTTCCCATTTTGTTATTGGAATTGTACTTATTTACCTTATTCTTGGTATTCTTGTCTATGAATGGGTGAATAATTTTCCACATAGCCATGAACAAATACCTTGCCGAGCCTTTCTGGGTAGAAACCCCCCCCCCCCCCCCCCCCCCCCTCTGTATATATATATATATATATATGTACGCACAGCCTCAGCAATGTAAATAACATGTCTAATAACAATAATAATAATAATAATCTTTGAAATACCTGCAAATGGAGAGAGCTGCAAGGTACCCTTTTTACATAGGTGTTACAGTTACGATAGTCCATATCCTTCAAGATCTACAATTATTACGAACTATTCTTGTTTATTCGTAGTCCTGCAATCTCATTGTTAATGTTGACTAGCTCAATGTTGACAATCATGTTGAGTCCACATTATAGTCGACATTGTTCGCTGAGAATTGGTCAACCTTCAGTTTTATCTTTCATGCCCAAAACTTATTTAAATTAATACGAGGTATTTTCTTAGTGTTGTCCAGGTCTTGGATAAGGATAGGAAGGGTTCAAACCGTGTGCAAACAGCGTGGATTAATAGGAGCAAAATTTGGAGAAGTGCTTACTAAAAATAGGTGTCTTGAAGCACAAGACAAGACGAAGTCATTTGGGACTGAGTAAGACAAAGTCTAACGGCCATATTGGGCAGAATGGACGTTGAGGACATAGTGGATGTTGAGGAAGTCTTGCAGAAGTCGAAGTACATATACGAGACTTCATTTGGCCGTCAAAATGACACGAGAGACACACGAGCGATATCGAGAAAAGTGTACGTTGAGTTTGAGCGACCACGAGAGTTCTTTTATTGTTTAGCCTAGTATTCAGTTTGCAGAAGTCTTAGTACTTCGTAGTCGTTTGCAGGATCTTTTCGATTCGTAGTTTTCTAGGCTTGAGTTTACTATTTTCGGATAGTTATTTTACATCCATTTCCCGACGGGACCACCTTCAAAGTGGTATCAGAGCCTACGCTTGACGTTACTAAGCGCTGAAGATCATCTACAATGGATGTTTGAAGCTCAAATTACATCGGCAAAGTCCCTGTGTTAGACGGCTCCAATTACGCCTATTGGAAGGTTCGTGTTCGGCAGTGCATCAAATCCATAGATGTGCGAGCATGGGAGTCCGTGCTCCATGGCTATACTACACCAAAAACTGCCCCGGACGAAGATGGTGAAGTCTATGAAAAACCGATCGCTGAATGGAGTCTTCAAGAGAGAAACGCAGCCGAGTTCAATGATAAAGCCCTCAATGCCATGTTCTCTTCGGTGGACATCTTCATGTTCAAGATCATACAAAACTGTACTACGGCAAACGATGCGTGGGATCTACTTCAGAGGTATTGTGAAGGCGATGCGAGTGTGAAGCAGACACGACTAAGGCTACTCCTCAACCAATTTGAAAATCTCCGAATGAAGGACGATGAGGATGTTACCACGTACTTCGGCAAAATTCTGACAATTTCAAGCGAGTGCGCAAGTCTCGGAGAGCCAATCGCGAATAAGGTATTAATTTCTAAAGCAATTCGTACGCTAAATCCGAGATTTAATGTGAAGGTAGCTGCGGTCGAGGAAGCCCACAATTTGTCCACGATGGAGATCAATACGTTGATGAACATCATGAAGAACTACGAGACCAATCTTGAAGTACAACAAAGAGCATCTCATGGCAAAAGTCTAGCCCTAGTCAGTCAACCATCCAAGGTTCAAACTGAGGATGACTCTGACAATGAGGATGATACAGCCATGCTAGTGAAGAACTTTGCAAAGTTTCTCAAGAAGAAGAAGAACGCAGAGAAAAATGTTGGCCAGAATGCTGGTCCAACATTTAGGAGAGGGCAGAATGTCAAAGCGGATTCATCGTCTGCTCCTCCATTCTTCAAACGCAAACCAGATGGAAAGAAGAAGAACATCAACTATGAATCTGTAAGATGCTACGAATGCCAAGGATGGGGTCATTACGCCAATGAATGTGCAAACACTCTTCGCAAACATGGGAAAGCGATGTGGATTGATCTGTCTGACGATGAAGATGAAGAATCATGCCCAAAGGAGGCCAAGAAGTCATCAGTGACCATTCATTCCTTCTCAGACTGTGAAGACGACGAAGAGCATCAAACAGGCTTCACAGCGGTAACGGATGTTGAGCAGAATGTTGAAACAGCATCTGACTCGACATCTGAAAAACAGATTATATTTGATTATGATGACTCAAACTGTTTTGATGGGTTCTTAAGTTTTGATGATGCAGATTCAGAGACAGACGATTGTGCAGCTATGAAGCAACTGTCCACACAATTTGAAATGGAAAAGGCGAAAAATGCGCAACTAAAAGCCGCCGTGAAAGTGCTGTCCGAAGAGAATGAGAAGAGCGAAAAGATTATTGAAGGCCTCCTTGATGGAATGAACAAACTGGAAGCTGTGTTGACTCGTAAGGACCAGGAGATCGCTAAGCTACAAAAGCGAGTCGACGAGGCGGATCAGACTTTCGCAAAGATGAATAAGGGTAAATCGACCCTTGATGAGGTATTATCTCTCGGCATTTTTGACAAGCAAGGACTAGGTTTCAATTATGAGCCCATTAATGAAGTCCCTAACCCTGTGACACATGTTCAGCCTAAGATAGTCTTTGTTAAAGAAAAGTCGCATGTTTCGAGTGATCCCATTATAACTGCGAGTGTTAAGAAGAATCCTAAGCATGCTGCAGTTAAGTCTAATGTCATCACTGCATGCAATCTGGTCATATCAAACCGTTTTGTTGGAAGTTGAAGGATGAGATTTCTGCAAAGAAATCGATGTCGGCTGAAATGTCGTCCAACATTTCGCTCAACATTGAGAAATCAGTGTTGGAAGGAATGGATGGAGAGATTTCGGCTGGCTCACCTTCAAATTCTGAAAGTTCAAATGCTGCTTTATCATCTAAGAAAGTTTGGGTACAGAAATCTGTTCATAAATGCAACGTTGTATATACCTCCTTGCGAGCTAACGTGACAGGTTCTTGGTACTTCGATAGCGGGTGTTCCCGACATATGACGGGTACCAAGGAGTTTCTAAGCGATTACTCGCCTTTAAGCAGCGGATCTGTGACGTTTGGAGGGGGAGCAAAGGGACGGATTCTAGGCCGCGGCAGATTGAATGTGTCTGACTTTCCTAAACTAAGCAATGTTTTACATGTTGAAGGTCTTGTGGCGAATCTGATTAGCATAAGCCAGCTTTGCGACGATGACCTTGAGGTACGTTTTAATAAAGAATGTTGTGAGGTTTTTAACAGCGATTGTGTTCGAGTGATGGCAGGTAAAAGATCAAGTGATAATTGCTACTTAGTCGGCGACAAATCCAACTCGAAGGACGTATGCCAACTATCCAAGGCCGAAGATGATGTGATACTTTGGCATCACAAACTGGGGCACGTCAATTACCGAACGCTGGAGCAGCTTATCAAACACGAAGGAATCAGAGGCATTCCAAAGCTGAAGGAGTTTGGTAAGGTTGTATGTGAGTCGTGCTTGAAGGGTAAGCAAGTGCATGCCAGTCATAATGTTGACCCACATTCTGCTCAGCATTTTAATACTGCCCACTGTTTTCAGTTGATACATATGGATTTGATGGGTCCGATGGAAGTAGATAGCATTGGTGGTCGAAAATATGCTTATGTGCTCGTGGATGATTATTCTAGATATGCATGGATATTTTTTGTTAGGGAAAAATCTGAGTCGTTTGATTTCTTTAAGAATTTCTGTGCCATGATTAAGAATAATTTTAGTGCTTCTATCTTTCGCATTAGGTCTGATCATGGTAGAGAGTTTGAAAATCAGTACTTTGATGAGTTTTGTGATAAGAAAGGCATCGTGCATGAGTTTTCATCTCCTAAGACGCCCCAACAAAATGGGGTGGCCGAAAGGAAGAATAGGACTTTGCAAGAAATGGCTCGTGTTATGTTGCAATCTAAGAATATTTCTAAGCGTTTTTGGGCTGAAGCGTTACATACTGCTTGTCATATTTCGAATCGTGTATTCTTTAGACATGGTACTAAGAAAACTTCATATGAGTTGTTGAATGGGAAAAAGCCGACTGTGAAGTACTTTCATGTCTTTGGTTGTGTTTGCTATATGTTGAATGATCGTGAGTATTTGACCAAGTTTGATTCCAAAAGTGACAAATGCATATTCCTTGGTTACTCTTCGAACAGCCGTGCTTATCGTGTATATAACTTGCTCTTGAAGTCTGTTCAGGAATCTATTAATATTGTATTTGATGATGCTACTGACCTCAGCAGAAATGCACCACAAGTTGTTATTACAGACGTTGTCAAAGCTGTTGGTGAAACAGAGGAGAATGTGGAGGAAAATGTTCAGCCAGCATCTGACTCAGCATCTGAACCTGAACAGAACGCTGAAGAAGCTGGACCCAGCGAAGTTCGAAGAGATCCACCAGCGAAGATACAGAAGGACCATCCCTCAGATCTAATTATTGGTGACGTGAACGAAGGAAGAAAAACCAGAGACAAGCCGCGTAAGGACTACAAATCTATGGTAAGAAACGTATGCATGAACACCGTATACTCTGAGGTACGCTTTAAATGTTTTATTTCTGAAGTAGAACCCAAGAATGTCCTCGAAGCTCTCAAGGATAATTATTGGATTAATGCCATGCAAGAGGAACTCTTGCAGATTGAGAAAAACCAGGTTTGGAGTTTAGTGCCACGGCCGAAAGACATTAATGTCATAGGTACAAAGTGGATCTTTAAGAATAAGTCTGATGAACTTGGTAGGGTTGTTAGGAACAAAGCACGTTTGGTAGCTCAAGGGTATACACAAGTAGAGGGGATAGATTTTGATGAAACGTTTGCTCCTGTTGCTCGGCTAGAATCTATTAGGTTGTTATTAGCGATTGCATGCTGGCTTAACACTACATTACACCAAATGGATGTTAAGGGTGCGTTTTTAAATGGGTTTATTGATAAAGAAATCTATGTTGAACAGCCTAAGGGATTCGAAGACCCTCATTTTCCTAACCATGTTTATAAGTTGCAGAAAGCTTTGTATGGATTGAAGCAAGCGCCTCGAGCTTGGTACGCACGGTTAGCTACATTTTTACTTGAATTTGGATTCACTCGAGGTGAGGCCGATCGCACACTTTTTGTGAAAAGAGTTGGTGCTGACATTTTAATTGCTCAAATTTATGTGGATGACATAGTTTTTGGATCTAGTTCGCAATCAATGTTAGATCAATTCGTACATGCCATGAACTCCACGTTTGAAATGAGCATGATTGGGGAACTAACTTTTTTCTTAGGATTGCAGATTAAGCAAAGCAGCGACGGGATTTTTATGTCCCAGGAGAAGTACGCGAAGAACACTGTTAAGAAGTTCGGGTTGGACACAGCGAAGGTAATGAAAACGCCTATGGGGTCTACGCAGAAGGTAAGTAAGGACAATGTTGGACAGAATGTTGATCCAACATTGTATCGCTCAATGATAGGCAGTTTGTTATATCTTTCAGCGAGTCGACCCGACATTATGTATAGCGTATGTGTCTGTGCTAGATATCAATCTGAGCCTAAAATCTCCCACTTAAATGCTGCTAAGCGTATACTTCGATATGTGAGTGGTTCGTGTGGCCTAGGGTTATGGTTCTCTAAAGATACTAATATGAGTCTTGTAGGCTACAGCGATGCTGATTGGGCAGGTGACGAGGATGATCGCAAGAGCACAAGTGGCGGCTGTTTCTTCTTAGGTAATAATCTTGTTGCATGGTATAGTAAGAAGCAAAACTGTGTGTCTTTATCTACTGCTGAGTCTGAGTATGTTGCTGCTGGTAGTTGCTGTACGCAATTGATGTGGTTGAATAGCATGTTGTGTGACTATGGTTTAGAGTGTGATTCTGTTCTCATGTATTGTGATAACCTTAGTGCCATCAACATATCTAAGAACCCTATACAACATTCACGTACGAAGCATATAGATATAAGACATCATTTTCTGAGAGATATGGTAGAAAAAGAGTTAGTTTGCATTGAGCATATAGACACAAAACATCAGTTAGCAGACATATTTACGAAAGCATTGGATTCTGAAAGGTTTTCGGACCTGAAGAAATCCATAGGTTTGCACATGTCAGTTTGAATGTTGGTCCAACATTTGGATCAACATAGCATATGTCAGATTAGATTGTTGCTGCTTTGATGTTTGATGAAATATTCTGTTCTGTTTTCCTGTGAAATGACATGATCCTTCTTGACTGGTCCCTGCATGAACTCAATCCCTTTGTTTTATAGGCTCTTGGTAATACGTCCCTAGGTACACGGCATTCGCTGTGACGATGTACTCTTTGCGACAAAAGCCAATCCTTGTTGCGTTAAGCATGCTCATAAACTCTTTGCTAGATATAGGTACTTGGTAATAAGTTTCCGTAGGTACACGGCATTCGCGGTGACGATGTATACTATGCGACAAAAAGCCAAACCTTGAGGCTTAGGGTATAAGGGCAGTGCATGATTTCGGTTAGATTAATAAGGTGAAAGGGTAATAAAGGGAGCTGGTTTGGAGAAGGATTGCGCAGAAAAGTCTAGGATTACGGAATTAGAATGTTGAGTCAAATGTTGAGGCAACATTAGTAACAGTCAGTCTGATCGTGCTACATTTTGTTTGCTTTCGTGATTTATGCATTAGTTTCTAAGCTTGTTTTGTCAGTATGTTTGTGTCTAGTTTTAGTATCTCTCAGAATTGCATTAGAATTTCTCGAAGAACAGCTTGTTACACTTGTCTCAAGTGCTCATCAACGTCGCTCAACGGGTTAGTATCTCTAGCGCCTACTTTGATTTTTGACTTGGTATTTTTGGGTGAATCATACTCTGATATGCTCCTTTAGTTTCGTGACTCAGTCCTACATATCCTATAGTTAGCTTCAGTTTTAACTTAGGCAATTGTGACATATTTCGTCCTCATCCTTTAAAGTGCCCAATTATGTTTGTTTCCAACGGTTAGTTTTTATTCCCCACTATCCACGTTATGCTATAATTACTGAGGGACAGTTTTTTTTTCCGTTGAAAGCCTCTTTTATGTGCGACTAAGCTTGATTTGATTATCCATCACTTTCCCATACACTATGTCATAATTCTAACTTCACGGTGAGATTACTCTCTGTTCTTGACTGTGTTTGATATAATCAAGGGTTACACATTCTGTATTGCTTCTCCATTTGTTGAGCTTATCTTTGATTTATCTATGGCAAACTCACTTGTTTCTGAGTCTCAGAATGTTGGTCTAGATGCCAGTTCCACATTTACCTCAACATCGAATCTGCAGCAAGAGATTAAGTGTCTAAATGACAAGATTATTTGTTTTTGATTGCTCAGAGAGAAGTTCTCTAAGGTTTACTTTCTTCCCAAAAAGGGGGAGAAGGTTGTTTGTGCAGATGGATGGCGATCATGGCTGCTGACCAATGTGGGTGACTTTATAAGCGGAGATTCAGGGGGAGTTTCAGAATAAGGAGCCGAACAGACAGGGGGAGAACAGGTTGGAGTAGGAGCTGCAGGAGAAGATGCAAGCGCCGATACGAGTCATAGTCCATCGATTTAGGCCATTAGTGGGTCTAGGTCGGTTTTGTGCATGCGCACTTCTTAGTGCCTTTTTTGTTTTTGCATGCCTATCTGACTTGTGTTTTTATTTTGCGTACGCATGTTTTTAGTTCTGCCTATGGATCACTTGTTTTTGTTTTGCAGATGTTTATGTTCAGAACCTCTATGGCTATGTACTAAGTCCTTAGTACTTTGAATTGTTTAACTACTATTCTATTTGCGTTTACTCTAACCATCTTTTAATGTTTTGTGGTTGAGTAGATGTTGCCTTCAGGGGGAGTTTTTGCTATGGCGAAGTTCTGCTAAGGTTTTGGGAAGAAAAATAAAAAGGGGGAGATTGTTAATGTTGACTAGCTCAATGTTGACAATCATGTTGAGTCCACATTATAGTCGACATTGTTCGCTGAGAATTGGTCAACCTTCAGTTTTATCTTTCATGCCCAAAACTTATTTAAATTAATTACGAGGTATTTTCTTAGTGTTGTCCAGGTCTTGGATAAGGATAGGAAGGGTTCAAACCGTGTGCAAACAGCGTGGATTAATAGGAGCAAAATTTGGAGAAGTGCTTACTAAAAATAGGTGTCTTGAAGCACAAGACAAGACGAAGTCATTTGGGACTGAGTAAGACAAAGTCTAACGGCCATATTGGGCAGAATGGACGTTGAGGACATAGTGGATGTTGAGGAAGTCTTGCAGAAGTCGAAGTACATATACGAGACTTCATTTGGCCGTCAAAATGACACGAGAGACACACGAGCGATATCGAGAAAAGTGTACGTTGAGTTTGAGCGACCACGAGAGTTCTTTTATTGTTTAGCCTAGTATTCAGTTTGCAGAAGTCTTAGTACTTCGTAGTCGTTTGCAGGATCTTTTCGATTCGTAGTTTTCTAGGCTTGAGTTTTACTATCGTGAGATAGTTGTTTTTGTAATCCATCGTAATAGTGGAATTTCGCCATGAGGCACGCAGCAAGTTTCTAACTTGCTGCACAAAATTTATATCTCGTGTCCTCTGCTTTTCGTCACTAAGTTACAAGATTTATCCGCTGTGCGTTCTGTGTGGAGTATAGTGTTGCTTCGACATTACAGTCAACATTTACACCACCAGTTTATTTTACATCCATTTCCCGACGGGACCACCTTCACTCATAACAATTTAAGTTAGTTAATATTTAATCAATGATTCTTGGGTTATTTAACCACTAAAAAACCTATTGAAATTGAGGGGTCCTTACTAAATCAATTGATGATAGGAAGCTTGATTTATTCGACAAGGGATGAATCTCCATTCTATAATATCTAAAAAACCAGCCTTTTCATATAAAGGGTCGGGCTTAAAAAATGATTAAAAAAAAAAGAGTTCGTTTTTCATCTAGATCACAGCTTATCCAAGGCGAAAACCAAGAAGAATTCTTCGACGCTTCTTCCTATATATTGCTGGCGGCGGAAAAATGGCGGGCCCCAAAATCGACGGCGATGGGCCTCCCTTGCTTGTCTTTTCCCTGTGCAGACATTTTGTTCTGCGCTATTTTGTTCGATATTTTTTCGTAGGGATCGAATTACCAACCGTTTCGTCTCATTTTAAGTATTTAATGAACATTGTCGACGCCTTGTCAAAGTCGAATCATCGGCCAAACCCTAAATAATTTTTTTGTTAGGTTTATTATGGAAGGTATATATAGTTCTTGCATGGAGATAAAAAAAAAATTTCCTACAGTTAATTCCGGCGAGTGACCACCTCTATATTAGTTGTAATTTGTGAAGTTAATTGTACGTAGATTGTTTTATTAAACTAGAAACAGGTACTAGTAATGAAACTTGATAATAATATTCATCTTAGTAGTAATAAGATCACCACATCTGTTCTTTAGTTTCTATCTTTTTTTTTTTATGTAAGGAACTATTCATATCTAATGTCGATCTTAGTCTTCACACTTATGCTGTGTTTGCTTTACAGACCCAGTTATCAGAAAGGTCCAAGCCCGAAAAAAAGTAATATCAGACAATCCAAGACAAAGTAATAACATGGGTCCATTTAGGATAAATTATAAAAAGGAAATTATAAAAAGGCCCGTTTGCTATTTTCGGGCTTTAATAAATTTCTCGGGCTTCATCTTATTAAACCAAACATCAGACTATATACTACTATTTATTTTGTAACCCATTTCTTAGTTTACCCTGTATACCAAACACAGCCTTAGCTTACATTCAATTCTACTCGAATTTGGACTTTATTGTCTGTCATGAGACGACTCAATTTTCAGTGTGACTAATGCTAATCCCTGTTTATTTTATGAAGTTCACGTAATTTACCATAATTAGAAGAGTCCAAATGAAGGATATCAAAAGATCGGTGTGGACAATTAAAAGTTGTTTGTACAAACAAAATTTAGTTGGATATATTTATATATTTTATTAATGTGGGTTCCTAATATTGAAAGCTCTTGCGCGCGGTACTTGGGCCTGCATAGCTGGATAATTTTTATAATTGATAGCATTATACTCCCTCCGTCCCACTAACTTTATCATATTTTACCATTTCGGGCGTCCCACTAATTTTATCACATTTCCTTATTTAGCAAAAAAGCTATCACAAACAATCAATATAATAATATTAAATACTATTAAAAGACGTGTCAAAATATACACTTTATTACCTTTTCATTGTACTATATTATTATAACAATAGAACCTTAATATCTGTGTCGACCAACAAATGTGATAAAAATCACGGGACGGAGGGAGTATATTTCTTACTATCTTCAATGATAATCATTATCAATGTATTCTAAATTTAACGTAACGGTTGTTTGTCCCAAAACCTATAAAGGCTGCCTATGATAAACTTACAACAATATTCCAAAGCTCTAAAATGATGTAGTGAAATGCTAATCATGGTTTGACTTCGTAAGGTATGATAATTTAATAGAAAATTGACACCACTAAACAATATCGTCTTTAACTCATAATAATGATTATGAAAACCCCAATTGACTCCATTAAATCAATAGATTATGCTAGTAATACGAATCAGAACATTCGGATTAATAGTTGAAGATATAAATGTGCCTAAGAGGGGGGGTGAATTAGGCTTATAAAAATTTTATGCTTCTTTTCACAAATGCTAAGTGTGGTGACTTAGGTATGCCTACTGATACTTGTGACGAGTATGCCTGATATATCCTAGTAACGTCGGATGTGCGTCGGGTCTGTCTCACAGCGATAACGAAATAACTGAAAAGTAAATGAGAGACAGGATTTTTATAGAGGTTATATCCCCAACTGGGGTTTACTCCTCTCCTTGGGATTTGCTTCCCAAGAGTTTAACCAATCACTATAATGCACCGTAGCTGGATACAAAACTGATTGGTTAGCCCAATACACAACCGAAACAAGTCGAACACTAGCCACTACTAGGTTACCACACGCCGAGTTTCGTTCCTAGGAATCTCCTTGATCCCGACAGACACAGCTCGCTACCGAAGGGCCCCCGGACTTGTCCTTCCCTTCACGTGTGCGTAAACGTCGACCTTGCCTCCTTGGTATTGCTCACGTCCGAAGACAACACGTCCGAAGACAGAATGTATGGCGTGGGAGGATGGAATAAACAGGATGAATCACTCGCTCAGTGATGGATACGCAAGTTAGAGCTCAGTAAGGCAGAAAGCTATCACAAGTGGAAACTCAGGAATCTCTTAGTATCTTTCTGCTTAATTTTCTCTCGTACGCTTATGTTCGTATGTTCGCAAAATCTTAGTGTCTTCGAGAGTCTGAAGTGCAGTCATATATAATCCTTTTCAAATAGCACTTCACATGGAAAATCATATCAAACAATAATTACCATATCAAGCATAGTTTCCATGCAACTTTCGAGTCAATCATACCATATAAATCATGCTCTTAACAAATCATCACAACGGTCATATAGCACATTTAAAGCATAATTATTTTCCATATAAAGGCTCAATATCGTTCTCAAGCTCATTCAACCATTTCGCATATATTTTCCATTTCAGGACTTTCCATAAGTGATTCCCTGCTATCAGTTTCTAGTAACGAGTCAATCCAGATTTACTTTCCAAGTATGGCACACAGGATAGCAATACATCAGCACGTTTTCCATGTACAGCTCATAGCATTTAATCAATATATTTACCATGTTTAGCACACAAATCAGATCGGAGCATACTTAATTCGATTTATCATATCATGGCAGAACTTTCCTTATTTCAGAGATCACACCCGTTATAGCACATACCATATAAGAGCACCTTATCCATAAGATTAATCAAATCGAATCTTTCCTAATTATAATATTCTAATCATCATAAGGAAAGATATCAATTCAATATATCGCATTTAATTCAGTGCAAAGCAAGCAAGGATCATACATATGATATTCGTCCAGGAATAAACTAGTATCAACGGATATATCACTTTCCTTATATAAACAGCATATTTTCCATATATAGCTCAGTAGGATATCTCATGCATTATTTCCATATATAGCACAGAACGATATATCCTATCTCATGGAATGTCTATAACATGAGATCACCTAGTTCCATCAAATCATCACAGAATCACACGCAATTCAAATATTCAACACTTAATCGATTTATAGCTCATAAACAATGCATGGTTGAATATTATCATGAACTTAGACATTTTATTTGTCCCAAATCGAATTGCTTATTTTATAGACCTAATGTCATTACAATTACATCGTTCATCAAAACTCTCTAACATATACGGACCAAAAAGGTCAACATTCTCCCCCTTTTGGATGATGACATGTAATTGATGCATCACGGAAACAAGTAAGCATATTCGATAATGCAAGTCCTACCGCATATGTCTAAGTGTTCCATAATCACAAAGCAGAGCATATGATATTTTCTAATCGCATATGATACATATTTGCTCCCCCTGCCTAAGTGCAGTTATCTCTATGACATGCAAAGATATATCCTGAACTAATTTTGCTCTCCCTGCCTAAGTGCGGATATATCCTGTCATTTTCTATGTTATATCCTGAGTGTTAAAATTTTGAAATTACCCGTGAGTGTGCTCCCCCTGCCTAAGTGCGCATGTTCCAAGCATGAGTCAAGCAATCACATAGTCATCGCAGCAGTCACTTAGCACTTATCAAGAGATCTCACATATTAAGTGTCAGAGTATCACTATATCAGAGCATAAGATCAGATAGCGCAGTGTAAGATCAAACAGATATATCCAAAGATCAAGTCAAAACTATTAAGCATCGCATAAGGGCATCACAGATATATCAAAACTGCAGCTATTCTATTCGTGATTGCACATATTCCATATCATTTATGCAGATGTTCCATGTAAAGCGTTCATGCATCAGAGCAAACATATTAGTGAAGTTCAGAAAATTTTGCCAAGCTACATTAATTTGCTCCCCTGTCTAAATGTGGTTATTCCAACTGTCCAGAGCATAAATTCAAATTTCCACTTAGAGCATAGATAGAAATCGTATAGGCAAAAGTCAGAATTCACATACCATTATGCTCCCTTTGCATACAGATATATCAAAAGTGCAGCTACTTTTCATGCAAATTCAGTCAGCACACACAAGCACTAAGATATATCGTAGGCGCATAAAAGGAATATCGCACACAAATCATTTTGAATATCAAGGATATTTCTTAGAACCCTTATATATTTAATTACTCAAATTTCTCCCCCTTCAGCATCAAAAAGGGATATACTAAGGCTTTAAGGCTGGAAACTTACCGTAAAATACCTAAGGAGAATGAGAAGGAAGGAAGGAATGACTTATCAGAAAACGTTCTCAAGGCTGGAATCACATTAGATCTGGCAGATATAACAGACTTGTTCAGCTCCCTGTGATCTGATCAGAACTCTTAAAAGCTGGAGTATAACTTAGATGATTTTCAAGAAGAGAAACTTTGAAGTTCGAATTTTGAGGTAAGGAAGGAAGAAGTATCGAGTGATCTCATTTAAAAAATGGGCAATTATCCAAGAGATATAGTTTTCCAAAGATGGATAGGATAAACTTGGCGTAAATAGAATTAAGAAGATATGATTTTCAAACCGAATTTTGGATTTCAAAAAGAAAGTGAAAGCTGTCAATCAGTGCGCCAGAGATCTCAAAGTGAATGGACGGGATCTCATAAATAAGGAAAAGATTGATTAGGGCTGAATAAGAAGGATCCAAATTTCCTGAAATAACTTAGCGGCTGAAAAGAGATCTACGAATATCTTTCTAAATAACTTAATCACATTTAAGAATAGATCCAGAAAATCAGACATTCCTAAAATAATTTATCGGCTGAAAAAGAAATCTCAAGGTAGGATAATACGAATTCTTCCTAAAATAATCACACTTTAAGATAAGGTATAAAGGATCCGAAATTCCTAAAATAACTGCGCGGCTGGAATGATATCTCTATGAACTTAGACATTTTATTTGTCCCAAATCGAATTGCTTATTTTATAGACCTAATGTCCTTACAATTACATCGTTCATCAAAACTCTCTAATATATACGGACCAAAAAGGTCAACAATAGTTTTGGTATTGACAAAACCGATTAAAGACAAGAAACCGGAGAGCTCACACTAAGGAACAAACGCTGTACTTAAACGAAGAACTCTACCGCATACCGACTAAGGATACCGGTCTTAGATAAGTCTCTTAAATAAGAATATTATAATATGATGGACCGGACGTGATACAAATGGGATATTCAAAAGAGTTTATTGAGACAGAAAGGAAATTACAGGGATTCAATGCAAAGCTGCAAGTACAGAGTGAAGCAGAGGTCAACTAGCGCAAATAAGGAATAAAGTAATATGACAGGACAAACTGCAGCACAAACCGAACAGACCCATTTTTGGAAAGCCAATTAATCCACTGCTTAGAGTGAAGAAGTTATCTCACAACGGTTTGAAATTCAAACCTCAAGTATAAAAGGAGTACAAGCTGAAGACAAGTACTTCACGAATTTACAACTTCAAGTATTCTCAAGAGTTCTAAGCTTACTACGACGATCGTCAAAAGAATGAAAGATCAAAAGTGAAGTCTAAAGACATAACTGCTCTTAGTTCATGTTCTTTATTCTCCAACGGACTGTAAAAAGCTGTTGAAGTATGTGGATTGTTTTTAAACAACTGCCTAGGTAATTCACTAGATTAGAGCTGTATTCAACTGGGTAGGCTGTACACAAGTTTGTATTACTGAAGATCTAGTGAACCTTCCTTGTGAGGAAGAAGGGGAGACGTAGGAGATTTCGACTCCAAACTTCTAGAAACAACTCGGTCTCTCTCACACACACGCATTTCATTTTATATCGGTATCAAACCGTTCAGTACACTCTTCCGCACAAATACTGACCGGTCACTGATTGAGTACAAGTCACTGCACTAAATAGATTTAGAAACCGGAAAGAAGTCAAGCGTTTATTCACCCCCTCTAAACGCGTAAACCGATCTTAACAGATTAGACGAACTAAGAGAAGACGTTTCAAATACACACACTAAATGTGTAATAAAACACACAAAAATAGACGAACGTACCTTTGAACTAGAAGAAACTTTATTTGTTGATGATAGGTTTCGTGCAGTTTGAAGTTGGGTTTGTGCAGTTTAATTAAATAATTGCCAGAAAATCGAAAATTCAAATTTGTACCTATGATAATCATAATTATTTATTAAATTGTCGATGTTAATTATTTGTGTCCCATCTAGAAGGCTTACACGCTCCAATAACAACAGAGATAAAAATCAATATAGAAAGTCGCCAAAACAAAAAGAAACAATTGATATTAATAAATAAAGAAGCAATCTTGGATCTTGTATTTGTTGCAAAATGGACAGCGTAATAATATTTGAAATTACTGTGAGGATTAAATGAACACGAAAATTTACGTGGAAAACCCCTTTTTGACTTGGGGTAAAAAACCACGTGCGAGGTTGAAATTTATTACTGGGGTAAAAACAGGGGGTTAAAACCTCTCAATCTATAAAGGAGAAAACACTCACTATCTCTCTTTGTAGTTTGAGCAAATACCGAACAAACCCTCTATTTTTTTTTCTCCTTTTTCTCTTTCTTTTTTTCTCTCTCTTACTTTGGCTCTTTTGGTGTGTATTTTACAAGCTCGGAAGATGTCTTTATATGGGCACTTCATTACACTAATATGTATTATAATATTATTGTATTAATAGTAGAGTAGATAGTAGTAGATTAGATAGTGAGTGGTAGAGTGGGTAACTCAAACCCACTCCCCCAACAGTATTATTCCTCGTTATATGAAATAAAAATAAGTTCAGTGCTATCTATGTATGCATTTATTGCGTACACTGCACATTTTGCGGCTTGACGTTAGTATGAGATTCTCAAGGGAATCGAATTCCGCCCCTTACCAAAGTATCTAGCGAATTAAAGACAATTATAACACCTCCAAAAATCAACTAACATGGAATAAATAATCAGGAATGAATACCATATGCTTAGTAGATCGATCCATATCCTCTCCAATAAGGCAGGAAAGATTTATTACGTCACCCTACACTCGATGCCATTTGCTTTTCAATAAATTCATAAATTTATATTTATATGGAGATGATCGTTGGTTGAGGGGCGTTTAATCATAGTTTACTCCTACCATATTTAAAAAAAGATGAGAGCGCAATATTTTATATTTTATATAAATTTTATAGATTAGAAGTCAACATGTTTTCACATGCTTTTGTAATGGACAGCATGAGAGATGTGCAAAAGAATTTGCAGTAAAATGTTTAGAGGAGTATATTCTACTTCATGGGGCATTATATAGCTTCTCCCACCTTGCGTAAGATTTCTTCTTTTAGATATAAGCGTCATGTTTCAAAATCATCGAATATTTATTATTTATGCCACAATATATAGATTCGAGAGTACAATATGTGACGAGTGGCCATTGGCATGGATTCCTTAAGTTAGTTATAAACACTAAAGCTCCCTATATCCCTTACAACAAGACGCAAACTAAAACTTGTTTCACAAAATCTTCTCAAATCAAGAAATATACATCTATTACCTACGAGGTGTACCAAACATTGGAATTTTTCTACCAAAAAAAACATGCACGAAAACGAAACATTCAACACAAGTGAAAAATTCACGAAAGAAGAAGACTTTGAGAGTACTAACATTAGTTTCTGCGAAGAAGCCAAAGATATCAATGGGAGACCACACAAAGACGAAACGCCCACAATTTCTTTCCTACACGCCGTCATCAACATGGTCGGAATGCTCATTGGTAACTCAAATTTTAACTTCATTTCATATAAAACGCAACAATATATATTACATATATATAACTTAGCAAATATATTTTATTTTTACATCCATGAAGGTTTAGGACAGCTCTCAATCCCTTACGCCCTAGAAAAAGGAGGATGGTCTTCGTCTTTCTTTCTCATAAGCCTCGGACTAGCATGCACTTACACAACACACATCCTCGGAAAATGCTTTAAAGCAAACCCTAACAAATCCCGAGACTACAAAGACATAGGCCAGCACGCCTTCGGCGCAAAGGGAAGAATCGTATCAACGATGTTCGTGTACTTGGAAATATTCATGGCGCTCGTTTCCTACACCATCTCCCTTCACGACAACTTATCCACCGTTTTTCCAGGCGTAAAAATCGCAACTTTAGGCGATTTGTTACCAAAATCTCAGCTCCTCGCAATGATAGCCGTGTTAGTGGCCTTGCCGAGCTTGTGGCTAAGGGACTTGTCTTCGATTTCGTTCCTTTCGATTGGGGGAACTTTCATGTCGATTCTAATATTCGTAATGGTGGTTTGCACAGCCATTGCGAAGGGTGGCGGGGGTTATGGGAATATTCCGGCGCTGAGGATTAGGAATATTCCGGCGGTTTCGGGGATTTATATGTTCAGCTTTGCGGGTCATATAGTTTTTCCTAATATTTACGCTGCCATGAAGGATCCTTCCAAGTTCACTAAGGTAAGATATTGAGATAAACCCTAAGTTTTTGTTATAGTTATACCTGCTTATGTTGGAATATGATATATAAAATCAAATATGGTACACTGCCCTTAATCTTAAGCTTTTAGGTAAAGTGGCCATTTAACATGGTATAAGATTTCAGGCCTAGAGGTGATGCATACAGAATCCTCAACGACCACAAATTGAATGAAAAATTACACGTCTAAAGCTTGATAAGAATTAAGTTAGTCTAGACGCCAAGGGACATGTTGGAAATATAATATATGTAATATAAGAATATGATAGACTTCATTTAGGCTAAAACTTAAGCTTTTAGGTGAAGGTGACCATTCAACACAGTGTCAGAGCTCATGCCTACAGGTCATGTGTGTACGAATACTACTCACGACCACACATTAAATGAAAAATTTCACGTCTAAGGCTAGGTTAAAGAAGAAGTCAGTCTAGACGTCAGGGAACGTGTTGGAAATATAATAAATAAGATTAGAATATGATTGAGTTCCTTCAAGCTTAACCTTTTTAGGTGACGTGATCATTCAAGAGCTTATTTTACTGGTAGCAAACCCCTGATTACCATTTTCACACAGGTATCCATGGTGAGCTTTGCGCTAGTAACATCGCTCTCGCCTCTTTGGCCTTCTTAGGAGCTAAACTCTTCGGTCCCGACGTAAACCCTCAGATAACCCTAAGCATGCCTAAAGACAGTCTATTCACCAAATTGCTTTGTGGGCGACGATACTCACGCCTATGACTAAGTACGCCCTCGAATTCGCGCCCTTTGCCATCGAACTCGAGCGAAACCTACCGAACAATATGAACTCGAGGACTAAGATGATCGTTCGTGGAATGGTTGGCTCGACCCTTCTTATATTCATACTCGTGCTTGCCCTCTCAGTGCCTTGAGCACGTCTTGAGCCTCACTGGCTCGTTAGTTAGCGTGGGAATTTGTGTCGTTTTTCCTTGCGTTTTCTACGTCAAGATATTCTCGGGCGAGTTAAAAAGATCGACGGTGATTTTGAACTTAAGCCTTGTAGCTCTCGGGACGGTTTTAGGAGCTTTTGGGGCGGTTTCTTCTTTCAAATCTCTCCTTGAGAGCTTGCGAAGAGGCTATAGAGCCTAAGGTTTTTTATGCTTGCAATGTTAATATCGTGTATTATGTGTGTAATTGTAATTAATTGAGTTTGTGTTTCTCTTGCATTGTAATAATAAGAACTAGAGAAAATAAAAAATGTCTCGTTTTTTCTTGTTTCGTCTGTTCATTAACAAGTAATTTTCTATGTCCCGACGCATATATCTATGATATGTACAACTATCGTCTTGTTCAAACCAATGTAATCACGGCAATAGAGTATATTGTATTATTGATTGATCAAAGCATATCAATTAAATTTGCACTACCCATTAGCACGTAGCAACATGTCTCTTCATCAAAGGCAAGTAAAGACTAAAAAGACTCCCACTAACATTGACTACCAATACTTAAAAGATCAAATATAGGAAAATAAAACATAACAGATATGGCATGTCACATTACACCATTGATTATTTCGGAAGGACATTAAAATGATATCACATGCATTAAATAGTCCGAATATAGAACATTTATATCCTTAATCTCAAACAATGCTCAGCTCACTTTAGATGGATACATTCATCACCATAGCCGTCGTAGCCTCAACTTCTCCACTGCGTTGATTCGTTCCTGATATTATCATTACAATTACTATCTATTTTAAAAATTATGGGATTATTGTAAAAACTCAAGATTACTACTCACCACAGAATGAGTTACTACTAGTGGGGTCAATATTATTAGGGTTAGAAAAGCTCTTCTTTATAGGACAAGACGATGGAATGGGAAGAACCGGCAAGTTTTGGCAGTTGCAGATTTCGATCATATAATTGTCGGGATCGTGGAAGAAGATCTGATCGACGACTATTCCTCCTTCTCTTACAATCGCCTTCATATATTTGATCTTCATTTCTTCCAAGTGTTTGATGAGTTGGTCCATGTCCGAGCATTGGAATGAGATGTGATTGTCCTTCGGGTTTATCTTTTCTTTCTTTTGTGGGACATTGTCGTCAGCAAATGCTTGTAGTAAATGGATGCCAATTCCATGGTTAAACAGCCTGGAAAAAAATAGAATAAAATAAAATGAAAAACAAGAACTGCGACGCCAACTCATTGACATAAATGAGCCAAACCCCACCATATGTCTAAAATATCTATGTCCCTTGTAAGATTTGATCAGTGATTTTGCATAATTTTTATCACTCTTCTAAGACAACAATGGTATGGAATAAAAAAGCTTACCAAGCTCCTTCGAAGTCGAACGAAGAGGGCCTTTTGATGAGAACGAAGCCAAGAACTCGCTCGTAAAATTCGACAGATTTTGCCACGGATTTGCAGACAAAGGAAACATGGTTCATGGAAAGAAATGGAGGCTCTGATGATCGGACATTATTACCATTTGATGATGCTATAATACTATTCACCTCTTGTACTACTTCTTCAACATTGATCTCCTTCCCCATTTTACTAAATACTTCTTTTTGGATGTTAAAGATGATATCTTTGATTGAGGAAGAATAGTGGGCTTTGGCCTAAGGAATGTAATTGCAACTTGCTATATATAATATGATTCTTGATTGAATAATGGAGGTGATGATGAAGTGAGAAGGGTGTCTGTATTTATAGAGAAAATTAATATAATTCTGACAAGGCATATTTGAATTTGACGTTTTGTGTAATCATATTAGGTGGTTAATATAAGTACTGGACAGTTCATATTTGGTTCTCTTTCTTGTCCAGTACATGGTTGTTAGATTATTAAGGAATAGAGAAAATTCACACTATTCAATTAAATAATGCCCAAGAAGTTATAGTTGATTCAATAATTAAATGATCATCAAATTGCCAATTAAAATATCATAATATATTAGGTTCTTGCTTGAAACAGCACGTTGCAATGATATATGTCATCAAAAATTAAAAAATCTGGCAATTCAAAAATACCGGCAATGTCATAACTTATAAGCCACATGCGTTGCATCACGAAAATAATTGAAGAAATTCGATGCTTTCTGAGTACCTACTCATTGTAATAGAATTCTATTCTTTTAGTTTAATGATATTTCCAGTTTATCCTATGATTAAGTTAAGACGCTAATATGGTGATCAAGAAGATAGCTGTAGTCAATTCTCTTCGTTTTTAATTATCGGTATAAATGTCAACAATAATGCATATAACAATTATTCCAGACGTGTAAACCCTTACGCGTACGTTAGTTAAAGGATATAAAATAACAACCTGCGCATAGATTCATATATTAAGCACAAAATATTTCGAAGTAGTTGGCACTTAGAATTACAATGAAATAATATAATACATTTCGAAGAATTGGGGGCCTAACAACTATGAGTAAAACAAGGGAGGAGTAGCGTGGGGGCGGATAAAATAAAATTTTATAGAACGATTTTCGTTGTGGCTACATATTAATAAGTGAAGCAGTTGGAGATCATCGGAAAGGTTCATTTAAAAATAAATGGGAAACAGCATGTTCGGACAGATTTGGTTAGTTAGACTTAGAATCCCACTTGGCATATATTTTCATTTAATTGTCTTGTCCTGTTGAAAATAAATATTCAGGAAAAAATCAAATAAAATATATGTTGGAATTTGATTGCAAACTAAAACAAAAATAATAGACACGATATCTGAAATTACTTGGTCAGTGATATTTTTCAGATAAGGTTAAACGTTCATGACATACTTTTGACAGATCCGATCCTATAATTTCACCGTCCCAATTATTATATATATGCAACTATTGGTAAGAGAGTAGAATATATGCCATCTTTCGATTAAATTAAACAATGTTCATTTTACCTGAAAATATGTCATGCTTCGTCATATTAAAAACCTAACCTTATTCTGACTTTTTGGACAAAGCAAAACAAGGGGAGAACCTGGTATTTGTTTGGTCTGTTGCATGCTTTATTTATTTGACTAATTTTTTAAATTGTATGGCGATTACCATATCATTAACCTTTTTACGTTGTTTGTTATTTAAGTATTTTACTGATGTGACTTCATTCTTCAAGCTAAATAACAGATATGGTCTAGTTCTATATTGATTCAGGCAAGCAAACATATATTATCTATTCTATTATATAAAGGGTGTGAGGTGGATATATACCGCCAATTTGGTCTGTCATATTTATTTGCAATTTAATCTCTTTATTTTTTTATTTAATTACTTTAATATTTTCCATGTTACTTTAAGATTTTTTATTTATTATACATGCATCCCTAAACATCAGTTTTTGTTTTATATAGTTAGTTTCATCTATTTGATATAAAAAAAATAAATCTAAAAACTAAGAATAACGTAAAATATAATTAAATTCGAAGCACACACATAGAGTGTGAGAAGAAAGTACTAGTGTATTATAACGAGACTATATTCATAGTAGGAATTTAACATACATGATCATGGTTTGTCTCTTATCAAATTTCATTTTTGCATATCCTTCCTTTATTATTTCGGTAAATTCTAATTATGTAATCAAGCAATTCGACAAAAATATAAGCATTAATCTGTTCCAAATTGGATGACTTCATTCATCAAAATTAATTTTTCATAATTCTTCAATTTAATCGCGCATTGGTTATCTGACTCTGATCTATCCATCTAACACATATTTTTGAATCCTATGAAAATTATATAACAAATAAATATTCTGTCCTTTCTCGCCCTAAAATATATAACTATTCATATGATTTATGCATGCATGACAACTGGGAACAAACAAGAGGGCAGAAAAAGCGAAAATAAAGCTTCCAGCTAACTTCCTAGGCCAATTTGATGGCCCATTAACCTTATTAAACGTTGATCGGCCCTTATAAGGCCCAAATAAATTATCTCGGCCCGAATTTATCTGCTAACAAAAACTAACAGTTTTAAACCATCTTCAATGGAACTTGAAAACGAAAAAAAAAGTCATAAAATATCTCAAATCGAATAAAAACCAATCCCAAATTGAATTTTTCACTTTTTCTCTCCTCCAAATAAACGCATTTATATGTTTGAACCAGTGTTTTAAAAAGCGTCTTATTGCGCGGGTTGACGCGCGCTAAAGCGCAAATTTAGACAGAAACGCGATGATGCGTACAGAAAAAAGCGTACGGAATTTATATTGAGAGACAGTGACCATGTCGTTCAGTGGTAAGACTATTAGCTAAATATATTCATTTTGTTTTTTTAATTTTTTCAACTTTTTTACTTCCACCAAATCAGGAAAAAGCGATTATTTAATGTAATTTTTATGATAATAATAAATAAATTTTTCTAATTTATTCTTTATTTAACGACGATTAAAATGACATGCATATCTTATATTTTTCGATATCCATAAAAAGTCCATTAAAATATGATGTACATAAACTTTGTTAAATTAATCCATTAAATTATAAAAGCATTGAAAAGAGAAGCGTAGTTCGTAGCAAGAGAAACAATTCCATTTAGGGATTTTTTTCTCTCTTTTCTTTATTTATTATTTATTCATTCTTTATTGTAATTATCGTTATTATTCCAGAAACTTACTTATTGTTTAGTATATTTATATATTTTATTTGATCTTATGATAATTTTTGAAACTGAATGAGAATTAATATCATCATAGTTAGTTTAACAACCCTATTTATTTATAATTAATTCCTATATTATAATTTTTATATGATAAGTGGACTGCTCGAAATACTCACGCAATGCGCTACGCTATTTACGCTACGCGTTGTTGGAACCAAAACGCGATGTGATACGCTATACGCTTTTAAAACACTGGTTTGAACGCATAAAATGAGTTTTATATTCAATAATTACATTTCAAGTCTGTTTTAATAATAAAAGCATCCTTATTGTTTTAATAGTGTTATAAAAATATTATTGTGATTAATATTTATATTATAATAATATTATAGAGATAAATATTTTGATAGAGGAAGTATGAATACTTTGTGTGCTTTACAATCCAACTCAAGGTGCCTATTTATAGGCAAATTTCTCAAATTACAACCACAAAATAAAATATTACATTCTCATAAAATAATCACACCTAATTTATAATCTCATCTATTATATCCTTATTTAACCACTCCATATACATCCATCCAATTTCATAATAAATAGAAAGTTTTACAAAAAATTTACCAGCAATATTGTTTATTTATTAGATGTAATATATAATATTAAATGTATTTTTTTAAAGTTATAAATTTGCAAGCACTATTGAACATGGTAAAAATTAGTGTTGTGAATATTTCATAACTATACTATTTATTAATGCTCAGGCATGTTAAAAACTGTCAATTTTAGTCCAATTTAGTGTATCAGTTACACCAAAAAATTTTGAACCAATTTTGAACTGACAATTTTACGTGAAACCACCTTTAAACAGTTACAGACCACGTTCTTGACTGATCAGAAAACCATCGCATGAAACTAAAACTGCTCCAAGTTTGATTTATTTAAGATGGAGAATAAAGAATAAAATAACTTTTGCACACACACTGGACGTGCTTAATATACTAGTATTAATTTGAGTTTGAGAATGAGTTTAACGATTGGAAAAGAATTACTGCATTTTGAGTCTGAAAATGCGTTTGAGAATGCTTTTTCGGTTAAAAATAATCTTACCAGAGCTGCAGATTTCCAGTAAAAAAACAACCCTACACACAAAATAATACTACACAAGCCATCAATCAAATTAAAGATGATTGCAAGTCTCGAAATGATAACTATGCACATGAAATAACTATCACACTATTTTTCTCCTCTCATCTATTACGAGAAAATAGTCCACAGAAACCCAAACTAAAGAAGGGAAAAAAAGAAAACTGCAAAAGCACAACACTTGCCATGAGCGGAGGCTCAGTTGTTGGTCACATGAAACCACCAAAGTTATGACGCAATTAGGATTGGAAGGCCATGAACAAGCTTTGCCTTCTAGCATGTTCTGGGATAAGGCGATTGATGGTATCGCTCGGTACCCCAGAAAGCTCTGTCGACGAATAAAAGTTGAATCATACGATACACAGAACCTTAACGATGTTCAAAATATATATAAATATGTGTATATATATAGTGTATACCTTCAGGTTTGAAGTTGAAGAGGGGAGGAAGGGGGCGGCCATTTGGAAGGCGAGTGTTGGGATCTCTCAGTTCATCGAAGAAAGGGTGAACGCAAGCTTCCAGCTTTTATTTGACGCAAGGGGAGGGAAACAAATCATTAAATGGTTGCGAATTTACGGAGTTGTAAATTTAGGAAAAATTGGATGGTGAAAGGTTTTGTTTTTTATGTATAGAACTTACAGCTGTGCATCTGAGATTTGGAGAGTACTGGAAAAAACGACAGACAAGGTCGACAGCTTCGGGAGGCAGGCGTTTTTGGAAGACCTGAAAAAGTGGTGAGAAAAAAAGTGTCGACGTCTATATATAAGTTAGGCTTTACAAGTATTTTGGACGAGGTAGAGAACAGCAATTTGGCATGGAGCACGCAATTTCTTATCCAGAATGGAAAAATCACAGTAATAAGAGCGAAACAGATGGAAAAACTTTTTTCCCAGATGCGCTAATAATAACTTGTGTGAATGTATGCCAAACGAGTGAATATGATGAATATATAGCTTGTTAGAACTTAAAACCTTATC
This sequence comes from Craterostigma plantagineum, assembly GCA_027422505.1. NCBI lineage: Eukaryota > Viridiplantae > Streptophyta > Magnoliopsida > Lamiales > Linderniaceae > Craterostigma > Craterostigma plantagineum. The sequence continues at coordinate 8,077,807 of JAPQWV010000009.1, read as the reverse complement.
CAGATGAAGTAAGATACCTTGTGCCAAGGATGGGGCTTAATCTGTGGAAATTTAAACTCTGTATAGTTTGGATTCATGCATTTGATTTCCTCCCTCGTAGGCGTTCCTAAAACCTGCATCACAATCAAACAAATTGAGCTTCAGTCATGAAAATTGGCGAACTTTTCTCCAAGTCCAAAAATTCTTAGCTACAAAAATAAAGGGCTGCCAATTTTCTTCTACATATTAAGTTGCAAGTTTCTGGGTATGTCAGTAACATAAAATCAGAACGACTCTAAGATTCTGTAATTCAATTATACCGTGATTTGTCAAAGAATGTCATTATATTTGAACATCTCGAGATCATGTATGTATAGTAGTTTGCCTCTGACTTCAACTAAAGCTGTTACCATCTCAGAATGGGACAAACTGATGCATAATTATTAATCTTAAATGAGGTAAAAAAGGGCACCACCTTTATAATTTCAACAAGCTGATCAACTCCACTCTCACCTGGAAACAAGGGCTGCATAACAAAGTATAGGAGAAATTATTTTGACATAAAACAAGAAAGCACGGTGCATTAGAGAGACTAACAAGAGGTTCTGACCATAGAGAGTAACCTGTCCAAGAAGTAATTCAGCCATTACGCAACCAGTTGACCATATATCAATAGCAGTGGTATACTCTGTGGCCCCAAATATTAGTTCGGGAGCACGATAATATCTTGAGCATATATAGGACACGTTGGGTTCTCCTTTTACCTGATGTATGCAACAAACGCATGAAAAACATAATCACCACTCAGTAAGCCGCAAAAAGACTCACCAAAACTTTCGCACTTCCGAAGTCACAAAGTTTCAGCTGGTGGGTGTGTGGATTTACCTGGAAACATATTCACAATACGTAAAGATCCATATTATAGTAAAATGAAAATAGAAGGATAACAATGTATTTAATCTCTTATACAGTCACTGCATGTTTGAAGAAAGATGTATGTACTTACTAGTAAGTTTTGAGGCTTGATGTCACGGTGACAAATTCCAAAGCAATTATGCATGTAAGCAAGTGCACGACAGATCTGCACATGGACAAACATTAGACTAGTTGAAACACTGAAGCTCAACAACACTAATTAGTATGCAAATTGGCAATCTTTGGTGTTTCTAATTTCATGCCAATTAAATCAGAATGGACATATTTTTAATGCATCAATACAAACATGTTAGTAACGGATAATCATTTACATGAAGTAATTATTGGCTGACATGCTCAGTAAGAAATCTATCCTGCCAATGTTTAGAGTACATCTGTCTTTCATTCAAATTGATCTGAAACGCTCATTACTCTCATTAAGAAGTTAAGAAATTAGGATTAAATACGGACATACACGTCAGTGTCCGTTGTGTTAACCACATTGAGACATGAAGATTCAAATTATGAGCAATAAACTGAACAAGTGCAACACCCATTTAATAGTAAGGTTACTGATATTAACTAGTGAAATATTAACATGATAATAAAAGTTTATGCTTCAGCAGAAACCTACCATACTAGATAGAGCTCAAAATATGAAATCACGGAGTGTGCTCTAACGTAGCATTCAATTGATGATAATAAACTACCAATCTTAAAGATTTTTACAAACATAGCATCAAGAGGAAATTGTCCCGAGGCATAAAACGTTATGGAAAAGCAAAAAATAAAATCTTCTGGTATCAAGTCTCGCGTGACAACCTGCAAGCGTACTTTTGAAATTTGCCAAAGGTGATAAAAAACTCACTACACATACATACCTGGTAGGTGTAAAGTTTCACATATAACAATGACATTCTCTGATTCATTCTGATGTATTGCCGTGCAACGCGGTGAAGAGTCTCGGGGACATATTCCAGAACAAGATTCAAGTAAATCTCATCCTTTTCAGTTGTTGAGTAAAATGAATGCTTTAGGGCCACAATATTGGGATGATCCAACATTTGCATAATCTGCAACTCCCTATTTTTGTAGCGTTTGTCCTGGAGAACCTTTTTTATAGCAACGATCTCTCCAGTTTCCCTACATTTGGCCTGCCATGGGATACAATGATCGTTATACAAGCAAAAGCAGTCTTATCGGTCATAAACAAGAGAAGTGACTCGTATGCTTTTTCTTGCTTACTTGAGAAACTACTCCAAACGAACCAGTTCCAACAACATGCTCTGCTATATAGGTGGCTCCCTAGTTACAAATAATGAAGTGGATGAATAAATAAACATATTTTTTAAAATAATAGAGCAACTATATTCAAAAGAATACCATCAGCTACCTGCCTCGTCTGACCATGTCGACCACCAACATTGTTTCTAATGCTCTGCCCTATTCCAGAACCTACACCGTCGACTACGTCTGGTTCACTATCCTGCATCACAAAATAACTTCTTGGTTGCAAATTTGATATAAATGAATCAGAAATAACATATCAATACAAGCGCATGCGACATCACTTTGTTGAAGAGGTCAGAAAAGGGCATAATAGGATGTATGACCATTGAAAATGCTTCATACTTACCCTATCATTATCTTGGTCCACGCGGTCCCTCAATCTCATTTCAAACATCTCCCTTCCAAGAAATTCAACAGAACTTGATGATACCTTGGAGCCATTAACGGGTCTCAGACTCGAACTACCAGCATCTCCATGTCCTATCCCACCAGATGCCATGAGCATAGCCAAATCAAGATCGATATGCTTACAGCAAGATCCAATTTCTGGGAGCGTGGCAGTAAATAGTAACAATGTAACTTCCTAAAGCATGGAAAACTTGTTACTTTTTCAGACCAAAAACATATTTAAATTAAATCTATACGCGGATGTTAAAGAACTTGGTCATTTTTTCATGTTGTCATTTATACAAATTATAAACCCAGTGATGACAAAGCAAATTGCAGCTCGGTTGATCAAACTAAAGCAAGTTTTAAAAATAGTAAGCATCAAGCACAAAACAAACACGGACTTCAAATCAACCATCGTCTAGATATCAATTAATCCACAACATATATTGAACTGCAATTAACTGATTAATTCAAAGAGAAAAAATCACACTGGTTTTTCAAGTTTCACATAGATTACACTCGACTTAACCTCAACACAGCTACCCTAATTCATAATAAACTAAAATCAACTCGATATAGTTCATTTCAACCTAAATATTCCACCAATATCAGACCGCGAGCATCAGTCAAACTAGCAACAGCAAAACACTCCTGGGTCAAAAAAAATTATTAAACAGTAAACGAAGAGAATCGGAAATGGAAAAACTTCGCGAGATCAAAAAGCAACTTACAGCGTGAAGTTGTTGATCTTGATTACAAGCACGCCTTTTTCTTTTCCCTCTTTTCTTTATTCTCCGCCTCTTAGCATTCACCTTTTTCTTTGCTGAAGCGATAGAGCGTGGAAAATTCAATTAATTAATTAATTAATTAATGATGGAGAAATAAAATAATTGAGATTACGAAAATTGTAATATATTGATTCTGTTCTGTTCTGACCACTAGAGACAGTGTCAGGGTGTTCACTTCAAGTGCGTAACGACAAAATTTCTACGTTTCACTCTTTTTGTTTATTTATTATGTACACAAATATACAATATTAACTTGACATAGGGATGTAAATGGGGGGTATTTTTAATTAAATAATTAAAAAAAACTAATCATTAACAAAATAAACATAAAGTTGAAAATATTAATAAAATAGAGAATTTCGTCGTCCGTGACGAATTAGTAACTCGTCTTCCTGGAAGACGAGTTACGGTCTAACTGGCCCACTGACCAGACGTGGCTGGTCAGTTGTTGACTGGAGTACAGTAGTTAATGAAGTATCTCGTCTACTGGGATGACGAGTTACTAATTCGTCATCTGGGTCGACGAGTTAAGTGAATTATTCCCGACCAACCTGCATGCGCATGCAGGAATAATTGAAGTAATTCGTCATCCCGGATGACGAGTTAGGGTAGTGGGAAATAATTCAAGTAATTCGTCCCCTGGGATGAGGAGTCCATGCAAATTGATGCGGCTGCATGCGATCAATGCACTCGCTGATCGTGCGTATGTTTGAATTCGTCGACGTAGTAAAATCGAAGAATGTGTTCCACCTGTCAAATATTCACACAACAATTATAAATGTAAGAATGTAAAAAATTTGGCAACTTAGAAGCACGACAAGACCTCGCAGCATGTGGAGGGCTCGGTAAGAGTATCCCGTCGACGACTTGGGGCTCCATCGTGATACGAAGATCACCCCGTACTGGCTGAAATGGCAAAATCCTCACATATGCCCATGCCTAAAACAAATCACTTGTTCTAAGTAATTGTTTAAAATAATTAAAATATAATAGCATATTCTATATAATAACCTGTAACAGCTGTAGGGGGCCACCTATATTTAGCTTTTCGGCTCGCATGCCGAACAAAGCTCTCTGTATAGGAATGTCAGCACCGCACTGTCCCAACTAAATGTGTTCACCTCCTCAATATCCTCCAACAGCTGAAGGTAAGCGAATGATACGGTGTTGGCGCTGCAATCGGGGAACATCACGGCACCGAAGAACAGCAGCGTCACGGGGGGCTGCGGCGGAGGACGTCCACGTGCTAGGTGAGGGGGTGGGTGGGTCGCGGCGCGCAGGCAGGCGGGGGTCGCGCTCAAATGTGCGGCGGCGTGCAGGCAGGGATGGAGGACGTCCAGTCTTCGTCGTCGGTCGTCTTCGTCTTCGTCGTCTTCGGCTCTTCATCTCTTCGTCGTCTCCAGTCTGCGCCGTCGTAGGGTTTTTCAAAAAAAAAAACAAATCCAATTCGTCATCCCAGAAGACGAATTACTCTAATTCGTCTTCTCAGATGGCGAGTTAGTCCACGTCACGGCTCTCGCCAGCGCGGACAAATAACACGTCTGGTCAGTGGGCCAGCTAGACCGTAACTCGTCTTCCAGGAAGACGAGTTACTAATTCGTCATCTGGGATGACGAAATTCTCTATTTTATTAATACTTTCAACTTCATGTTTATTTTGTTAATGATTATTTTTTTTAATTATTTAATTTAAAATACCTAAATGGGGCGGGTTCGCGTAAATAATAATCGAGTATGAGGCGGGTAATGGATTTGAATTCTTTTACACCGCCGGATTAGGGGCGGGTCCCGAGTCTGATCAAACCCACCCCGAGACCCGAACCCGCCCCGAAAATATATATATTATAATTCATTTCATAATTAAGTTATATAGTGTTATTGTTAATATTATGAATAAAAATTTGTTGGCCTAGTGGTAGAGGTTTGGTAATACAAAGGTAAGGTCGGGTTCGAGTCTCAAGCAATGCATTTCTCTATTTTATCTTTTAAAAATAAAAAAGAAAAAAAAAGAAAAAATCAATATATCCGGGTAGGGTCAGACCTGAGGCGGGGCAGGGCGGGTCCAGACCCGAGGCGGCGCGGGCAAGGGTCCCGGTTCCGCTAATAAATAATCGGTTCGGATCCCGGGTCCGTTCAAACCCGATCCATATCCGGCCCGTTGCCATCCATAACTGGATGCAATCCATGTATGTATTTTCTATATAATTCAGAAAATCCAATTTTTTTCTTTTGCTCAATATTATTGTCATGGCCTCGCCTAAACTACTTGGGGCAGGCCCATGATCTCAAGGGAATAGCCACCGTTTTTACAAAATTTTTGTTCTGAATTGTTTGTGAAGGAATTAGTAACTACTCATCATTTCTATAACATTATTATTATTTATGTTAGAAAACAAAATGTTTTGCTCTTGGATTGTACACGTGATATTTATTTGAGGGTCTTTTTCATTTCTGCCCCCATTTTATGTTTCAGTTACAGTTTAGACCCATGTCAGAAAAAGCATTAGTTTTAAAGATCCATTTTCTTTAGAAACACTTCATGGCTCCCTCATACCACTTCATTACTCTGCAGTAACAGTTCATTGGTCTGCAATAGCAGTTCATGGAGCTGTGGTACCACTTTATGGGTATGTGGTAGCAGGTGTCCACAATGGGTAGTATACCATTGTGTCATAGAGCTGATGTGTCAGTTTACATGACACATCAACCATTGTGGTGGTGTTATATCCATGAACTGTATCATGGGTATGACATCGGTTCATGCAACTTTTTTGTTTTTTATTTTCTATTTTATGATTTATGTTGTGGGACCAACTGCAATTAATATTGAAAAATAAATGTTAAAATACAGACAAACAGTAATAATGTCGTTCGACTCATAATTCTTTTTTAGCTTTTTATTAAATATATTCTGAAATTTACCGTTTCTTGTTATTTTAACAGAATTTTTAATAAATTAAATTAGATTATTTGTTTTCGTTGACTATTTTTTTATTTAATATTAATTAAGCATATGAGCTGGTAAGAAATATAAATTTAATTAAATATTTATAATAGTTTTACTAATATATATAGAAATTAGATAATATAAAAGTATTATAGAATGAAATATAGAGTTGTGGGTCCGTGTTATGGTAGTGTCATAATCGTGAAAAAAAATGAATATAGAAGGGTTATAGAATAAAATATTTAAAAGTATAATGTAATGCTGAGGTGGCAGTGTTATGATGTGCTATGAATTTGGACACCCATATCGGTCTGTGGTACAACTCCATGGGTCTGTGGTACCACATGATGAGTCCTTATCTCTAAATGAAAATTAAATTGTGTCCTTATCTCTTAATGTAACTTACATAGATCCTTATCTTTAAAAGAAAATATGTTTTGGCCGGAGCCTAATTTGACCGTTTATTTTATATATACGACATCCCTTTCCCTTCGTCCTATACCACATATTCAAAGGCTTGCCCGAGCATAGAGCAACTTGTCGCCTACAATAATTTTACGTTGGGTTTAATTGTTTTTATCCTTTTCTGTCACGTTATTTCCATAATTTCTCCACAAACACGGCAAAGTCAAACTTAAAAAATCCGATCCTTAGCCGAAAAATGTAGATAAGAGTTGGAAGAACCTATGGCCAGAAATTGAAATAATAATGTTTAAGCGTCTGAGTTTATTCATCATTCATATTCATTATAAAAAGTGATGAAGTCTCTATCTCTATGTAAAATAGAATTTCGTCGCGTTGCAATATTGTTATGTCGGTCGGCGGTTGTAATTGTTTTTCGTTTTTCTTTCTGTCACGTTTCCATTGATTTCTCCGATAAACATTGCAAAGTCAAACTCAAAACTCTGACGACCATCCGTTCCTTACATAGCCGAGAAAATAGGTCTAACATCTTCGGCACCACGGTGTATAAATTTGAAGTGAAATATTATTTCTGGGTTTGAGAGTACTCAAATTGCTTCAATTTTGATATTTATAGAACTAAAATTGCTACCAATAACTTAACTTATATGTCATTAAATTGTAACAATTTTGATAGTTTCAGGACTAAAATTGCTACCTTAAATAGGCCAATATGCATGCGAAAGGGGTTGAGATCCTCTATTCCACTTTCTGTATTCCACTCCGTATTCCAACGAACGCAGTGACGGACCCAGGATTCCTTAACTGGGGGGTCAATAGTTAAAGTAACAGTTCAGGGGGGTCAAAGTGTAAAAAGAAAGTCTTCTAAAAAAAGAAATATAAGTAAAAACAGCGTCTATGGCAAGGTTCGAACCCAAGCCACTGCACTACATGAACTTAACCTACCTCAAGTTTCGACTAGACTACATGTCATTTCTGTTCAATAATACATAAAACTAGTATATTCCTAATTCGGCCGGGGGGTCAATGGCCCCCCCTAGCCCCTACATAGATCCGTCCCTGAACGAACGAAAATCGTTACAACTCCCCCGACAAGTGTTAAAACACACATAAACATCATTACACCTATGAATTTCATTACAACAAGTGTTTAAACAAAAAAAAACCTCATTATTACGTATTTTTCTATTTTAATATATAATTATATATTAAAATAGAAAAATACGTAATAATGAGGTTTTTTTTTGTTTAAACACTTGTTGTAATGAAATTCATAGGTATAATGATGTTTATGTGTGTTTTAACACTTGTCGGGGGAGGTGTAACGATTTTCGTTCGTTGGAATACGGAGTGGAATACGGAAAGTGGAAAGAGGATCTCAAACCCGCGAAATACCCATCATCCATCATATCTCTTCATATAGAAAGAAATATACAACTGAATATAATCAATCAGAGGGGAGGGAAAAAAAACAATGGTCGCTGCAGACTCCATTCCACTCCTTGCACTGTTCATCATCGTCTCCATTATTATTACATCATTCGTATTCCTAACATCAACTACGAACAAGAAAAAAAAGCTCCCACCTTCTCCAAAGAAGCTCCCAATCATCGGCAACCTTCACCAAATAGGAAAATTCCCCCACAAAACCCTAAGGCTCCGTTTGGTTAGCGGATTTTCACGTGGAAAAGAAAAGGAAAAGTGGAATGGTACGACACGTGAAGCGTAATGTACAATGATTCTATGCATATAACCACACTTTTCTTTTCTTTTCGGCATCGAATTCCGCGGACCAAACGCACCCTAAAAGACTTGGCCAGAAAACACGGCGACCTCATGTTCTTGAAGCTCGGCTCCGTCCCGACGCTGATCGTCTCCTCCTCCGCGGCCGCCGGAGAGATCTTCCGCCGCCACGACGTGGCGTTCTCCGGCCGGCCCAGTCTATGGATAAACAAGATATTCTACCACAGCAAGTCCGTCTCTTCGGCGGCGTACGGCGATTACTGGCGACAGATGAGGAAGATTATTGTCTTGGAGCTCATGACTTCGAAGAGGATTCAGTCCTTCGCTAGGGCTCGAGCCCAAGGCGTGGCTGAGATGATCGACGCCGTCGTTAGCAGTGCTTCGAGCCATGAGCCCATAGATCTCAGTGCTTTGGCCTTCTCCTTGGCCAACAACCTCGTCTGCCACGTGGCGCTTGGATTGAAGAGTGGGGCCGTCGACGGAGAAAGAAGCAGGAAATTTCAACAACTGCTTCACCTTTTACAGCACTTGGCTGGTGAAGTTAGCGTGGGTGACTACTTTCCTTGGCTGGCTTGGGTTAACAAGATCAATGGTAGAGATCGTGCTTTGGACAAGAGTTTCAAGGACATGGACGAGTTCTTCGATGATGTAATTCAAGAACACGTGGATCGCCATAGCAGGTCGGACGACGAAGACGAAGAGGAAGACATCGTCGATGTTTTTCTGAGGCTTCAAAAGGATTCAAATCACAGTCTCACAGTTGAGCAAATGAAGGGTGTTCTTGCGGTATATTGTCATACAAAACGTAAAGGCTTCACCTTTATACTTCTCTATTGCAGCAACTCATGTATGTAAAACTTTTTTCAGGACATATTCATCGCCGGGACAGACACATCGGCAGCGACGATAGAATGGACAATGTCAGAACTCATGAGAAACCCTAAAATCAAGCAAAAAGCCCAGCAAGAACTCAGGCGGCGGCGGCAATGCAAAACCCCCAAAGAAGAAGGCAGCTCTTTGATGATCCAAGAAAAAGATTTGTCCGAACTCAAATACCTCAGACAAGTGATCAAAGAATCGTTCAGGCTACACCCGCCGGCGCCGTTGCTAGTCCCAAGAGAAACGACGGAGGACTGCACACTAAAGCTAAGCGAGGGAGAGGAGTACGAAATCCCAGGGAAGACGAGGGTTCTCTTCAACGCCTACGCCATACAAAGCGACGAGCGATGCTACGAAAACCCTGAGAATTTCAGCCCAGAGAGGTTCGCCGGCGGCGGCGAGGTTGACTACAGAGGACAGAGCTATGAGCTGCTGCCGTTTGGCTCGGGGCGGAGGAGCTGCCCAGGGATTAACTTTGCCGTGCCGTTGGTCGAGCTGGCGTTGGCGAATCTTCTGTACTGCTTCGATTGGGATTCTCCGGCGGGCGTCGCCGGCGAGAGTCTTGACATGGAGGAGGCGTTGGGGGTTACTGTGCATAGGAAAACGCCGCTTGTTTTGGTGGCTTCGACTTTCGAGGGTAACGTAAATAATGATGGCTAAGCTATCATTGCTATTAGTATTGGCTTCTGTACTATCATTTCGTAATGTAATAATAGTGAACCAATCTCCCAATTATTCCATCAATAAGATAAAAAGAAAAGGCTTCAACATTAGTCATAACAGCAAAGGTACAAGCTCTCATCTTGCAATATAGGCTTTATGTTCCTAGTTATATTATATGCTATTGTTTGCTAGTAACGTTTGATAGTCGCATTGTTTTTTCCCCTCAAATTCGCGTCACTTTTAAACCCTACTTCATCAAATTCAAGTAAGATTTATTTGACTTGTGCATGGAGAAGAATGTAGAAGAGATTAGAACCTATGAGTTGTATATTGTTTTACGATCGATTGCAATAGTAAGTTATATAACTAAAAGGTTAGGGTTGCAAATGAAATGAATTTTTTGTTCGATTTGTGATTCGATTCGAAATTCTAAGATTCGAATTCGAATATATACGAATACGAACAAAAATACTTTTTTTTATTCGAATGATATCCGAATAGGAATAAAATATCGCAATATTCGATTAGAATATTTATGGAATAATTCGATTAGAAATATTCAATATAAAAATATTAATATATTTTTAAATATTATATATGATAATTCAATAAACCATTTAAATATAATATATTATATTTCAATATATGTTTAAATATAATTTATTATATATAATATTGTTTATATTTTTATTAAATAGAAAATAAAAGCTGACTTCGAATAGAAAAATTCGATGTTCGATTCGAATATTCCGAAAAGTATTCGAATTCGAATAAGAATCGATTCTATGATTCGATTAAATATTCGAATATTCGTATTCGTATTCGATAGTCATCCGAATACGAATAGAATATTGCGTTATTTGACTTTATTCCATTCGTTTGAATCCATACTTAAAGTGAGGGCCGAGAAGCAAGCAGGCCCAAAAGCCCGAGAAGATATGGATCTGTGTGCACTATAATTTTTCGGATATATAAAGTTGCCTTATGGTTAGAATATTATTTATAGGAGAATAATTAAATCTCACGACGCATATCCGCATGGTTGTGAACTGGAAAATTTGCGTGAATTACGTTAGTTCAAAATTTAGAAGCGTTTGTTAAGGTTAGATGTCAAGAAAGTTAAGAATATGGAACTTTGTCTTGGAAATGAATTAAAAAAAACCTAATTCGTGTTCATCCCCCAACAACTTTGCTTTTAAAAGAAACACTTTTTGCCCTTGCTGTCAAAACGAGATTAATATAATCTTGAATGAATATAACTACTATCGAATAAGTTAATATAGATATGTATATAATATTCTATTATCGTAATACAATCAACATGTCTACAAGAGCAGTTATCAGTAGTCGGAAAGCAATGAAGAAAAAATAAAATACTGATATCAGAAGAGACACGCACCATAATTATAAGAAGCTGAATTTTATTGCAGAGAGGCAAACCAAAAGAGTAGTTCAATAAAACGTGCACTTCTGGTTTATGCAACAAGAATTTGTTTAAAATTAACTCAGTCTTAAATAGTCCATATAAAGAAATTTTAAATAAGTCACCTAATCTATCAATTGCTAAACATAACATCAAGAAATAAAACCAGAAACTCCCTCCACAACAACCGTAAGAATTTACTCGAACAGGCATTTTGATTAATAGAGTTGTTAAAGATTTAACAACATTTTAGTTACTCGTAATAGTATTCAATGAAACCCTATTTTTACGATGATGGTAAACTGTAAATTCAAGCTAATATATAAAGAGGGACTAGGTGATGTTACACACACTCATTCATCCAAAGATGAGAGCAATAACAATAAACCCTTCCAATATGGCTTCGCTCTTGCGAGTTTTACTAGTTGTTTGCTCCCTATCTATTACCAATGCATATGAGAAGGATGAGTCATCGTCTTCATACGAGAAATATCATTCTTATAAGTCTCCAAAATCAACTGAAAAGCACCCATCGTACGAGAAATATCCTACAAAATCAAATGAAAAGTACCCACCGTATGAGAAATATCCTTCTTACCAGTCTCCAAAATCAGATGAAAAGTACCCACCGTACGAGAAATATCCTTCCTACAAGTCACCAAAATCAGAAGAAAAGTATCCATCTTACAAGAAATATCCTTCCTACAAGTCTCCAAAATCAGATGAGAAGTACCCATCTTACGAGAAATATCATTCCTACAAGTCTTCAAAATCAGATGAGAAGTATCCATCGTACGAGAAATATCCTTCATACAAGTCTCCAAAATCAGAGGAGAAGTACACACCGTACGAAAAATATCCTTCCTACAAGTCTCCAAAATTATATGAGAAGTACGAGAAATATCCTTCTTATCAATCTCCAAAATCAGATGACAAGTACCCACCGTATGAAAAATATCCTTCCTACAAGTCTTCAATATCTGATGAAAAGTACCCACCATACGGGAAATATCCTTTCTACAAGTCTCCAAAATCAGATGAGAAGTACCCAAGTTACGAAAAATGTCCTTATCAATCTCCAAAGTCATATGAGAAGTACCCATCTTACGAAAAATATCCTTCTCCAAAATCAGATGAGAAGTACCCATCTTACGAGAAATATCCTTCTTACGAGTCTCCAAAATCAGATGACAAGTATCCATCGTACGAGAAATATCCTTCTTACAAGTCTCCAAAGCGAGATGAGAAGTACCCATCGTACGAGAAATATCCTTTTTACAAGTCTCCAACGCCAGATGAGAAGTACCCACCGTACGAGAAATATCCTTCATACAAGTCTCCGAAATCAGACGGCAAGTACCCATCGTACGAAAAATATCCTTCGTACAATTCTCCGAAATCAGATGAGAAGTACCCACCTTACGAGAAATATCCTTCTTACAAGTCATCCCCGCAATATGAGAAGTATCCTACCTACAAGTCACCATCATATGAGCAGTATCCTTCATATAAGTCACCTTCATACGAGAAATACCCTACGTACAAATCGCTTGATGCTATAACTGCCAAGAATTAAGCCATACCATGTCGTCAAGTAAGTCTCTTCTATACGGTTTATGATTTGCATTACTAAATCATATCCATGGAATCATATTAATTGTTATTCTCAATCTTACATTGTTCGTCGTAGTTAGATTATGATTGAGTGGATCCTTGGTTTATTTTCTATCAAGGCTGACGTAACGCTGTTTTATATACGCAGGAATAACAATAAGGGAATAAAAGGAATAATCAAATAATTATAACATGCATGCAGTGCTTTGGGAGCAAGTGAATTTTGACGTGGATTTTGTCTTCTCATGTTCATTCGATCTCTTACATTGTTTCGGACATGTTGAGCCCATGTCTTAATTCTATCATCATATCAGTAATCTCTTGGCGAACTTTGGAACTTATAGTACCGTTATTATACTGTTTTTGTCATATCATTTATCCACTCTAGTAAGTAAAATAATAATTAACCTCAGATACAACATATGTAAAGCGCACTAAATGAAGAAGCTGTTTCGAAAGCCATTGAAAACACGTAAGCCTTATTACACAATTATCGCGTCGCCACTCATAGTAGGTTATTATTAAATCTCTTGAGCATTAAAGAATATGAATCCGCATCACTTGATATGTATATTATTGAAACCGAATCTAAGCGCATATGGGATTTTTTATTTAAAAAATTACATAAAAAATTTTCGGGCTCGAATTTCGAGGATCGCCTCAGGTCCCGACTTCGTCAGCTACGGGCCTGCACATGAGTCCTTATCTCTAAATGAAAGTTAAATTGTGTCCTTATCTCTAAATGTAACTTACATAGATCCTTATCTTTAAAAGAAAATATGTTTTGGCCGGAGCCTAAATTAACCGTTTATTTTATATATAGGACATCCCTTTCCCTTCGTCCTATACCACATATTCAAAGGCTTGCCCGAACATAGAGCAACTTGTCGCCTGCAATAGTTTTACGTTGGCTTTAATTGTTTTTATCCTTTTCTGTCACGTTATTTCCATAATTTCTCCACTAACACGGCAAAGTCAAACTTAAAAAATCCGATCCTTAGCCGAAAAATGTAGATAAGAGTTGGAAGAACCTATGGCCAGAAATTGAAATAATAATGTTTAAGCGTCTGAGTTTATTCATCATTCATATTCATTATAAAAAGTGATGAAGTCTCTATCTCTGTAAAATAGAATTTCGTCGCGTTGCAATATTGTTATGTCGGTCGGCGGTTGTAATTGTTTTTCGTTTTTCTTTCTGTCACGTTTCCATTGATTTCTCCGATAAACATTGCAAAGTCAAACTCAAAACTCGACGACCATCCGTTCCTACATAGCCGAGAAAATAGGTCTAACATCTTCGGCACCACGTGTATAAATTTAAAGTAAAATATTATTTCTGGGTTTGAGAGTACTCAAATTGCTTCAATTTTGATATTTATAGAACTAAAATTGCTACCAATAACTTAACTTATGTGTCATTAATTTGTAACAATTTTGATAGAACTAAAATTGCTACCAATAACTTAACTTATGTGTCATTACAATAAGTGTTTAAACAAAAAAAAACCTCACTATTAAGTTATTTTCTAATATGGAATAGAAAAAGGGTATTATATATTAAAATAGAAAAATACGTAATAGTGAGATTTTATTTTTTGTTTAAACACTTGTTGTAATGAAATTCATAAGTATAATGATGTTTATGTGTGTTTTAACACTTGTCAGGGGAGGTGTAACGATTTTCGTTCGTTGGAATACGGAGTGGAATACAGAAAGTGGAATAGAGGATCTCAAACCCGCGAAATACCCATCATCCATCATATCTCTTCATATAGAAAGAAATATACAACTGAATATAATCAATCAGAGGGGAGGGAAAAAAAACAATGGTCGCTGCAGACTCCATTCCACTCCTTGCACTGTTCATCATCGTCTCCATTATTATTACATCATTCGTATTCCTAACATCAACTACGAACAAGAAAAAAAAGCTCCCACCTTCTCCAAAGAAGCTCCCAATCATCGGCAACCTTCACCAAATAGGAAAATTCCCCCACAAAACCCTAAAAGACTTGGCCAGAAAACACGGCGACCTCATGTTCTTGAAGCTCGGCTCCGTCCCGACGCTGATCGTCTCCTCCTCCGCGGCCGCCGGAGAGATCTTCCGCCGCCACGACGTGGCGTTCTCCGGCCGGCCCAGTCTATGGATAAACAAGATATTCTACCACAGCAAGTCCGTCTCTTCGGCGGCGTACGGCGATTACTGGCGACAGATGAGGAAGATTATTGTCTTGGAGCTCATGACTTCGAAGAGGATTCAGTCCTTCGCTAGGGCTCGAGCCCAAGGCGTGGCTGAGATGATCGACGCCGTCGTTAGCAGTGCTTCGAGCCATGAGCCCATAGATCTCAGTGCTTTGGCCTTCTCCTTGGCCAACAACCTCGTCTGCCACGTGGCGCTTGGATTGAAGAGTGGGGCCGTCGACGGAGAAAGAAGCAGGAAATTTCAACAACTGCTTCACCTTTTACAGCACTTGGCTGGTGAAGTTAGCGTGGGTGACTACTTTCCTTGGCTGGCTTGGGTTAACAAGATCAATGGTAGAGATCGTGCTTTGGACAAGAGTTTCAAGGACATGGACGAGTTCTTCGATGATGTAATTCAAGAACACGTGGATCGCCATAGCAGGTCGGACGACGAAGACGAAGAGGAAGACATCGTCGATGTTTTTCTGAGGCTTCAAAAGGATTCAAATCACAGTCTCACAGTTGAGCAAATGAAGGGTGTTCTTGCGGTATATTGTCATACAAAACGTAAAGGCTTCACCTTTATACTTCTCTATTGCAGCAACTCATGTATGTAAAACTTTTTTCAGGACATATTCATCGCCGGGACAGACACATCGGCAGCGACGATAGAATGGACAATGTCAGAACTCATGAGAAACCCTAAAATCAAGCAAAAAGCCCAGCAAGAACTCAGGCGGCGGCGGCAATGCAAAACCCCCAAAGAAGAAGGCAGCTCTTTGATGATCCAAGAAAAAGATTTGTCCGAACTCAAATACCTCAGACAAGTGATCAAAGAATCGTTCAGGCTACACCCGCCGGCGCCGTTGCTAGTCCCAAGAGAAACGACGGAGGACTGCACACTAAAGCTAAGCGAGGGAGAGGAGTACGAAATCCCAGGGAAGACGAGGGTTCTCTTCAACGCCTACGCCATACAAAGCGACGAGCGATGCTACGAAAACCCTGAGAATTTCAGCCCAGAGAGGTTCGCCGGCGGCGGCGAGGTTGACTACAGAGGACAGAGCTATGAGCTGCTGCCGTTTGGCTCGGGGCGGAGGAGCTGCCCAGGGATTAACTTTGCCGTGCCGTTGGTCGAGCTGGCGTTGGCGAATCTTCTGTACTGCTTCGATTGGGATTCTCCGGCGGGCGTCGCCGGCGAGAGTCTTGACATGGAGGAGGCGTTGGGGGTTACTGTGCATAGGAAAACGCCGCTTGTTTTGGTGGCTTCGACTTTCGAGGGTAACGTAAATAATGATGGCTAAGCTATCATTGCTATTAGTATTGGCTTCTGTACTATCATTTCGTAATGTAATAATAGTGAACCAATCTCCCAATTATTCCATCAATAAGATAAAAAGAAAAGGCTTCAACATTAGTCATAACAGCAAAGGTACAAGCTCTCATCTTGCAATATAGGCTTTATGTTCCTAGTTATATTATATGCTATTGTTTGCTAGTAACGTTTGATAGTCGCATTGTTTTTTCCCCTCAAATTCGCGTCACTTTTAAACCCTACTTCATCAAATTCAAGTAAGATTTATTTGACTTGTGCATGGAGAAGAATGTAGAAGAGATTAGAACCTATGAGTTGTATATTGTTTTACGATCGATTGCAATAGTAAGTTATATAACTAAAAGGTTAGGGTTGCAAATGAAATGAATTTTTTGTTCGATTTGTGATTCGATTCGAAATTCTAAGATTCGAATTCGAATATATACGAATACGAACAAAAATACTTTTTTTTATTCGAATGATATCCGAATAGGAATAAAATATCGCAATATTCGATTAGAATATTTATGGAATAATTCGATTAGAAATATTCAATATAAAAATATTAATATATTTTTAAATATTATATATGATAATTCAATAAACCATTTAAATATAATATATTATATTTCAATATATGTTTAAATATAATTTATTATATATAATATTGTTTATATTTTTATTAAATAGAAAATAAAAGCTGACTTCGAATAGAAAAATTCGATGTTCGATTCGAATATTCCGAAAAGTATTCGAATTCGAATAAGAATCGATTCTATGATTCGATTAAATATTCGAATATTCGTATTCGTATTCGATAGTCATCCGAATACGAATAGAATATTGCGTTATTTGACTTTATTCCATTCGTTTGAATCCATACTTAAAGTGAGGGCCGAGAAGCAAGCAGGCCCAAAAGCCCGAGAAGATATGGATCTGTGTGCACTATAATTTTTCGGATATATAAAGTTGCCTTATGGTTAGAATATTATTTATAGGAGAATAATTAAATCTCACGACGCATATCCGCATGGTTGTGAACTGGAAAATTTGCGTGAATTACGTTAGTTCAAAATTTAGAAGCGTTTGTTAAGGTTAGATGTCAAGAAAGTTAAGAATATGGAACTTTGTCTTGGAAATGAATTAAAAAAAACCTAATTCGTGTTCATCCCCCAACAACTTTGCTTTTAAAAGAAACACTTTTTGCCCTTGCTGTCAAAACGAGATTAATATAATCTTGAATGAATATAACTACTATCGAATAAGTTAATATAGATATGTATATAATATTCTATTATCGTAATACAATCAACATGTCTACAAGAGCAGTTATCAGTAGTCGGAAAGCAATGAAGAAAAAATAAAATACTGATATCAGAAGAGACACGCACCATAATTATAAGAAGCTGAATTTTATTGCAGAGAGGCAAACCAAAAGAGTAGTTCAATAAAACGTGCACTTCTGGTTTATGCAACAAGAATTTGTTTAAAATTAACTCAGTCTTAAATAGTCCATATAAAGAAATTTTAAATAAGTCACCTAATCTATCAATTGCTAAACATAACATCAAGAAATAAAACCAGAAACTCCCTCCACAACAACCGTAAGAATTTACTCGAACAGGCATTTTGATTAATAGAGTTGTTAAAGATTTAACAACATTTTAGTTACTCGTAATAGTATTCAATGAAACCCTATTTTTACGATGATGGTAAACTGTAAATTCAAGCTAATATATAAAGAGGGACTAGGTGATGTTACACACACTCATTCATCCAAAGATGAGAGCAATAACAATAAACCCTTCCAATATGGCTTCGCTCTTGCGAGTTTTACTAGTTGTTTGCTCCCTATCTATTACCAATGCATATGAGAAGGATGAGTCATCGTCTTCATACGAGAAATATCATTCTTATAAGTCTCCAAAATCAACTGAAAAGCACCCATCGTACGAGAAATATCCTACAAAATCAAATGAAAAGTACCCACCGTATGAGAAATATCCTTCTTACCAGTCTCCAAAATCAGATGAAAAGTACCCACCGTACGAGAAATATCCTTCCTACAAGTCACCAAAATCAGAAGAAAAGTATCCATCTTACAAGAAATATCCTTCCTACAAGTCTCCAAAATCAGATGAGAAGTACCCATCTTACGAGAAATATCATTCCTACAAGTCTTCAAAATCAGATGAGAAGTATCCATCGTACGAGAAATATCCTTCATACAAGTCTCCAAAATCAGAGGAGAAGTACACACCGTACGAAAAATATCCTTCCTACAAGTCTCCAAAATTATATGAGAAGTACGAGAAATATCCTTCTTATCAATCTCCAAAATCAGATGACAAGTACCCACCGTATGAAAAATATCCTTCCTACAAGTCTTCAATATCTGATGAAAAGTACCCACCATACGGGAAATATCCTTTCTACAAGTCTCCAAAATCAGATGAGAAGTACCCAAGTTACGAAAAATGTCCTTATCAATCTCCAAAGTCATATGAGAAGTACCCATCTTACGAAAAATATCCTTCTCCAAAATCAGATGAGAAGTACCCATCTTACGAGAAATATCCTTCTTACGAGTCTCCAAAATCAGATGACAAGTATCCATCGTACGAGAAATATCCTTCTTACAAGTCTCCAAAGCGAGATGAGAAGTACCCATCGTACGAGAAATATCCTTTTTACAAGTCTCCAACGCCAGATGAGAAGTACCCACCGTACGAGAAATATCCTTCATACAAGTCTCCGAAATCAGACGGCAAGTACCCATCGTACGAAAAATATCCTTCGTACAATTCTCCGAAATCAGATGAGAAGTACCCACCTTACGAGAAATATCCTTCTTACAAGTCATCCCCGCAATATGAGAAGTATCCTACCTACAAGTCACCATCATATGAGCAGTATCCTTCATATAAGTCACCTTCATACGAGAAATACCCTACGTACAAATCGCTTGATGCTATAACTGCCAAGAATTAAGCCATACCATGTCGTCAAGTAAGTCTCTTCTATACGGTTTATGATTTGCATTACTAAATCATATCCATGGAATCATATTAATTGTTATTCTCAATCTTACATTGTTCGTCGTAGTTAGATTATGATTGAGTGGATCCTTGGTTTATTTTCTATCAAGGCTGACGTAACGCTGTTTTATATACGCAGGAATAACAATAAGGGAATAAAAGGAATAATCAAATAATTATAACATGCATGCAGTGCTTTGGGAGCAAGTGAATTTTGACGTGGATTTTGTCTTCTCATGTTCATTCGATCTCTTACATTGTTTCGGACATGTTGAGCCCATGTCTTAATTCTATCATCATATCAGTAATCTCTTGGCGAACTTTGGAACTTATAGTACCGTTATTATACTGTTTTTGTCATATCATTTATCCACTCTAGTAAGTAAAATAATAATTAACCTCAGATACAACATATGTAAAGCGCACTAAATGAAGAAGCTGTTTCGAAAGCCATTGAAAACACGTAAGCCTTATTACACAATTATCGCGTCGCCACTCATAGTAGGTTATTATTAAATCTCTTGAGCATTAAAGAATATGAATCCGCATCACTTGATATGTATATTATTGAAACCGAATCTAAGCGCATATGGGATTTTTTATTTAAAAAATTACATAAAAAATTTTCGGGCTCGAATTTCGAGGATCGCCTCAGGTCCCGACTTCGTCAGCTACGGGCCTGCACATGAGTCCTTATCTCTAAATGAAAGTTAAATTGTGTCCTTATCTCTAAATGTAACTTACATAGATCCTTATCTTTAAAAGAAAATATGTTTTGGCCGGAGCCTAAATTAACCGTTTATTTTATATATAGGACATCCCTTTCCCTTCGTCCTATACCACATATTCAAAGGCTTGCCCGAACATAGAGCAACTTGTCGCCTGCAATAGTTTTACGTTGGCTTTAATTGTTTTTATCCTTTTCTGTCACGTTATTTCCATAATTTCTCCACTAACACGGCAAAGTCAAACTTAAAAAATCCGATCCTTAGCCGAAAAATGTAGATAAGAGTTGGAAGAACCTATGGCCAGAAATTGAAATAATAATGTTTAAGCGTCTGAGTTTATTCATCATTCATATTCATTATAAAAAGTGATGAAGTCTCTATCTCTGTAAAATAGAATTTCGTCGCGTTGCAATATTGTTATGTCGGTCGGCGGTTGTAATTGTTTTTCGTTTTTCTTTCTGTCACGTTTCCATTGATTTCTCCGATAAACATTGCAAAGTCAAACTCAAAACTCGACGACCATCCGTTCCTACATAGCCGAGAAAATAGGTCTAACATCTTCGGCACCACGTGTATAAATTTAAAGTAAAATATTATTTCTGGGTTTGAGAGTACTCAAATTGCTTCAATTTTGATATTTATAGAACTAAAATTGCTACCAATAACTTAACTTATGTGTCATTAATTTGTAACAATTTTGATAGAACTAAAATTGCTACCAATAACTTAACTTATGTGTCATTACAATAAGTGTTTAAACAAAAAAAAACCTCACTATTAAGTTATTTTCTAATATGGAATAGAAAAAGGGTATTATATATTAAAATAGAAAAATACGTAATAGTGAGATTTTATTTTTTGTTTAAACACTTGTTGTAATGAAATTCATAAGTATAATGATGTTTATGTGTGTTTTAACACTTGTCAGGGGAGGTGTAACGATTTTCGTTCGTTGGAATACGGAGTGGAATACAGAAAGTGGAATAGAGGATCTCAAACCCGCGAAATACCCATCATCCATCATATCTCTTCATATAGAAAGAAATATACAACTGAATATAATCAATCAGAGGGGAGGGAAAAAAAACAATGGTCGCTGCAGACTCCATTCCACTCCTTGCACTGTTCATCATCGTCTCCATTATTATTACATCATTCGTATTCCTAACATCAACTACGAACAAGAAAAAAAAGCTCCCACCTTCTCCAAAGAAGCTCCCAATCATCGGCAACCTTCACCAAATAGGAAAATTCCCCCACAAAACCCTAAAAGACTTGGCCAGAAAACACGGCGACCTCATGTTCTTGAAGCTCGGCTCCGTCCCGACGCTGATCGTCTCCTCCTCCGCGGCCGCCGGAGAGATCTTCCGCCGCCACGACGTGGCGTTCTCCGGCCGGCCCAGTCTATGGATAAACAAGATATTCTACCACAGCAAGTCCGTCTCTTCGGCGGCGTACGGCGATTACTGGCGACAGATGAGGAAGATTATTGTCTTGGAGCTCATGACTTCGAAGAGGATTCAGTCCTTCGCTAGGGCTCGAGCCCAAGGCGTGGCTGAGATGATCGACGCCGTCGTTAGCAGTGCTTCGAGCCATGAGCCCATAGATCTCAGTGCTTTGGCCTTCTCCTTGGCCAACAACCTCGTCTGCCACGTGGCGCTTGGATTGAAGAGTGGGGCCGTCGACGGAGAAAGAAGCAGGAAATTTCAACAACTGCTTCACCTTTTACAGCACTTGGCTGGTGAAGTTAGCGTGGGTGACTACTTTCCTTGGCTGGCTTGGGTTAACAAGATCAATGGTAGAGATCGTGCTTTGGACAAGAGTTTCAAGGACATGGACGAGTTCTTCGATGATGTAATTCAAGAACACGTGGATCGCCATAGCAGGTCGGACGACGAAGACGAAGAGGAAGACATCGTCGATGTTTTTCTGAGGCTTCAAAAGGATTCAAATCACAGTCTCACAGTTGAGCAAATGAAGGGTGTTCTTGCGGTATATTGTCATACAAAACGTAAAGGCTTCACCTTTATACTTCTCTATTGCAGCAACTCATGTATGTAAAACTTTTTTCAGGACATATTCATCGCCGGGACAGACACATCGGCAGCGACGATAGAATGGACAATGTCAGAACTCATGAGAAACCCTAAAATCAAGCAAAAAGCCCAGCAAGAACTCAGGCGGCGGCGGCAATGCAAAACCCCCAAAGAAGAAGGCAGCTCTTTGATGATCCAAGAAAAAGATTTGTCCGAACTCAAATACCTCAGACAAGTGATCAAAGAATCGTTCAGGCTACACCCGCCGGCGCCGTTGCTAGTCCCAAGAGAAACGACGGAGGACTGCACACTAAAGCTAAGCGAGGGAGAGGAGTACGAAATCCCAGGGAAGACGAGGGTTCTCTTCAACGCCTACGCCATACAAAGCGACGAGCGATGCTACGAAAACCCTGAGAATTTCAGCCCAGAGAGGTTCGCCGGCGGCGGCGAGGTTGACTACAGAGGACAGAGCTATGAGCTGCTGCCGTTTGGCTCGGGGCGGAGGAGCTGCCCAGGGATTAACTTTGCCGTGCCGTTGGTCGAGCTGGCGTTGGCGAATCTTCTGTACTGCTTCGATTGGGATTCTCCGGCGGGCGTCGCCGGCGAGAGTCTTGACATGGAGGAGGCGTTGGGGGTTACTGTGCATAGGAAAACGCCGCTTGTTTTGGTGGCTTCGACTTTCGAGGGTAACGTAAATAATGATGGCTAAGCTATCATTGCTATTAGTATTGGCTTCTGTACTATCATTTCGTAATGTAATAATAGTGAACCAATCTCCCAATTATTCCATCAATAAGATAAAAAGAAAAGGCTTCAACATTAGTCATAACAGCAAAGGTACAAGCTCTCATCTTGCAATATAGGCTTTATGTTCCTAGTTATATTATATGCTATTGTTTGCTAGTAACGTTTGATAGTCGCATTGTTTTTTCCCCTCAAATTCGCGTCACTTTTAAACCCTACTTCATCAAATTCAAGTAAGATTTATTTGACTTGTGCATGGAGAAGAATGTAGAAGAGATTAGAACCTATGAGTTGTATATTGTTTTACGATCGATTGCAATAGTAAGTTATATAACTAAAAGGTTAGGGTTGCAAATGAAATGAATTTTTTGTTCGATTTGTGATTCGATTCGAAATTCTAAGATTCGAATTCGAATATATACGAATACGAACAAAAATACTTTTTTTTATTCGAATGATATCCGAATAGGAATAAAATATCGCAATATTCGATTAGAATATTTATGGAATAATTCGATTAGAAATATTCAATATAAAAATATTAATATATTTTTAAATATTATATATGATAATTCAATAAACCATTTAAATATAATATATTATATTTCAATATATGTTTAAATATAATTTATTATATATAATATTGTTTATATTTTTATTAAATAGAAAATAAAAGCTGACTTCGAATAGAAAAATTCGATGTTCGATTCGAATATTCCGAAAAGTATTCGAATTCGAATAAGAATCGATTCTATGATTCGATTAAATATTCGAATATTCGTATTCGTATTCGATAGTCATCCGAATACGAATAGAATATTGCGTTATTTGACTTTATTCCATTCGTTTGAATCCATACTTAAAGTGAGGGCCGAGAAGCAAGCAGGCCCAAAAGCCCGAGAAGATATGGATCTGTGTGCACTATAATTTTTCGGATATATAAAGTTGCCTTATGGTTAGAATATTATTTATAGGAGAATAATTAAATCTCACGACGCATATCCGCATGGTTGTGAACTGGAAAATTTGCGTGAATTACGTTAGTTCAAAATTTAGAAGCGTTTGTTAAGGTTAGATGTCAAGAAAGTTAAGAATATGGAACTTTGTCTTGGAAATGAATTAAAAAAAACCTAATTCGTGTTCATCCCCCAACAACTTTGCTTTTAAAAGAAACACTTTTTGCCCTTGCTGTCAAAACGAGATTAATATAATCTTGAATGAATATAACTACTATCGAATAAGTTAATATAGATATGTATATAATATTCTATTATCGTAATACAATCAACATGTCTACAAGAGCAGTTATCAGTAGTCGGAAAGCAATGAAGAAAAAATAAAATACTGATATCAGAAGAGACACGCACCATAATTATAAGAAGCTGAATTTTATTGCAGAGAGGCAAACCAAAAGAGTAGTTCAATAAAACGTGCACTTCTGGTTTATGCAACAAGAATTTGTTTAAAATTAACTCAGTCTTAAATAGTCCATATAAAGAAATTTTAAATAAGTCACCTAATCTATCAATTGCTAAACATAACATCAAGAAATAAAACCAGAAACTCCCTCCACAACAACCGTAAGAATTTACTCGAACAGGCATTTTGATTAATAGAGTTGTTAAAGATTTAACAACATTTTAGTTACTCGTAATAGTATTCAATGAAACCCTATTTTTACGATGATGGTAAACTGTAAATTCAAGCTAATATATAAAGAGGGACTAGGTGATGTTACACACACTCATTCATCCAAAGATGAGAGCAATAACAATAAACCCTTCCAATATGGCTTCGCTCTTGCGAGTTTTACTAGTTGTTTGCTCCCTATCTATTACCAATGCATATGAGAAGGATGAGTCATCGTCTTCATACGAGAAATATCATTCTTATAAGTCTCCAAAATCAACTGAAAAGCACCCATCGTACGAGAAATATCCTACAAAATCAAATGAAAAGTACCCACCGTATGAGAAATATCCTTCTTACCAGTCTCCAAAATCAGATGAAAAGTACCCACCGTACGAGAAATATCCTTCCTACAAGTCACCAAAATCAGAAGAAAAGTATCCATCTTACAAGAAATATCCTTCCTACAAGTCTCCAAAATCAGATGAGAAGTACCCATCTTACGAGAAATATCATTCCTACAAGTCTTCAAAATCAGATGAGAAGTATCCATCGTACGAGAAATATCCTTCATACAAGTCTCCAAAATCAGAGGAGAAGTACACACCGTACGAAAAATATCCTTCCTACAAGTCTCCAAAATTATATGAGAAGTACGAGAAATATCCTTCTTATCAATCTCCAAAATCAGATGACAAGTACCCACCGTATGAAAAATATCCTTCCTACAAGTCTTCAATATCTGATGAAAAGTACCCACCATACGGGAAATATCCTTTCTACAAGTCTCCAAAATCAGATGAGAAGTACCCAAGTTACGAAAAATGTCCTTATCAATCTCCAAAGTCATATGAGAAGTACCCATCTTACGAAAAATATCCTTCTCCAAAATCAGATGAGAAGTACCCATCTTACGAGAAATATCCTTCTTACGAGTCTCCAAAATCAGATGACAAGTATCCATCGTACGAGAAATATCCTTCTTACAAGTCTCCAAAGCGAGATGAGAAGTACCCATCGTACGAGAAATATCCTTTTTACAAGTCTCCAACGCCAGATGAGAAGTACCCACCGTACGAGAAATATCCTTCATACAAGTCTCCGAAATCAGACGGCAAGTACCCATCGTACGAAAAATATCCTTCGTACAATTCTCCGAAATCAGATGAGAAGTACCCACCTTACGAGAAATATCCTTCTTACAAGTCATCCCCGCAATATGAGAAGTATCCTACCTACAAGTCACCATCATATGAGCAGTATCCTTCATATAAGTCACCTTCATACGAGAAATACCCTACGTACAAATCGCTTGATGCTATAACTGCCAAGAATTAAGCCATACCATGTCGTCAAGTAAGTCTCTTCTATACGGTTTATGATTTGCATTACTAAATCATATCCATGGAATCATATTAATTGTTATTCTCAATCTTACATTGTTCGTCGTAGTTAGATTATGATTGAGTGGATCCTTGGTTTATTTTCTATCAAGGCTGACGTAACGCTGTTTTATATACGCAGGAATAACAATAAGGGAATAAAAGGAATAATCAAATAATTATAACATGCATGCAGTGCTTTGGGAGCAAGTGAATTTTGACGTGGATTTTGTCTTCTCATGTTCATTCGATCTCTTACATTGTTTCGGACATGTTGAGCCCATGTCTTAATTCTATCATCATATCAGTAATCTCTTGGCGAACTTTGGAACTTATAGTACCGTTATTATACTGTTTTTGTCATATCATTTATCCACTCTAGTAAGTAAAATAATAATTAACCTCAGATACAACATATGTAAAGCGCACTAAATGAAGAAGCTGTTTCGAAAGCCATTGAAAACACGTAAGCCTTATTACACAATTATCGCGTCGCCACTCATAGTAGGTTATTATTAAATCTCTTGAGCATTAAAGAATATGAATCCGCATCACTTGATATGTATATTATTGAAACCGAATCTAAGCGCATATGGGATTTTTTATTTAAAAAATTACATAAAAAATTTTCGGGCTCGAATTTCGAGGATCGCCTCAGGTCCCGACTTCGTCAGCTACGGGCCTGCACATGAGTCCTTATCTCTAAATGAAAGTTAAATTGTGTCCTTATCTCTAAATGTAACTTACATAGATCCTTATCTTTAAAAGAAAATATGTTTTGGCCGGAGCCTAAATTAACCGTTTATTTTATATATAGGACATCCCTTTCCCTTCGTCCTATACCACATATTCAAAGGCTTGCCCGAACATAGAGCAACTTGTCGCCTGCAATAGTTTTACGTTGGCTTTAATTGTTTTTATCCTTTTCTGTCACGTTATTTCCATAATTTCTCCACTAACACGGCAAAGTCAAACTTAAAAAATCCGATCCTTAGCCGAAAAATGTAGATAAGAGTTGGAAGAACCTATGGCCAGAAATTGAAATAATAATGTTTAAGCGTCTGAGTTTATTCATCATTCATATTCATTATAAAAAGTGATGAAGTCTCTATCTCTGTAAAATAGAATTTCGTCGCGTTGCAATATTGTTATGTCGGTCGGCGGTTGTAATTGTTTTTCGTTTTTCTTTCTGTCACGTTTCCATTGATTTCTCCGATAAACATTGCAAAGTCAAACTCAAAACTCGACGACCATCCGTTCCTACATAGCCGAGAAAATAGGTCTAACATCTTCGGCACCACGTGTATAAATTTAAAGTAAAATATTATTTCTGGGTTTGAGAGTACTCAAATTGCTTCAATTTTGATATTTATAGAACTAAAATTGCTACCAATAACTTAACTTATGTGTCATTAATTTGTAACAATTTTGATAGAACTAAAATTGCTACCAATAACTTAACTTATGTGTCATTACAATAAGTGTTTAAACAAAAAAAAACCTCACTATTAAGTTATTTTCTAATATGGAATAGAAAAAGGGTATTATATATTAAAATAGAAAAATACGTAATAGTGAGATTTTATTTTTTGTTTAAACACTTGTTGTAATGAAATTCATAAGTATAATGATGTTTATGTGTGTTTTAACACTTGTCAGGGGAGGTGTAACGATTTTCGTTCGTTGGAATACGGAGTGGAATACAGAAAGTGGAATAGAGGATCTCAAACCCGCGAAATACCCATCATCCATCATATCTCTTCATATAGAAAGAAATATACAACTGAATATAATCAATCAGAGGGGAGGGAAAAAAAACAATGGTCGCTGCAGACTCCATTCCACTCCTTGCACTGTTCATCATCGTCTCCATTATTATTACATCATTCGTATTCCTAACATCAACTACGAACAAGAAAAAAAAGCTCCCACCTTCTCCAAAGAAGCTCCCAATCATCGGCAACCTTCACCAAATAGGAAAATTCCCCCACAAAACCCTAAAAGACTTGGCCAGAAAACACGGCGACCTCATGTTCTTGAAGCTCGGCTCCGTCCCGACGCTGATCGTCTCCTCCTCCGCGGCCGCCGGAGAGATCTTCCGCCGCCACGACGTGGCGTTCTCCGGCCGGCCCAGTCTATGGATAAACAAGATATTCTACCACAGCAAGTCCGTCTCTTCGGCGGCGTACGGCGATTACTGGCGACAGATGAGGAAGATTATTGTCTTGGAGCTCATGACTTCGAAGAGGATTCAGTCCTTCGCTAGGGCTCGAGCCCAAGGCGTGGCTGAGATGATCGACGCCGTCGTTAGCAGTGCTTCGAGCCATGAGCCCATAGATCTCAGTGCTTTGGCCTTCTCCTTGGCCAACAACCTCGTCTGCCACGTGGCGCTTGGATTGAAGAGTGGGGCCGTCGACGGAGAAAGAAGCAGGAAATTTCAACAACTGCTTCACCTTTTACAGCACTTGGCTGGTGAAGTTAGCGTGGGTGACTACTTTCCTTGGCTGGCTTGGGTTAACAAGATCAATGGTAGAGATCGTGCTTTGGACAAGAGTTTCAAGGACATGGACGAGTTCTTCGATGATGTAATTCAAGAACACGTGGATCGCCATAGCAGGTCGGACGACGAAGACGAAGAGGAAGACATCGTCGATGTTTTTCTGAGGCTTCAAAAGGATTCAAATCACAGTCTCACAGTTGAGCAAATGAAGGGTGTTCTTGCGGTATATTGTCATACAAAACGTAAAGGCTTCACCTTTATACTTCTCTATTGCAGCAACTCATGTATGTAAAACTTTTTTCAGGACATATTCATCGCCGGGACAGACACATCGGCAGCGACGATAGAATGGACAATGTCAGAACTCATGAGAAACCCTAAAATCAAGCAAAAAGCCCAGCAAGAACTCAGGCGGCGGCGGCAATGCAAAACCCCCAAAGAAGAAGGCAGCTCTTTGATGATCCAAGAAAAAGATTTGTCCGAACTCAAATACCTCAGACAAGTGATCAAAGAATCGTTCAGGCTACACCCGCCGGCGCCGTTGCTAGTCCCAAGAGAAACGACGGAGGACTGCACACTAAAGCTAAGCGAGGGAGAGGAGTACGAAATCCCAGGGAAGACGAGGGTTCTCTTCAACGCCTACGCCATACAAAGCGACGAGCGATGCTACGAAAACCCTGAGAATTTCAGCCCAGAGAGGTTCGCCGGCGGCGGCGAGGTTGACTACAGAGGACAGAGCTATGAGCTGCTGCCGTTTGGCTCGGGGCGGAGGAGCTGCCCAGGGATTAACTTTGCCGTGCCGTTGGTCGAGCTGGCGTTGGCGAATCTTCTGTACTGCTTCGATTGGGATTCTCCGGCGGGCGTCGCCGGCGAGAGTCTTGACATGGAGGAGGCGTTGGGGGTTACTGTGCATAGGAAAACGCCGCTTGTTTTGGTGGCTTCGACTTTCGAGGGTAACGTAAATAATGATGGCTAAGCTATCATTGCTATTAGTATTGGCTTCTGTACTATCATTTCGTAATGTAATAATAGTGAACCAATCTCCCAATTATTCCATCAATAAGATAAAAAGAAAAGGCTTCAACATTAGTCATAACAGCAAAGGTACAAGCTCTCATCTTGCAATATAGGCTTTATGTTCCTAGTTATATTATATGCTATTGTTTGCTAGTAACGTTTGATAGTCGCATTGTTTTTTCCCCTCAAATTCGCGTCACTTTTAAACCCTACTTCATCAAATTCAAGTAAGATTTATTTGACTTGTGCATGGAGAAGAATGTAGAAGAGATTAGAACCTATGAGTTGTATATTGTTTTACGATCGATTGCAATAGTAAGTTATATAACTAAAAGGTTAGGGTTGCAAATGAAATGAATTTTTTGTTCGATTTGTGATTCGATTCGAAATTCTAAGATTCGAATTCGAATATATACGAATACGAACAAAAATACTTTTTTTTATTCGAATGATATCCGAATAGGAATAAAATATCGCAATATTCGATTAGAATATTTATGGAATAATTCGATTAGAAATATTCAATATAAAAATATTAATATATTTTTAAATATTATATATGATAATTCAATAAACCATTTAAATATAATATATTATATTTCAATATATGTTTAAATATAATTTATTATATATAATATTGTTTATATTTTTATTAAATAGAAAATAAAAGCTGACTTCGAATAGAAAAATTCGATGTTCGATTCGAATATTCCGAAAAGTATTCGAATTCGAATAAGAATCGATTCTATGATTCGATTAAATATTCGAATATTCGTATTCGTATTCGATAGTCATCCGAATACGAATAGAATATTGCGTTATTTGACTTTATTCCATTCGTTTGAATCCATACTTAAAGTGAGGGCCGAGAAGCAAGCAGGCCCAAAAGCCCGAGAAGATATGGATCTGTGTGCACTATAATTTTTCGGATATATAAAGTTGCCTTATGGTTAGAATATTATTTATAGGAGAATAATTAAATCTCACGACGCATATCCGCATGGTTGTGAACTGGAAAATTTGCGTGAATTACGTTAGTTCAAAATTTAGAAGCGTTTGTTAAGGTTAGATGTCAAGAAAGTTAAGAATATGGAACTTTGTCTTGGAAATGAATTAAAAAAAACCTAATTCGTGTTCATCCCCCAACAACTTTGCTTTTAAAAGAAACACTTTTTGCCCTTGCTGTCAAAACGAGATTAATATAATCTTGAATGAATATAACTACTATCGAATAAGTTAATATAGATATGTATATAATATTCTATTATCGTAATACAATCAACATGTCTACAAGAGCAGTTATCAGTAGTCGGAAAGCAATGAAGAAAAAATAAAATACTGATATCAGAAGAGACACGCACCATAATTATAAGAAGCTGAATTTTATTGCAGAGAGGCAAACCAAAAGAGTAGTTCAATAAAACGTGCACTTCTGGTTTATGCAACAAGAATTTGTTTAAAATTAACTCAGTCTTAAATAGTCCATATAAAGAAATTTTAAATAAGTCACCTAATCTATCAATTGCTAAACATAACATCAAGAAATAAAACCAGAAACTCCCTCCACAACAACCGTAAGAATTTACTCGAACAGGCATTTTGATTAATAGAGTTGTTAAAGATTTAACAACATTTTAGTTACTCGTAATAGTATTCAATGAAACCCTATTTTTACGATGATGGTAAACTGTAAATTCAAGCTAATATATAAAGAGGGACTAGGTGATGTTACACACACTCATTCATCCAAAGATGAGAGCAATAACAATAAACCCTTCCAATATGGCTTCGCTCTTGCGAGTTTTACTAGTTGTTTGCTCCCTATCTATTACCAATGCATATGAGAAGGATGAGTCATCGTCTTCATACGAGAAATATCATTCTTATAAGTCTCCAAAATCAACTGAAAAGCACCCATCGTACGAGAAATATCCTACAAAATCAAATGAAAAG
The DNA here is from genome assembly GCA_027422505.1 of Craterostigma plantagineum. Lineage (NCBI taxonomy): Eukaryota > Viridiplantae > Streptophyta > Magnoliopsida > Lamiales > Linderniaceae > Craterostigma > Craterostigma plantagineum. The sequence continues at coordinate 8,046,234 of JAPQWV010000009.1, read as the reverse complement.
TACCCACCGTATGAGAAATATCCTTCTTACCAGTCTCCAAAATCAGATGAAAAGTACCCACCGTACGAGAAATATCCTTCCTACAAGTCACCAAAATCAGAAGAAAAGTATCCATCTTACAAGAAATATCCTTCCTACAAGTCTCCAAAATCAGATGAGAAGTACCCATCTTACGAGAAATATCATTCCTACAAGTCTTCAAAATCAGATGAGAAGTATCCATCGTACGAGAAATATCCTTCATACAAGTCTCCAAAATCAGAGGAGAAGTACACACCGTACGAAAAATATCCTTCCTACAAGTCTCCAAAATTATATGAGAAGTACGAGAAATATCCTTCTTATCAATCTCCAAAATCAGATGACAAGTACCCACCGTATGAAAAATATCCTTCCTACAAGTCTTCAATATCTGATGAAAAGTACCCACCATACGGGAAATATCCTTTCTACAAGTCTCCAAAATCAGATGAGAAGTACCCAAGTTACGAAAAATGTCCTTATCAATCTCCAAAGTCATATGAGAAGTACCCATCTTACGAAAAATATCCTTCTCCAAAATCAGATGAGAAGTACCCATCTTACGAGAAATATCCTTCTTACGAGTCTCCAAAATCAGATGACAAGTATCCATCGTACGAGAAATATCCTTCTTACAAGTCTCCAAAGCGAGATGAGAAGTACCCATCGTACGAGAAATATCCTTTTTACAAGTCTCCAACGCCAGATGAGAAGTACCCACCGTACGAGAAATATCCTTCATACAAGTCTCCGAAATCAGACGGCAAGTACCCATCGTACGAAAAATATCCTTCGTACAATTCTCCGAAATCAGATGAGAAGTACCCACCTTACGAGAAATATCCTTCTTACAAGTCATCCCCGCAATATGAGAAGTATCCTACCTACAAGTCACCATCATATGAGCAGTATCCTTCATATAAGTCACCTTCATACGAGAAATACCCTACGTACAAATCGCTTGATGCTATAACTGCCAAGAATTAAGCCATACCATGTCGTCAAGTAAGTCTCTTCTATACGGTTTATGATTTGCATTACTAAATCATATCCATGGAATCATATTAATTGTTATTCTCAATCTTACATTGTTCGTCGTAGTTAGATTATGATTGAGTGGATCCTTGGTTTATTTTCTATCAAGGCTGACGTAACGCTGTTTTATATACGCAGGAATAACAATAAGGGAATAAAAGGAATAATCAAATAATTATAACATGCATGCAGTGCTTTGGGAGCAAGTGAATTTTGACGTGGATTTTGTCTTCTCATGTTCATTCGATCTCTTACATTGTTTCGGACATGTTGAGCCCATGTCTTAATTCTATCATCATATCAGTAATCTCTTGGCGAACTTTGGAACTTATAGTACCGTTATTATACTGTTTTTGTCATATCATTTATCCACTCTAGTAAGTAAAATAATAATTAACCTCAGATACAACATATGTAAAGCGCACTAAATGAAGAAGCTGTTTCGAAAGCCATTGAAAACACGTAAGCCTTATTACACAATTATCGCGTCGCCACTCATAGTAGGTTATTATTAAATCTCTTGAGCATTAAAGAATATGAATCCGCATGTATATTATTGAAACCGAATCTAAGCGCATATGGGATTTTTTATTTAAAAAATTACATAAAAAAAATTTTCGGGCTCGAATTTCGAGGATCGCCTCAGGTCCCGACTTCGTCAGCTACGGGCCTGCACATGAGTCCTTATCTCTAAATGAAAGTTAAATTGTGTCCTTATCTCTAAATGTAACTTACATAGATCCTTATCTTTAAAAGAAAATATGTTTTGGCCGGAGCCTAAATTAACCGTTTATTTTATATATAGGACATCCCTTTCCCTTCGTCCTATACCACATATTCAAAGGCTTGCCCGAACATAGAGCAACTTGTCGCCTGCAATAGTTTTACGTTGGCTTTAATTGTTTTTATCCTTTTCTGTCACGTTATTTCCATAATTTCTCCACTAACACGGCAAAGTCAAACTTAAAAAATCCGATCCTTAGCCGAAAAATGTAGATAAGAGTTGGAAGAACCTATGGCCAGAAATTGAAATAATAATGTTTAAGCGTCTGAGTTTATTCATCATTCATATTCATTATAAAAAGTGATGAAGTCTCTATCTCTGTAAAATAGAATTTCGTCGCGTTGCAATATTGTTATGTCGGTCGGCGGTTGTAATTGTTTTTCGTTTTTCTTTCTGTCACGTTTCCATTGATTTCTCCGATAAACATTGCAAAGTCAAACTCAAAACTCGACGACCATCCGTTCCTACATAGCCGAGAAAATAGGTCTAACATCTTCGGCACCACGTGTATAAATTTAAAGTAAAATATTATTTCTGGGTTTGAGAGTACTCAAATTGCTTCAATTTTGATATTTATAGAACTAAAATTGCTACCAATAACTTAACTTATGTGTCATTAATTTGTAACAATTTTGATAGAACTAAAATTGCTACCAATAACTTAACTTATGTGTCATTACAATAAGTGTTTAAACAAAAAAAAACCTCACTATTAAGTTATTTTCTAATATGGAATAGAAAAAGGGTATTATATATTAAAATAGAAAAATACGTAATAGTGAGATTTTATTTTTTGTTTAAACACTTGTTGTAATGAAATTCATAAGTATAATGATGTTTATGTGTGTTTTAACACTTGTCAGGGGAGGTGTAACGATTTTCGTTCGTTGGAATACGGAGTGGAATACAGAAAGTGGAATAGAGGATCTCAAACCCGCGAAATACCCATCATCCATCATATCTCTTCATATAGAAAGAAATATACAACTGAATATAATCAATCAGAGGGGAGGGAAAAAAAACAATGGTCGCTGCAGACTCCATTCCACTCCTTGCACTGTTCATCATCGTCTCCATTATTATTACATCATTCGTATTCCTAACATCAACTACGAACAAGAAAAAAAAGCTCCCACCTTCTCCAAAGAAGCTCCCAATCATCGGCAACCTTCACCAAATAGGAAAATTCCCCCACAAAACCCTAAAAGACTTGGCCAGAAAACACGGCGACCTCATGTTCTTGAAGCTCGGCTCCGTCCCGACGCTGATCGTCTCCTCCTCCGCGGCCGCCGGAGAGATCTTCCGCCGCCACGACGTGGCGTTCTCCGGCCGGCCCAGTCTATGGATAAACAAGATATTCTACCACAGCAAGTCCGTCTCTTCGGCGGCGTACGGCGATTACTGGCGACAGATGAGGAAGATTATTGTCTTGGAGCTCATGACTTCGAAGAGGATTCAGTCCTTCGCTAGGGCTCGAGCCCAAGGCGTGGCTGAGATGATCGACGCCGTCGTTAGCAGTGCTTCGAGCCATGAGCCCATAGATCTCAGTGCTTTGGCCTTCTCCTTGGCCAACAACCTCGTCTGCCACGTGGCGCTTGGATTGAAGAGTGGGGCCGTCGACGGAGAAAGAAGCAGGAAATTTCAACAACTGCTTCACCTTTTACAGCACTTGGCTGGTGAAGTTAGCGTGGGTGACTACTTTCCTTGGCTGGCTTGGGTTAACAAGATCAATGGTAGAGATCGTGCTTTGGACAAGAGTTTCAAGGACATGGACGAGTTCTTCGATGATGTAATTCAAGAACACGTGGATCGCCATAGCAGGTCGGACGACGAAGACGAAGAGGAAGACATCGTCGATGTTTTTCTGAGGCTTCAAAAGGATTCAAATCACAGTCTCACAGTTGAGCAAATGAAGGGTGTTCTTGCGGTATATTGTCATACAAAACGTAAAGGCTTCACCTTTATACTTCTCTATTGCAGCAACTCATGTATGTAAAACTTTTTTCAGGACATATTCATCGCCGGGACAGACACATCGGCAGCGACGATAGAATGGACAATGTCAGAACTCATGAGAAACCCTAAAATCAAGCAAAAAGCCCAGCAAGAACTCAGGCGGCGGCGGCAATGCAAAACCCCCAAAGAAGAAGGCAGCTCTTTGATGATCCAAGAAAAAGATTTGTCCGAACTCAAATACCTCAGACAAGTGATCAAAGAATCGTTCAGGCTACACCCGCCGGCGCCGTTGCTAGTCCCAAGAGAAACGACGGAGGACTGCACACTAAAGCTAAGCGAGGGAGAGGAGTACGAAATCCCAGGGAAGACGAGGGTTCTCTTCAACGCCTACGCCATACAAAGCGACGAGCGATGCTACGAAAACCCTGAGAATTTCAGCCCAGAGAGGTTCGCCGGCGGCGGCGAGGTTGACTACAGAGGACAGAGCTATGAGCTGCTGCCGTTTGGCTCGGGGCGGAGGAGCTGCCCAGGGATTAACTTTGCCGTGCCGTTGGTCGAGCTGGCGTTGGCGAATCTTCTGTACTGCTTCGATTGGGATTCTCCGGCGGGCGTCGCCGGCGAGAGTCTTGACATGGAGGAGGCGTTGGGGGTTACTGTGCATAGGAAAACGCCGCTTGTTTTGGTGGCTTCGACTTTCGAGGGTAACGTAAATAATGATGGCTAAGCTATCATTGCTATTAGTATTGGCTTCTGTACTATCATTTCGTAATGTAATAATAGTGAACCAATCTCCCAATTATTCCATCAATAAGATAAAAAGAAAAGGCTTCAACATTAGTCATAACAGCAAAGGTACAAGCTCTCATCTTGCAATATAGGCTTTATGTTCCTAGTTATATTATATGCTATTGTTTGCTAGTAACGTTTGATAGTCGCATTGTTTTTTCCCCTCAAATTCGCGTCACTTTTAAACCCTACTTCATCAAATTCAAGTAAGATTTATTTGACTTGTGCATGGAGAAGAATGTAGAAGAGATTAGAACCTATGAGTTGTATATTGTTTTACGATCGATTGCAATAGTAAGTTATATAACTAAAAGGTTAGGGTTGCAAATGAAATGAATTTTTTGTTCGATTTGTGATTCGATTCGAAATTCTAAGATTCGAATTCGAATATATACGAATACGAACAAAAATACTTTTTTTTATTCGAATGATATCCGAATAGGAATAAAATATCGCAATATTCGATTAGAATATTTATGGAATAATTCGATTAGAAATATTCAATATAAAAATATTAATATATTTTTAAATATTATATATGATAATTCAATAAACCATTTAAATATAATATATTATATTTCAATATATGTTTAAATATAATTTATTATATATAATATTGTTTATATTTTTATTAAATAGAAAATAAAAGCTGACTTCGAATAGAAAAATTCGATGTTCGATTCGAATATTCCGAAAAGTATTCGAATTCGAATAAGAATCGATTCTATGATTCGATTAAATATTCGAATATTCGTATTCGTATTCGATAGTCATCCGAATACGAATAGAATATTGCGTTATTTGACTTTATTCCATTCGTTTGAATCCATACTTAAAGTGAGGGCCGAGAAGCAAGCAGGCCCAAAAGCCCGAGAAGATATGGATCTGTGTGCACTATAATTTTTCGGATATATAAAATTGCCTCATGGTTAGAATATTATTTATAGGAGAATAATTAAATCTCACGAGCATATCTGCATTGTTGTGAACTGGAAAATTTGCGTGAATTACGTTAGTTCAAAATTTAGAAGCGTTTGTTAAGGTTAGATGTCACGAAAGTTAAGAATATGGAACGGTGTCTTGGAAATGAATTAAAAAAAACCTAATTCGTGTTCATCCCCCAACAACTTTGCTTTTAAAAGAAACACTTTTTGCCCTTGCTGTCAAAACGAGATTAATATAATCTTGAATGAATATAACTACTATCGAATAAGTTAATATAGATATGTATATAATATTCTATTATCGTAATACAATCAACATGTCTACGAGAGCAGTTATCAGTAGTCGGAAAGCAATGAAGAAAAAATAAAATACTGATATCAGAAGAGACACGCACCATAATTATAAGAAGCTGAATTTTATTGCAGAGAGGCAAACCAAAAGAGTAGTTCAATAAAACGTGCACTTCTGGTTTATGCAACAAGAATTTGTTTAAAATTAACTCAGTCTTAAATAGTCCATATAAAGAAATTTTAAATAAGTCACCTAATCTATCAATTGCTAAACATAACATCAAGAAATAAAACCAGAAACTCCCTTCACAACAACCGTAAGAATTTACTCGAACAGGCATTTTGATTAATACAGTTGTTAAAGATCTAACAACATTTTAGTTACTCGTAATAGTATTCAATGAAACCCTATTTTTACGATGATTGTAAACTGTAAATTCAAGCTAATATATAAAGAGGGACTACGAGGTGATGTTACACACATTCATTCATCCAAAGATGAGAGCATTAACAATAAACCCTTCCAATATGGCTTCGCTCTTGCGAGTTTTACTAGTTGTTTGCTCCCTATCTATTACCAATGCATATGAGAAGGATGAGTCATCGTCTTCATACGAGAAATATCATTCTTATAAGTCTCCAAAATCAACTGAAAAGCACCCATTGTACGAGAAATATCCTACAAAATCAAATGAAAAGTACCCACCGTATGAGAAATATCCTTCTTACCAGTCTCCAAAATCAGATGAAAAGTACCCACCGTACGAGAAATATCCTTCCTACAAGTCACCAAAATCAGAAGAAAAGTACCCATCTTACGAGAAATATCCTTCCTACAAGTCTCCAAAATCAGATGAGAAGTACCCATCTTACGAGAAATATCATTCCTACAAGTTTCCAAAATCAGATGAGAAGTATCCATCGACGAGAAATATCCTTCATACAAGTCTCCAAAATCAGAGGAGAAGTACACACCGTACGAAAAATATCCTTCCTACAAGTCTCCAAAATTATATGAGAAGTACGAGAAATATCCTTCTTATCAATCTCCAAAATCAGATGACAAGTACCCACCGTATGAAAAATATCCTTCCTACAAGTCTTCAAAATCTGATGAAAAGTACCCACCGTACGGGAAATATCCTTTCTACAAGTCTCCAAAATCAGATGAGAAGTACCCAAGTTACGAAAAATGTCCTTATCAATCTCCAAAGTCATATGAGAAGTACCCATCTTACGAAAAATATCCTTCTCCAAAATCAGATGAGAAGTACCCATCTTACGAGAAATATCCTTCTTACGAGTCTCCAAAATCAGATGACAAGTATCCATCGTACGAGAAATATCCTTCTTACAAGTCTCCAAAGCGAGATGAGAAGTACCCATCGTACGAGAAATATCCTTTTTACAAGTCTCCAACGCCAGATGAGAAGTACCCACCGTACGAGAAATATCCTTCATACAAGTCTCCGAAATCAGACGGCAAGTACCCATCGTACGAAAAATATCCTTCGTACAATTCTCCGAAATCAGATGAGAAGTACCCACCTTACGAGAAATATCCTTCTTACAAGTCATCCCCACAATATGAGAAGTATCCTACCTACAAGTCACCATCATATGAGCAGTATCCTTCATATAAGTCACTTTCATACGAGAAATACCCTACGTACAAATCGCTTGATGCTATCACTGCCAAGAATTAAGCCATACCATGTCGTCAAGTAAGTCTCTTCTATACGATTTATGATTTGCATTACTAAATCATATCCGTGGAATCATATTAATTGTTATTCTCAATCTTACATTGTTCGTCGTAGTTAGATTATGATTGAGTGGATCCTTTGTTTATTTTATATCAAGGCTGACGTAACGCTGTTTTATATACGCAGGAATAACAATAAGGGAATAAAAGGAATAATCAAATAATTATAACATGCATGCAGTGCTTTGGGAGCAAGTGAATTTTGACGTGGATTTTGTCTTCTCATGTTCATTCGATCTCTTACATTGTATTGTATTGCATGTTGAGCCCATGTCTTAATTCTATCATCATATCAATAATCTCTTGGCGAATTTTGGAACTTATATTACCGTTATTATACTGTTTTTGTCATATAATTTATCCACTCGTAGTAAGTAAAATAATAATTAACCTACGATTTCACTATTCCATTGCCGGTCCCTTCCTCGCGCGGTGGTGACGCCGAGGGCTATGGCCACGAAGAAGCGAACTGTGCGCAAGAAGATCACTGAGCAGATCTTCGATGAGGTGAAATCTCCATTTGAGGCGGTGGACATTGCTCCAGCGAACAGATCACCTGGAATGAAGTCGCCTGTACCATCACTGCAGGAAGTTACACAGATTATTGATAATTACATTGCTAGTGCAAAGAAGGATTCAATGGATTCTGCTAATTTGACTAAAACGATAATGGAGTTGGACCAATTGAGGAACCAAGGTGAGGTGGCCAAAGAGGATAAACCTCCTGAAAATGCATGGGCTAAATTTGACATTTCGAAACTGCGCAATGCAGGGACAAAGCTGGATTTCATTGAGCTGGAGTGTGTAGGAGATAAGGAGATAGGGAAAATTGATCATGAGGACATCATTGATGAAGTGCAATATTGGAAAACTGCAGTGGTGTGCTATGTATTAGGATCTAACCCCCCATTCCCTGTCATGAATGGCTTTTTGAACCGTGTTTGGAAGAAGTATGGATTGCAAAAAGTCATGCAAGTAAGAGCTGGACTATTCCTGGCCAAATTTGAAACTGAGGAGGAGAGGGATATGATACTTCAAAATGAGCTACTACAATTTGATAAAAAGCCAGTTATACTTGCTCCTTGGACAGCCAATACAGAATTTAAGAAAGGTGACATCGAGAAGGTACCAATATGGATCCAATTCCCACAGCTTGAGCTGAAATATTGGGGTATGAAAGGGCTTAGCAAGTTGGCTAGCTTGGTTGGCACACCTATCATGGCTGACCAAATCACAATGAATAGAGATAGGATCCAGTATGCTCGAGTTCTGGTGGAAGTGGATCTAAGGAAAGAGCTCAAGGACCAAATTAGTTTCCTAAATGAACATGGCCAGTTGGTAGAACAGACTGTGCACTATGAATGGAAACCAATTAAGTGTGTATGCTGTGGGAAATTTGGTCACTTGGCCAATGTATGTAGGAAGGATCTTAATAAAGATAGAAAACCTCAACCCAAACAGCCAAAGCCTGTGGAGCAGAGGGTTGAACTTGTGACTAAGGATGGTGAAACAAACAAGGAGCCTACTGCTGAAAATGAGACTGAGGGATGGACTATACAAAGGAGAAGGAAACTGCATTTCAATCATCTCAAGGAGAAACACACAAGCCCTAGGAAGGGAGAGGTTGTGGGATGTTCCCAGGAGGGGAGTCCCCCCAGCTATGCTTTGGGGAAAGGAGAGGAGCATAGAGGGGATACCACACAATCACCTAGGGGCTGGCCCCCCTATGGATAATGCCTTATTATGGAATGTTAGGGGTTTGAACACCCCTAACAAGCAGGCTGAGGTTAGATTGAGGTGTGGCAAGCTTAAATCTAGCCTTGTATGCCTTGTGGAGACTAAAATCAAGAAAGACAACCTGAGTATGATTGCTAATAAGTGTTTCAATGGGTGGGACTGTGTGCATAATCTACAGGAGCACCCTGATGGCAGAATTGTGATATTTTGGTCCAGGGAATGGCAGGTGAGTGTTATTAAACAGACTGAGCAATTGATACATGCTAAGGTGAGGAAGAATAGGGTGGAAATCCTTATGACCTGTGTATATGGTCATAATAACCCTACTCATAGGAGGGCCTTATGGGAGGACCTAAGGGCTGTCCAACAATCTTCAATACCTTGGGTTGTATGGGGGGATTTCAATAATGTATTATCCTCTAATGACAGATTGGGGGGGAACCCTGTTGTGGCTGGGGATTATGAGGACTTTGGGTCTTGTCTAAGTGATTGTGGCTTGGAGGAAATCCGGAGAAGGGGCAATCATTACACTTGGTCAAACAAGCAACATGATGGTGCTAGAATCTACAGCAAAATTGATTGGGCTTTTGGTAATAGCCAGTGGATGCAATCCTATATGGAGTATGAGGCCCATTTTCTGCAGGAAGGCATATCTGATCATTCTCCCATCCTCCTTAAAAAGGCTGGAGCTCAGGTTGGAACTAGAAGTGCTTTTAAGTTCTATAATATGTGGGTGGACTCCCCCCATTTCTTGCCTACTTTATCACAATGTTGGCAGGGGGAGATGAGGAGGGGGCTAAAGGGAGGCATCTAATCCATCAGCTGTGCAAAATAAGGGGCCCACTGAGGAAGCTTAACAGGGACTACTTTGGCCAGATTGTTAGTGCTACTGATAGGGAGAGGATGAACCTGCTGAACATCCAGGAGGAACTGCAGAGGGATCCCCTTAATAGTGGAATGATGGAGAGGGAAGCTACTATTGCTGAAAAGTTTAGATTTCTAAGCAAAGCTTGTGTGAAGTTTTTGGCCCAAAGAGCCAAAGCCCAATGGCTCCAAGAGGGGGATCACAATACCAAATACTTTCATGCCCTTATTAAACAAAGAGCCTATAGAAATAGAATTAATTCTATTACAACATCTGGAGGGGATGTGCTTGAGGATCCTAATGCTATCAGCTCCCATTTTGTTGACTGCTATAAGGAACTCCTGGGAACTGCTAATTCTAAGCTAGATGAGGTGAATGATCTGGTTATTGCTCAGGGTCAGACCCTGGCTGTTGACCAACAATTTGATCTCATAGCCCCCTTTTCCAAGGCTGAGGTCAAAAGGGCCTTGTACTCCATTCACAGTGATAAAGCCCCTGGCCCTGATGGATTCAACAGTGAGTTCTTTAAAGCTGGGTGGTCTGTGGTGGGGGAGAGCTTCACTGAAGCTGTGATGGAATTCTTTGAGCAGGGTAAAATGACCCAGGGGCTAAATGGCACAACTATTGTTTTTGTACCAAAAGTGGATCACCCTTCTGCAGTTATGGACTACAGACCTATTGCTTGTTGCAACACTGTTTATAAGTGTATTTCCAAGATGTTATGTACAAGGCTCAGGGCTGTCCTACCTGGGCTTATTCATTGCAACCAAGGGGCTTTTGTGCCAGGTAGGTCAATTGGCCACAATATTTTGATTAGCCAGGAACTCCTAAGACTCTATAATAGGAGTAATGCATCCCCAAGATGTATGATGAAAATAGATTTGAAAAAGGCTTATGACTCAGTGGAGTGGCAGTTTCTAATTGAGCTATTGGTGAAGCTAAAATTCCCTGTGAGGTTTGTCAAGTGGATTAAAGAGTGTGTGACAAATGTAACCTACAGATTGGCTATCAATGGCTGCCTTGAAGGTAACATTAAAGCTGCTAGAGGCTTAAGGCAAGGTGACCCATTGTCCCCCCTTTTATTTGTTATGGTTATGGACTACCTTACTAGGAGTCTGAAGCTTGCCTCAAAAAAGGAAGGGTTCAGATACCATCCTTTATGCAAACAGCTGAACCTTGTTAGCTTGTGTTTTGCGGATGATTTGCTCATTGTATGCAAGGCTCAACAGCAATCATTGGCCTTGATACTGGAAAGCTTACAACATTTTCAAAAAGCTGCTGGCTTATCTGCTAACCCTCTGAAGTCCAGAATATACATAGCTGGGACCTCAGGGGCTGAAAAGTGCAGGTTGATTGAGCTCACCGGGTATGCTGAGGGCTCTTTTCCTATGAAATACCTCGGGGTTCCTGTGTCACCTACCAAGTGGAAGAGGGCTGAATGTGATGCTCTAGTGGAGAGGATTGTAAGGAGGTTGAATTGCTGGACCACTAGGCACATTTCCTATGCTGAGAGATGTTGCCTTATCAATTCCATTTTGACCTCTTTGCACAGCTACTGGGGATCACTGTTTGTTATACCTAGGAGTGTGGTGAAACGGGTGGATCAAAAGTGTAGGGAGTTTCTATGGGGGCATGGGATTGGAGGTAAGACTAAGGCATTGGTGGCTTGGGAGACTGTGTGTTTGCCTAAAAAATGGGGGGGACTTAATATAAAGGACTGTGGAACCTGGAATCTTGCTAGTATGGGGAGATACTTATGGGATTTGGCCAGCAACAAGGAAAACCTCTGGGTGAAGTGGATTCATTCTGTCTACCTAAAAGGGGGTGATATCTGGGAATATAATGGACCTAATAATGACATCAGCTGGCAATGGAAACAGTTGAGGCAGTTAAAGGAGAAATTTAGAGGGGGTTACTACGGGGGGAGATGGCTTAATACACAGGATGGTTGCTATACAATCCAATCTGGGTATCAATGGCTTAAGGGGCCTAGGGATGGTTTTATTGAGGCTAAAGCTGTGTGGAATAGATGGAATCTACCCAAGCACAGCTTCATCCTTTGGCTTATAATGCATGGTAAACTACTTACAAAGGATAGACTCATTCAATGGGGGGTTTTAGTACCTGATAATCGGTGTGTCCTCTGTGAGCGGGAGAGTGAAAGTCTGGGCCACCTCTTCTATGAATGTTCCTACAGCAAGCAAGTGAGGGATATTATCAGTGTTTGGCTTTCAGTGCATCTGCCAGATGGGATTGCGCAATGGAAGAGGGTCCTGGTTGATATGGGGAAATGCAAGAAACCTATTGCTAAGGTAAGAATAGCGGGGATAGCGAACATGGCTTACCAGATATGGCGAGAGAGAAACCTGCGAATCCATGATGGTGGGGCGAGATCACCTACGGCTCTGGCGGCGGCTGTCAGAACGGATTTCCGGGCTCAGGTGAGGTTGATGCGGTTCAAGAATCGGGCAAGGGAGGATGATGAAGGGATAAAGGCTATTCTTTTTTCTGTTTGACTAGGGATTGATTGATCTTGAGCGATTTGGGGGAGGTTTGAAGGGATGAGAAGATATAGTGGGCTTCGATTGATATTGGGTTTGATAATTGTATGGGCTTGTGTCTATTGGTAATAAAATCTCCAGTTTACCAAAAAAAAAAAAAATAATTAACCTCAGATACAACATATGTAAAGCGCACTAACTAAATGAAGAAGCTGTTTCGAAAGCCATTGAAAACATGTAAGCCTTATTACACAATTATCGCGTCGCTACTCATAGTAGGTTATTATTATATCTCTTGAGCATTATAGAATATGAATGCGCATCACTTGATATGTATATTATTATTGAAACCGAATCTAAGCGCATATGGGATTTTAATTATTTTCGGACTCTTGATTGCTTTTCCCCCTTTTTTTCCTTCCCTTTTTTAGAAATCAATATTACGTAAGTAAACTGTTGTGCTGAGCATAACAAATATGATGCGCAAAATGTCAAAGGTGAATTGGGATGTAATAACAGCGCACAAAAAATTTCGATCATCAATATAAAAGCGCACTTTTGACGACATAAAAGGGAAAAAAAAGTTGATTGAGCGTATGATTTGTGTTCTTAGAGCAAAGCAGTTTTATTCTGTCTAAAGGCTTTTGGGGCGTCACGGAAATTCCCTAAAGCGAATGGAAGATCACACCGATTTCCATATTAGAAGTTAACATGTTGAAGAGGCTGATTTAGGTTAGCAATAGATATGAGAGGGTCTACGGAGGTTTATGTGGCGCCCCGCCATCTACTAACCTTTCTAACGTTATCTTACGTGACTAAATACAATATAAAGTAAACCATACGCGAAAATGCGTATTAAATTTTTCCTTTTATATAAAGGAATTCATTATGTACATGCTCCAAAATATCGCTCCAACCCTATATACAAGGGAGGTGTATTAGAGCGAAGCTCCAAATCGTGAGTCGGATAATTCTTTTCATATTCTTTTAACTGTCGGGAAGCATACGCAACCACTTTCCCATTTTGCATTAACACACATCCCAGACCATTTTTCGAAGCATCGCTGTATACTGAAAATCCTCCGGTCCCTGTGGGTATTGTCAGAACTGGGGCCGAGGTGAGTCGTCTTTTTAACTCCTGAAAACTTTGTTCGCACGCGTCACTCCAGTGAAATGGGGCATTCTTCTTTGTCAACTTCGTTAATGTTGAGGCGATCTTCGAGAAGTCTTTAATAAACTTTCTATAATACCCTGCTAGGCCAAGAAAACTACGTATTTCGGTGACATTGGTTGGTTGGGGGCAATTATTTATAGCTTCGATCTTGCTTGGGTCTACGGAAATTCCTGCTCCAGAGATAACGTGTCCCAAAAACGCGACGTGATTCAGCCAGAACTCGCATTTCTTGAATTTAGCATATAACTCTTTTTCTCGTATTATCTCAAGGACGATCTTCAAGTGTTGTTCATGGTCCTCGTGCGTCTTCGAATAGATGAGGATGTCATCAATGAATACGATGACAAATTTGTCCAGAAATGGCTTGAATACACGATTCATCAGGTCCATAAATGCTGCTGGTGCATTAGTCAGCCCGAAAGGCATGACTAAGAACTCATAGTGCCCGTATCGGGTACTGAAAGCCGTCTTGGGGATATCTTCCTCCCGAATCTTCAACTGGTGGTATCCCGACCTTAGATCTATTTTCGAAAATACCGTCGCGCCTTGTAATTGATCAAATAGATCATCAATTCTGGGTAGAGGGTACTTGTTCTTGATTGTGATCTTGTTCAACTCCCTGTAATCGATGCAGAGTCGCATCGATCCATCTTTCTTCTTAACGAATAGAACTGGCGCTCCCCAGGGAGAAAAGCTTGGCTGAATAAATCCTTTCTGCAATAATTCATCCAGCTGGTCCTTTAGTTCTTTCAACTCTGTTGGAGCTAATCGATAAGGAGCCTTCGAAATTGGTGCAACTCCAGGTATTAAATCAATCGTGAATTGAATCTCACGATCAGGAGGGAGTCCTGGTAAATCTTCTGGAAAAACATCAGGAAATTCTCGTACTACTGGAATTTTTTCTAATTTTGGGGACAAGCATTCCTCTGATGTTATTGCAAAAATGAGGTATGCTTCACATCCCGCATTGATCAAACGTCGTGCCTTCAATGCCGAAATCTTCGGAATACCTTTGCCTTTAGTCGTTCCAGTAAAGACGAATGGTTCACTTTTCTCTAAGTTGAACGTGACTGTCTTGTGGTTACAATCGATCACAGCCCCATATTTAGACAGCCAGTCCATTCCTAAGATTACTTCATAATCGTTCATCGGAATGATTATGAGGTCTACAGGTAGTTCTCTATCACTAACTAATACTGGGCAATCTCGTAAGATTAGGCTAGTTCGGGTCGAAGCCCCATGTGGAATAGTTACGTTATACTCACACTCAGATTGCTGAGGTGTAATCCCGAGTCTCGCCACGTATTTAGATGATGCAAATGAATGCGAGGCTCTTGAGTCTATTAATATGCATGTCGGGGTATGGTGTATAGATAAGGTACCTGCTACTACTGACGGGTCGGTCTCTGCTTCCTCGGACGTCATGGTATATACACGAGCTGGTACAGTTGGTGGTCTCGCCTGGCCTGCAGCTTGACTTCCAGAAGTGTTCTCCGGGCATTGTTTCGCATAATGCCCTGGCCTTCCGCATCTGAAGCAGTTATTAGTCTGTGGAGGACAATTACCAAAATGTCGTCTCCCACACCTTGGACAATTTTGTACCGGTGGGGGAAACCTTGGTGGCATCTGATTTGGTTGTTGGGGTGGTCCAGGTCTATTCTGGAAATTGGGTTTTACGCCCTTCGAGAAAAACCGTTTCTTCTTGTTTCCTCCACTCCACTGTGTTCCTTGAACAAATTTTCTTTTTGCCTCTTGTGCACGAATGATTCTGGTTTCGGCCTGTTCAGCAATTAATGCCCTCTCCGCAACTTGAGCGTACGTGGCTCCCTGAAGCCCGGCCATATTTACGTCGCGATACAATTCTGGCTTTAGGCCCTCCAGAAAGCGTTCGATCTTCAGGGCATCAGTGCTAACCATGTGAGTGGCAAACCTCGACAACTGTTCAAATTTTCTGATATACTCCGCCACTGTCATCGGCCCCTGGCGAAGATTAATAAACTCATTCATTCTCTGGGCTCGCACTGGAGCGGTAAAGTACTTGCTCCTGAAGAGTTCCTTGAAGCGATCCCAGCTCATCGTGATCGGGTCCTCGATTGCCAAGATGGTGTCCCACCAATGGCCCGCACTTCCTCGCAATAGAAACGCAGCACATAATACTTTCTCTTCCTCAGGAATGCGACTGTACTGAAACATACTTTCAAGGGTCCTTAACCAATCCTCAGCAGACGTGGGATCGATGGCGTCTTCAAATGTAGGCGGATTGAGTTTGCGAAACCTTTCCCCAACGATCTCGATTCTTTCTGCCTGGGAAGGTCCGCCGGTTTGCTGCCCCTCAGTGTTTCGTTGTTGGATTAATTCTTGGATTTGGGCAGATTGCTGACGCACTAACTCCGTAAGTTGGAGAATAGCAGTGTCACGATTATCAGTCGGTATTTCGGGTTCTTTACCCGATCGGAGCTCCCACTGCCTTCACTTCTTGTTCTACCCATCATAAATATTCCTACCCTGATGTCCCTATGGCCAATAAATTACGCAACGCCAACAAAAATCACAGGAACAAAAACTTACTAGCAAGGCTGCTTCCACGCTTTTAGGTGTGTGTACATAGACAGTCTACAGAACCTGCAACCGAAGCTCTGATACCACCCTGTGGCGCCCCGCCATCTACTAACCTTTCTAACGTTATCTTACGTGACTAAATACAATATAAAGTAAACCATACGCGAAAATGCGTATTAAATTTTTCCTTTTATATAAAGGAATTCATTATGTACATGCTCCAAAATATCGCTCCAACCCTATATACAAGGGAGGTGTATTAGAGCGAAGCAAAAGAAACCCTAACGCCCGGCCACACAGGTCGCATCCATGTACACACCACCCCCAAAAGCCGCTGGAAGCTTCAAAAGGTAAGCCTTGCCATCAAAAGCGATCACGTACCGTGGTCGCGCGCGCCTACAACACATAAAGTAAGGGGTGAGCTATAAAGCTCAGTAAGTGGGAATATGCAATGTCGTGAACGTGAAAACCCCGCATAGGCATCCGCGCCAATGCATCCCACACCTCGTAAATCAAACTCAATCTCATATCTCTCAGGGCCCTCGGCTAACTTGATATGCACCATAAAGAGCTCTAATCCAACATGGATAAACGTGGCTGCGACCTACGCTGGGTAGCCTACGCTAGGTTTCCCTAGGTCGCACCCTCCCAGGTCGTCCCCTCTGCCGTGCGGTAGCCCACGCTGGTAGCCTACGCTGGTTAGCCTACGCTAGGGTCCCCACCCTAGGTCGCACCCTCCAGGTCGCATCCCTCCGCTATCAGGGCATCAGCCCAAATAAAATAAACAGGGCAGAAGCCCAAATAAATATATAATATAACCGACGACGCACCACGCCGTCATGGTGCCATAGAAGTAGCCCTGACTCAACTGCGAGTCGACATCAAATGCCTATATCGGCAAATATCATTCGCCCTCGGGCGATAAATACTGTGCACGCTCATCTCACATAAACCCCGAATGTCTCGTGCATGCACATGGATATGCAATCAAATAATTCACGTAATAATATAAACACCCAAGCACATAGTCACGTAAGCACATACAAATAAATTATGTGTTGTAGTTGAAATTCCCACTTACCTGGTATCCTTAGTATTAGCTTATCAGTAAGTCGCTAATCTTCAAACCCTAGATATAGGAACATATAAAAATTAGGGTTTGTTAATCTAATTTTAATTTCACGAAATTGACTTAATTTGAAAACCCTAATTTTAACTTATACAAATTTCAAAACCCTAAAATTCTAAACTTTGATTTAAATTAAAAGTATCATTTTTGAAATTTACAAGAATTTTGAATTGTAGGGTAATTTAAATCTCGACATTATAATAAGGACTTCGATATGGTTTATAGAAGGGATTTCGAGTTGTATGTTAACACAGATCCCGACATTATAAAATTTCGACAATAATATTTTGAGTTATATGTACATGTCGAGATTCAATCAAAATCTCGAGCTTGGTTGTGGAAGTAAATCTCGGCTTGTGGAAGTAAATCTCGGCTTGTGGAAGTAAATCTCGACATAATATATAAGGGTTTGATATTTAACACTACCTAAAGATCTCGGCATGAAATTATTTCGATATTGTGCTAATGATTTCCATATTGTGCTAAAGATGTCGAGTTGACAACATATTAAGATACATAACAGATTTCAAGATAAAAACTATGAGAGCAATTCTCGACATTCTACAATAGACCTCGATAGAATAGATTTCTAATTTGATTATATAAGAAGCTTCGAAGTCATGATTTAACAAGGATGTCGAGCTTCTTGATTTTTGACATTAATACCACTATAAAGTAAAAATCTCGATATAGATAAACATAAACTCGACATGCTATTCAAGCTTCACCTTGATATGTCCCTCAAAGATAAAATTCGAGACATATAAATCTCGAGCTCAATTTCGAGGTTCAAGGTTTGGGAAAAATCCTATTATCACTCGACACTTTCGATCAAAACACCACACTTTTCCAAGAACAGTTTAAAGATTTATAAACCTTATCAAAACCCTAAATGTCTTAAGCTGTCGAAAGTTACTCTTGATTCACCCTAACTCCCAAAAACATAATTATAAAAATTCTAAAGACCTCAAAACCCTCATCAACTAAGCCGATATAAATTCTAATCCTATGAAAATTTGAGCGTAACATTTCTTGAAACATGAACATACGGTTTGCAAAAGCTCTCAAAATTTCCTCAAGGGTCAACTTGCAGTAATCCTAATTATATATTATTTTCGTGTTTCACCATCTTAAAAGCATACTACCAATTGAATTAAAATATGCGATTAAGGTAAAGATGTAATACCTATTTCCAATCTCAGTTTAATACGTCTTTGGTTTCCTTCTCAACACCAGGTTTTTGAAGAGCTTTTTCTGTTATGAAGTGTTTTGTTAATCCCTTTCTAATGGGTTATGATACACGCCATTCATTCTTATCCCTACTTTACTTGCTCAAATAATCATATGACGTAACGGTTACTTTTATTTGTTCTTATCAATTCCCTAAGTAACACTTCTAATTATATTAGTTAAATTAATTCCTTATTGGCTAAGAAATCAAAGCCTATCACTCCCTTCGACATCCTCTACTGTTTTTTTTTTTTTTTATCCCGAGTTTGATAATATTGGTTTCAAGATTTCGAGGTGTACACTTTAAAGAAATCGAGTTGTATACTAATGCTAATGTTTCGACATCACTTCGACATTAACTTATTTCGAAATTTAGTATTTCAATTGTTAAGGATTTCGAGATCCAAAGATTCCGAGATTCCTAGTTCCGAAACCCTAATACATCAAAATCTCTATCTACCCTTTTTGAGATTTATTCTTGCTATTTCGTGTTTCTTAAAATGTGGTATTAACACTTAATTATACTAAATTAAATTTTCTAGGTTAGCATGTTATGTACTAAAAACCCTAACATCAATAACTAACTTAATTAATTTAATTCTTCTAATTTCTAATTCATATATGTCATGTTAGCATATAACATGAAATCATTTGGGCACATAAAAATCACAAAACATGCTTCATGCGGTCACGTAAATTATATAATACGTATGCATATTTATTGGCCGGCTTACTTACGGGACTCGGGTATTACATCCTCCCTCCCTTAAAAGGGATTTCGCCCCCGAAATCAGGCAGGGAGAAAAAGCTCAGGGTAACGATTCCTCATATCATCTTCCCGTTCCCACGTAGCTTCCTCTGTTGACTGATTCTGCCACAATACTTTCACTAACGGGATCTCCTTGTTCCGCAACCGCTTTACTTCGTGCATCAAAATTTCTACAGGTCTCTCCTCATAACTCAAGTCGGGCTTGAGTTGTTGGTGAAAACTTTCGTTATTCAACACATGACTGGGATCTGCGACGTATTTTCGTAACGTCGATATGTGAAAGACGTCGTGAACCTGAGCTAATGATGCTGGTAACTCCAGCTGATAAGCTACTTCGCCTACTTTCTTTATTATTCTAAACGGCCCAACATACCTAGGACTCAATTTGCCTTTCTTTCCAAATCGCTTCACGCCTTTCATTGGGGATACCTTTATGAATACCCAATCATCTGTTGTAAACTCTAACGGTCTTCGTTTTTGATCTGCGTAACTCTTCTGTCTACTCTGGGCCGTTCGCATTCTTTCACGTATCTTTGAAATAGCTTCCGTCATTTCTTGCACCATATCAGGGCCTAATATTGCCCGTTCACCAACTTCATCCCAATGAATCGGAGATCTGCATTTGCGTCCATATAGAGCTTCATAAGGAGCCATTCCAATCGTCGCGTGATAGCTATTGTTGTAAGAGAATTCGATCAATGGAAGATATCGGCTCCAATTCCCTTTAAAATCGAGTACGCACGCCCTTAACATATCTTCCAATGTCTGGATTGTTCGTTCTGATTGTCCGTCAGTTTGGGGATGATAGGCAGTACTGAAAGAAAGTTTGGTTCCCATTGCCTTCTGCAAGCTCATCCAGAATTTAGAGAGGAACCTCGAATCGCGGTCGGAAATGATCGAAATTGGAACTCTGTGAAGTCGTACTATTTCTTGCACATATAACTCTGCGTATCATTCCAAGGAGAATGTCGAGTTGATCGGTAAAAAGTGGGCAGATTTGGTCAATCGATCAACGATTACCCAAATAGCGTCGTGGCCCTTTACTGTTTTTGGCAAGCCAACGACGAAATCCATCGTGATATGGTCCCATTTCCATTCGGGACTGGCAAAGACTGTAATGTTCCTGCCGGTCGTTGGTGTTCCGCTTTTATCTGTTGGCAAATCAGACATTGACTTACGAATGTTGCAATATCTCTCTTCATTCCTGGCCACCAATAGTTACTTCGTAAGTCCCTATACATCTTGGTCGCTCCGGGGTGTATGGAATAGACCGTAGTATGTGCTTCCGTCAGAATAATCTTTCGTAGTTTCGTGTTATTGGGCACATATAAGCGATTCTTGTAATATAAGCTTCCATCTTTTCGTACTTCAAAATCAGAGGGCACTTCTTCTTTTTGCACGCCTTTAATCTTCAAATAGAATTCATCCTTTTCTTGTGCGTTCCTGATCTGCTCTATTAATGTAGGTTGGAGGGTCAGTGCTGCCAATTTCACTTCAACTTCGCCTAATTGTACTATTTCTACGTCGAGTTGTTGTAACTCCGCGCTCATAGATTTTCGGCTTAATGCATCGGCGACCACATTTGCTTTGCCTGGATGGTAATTAATTACGCAGTCGTAATCTTTAACAAGCTCCAGCCACCGTCGCTGCCTCATATTTAACTCCTTCTGGGTGAAGAAGTACTTTAGACTCTTGTGGTCTGTGTAAATTTCGCATCGTTCGCCGTATAGATAGTGCCTCCAAATTTTCAAAGCAAAGACTACTGCGGCGAGCTCCAAATCGTGAGTCGGATAATTCTTTTCATATTCTTTTAACTGTCGGGAAGCATACGCAACCACTTTCCCATTTTGCATTAACACACATCCCAGACCATTTTTCGAAGCATCGCTGTATACTGAAAATCCTCCGGTCCCTGTGGGTATTGTCAGAACTGGGGCCGAGGTGAGTCGTCTTTTTAACTCCTGAAAACTTTGTTCGCACGCGTCACTCCAGTGAAATGGGGCATTCTTCTTTGTCAACTTCGTTAATGTTGAGGCGATCTTCGAGAAGTCTTAATAAACTTTCTATAATACCCTGCTAGGCCAAGAAAACTACGTATTTCGGTGACATTGGTTGGTTGGGGCCAATTATTTATAGCTTCGATCTTGCTTGGGTCTACGGAAATTCCTGCTCCAGAGATAACGTGTCCCAAAAACGCGACGTGATTCAGCCAGAACTCGCATTTCTTGAATTTAGCATATAACTCTTTTTCTCGTATTATCTCAAGGACGATCTTCAAGTGTTGTTCATGGTCCTCGTGCGTCTTCGAATAGATGAGGATGTCATCAATGAATACGATGACAAATTTGTCCAGAAATGGCTTGAATACACGATTCATCAGGTCCATAAATGCTGCTGGTGCATTAGTCAGCCCGAAAGGCATGACTAAGAACTCATAGTGCCCGTATCGGGTACTGAAAGCCGTCTTGGGGATATCTTCCTCCCGAATCTTCAACTGGTGGTATCCCGACCTTAGATCTATTTTCGAAAATACCGTCGCGCCTTGTAATTGATCAAATAGATCATCAATTCTGGGTAGAGGGTACTTGTTCTTGATTGTGATCTTGTTCAACTCCCTGTAATCGATGCAGAGTCGCATCGATCCATCTTTCTTCTTAACGAATAGAACTGGCGCTCCCCAGGGAGAAAAGCTTGGCTGAATAAATCCTTTCTGCAATAATTCATCCAGCTGGTCCTTTAGTTCTTTCAACTCTGTTGGAGCTAATCGATAAGGAGCCTTCGAAATTGGTGCAACTCCAGGTATTAAATCAATCGTGAATTGAATCTCACGATCAGGAGGGAGTCCTGGTAAATCTTCTGGAAAAACATCAGGAAATTCTCGTACTACTGGAATTTCTTCTAATTTTGGGGACAAGCATTCCTCTGATGTTATTGCAAAAATGAGGTATGCTTCACATCCCGCATTGATCAAGCGTCGTGCCTTCAATGCCGAAATCTTCGGAATACCTTTGCCTTTAGTCGTTCCAGTAAAGACGAATGGTTCACTTTTCTCTAAGTTGAACGTGACTGTCTTGTGGTTACAATCGATCACAGCCCCATATTTAGACAGCCAGTCCATTCCTAAGATTACTTCATAATCGTTCATCGGAATGATTATGAGGTCTACAGGTAGTTCTCTATCACTAACTAATACTGGGCAATCTCGTAAGATTAGGCTAGTTCGGGTCGAAGCCCCATGTGGAATAGTTACGTTATACTCACACTCAGATTGCTGAGGTGTAATCCCGAGTCTCGCCACGTATTTAGATGATGCAAATGAATGCGAGGCTCCTGAGTCTATTAATATGCATGTCGGGGTATGGTGTATAGATAAGGTACCTGCTACTACTGACGGGTCGGTCTCTGCTTCCTCGGACGTCATGGTATATACACGAGCTGGTACAGTTGGTGGTCTCGCCTGGCCTGCAGCTTGACTTCCAGAAGTGTTCTCCGGGCATTGTTTCGCATAATGCCCTGGCCTTCCGCATCTGAAGCAGTTATTAGTCTGTGGAGGACAATTACCAAAATGTCGTCTCCCACACCTTGGACAATTTTGTACCGGTGGGGGAAACCTTGGTGGCATCTGATTTGGTTGTTGGGGTGGTCCAGGTCTATTCTGGAAATTGGGTTTTACGCCCTTCGAGAAAAACCGTTTCTTCTTGTTTCCTCCACTCCACTGTGTTCCTTGAACAAATTTTCTTTTTGCCTCTTGTGCACGAATGATTCTGGTTTCGGCCTGTTCAGCAATTAATGCCCTCTCCGCAACTTGAGCGTACGTGGCTCCCTGAAGCCCGGCCATATTTACGTCGCGATACAATTCTGGCTTCAGGCCCTCCAGAAAGCGTTCGATCTTCAGGGCATCAGTGCTAACCATGTGAGTGGCAAACCTCGACAACTGTTCAAATTTTCTGATATACTCCGCCACTGTCATCGGCCCCTGGCGAAGATTAATAAACTCATTCATTCTCTGGGCTCGCACTGGAGCGGTAAAGTACTTGCTCCTGAAGAGTTCCTTGAAGCGATCCCAGCTCATCGTGATCGGGTCCTCGATTGCCAAGATGGTGTCCCACCAATGGCCCGCACTTCCTCGCAATAGAAACGCAGCACATAATACTTTCTCTTCCTCAGGAATGCGACTGTACTGAAACATACTTTCAAGGGTCCTTAACCAATCCTCAGCAGACGTGGGATCGATGGCGTCTTCAAATGTAGGCGGATTGAGTTTGCGAAACCTTTCCCCAACGATCTCGATTCTTTCTGCCTGGGAAGGTCCGCCGGTTTGCTGCCCCTCAGTGTTTCGTTGTTGGATTAATTCTTGGATTTGGGCAGATTGCTGACGCACTAACTCCGTAAGTTGGAGAATAGCAGTGTCACGATTATCAGTCGGTATTTCGGGTTCTTTACCCCGATCGGAGCTCCCACTGCCTTCACTTCTTGTTCTACCCATCATAAATATTCCTACCCTGATGTCCCTATGGCCAATAAATTACGCAACGCCAACAAAAATCACAGGAACAAAAACTTACTAGCAAGGCTGCTTCCACGCTTTTGGGTGTGTGTACATAGACAGTCTACAGAACCTGCAACCGAAGCTCTGATACCACCCTGTGGCGCCCCGCCATCTACTAACCTTTCTAACGTTATCTTACGTGACTAAATACAATATAAAGTAAACCATACGCGAAAATGCGTATTAAATTTTTCCTTTTATATAAAGGAATTCATTATGTACATGCTCCAAAATATCGCTCCAACCCTATATACAAGGGAGGTGTATTAGAGCGAAGCAAAAGAAACCCTAACGCCCGGCCACACAGGTCGCATCCATGTACACACCACCCCCAAAAGCCGCTGGAAGCTTCAAAAGGTAAGCCTTGCCATCAAAAGCGATCACGTACCGTGGTCGCGCGCGCCTACAACACATAAAGTAAGGGGTGAGCTATAAAGCTCAGTAAGTGGGAATATGCAATGTCGTGAACGTGAAAACCCCGCATAGGCATCCGCGCCAATGCATCCCACACCTCGTAAATCAAACTCAATCTCATATCTCTCAGGGCCCTCGGCTAACTTGATATGCACCATAAAGAGCTCTAATCCAACATGGATAAACGTGGCAGCGACCTACGCTGGGTAGCCTACGCTAGGTTTCCCTAGGTCGCACCCTCCCAGGTCGTCCCCTCTGCCGTGCGGTAGCCCACGCTGGTAGCCTACGCTGGTTAGCCTACGCTAGGGTCCCCACCCTAGGTCGCACCCTCCAGGTCGCATCCCTCCGCTATCAGGGCATCAGCCCAAATAAAATAAACAGGGCAGAAGCCCAAATAAATATATAATATAACCGACGACGCACCACGCCGTCATGGTGCCATAGAAGTAGCCCTGACTCAACTGCGAGTCGACATCAAATGCCTATATCGGCAAATATCATTCGCCCTCGGGCGATAAATACTGTGCACGCTCATCTCACATAAACCCCGAATGTCTCGTGCATGCACATGGATATGCAACGTGAATTAATATAGTAAGCACTTACCATGCAGAAGCATGTCAAATAATTCACGTAATAATATAAACACCCAAGCACATAGTCACGTAAGCACATACAAATAAATTATGTGTTGTAGTTGAAATTCCCACTTACCTGGTATCCTTAGTATTAGCTTATCAGTAAGTCGCTAATCTTCAAACCCTAGATATAGGAACATATAAAAATTAGGGTTTGTTAATCTAATTTTAATTTCACGAAATTGACTTAATTTGAAAACCCTAATTTTAACTTATACAAATTTCAAAACCCTAAAATTCTAAACTTTGATTTAAATTAAAAGTATCATTTTTGAAATTTACAAGAATTTTGAATTGTAGGGTAATTTAAATCTCGACATTATAATAAGGACTTCGATATGGTTTATAGAAGGGATTTCGAGTTGTATGTTAACACAGATCCCGACATTATAAAATTTCGACAATAATATTTTGAGTTATATGTACATGTCGAGATTCAATCAAAATCTCGAGCTTGGTTGTGGAAGTAAATCTCGGCTTGTGGAAGTAAATCTCGGCTTGTGGAAGTAAATCTCGACATAATATATAAGGGTTTGATATTTAACACTACCTAAAGATCTCGGCATGAAATTATTTCGATATTGTGCTAATGATTTCCATATTGTGCTAAAGATGTCGAGTTGACAACATATTAAGATACATAACAGATTTCAAGATAAAAACTATGAGAGCAATTCTCGACATTCTACAATAGACCTCGATAGAATAGATTTCTAATTTGATTATATAAGAAGCTTCGAAGTCATGATTTAACAAGGATGTCGAGCTTCTTGATTTTTGACATTAATACCACTATAAAGTAAAAATCTCGATATAGATAAACATAAACTCGACATGCTATTCAAGCTTCACCTTGATATGTCCCTCAAAGATAAAATTCGAGACATATAAATCTCGAGCTCAATTTCGAGGTTCAAGGTTTGGGAAAAATCCTATTATCACTCGACACTTTCGATCAAAACACCACACTTTTCCAAGAACAGTTTAAAGATTTATAAACCTTATCAAAAACCCTAAATGTCTTAAGCTGTCGAAAGTTACTCTTGATTCACCCTAACTCCCAAAAACATAATTATAAAAATTCTAAAGACCTCAAAACCCTCATCAACTAAGCCGATATAAATTCTAATCCTATGAAAATTTGAGCGTAACATTTCTTGAAACATGAACATACGGTTTGCAAAAGCTCTCAAAATTTCCTCAAGGGTCAACTTGCAGTAATCCTAATTATATATTATTTTCGTGTTTCACCATCTTAAAAGCATACTACCAATTGAATTAAAATATGCGATTAAGGTAAAGATGTAATACCTATTTCCAATCTCAGTTTAATACGTCTTTGGTTTCCTTCTCAACACCAGGTTTTTGAAGAGCTTTTTCTGTTATGAAGTGTTTTGTTAATCCCTTTCTAATGGGTTATGATACACGCCATTCATTCTTATCCCTACTTTACTTGCTCAAATAATCATATGACGTAACGGTTACTTTTATTTGTTCTTATCAATTCCCTAAGTAACACTTCTAATTATATTAGTTAAATTAATTCCTTATTGGCTAAGAAATCAAAGCCTATCACTCCCTTCGACATCCTCTACTGTTTTTTTTTTTTTTTTTTTATCCCGAGTTTGATAATATTGGTTTCAAGATTTCGAGGTGTACACTTTAAAGAAATCGAGTTGTATACTAATGCTAATGTTTCGACATCACTTCGACATTAACTTATTTCGAAATTTAGTATTTCAATTGTTAAGGATTTCGAGATCCAAAGATTCCGAGATTCCTAGTTCCGAAACCCTAATACATCAAAATCTCTATCTACCCTTTTTGAGATTTATTCTTGCTATTTCGTGTTTCTTAAAATGTGGTATTAACACTTAATTATACTAAATTAAATTTTCTAGGTTAGCATGTTATGTACTAAAAACCCTAACATCAATAACTAACTTAATTAATTTAATTCTTCTAATTTCTAATTCATATATGTCATGTTAGCATATAACATGAAATCATTTGGGCACATAAAAATCACAAAACATGCTTCATGCGGTCACGTAAATTATATAATACGTATGCATATTTATTGGCCGGCTTACTTACGGGACTCGGGTATTACAGTTTAGGCGACATTGTGAATCGAAAAAATGCAAAAACCTGAGAGATTTGCTTATGGTGCTCACGGTGGTTGCTCACGATAGGTGGGCACCATAGCAAATCTCTGTATATATATAAATATATATATATTATATATATATATGTATAAGTTGTGACAAATTATTCTATGTTATTGAAGGAGAGCCTAAGGGGGAACATTTGGAGTAATCATCATGTCTTAAGCACAATTTATCGCCTAGCCACTTTCATAATATGTAATAGTGCGCATATGCATATTATATGATAGCGCATATGCCGATTTAATTCATTTGTTTCGTTTGTTTATTTACTCGTAAACTTTTTGTCCCTTCTTGATAAAATATATGTATCATATTTGACATTAACTTAGCAAGCCACGTTAGTGAGTGAAGGGATTAGAGTTGTCAATGGGGCGGGTTCGGGGCTGGGATTCAATCCCCGTCCCGCGAGGCAAACGGGAACGAAATCGTCCCCGTCCCCATCCCGCGGGGATTCCCCGCTCCGTCCTAATTTTTTTAAAAATTTTATTATTTTAATATTATTTAAACTATATTTAAATATTATTTATATTATTTAAACAATATTTTTAA
This sequence comes from Craterostigma plantagineum, assembly GCA_027422505.1. Taxonomy (NCBI): domain Eukaryota; kingdom Viridiplantae; phylum Streptophyta; class Magnoliopsida; order Lamiales; family Linderniaceae; genus Craterostigma; species Craterostigma plantagineum. The sequence continues at coordinate 8,018,367 of JAPQWV010000009.1, read as the reverse complement.
TCATATTTATATTATTTTAATATCATCCAAAGTATATTTTTTTATTATTTATCATATACTAATATTAATTGAATATAATATATATTATTTTAATAATCGGGGCGGGGCGGGGAACGGGGAGGGGATATCCGCGGGGAAAATTTTCCCCGTCCGGCTCCGTTCGGGGCGGATCTCGGCGGGGACGGGGAATCCCCGCCCCATTGACAACCCTAGAAGGGATTGTAAAATAGTTGAATCTATAAGTATTGACAATTTTGAAAAAAAAAAAAAGAAACTCCTAAGTATTTATACTCTTATATAAAAGGGGTGAATAGAAACTATCAAATTGGTAGTCAATTTGATAAATAGTTATTTACAATTTTATCCTTATTTGTTCAATTACAATTTTACTCTTAATTTTGTAATCTATTACAAATTTATCCTTAAATTAAAATTTTATTTTTAAAATAAGTTAACTAATAATATAAAATATTCAAAATTAAAATAATTTGACATATTTGCACACATATTGGATGTAATAAACATACTAGTATGAGCAAATAATGAGGTGGGTTGAGCAGAATTGTTCGGTATTTTTGTTTAAAAATTGTAGTTATCGAACGCCATATAGTACAGACTGGAAAAGTCCAACCCAACCCGACTAACCTGACCCGATCCTAATGTGTTCAATATTTTTCTGCTATATGAAATTTCCTTATGATCAATATTAGAAAAGAAACTAAACATCGTGAAGCATATCTGTAAAGTTAGAGATCTCCAACTCAAAGCACAACATTGCTTCACACAGAAATACAGTTGCTACAACGTTTTATTTCCAACTTATGCCATTCTCTACACTAATTTACTCCAACCCATTAACGCTATTTTCTACACTATATATTGTTAATCTTTTATATTATAATTATTTTAAAATAATATATTAAATTTATTATTATTTATATTATTTATCTATAAATTTTCCTAAATTTAAAATGAAAAATATCTATAAGTAAAAGAAATTGATGTTTTTTATCTTTATATAATATAAAAATATTCTAAATGTGATTAAAATAAGATTTAAAATAAAAATTAGATAAAATAACACTATTTTAGTGTTGAATTGTGTGTCTTGAAAATATAGTATCAGGGGTTCAGCAACGCTATAACGTATAATATAGGGTCACATTGGAGTTCTTTTTTTTTTTTTTGAAAACGAGGATTTCATTCATTAATCCAAGTGGACACAAGAGTACAATAGAGTAATATTCAAAATATTACAACATATTTGACTATTTCTATAGCGTAAAAAGCCGGTGATAGTACGGTGCCCGTTCCAAATCCCCGAAAAAGGGGTAAAGAGAAAAACCCCAAAAGGGGACTCCCACGAGGGGATAAATAGGCTCTCACAAGTAGAGAGATAGGCTCCACGAGGGAAGAAAAACTCATACAAAGGAGAGAAACTCCAAAAAGAGTGTCTTCCCTAAGGAGACCCGCCCGACACAAACGGCTGAGCGGTGGGTGGGGATGTCGGCGACAGGCGAGTCGGGCGTCGAGGTGGAAAGGTTGGGGGCTGCGGACGCAGCAAGCGGAGGCGGAGACGACGGCGAACGGAGGCGTGGAGGCAGCGAGCAGAGGTGGATCGGAGATTGACACACCTTATTGAAAGAAAAGCAAAAAAAAAAGAAAGAAAGTAGAAAAATGAAGGCAAGAAAAACAGAGACCTCCCCCACCTCCATTAATGGAGGATGGGGTAGAAAACCCATTTTTTTTGCGGCCGCTTGCTGGGGAGAATTAGGTGAGAGAGAAACCCTAGAGAGAAGATTCTTTATTCTAATATCTTTTCACCAATAGTCACATTGGAGTTAAACGTACTCTATTTTTGTTTTTTACTTCAAACTAGAGTACACAATGGAGATGCTCATACAAAAGTGAAATTTGCGTGAATTACGCTAACTCGATATTTAGCATGTTTGTTAAGGTTTGATGTCACAATAATAGCATAAGAATCTGAATTTTATTGCAGAGAGGCAAACCAAAAGAGTAGTTCATTATAACGTGCACCTCTCGCTTATGCAACAAGAATTAGTTAAAAATTAATTCAGTCCCAAATAGTCCATATAAAGAAAAATAAAATAAGTCACGTAATATTTCAATGGCTAAACATAACATTAAGAAATAAAATAAAAAATTTCCTCAACAACAACGTTAGACTTTTACTCAAACCAGCAATTTGATTAATACACACTCAAAGATTTAAACCACATTATAGTTATATCAACCTCGTAATGGTATGCAATGAAACCCTATTTTTACGATGATGGTAATATTTAAACACAATCTTATATAAAGGGGGCATGGGAGGTGATGTTACACATATTAATGAGAACACTAACAATAACACCTAATATGGCTTCGCTCATCCTAGCTTTATTAGTCGCTTGCTCCCTATCTATTGCTAATGCAGATAAGAAGGACGAGTCATCGTCTTCTTACGAGACATATCCTTCTTACAAATCCACAAAATCAGATGAAAAGTACACATCTTACGCGAAATATCCTTCTTACAAGTCTCCAAAATTTAGATGAGAAGTACCCAATATCCGCGAAATATCCTTCCTACAAGTCTCCAAAATCAGATGAGAAGTACCCATCGTATGAGGAATCTCCTTTATACGAGTCTTCAAAATCAGAGGAGAAGTACCCTTCTCACGAGAAACATCCTTCTTACAAGTCTCCGAAATCGGATGAGAAGTACCAGTCCTACAGGAAATATCCTTCTTACAAGTCTCCATCATCAGATGAGAAGTATCCGTCGTACGAAAAATATCCTCCAAAATCATATGACAAGTACCCATCTTACGAGAAATATCTGTCGTACAAGTCTCCAGAATCATATGCGAAGTACCCTTCGTACGAACAATGTCTTTCTTATAGGTCTCCAGAATCAGCTGAGAAGTACCCATCCTACGAGAAATATCATTCCTACAAGTCACCAAAATCAGATGAGAAGTACCCATCGTACGATAAAAATTCTTCCTACAAGTGTCCAAAATCAGATGAAAAGTACCCATCATACGAGAAATATCCTTCTTACAGATCTCCTAAGTCACATGAGAAGTACCCATCGTACGAGAAATATCATTCCTTCAAGTCTCCAGAATCATATGAGAAATACCCTCGGTACGAAAAATATCCTTCTCACAAGTCTCAAAAGTCGGATGAGAAGTACCCGCTGTACGAGAAATATCCTTCTTACGAGTCTAAAAAATCAGATGTAAAATACCCATCCTACGAGAAATATTCTTCCTACAAGTCTACAAAGTCGGATGAGAAATACCCATCGTACGAGAAATATCCTTCCTACAAGTCTCCAGAACCCTATGATAAATATCCTTCGTTTGAAAAATCCTTCTTACAGGTCCCCAAAATCAGATGAGGAGTACCCATCCTACGATAATTATCCTTCCTAGAAGTCACCAAAATCAGAGAAGAAGTACCCATCGTACGAACAATATCCTTCCTACAAGTCTCCAAAATCTGTTGAGAAGTACCCATCGTACGAGAAAGATCCTTATTACAAGTCATCCCCGGAGTATGAGACGTATCCATCATGCGAGAAATATTCTCCATGCAAATCACTTAAAACTGCTATCACTAGCAAGAATTAAGCCAAACCATGTCGTCAAGTAAGTCTTTTCTAATGCAGTTTATGAATTTTAATTTTAAATAATTTCTCAATCTTCCGTTCTTCGTCGTTGTTAGAATATGATTGAGTGTTGGAATCTTTGGTTTATTTTGTATCGAAGTTGACGTAACATTGTTTTAAATACGCAGGATTAACAATAAGAGAATAAAGGAATAATAAACTAATTACAGCATGCATTCAGAGCCTTGGGAGCAAGTGAACGTTGAAGTGGAATTTTCTTCATGTTCATTCGATCTTTTACATTGTATTGCATGTTTATGAAGCCCATGGCTAATTCCGTCATCATATTATTAATCTTTTGCGAAATTTGGAACTTATATTACCATTATTGTACTGTTATCGTCGTGTCATTTATCCACTCGATCGTAGTAAGTGAAACAATAATTAACCTACAACATATATAAGGCGGATTGAATGAAGAAGCTGTTTCGAAGCCATTAAAAACATGTAAAGCTTCTTACACAATTGTCACGTTGCTACTCTTGAGCCTTTAAGAATTTGAATGCGTATTACTCCATCTGTCCCAGCAACTTTATCACATAAGTTGCTGGACACGCAAATTAAGGTGGCATTATTATAAGAATATAGCACTATGCGATTAGATATAAACAACTTGCTTAAATTTATAACTTTTTCCTAATTATTTCCACCATTTACTTTTCTCTCCGATTACATTTAAAATGGTGTTTACTATTTTACCCAGAAAGGAAATGTGATAAAATTAGGGACGCCCGGAATGGAAATGTGATAAAATTAGCGCTCCCTCCGTCCCAACAACTTTATCCCATAAGTTGCTGGGCATGCAAATTAAGGTGGCGTTATTATAATAATATAGTACAATGAGATTAGACATAAACAACTTGCTTAAATTTATAACATTTTCCTAATTATTTCCACTAGTTATTTTTCCCTCCAATTATATTTAAAACGGTGTTTAATTTTTTACCCAAAAAGAAAAGGTGATAAAATGGTACGTCCGAAATGGAAAAATGTGATAAAATTAGCGGGACGGAGGGAATATATGATATGACATCGCATTTGCCGATTTAATTAATTTGTTTCGTTTGTTTATTTACTCGTAAACTTTTTGTCCCTTCTTGATAAAATAAATGTATCTTGTTTGAGATTAACTTAGCACGCCACGTTAGTGAGTGAAGGGATTGTATAACAGTTGAAACAATAAGCGGGGATAATTTGAAAAAAATACTCCGATTTATACCCTGTCCGTCAATTTGATAAATGGTTATTAACATATTTATCATTAATTGTTTAATTACAATTACTCTTAATATTTTAATCTTAAATTAAAATTTTATTTTTTAAATAAGTTATTTAATAATATAAAATATACAAAATATAAAAATGTTAGGATCAGTTACGTGTTTAGAGGGGGTGAATAAACTAAGGTACGTTTTTCGGATCTTAACCGGTTAAGGCTAGATACCGGTGCTCGATATTTTAAGTGCGACTTGTGCGGAAGTGAAACCGGTCAGTTGTGGACTGAAACCGGATGCGCGGTGATGTCTGTGTGTGATTATTTGCGACGGACACAGAGATTTGTTATGGAATTTCGGAGCAAAGTCTCATGCGTTTCCCCCTTTCCCTCGAAAAGGCTATTACTAGAAGATTCGATTTCTAACAACTAGGGCTGAGCAAAAATATCCGAAAACCGGATTCCGATCCGGTATCCGATTTTCAAAACCCGAAAAATCAGATATCCGGTTTTAAAAACCGGATGATATCCGGACCGATTTATTTTAAAATAAACGGGATCGGATATGGATAGTGGTTTGTCTAAAATCCGGATATCCGGTATCCGATTTCATATTTAAAAAAATAATAAAAAAATAAGAAAAATAGCTCAAAATGAAAAATGAAGGTCAAAACCTTTGTAAATAAAAAAGAAAAACAAAAACATTTAGATGCAAGTTAAAAAATTAATTTGAATTTGTGGTACTGTGTTAATTATTTATTATGTAATTTTGAATCATAAAATTCACATATTGTGTTAATTACTATGTGTAGAAATTCTTATATGAAAAAAATATATTTTTTATTTTGATAAGAAATAAAAAATGATTTTGAAAAGAAAATATTTAAAAAGAAAAAAAAATAAATATAAAAACCGGATGCGGATATCCGATTTAAATATCCGAATAAAGCGGATATCAAATTTTCGGTTATCCGATTAAAACCGGACCGGATACGGATATCATTTTTTGATATCCGAAAATCAGGATATCCGAAATTCGAATATCCGAAAATCCGGATATCCGGTTTTGCTCACCCCTACTAACAACCCCCGTTGTACAACCTTCTTAGCTAGACTCACACAGTACAACCCCCGGCTATACTCAGCTAACTAAACTCATAGACGCCACTAGACAGCTTTTTACAGTCCGTCTCTTTCAAGAACTTTTTACAGTCCCTTGAGAAAAACTCACTAACCACACCGGTTAGGTACAGTGAGGGCAACACCAAATATCTTTTCGTAGCTTTTGAAAGCTTGGTTAAATCTCTCTCTCTAAAATTTTCAAAGTAAGTGTCATAAAGGTCTTCTGTTGAAGAAGCCCGTGTGAGATATCTTCACGTACTGGACAGTGCATTTAATGCATTTTACCCAAATTGGGTCTGTTCGGTCTTCGCTGCAGTTCGCGCTGTGCCAATTGCTTTATTCCTTTTTAAGCTTGGCTTGACTTCAACTTGGCTCCTCCTGGCAGCCTTAAATGAATTGCTTGTCAAAGTCTTCAGCTTGCCGCGCCTTGAATAAATTTGAATCTTCGTCCACGTGGCACGTCCGGTATCCAACTTCTGGGTGAGCTTTCGATAGCAGTCTCGATCCGATTTCTGGTTGCGCTGTTGAACTGCTGACTGGTATCCGATTTTACCTATGTCTAACCGGTATACTTAATTAAGTTGAGTCCAATCACCAAAACTGTTAATCTCAAATCTTTAAATTCACGATTTCTAACATAAAATAATTTGATATATTGCACACATATTGGTTGTACTAAACATACTAGTATGGGTAAATAATAAAGTGGATTAAGAAGAATTCTTCGGTATTTTTGTTTATAAATTGTAGCTATCGAATATCATATAGTATAGATTAGAAAAGCCCAACACAAAACGACTGATCTGACCAAATACTAATGTGTGCAATATTTTTCTGATATACATAATTTCCTTATTATCAATATTTGAAAGAAAAGGAACTAAGTATCATGAAGCATATCTATATAGTTATAGATCTCCAACCCAAAGCACAAAACATTGCAGTAAATTTCACACAAACATACAATTGCTACATGTCTTTTACTCCAACTCATTAAACATTTGCTACGCTAATCCAATCCACTAACTCTATTTTCTACACTAAAATAATATATTTATCATAATTAAATTAATAATTTTTATACTATAATTATCTAAAATTTATTAGTATTTAAGAGTTAGTATATTATTTATCTATAAAATTTCTTACATTTAAAATGAAAAATATCACTAAGTAAAAGAAAATTAATGTTTTTTATCTTGTATAATATCGAATATTCTAAATATGATTAAAATAAGATTTAAAATATAAAAAAATAAATTATAACATTGTTTTAATCTATTTGTGTTTTACTTCAAAATAGAGTACCAATTGGAGATGCTCTTACAAACTGGATTTTGCGTGAATTACGTTAATTCGAGATTTAGCATGTTTGTTAAGGTTTGATGGCACAAAAAGTGCGCACGGAACGTTATGTTGAAAATGAATTAAATAAAAACGTTATGTCCATCTCCAACAACATTGCTTTTAAAAGAAACACTTGCACTTGATGTCAAATGAGATTAAATTATATTGAATTAATCAAAGTATTACTGTCCAATAAGTTAATTTAATTAGGATATGTATTTATTTACATATGGTACTCTTTACTTTCGAAAATATAAACGATATGTCAATGAGAGCAACTAATTATGAATAGTTGAATTAGGCGAAATATTACTGTTGTCGAATATGTTAATTTACTGTTGATATGTATATGCATATCATATTAGTTATTTTCGTAAATATAAACAATATTGAGAGCAACTAATCTGAATAGTTGGAATGGATTGAATAATAAACCAGATAAAAGACACAAAATAGCATAAGAATCTGAATTTTATTGCAAAGAGGCAAACCAAAATAGTAGTTCATTATAACATGCAACTCTCGCTTATGCAACAGGAATTTGTTTAAAATTAATTCAGTCCTAAATAGTCCGTATAAAGAAAAAATTAAATAACTCACGTAATCTTTCAATTGCTAAACTTAACATTATATATAAACAAGAAATTTCCTCAACAACAACATTAGACTTTTACTCAAACCGGCAATTTGATTAATACACTCGAAGATTTAAACAACATTTTAGTTATATCGACCTCGTAATGGTATGCAATGAAAGTTGAAACCCTATTTTTACGATGATGTTAAAATTTAAACACAACCACATATAAAGGGGGCATGGGAGGTGATGTTAAACATATTCATTCAAAGATGAGAACACTAACAGTAACACCTAATATGGCTTCGCTCATCCCAGCTTTGTTAGTTGCTTGCACCCTATCTATTGCTAATGCAGATAAGAAGGATGAGTCATCGTCTTCATACGGGAAATATCCTTCTTCTGAGAAATATCTTTCTTACAAATCCCCAAAATCAGATGAAAAGTACCCATCTTACGAGAAATATACTTCTAACAAATCTCCAAAATCAGATGGGAAGTACCCAGTATACGAGAAATATCCTTCCTACAAGTCCCCAAAATCATATGAGAAGTACCCATCGTATGATCTCCTTCATACGTGTCTCCAAAATCAGAGGAGAAGTGCCCTTCGTACGAGAAATATCATTCTTACAAGTCTTCTTACAAATCTCCAGAATCATATGAGAAATATCCTTCGTATGAAAAATATCCTTCCTACAAGTCTCCAAAATCAGATGAGAAGTACCCATCGTAAAGCAAATATCCTTCTTACAAGTCTCCAAAATCATATGAGAAGTACCCATCGTACGAGAAATATCATTCTTACAAGGCTCCAAAATCAGATGAAAAGTACCCATCGTACGAGAAATATCCTTCCTACAAGTCTCCAAAATCAGATGTAAAGTACACATCCCACGAGAAATATCATTCCTACAAGTCTCCAAAGTCAGATGAGAAGTACCCATCGTATGAGAAATATCCTTCCTACCAATCTCCAGAATCATATGAGAAATACCCTTCGTATGAAAAATATCCATCCTACAAGTCTCCAAAATCAGATGAGAAGTATCCATCGTACGAGAAATATCCTTCCTACAAGTCTCCAGAATCATATGAGAAATACCCATCATACGAGAAATATCCTTCCTACAAATCTCCAAAGTCAGATAAGAAGTACCCATCGTATGAGGAATATCCTTCCTACCAATCTCCAGAATCGTATGAGAAATACCTTTCGTATGAAAAATATCCTTCCTAAAAGTCTCCAAAATCGGATGAGAAGTACCCATCGTACGAGAAATATCCTTCCTACACGTCTCCAGAATCATATGAGAAATACCCGTCGTACGAGAAATATCCTACGTACAAGTCTCCAAAATCAGATGAGAAGTACCCATCGTACGAGAAATATCCTTACTACAAGTCTCCAAAGTCAAATGAGAAATACCCATCATACGCGAAAGATCCTTATTACAAGTCATCCCCAAAGTATGAGAAGTATCCATCATACGAGAAATATTCTCCATATAAATCACTTAATACTGCTAGCACTACCAAGAATTAAGCCAAACATATCTTCAAGTAAGTCTTTTCTAATTCAGTTTATGATTTTCAATTTTAAATCATATCCATTTCATCATATTTTCATTAGTTGTTATTGTCAATCTTCCGTTCTTTGTGGTTGTTAGAATGGGATTGGGATTTTGAATCTTTGGTTTATTTTGTATCAAAGCTGACGTGCTATTGTTTTATACACGCATGATTTACAATAATCGAATAAAAGGAATAATCGAATAATTACAGCATGCATGCAGAGCTTTGGGAGCAAATGAACATTGACGTGGATGTTGTCTTCATATTCATTCAATTTTTTACATTGTATTGCATGTTGAAGCCCGTGTCTTAATTAATTCTATCATCATATATGTTAATAATCTCTTTGCCATTTTAGAATTTCTATTATCATTATTGTAGCGTTGTTGCTAATTATTTATCCACCCGTAGTAAGTAAGACAATAAGTCAAATACAACAAATATATATATACATATATATATATATATATATATATAAAGCCACTAAATGAAGAAGCTGTTTCGAAGCCATTAAAAAAATGTAAGGCTTAGTACACAATTATAACGTCTATACACATAACTATTGAATGCACATTATTTGATATGCGTGAAACCGAATCTAATGTAGATGTGTGGAACTCATTATTTTCGCTATTATTTATTGCTTTTTTCTCCACTTTTTCCCCTTCTTTTAGTATCAATATTGTATATAATTAAATGCATGAGCAGAACCGCAAGGTGACGCGCAAAATGATAAAGGTGAATTGGGATGTAATAATAGCGCACAAAAAGATTCGATTCGTCGAACTATAAGTGCACTTTCGACGACATACAAGGATAAAAAGTAAAATAATAAAAAAAATTGATTGCACGTTTAGAAAGCATTCAATTATGTCTGAAGACTTCTATATTGTGTAATAATGCGCAAATCTACTGATATGCGTATTATTTGATGTGTACTATTTATACTGATTGAATTCATTTGTTTCATTGGAAATTCCCTTTTCTCGTTTGTTTATTTATTCGTAGATTTTTTCGTCCCTTGGTGACAATCTAGAAAAAAAATACTATAAAAAATCTAAATATCTATACTCTTTTATAATAGCGTATGGTAGATAGAAATACTATGAAACTGGTCTGAAGTTTTGATAAATGATAGTTACAATTTTACTCTTAACAATTTAATTTATTACAAATTTATCCTTCAATTAATTTTTTTAAAGTAAGTTAATAATAATATAAAATCTAAAACATATAAATAATTTGATATATTTGCACACATATTGACTATATTAATAAACGTACTAGTATGGTAAATAATGAGGTGGTGGTTTGGGACAGAATTTTTCGGTATTTTTGTTTAAAATTGTAGTTATCGAACATCGTGTAGTATAGATTAAAAAAGCCCACCGACTGACCCGACCCGATCCTAAGGTGTGCAATATTTTTCTAATATATAAAATTTCCTTATGATCAATATTTGAAAGAGAAGAAACTAAAATCACGATCCATATATGTATAGTTACAAAAGTGTGGAATTTGGGTGAATTACGTAAATTCCATATTTACAAGTTTTTGTTAAGGTTTGATGCCACCAAAATTAAGAATAAGGAACGGTATGTTGGAAAACGATTAAATAAAAACCTAATTGTTCGTCCCCCAACATCTTTGCACGAAAATTTTTTAACATGCTTTCAAAACGAGATTAAATTATATTGAATTAGGTGAATATTACTGTCGAATAAGTTAATTTAAAGTTGATATGTATATACATATAATATTAATATTTTCGTAAATATAAACAATATTGAGAGCAACTAATTATGAATAATTGGAATAGATTGAAGAATAAAACAGATACAAGACACAAATAGCATAAGAATGTGAATTTTATTGCAGAGAGGCAAACCAAAAGAGATCAAAACGTGCACCTCTCTCTTATGTAACAAGAATTTGTTTAAAATTAATTCATTCCTAGATAGTCCATATAAAGAAAAATTAAGTAAGTCACCGTAATCTATCAATTGCTAAACATAGCTAAAATTAAGAAATAAAACAAGAAATTTCCTCAACAACAACGTTAGACTTTTACTCAAACCAACAATTTGATTAGTACACTTGAAGCTCTAAACCACATTTTAGTTATATAAACCTCGTAATGAGTGCAATGATACCCTATTTTAACGATGATGGTAAAATTTAAGCACAAGCTATATATAAAGGGGGCATGCGAGCTAATGTTACACACATTCATTCGAAGATGAGAACACTAACAATAACACCTTCTAATATGGCTTCGCTCATCCTAGCTTTATTAGTCACTTGCACCCTATCTATTGCTAATGCAGATAAGAAGGATGACTCATCGTCTTCTAACGAGAAATATCCTTCTTACGAGAAATATCCATCTTACAAATCCCCAAAATCAGATGAAAAGTACCGTACTTACGAGCAATATCCTTCATACGAGTCTCCAAAATCAGAGAAGAAGTACCCTTCTTACGAGAAATATCCTTCTTACAAGTCTCCAAAATCAGATGAGAAGTTATCGAACGAGAAATATATTCTTCTTACAAGTCTCCATCATCAGATGAGAAGTACTCATCGTACAAAAAATATCCTTCTTACCAGTCTCCAAAATCATATGTAAAGTACCCATACTACGAGAAAATTCCTTCCTACGACTCTCCAAAATCAGAGGAGAAGTACCCATCGTACGAGAAATATCATTCTTACAAGTCTCCAAAATCAGATGAGAAGTACCCATCCTACGAGAAATATCATTCCTACAAGTCTCCAAAGTTAGAGAAGTACCCATCGTACGAGAAATATCCTTCTTACAAGTCTCCAAAATCATATGAAAAGTACCCATCTTACGAGAAATATCCTTCCTACAAATCTCCAAAGTCAGATGAGAAGTACCCATCGTATGAGAAATATCCTTCCCACCAATCTCCAGAATCATATGAGAAATACCCTTCGTACGAAAAATATCCTTCCTACAAGTTTCCAAAATCAGATGAGAAGTACCCATCCTACGAGAAATATCCTTCTTACAAGTCTCCAAAATCGGATGAGAAGTACACATCGTACGAGAAATATCCTTCCTACAAGTCTCCAGAATCACATGAAAAATACCCATCGTACGAGAAATATCCTATGTACAAGTCTCCTAAATCAGATGAGAAGAACCCGTCGTACGAGAAATATCCTTCCTACAAGTCTCCAAAGTTAGATGAGAAGTACCCATCGTACGAGAAAGATCCTTATTACAAGTCATCCCCAGAGTATGAGAAGTATCCATCATACGAGAAATATTCTCCATTCAAATCACTTAAAACTGCTATCACTACCAAGAATTAAGCCAGGCATATCATCAAGTAAGTCTTTTCTAATTCAGTTTATGATTTTCAATTTTAAATCATATCCATTGCATCATATTGTCATTAATTGTTATTCTCAATCTTCCGTTCTTCGTCGTTAGAATAGGATTGAGATTCTGAATCATTTGGTTTATTTTGTATCAAAGCTGACGTAACATTGTTTTATATACGCAGGATCAACAATAATAGAATAAAAGGAATAATTAAATAATTACAGCATGCAGACAGAGCTTTGGGAGCAAGTGAACGTTGAAGTGGATTTTTATCTTCATGTTCATTCGATACTTTACGCTGTATTGCATGTTGATGAAGGCCATGTCTTAATTCTATCATCATATATATATTAATAATCTCTTGGCCATTTTTCGAATTTCTATTATCATTATTATACCGTTATTGCTTTATTATTTATCCACCCGTAGTATTAAGACAATGAGTCAAATATAACATATATATAAAGCGCACTGAATGAAGAAGCTATTTCGAAGCCATTAAAAAAATGTTAGGCTTAGTACACAATTATCGCGTCTATACTCATAAAGATATACTATGAGTAAATCTCTTGAGCCTTTAAGAATATTGAATGCGGATTATTTGATACGCGTGAAGCCGAAACTAATGTTGATGGGACTTTAATTATTTTCGTTATTCTTTATTGCTCTTTTTTCCCACTTTTTTCCCTCCCTTTTTAGTAAAATCAATATATAAGTAAATGTATGAGCAGAACCGCAAGGTGATGCGCAAAATGTTAAAGGTGAATTGGGATGTAATAATAGCGCACAAAAAATTCGATTCGTCGAACTATAAGCGCACTTTCGACGACATACAAGGAAAAAAATAAAATAATAAAATAAATTGATTGCACGTACGATTTGTGTTCTTCGAAAGCATTCAATTATGTCTGAAGACTTTTGTATTATGTAATAATGCGCAAATCTACTGATATGCGTATTATTTGATGTGTACTATTTATACCGATTGAATTCATTTGTTTCATTCGAAATTCCCTTTTCTCGTTTGTTTATCTACTCGTAAATTTTTTCGTCCCTTGGTGACATATTGGAAAAAAATATAAAAAAAAAAATCTAAATATCTATACTCTTATAAATTGCGTATAGTAGATAGAAAAATTATGAAACTGGTATGAAGTTTTGATAAAAGATTATTTACATTTTTATCCTTAATTGCTTAGTTAGAATTTTACTCTTAATACCTTAATTTATTACAAATTTATCCTTCAATTAATTTTTTTAAATAAGTTAATTAATAATATAAATCTAAAACATATAAAATAATTTGATATATCCACACATATTGACTATATTAATAAACATACTAGTATGGTAAATAATGAGGTGGTGGTTTGGGACATAATTTTTCGGTATTTTTCTTTAAAAATTGTTGTTATCGAGCATCGTGTAGTATAGATTAAAAAAGCCCACCGACTGACCCGACCCGATCCTAAGGTGTGCAATATTTTTCTAATATATAAAATTTCCTTGTGACCAATATTATAAAGAGAAGAAACTAAAATCACGACCCATATATGTATAGTTACAAAAGTGTGGAATTTGGGTGAATTACGTAAATTCGATATTTCAAATTTTGCTAAGGTTTATGTCACAAAAATTAAGAATATGGAACGGTATGGTGGAAAAAAAAAATAAAAACCTAAGTTGTGTTCATCCCCCAACATCTTTGCACGAACAAATTGTCACTTGCTTTCACAACGAGATTAAATTATATTGAATTAGGAGAAATCTTACTGTCGAATAAGTTAATTAACGTTGATATCTATATACGTATAATATTAATTATGTTCATAAATATAAACAATATTGAGAGCAACTAATTACGAATAATTGGAACGGATTGAAGAATAAAACAGATAAAAGACACAAAATAGCATAAGAATGTGAATTTTATTGCAGTGAGGCAAACCAAAAGAGTAGTTCATCAAAACGTGAACCTCTCTCTTATGTAACAAGAATTTGTTTAAAATTAATTCAGAATAGTCCAGATAAAGAAAAATAAATAAGTCACCGTAATCTATCAATTGCTAAACATAGCTAACATTAAGAAATAAAACAAGAAATTTCCTCAACAACAACGTTAGACTTTTACTCAAACCGGCAATTTGATTAGTACACTTAAAGCTCTAAACCATATTTATATATCAACCTCGGAATGAGTTCAATGATGCCCTATTTTTACGATGATGGTAAAATTTAAGCACAAGCTATATATAAAGGGGGCATGGGAGGTGATGTTACACACATTCATTCGAAGATGAGAACACTAACAATAACACCTTCTAATATGGCTTCGCTCATCCTAGCTTTTTTAGTTGCTTGCACTTTTGCTAATGCAGATAAGGCTGAGTCATTGTCTTCTAACGAGAAATATCCTTCTTACAAGAAATATCCTTCTTACAAATCTCCAAAATCAGATGAAAAGTACCCATCTTACGAGCAATATCCTTCTTACAAGTCTCCAAAATCATGTGAAAAGTACCCAGCCAACGAGAAATATCCTTCCTACAAATCTCCAAAGTCAGATGAGAAGTACCAATCGTATGAGAAATATCCTTCTTACAAATCTCCAGAATCATCTGAGAAATACCCTTCGTATGAAAAATATCCTTACTGCAAGTCTCCAAAATCAGACGAGAAGTACCCATCGTATGAGAAATATCCTTCTTACAAGTCTCCAAAATCATATGAGAAGTACCCATCATACGAGAAATATTATTCTTACAAGTCTCCAAAATCAGATGAGAAGTACCCATCGTACGAGAAGTATCCTTCCTACAAGTCTCCAAAATCAGATGAAAAGTACTCATCCTACGAGAAATATCCTTCCTACAAATCTCCAAAGTCAGATGAGAAGTACCCATCGTTTGAGAAATATCCTTCCTACCAATCTCCAGAATCATATGAGAAATACCCTTCGTATGAAAAATATCCTTCCTACAAGTCTCCAAAATCAGATGAAAAGTACCCATCGTACGAGATTTATCCTTCTTACAAATCTCCAAAATCAGATGAAAAGTACCCATCCTACGAGAAATATCCTTCTTACAAGTCTCCAAAATCGGATGAGAAGTACCCATCGCACGAGAAATATCCTTCCTACAAGTCTCCAGAATCACATGAAAAATACTCATCGTACGAGAAATATCCTATGTACAAGTCTCCTAAATCAGATGAGAAGAACCCATCGTACGAGAAATATCCTTCCTACAAGTCTCCAAAGTTAGATGAGAAGTACCCATCGTACGAGAAAGATCCTTATTACAAGTCATCCCCAGTGTATGAGAAGTTTCCATCATACGAGAAATATTCTCCATACAAATCACTTAAAACTGCTATCACTACCAAGAATTAAGCCAAGCATATCATCAAGTAAGTCTTTTCTAATTCAGTTTATGATTTTCAATTTTAAATCATATCCATTGCATCATATCGTCATTAATTGTTATTCTCAATCTTCCGTTCTTCGTCGTTGTTAGAATAGGACTGAGATTCTAAATCATTTGGTTTATTTTTTATCAAAGCTGACGTAACATTGTTTTATATACGCAGGATTAACAATAATAGAATAAAAGGAATAATTAAATAATTACAGCATGCATACAGAGCGTTGGGAGCAAGTGAACGTTGAAGTGGAATTTTATCTTCATGTTCATTCGATACTTTACGCTGTATTGCATGTTGATGAAGGCCATGTCTTAATTCTATCATCATATATATTAATAATCTCTTGGCCATTTTCGAATTTCTATTATCATTATTATACAGTTGTTGCTTTATTATTTAGCCACCCGTAGTATTAAGACAATGAGTCAAATACAACATATATATAAAGCGCACTGAATGAAGAAGCTATTTCGAAGCCATTAAAAAAAATGTTAGGCTTAGTACACAATTATCGCGTCTATACTCATAAAGATATACTATGAGTAAATCTCTTGAGCCTTTAAGAATATTGAATGCGGATTATTTGATACGCGTGAAGCCGAAACTAATGTTGATGGGACTTTAGTTATTTTCGTTATTCTTTATTGCTCTTTTTTTTCCACTTTTTTCCCCTCCCTTTTTAGTAAAATCAATATATAAGTAAATGCATGAGCAGAACCGCAAGGTGATGCGCAAAATGTTAAAGGTGAATTGGGATGTAATAATAGCGCTCAAAAAATTCGATTCGTCGAACTATAAGCGCACTTTCGACGACATACAAGGAAAAAATAAAATAATAAAATAAATTGATTGCACGTACGATTTATGTTCTTCGAAAGCATTCAATTATGCCTGAAGACTTTTGTATTATGTAATAATGCGCAAATCTACTGATATGCGTATTATTTGATGTGTACTATTTATACCGATTGAATTCATTTGTTTCATTCGAAATTCCTTTTCTCGTTTGTTTATCTACTCGTAAGTTGTTTCGTCCCTTGGTGACATATTGGAAAAAATATAAAAAAAAAATCTAAATATCTATACTCTTATAAATTGCGTATAGTAGATAGAAAAACTATGAAACTGGTCTGAAGTTTTGATAAAAGATTATTTACATTTTTATCCTTAATTGCTTAGTTAGAATTTTACTCTTAATACTTTAACTTATTACAAATTTATCCTTCAATTAATTTTTTTAAATAAGTTAATTAATAATATCTAAAACATATAAAATAATTTGATATATCCACACATATTGATTATTTATAAACATACTAGTATGGTAAATAATGAGATGGTGGTTTGGGACAGAATTTTTCGGTATTTTTCTTTAAAAATTGTAGTTATCGAGCATCGTGTAGTATAGATTAAAAAACCCACCGACTGACCCTACCCGATCCTAAGGTGTGCAATATTTTTCTAATATATAAAATTTCCTTGTGACCAATATTATAAAGTGAAGAAACTAAAATCACGATCCATATATGTATAGTTACAAAAGTGCGGAATTTGGGTGAATTACGTAAATTCGATATTTCAAATTTTGCTAAGGTTTATGTCACAAAAATTAAGAATATGGAACGGTATGTTGGAAAAATAAATAAATAAAAACCTAAGTCGTGTTCATCCCCCAACATCTTTGCACGAACAAATTGTCACTTGCTTTCAAAACGAGATTAAATTATATTGAATTAGGAGAAATCTTACTGTCGAATAAGTTAATTAATGTTGATATCTATATACGTACAATATTAATTATGTTCATAAATACAAACAATATTGAGAGCAACTAATTACGAATAATTGGAACGGATTGAAGAATAAAACAGATAAAAGACACAAAATAGCATAAGAATGTGAATTTTATTGCAGAGAGGCAAACCAAAAGAGTAGTTCATCAAAACGTGAACCTCTCTCTTATGTAACAAGAATTTGTTTAAAATTAATTCAGTCCTAAATAGTCCATATAAAGGAAAATAAATAAGTCACCGTAATCTATCAATTGCTAAACATAGCTAACATTAAGAAATAAAACAAGAAATTTCCTCAACAACAACATTAGACTTTTACTCAAACCGGCAATTTGATTAGTACACTTAAAGCTCTAAACCATATTTATATATCAACCTCGCAATGAGTGCAATGATACCCTATTTTTACGATGATGGTAAAATTTAAGCACAAGCTATATATAAAGGGGGCATGGGAGGTGATGTTACACACATTCATTCGAAGATGAGAACACTAACAATAACACCTTCTAATATGGCTTCGCTCATCCTAGCTTTATTACTTGCTTGCACTCTATCTATTGCTAATGCAGATAAGGATGAGTCATTGTCTTCTAACGAGAAATATCCTTCTTACAAGAAATATCCTTCTTACAAATCTCCAAAATCAGATGAAAAGTACCCATCTTACGAGCAATATCCTTATTACAAGTCTCCAAAATCATATGAAAAGTACCCATCCTACGAGAATTATCCTTCCTACAAATCTCCAAAGTCAGATGAGAAGTACCAATCGTATGAGAAATATCCTTCTTACAAATCTCCAGAATCATATGAGAAATACCCTTCGTATGAAAAATATCCTTGCTACAAGTCTCCAAAATCAGACGAGAAGTACCCATCGTATGAGAAATATCCTTCTTACAAGTCTCCAAAATCATATGAGAAGTACCCATCATACGAGAAATATTATTCTTACAAGTCTCCAAAATCAGATGAGAAGTACCCATCGTACGAGAAGTATCCTTCCTACAAGTCTCCAAATCAGATGAAAAGTACTCATCCTACGAGAAATATCCTTCCTACAAATCTCCAAATTCAGATGAGAAGTACCCATCGTTTGAGAAATATCCTTCCTACCAATCTCCAGAATCATATGAGAAATACCCTTCGTATGAAAAATATCCTTCCTACAAGTCTCCAAAATCAGATGAGAAGTACCCATCGTACGAGAATTATCCTTCTTACAAATCTCCAAAATCATATGAAAAGTACCCATCCTACGAGAAATATCCTTCCTACAAGTCTCCAGAATCACATGAAAAATATCCATCGTACGAGAAATATCCTATGTACAAGTCTCCTAAATCAGATGAGAAGAACCCATCGTACGGGAAATATCCTTCCTACAAGTCTCCAAAGTTAGATGAGAAGTACCCATCGTACGAGAAAGATCCTTATTACAAGTCATCCCCAGTGTATGAGAAGTATCCATCATACGAGAAATATTCTCCATACAAATCACTTAAAACTGCTATCACTACCAAGAATTAAGCCAAGCATATCATCAAGTAAGTCTTTTCTAATTCAGTTTATGATTTTCAATTTTAAATCATATCCGTTGCATCATATTGTCATTAATTGTTATTCTCAATCTTCCGTTCTTCGTCGTTGTTAGAATAGGATTGAGATTCTGAATCATCTGGTTTATTTTGTATCAAAGCTGACGTAACATTGTTTATATACGCAGGATCAACAATAATAGAATAAAAGGAATAATTAAATAATTACAGCATGCATACAGAGCTTTTGGAGCAAGTGAACGTTGAAGTGGATTTTTATCTTCATGTTCGTTCGATACTTTACGCTGTATTGCATGTTGATGAAGGCCATGTCTTAATTCTATCATCATATATATTAATAATCTCTTGGCCATTTTTCGAATTTCTATTATCATTATTATACCGTTATTGCTTTATTATTTATCCACCCGTAGTATCAAGACAATGAGTCAAATACAACATATATATAAAGCGCACTGAATGAAGAAGCTATTTCGAAGCCATTAAAAAAATGTTAGGCTTAGTACACAATTATCGCGTCTATACTCATAAAGATATACTATGAGTAAATCTCTTGAGCCTTTACGAATATTGAATGCGGATTATTTGATACGCGTGAAGCCGAAACTAATGTTGATGGGACTTTAATTATTTTCGTTATTCTTTATTGCTCTTTTTTTCCACTTTTTTCCCTCCCTTTTTAGTAAAATCAATATATAAGTAAATGCATGAGCAGAACCGCAAGGTGATGCGCAAAATGTTAAAGGTGAATTGGGATGTAATAATAGCGCACAAAAAATTCGATTCGTCGAACTATAAGCGCACTTTCGACGACATACAAGGAAAAAAATAAAATAATAAAATAAATTTATTGCACGTACGATTTGTGTTCTTCGAAAGCATTCAATTATGTCTGAAGACTTTTTTTATTATGTAATAATGCGCAAATCTACTGATATGCGTATTATTTGATGTGTACTATTTATACCGATTGAATTCATTTGTTTCATTCGAAATTCCTTTTCTCGTTTGTTTATCTACTCGTTAGTTTTTTCGTCCCTTGGTGACATATTGGAAAAAATATAAAAAAAATCTAAATATCTATACTCTTATAAATTGCGTATAGTAGATAGAAAAACTATGAAACTGGTCTGAAGTTTTGATACAAGATTATTTACATTTTTATCCTTAATTGCTTAGTTAGGATTTTACTCTTAATACTTTAACTTATTACAAATTTATCCTTCAATTAATTTTTTTAAATAAGTTAATTAATAATATAAATCTAAAACATATAAAATAATTTGATATATCCACACATATTGATTATTTATAAACATACTAGTATGGTAAATAATGAGATGGTGGTTTGGGACAGAAGTTTTCGGTATTTTTCTTTAAAAATTGTAGTTATCGAGCATCGTGTAGTATAGATTAAAAAAGCCCACCGACTGACCCGACCCGATCCTAAGGTGTGCCATATTTTTCTAATATATAAAATTTCCTTGTGACCAATATTATAAAGAGAAGAAACTAAAATCACGATCCATATATGTATAGTTACAAAAGTGTGGAATTTGGGTGAATTATGTAAATTCGATATTTCAAATTTTGCTAAGGTTTATGTCACAAAAATTAAGAATATGGAACGGTATGTTGGAAAAATAAATAAATAAAAACCTAAGTCGTGTTCATCCCCCAACATCTTTGCACGAACAAATTGTCACTTGCTTTCAAAACGAGATTAAATTATATTGAATTAGGAGAAATCTTACTGTCGAATAAGTTAATTAATGTTGATATCTATATACGTACAATATTAATTATGTTCATAAATACAAACAATATTGAGAGCAACTAATTACGAATAATTGGAACGGATTGAAGAAGAAAACAGATAAAAGACACAAAATAGCATAAGAATGTGAATTTTATTGCAGAGAGGCAAACCAAAAGAGTAGTTCATCAAAACGTGAACCTCTCTCTTATGTAACAAGAATTTGTTTAAAATTAATTCAGTCCTAAATAGTCCATATAAAGGAAAATAAATAAGTCACCGTAATCTATCAATTGCTAAACATAGCTAACATTAAGAAATAAAACAAGAAATTTCCTCAACAACAACGTTAGACTTTTACTCAAACCGGCAATTTGATTTGTACACTTAAAGCTCTAAACCATATTTATATATCAACCTCGTAATGAGTGCAATGATACCCTATTTTTACGATGATGGTAAAATTTAAGCACAAGCTATATATAAAGGGGGCATGGGAGGTGATGTTACACACTTTCATTCGAAGATGAGAACACTAACAATAACACCTTCTAATATGGCTTCGCTCATCCTAGCTTTATTACTTGCTTGCACTCTATCTATTGCTAATGCAGATAAGGATGAGTCATTGTCTTCTAACGAGAAATATCCTTCTTACAAGAAATATCCTTCTTACAAATCTCCAAAATCAGATGAAAAGTACCCATCTTACGAGCAATATCCTTATTACAAGTCTCCAAAATCATATGAAAAGTACCCATCCTACGAGAATTATCCTTCCTACAAATCTCCAAAGTCAGATGAGAAGTACCAATCGTATGAGAAATATCCTTCTTACAAATCTCCAGAATCATATGAGAAATACCCTTCGTATGAAAAATATCCTTACTGCAAGTCTCCAAAATCAGACGAGAAGTACCCATCGTATGAGAAATATCCTTCTTACAAGTCTCCAAAATCATATGAGAAGTACCCATCATACGAGAAATATTATTCTTACAAGTCTCCAAAATCAGATGAGAAGTACCCATCGTACGAGAAGTATCCTTCCTACAAGTCTCCAAAATCAGATGAAAAGTACTCATCCTACGAGAAATATCCTTCCTACAAATCTCCAAATTCAGATGAGAAGTACCCATCGTTTGAGAAATATCCTTCCTACCAATCTCCAGAATCATATGAGAAATACCCTTCGTATGAAAAATATCCTTCCTACAAGTCTCCAAAATCAGATGAGAAGTATCCATCGTACGAGAATTATCCTTCTTACAAATCTCCAAAATCATATGAAAAATACCCATCCTACGAGAAATATCCTTCTTACAAGTCTCCAAAATCGGATGAGAAGTACCCATCGTACGAGAAATATCCTTCCTACAAGTCTCCAGAATCACATGAAAAATATCCATCGTACGAGAAATATCCTATGTACAAGTCTCCTAAATCAGATGAGAAGAATCCATCGTACGGGAAATATCCTTCCTACAAGTCTCCAAAGTTAGATGAGAAGTACCCATCGTACGAGAAAGATCCTTATTACAAGTCATCCCCAGTGTATGAGAAGTATCCATCATACGAGAAATATTCTCCATACAAATCACTTAAAACTGCTATCACTACCAAGAATTAAGCCAAGCATATCATCAAGTAAGTCTTTTCTAATTCAGTTTATGATTTTCAATTTTAAATCATATCCATTGCATCATATTGTCATTAATTGTTATTCTCAATCTTCCGTTCTTCGTCGTTGTTAGAATAGGATTGAGATTCTGAATCATTTGGTTTATTTTGTATCAAAGCTGACGTAACATTGTTTTATATACGCAGGATTGACAATAATAGAATAAAAGGAATAATTAAATAATTACAGCATGCATACAGAGCTTTGGGAGCAAGTGAACGTTGAAGTGGATTTTTATCTTCATGTTCATTCGATACTTTACGCTGTATTGCATGTTGATGAAGGCCATGTCTTAATTCTATCATCATATATAATAATAATCTCTTGGCCATTTTTCGAATTTCTATTATCATTATTATACCGTTATTGCTTTATTATTTATCCACCCGTAGTATTAAGACAATTAGTCAAATACAACATATATATAAAGCGCACTTAATGAAGAAGCTATTTCGAAGCCATTAAAAAAATGTTAGGCTTAGTACACAATTATCGCGTCTACTCATAAAGATATACTATGAGTAAATCTCTTGAGCCTTTAAGAATATTGAATGCGGATTATTTGATACACGTGAAGCCGAAACTAATGTTGATGGGACTTTAATTATTTTCGTTATTCTTTATTGCTCTTTTTTTCCACTTTTTTCCCTCCCTTTTTACTAATATCAATATATAAGTAAATGCAGAGCAGAACCGCAAGGTGATGCGCAGAATGTTAAAGGTGAATTGGGATGTAATAATAGCGCACAAAAAATTCGATTCGTCGAACTATAAGCGCACTTTCGACGACATACAAGGAAAAAAATAAAATAATAAAATAAATTGATTGCACGTACGATTTGTGTTCTTCGAAAGCATTCAGTTATGTCTGAAGACTTTTGTATTATGTAATAATGCGCAAATCTACTGATATGCGTATTATTTGATGTGCACTATTTATACCGATTGAATTCATTTGTTTCATTCGAAATTCCCTTTTCTCGTTTGTTTATCTACTCGTAAATTTTTTCGTCCCTTGGTGACATATTGGAAAAAATATTAAAAAAATCTAAATATCTATACTCTTATAAATTGCGTATAGTAGATAGAAAAACTATAAAACTGGTCTGAAGTTTTGATAAAAGATTATTTACATGTTTACCCTTAATTGCTTAGTTAGAATTTTACTCTTAATACTTTAATTTATTACAAATTTATCCTTCAATTAATTTTTTTAAATAAGTTAATTAATAATATAAATCTAAAACATATAAAATAATTTGATATCACACATATTGACTATATTAATAAACATACTAGTATGGTAAATAATGAGGTGGTGGTTTGGGACAGAATTTTTCGTTATTTTTCTTTAAAAATTGTAGTTATCGAGCATCGTGTAGTATAGATTGAAAAAGCCCACCGACTGACCCGACCCGATCCTAAGGTGTGCAATATTTTTCTAATATATAAAATTTCCTTGTGACCAATATTTCAAAGAGAAGAAACTAAAATCACGATCCATATATGTAGAGTTAGAAAAGTGTGGAATTTGGGTGAATTACGTAAATTCGATATTTCAAATTTTTGTTAAGGTTTATGTCACAAAAATTAAGAATATGGAACGGTATGTTGGAAAAAAAAAAATAAATAAAAACCTAAGTCGTGTTCATCCCCCAACATCTTTGCACGAACAAATTGTCACTTGCTTTCAAAACGAGATTAAATTATTTTGAATTAGGAGAAATCTTACTGTCGAATAAGTTAATTAATGTTGGTATCTATATACGTATAATATTAATTATGTTCATAAATATAAACAATATTGAGAGCAACTAATTACGAATAATTGGAACGGATTAACGAATAAAACAGATAAAAGACACAAAATAGCATAAGAATGTGAATTTTATTGCAGAGAGGCAAACCAAAAGAGTAGTTCATCAAAACGTGCACCTCTCTCTTATGTAACAAGAATTTGTTTAAAATTAATTCAGTCCTAAATAGTCCATATAAAGAAAAATAATTAAGTCACCGTAATCTATCAATTGCTAAACATAGCTAACATTAAGAAATAAAACAAGAAATTTCCTCAACAACAACGTTAGACTTTTACTCAAACCGGCAATTTGATTAGTACACTTAAAGCTCTAAACCATATTTATATATCAACCTCGTAATGAGTGCAATGATACCCTATTTTTACGATGATGGTAAAATTTAAGCACAAGCTATATATAAAGGGGGCATGGGAGGTGATGTTACACACATTCATTCGAAGATGAGAACACTAACAATAACACCTTCTAATATGGCTTCGCTCATCTTAGCTTTATTACTTGCTTGCACTCTATCTATTGCTAATGCAGATAAGGATGAGTCATTGTCTTCTAACGAGAAATATCCTTCTTACAAGAAATATCCTTCTTACAAATCTCCAAAATCAGAGGAAAATTACCCATCTTACGAGCAATATCCTTCTTACAAGTCTCCAAAATCATATGAAAAGTACCCATCCTACGAGAAATATCCTTCCTACAAATCTCCAAAGTCAGATGAGAAGTACCAATCGTATGAGAAATATCCTTCTTACAAATCTCCAGAATCATATGAGAAATACCCTTCGTATGAAAAATATCCTTACTGCAAGTCTCCAAAATCAGACGAGAAGTACCCATCGTATGACAAATATCCTTCTTACAAGTCTCCAAAATCAGATGAGAAGTACCCATCATACGAGAAATATTATTCTTACAAGTCTCCAAAATCAGATGAGAAGTACCCATCGTACGAGAAGTATTCTTCCTACAAGTCTCCAAAATCAGATGAAAAATACCCATCCTACGAGAAATATCCTTCCTACAAATCTCCAAAGTCAGATGAGAAGTACTCATCGTATGAGAAGTATCCTTCCTACCAATCTCCAGAATCATATGAGAAATACCCTTCGTATGAAAAATATCCTTGCTACAAGTCTCCAAAATCAGATGAGAAGTACCCATCGTACGAGAATTATCCTTCTTACAAATCTCCAAAATCATATGAAAAGTACCCATCCTACGAGAAATATCCTTCTTACAAGTCTCCAAAATCGGATGAGAAGTACCCATCGTACGAGAAATATCCTTCCTACAAGTCTCCAGAATCACATGAAAAACACCCATCGTACGAGAAATATCCTATGTACAAGTCTCCTAAATCAGATGAGAAGAACCCATCGTACGAGAAATATCCTTCCTATAAGTCTCCAAAGTTAGATGTGAAGTACCCATCGTATGAGAAAGATCCTTATTACAAGTCATCCCCAGAGTATGAGAAGTATCCATCATACGAGAAATATTCTCCATACAAATCACTTAAAACTGCTATCACTACCAAGAATTAAGCCAAGCATATCATCAAGTAAGTCTTTTCTAATTCAGCTTATGATTTTCAATTTAAAATCATATCCATTGCATCATATTGTCATTAATTGTTATTCTCAATCTTCGTTCTTCGTCGTTGTTAGAATAGGATTGAGATTCTGAATCATTTGGTTTATTTTGTATCAAAACTGACGTAACATTGTCTTATATACGCAGGATTAACAATAATAGAATAAAAGGAATAATTAAATAATTACAGCATGCATACAGAGCTTTGGGAGCAAGTGAACGTTGAAGTGGATTTTTATCTTCATGTCCAATCGATACTTTACGCTGTATTGCATGTTGATGAAGCCCGTGTCTTAATTCTATCATCATATATATTAATAATCTCTTGGCCATTTTTCGAATTTCTATTATCATTATTATACCGTTATTGCTTTACTATTTATCCACCCGTAGTATTAAGACAATGAGTCAAATACAACATATATATAAAGCGCACTGAATGAAGAAGCTATTTCGAAGCCATTAAAAAAATGTTAGGCTTAGTACACAATTATCGCGTCTATACTCATAAAGATATACTATGAGTAAATCTCTTGAGCCTTTAAGAATATTGAATGCGGATTATTTGATACGCGTGAAGCCGAAACTAATGTTGATGGGACTTTAATTATTTTCGTTATTCTTTATTGCTCTTTTTTTCCACTTTTTTCCCTCCCTTTTTAGTAAAATCAATATATAAGTAAATGCATGAGCAGAACCGCAAGGTGATGCGCAAAATGTTAAAGGTGAAATGGGATGTAATAATAGCGCACAAAAAATTCGATTCGTCGAACTATAAGCGCACTTTCGACGACATACAAGGAAAAAAATAAAATAATAAAATAAATTGATTGCACGTACGATTTGTGTTCTTCGAAAGCATTCAATTATGTCTGAAGACTTTTGTATTATGTAATAATGCGCAAATCTACTGATATACGTATTATTTGATGTGTACTATTTATACCGATTGAATTCATTTGTTTCATTCGAAATTCCGTTTTCTCGCTTGTTTATTTACTCGTAAATTTTTTCGTCCCTTGGTGACATACTGGAAAAAATATAATAAAATCTAAATATCTATACTCTTATAAATTGCGTATAGTAGATAGAAAAACTATGAAACTGGACTAAAGTTTTGATAAAAGATTGTTTACATTTTTATCCTTACTTTTTTTTTTTGGGAATAAAGATTTTCATTACCACGCAAAACCCATTGTTCAAACAGACATTATAACAACCTACAGATTTAAATTAAGAAAGCATAAGAACTCGTATATAATCCTCAGCCTGACGTGCTTGCTTCTTGAATCTCATTCCTCGCACCTGCATTTTAAACTCGCGCTTTATGGTCATGAACAGAGTCGAGGCCTCCATCTCCCCTGCGTTATGGATCCTTGCATTCCGCTCCTTCCATAACCCGTATGCAATAGCCGCCACTTCCGCTAACTGAATCTTCGCCAAGGGACTCTTCTGCTTTCCCAATCTAATGAGTTTACGTTCCCAGCTTGCCAAGTTGTCCGGGATCATAACCTTCAGCCATCTACTAGCCTCCTGATTTACCATCTTACTGTAATGACAGGCACATATAATATGTTCTATATTTTCAGCTACCTGCAAACAGAAAACACAGCGAGTGTCAGGGGCTGAGACTCCTCAATGTACCAGCCTATCCCTCGTGAGCAGCTTCTTATGCATTATAAGCCACAGAATAAAGGCATGCTTGGGCCTATTCCACCTATTCCACACAGCCACTGCAGGAGCGAACTTTTCTCTTGTCCCCTTAAGCCAATTATACCCTGAAGTAACAGAGTAGCATCCATTTGCTGCTGCTATCCAGACTCCCCCATTATACCCACCTCGTAACATGTCTTTTACTTTATTTAACTTCTTCCATTGCCAACTACAGTCCCCCGTTTGTTGATAATCCCAACATTCTTTCAGATAGATACTATGGAGCCATTTGATCCACAAATTATCCTTCTTCTTTGTAATATCCCATATTTGCCTCCCAATACACGCATAAATCCACATGCCACAGTCTTTGATATTAAGACCTCCAAGTTGTTTCTTCAAGCAGACTGTTTCCCAAGCTACTAGTGCTTTGATCTTGCCCCCTATGCCTCTGCCCCAAAGAAACTCTCGGCATTTTTGGTCAACTTTAAGTACTACACTACGTGGCAGCAGGAAGATGGATCCCCAATAGCTATGCAGAGACAAGAGCACAGAATTGATTAAGCAACATCTACCTGCATAAGATAAGTTCCTTGATGTCCAGCACGTTATTCTTCTCACAATTCTGTCCACCAGAGCCTCGCAGTCTGACCTGTTCCACTGTTTGGAGAGATAGGAACTCCAAGGTACTTCATGGGGAAGTTGCCTTCTGTAAAGCCTGTCATCTTGAGGATTTGTGTTTTGGTAGCCTGGGGTACACCTACTATATACATACTAGACTTCATGGGATTGGCAGAGAGCCCTGATGCCTTGGTGAAGTGCTCCAGACTAGTAGTATCAAGGCAACCGAGTGCTGATGAGCTTTACACATGATCAGGAGATCATCTGCAAAGCACAAACTAACCAAGTTGGTCTTCTTACACAGCTGATGGTATCGAAACCCTGATTGTTTGGACAGCAACATGAGCTTCCTTGTTAAATATTCCATGATCAACACAAATAGCAAGGGAGATATTGGATCTCCTTGCCTTAAGCCTCTAGCCCCCTTTATATTGCCTTCAAGGCCTCCATTAATGGCCAGCTTGTAGGTGACAGTCGTGACACATTCTGTCACCCAGCTTACATACTTGACTAGGAAATTCAGTTTATTAAGTGAGCAAAGCAGGAATTTCCATTCAACTGAATCATAAGCCTTTCGAAGGTCAATCTTCATACATCGAGCTGAGGCATTCCCTCTTCTGTACAATCTCAATAATTCCTGCCTGATCATGATATTGTGGCCGATGGCTCTGCCCTGTACAAAAGCTCCTTGATTCTCATGTATGAGGCTGGGCAGTACCTTTTTTAATCTTACACATAATAGCTTGGATATGCATTTATAGACAGTATTGCAACAAGCAATGGGTCTATAGTCCGTAGCATTCCTAGGCTGAGTATTTTTGTGCACCAGAGTTAGTGTTGTAAGATTCATGGCTCTCACTAACCTGCCATCTTTGAAGAATTCCATCACTGCATCTAGGTCCTCACCCACAATAGGCCATGCAGCCTTGAAGAACTCACTATTGAATCCATCAGGCCCGGGGGCTTTATTTTTATGTATGGAGAACATGGCTTGCTTTACTTCCTCCCTTGTAAATGGCGCAGTGAGCCTGATTTGTTCCTCCACAGAGAGAGTGTGCCCTTGTTCTATGACTCTGTCATCAAGCTCCTCCAGATCCCCCTTAGCAGTCCCCAGCAGCTCCTTATAATAGTTAATGAAATGAGAGACAATAGCCTCAGGTTCTTCTATAAGGGCCCCCTCGGCATTTACCAGTGAGATGATCCTATTTCTATACTCTCTCTGCTTTATCAGAGCATGGAAATAGCTGGTGTTCTGGTCTCCCACCTGTACCCATTCTGCTTTTTCCTTCTAAGTCAGGTATTTTGTACATGCTTTACTTAGAAATCTGAACTCTTCAGCTATTGTCTTTTCCTTCTCGATTAGTATCCCATTCATGGGGTCATAGCTGAGCTCCAGAATCATATGAGAAATACACTTCGAATGAAAAATATCCTTCCCACAAGTCTCGAAAATCATATGAGAAGTACCCATCGTACGGGAAATATCCTTCTTACAAGTCTCCAAAATCAGATGAGAAGTACCCATCATACGAGAAATATTATTCTTACAAGTTTCCAAAATCAGATGAGAAGTACCCATCGAACGAGAAGTATCCTTCCTACAAGTCTCCAAAATCAGATGAAAAGTACACATCCTACGAGAAATATCCTTCCTACAAGTCTCCAAAATCAGATGATAAGTACCCATCCTACGAGAAATATCCTTCCTACAAATCTCCAAAGTCAGATGAGAAGTACCCATCGTATGAGAAATATCTTTCCTACCAATCTCCAGAATCATATGAGAAATACCCTTCGTATGAAAAAATATCCTTCCTACAAGTCTCCAAAATCAGATGAGAAGTACCCATCGTACGAGAATTATCGTTCTTGCAAATCTCAAAATCAGATGAAAAGTACCCATCCTACGAGAAATATCCTTCTTACAAGTCTCCAAAATCGGATGAGAAATACCCATCGTATGAGAATTATCCTTCCTACAAGTCTCCAGAATCACATGAAAAATACCATCATACGAGAAATATCCTATGTACAAGTCTCCTAAATCAGATGAGAAGAACCCATCGTACGAGAAATCTCCTTCCTACAAGTCTCCAAAGTTAGATGAGAAGTACCCATCGTACGAGAAAGATCCTTATTACAAGTCATCCCCAGAGTATGAGAAGTATCCATCATACGCAAAATATTCTCCATACAAATCACTTAAAACTGCTATCACTACCAAGAATTAAGCCAAACATATCGTCAAAGTAAGTCTTTTCTAATTCAGTTTATGATTTTCAATTTTAAATCATATCCATTGCATCATATTGTCATTACTTGTTATTCTCAATCTTCCGTCATGCGTCGTTGTTAGAATAGGATTGAGATTTTGAATCATTTGGTTTATTATGTATCAAAGCTAACGTAACATTGTTTTATATACGCAGGATTAATAATAATAGAATAAAAGAATAATTAAATAATTGCAGCATGCATGCAGAGCTTTGGGAGCAAGTGAACATTGAAGTGGATTTTATCTTCATATTCATTCGATACTTTACGTTGTATTGCATGTTGATCAAGCCCATGCATGTCTTAATCTCGTCATCATATTAAGAATCTCTTGGCGAAATTTGGAACTTATTACCATTATGGTACTGTTATTTCCATATCATTTATCCACTCGACCGTACTAAGTAAAACAATAATTAACTCAAATACAACATATATAAAGCGCACTGAATGAAGAAGCTGTTTCGAAGCCATTGAAAACATGTAAGGCTTCTTACGCAATTATCGCGCCGCCACTCATTGTAAGTTTTTTGATATTTGTATTATTTAAACCGAATCTAACCGGATGGGATTGTAATTATTTTTGTTGGATGTGACCTTTTGGGTGCATAGAAGTGGCGCACTTTAGTATATGGACAAGCTTCACGTGGGTTTGCAAAATCATGGTGATAAAGCAATAAAGAAGAAGAACTCATTTTGTATTCTTCAAGTGGCGCCGCATGGATTAGTCAAATAAGTGCAACTATATTGAATAAAGAAGATTTTGATGAGGTAAGCACTTACGTTCAAGCCCATACAGGTTCTCCTATAAATAGCCTCATTTGCAGAAGGGAATAACACACCACCATCATATCTTCTCTGATAATTTCTGTATAGCCTACTCCTTATATTGTTGTAGTTGCTTTTGTACCACGTCAGTGTACGTGTCTGTAATCACTCCACATAATAAAGAAGTTTTACCCTCCGGCCCGTGGACGTAGGTCATTCTGACCGAACCACGTAAATCTCGTGTCACTGTCCAAATATTATTTTCGTCTTTTATTTATTATCGTCATTTTTCGGGCAAATAATTATCGAGGATTTCCGCATATCCTAACAAATTGGTATCAGAGCCAACCCGATATATTTTTTAGTCACCATGACGATAACAAAAATGTCAATCGAAAAGTTTGACAGAAATGTCAACTTTGCGATGTGGAGTCTCAAGATGGAGGTCATACTCATTCAAGACGGTTGCGAGGTGGCGCTTGAAGGCGCAAAGAAGAAACCAACCGAAATGAAGGACGATCAATTTAATGAATTGGACAAGAAAGCCAGATCGGCTATTATATTAAATCTCTCTTACGAGGTTTTACAAGAAGTTGCCACGGAGACGACGGCCATGGGTATGTGGGATGCGCTAAAAGCTATCTACATGAAGAAAACAAAGGAGAATCGGCTTTATTTAAAGCAGAAGCTTTATAGTATGAAAATGACAGAAGGTACTTCTATTCTTTCGCATCTCGATAAATTCGATTCTATCATTATTGATTTGGCGAACGTAGAAGTCAAAGTAACGGACGAAGATCAGGCCATAATATTGTTGTGTTCCCTTCCCTCGTCTTTAAAGCATTTTCGTGACACCATAATCTATGGGAAAGATACGATATCGTATGCTAGTGTCAAATCTGCTTTACAATCGAAAGAACAGATAGACAGGGATATTACGGGAGAAACAAGTGGTAGCCAGGCAGAAGGCCTGTTTGCACGGGGAAGACTAGAGCGTAGAGACGCTGAAAATAGCAGATCTAAAGAAATGTCAAAATCCAGGTACAGAAATAAAGTCTATAATTTTTGCAAGAAAAAGGGACATATTAAAGCTGATTGTTTTAAATTAAAAAATAAGGAGAAAAATAATCAGCAATTTAATAAACCCGCCGAAGCTAGTTTAGCTGCTGATGAGAGCGACGGAACTATTTTTGTAGCAACTGCAAATATTGTTAGGTCTGATAATGAGTGGATCTTAGATTCGGGTTGTTCTTACCATATAAGTCGGAGTCAAGATTGTTTTTCCACATATGAAAAATTCGATGGTGGATACGTCTTAATGGGAAATGATGCTCCGTGTAAAGTTGTTGGTAAAGGCACAGTGAGGATCAAGATGTTCGACGGAATCATCCGAGCGCTCACAGAAGTCAGACATGTTCCAGATATGAAGAGAAATCTTATCTCTTTAGGCACACTTGAATCTCAAGGGTGCAGGTTCTCAGGTGAAGGTGGAGTTTTAAAGATTGCCCGAGGTGCCCTTGTCGTGATGAAAGCTTGCAGGTCTGAAAATTTATATATTTTGCAGGGAACTATTGTTATAGGTCCGCTGCTGTTTCGACATCCCCGGAGGTTGATACCACGAGATTATGGCATATGCGACTTGGACACATGGGAGAAAAAGGCTTGACGATTTTAAGCAAGCGGGGCCTACTTTGCGGTCAAAGTACTGGTAAGATGGACTTTTGCGAACATTGTATTTTTGGGAAGCAGAAACGAGTAAGCTTCAATTCGCCAGCAGTCCACAGAAGGAAAGGTACTTTGGATTATATTCATTCTGATGTATGGGGTCCTTCTCGTGTTCCGTCCAAAGGTGGTGCAAGATATATGTTGACTTTCATCGATGATTTTTCGAGGAAAGTGTGGGTCTATTTTCTTAAACAGAAGAGTGATGTTTTCCTAACGTTTAAACAATGGAAAGCTTTGATTGAAAAGCAGACAGGAAAACAGATCAAGCGGTTGCGGACAGATAATGGCTTAGAATTTTGTGGAAGCGAGTTCAACGAATTCTGCAAGAATGAAGGTATTGCTCGACATCACACTGTTCGAATGACGCCTCAACAAAATGGTGTTGCCGAGCGCATGAACCGAACGCTCTTAGGAGAGCTCGATGTATGATCTCTAATGCTGGGTTGGCGAATGATTTTTGGGCTGAAGCTATCGCCGCAGCATGTTATATTGTCAACCGCTCACCGTGTTCACCGATCAACTTCAAGACTCCTGAGGAAGTATGGTCAGGTACTCCTGCTGATTATTCCAACTTAAGAATATCTGGGTGCCCAGCTTATATGCACGTAAACGAGGGAAAGTTAGAGCCTAGAGCTAAGAAATGTATTTTTCTCGGTTACGCTTCAGGGGTGAAAGGATATAGACTATATAATTCTGATCCCAAGTCACCCAAATTTATAATTAGCAGAGATGTTACTTTCGACGAGTCTTCTATGTTACATCCTTCAAAAGAGTCTACTGATTCTTCTAATCAAGAAAAGAAGGATAGTGTACACAGCGAGGTGGAGCTCGAGATCAACAAAGATCCTTCAGATGACCCTGCTACGAGTTCAACAGATCAACAGGAGTCAGATCCTGATTCAGATCCCGTTGAAGATGAAAGTACCGAGCAGGAATATTCTATAGCCAGAGATAGGGAGAGACGAGAGATTCGACTACCACAGCGGTACGTAAATTTAGTTTCGTACGCTTTATCAGTGGCGCAAGAAACAGGTGGAGGCGGCGAACCTTCTACCTATTCAGAGGCAATAAGCGATGATAATTCTGATAAGTGGCTGGTAGCGATGAATGAAGAAATGGAGTCTCTACACAAGAATGATACGTGGATTCTTGTGCCGCCGCCGAAGAAAAAGAAAATAGTCGGATGTAAGTGGGTCTTCAAGAAGAAAGAAGGTTTATCTGGTTCTGACGATGCAAGGTATAAGGCACGATTAGTCGCGAAAGGCTATAGTCAGGTACAAGGTGTTGATTTTAATGATGTATTCTCACCTGTTGTTAGACATAGCTCTATTCGTGTATTACTTGCATTCGTTGCCATGTATGATTTGGAGTTAGAACAACTTGACGTCAAGACGGCGTTCTTACATGGTGATTTAGATGAACAGATTTATATGAAGCAACCTAAGGGCTTCATAGTTGAAGGCAAAGACCAAGTTTGTTTGTTGAAGAAATCCTTATATGGATTAAAGCAGTCTCCAAGACAGTGGTATAAACGGTTTGATTCTTTCATGTTGGGTCATGGTTTCTCCAGGAGCAAGTATGATAGTTGTGTTTACTTCCGGAAGTTAAATGACAGTTCGTTCATTTATCTATTGTTATATGTTGATGACATGCTCATTGCGGCTAAGAATCTTGCAGAAGTTCACCAGTTGAAGGCCTTATTGAATGGTGAATTTGAGATGAAAGATTTAGGAGCAGCTAAGAAGATTCTTGGTATGGAGATTAGACGTGATAGTGGAGCTGGTAAGTTACACCTGACCCAGGAAAGTTACCTCAGAAAGGATTTGGAGAGATTTGGCATGAGCGATGCCAAACCAGTCAGCACTCCTCTTGCTAGCCATTTTAGGCTAAGCGCTGCTCAGTCACCATCATCAGATGAGGAAGAAGCGTATATGGCACGAGTTCCTTACTCGAGTGCAGTCGGCAGTATTATGTATGCAATGGTATGTACACGTCCTGATATTTCACAGGCTGTTAGTGTTGTTAGCAGGTATATGGCTAATCCAGGGAAAGAACACTGGCAAGCAGTGAAGTGGATTCTCAGATACTTGAAGGGTACTCTAAGCTTTTGTTTGGAGTTTGGCAGAAACAGTGATACTCTCGTTGGCTTCGTCGATTCAGACTACGCAGGTGATCTCGATAAACGAAGATCTCTTACTGGTTATGTATTTTGTATTGGAGGTTGTGCAGTTAGCTGGAAAGCTACTCTACAGCACGTAGTGGCGTTATCTACTACTGAAGCAGAATACATGGCTGTTACTGATGCAATCAAAGAAGCTTTGTGGTTGACAGGGTTATTCGGCGAATTAACCCAGAATCAGAGAGTCATTACTATTTTCTGTGATAGTCAAAGCGCGATTCATTTGACCAAGGATCAGATGTATCACGAAAGGACTAAACATATTGATGTTAAGCATCATTTTATTCGTGATATTATTGCAGATAGGAAGGTGTTTATCAAGAAGATACACACGAAGGATAATCCTGCAGATTTGTTTACGAAGGCTCTTCCAGTTTCCAAGTTCAAGCATTGCTTGGACTTGATTGGTGTTTCAGAATTGGTGAACTAGCCCATCGGGGCTAAGGTCGGAGGGAGATAAATGTATTCTAAATTAAGGTGGAGTAATTTTACGGAACCAAAGGTCAAGGTGGAGATTTGTTGGATGTGACCTTTTGGGTCCATAGAAGTGGCGCACTTTAGTATATGGACAAGCTTCACGTGGGTTTGCAAAATCATGGTGATAAAGCAATAAAGAAGAAGAACTCATTTTGTATTCTTCAAGTGGCGCCGCATGGATTAGTCAAATAAGTGCAACTATATTGAATAAAGAAGATTTTGATGAGGTAAGCACTTACGTTCAAGCCCATACATGTTCTCCTATAAATAGCCTCATTCGCAGAAGGGAATAACACACCACCATCATATCTTCTCTGATAATTTCTGTATAGCCTACTCCTTATATTGCTGTAGTTGCTTTTGTACCACGTCAGTGTACGTGTCTGTAATCACTCCACATAATAAAGAAGTTTTACCCTCCGACCCGTGGACGTAGGTCATTCTGACCGAACCACGTAAATCTCGTGTCACTGTCCAAATATTATTTTCGTCTCTTTTATTTATTATCGTCATTTTTCGGGCAAATAATTATCGGGGATTTCCGCATATCCTAACAATTTTCACCACTCTTTATTGCTTTTTTCCCTTCCCTGTTTAGTGAAATCAATATTGTATATTAGTAAATGCATGCGCAGAAGAGAATAAGGTGATGCGCAAAATGTCAAGGTGAACTGACATGTAATAATAGCGCACAAAAAACTTCGATTCATCGAAATATAAGGGCACTTTCCACGACACGACATACAAGGAAAAAAAATAAAAAAGATGATTGAACGTACAATTTGTGTTCATAGAAAGCGCAGTTCAATTCCATCGAAAGGCTTTTAGGGCGTCGGGAAAATTCCCTAAAGCGAGTCGATGATCATACTGATTGTATTAAGGATCCTCGCTCAAAAAGTTATTTGCATTTAACTTGTTATTTTCGCCATAATCAATCTTTAGTATACATATATATGTTTGCGATATTATTGTATGTTCTTGAAAGGAGGAGAGCCTAAGGGGGAGGAAAGGGTACGAACACTTGAACGTAGTACCGTTGCATGCTCTAATAAAGGAAAAATATGTAAGCCTTCATCATGTTTAAAGCACAATTTATCGCGTTGCTACTTATGAGGTTATGCGCATTATTTGATATTTGTATTATTGACACGGATAGTTTAGCGCACATGCAAGTTTAGTTCATTTCCTTTTCGTTTGTTTATTTTCCTCGTAAATTTTTTGTCCCTTCTTAATAAAAGAGTTAACTGATGGTGACTTGTCCCTTTTTGAGCAATATATTATAATTGTAATTGCGCAATTTCTCATCTGCGATTTAGAAGTAAAAGCGTACCTCAACTCAACATACAAGGCCAAGGGAAATATAACAATGCAATGAACTAAAAGGGAAAAAAGGTTAATAATGATATATCTTAATATATTATGAGTAAATAAATCTATTGCTCCTTTATGCGCATTATTTGATTGTGCGTATTATTGACACGGCGTCTAGCGCAAATGCCGATATAAATTCGTTTCCGTTGGAAAATTTGCATTTCTTTTCGTTATTTCCCTGTAAATCACTAAATCTTGTCCCTTCTGAACAAAATAAATATACACTTGACATTAATTTACCAAGCCACTCTAGGGAATGAAGGGAGTGCAGAAAGGGTTGAATCAATAGCACTTAAAACTGAAATAGATAGAACTTATCATCAGTTAATTATGACTTGAACTCAGCATTCTTGTCCCAATTATTACAGCCTTGCATACATTATATAACCTTTCTATTTTTAACACGTTTTAAGTATACCTTTCATCAGCTATGAGCTTCTGCCAACAACATCATATAGTATCTGCAGCACCTTTCCTTTTATGGGATCTGAAGAACTGATGAAGCAATCTATGGACTTCACCATAATTAGAGGCTTCAGTTACCGAGCTTTTGATCCACTGAGGCAGCTTCTCAATTGGGTTGGAAGTGCTTTTTCTCTTCGAATCAGAAGCTTTGTAACGTGAGTCGACCAGCAAGATTGCAGCATAGTCGTCTACATGTCGAATTGCCCTGCCTTCAAAGTCAAGAATTCGTTCAAATTTCAAAAATCATATAGAAGTTCATAGCCCTCGATATGAAATGCAATGTCCCAAAAAGATCATTTGATGAAAACATAAGCTAAATTTACAGAATCTTTAGATTGCACTAACCAATGGATTGATTGACTGCTTTCATGCAGAGGTTTTCGTAGTACTCCTTTCCTCTGCCATTGCAACTTCTTAAAATCTGAAGTCCACTCTCAGCATTCCCATTATGACATTCACCATTGGCTAATATTGTTCGATTCGGCGATTTCTTCCCAAGACCCTCGATATATTTCACTCTCTCTATCAACTCGACGTCTGATGGGCTAGCATAGGGCAAACCAACCATCACTATGCATCGGCCTGCCCCGTCGCTGAAGTTTATGCCTTCGGAGATTTTCCCGCCCACAACAGCAAGTAAAATCGCGCCATTGCAAGATGATGAGTTATTTGTGGACAACGAATCGATTGTTTCTTTGTATTCCCTTAAGACAGCTTCTATATCTGTGCTCTTACGAGGTTCTCTGAACACCCTCTTCTTCTTCGTTATCCTTGAGAGGATGCCTGATGATTTCCAGGCATTGTAGACTTGGTTTTCGTAGTCGAACGACGAGAAGAACACAACAATTCCTTCAGGGACAACAGTGACTAGATTACATAGCATACGACCTAGCTCCTCAATCTGTAATCAATTCATATAAATGCGAATGATGTACCAAAAATAAGACAACAGCTGAAGAATATTGGAGAAAACATCTTGGAAGAGCATAATATGTATCTGTCATGACCATAAGTATAAGGAAAGAAGATGAAACTGTGGCAAATGAGTGAATTTTCTTGGATTAATATGAGAGACCACAGCATTCTCACCATGGGTAATGAGGTCCTTCCTTTAAAACTAAAATCGAATGACTGACGAGATGGCCCTTGTTCAACAGCAATGGGCAAAATATTTTTGGAAGAAATTATGTGACCACATGAAAAGAAGCGCAGCGCATCAAGACTTAACGATGGGAAAAGCCGTTCCTTTGTTTCCTCAATGGGTTGTAAGGTTCCTCCAGCCAAGATAACAGCATGAGCTCGATCAACAATCTGTCAGGGAGAATTGCTATGACGATAAAAATGGGGGAACTGTGAATATCTAACTGCAGAGTTTATCGAAATAAGAACAAACCTGAGAAAATATGTTCTCTCCAGTAAGCATAACATACTTAATATAGCCTCCTTCAAGGTCGTCACAACTCCTCCCCGGTCTCGAAACTATTATTTTTCCTTCAGGATCGCTATTCGTCAAAGATGAAAGCATATCAAGCAATGCCCTAAATCCAGATACTGCACTTTCTTCCTCACTTTTTTCTTCACCGTGCCAATTTTGTTGAGCTTTGAACACTTTATCTCCATAGCCACTGACCTAAGAACAAAAATCTTGTGATTTCAAATATACCACATGCATAGGGTAAATATCAGCTCAGGGACAAGAAAAACAAAATTTACCTTGTGAATTATGTGGCTTTCTTTCATGTATCGCAACAGCTTGACTAGGTTTATGTTGTCAATATTTAGGGCAAACAGAAATTCATTGATTGTCATTGTCGAGTTTGTTATCTCCTCAACATCACATGAAGCGTGGAGGAGACCCATTCCCTTCTCGTTGCCACGTAACATTTTCAGAAAGGCTCGATTGAGAATCATTAAAGTCTGGATGTATCTCCGGTTTCCCGGACCCAAAACACTGTGAAACCTTTGAAAATATCCATCTAACTGAAACTCCAAACGAGTCAACTGAGAAAGACAAGGAAATGGTTGCAAAAGGTAGTGAGCAGATGAAGAGCATGTTAGACAAGAACTAAGCAATTAGTTATGAGGGTACCATAATTAACTTATAGGTGAGTTCGATACTTCTCCAAATTAATGTGCAACAAAAAATGTCAACAGAAGCCGTAACATTGTAAAATTGAAATTAACTAAAAAAGTTAGAGTATATCTATAGTCTATACCTGAGCCAGCGTAATTTTTGCATCATACATACTGATGAGAGTATCAGCTAGATTATGAGCTTCGTCAATGATAACAATGCTATCTTTTAAATTTAAACCCAGCGATTCTCGTGAGCTTTTCGAAAGAAGAGACTGATAAGGGAGAACTACGAGATCAGCTGCTGGCAACATACGTCTGGAACCATAATAAGGGCAGCTTCCCAAACTACGTCCAACTTGAACAAAATCCTCAATGTCTAGAGCTTCTAATTGACTTATCTCAATCCTTAAATCCTCGATCTTGCGCTTTCTCAGCATTGGACAACCAGAGGAAGCCTTGGTGCGTCGTCCTGTTTTGCCAGCATTCAGGTTCTGCAAATCAGTTTGGCAGCCTCAGTAAAACAGATTTTTTAAATGCCAGAAATTATTTCCGCATACCTTTGCTTTAGAAGCTTTATTCTTCTTATTCTTTTGAAGCTGCAGACACATCTCATTTATGCGAGTGGTACTCGCGAGCTTCATCACATCTGAGACAACAACGGAAAGATTCAACTAGACATCTTGACACAAGCCTTTATTGCATATTCCACCAACGTGTAAAATACAAATACGGTCACCTTCATTAATGCACAAGTTCTTCCTAGATCCCAAGCAAACAACATTCAACTCGCTAGCAAATTTAGTTTTCTTCAATTCCTTCATGAACTGCGAAAGCTGCGAATGCGTCCGGCTACAAAAATATACCTTGAACTTGGACTCTTGTTCGTCGCATTTAAACCCATCCATGTCCTCTTCTTCCTCACTCGAAAATACATCAGAATCACAACATGCAGTTTTTCGTTTCCCACTACTCTCTCCATTGCTCTCATACTCTTCCAATAAGAACTCCGCAACATCAACCTCATCAATTTCATCATCAACCTTCCCATTAGCTTTCTCATCCCTTTTATCTCCCCCTTTAGTATTAGGGCTTTTATCTTTCAAAACCTCTCGTTTTCCCTTTTTACTCCCCACGTCTCCCAAACGAGCACTATAATTTTTCTTTTCTATCACAAACTTTCTCTTCTCTGATTCAGATTCTTTAAAAGGCACATAATCCCTCAACCAATCAGGTTCGTCATCATCCTCATTGCCCTCATCCGCCTTCACAGCCTGGCTATTCTTCAAATTCTCCCGCTTTTTTCTATCAACCAGCCATTGTAGTGCACTGCATATTATGCTTAGTGTTTTCCCAGTTCCTGAAACAACCGAAATGGCATAAGTAAAACCAATCGGAAAAAAAAAAATGAACCTCCAAAACTAAAAGGTGCACGCAAAATCGACCACAAAAGTCAGATTACCTCCTGGAAAAAATAAAGTAAAAGAACAAAACATATATCAAAATTTGACGGAGGTATTTCACCTGTGGGGCTTTCAAGCATTGAGATTCCGCCCCTATCAAGGGATTCGTATAAAAATCTCATAAAATCAAGCTGAATCGAGTAGGGTTTGTAAGGGAATGCTGGGAATTCCTTCCCATCGCTAATCTCCATTTCCCGATTCTCTCTTGCAAATTATCCTCACTTCGATTTCGAAGAAGTTACGATGAAACGATCGATGTACAGCAGCAGCTGTGAAGTGTGAACGAAGCTTCAGCAGTTACGGATACGATAAATTTTCCCGCCACATAGAATTGATGGATACACCCCTGAAGAATTACGCCGGCCATCCTTTAATTACGTAAAATTTCAAATTACCCCAAATTACAACAAAAACCTCTGCATGAGGCCCGGCCCACCATTTGGAGCCCAAAAACTCCATCTTCATGCCCATTTTGTTCGATTTTTATGTACTCCCTCCGTTCCAAAGGGTTATAGACATTTGGGGTATGGCACAGTATTTAACAAACTGATTTTTAAATAATATAGTATAATTAAATGGTA
The DNA here is from genome assembly GCA_027422505.1 of Craterostigma plantagineum. Lineage (NCBI taxonomy): Eukaryota > Viridiplantae > Streptophyta > Magnoliopsida > Lamiales > Linderniaceae > Craterostigma > Craterostigma plantagineum. The sequence goes on along the minus strand of JAPQWV010000009.1, from coordinate 7,976,212 downwards.
AAAATGTATATTTTGACACGTCTTTTAAGAGTATTTAATATTATTATATTGATTGTTTGTGGTAGTTTTTTGCTATAAAAAGAAATGTATAAGGAAACGGAACACCCGATATAGTAAAATATATAAAATGGTTTGGGACGAAGGGAGTAGTTGATTATTTTAACAAATAAAAAAAGTCTAAAAATTACCACCCTCAGATTACCGCCGCGCCTCGAAGACGCCGACATCGAGGACCTCGGAGCTGCCGGAAACGGTCGTTGCGATGGTCGGCGGCGGGGAGTTGCATCGCCCACACCGCACCGAACCACATTGTACATGGCAATTAACCGTCTAAACCGCGGTATGTACTAAACTGTAATAACGGTGTGGATTTTTGGTACAAACCGCACCAACCAAACCGCACTACTAGTGCATTAATAATTTTTCGTACAATTATATCTAATTTTATTTTGTGCTCTATTTAGTATATATAAACTCCATTTTTCGGTTAATAACTATTTTTTAGGAGTGAAACCCAAATATATTATGGTTAAAATAGGTATGACTTAAATACTTAATAAAATGAGCCACATTGCAAAGTTCAAATAAGCTCATGAGTTATAATTTGATTTCAATATTTGGTTCTAATATAGTAATAATGTCTTTTGTTGATTTTTTGTTTTGCTTTTTAAGTAATAGATGTATCATTCACTAAAATATAAGTATTTTATTTTAATAAGTTTAAACCGCAAACCGTACCGCAACCGTCCAAACAGCTCAAAACCGCACGTGTGATTTGATTTTTAAAAACCACAAGTTAAGAATCTTTTTTCGAAAAAACCGCATATCGTGGTTTGGTGTGAATTGACCAAAGACCGTCCAAACTGCAGCACGCACACCCCTGCTGGAGGATTGGAAATCGGAGGTAAGTGCAGGGGTAATTTTGGTAATTCACATAAAGACGAAAGAAAGGCGAAAGACGTTCAAACGTTTCGGCATAAATGCTCGAATCTTGCTTCTTCTTTCTCACACTATTAACACCCTCTGCAACTAAGATTGGGAGATCACTTTGCTCGTCGACTTTGTTACGATTTTGCGAACGCGAACATCAATTCTTTGCTCAAAATTTAGGGTTCGTGATGAATTCAGCCAAGAATATTATGCCTTAAAAACGAAATTGCAATAGCACGATATACTCTTACAAAAGATCACTTAGATTTCGTATTAGGGTTTTCGTCTCATCAAGATAATCAAGAAACCCAAGACTTCACAATTAGTATCACTCCAGTCGTCGTCAATTGCCATATATTCATTAAAACCCAAGAAGACAAACACAAACTAACATCTTATTATCATATCCCACAAACAAAACGAGGGACTCAATTCATTACAGTCAACACATTAAGGAAAAGAACAAAGAAACCCTATATCACTAACGCAAGACCTTCTTACGCCACAATGGTCGTTTTGCTCTACTGCGCAAACTAGGTGGTTTTTTTGGAACATCCTTAAAGTCCAAGACTTGAACTTTTCTCTTTCCTCGACGAATGTCATCGAACACTTGTTGCATTTTTTTCCTGCTATTCTCAAACTTCAATTCTAGAAACTTCTCTTCATCATCTGCGCCCACTTTCTTGGTACACCATTTATCTGATTTGTTATTAGAGCCCTTACTGATCTTCTGACAACCTTCGACAGTACTCTTCTTGAAAGCAGTCGTTGGTCTGACTCCATTGATGTCTTGAAGAAGAAGACAACGTTGGCTTCGTTTCCCAGATTCTTGATGAGGAGGACAAAAAGGAACTGACTTATTTGAAATAATTTGAATTTTCTTCTTGCGATCTTCTTCGTCTTGAATAGGGTTGATCGTAATGTGAAGCTTATTTAGGGTTCTGTGCATTGTGTTAGAGAATTCCAAGGGCTTAATCAAAGAAGCAACCTTGATCGATTCTTCCATTAACGTTACCATGTCGATAGATGGATCTATGTTGAAGGATGCCCTTAAATCTTTCTCGAGATCATACCCCTTTCTTTCTGCCATTCTTCCCTTTTTTCCTCTTCTCTCTCTCTCGGACTTTTAGGAAATATTTTCTGAATGTCTTTTCGTGATTTGTGCGTTGTTCTTTGAGTGGGCAAGCGTTCTATGTTGTTTTATATATACATGTGAAAAAACCCTAGTTATTGGTCGGCGGATCATTTGAGTTGTATTAAATGTTACGCGCTATTAATATATTATTTGATCTCAAATCTAAATGATAACAAGATAAGGAAAGTATTTCGTATAATTAATGCATCGTTCGATCTCGACCGTTTAACTTTGACGGGCGTGTATTTTGTTCGGATCGTGGCTACGGATTCACAGACTATAATTTATATCTCATCCCCAGTATTTTTCTTCTTTGTATTTTGAAAAATAAATATTTTTTAGTTTCCCTTTTCAGTTCACCATGTGGTCAATAAAAGAAAACGATTTACGTATAAATGCACATATATACATATATACATAGAACACCCAAAACGTATATAAATCTAAAATAATATCAGCAGATCGTTGGGCCTACATTACGGCCTCTTTATCACATTGCTAATCTATTGGGCCCAAAGAATGGATTAGACCCGCTCGCCCGACCCGGCCCGGGACGAAAATCAAACTAAACTAACACTTTATCCATCATAAACAAAAATCCATATCCATTAACTAACGTAACCAAATAAGATCAGTGACGAAATGCTGCTTACCACTCCAATCCTCCGTGGCACGCCGAGCCTCCACCTCACCACCGCCGAACACCCCTCGCCGACGCCGCCACCCACAAGCCAACGGTGTTTCGGGCCGCGCCGGCGCCGGAAAGGCCCGGCCCGAATATTAAGGGCGAGCCCTCCCAATAGAAAGAGCTTGGACTTCCTTTTGAGTAAGCCCTCCCAAACGACTGTGCTTACTTTCTTGATAGCTAAAAATGGAATCTCTTTTTCTGTTTTGACTTTTGTTTATACCTTTAGATAATCATAGTCCTCCATTAGTCCGTTTTGTTTTGTTACCGAAAATCCAATGGTAGGAGAAAAAAAAAAAGGCTCCTTTTTTCGTCCCATATTCGAATCGGCAATAGTCGGCATTTAAGCTTGTTAATAGAGTAGCACTTTTTACGCCATGACACTTATGATATGATATGCCTTGAGAGAAAGATTCGTTTATTACTATTACATTGAAGTTAGCTGCTAATTAGTACTATGATTGAATAAAATTGAGGGCATAGGTGGCTGGTTTTATGATTGTCCTTTTATCTATAGACATTTTAAATTGTTGAAGCAAAATGAGAAGCTCTTTTGGTGACGTGTGAAGACACTTAGCTAAAAAAGTTTACATATATTTATAAGACCCTTCTACGCAAACCATATATTCTAAATTACGGATCCCAGCAAAGAAATATATTTAATTTTTAGATAATCAATGATTGATTTGCTAAAATAGGTTGATTGCGTGTGGGTCATTCTACAGAATCAATCCCTTGCATTATTATCCAATAAAGTACAGGCTCCTAACTATCTTCGTGTCATTTTATATTCCTATAAAAAGGATTTTAATATTTAGATTTAAATTTATAAGAAAAGTGAAGGCAATCCGAGGGAGCCACGGTAGGAAGCAAAATTCAGTTAGTACGCATACGTATCAATATATGATGTGACGTTATTTTATTTGTTAATTCTTTTTGGAAACTTTGCTTTTATTTAAAATATGAATCGAATGAAAATATTATAACTAAAGGGACTGAAATGTAAACATATGTTTGCAATTTCGCACAGAAAACGGGCAGGTTGACTCTTGGTTAGCACGATCTCATCGTTCTTCAATCATATCATCAGCTGATAAAAAAACTTCAAGCAAAACCAAAAACTTCCCAGTAATCTTGGATTCCCTTTCCTTGCAAAAAATCGCCTTCTTCTGCAACTTCATCTTATCTCAGGTAAGTTTTACTACGCTTCATCAGCTCTTTTCAGCTCTTCCACGTGGCCACATTCGCCTTCATCCGTGAACAACGATCACGAATCTGTGTTTTTTTTTTTTGTATCAAAGGAAATTGCTCTTACTTGGGTCTGATGGGATACTGTTTGATGTTCCCTCTTTACGATGGATCCATTTTTTTATTTAGTGTGGAATGGCACTTTTTTTTGTCTTGTATAAGCTGATTACTCATTGAGCTTCATGAGTGAACATGGTGACAAATTTGTTGTCTGTTCTCTTTACTCTTCTTTTTCAGTTGTCAGTTTTTATATTAAGAGTCAACCATGATTCAGTCTACTGTGATTGTTTGCTAGCTTTCATTAGTTGTCCATAGAAATTCGTGCTTTTTCCCACATTATTTCTCATTCTTGCTCCAATTGTGATCATTTGATTTGAAATTCGATTATTGCAGGAACTATGATAGAGAATGGCTCTGTTCGGGCGGAAGACGAATCAACGAATAAGGTACCGTTTGGCTTGTGCTTATGTATGTTCGTTTCATGATATGGAATGCAAAAGGTATGAGTTTTATGCATGATTTGTTTTGTTCTTACTGATGCACTATATCTTACATGAAGTTTCTGCTGTCATAGCTTGTCTTGATTCCATCATAACACATCACAACATCTGAATTTCTTTACATCATCATCCTTACTGATGCACTATATCTTACATGAAGTTTCTGCTGTCATAGCTTGTCTTGATTCCATCATAACACATCACAACATCTGAATTTCTTTACATCATCATCCAAGTTCCTTGTTCGTTGATTTGATTTTCTAGGTTGACGTCGATCCCGGGAAACCTCCATCTCTAACATGGAGGCAAAAACTCGACGCAGTGGATAAGGCCCTTTCCGAATTCGGTCTAAGCATGAGGGAGAAAATCAATATGGTATTACTCTGAATTATGGATCGTACGAATTTATTTCTTGAGCTGATGAAAGATTGATCTAAACTCTGTGATGTTACACATATGTTTCTTGTTTATGTACCACCTATTTCAATTTCTTGCAGGCCCCGATAGGCTTAAGGCTTTTGCGCGATCTTCGTCTGAAAGCCAAAACTGTAAGTTTCTCCCCATTTTGAAACTGTGAAATTTTGAGTTGATTTTAAGGCATCATGCGACGAGTTTGTCCCTTTTTTTAACATTTGTTCATTGCAGGATGTATTTATTGATCCTTTTACGAAGCGTTATACTTCATCATGCCATGGAGTTCCTCTAGGTGGTATCGGGTATATTCATTCCCCACCTTTATCTTCAATTTCGTCGAAATGTAGTTCTTATGTATTCTTCGAGCCATTTTTTTCTACTCGCTGTAATATTTCTGCTACCGTCCTACTCTGTAAAACGTGTATGTCATGGGAGCTATGTATGGGGCGGAGTATGCTGTTTATATTGTCGGAACCATATATACTTTTGTAGGAGTATGTTGTAATTCCAGAAATTCAAATAGAGTTCGTTTCATGAAGGTGGAAACCTAATAAGATCAGCGTAAAAGTTCAACAATTGTGAACTTTATGACATAAGAGTTAGAAACAATTTTATTTCTTTTTTCAGGGCGGGAAGCATTGGAAGAAGCTCCAAAGGTGAATTTATGCGTTTGCAGTTGTTTCCTAGGGTGTCTGAAGATAAACCAGTCTTGGCAAACCAGTTTTCAGTAAGTTTAATCCAAGTCTGATGCTAACAGTTGCTAAAACTGTTGAGAGTTTGTTTTAAGTTACCCGTCTTAAAAAGCTAAAAACATATGTCTTCTATCTAGCAGGTTTCTGCGTTCTTCCGATATTCGTTTCGTTGTATATCTACTCTTTCTGTTCCTTGACAATCGTTTTCCTCCTTCAGATATTTGTTTCACGTCCAAACGGTGAGAAGTTTTCCAGCGTTCTGTGCCCAAAGAACCCAGAAAATCTATGGCAAGTGCATTTTTATGATTTCATTTTCTGGTTTCTGAGACTCTACGTTCTACCTCAAGTGGGTTGATTGAGTTTAGGGTAACGATGAATGGTCAAAGAATCGAACAAAGAAGAACTTCTCTCAACTTCTTCACCATTTATTCCCATTCCATCTGTAAACTGATTTCATATAACTCCTACATGTGAAATAAAGCGATCGTTCTGCGTCTGGGATAGCATCTTGGGACTGGAATCTAAGTGGCAAAAACTCTACATACCATGGACTTTTTCCAAGGGCATGGACTGTGTACGATGGTAAATATCTTCGATCTTCAAAGTATTCTATTTTCGTGATGATTCAGTTCTTTGCTGTGATAGTAATCTCACAACGAAGGTCATTTTTCTTTGGCTTAGGCGAACCCGACCCAGAATTAAAGGTAGTTTGTCGCCAGCTTTCTCCCTTTATTCCCCACAACTACAAGGAGAGCAGTTTCCCCGTGGCTGTCTTTACTTACACGGTACAATATTTTCGACTTACGATTTCTAAAAAACATAGAAAGTGAAGATTTGAAACTTAACCTATGTTGTTTTCTGTGGTAATATCTTCAGTTGTCCAATTTGGGAAACACGGAGGCTGATGTCACCTTGCTTTTTACCTGGGCGGTAATTATATTTCTCAAGCCTTAGTCGTGAAAATTAAATGACTCTACTCTAATCAAAATTCTTTAACTTAATCCAAGAAATTCTAATGGATAACTTTGTACTGCTATGTAGAACTCCGTCGGCGGCGATTCAGGACTCTCCGGCCATCATTTTAATTCAAAGTTCAGGTACATATTTCAGATATTTTTTGCATAATTTTGATCTTAAGATGTTGTGATGTAAATCACTCCGTATAGTTTTCTAAACTTATCTGATCCACTCTTTCTTTACAGAACAGAGGATAACATCAGTGGAGTCCTCTTGCATCACATGTAAGTAACTAACTATACATGTAACATATGCAAACTGTTCGACAAAAATTAAGTCCCAATGCATTTCATGACATGAGATAAAAAGCGTTTCGAAATATATTCATTGAGATTCTTCTCTCTACCTCTTAGGACTGCGAAAGGGTTGCCCTCGGTAACATTTGCCATCGCCGCAGAAGAAATGGATGGAGTTCGCATCTCAGAGTGCCCCTTCTTCATTGTTTCCGGCGATTCTCAGGGCTTAACAGCAAGGGACATGTGGCACGAAATCAAGGAGGTGAGAAATAACTAAGAAAAGAGAAATCATCAATGTTTGAAATTCATGTAAGAAACAGAGCATTACTCTGTATCTATACTGAGGGAATCAATCACATGGCTGTTTATTTTTTACTTATTATTAGCGTGGATCGTTTGATCACCTCAACGCTGAAGAAACGTCAATGCCTTCTGAGCCCGGGTCAGTTATCGGGGCAGCCGTTTCAGCTTCAGTTACTGTCCCAGCTCGGTCTGTAAGAACCGTAACGTTCTCTTTGGCGTGGGCCTGCCCTGAGATAAACTTTCACGGTGGGAGAACATATCAGAGGTGAATGAAATAATCAGCTGCGTTTTCTTTTTTTTCATCTTTAGTATTCTGCTTTTACCTGTCCGCGCTGAGCTATTTGAGCTTGCAGGCGTTACACAAGGTTCTACGGCGGGGAGAGCAACGTGGCGTCGAAAATTGCACGCGATGCTATAATAGGTATCTCGACTTCGATGCATCTAACAATAGAAAAAGCTTAGATGACTCGTCTTTACGCCTTACGTTTTTTTGGTATAAAACCGAAGAGCACAAGAAGTGGGAGGCCGAAATCGAAGCATGGCAAAGGCCTATACTCGAAGACGAAAGGCTCCCTGAATGGTATGGTGTTCTAATCTTATGTTTGCAATGAGATTTCTGCCTATCTTTCTAGTGATGTTACTTTCCATGAACTCTTTAAAGACTACATCCTAATATAGCATACCAAGTAAAACACAATCTTTCGCCTCTTCGATACTTTCGACTGTTTTTCTCGAGCATCTTATGTGGTCTAAACACAGGTATCCGCCCACTTTGTTCAACGAGCTTTACTACCTCAACTCGGGGGGAACTATCTGGACAGGTAATTCCACAAAACATCTCACCGTTCAAGATCTTTCCTTTAAGATGCGTTTGGTATCCAGAATTCCTTCGCAGAAACACGACGGAAAACTAAGTTACCTCATCGAACATTGATACTCTATGCTTCGACCGCCGCTCATCTCCACCTTTGCTTTCTTTTTCCGATCGAATTGCATACCAAACGCACCCTTAACTGCTGTAAACAGTTCAACTAATTCAACATTTTTCCTCAGACGGATCTCCCCCAGTCCACAGTCTACTCGCCATCCAACGGCGATTCTCCCTCGAAAGATTCAACTCAGACGACAATCCCGAAAGCATCAACAAAAAACCCGAGCGCCAAAACAGCACGTCCCTCGACATACTCGAGCGAATGACCTCACTCCTCCGAGAAATCCACACGCCCGCGACGAGGACGGCCGCCATGGGCACCAACCTCCTCCAAAAGGGAGAGGAAAACGTGGGCAACTTCCTCTACCTCGAGGGGATCGAATACCACATGTGCAATACCTACGACGTGCACTTCTACGCCTCCTTCTCTCTAGCGATGCTCTTCCCCAAGATAGAGCTCAGCATACAGAGAGACTTCGCCTCCGCCGTAATGATGCACGACCCCACGAAAGTGAGCCTCTTAATGGACGGAACTTTCGCCCAGAGAAAGGTGCTCGGAGCCGTCCCCCACGACATAGGAATGAGGGATCCGTGGTTCGAAATAAACTTCTACAATTTGCACAATACCGATAGGTGGAAGGATTTGAATCCCAAGTTCGTGCTCCAAGTCTACAGAGACGTGGTGATCACGGGCGATTTAGGGTTTGCAAGGGCCGTTTGGCCGTCGGTTTACGTGGCTATGGCTTATATGGAGCAGTTCGATAAGGATGGAGATGGGATGATAGAGAACGAAGGGTTTCCAGACCAGACGTACGACACTTGGGCTGTGTCTGGGGTGAGTGCATACTGCGGCGGGCTTTGGGTCGCGGCTCTGCAGGCCGCCTCAGCCCTGGCTCGGGTCGTTGGGGACGAGGGCTCCGAAGGTTACTTTTGGTTTAGGTTCTTGAAGGCGAAGAAGGTGTATGAGAAGCTTTGGAATGGCTCTTACTTCAACTATGATGACAACGGGAGTAGCACTAGCTCCTCCATTCAAGCTGATCAGTTAGCTGGGCAATGGTATGTAGTATGTAACTAGAATCTCTCTCTCTCTCCCCTCTCCATCTCCCTCCCTCTCTCTCCCCTATCTATCTCTCCCTCTCTCCCTATCTCTCTCCCTATCTCTATACATATCTCTCTCTCCCTCTCTCTCTCTCTCTCTCTCTCTCTTCTGCAATGAAAAGAAAAATATACATTTAGGTATGCTAGAGCTTGTGGGCTTTCGCCAATAGTAGACAAAGAAAAGGCGAAAAAGGCCCTCGAGACGATCTACAACTTCAACGTGTTGAAGGTGAAGGACGGGAGAATAGGAGCTGTAAACGGGATGCTGCCAAACGGAGAGCCCGACAAATGCGCTATGCAGTCAAGGGAGATATGGGGTGGTGTGACATATGCCTTAGCAGCTGAAATGATCCATGAAGGAATGGTTGAGACAGCTTTTAAGACTGCAGTCGGCGTGCATGAAGTAGCTTGGTCTGAAAACGGCCGAGGGTAAGCTTTTCGCCATTTCCCCTTCGTTTTTTTTGTTCTTCAACGTCGATTTTATCAGCTACTTAGTTACCTTTTTCGCTGCCGTAGATATGCTTTTCAGACGCCAGAAGCATGGGATATTGAAGGCAGATACAGATCAATCACTTACATGCGCCCATTAGCTATATGGGCGATGCAGTGGGCACTAACTCAAGATAAGGATAAGATTACATCAAAGGAAATGAAACCTAAAGTTGACGAAGAGTCTGTAATGAGGGAACACGCTGGTTTTACCAAGGTTGCTCAGTTCTTGAAGCTCTCTGATGAAGCTGAGCCCAAGAGCCTACTTCAGGCTATATTCGATTATACTTGTAAGAGGATGCTGAACTGAAAGATGCATATTGTTTGTACTCTGCTGTTGTGATTTAGGAGGGTTAGTTATTCTTTTGTGATTTATACGAACAAAGATTGTGACAGTCGTTCATTTATTGAAGTTCCTTTCATGGATCAATGTAATAATATCGAGATATTGTTGTTACCTTATGATTTGTGAAAGACATGAATTGCTATCAAGCTCGGGCAAAATTCTTGTCAGCTTCGTCTTCCTTCCTGTATTCTCGCAGTCTCTCTTTCAGCTTTTTGCTCTCTTCGAAGTTCGCCTTTCTCTTCACAGCTTTCTGCAGAGGAAGGGAAGGGGTCTCAACTTAAATGCTCAGTGAATATGTAGGAAAAAAAAGAAAGAACGGAAGAAATTTTGGTTCATATTTGCAGAGGGCTTAGATAGAACTCACTTCTTCACGAAAACACTTGTCGAGTTTAATCTTCAAATCCGTGCATTCGCCGAAAAATTTCCCAACGGGGTGTTCGATATGACACCTTTGGAATTGTTCAATTATCTGCATCCAAGATATTGCTTCAGAAATAAAGCTACAAAATGATGCAAATATTGATGAGAATGACTGAAAGAGTAAGCAGCAACAATCCAATATCTTCACCACTCACTTGGGAAATACTTACATGGGCATACTACAAGCAATTACAACTATGTTGATATTCGGTTTACTGATAGAAATGCATCCTTAATATGAATAGGAAAGCATCATGACAATATCTTACTTCAGCACACATTGGATGCCTGTGAATTGTCAGAGGAGGATGCATTTTTCTCCTTGCTTGCTATTGCCAGATCAAGTAACACCTAATAAACTGCAGATACAACAAACTAAAAATTTAATTGAACAATAACGCTTGTTTTCAGACAATATCTCACTTCCCAATCCCAATTGACCCTATTGTGCGATTCATCCTACAGAAAATAACATAAAACCACCCAACAGATGAAAAAGGAATGATCGTTCCATCCAAATCCCCCAACAAATCAATGTGGATGTTCGCTACCGAAATTACTAGTCTCCGCACCGCTGATACTCTTATCGGCATAATTTTCCAAAAAAACAAATGGAAGAAAACAAAGGATAGATCAAATTAAGCTCACCTGTGAGAAGATACGATAATGATAAATTGGAGAGAACCGCAAGAAGGGCCCTCCTAATGGGCACCGTAGGGAGCAAAAGCGAGGACCGTCGAGCGAGAATGGCGCCTCTGCAGCTCAGCTACCGAACTCTGATGGTGAACGAACGAACAAAATAATTTGGTGCACTAAATTACCAACATTATACAAAATGGATAATTTTAAAAAATAGGAACGATTCTATTTCGTTTTAAAAAAAGAGGAACGGGTTCTCAAATGACTGAAATACCCTTACTAAAAAACCGGTTAAGGAGGCTAATCCGTTTTTTTAACAGTGAAAAGTTATTCGAGTTTTATTCGAGTGACATATCACTCGAATATAGACTCGAATAAATGCATTTTTGACTTATTAAAAGCGAAAAATTATTCGAGTAAACGCATGACCCGAATGACTTACTCGAATAATAAATCGAAGAGATAAGGTGACTCGAATAATGTGCAGAAAATTTAAACGAGTAAGATATATTATTCGAGTATCTTATCGAGTGTTCTTTTCGAGTCAAACCTCGAATAAAAAACTCGAATAAAATACCCGAATAATCAGCGTTTTAAGAAGCTCGGAAAGAAAATTAGACACAAATCACTCGAAAACCTTAAATCCCTCGCGCTCTCTCTTCGAAACCAAATCACTCGAAAAATCGTACACAAGCCCAAGCATAATCATCAATGGGGAAAAGAAAAACGAGATCATCGGAGCCTTCCGCGCCTGTTCGTAACCGGGTGGATGAGCAAATCGACGACGGTAGAGCCACGGTGAGTTTTTGGTCGCATTTTGGGTTTTTGTTAAACCGAATTGATTGAACGAATTTCTTGGTTAGATGTTTTGTTATTAGCGTTAAATCGATCGATTTTGATGTTAAATCGTTGCGTAAACGTCGTAATCGGTCGGATTTTGGTAAAAATCGTTTTCATCGCCTTTTCGAGTAACTATTCGAGTAATTAGGGTTCGAATAGTTGCTTGACTTATTCGGGTGATGTTTTACTCGAATAATTTACTCGAATAACAGTGAATTTTGCTTATTTTGCTTTTTTTTGCGTTTTCAGATCTATCTTCCGACGAAGTTGCCGGCGGACAATTTCTACCATGCCACCCTCACTCTGAACGCTGGGTACACGCCGGTATGCGAACGCATCCGTACGCTTTTGAACGAGGAGGAAATGGAGGAGATGGTTAGACGGACTCAGTTCGGGAACCTGATAAAGGTGGCCCGAAACCACTACAACTCGAACATGATCATGTGGTATTTGATGAGCCGGCAGGTGGAGTACATGCCGGACTCGAAGGAGTTCTGGATGGTCGTTCGTGGGCGACCATTACGATTTTCATTGGTCGAGTATTGCCTACTCACGGGCCTCGACTGCGGCGCTAACGAGCCGGAGATACCGTCCTCGAACGAGTTTGCGACGAGGCATTGGCCTGGTATTAATTCTTATTTTTTTTATCTTTTTGATTCGTTTTTTTACTTCGATTTCAAAAACTAACGTTTGTTTTATGGCTCGCAGGCAAGGACGTTATATATTTCCACGATATGGATAAGAAAGTCACGGAAATGATCCGTGACGCCGGTGGAGCCTCGGGCGTTCATCCCGAGAAATTGAAGATGGCGGCCCTTTATTTTGCCGTCGGGGTGCTAGGGGAGCGGAGGGTAAAGAAGGACTTGAAGGTCAAGGAGGAGTGGCTCCGTCTGGTGGAGGACTTCGACCGCTTCAACGAATATCCTTGGGAAGGATATCGTTCGAGGAGGTCATTTATGGTCTGAACAAAGACCTCTTGGGGAGGGCGATGGAGATGGCATCGAATGGAAGAACCCAAACTACCTTCGATATCAGCGGCTTCGTAATGCCGCTTCAGGTAATTAAATTAGTTTTGTATTATTTTTAAGACATATTATATTTATTTTAACTTACTTCTACTCTCTTTTATCAGGTTCTGGCATACGAGTGCTGGCCGACCGTCGGGCAAGAATTCACTGTGAGAAGAGCCGGCGAAGGGCTCCCGCTACCCCGTATGTGCCATTGGAAGACGACATTTTACGGCAAGAGCTCTGCTCCGGGATGGCAAGCGGTCGAGCGTGCATTCGGTGCCGTGGCGATGGATGTAAGTATATTTATTTATTTATAATATGGATTTATTTAGATTGCGTTTTCTAAATTGTACAAATACACAGGACGTGCGGTGTTGCCTTACACCGACCGATGCTGAAGCCGATTCAAGGCACTTCCGCACGGTCGCCGGATTTTGTGGCAGCCGGAATGATGCCGTGGCCCAGAGGATAGTGGAGCATCTTCTAAATGGGCTGCCGGTCTACTGCACCGATCATCGGCTTGCTCCGTCTCCTCCTCGGCCGTCTCCTCCTCCGAGGCCGTCTCCTCCGAGGTCTTCTCCTCCGAGGCCGTCTCCTCCTCCTTCCGGCTCAATCATCGCCCATTTCGATAGAAGAATGGACAGGCTGGAAGGCGATGTACGGGATTTGCGGACGGAGATTAGGGAGCTGCGCTCGATCGTGGTCCAAGGTATGTCTTACTTAATAATGGGTTATTTTATAAGATTATATTGATATTACGTAAATCTAACGTAATACTCTAATTTTGTAGCCCTTGAGAGCCTGACGCCGAGAACGGTGCGGGATATTACGAGAAGCTACGATCAGGACATGCCGCCTCCTTCGCCTCCTCATTCGCCGACGGCGGAGATGGCGGCCGAGATGGAGGCCGCGGCCGCGGCGGCGGAGAGGGCCGCGGCGGCGGAGAGGGCCGCGGCGGAGGCGGCGGCGGAGAGGGCCGCGGCGGATAGGGCGGCGGCGGAGAGGGCCGCGGCGGAGAGGGCGGCGGCGGAGCAGGCGGCGGCGGAGAGGGCGGCGGCGGAGAGGGCCGCGGCGGAGGCAGCGGCGGCGGTGGAGAGGGCCGCGGCGGAGGCGGCGGCGGAGAGGGCCGGCGCGGCGTCGAAGGCAAAGAAGACGGCGTGGGCGGAGGCGCAGAGGGCCGCCGCGGCGTCGAAGGCAAAGAAGGCGGCGGAAGCGGAGGAAGAAGTCGAGGTTGCTTTCGAGTCCGTATACGCCGACGCCCGATTCGACCCCTCGCGTTGCAATACAACGCCGCGCGGACATAGATATTATCATCGGCGAGAGGGTGAAGAATTGGGATGCCGTCGCGGCCGAGGTGGCAAGAATGGGCGCAAAGGAGGAACGGCAAGGAATCCTCCAAGCGTACGACAAGAAATTCTTTGCCGACCTATCTACTCCGAAAGTGTGGCTTTCGGATGAGGTATGTGTGTTTTTTGCTAAATATGTTCTAATGATTTCGTTTAATAACATTATATGCTATTATTGCAGCACGTCAACGAGGCATTCAGCGGGTTCACGGCGATGCAAGAAAACTGCGTGCATGCGGAGCGAATCGCGTACGTGAACGCCAACTTCGCACATGCAGTCAGAATGGAGTCCGCCAAACCGCGACCGTGGAACGTGTCCTCGTTCGACCAATTCGCCACGGGAGAGATCAATGCGATATACGGCGCCAAGCCGTCACTTCACTGGAGCCAAGCGGATGTGGCCGTTATCCCATTGGCATTTAACTCGCATTGGGTGCTCCTCGTCGCTCGGTTCAAGGAGAAGAACATCCTCGTTTTGGATTCCGATCGCAGCAGCGATTCGGACTTGAGGGCAATGAAGCTGTTCCTCGATCCTTTGGCCGAAGTGATACCGCTGATGCTTCAACACGTAGGTGTGGAGCAAGCGTCCGTGGAGAAGTTTGCTTGGGTGCGGTGCCCCAATTTCCCTCAACAACGTCTCAGGTAATTTTCTTATTTTCTCACTTTCTTTTTTCTTATTTTCTTAAACCTGAAATTGTTATATTTCTCGAACAGCGGAGAGTGCGGTATGTACATGCTTAGGGCCGCGATGTCTCTGTTGATCGGTAACAGAGATGATCTCTACGCTTTGGACGATTCTAAAGTTTCGTTGTTTAGAAAGTTTTTGACTATATGTATTTATTTTAACAATTGGGATATTGTATGAACCGTTTTATATATATTTGTATAGATTTTTTGATTTGGAATTGTTCTGTGTTATGGTTGGTTGAGTTGCTGTTGAGGTTGTTCAGAGTGTTCAAGGTTCAGTGTTGTTTTTTCCAAATTTCACTGTTATTCGAGTGAAAGAGCTTGTTCGAATAATTGTAATTATTCGAGTAAGCTAATCGAGGTTAATTCGAGTACCTCATAGCACTCGAATAAGCTTCACTGGATCAGTTGATTTTATCGGACTTCACTGTTATCCGAGTCAAAGATCTTGTTCGAATAATGGGAATTAAACGGGTAAGCTACTCGAGCTCAATCCGAGTATCATATAGCACTCGAATAAACTTCACTGGATTAGTTGTTTCTGTCGAACTTCACTGTTATTCGAGTGGAAGAGCTTGTTCGAATAATGCTACTTTTATCGAGTTTCGTATTCGAGCGTATTCGAGTATAATACATAACTCGAATAATTTAAAAATCGAAAATATTGTTTTTATATCATGAGCATGAAATGTTTAACATTTCATGTTAAATATCATTTCATGTTAAATAACATTTTGTTTCTAAGTATTAAGATATTATAGAGATTCTTGAAAAAAAAGAAAATCAAGTTGATATTTCGATACATGTTATATATATTGTTGATGGGAATGTATATACTAAAGTCCTATCTACCAATGTATTTCATTGTATGTCATGCAACGACTTTTATTAAACATTGTTAATCTTCATAAAGCGACTTATTAACATCATGAAGGCCCTAAAACATCGAAATATTGATATTTATACATCTACGTATCGAGATAATTAAAATTCAAAAATTCTGAAAAGAACACTCGAATTACAAGATATTATTCGAGTACGGTATTCGGTTATTTTGTAAATTATTCGAGTTATTCGGTTACACGAATAAGTTCAGGTTTTCGTTTTCGACTTTTTATTGTTACGTTATTCGAGTGACCTATTCTAATAATATTCGAGTTGTGCATTTTACTCGAATAACAGTGAAAAAAGCTACAATCAAGCCAAACTCACAATAATCCATCAATCTCATAAAACCTCATACATCAAACTCATACAACCTCAAACATCAAACTCATACAAACTCATACATCAAGATTTACTTAATGTCTACGACCAAACTCACCGACGGACGGAAACCTCCTTTCTTTTCTCCGACCACGCCTTGCTACGAACGGAGGCGGCAACACCAATTGATCCGAGGTATCCCACTCGGCTTGATCCGGAACCGGCGAAACTCGTCCGTGATAAGCAGACTGCCACGTTAGGACAGAATAATATTCCGAACACAACGGGTAGAAACTCATGTTCGCTCGTAGACTCGCCGCGATTGCATGTGGACAAGGAATCCTGTCGATGTCGAATTGGCGGCACGTACAAGTCTTCGACCGCAAGTTAACAATGGCACGACCCCCCGGAGATCGGACATCGTACTCATGCGGAGCGATTTCATGTACTTCATACCCTTGACTTAGCTCATACCTCTCACGGAGCTTCATTTCCACCGTCGGGGTAAACCGCATGGTTGCTTGTCCAGATTGCTGTCTGTATCTAGCAAACCAATCCGCCGTCAGCCTCTGTATCGATTCCAGAAGCGCAATGATCGGTAGCTTTCTTTCTTCGCGGAGTCTTGCATTAATCGATTCCACCCCGTTCGTAGTCATGATGTTATAGCGAGACGTCGGAGAATAGGCTCGACTCCATCGTTCCTTAGTATCAGTCTGTTGCAAATACGCGTATGCGGTGGGAAACCTATTCTCAAAATCACCATATTGTGAATCAAAGTCGCATTGCTTGTATATTTTAGCAATGTGTATGAACGTCTCGGTCGCACCCTGCTTCTTACACCTGCTTTTCATATTTTGTGACAGGTGCCAAATACAATGACCGTGGTGCGCACGACCGTAGACGGCTGCAACGGCGGCTTTGATAGAAGGAGATCTGTCGGATACGATGACAAGATCGTCCTCGTTGGGCACGACTTGCAAGAGCTCGTTCAAGAACCACGACCAGGCTTCTATGCACTCGTTATTGTCGATTATGCCCCAAGCTAAAGGAAACTGATGGCGGTCGCCATCCTCCGCTGATGCAATGAGCAACGTACCCCCATACTTTCCTTTCAACCAAGTACCGTCTATGCAAACAACCTTCCTCATGTGACGGTATCCCGCAATACAAGCACCAAGGGATAGGAATGCGTGCTTAAATCTCCGCTCGTCGTCCAGATATACACTTGCTATGGTTCCCGGATTCACTCTTCTCAACGTCGACAGGTACGACGGCAACAGCTTGTAACTCTCATCGGGGTCACCCTTCATTGCATTTTGTGCTAAAATGCCTCCTTTCCATGCTTTGAAGTACGAAACTTCAATCCCACGATTTCTCATCATTGTTTGAATGAGTTTAGGGGCCGGTGTACTTGTTGAACCCTGAAAAGATTCAAGCAGCATATCACTCACGGAGGTTGACGATGCTTGAGCGAGTCTTGCGTTCCGATTTGCAAGGTCGCACGTATGTGTGTTGCAATACGTACGAATCGAGAATACGGATGTATCCTTAATCTTCGCCGTCCATATCCTCCAAGTACATCCATCCTCTTTGCATCTCACGCCATAGTACGATCGGGAAGATTTTATAATCTTGACCTCGAAGCATGCCTCTATAGCAACTCTTTGGATCCTATTCTTGACGGCCTTCTTATCCTCGAATTCATCACCGACCTTCATGGTGGAACCGTCGGTAAAAGAATACCGATCGCTAGGAATAGTTGCATTTTCCTCTTCCTCCTCCTCCTCATCATTCCCGTCCGCATTTTCTCCGTCTACGCCATCAAAATTGACGTGCACGTTCTGCCGTGATGCAACATTCTCATCACGGTCGTTCGCCTCATTGTGACCTTCACCCCCATAATTCACATCTTCGCATCCGCCAAAGTCGATGATACGGTCAAAATAATCATCGATGTAACCACCTCCATCGCTACGAACCTCAATTGGAACGGGACCAACTTCATCATCCGCGAGAGTTTGACGGTGGAGGGTCGTAGGGAGTCCAATCTCCACACGGAGAATCGGTCTGTTCCAATCTCCCTAAGTATATATAACCCTTCAACTCTCGATCATTCTTTATATACAACGGAGCACACCCTTCCATACCTCTCATAGATGGCTGATAACTTAGCTTTAACTCCGGCCTCCCGCTTACGCCAATAGTCTCGTATATTTCGTTCCGCAGATCGTCTAGCAAACAACAATCGACATCGAACCCAATGGGCTTCATATTTGTTCCCATCCTTGGAACCCATGTCCATTTATTATCATTCCCAATTATCCATTCTCCATCGTAATCAATCATGATGCTGGTCGGCATAACCTGCATATGAAACAAATCATTGTTAATAAAATTTAATTGCAATATGCATTATTCGAATAATTACAATATTCGAAAAATAGAAATTAATCGAGTAAACAATTCGAGTAGTAAAACAACTCGAATAGAGTCTTCGAGTATTAAGATTTTGAAGACACTCGATAAGTTATTATCGAAGAAATAAATGGAATAAATCAACTTTTATTGCAAAAGAGTTATTCGAGTAAACTATTCGAGTAGTAAAACAACTCGAATAGTGTCTTCGAGTAATAAGATTTTTAAGAGACTCGATAAGTTGTTATCGAAGAAATAAATGGAATAAATCAACTTTTATTGCAAACGAGTTATTCGAGTAAATAAAAAATTCGGAAAAAATTTATTCGAGTAAGTCATTCGAGTTTACGTTTAACTCGCATAACATATCCGAGTATTATAATATCGTATAATATGTAAGTGTAAAATTAATCGAGTAAAGTTTCCGAGTTTATTCGAGTTTGATGTCCGAATTGTATGTTGCCAAAACAACTTATCCGAGTGACTTTTCGAGTCAAATAACTCGAATAGCAGACTCGAATAATCGGATAACGAAAATTTTCTGCAAATTCGCGCAGATCTAAGGTTAAAATGCTACCCATAACTACCCAAACCTTCGAAAATCTAATACCCGATGCTCGAAATGTAAATGTCATTAACATGAACGGAAATTACAATGCCGGATAATATATACTTGTAACCGGCGTTAAAATGAACGGAACTTACTGTATATGCGTTCAAGAACGAAATTGGGTTTCTTGGAGCTTGGGTGTTTCGATTTCGGCGGATGCTTCAGCTCGTTTTTCCTTCAAGATCTCGTTTTGGTGCTCGTGGGTGCATTAATCAATGAGGTTGGTGCGTTTTCTTTTTTTATTTTATATATATATTTCTTTTTTTTTTATTTAGGTATTAATTAGGGGTTAAGTTAATTAAGGAAACATGTTCCTCTTTTTTAATTGACTCGGTCAAGTTCCCTTTTTTTAAAAAGAAACCAAAAGTAATCTTATTTTTTAAAATAGCCCATACAAAATAGTATATAAATGAAGTATTTTATTCGTATTTTTGTCATGCACTCTAGTCTATTGCATGTAATTACAGACTATTAACTTTTTGCACCTGCGTGCAATTAATATAATTGTAAAGAAGTGTATTACACTCAACTTATGTAGTGGGGTAATTTCTTTTATTATTTATTTATATATTAACTACCGTATTTAAGTGCTGAGAAAAGAATATTAATTTAACTAAAAAAAGCCAATAAAAATGTTATATCATAATTACATAAATGTTGGTAAACAGCTATTATAATTTTAAAAAATAATTTGAGTAATTAGAAGAAAATTAAATTGAGAATATAATTATAATAAATTTAATTTATATAAACAAAGTAACTTGAGTTTCATCATCACATGGTATTCTGTCCAAAATGTCTATTTCAAATAAAGTGATCCATCCTACAGAACAGACATAGGCATATTCATGATACAGCAAAAACATAATGACTACACAAACATATATATTCATCCATCCACCCTTACAATATCTTAGTCAAAATAACATGAGAATATCATCATCACTTACTACTAAAGAAGAAGCAGAAACTCTAATCTTTCTTGATAAACATCTTTCTGAACTCTTCATTAGATTTCGGATTTTCTTCGTCAGCTCCTTCCGAGGATTGTGGTGGTTTGCTCCGTCCCAGAGGCCTCACATTTCTCGGAACTGCAAAGAATGTGTTCTTCCCCTTCAGCTGAATACTATCGTCCCCTTCCCCCTTATTAGCCTCCTTTGTACTAGTAGACTCCTCTTGTCCTTTGCCTTTCCCTACTGCTAACAAGTCACATTTGAGAAGAGAGTCTACGATTGGTTACAATAAATAAACAAATTACATCGCCTACATACAATTTGGTATTCATGACAGAAGGAGGATATGAAATTTTTTAGTGTTTGGTTTAACAGAGGGGGACGACGTACATGGGGTGGGTGGTGTTACTTACCATGGAAGGACGCCTTGCTTCCATGTTCCACAGCAGCTGCCTTGTTCCTTCTGCCTTGCTGAGGATCGGACTTGAGAATGCTTAATTTCTTGCCCAGCAAAGATTGCTTGTTCTTCTCCAACGCAGCGGAGAGGTGCGAATCATCGCTGAAATCCACGTATGCCAATCCCTTCACCACAATTGCAAGCATCATCAGCAATAAGTTGAACTACTAATTAAGAGAGAAGAATTCACCGCATTGAAATAGAACATAAACACCAAACAGAAATTGTGCTTATATAGGCAAAAATCATAGGGCATACATACACCGCTCTCCTCCTACTTAACTCCAGTATGAGAAATCAGTTTTAAGTATCAGAAACTTACTCTTGATTTCCTGGTAAACTTGTCTTTTAATATCCGAATAGCAACTATCCCACCAACATCAGAAAAGAATTTGCGCAAGTCACCTTCCGTTGCCTGCAGGTAATCAAACATAAACAGATAAAATATGGAGAAATCGTCACTACCGATGATATAGTAGCAACAAGCAAATTATCGAAGACATAGAGATAGATAACAAACCTGAAAGCTTAAATTAGATACAAAGGCCGTGCACTGATCATTGAATGTCACTGGCTTTTTAGATAACTTATCCTGTCTTTCCCCAGAGCCCGCTGCTTGATTTCCAGGTGTTTCAGCAGTTTCTTTGTTTCCTTTAGCAGGATGACTGCTTTTTGGACTGTCGTGATCTTCGTTGTTGTTCTTCATATTTCGATCCATATTTTTGCGACGTTTAGCAGGAGAATGTTCATCATTCAAACTTGAGCTCGGCTTTCTCTTTTCGCGTGCATTTTTTCTTGAAGTAGTTTCACTTACGTTCGCAGTGGCAGCAACATTTGCATTCTCCTGCTGCATTCTGAATAGCTGGAGTTCTTCGAGACGAGGAGTTACCTGCAAATGTTGACATGGTATGTAAAGCACACATATAATTGAAAAACAGCATAAGTATCTAATCACATTAAAAAAATAAATATATTCAAACATCAGGAATGCGGCCCAAAGCCAAAATTGATTGCACGTTTGACTGGCAACTTTTGATGCAGGAACAGGAAAGAGCACAAGTATAAAATACACAAATAAGGAAACAGTTAACGACGATGATGCTTTAACATTTCCTGTATTGCATCCAAAGAAAGGTTTCGTCAAAAATAACGTAGCAGCCAGAAATTTATAGCAAGGACATTTTTGAGAAAACAAAATATATGGAACATAAAGACTACCTTTTGGACGGCAATATCAAACTGTTCCAGCGAACCAT
This sequence comes from Craterostigma plantagineum, assembly GCA_027422505.1. Classification (NCBI taxonomy): domain Eukaryota; kingdom Viridiplantae; phylum Streptophyta; class Magnoliopsida; order Lamiales; family Linderniaceae; genus Craterostigma; species Craterostigma plantagineum. The sequence goes on along the minus strand of JAPQWV010000009.1, from coordinate 7,954,349 downwards.
GTTCTCTCTCAAAACGCACCCATGAATGGCAGATATCCTGAATGATTCTGTTTTTAGAAGAGGAAGGTAACATCCAGCCCAATGTAACACAGATATGCTAAATCAACTTAACTGAGATATTAGTAAAGATGCCATAAGCTTACGTATTCATCACAAACATCAAAGAGGTAATATATTATAAGGAAAAATGAAGAATGAAGAGCATATGCTTGGAAAGAGCCTTATATTCAATATAATAGTTATCTTTCACGACCATAATTCTTTTAAGGCACGACCCTCACGGGCATACTCAAGATAATCGAGAATAAAAATAATCCTTCAAATAATAGAGGATGAAAAACAAAATCAACATGAATCGCAAAGGCTCAAATGGCTGACAGAAGCCCTTGCGGGCATACTCATGATGCCTCTCTCCGCTCCAATCCTGCCATCTAACCCTATAAGGCTGACTTGCATGCAGAGGCGCTAGCTAACTATGTTTATGCCGTCAATTTTCTTTCAGATTACCACATGGACAAAATGGAGGATGAAGACCATAGTAGTGTTCTATCCATAATTAGGAAAATAAGACAACTCAGGGAAACCAATTACACAAGCATCCATCATAGTAACTCTCAAGTGGGATTCCAGAATCATTAGTACCTAGGACGGTTTAATTACAAATCGAAACAACACATAGTGTGCTCACGAAATTTACCTCTGAGCCTGTTCCAGGGAATCTTTTACTATAGCATCTCTTGTAGATGGATCTGGCTTCATTGATATGGCCCAGCTCAGTCTCCATTCCTATGTAACACTGCCAAGCTTCCAACATCGACCCACTATAAAACAACAGTAAAGAATGTAAACTGATCAGCGTCTGTCACCGCCTCACCGGATATGTAGATGAGGGAATATGGCTGTTACCTGGTCTTGACGAAGCTTTCCCAGACCCCACGAGCCGCAATTAAGTCCTTTCCTAACTTTAACTCCAAACGGGCCCAATAATTATACATCTGAAGTAAACTGTCTGAATTGCTAAGATGTGGAGACAAGTAATCCGATGCACGCTGAAATTAAAGAACATAAATTAAGGTAAAACTAAAAATTTTAATATTTACACCATAAGGAAAGGACATTACAGATTTGAAAAATGTAACTGGATATGTAATATCAATGTAACTAAACCTTAGCAAACAAAGTGTGATAGTATAATAGTTCCAGAAATTTTCATAGGAAAATAAGAACAAGCAAATGCAAAATTTTAGTTTAATGTATCACCTGAAATATTTTCCTAATAGCCGTGTAGTCCATGCCAGTTTCGCCTTCTTTAGATATGGACAATTTTCGTCTCAACCCATCCACTCTCGTAAGAAATATGTTAAGGTACTGAAAAACGAACGCAAGGGCCAGTTAAGAATGTAAGAGTAAGCAGCATATTAGGTCAGATCAGTTGAGAATCAATGAACAAGTATGAATGGGCTCAGAGTTTATACCGCACTATTAACTGAAGACTCTCAAGGAAAACAATATAATATTTAAGAGCACAACAGAAGCCAATCATCTACAGCCACACTCATAGCTTTAACCCTTAGCAGCAATGACTGATCTTCTGTGAGATCATTTCAGACTCAGAAATGCTGGATTTATGACACGTCATTAACTAGATCTATTAAGATGTCAATTATTCTTCCAGTTTTAACCCCAGCCCTCAAAGATCTTTCAATTAAATAAAAGGTTGTTGGAGAACCTTCATGCAAATATAAACGCTCAAAGTATAATAAATAGGATTTCAAGATGAAAATGACTAGGAAATTAACATCAAATATTGCACAAGTTTTCTGCTATAAGTAGTTTTCTGACCAATTTCCTTCTATAATCTTGCATCAAGGTCCAATTTCTACGCATGGTAAAATTGTAGGATACATGACATAGTTACAAACAAAGATATATAATTTCTAGAAGCTACTAGAAAAAGAAGCATTCTGTACCTCATCAAAGCTAGAGAAAGTACTTTGTAATGAGCTCTCGAACACCTGAAATTGTGATAATTAGATAAAGTGAAGAAAAGAAAAAGAAAACAAGACTTCAAATGAAAAATGTTGTAAAGATTGGAAATGTCATAGACCCAAGCAGGAATATCAACTAGGTTTAGGGAACTATCTCAAAACTATAACAGTTGCCCCCAGAATGTCTGCGATTATGAAATTTAATCAAAAATAAAGACCAAAGTACAGAGACAAAAAAACTTTTTGACAAAAAAAAATGCTAAAATCGAAATGATAAAACCATAAAACCAAGCAAGCATGTGCAGATGATATGATATTGAATGTCATAAAAGATAAAAAAATGAAGTTATTTAAGACCAGATGACCCAACAAGAACAGTTACCCTGAATATTGCTAGAAAAATGTTAAGTTCAACAAAAACTTCATTATGCTGAATATTAATCTACCAGTTACCCCAGAACTTACAGTCGACAATTCTTCCTCAGAACAATGACCACGTTCCAGGGACAGTAGATAACGAACCCACAACTCTCCCACCCAAGGACAGTTCCTTGAGGCTCTGTAATAAGCATCCCTCACAATCCTAGCAGTCTGCAAGGTATCACATTAAAGTTTTTACAAGCACTTTGTGCAATGAAAATAAACCAGCTCACAACAAAATTAACGACCTTAAATGTTTTATCCAAGTACTGTGTGTAGTCAAGCCACAGCTCACTTGACACAGGAAACTCCGCTATTGCACGCTCGTACAAGATCTGTATGCGGGCTGGATCTCCAAATGAGTGCTCAAATTTCAAGTACGCCTGTAATTCCAATGAAATCATATTGTATCTCTTAATCATATAGCCAATGCTCTCACAGTCTGATTTCACTATCATATTTATCAGAAGCCCCTCGACATGATGGTTAAAGCAAACCTCAAAAATAATTTACCAAGTGCCAGATATATCATAACGTATACTTCTTCCATTTCACACAAAACCATTTATATTCACTGCTGCTGATTTAGACTGAGTTTTAGAGGCAAGCACCTTAAAGTTTTGAAGTTTTTCTGAGTCGGCATCTTCTTTTGATATTTGTTCTTCGAAATGGGCTCGGGCATCCAACATATCCAATGCCTTCTGATACGCAGAAGCAATATTAGATGGAAGGCCATCCAATTCGCCATTGTTGACGTCAGCTGAACCTCCATGATTAGCTTCCCAGTCCTTGTAAGCTAGCAGGATTGCTTTTTTATCAGCATGGGGAATAGACAACTGTCGGTGAAATAAGTTCCTTACACGCTGTATCTGCTTTCCTTTTGACTGCCAAATATGAAGTCAAGTTCAATTATGTAGACATTTACAATCACAATGGTAAAAGTCAGTGGAAGAACAAATGTATTTGAAATGCCAGTGAGACATTAGACTTTTTCACTTATATAGGCACAAAACTTTACACAAGTCAATCGTTCAACTGAAACTGTTAACTTCACTTCTAACAACAAATTTGGGAGTTTATAATCTGATAAACTTCAATTCAACAAGCAACACAGAGCAATTTCATTAACTACGGAAGAATAACTGAAGACCACATTGGCGTAACATCACCACCTTACTTTTTTTTTAATAGAAAAATAATAAGCAATTTAAGGTAAATATCATGAAAAGTTTTTCATCAAAACAGAACATCTGAAAAGCAAGTGGTTAAAGAGAAGAACGGAGCACCCAGTTTCTGCAGTAAAATGCGTAAGTTATTAATTAGCCGGTTAGAAGGTCGCATTTAATATAATTTTAAGAAAATCGACTAAGGGTATACACCATTACAACCCCTTCTATCAACAATTAGAGTATGAGATAAATGTTAAACCAGAAAAGTTGACATGATATCGATAAACACAATTTATAAGAAAAAGAACAGAGTTTGAACCTCAGCATTGGTTTCTTCAATAGTAAGTGAGATAGCTTCCTCAAAATCCCTGTATAATTCCCATATCCTATGGCCTTCAGTAACATGCAACCCAGCGGCAGTAAGGGCTCGCTCAAACAGATTTCTGGCCTTTGAGATTCCAGCCGCAGAACACTCACACACAGATGGATCATTTTCTTGAACGAAATTTAAGTAATCACACCAAAGGTCAACAGACTGCAATGTATAGGGGAAACGATAAATAAAGAAAGTTGAAAATTAAGAAGTATGCCCATGACATTGTCCAAACAATTCGAAACTGATTCCACATCATGAAGACATGGTAACGGAATGAAACTCTTATTCTATTACTTGGATGACAGGAATGGAATTAGATGGGGGAAATACACTGTAACAGAGCTGTCTGTTAACAATCTATGTGCAACTTTGAATTACTTCTCGATGTCATGCACTACATGCATCCAATGAGAAAATGAACCCTATAAGTGCATTCTGCAGTATTGCTTTCAAGCAAAAGAACCCTCAAGTCTTATGCAAAAATGAATTTGACAGAAAGAATAATGTATAATAAAAACTGACCAGATAATCAGATACTCCTCGTTCATATATCTTTTCAACTGCAAGGATTGCCTCCGTTCTGCCAAAGAGTTGAATTTAACAAAAGATATATCACTCTTATAATGAAAAACTAAAAACAGCCTCGATACGATACCGTGTGCAACACACACACCATAGGAGATCACTGAAACTACAATATGACTCTTAGAACAACAGAAATAAAATGAAGAGGAAGATACACTATAGCTTTTGGCCAAACCTAATAGGGACATGTGGAATAGATTATTGTGATACAATCAAGTACCAGCTGGTCCAGTTCAAAATCAGAAGTATTACCAAGAAAACGCCATATTTCAAAAATAGAGTTAAGGAAAGCACTTCGGTTGGTTCATGAAATATTTGTTTGAGCATTTGCAACACAAAATGCAATAATCATCGTCACAAACCATAAAGGATGCTAATGAGAATCATGCAACTGTAAAATCTGTGGGATCTAATAATCTCAAATTCACGACGCTTCAGAGACACTACACATAGTAGCATGTGAATTGTTAGTTCCATTTAATCCCGGATACACCAAATAAACCAAGGCAAGAAACTAAAGGATAAAACAAACCTAATACTTAAAAAGATGCGTACCCAGAGGCAATAGTGGTTTCATCATTTGCCCATTCCCGCCACATATTCGGAGTCAATGGAAACAGCGAGTTCATTGATTCCCTTGCCTGTCTCAGTTTCTCTATATCACCCAGTTTGCGCAAAAATTTAATATACTGTGCACACAAAACAAAGAATACTTATCACCAAGATTACTAACAAGAAAAATCAAATTTAATAATTCAGCAAACGAAAAAACATTCCCACGAAATTTCGCAGAAGAACATCAAGTCAAAGAACCATTTAATGATGCCACAGAGCAGAACACAAAAATTAAGAGAAAAAAACTGTTGCCCCTCACCCCTTCAAAGCTCATACACACATAAATAACTTCCCCATTCGCACTCACATAGCATTATCTCCCTATAGAAGTATAAACGCTGGCACGCTGCATAAACTACTGCAAGCATCGGCACTATGCCAACAAATTAATCGAGTCCAAGAAAATAGGCGTAAACAGTCGTTTACTTGGACATTGGCGTCGTAATCTGATGGATTACTGTACAGCTGTGCTTCGAGGGCTTCAATCTGGGACTTCACTTGTGCTTCGTCCTCTGAATCCGAGTCGGAATCGGATTCAGAATCCAAATCGCCGCCGGCGTTTACAGCATCGTTTATCGGTTGGTCTTCCAGCGGACTGGTTTCACCTTGTTTGGCTTCAGAGGACTGTACAGATGCTAGGGTTTCAGTTTCTTCCGCCATTTCTTTTTTATTTCTGGAATTTAATTATGGAGTATAGAGCTTTGTACGTATCCGCTTCTGCACTGGTGGGGTGGGTATGGGTTGAGAAATCCGGATATCCAGACCCGACCCGGCTCGACTCGTTTTTCTTCGGTTCACTAAATGGTTTCTAACCGTCAACCGATTTTTCAAATCTTAGTACAATAATTTCGAACTCGGTTAAAATGCCAAAATGATTCAACATTATAAACAAACTTATGACAATAATAATTTCTTAAGTTCGTGGAATGTAAAAATTTACAAATTTGAGTGTGGAGAGTTAACAAATAAGTAAATAAGACGCCATAAAATAAAATATTATTGAATCATCCTAAAAGGAGAATTTTGTCAAGCCAGGCTTCACACAGATCAAAATCATTTTCCGTACGGTAATCCTACTCGTGGCTTATTTAAGAAGGTAATAGTTCATCATATTCGTTTACATCTTAGAAAATAACAACTTTTGACAAGCTTTAAAATAGCAATTGGAAACTTTCAATTTCAATAATGCTTCTTGTTTCGCAGCCAATGTGTTCAGAGCATTTCTACTTTATATTGAAAACTGAAAATTCTAAAAAAAAAAGTTTGGGTTCATATTGTTGGGCATAGAGTGGAGAACCACGATATGTAGTTGTCCTCATTGAGAATATTTTGTACAAAACAGCGATTCCTTAAATCGGCACCGACGAAACGCGATAACTGTGTCCAAATCAATGATAGCATGTATTCACACGTTCTTCTTTTGTCTCTTACAGTAAAGTTCAAAAGCTAAAGTTGACTTCTAATTTCTCATTGCTTTATTCTTATTATTTCGAAGTATGTATGTACGCGACTTTTTGTCGACTACATTTGGTATACACGTTGAAATATAATGTATTGCGACTCCCATATATCCCAAATCTCAATGTCCGATAGTTGACCTTTTTTTATTTATTTAGTTACTTATTTTCCACTGCATGAGGCAGTCGAAGTCACCCATGCACGTCAAAAATAATCAAGTGGAGTCATGCCTAACACTTCTTGAATCTATTCAATGCTTGTAAGTTGTAATAAAATAATTAATTCAATCATTCAACTCCTATATTATACCCTACAAAAAAGTGTAGAACTCCATACCCTCTCATTTACACTAAAACCTCGATCTCTTGACCCTTTTTTACATAGCCTCCCAATTTCTTCAATTCAATTTTTTTTTTAAAAAAAAAAAGGAAAAGAATAGCAAAATGGGAAGTGGAAGTGAAGAAGATAGCATCACAAAGAAGCATCAAATAAACAACATCAAGAAAGCCCAAGTCAAAGAAAAGCTCAAAATTATCCTAATCATCGTCTTCACAAACCTCCTCACCATATACATCTTCAGAAACTTCAATTTCCAACACCCCTTAATCTCAAAATTCGTCCAACCCCAAGAATCGCTTTCGCCATCGACGACTTCCCTCTTGATACTCAAAATCAACTCAACCTCACAAGAGCTATCGCAGAGCAGAGCCCAAATCGCCGGCCTGAGAAAGCAGCTCCAATCTACCCACTCCCTCGTCGACCACCTCCTCGCCGAGCTCGCCCGCCTGAACGCCGCCATAGACCAGGCCAGCTCCGGCGAACACCCCAAATCGCCGGCCGCCGCCTTCGACGATCTCCTAAACGACCTATCAGAAGAGGCGCGCCTAGCCCTGGGCCCACACCGCCTCCCCTTAGGATACACCCCCCAAATAGGCTCCGACGCCATCTACTCGTCGGTCGGCGAAGCTTGTCTGAAGTACAAGAAAGATCTGGACAAGTACATGTCCTACACCGCCGGCCAAGAATGCCCGGTCGACGACGTCTTCGCCCAGCACCTGATGCTCAAGGGCTGCGAGCCCCTCCCCAGGCGGCGCTGCCACCCAAAATCCCCCGCCGGCTACGTTGACCCCACGCCCTTGCCCGGCAGCTTGTGGGCCACCCCTTCCGACAAAACCCTAATCTGGGACCCATACACTTGTAAGAGCTACAACTGCTTGGTTGAAAGGAGGAACAAGCCAGGCTCGTACGACTGCAAAGACTGCTTTTTTCTGCAGGGGAGAGAGAAATCACGGTGGCTGACCGACGACGGAGGCTTAGATTTCAGCATCGACGGCGTTCTTTCCACCAGGGGGAAAGGGACGGTTCGGATCGGGCTCGACATAGGAGGCGGGTCGGGCTCGTTTGCAGCTAGGATGAAGGAGAGGGACGTCACCATTGTTACGACTTCGATGAACTTCGACGGGCCTTTCAACAGCTTCATAGCTTCGAGGGGTTTGATTCCATTGCACGTTACGATTTCTCAGAGGTTTCCCTTCTTCGAAAACACTCTGGACATAGTTCATTCCATGCATGTTCTGAGCAATTGGATCCCCGACAAGATGCTCGAGTTTGTGCTGTACGATGTGTATAGGGTTTTGAGGCCCGGCGGGCTTTTTTGGCTCGATAGGTTCTTCTGTTTCGGGCCGCAGTTGAATGGGACTTATGTGCCGATGTTCGATAGGGTTGGGTTTAAGAGGTTGAGGTGGAATGTTGGGAGGAAGTTGGATAAGGGGATTGAGAAGAATGAGTGGTACTTTTCTGCCTTGTTTGAGAAGCCTATGAGTTGATAATGTAAGAAGGAACGACGTTGATCGCATGAAGAAGGAGAAGGGTTTTTGAGGTAGTTGAGAAAAGTGTGAAGGAAGAGAATTGCTTCTTGAATTTTGATATTTTTGCCATGGTTATTATGTTCAATGTGATGATTGTTTAATTGTGTCTATTGATGTTATGAATGATGATTGAAATGCTCTTTAGGAATTGTAATTTAGCTAGGCCATAGATGGATGGTAGAAGAAAAATGACAAATTTGACTTGTCAAAGTTTCTCTCTTTTTTTTAAAAGACCCTATATAGATTAAGACGAAAAGTCACTGGAGAAATTTCTATTTAGTTTTTATAAAACTCGGTATTTATAGGGTGCTAATTTCCTATTAGGCCGTAAGGTTTATACATTATGTGCACTAATTATAATATCAATATAGGTAATGTAATCATCATTCAAGAATCTTTTCCTTTTCTCTTCAAGATAGGGAAGGGATAGATGTTCTACAAGTCCAAGTTAATAGTAAAAAAAAAATTAAAATAAAGCTACGATTGTTGATTGGTTATTTGACTTCATTACATACCACCACGATCGATTACAGTTCAGAAATTACACATAAAAAATTGCAAGTAGAAAAACAAGATGCTACTGCCCAACACTTCAAGAAAATCAACAATTTAATACGTATTACCGCCTCACAGCAAAGAGTTAGCAGCATCAAAACCACCGCCACCACTCATCATCCCCTGTAAAAAGTCCACGCCGCCGTCGCCGCCGGCGCCAAGACTGTTCATATAGCTCATGAACTGCTGAGCATCAACGTCACCACCACCTCGCTTGTTCTGATCAATAATCTGCTGAATGTAAGCCATCGTTTCCTCAGATCTCTGATTAATTCCCTGATGAGGAATATTCCCAGTACCTCTCTTATACTGATCCATAATCTGCTGAAGAATCTGATTATAAGACGTGATAGAATTGGGCGTTTGCCCACCAAACCCTTGATTATTGTTCATCAGAATCTGATTATAAGAAGTCAGAGGACTACTACTGCTATTATTAGTACCCAACCCAGCGAACAAGGCAGAAAGCCCGCCGTCGACGCTGTTAGGTCCGTTCTGCAGCGGCGGAGGACCGCCGCCGCCGGTGGCGCACTTCAGATGCGCATCGAACCCACACGCCGAGCAGCTGTAAAGCCAGTGGTTCGAGCCTGGGGACTTGCATATATCGCAGATGAAAGACTTAGCGTAATAAGGGCATTCGTAAGCCATCTGTAGCTCGTGGCTATGGCCGGCGTGGGTGATGGCCTGAGGCATCACGGCGCAGAGTATGTGCAGATCCGCGCCGCACGGCGCACAGTGGTAGGAAAACCCATCTCCCGGCGCGTGGCAGGCGTCGCAGATGAAACCGCCGCAGGCGTAGGCGGGCTTGGCCAAGAGGGAAAAGGCGTGGCTTTGGTGGGCTGGGTGGTTGATCGTCTTGGGCATCTGTAGGCACTTTCTGTGGAGGAAGAAATTGCACGGCGAGCAGCAGTAGATGGAGCCCGACGGCTTGAGCTTGCAGCCGGCGCAGGCGGTGAGGCCGCCGACGAAGGTCGGCGGTGCTTGGTGGTGGTTCTTGGCGGCGTTGACGAGGGTCAAGGTGTGTGGGTGGCTGAAGTGGGTGGTTTTGGGTTGGTCGCCGCTGTCGTTCCTTGGAGGAGGCTTATTGAAGTCGCTCTTATTTCCCATTTTTAGGGTTTTGTGTAGCTTCAGTTATGGTAATATTAAGACACGAAAATGGATTGATGATAGAGGTAAGAGAGGAAGGAGATATTACTAGTTCAACTTTCACGGCACGTTTTGGGGGGCGAAGAGTTGACTTTTGGGTGCTATATTAAAGAATGACTTTTGGTTAGGGGGAAGCGTGGGTCAACGATCTCTTGCTGGAAGGATATTAGTTCTTTATGAATTTATTTATTTTGTTTGACTATTCGTGTTCTTGTTCTTGATTCTTGAAAGTCAACTATCTATATATGCCTTCATTACTATACTATACAACGTCGTGGGACAAGCAAGTGTCATTGTATTTGTCCTTCCTTTAGACCATCTCCAACCGAGAAACGCATTATCAAACGCAAACTCATTCTCAAACTCAAAATGCAGTAATTTATCTCCAACCGAAGAACTCATTTCCAAACTTAAACGTATTTTTTGAAATATTCTCTTTTATACCAACTTTCATTAATTTTCAATACTACCCACATACTTTACAATTTTTCAAAATAATATTTTAGTATTGTGTTATAAATTTAAAAATAAAAATTAATAAATTATATGCAGTTTTGTAGAAATAAAACATATACAAGAGCTTGTATACAAATAAAAACAAATTTTACATCTTTATCTATTTATTTTTTTATTTATATAAGACTTCTATAATAAATGAAATATATAAAAGGCTTTATTTGCAAATATAAAAATAGAAACGCATCATATGGGATGCAAACGCATAGATGCGTTTTATGCATGAGAGAGAAACTATCTAACCCATAATGCGTCAGGGTTTGCAGTACCATTGGACCACATTTACTCCATTTTTTTGGTTTTCAGGTACGATTGGAGTTGTCCTTAGATCTAATTAGTTAATTGGGGTGCTTACATACATCCGACCTCAATTAACTAATTAACATGTTCGGTCCGGATCGAATTCGAACATCATTGTGAGCTATGAGACGCCACGATTTTCAACGGGACTAATCTTTACCGTTCTATGAGACTCACCCTAAGATCTCACAAACTACTGTCAGTTAAGGTCCCTCGAGGATTTGAATTCTGACTTCACATTTGAGTGTCCGAACTTGTACACGAGATCAAACCCTTGGGGTTCTTCGTACCAACACAAGTTATTCCCAGAAAACATCATTACTTAATGATTAAGTTCAATCTGAATCAAGTCTGAAAGCTCAGAGGAACGAGCACTCCAAGTTCATCCAAACATATACTTGTGAGAATCGAGAATCCCTTCACAGTTGATTCTTGTCGGTTGCCAAGATGGATTTTTTCTATGGCTACGTTTGGTTATAATACTAGTACAAGGTCCATGATAAGAAATTACAGATTATCTATACTATTATATAAACGCGCAGCAAGGGATACAAACCGTCAAATTGGATTCTAATTTGGTATATAGATTAGGAAATCAACCAATCATAAATTTTCTACAAATAATAATAATTTATAAAATAGAAAACCTATAATCTGAGCCACGTTCAATAACTGTTTACTAAGCAACTGCCCCTCTACAACGCGATATAAAGGCCACGTAACTGACACACATGACCATCGAAATCAATTCAAGGTATTAAAAAAACCTATCAAAAGTAGGAGTGCACACACATCGAGGGTGTGCATGACTGACTAGTTTATATAAAGGCTCATGATAAGGTATCTAAGATCCATTCCCTAGTTTAGTTATATCGGGCACTTAGTCTAAAATGTTAGCTTTGAAAGGGCTGAAAAATAAATAACCAAACATTTTTAATGGCCATCTTATTTATATTACTTGGGCTGATCTGGAGTTATCCGAGAAGCCGAAAGCAAAATATGTAATAAATATATAAAACAAATCAACAGTCCAACTTGAAGTGTCTCCACAACACAAGGCCCAATTTAATAATTAAAGTATTACAAACTAAAATCATAATTACATGTGAAAGAATTACTACAACCAACACCATACAGTACAGTACTTCAGAACCACAGACCAACCATCGTCGTCACGATAATGCATCAAACCATCACATTCACAATTCACACAATGAAAGCACACAAAAGCAAGCACATCATCATCTCCCTACTAACCCTATTGCCGCTCATCTCCTCCTCGCCGCCGCCGCCGTCTCCTCCTCCGCTCCCATCCCCCACGCCGTGGCCGCCGCAGTTCCACTCGATCCTCCTCCTAAACAACAGCGACGGCACTATCCAGCTCAACAACCTCTACTACGACTACCCCAACGGCCGAAACATTCAGCTAATGACGGACCAGCTCGGAAAAACCCACTACGCCGTCGAGTGGAACAACGGCACCACGTTCTACTACACACTCGCCGGCGAGGGGAGAGACTGTAAGGTGAGGCAATTTCCGATCGGCGTTCTGAGGCCCAATTGGCTTGACGGCGCCGACTACTTAGGGCAGGCGTTGAGGGATGGGTTCGTCTGCAACGTTTGGGAGAAGGTCGATTTCGTATGGTATTACGAGGATGTGGCGACGAAGAGGCCCGTGTATTGGGAGTTTTACACTGGTGAGCAATTAGCTTTAAGCTTCAATGGCTTAGAAAAAGAATACTAAGAGAGTTTTTTGTTAAATTGACGTTCCATTCCATTATATAATTTTTTAAGAATGAGAGAATCCTAATGCCTAAATTAGAGAAGATATTGATTAACTTGTATAAGAGCTACTCTAACTATTACGAATTGATTTTATAAAGGATCTCAATCAAAGCTTATATGGGTCACTGTCCCAATAACAAAGCTTCACAGAAATCGCTATAGGAGGAATTGCGTCTTTGATCTATATATGGAGTAGTTGCAAGTTACTTTTTTCGATGTGGGACGAATAATATCAACAGGTCTTCTCAAGCAATGGTACGATTCGAAGCCTAAAACGTGAACATATCAAATCGGACGGCAGTGATCGAGTCAAACGAGTGTGATGTCACGCACCTCGAATCTGCTCCGATACCATGTTAAATTGAGGGTTCTAATCTATCCTAGAAACCTATTCGTTATAAGAGGAAATGTCTCTTATTCATATATTGAGTCGGATAAAGTTAATTTCTCGATGTGGGACAAATATTATCAACAATTATCGATCATTGTTCGATCTCTGTATGCAGGGATGGTGGAGCATGTGATGACGTTTGAGGTGGGAGTGGTTCTTGATTACCCTAATTGGCAGGCGCCCGACTACTGTTTCGACGAGGAAATCGAATCAACACCTAAGGGGGATTGAAGATGAGTCATTAGTGGTCGGTGGTGTTATAGCGAGCTAGCCATGGTTCGATGGGAGGTTCGAACCCAGGGTTGATGGCGGTCTGGTTTAGGTTGATCTATTTATCTTATGCCACGTTGAGATATTTGCACACTATTGTATGTTTTTCTACTCCTATTATTTGCATTAAGTTAGCATAATTATTCTTTTGTCATGCATATCTTCTATACTCTTTTATAAAGAGCGTAGGGTAGATGAAAATGGTAAATCGGGTCCGTCAGTTATCAATCAGATTCATTCTCCGTTAATATCTATTTAAAGAAATTATTAAACCACATACAAAACTCTTAATAACTACATCATTATTATTTAGTACATCACATATTAAAACTATCAATTAATAATTAATTTTATTTATTCACACACATAGAGCGTGCGAAATACTAGTTAGGGATCTTGGCGTTAAGAGCACCTACATGAAAAGTTACAATTTTAAGACAATAAATTTTGAAGCAATTTGATTTGCGATTTTAATTAATGCCAGAATTTTGAAATTTGTTATATCTTCAAATTGCATTTTAGTTTTAATAGTTTTACTATTATAATATTAATACTCAATTTACTACAATTTTCAAATTTAATAATATAATTGTAGCAGCAATATACCATCCCAAGGACAAAATTTTTTAGTTGATATGGGCTTTTTAGAGAGGCTTGTAGTGTAGTGAGAAGTGAGAACCATACTCAAATAAATCGATTCTTCCCCAAAAAAGCAGAACACCAGCCACACCACAATCTGAAAAGATAAAATAGAAAATCGAGAAAACCTTTTCTTTTTTTTCTTCCATCAATTAATAATTAATTAAAAAAAAAGAAAGAGTTGTAATTGAAGGCGGATGATGCGAAGGGAAGAACAACATACTCCTCAGTGCGCAGATTAACAAGGCGGAAGTATGTGCACGGGCTCAGCTTCGGGTTCGGACTCGTCGGATTCAAGCTCCAACGGTTGGGCCAAGGTCCGTGGTGTTGTGCTCAAGGCCGCCGTGTTGGTCGGCGGAGCGCTGCTGCTGAAGCGTTTGACTAAGTCGACCACTCGCTGGGACCACACGCGCCTCGTCGCCGACTCGCTCGCCGGAGAGAAGGTGTCGTGTTCTCCAATTCCGTTATTGCCTGTGGCTGTTGAATTTTACCAGTTTTCAGCTTCTGCTGCTGTTTGTGTCTGCTAATTTTGTACTTCGATGGTCGGTGTTATGTGCAGTATTCGAGGGAGCAGGCGTCCAGGGAGCCCGATAATTATTTCAATTTGAGGTTATTGTCTATTTGGGGTTCGTTTCGTACATGTCTGCTTTGGTTTCGTGAGGTGTCTATCGGTCGGAATAGGATGGGATTGGGATTTTGCATGTCGTGACTGCTGAGTATGGTGATGCTGAGTCATACAGTGTAGTAATGTAGGATATCAGTTCATGTTAAGTGTTCGAACTTTATGGTTTTGATAGCTTAAAACTAAGGATAAGCTTTGATTAAGCACCAGTGAGGTTGCTCATGGATGTGCTCTTAAGTAGATGCATGAGGAAAGAAAAGAAAAAACATGTGAAGGTGTTACAATAAAAGATAATAATGTCTTGCTATTCGGTGTGCCAGAGTTGTTTTCCTTTCTTGTTTTCCACACACATATTGTGTGCCAAACGGAGAACAATCTTCCGATGAGGAGTCTGAGAAATTTAGATGTGTGGGCAGACATTAATACAAAGCTTTGAGTATTATACATTGCAATCAATTCTTCCTTTTTCCTAGATGGCTTTCTTGCCCTGCAGCAGAAATGGTAGACGGTTCGCGAGTTCTGTACTTCGAACAGGTAAGAGTTTGTGTGTTAGTAATGTCTTATTGAACAACTTTTATTTTTTCTTCGAAGAGAGTTCTTAAAAGATTCTCCATGCACAGGCCTTCTGGAGAACTCCTCAAAAACCATTTCGACAGGTACTTGGTTGGCCTGATTTAAGTTTGATTTTTAAGCTACCCTTCCCTGTCGTATGTTACCGCAGCATTTGTTTGTTCACTCCAATGTGATCAGTTAATTTCTGTTTTCCTCTTCAGTCCTTGCTAAATCATATTGCTATATTTTGACATGCACATGCGTCTAGATATTGATATGTTCTGACGGCTATTTTGCTGCAGAGATTCTTCATGGTAAAGCCATGTTCAAAGGAGATGAAGTGTGATGTTGAGGTTAATTTCAACTTTATGCTTTCCGTATTTTAAAATTTTTATGTTACTTGAAGAAGGTTCAAATTAATTTGAGAGATGTTTCAGCGAGTCTGATCTGTATGCAGAATCTCCACTAATAAGCTATTCTGATCTTACAGTTGAGTACATTTGCAATCCGTGATGCAGAGGAGTACAAAAACTTTTGCGATCGGCCCAAGGACCAGAGACCACAACCCGAAGAAGTTATTGGGGTTAGTCCGAGTAATTTTAGTCTATAGTATCATCTGAAATACTACTAGTCGAGCAAAAGTATTGCAACATACGCTATGATTGCCTAATTTTCCTCCGTTCCTTATAAAAAGCTGCTGTATATAACGAAAAATCAAGATTTAACCTTACCTATCACTCTAAGATGATTCGAAAGTTACTTTTTGACTCCTGTGGATCTTAGAGGAATCAAATTCATATATCTCCACCATTGTCTGAGATTGTTTCATTTCAACTACGTTTTAGTCGAGATTTTTTTTTATTGTATTAATTTCTATTGCAGGACATTGCCGAGCATTTGACCACCATTTATCTCAAACGCTGCGATAGGGGAAAGCGTTGTTTGTACGAAGTATCAACTCCTGCCGAGGGATTCCCTAACACATGGGTAACTTTCATCTTTCTATTTTCCCAAATCTCCTTTCATATTACTCTTTCAGTCTATGATTGTATTTGTCCCAAATTTGATCCATTTCATTAACCAACTCTTGACATAAAATTGCAGAATGGTGCATCATACTGCACATCACAAGTTACCGTCATGAAAAATGGGCAAATACAGTCATGGGATAGAGGCTACGACGATGACGGAAATCAAGTCAGCTTCTTATTACATATACTCTTTACAATCAGTTCTTATATCTTTGTTTATGACAAGATACATGCTTTTGGACAATGGATTATAGTAAGTGTCTTGTTTTCTGGCAGGTTTGGGGCACAAAGGATGGCCCGTACGAGTTTAAACCCGCCCCATCTTCGAGCTTTAGGGATCCTTTTTCTTCATTAAATCCTGCTCCTCAGTTCATTGATAAAAGGATTGAGGGTTCATTTGTCCTTCAAGACAATGAATAAACCTCCTTCCATCCATCTCATCATTATAGTATGTACATAAGATATTCTGTGTTGAAACTTCGAAAAAACATCTTACAACCATTCCATGATTTGTTTTCATTTTTATTTGTACAAAGAACATGAAAAATCAATTGATCGGACGAAGGAAAAGTAAAAAAAAAATTAAATCGATGTAACATTACAAAAAGTTGGAAAATGTGAAGCATTTGAAAATTGTTCGAATCAATTAAGAGCATCTAAGAAGTGCTGTTGATGTAAAGGTACAGACCGATGAGCGCTGCAGCGCCAAGTGCTACTGCAAATGGCAATACCTGCCTGAAAAATAGTAACAATACATACATTAATCAATGTTTTTCTTTTTTCTTTCTTCATTATGAAAATAAAATTAATGATTAATGAGAAAGAATATACATACCCAACAGCTTCATCTCTCTTAAGCTGTTCTTTCCTGGCTTTTCTAACGTCCGTAGCATTAGCATCCTTTGTTACTGCTGGCTGATATTGCCTGAACCTCCTCTTCGGCGCACCACACACTGCGCATTATCCATTTTTCATATTCAGATGAGATTACACTACATAGATTATTATTATTCAATTAAAACCCAGTTAAAAAAATCATAACTTTATGGCCATAAGAAGAATCCCCTTACCTGGGCAAAAGTAGTTGTCGGGCACCTTCTCAAATGGGGTTCGCTCATTGTAGATATAACTGCAAGTTTTTTCTTACTACAGTGAAGCTCTTGTAATACTAAATAATAAGCATTACCAATTCGATGAAGATTGTGTACTACTGTCACCTACGTACCCACAATCACGGCAAATGTAGGCTTGCTTGGAAGCCACGCGCATGGAGAACCTCGGCGCAGCTACCGCCGACGATTTCTTAGAGCTGCTCCTCCTCGTCAGGAGAGGGAGCGACGGCGAGAAAAACAACGACGACTTTAGGGCAAAGCGGTCGGAGGGCAGCCTCAGTCCGGGTTTTCCGGCGAGCGGTGGTGGATGGGCGACGCCGCCCTTGGCTCCGTGGAGGGTAGTAGTGGTGGATGATGCCAAGGCCATTGCTTTTATTACAGCGCAAGCGTTACTGTGTGGAAAAAAAATGGTTCTTTTTAAGGATGTGATGAAAAAGAGAGATTAGATGATAAGGCAAAGGGCAACAAGTGTTTTGGAAATGTGCGGTAATGAGTTGTGTTAAGTGTGCACAATTTTTGGTGTGGCAATTGAATTTGAATATTAGCATCATCAACTATCAGCTAATGAATAAAACAAATCCGATTTTCGGCGTTACTAGTATTTTTACAGATATAATATGTGCGTCGTATGTCTACTCTACTCAGACTGAGATTAATTTAGGAGTCTGATTCGTTTATGAAGCCATGAATGACCTAAGATGGTATTATTTATCCCGTGGCTTTAGGGTTATTTCGTCTCTATAATAATTTGAAAGTTTCTCTAATATGTAAAGAAATGTTATTTTGGCCTTTTTAATGGTTGAGAGATTAAACACACAATTTTCATAAATCGGTACAGGAAGAAATAATTCAAGAGATACTAAGTTTAAATTTAAAAGAAACTGAGAAGGAATTTACCTTTAGATCGAGTATGTTAAAGCAAAATAACTCCAACTTGAGTTGAATCCAAGTCTATAATTGGTAAGGAATTTTAAATGTTGATGAACCTTGGAACGTTAATATAATTTTTTGTCTATGTTTTTCTATATATCCGGTCAAAAAATCGATATTTCTTAATTACAATTTTACCTTAACTTACTAGATTTATATCTTTAAATTAAAGTTTTATTTGAAAATTTAAGGTGAATCTATAGAAAAATACCCAATTGGATAAATTTTTTACACATAGGTACCCATGTCAGAAAATTTTACAGATAGGTACCCAATTAATTTTTAGCAGTTTCTTTAGTCATGTCGTACCTTTCTGTGTGTATATTGCGTATCATGACACGTTAATATAGGTTACCTAAATATAGCATACGTCGTACCTAAGGCATACCTGTGTGTTACATAGAGCGTACCTAAATATCGCATACGTCGTAGCATTTTCTGTTATATAGGGTACCCAAATGTGTTGATATAGGGTACTCAAATGTGTTGTATGGTGTACTTTCGTGGATCGTGCAAAACATTTATTCTGTTAGGTAGCTATATATAAAAAAATCCTGACATGATACTAAATTACAAGTTTTTATCCAACTAGGTACTTATGTGTAAAGATCCCAAAATTTAATTATAAAATGTTCAAAATATAAAATAATTTGATATTTAGCCACCGAGGTTGGATGTTGTTTCGGGCCCAACAAAATAAATTTACAGGAATAATTAATAAATCCATGAAATTCCAACAAAACGAACATCACACACTAACGAAAAACTAATCCCCACGAAATAAAGAGGAAGAATTAGGGGGGAAATCGAGAACGAATAATATGTCCATGCGGTTTCAATCGGGGAAATTTGACAGAAGTGATCCCGTCGTTTGATAATTAAATGGAAGGGATTGACTGGTAAGTTACAAAACTACCCTGGACTAAAAATTATTTTAAGTTAACTAATAGCCACCAAATCAGACCTTAACTAATTTAAACATCTGAAACACAAAATCGAGGTCGGATAAACACTCGAACCTTAAATCGGCTCGAAATCGAAGTCGAACAACACGCAACTACTCGATACGAAAATGGTGAACCCTGTCGAGCGTAGAGACGGTGTGGAAGAGGATATGGAAGGCGATCGAGTGACGGTAAGTCGTTTAAGTTTTCAAAATTGGAACCGATTTCGATATTTTTGTTTGAATTTAACGTGTAGGGTTTATGGGTTTTTCAATTTCGGTTTCAATTTTGAGCTCCGTGGTCGATTTCGCGGAACTTACTCGATCTCGCATAAGTGTATTCGATCTCGCGACGTTCTTGACAACGAAAGGTACTCGACGTCGAGTATCTTTTGTTAGACGTCGAGTAGCCTAACGGACGGAATAGATTACACTATTCGACATCGAATAATAGTACTCGACATCGACAACCTTTATTTGTTACCTTACTCGACATCGGATAATTGTACTCGACATCGACAACCTTTATTGGTTAACCTTACTCGACATCGGATAATTTTACTCGACGTCGATAACCCTTTATCCGATGTCGATTAGGTCTAATCGGGGTCGAGTACTATAAGAAGCAAGTTTAATTCATCATTCATGTACATTTGAATTCGGCATTTCAGATATACTTCCCGACCAAGCTACCTCCTGAACATCACTTCCAATGTGTTCTTACCATCATGTCTCGATACACGGAGGTTTCCGAGCGCATCCGACGGTTTCTAAATCCAAACGAACTGTCGAAGATGGTGAGAAGAACGCAATTTGGAGAGCTAATCAAGGCTGGCGAAGAGCATTTCAATTCTAACATGCTTCTGTGGTATATAATTAGCAAGCAAGTTGAGTATCGGCCTGGCTCCGAAGAGATGTGGTTCGTGATACGCGGACGGCCATTGCGTTTCTCAATGGTCGAATATTGTTTGTTGACGGGGCTTCATTGCTCAGCCATTGACAGCTCGTTAAAGATTCCGTCGTCGAGCGAGCTTGTTGAGAAATACTTTGACGGTATACCACCCTTCACGCTTATCAATTAAAATTATATATTTATTAGTTTCCATTTCATTAATTAATGTTATTTGTTATATATATATATAGGTAAGAAAATCATATATTTAGATGATTTGGAGAGAAAGATGGATGAGATGATCAAAGATGGTTCGGGGTCGAGTAGGGGGCTAAGCAAGTCGAAAATAAAGCTAGCGGCTCTTTATTTTGTTGCCGGTGTTTTGGGGCCGAGAAAAGCGAGGAAGTTTGCTAAGGTTCCCGACGAATGGGTGAGGTTGGCCGACGATTGGAATGCTTTCAACAATTATCCATGGGGTCGTATCGCATACCAAGAAGCGATAGTTGGTCTTAATAGAGACCTTAGAGAGAAATACGACGATCTAAGGAGAAAGAATAAGGAAATTGGGACATACGATATCAGCGGCTTCGTCTATCCGCTTATAGTAAGTTCACCTGATATAACCGTATATATTACTAATTATAACTTGATATTTACATTGTTTTTCAGATTCTTGCCTACGAGTGTTGGCCGAGTGTCGGCGATCAATTTGCAAGAAAGAAAAGGGAAGAAGACGGACCCCTTCCCATCCCACGAATGTGCCGTTGGATCATTAACCATCACGGCAGGAGTCAAGCCCCCGGATGGCAAGCGGTAGTGGATGCGATCAACAATGCCCCGATGGATGTAAGTACATTTTAGTTAAACGATTGATTTGTTTAGTTGGTTTATAACTAACAAAATTTACAGGACGTGCAATGTTGGCTCACGCCTACCGACGACGAAGCTGGTTCACGACACTTTTCCACGATCGAAAATTTAGATGGCAACAAGGACGACGTCGTGGCTCAAAGAATAATGGACCATCTTCGTGCTGGGAGGGCGGTCTACTGCGTCGACACTCATCTAAGGGAGACATCAGAATCGGCTCGTCCTCCCCCGTCTGAGCATTTAGAGCAAGATGTGCCTCCTCATGAAGAATGCACTAGTGCCCCTCAGAACTCAATTTTAGCAAGATTGGATAAGCTCGATGAAGAGGTGGGATCGCTAAGGCATGAGCTTAGGACGAAAACATGCAAATAATCCAGCCATATCTCAACCCCCTCAAAGAGGTGCTACCGCTGATGCTACATGACTTAGGATTAACCGATGGGCAGTCTGCCTTCACGTCCGGGCGCGTACCGTTCCCTCAACAAAAGCGCAGGTAATTTATATCGTCTAAACGTCGTACCAAATCTACGGTGTGGTATTTATTTGTTGCAGTATTTGTGTATGCAGTGGAGAGTGTGGTATATACATGTTGCGGGCGGCAATGTCGATGATGTTCGGTGATGGAGATGACCTCTCGGCCGTAAACGACGACTGCATAGCAGAGTTTAGAAAGTATTTAACCGTTAGTATTTTTCTGAACAATTGGAAATAGCTATTTTTGTTTTTCGGAACCTTTGAAGTTAATATTTTGTAATCGACCTCGCTGTTTATTTATCGACCTCGAGTAAGAGTTAATCGACCTCGAGTAAGGTTAATCGACCTCGCGTAATACCTTAACCGACCTCGAGTAAGGGTTAGTCGACCCCGATTATAGCTTAACCGATCTCGAGTAAGGTTAATCGACCTCGAGTAATACCTTAACCGACCTCGAGTAAGGCCCAAATCGACCACGAGTAAGAGTTAATCGACCTTGCTTATCACTTAATCGACCTCGAGTAATTTTTAGCCGATCTCGAGTAGGACTTATCGACCTCGGGTATGAGTTACTCGGCGTCGATTAACACTTACCATCTATTTCGATCATTTAAATCTTCAACAGCTAAATAGAATATATCTAATGTCTTAGAAATACTCAACATCAAGAGTTAATTGCTAATAACTTGAGCACTCTGTGGGAAATTACTAGCTCATCATAACAATGTCGTTAACAAACTTGATATATATTGTAGTACTCGGCTAATGTAAATCATTAACATCTGATTCGAATACCTATAATGTTTCTTCTTAACATAAAATGTTGAATGTTAGTTAAATTGAACCTCTGATTATAACAGTGTATATTGATTGTACTAGATCAATATAACAGTGTATATCGAGGATCATATTCGACCTCGAGTAGCTAATACACGACCTCGAGTATGGTATACTCGACCTTGAGTATATATTACTCGACCTCGGATAAAGCATACCCGACCTCGAGTACAATCTAATCGACGTCGAGTAGCATCTACTCGACCTCGAGTACTATCTAATCGACGTCGAGTAATCATACAGTAGACAAACACATTAATCATACAGTATTCCAAACACATGCCACTAATCATACAATAGACAAGATACAAGAGACCAACTATCTTTTACGACGAAACTCGCCGACGGATGAAAATCTTCTTTCTTTTCTCCTACCACGCTTCGGTATGACATGAGGTGGCAACACCAAATTACCTTCGACTAATTGCCAGTCGGTTTGGTTGGGAACCGGGTAAATCCTTCCAAAATATGCAAACTGCCACGAGTAGACAGAATAGTACTCCGAACATAGTGAATAGAAAGATATGTTTGCTCGTAAACTTGCTGTGATTGCATGCACACAAGGAATTTTGTCGATATCAAATTCTCGACACGTACAAGATTTCCACTCCAAGTTAACCACAGCCCGACACCCTGCAGATCGAACATCGTACTCTAGTGGACCTATTTCACTAACGTCGTACCCTTGACTTTGCGAATACCTTTCCCGAATCAATCTTTCCACCGTAGGCGTGCACTGTGTGGTAGCTTGCGCTGATGTCGCCCTGTATCTAGCGAACCAGTCACACGTCATCCTTTGGATAGAGTCGAGGAGGGCAACGATCGGGAGTTTTCTTTCTTCACGCAGTCTTGCATTAATCGATTCAACTCCATTCGTCGTCATAATGTTGTAGCGAGACACAGGAGAGTAAGCCCGACTCCATCGATCTTTAGTATCTGTTTTCGCCAAATACGCCTCTGATCCGGGAAACCTTTGCTTAAATACCTCGTACTCTGAATCAAAGATGGATTGCTTGTAAATTTTCGCCAGGCGTAAGAACATCTCAATCGCACCCGATTTCTTAGAGTGACTTTTCATATTCTGTGATAAATGCCAGATGCAATGACCATGATGTGCGAGTCTGTAAATGCTTTGAACGGCAGCTACAATTGATGGAGCTCTATCAGAAACAATCACAAGTTCTTCTTCGTCGGGGACTACCGCCAAAAGTTCGTTCAGAAACCATGACCATGAATCTGTCGTCTCCTTGTCGACAATGGCCCAAGCCAAAGGATACTGATGGGTGTCGCCATCTTCCGTTGATGCAACGAGTAAGGTGCCATTATACTTTCCTTTCAACCAAGTCCCATCGATGCATACAACTTTCCTCATATAGCGGTATCCCGCAATACAAGCGCCAAGTGAAAAGAATACATATTTAAATCTTCGTTGATCATCTAAGCATAGACTTGCAATGCTGCCTGGATTCATTCTTTTTAACATCGACAAGTAAGTCGGCAATAATCTGTAACTCTCCTCTGGGTCGCCTTTTAATGCATTTTGGGCTAGAATGCCTCCTTTCCAAGCTTTGAAATATGAAACATCAATCCCTCGATTTTTCATCATGGTTCGGATTAGTTTTGGCGACGGCGTACTTGTAGATCCATGAAAAGACTCAAGCAACATATCGCTCACTAAAGATGAAGAGGCTTCAGTGACGTTCTTGTTTGCCAAATCGCATGTATGAGTGTTGCAATACGTACGAACCGAAAATATAGACGTATTCTTTATACGTGACGTCCATATCCTCCAAGTACATCCCTCCTCTTTGCATTTAACGGCATATATCGAGGGAGAAGACTTGATGCTCCGAAACCCGAAGGAAGCAGCTAAAGCAACTCTCTCGATCTTCTTTTGCACTGCGCTCTTGTTTTCAAATTCATCTCCAACCCGCATGGTAGACCCGTCCGTAAATGAATACCTATCACTTGGAATAACTGGATTTTCCTCTGTATTGTTGTCTTCATTCTCCTCGTTCCTTAAATAAATTGATTCATCAACGTTTTCAAAACTGATTTCCACGTTCCGATGTGCACTAACTACATTCTCTTCGTTGTTCTCCTCATTTTCACATTCCTCATCACGGTGGATAACACGATCAAAGTATTCATCATGGAAAGCATATCTTCGTGTTGTATTTTCATCTTCAGTTTGAAGATCGCGCACAACAACAGCTTCAGATGACGAGTGCCCGATTTCTACGTGAAGAATTGGTCTATCCATTGGACCACCTAAATATATATTCCCCTTCAACTCGCTATCAGTCCTAATATACCATGGAGCACCATCTTCGCAACCCCTTAGGCATGGTTGATAACTCAATTTCAACTCAGGTCTCCCTCTCGAATCAATGCACGCATATATTTCATTTAGGAGTTCCTCCAACAGACAACAATCTCCTTCAAAGCCTATAGGTCGCATGTTCGTACCCGAAGGCGACATTGGACGCCATCTATATTTATTATCACCTACGAGTTCCCATTCTCCATTGTACTTAATAATTATGCTCGTCGGCATAACCTGTATGGAAATGAAACTGGTTAAAAAATTTCAATGTCGAGGCATTTTCGAGAGTTATTCGAGATCGAATAGTACTCGAAAAGGTTATTCGATAAAACACCCGATATCGAATAAACTATCGAATAAATTACACAAAATTGGAATGTGCTCTTTCGAGATTATACTCGAGATCGAATATTACTCGAAAAGGTTATTCGATGAAACACCCGGTATCGAATAAACTATCGAATAAAGTACACAAAATTGGAATGTGCTCTTTTCGAGAGGCTACTCGAACTCGAATAGACTAACTGAATTTCGTCTTCAACCTCAAATTCTCTCAAAATCTGTACTGTATGGGAAAGCCCATGCAAATTAGATCTACCATGACGAAAACTACGCAGAATACAATGAAATGCATGTTAAAACTCTGACTATTCGTTGAAGTATAAGAACTCACTCAAGAAGTGAAGATTCGATCGATGAATAAATGAGCTGCGTTGTATGGATGTTCGAGCTGTTTGCGTTGGATGTTCGAGTTGTTTAAGAGTCGTTCGATCTGTAATCGTTACATCTGCTCTGAAGATTGAAGATCTGTATTCGTTTCGATTTGTAATCGTTTGAATTGAATGAAAGGAGCAATCGGATGATGTTGTTGGAATTGGAGGGGAAAATAAATAAATAATAAAATATTACTGTAATTAATTAATAAAGTTGATTAGAAACATAATTATTTATCTAATGTAATTGGATCCCTTCCATTTAATAAAAATATTCACAATCCCTTTCTCTAAATTGACCAACTCTTCACTCCCTTTTGACAAATTACCCCGTTTCAATCGGTGTTTGTACTAATTTTGCTACTGTTTTTGAACTTGATCGCGGGGAATCGAGCATCGTACGATGGAGGTTTTGGAGTGATCAAAGTGAACTACAAATTCGCGGGTTCGGACATGAGTCTTAGTGCCCTGAGAGCGCACGACGATGTTCGACACCTTGCGATTTTCGCCGGCGTTGACCTACCACTGGGTGGCAAAGGGCGCCCTGATGCTGTTGGGTAAGTTATTCGTCGCTCATTCTTTTGTCTGTTCCTTGATTTTGCCAAACTTTTGGTGTTCTCCAGTGGTGATTCTTTGGGTACGATTGTTCTGTGCTTGTACCTTATTCGTGAGAAAGTGATAGTGTCGAATTCTTATTAAAAAATTGAATAATCTAACAAATATGTTTGCTTGCTGTGTTTATCTACATTTCTGATTAGGATGGTTGATTGATTTTCTGCTTTTCTAATGGTGTTTCGTCATTGTTTCAAGTCGTGACGATTTCGTTAAAACTAGTTTGAAATCTAATTGATTCATTGGTAATGAAGAATTGTTACACATCAGTGTGCCTCCACTGATCACCCTGAGGCACTGATGCATTAGATGTATCACTCGTGATTTAGTTGCAGCTTAAAGTAATTCCATAATTTTTGGCGGGAGCTCACTTACGTTTCTATTGATGTATGTGTTACTCATTTTTAATTGCATATTGCCTTGAAGTTTGATGCTTTGTTGTAAGCTTGTGACTTGAAATATGCTATGATATATAGAGAAAAAAAAAAGTAATTAAGTTTTAGGCTTATATATGAAGTATGCTATATAATGGCTGTGTTACTTCATGTTGCAGACTCTACTATGCTAAAATAGGTATTGGGACACCTTCCAAAGATTACTACGTGCAAGTTGATACCGGAACTGACATAACGTGGGTCAATTGCATTCAATGCCAAGAATGCCCTCGAAGAGGCTACCGTGGTGTATGTTTTTTTTTGTGCTGGTTTTATTCAAGCCTCAGAATTATGGTCTTTTGTACTTGTTGGGGTTCATATTACATGCATCTTATTTTTTTGCTCATAATTATATTGTAAAAGATTGTGACTATATTTTTGCAGATAGAACTTAACCTTTATAATCCAAAAGACTCTCGTACGGGTAAATTAGTATCTTGTCAGCACCCATTTTGCAAAGCAATTGGTGGAGGCTTTTCTGGTTGTAAAACGAACACGTCATGTATGTACACTGAGGCGTATGGAGATGAGAGTTATACCATGGGCTACTTCGTCGAGGATGTAGTCCAATATGATCGAGTATCTGGTGATATGCAAACTAAATCAGCAAATGGAACTGTTATTTTTGGGTATGTCCCCCAATACCCACTCCCACGCAGACATGCAGATTACATGAAACATATACATGTTGAGAGTGTGCGTATATTTCGCATGTTAAAAGCGTGTGTGTGTATCAGTCTCAGGAATTGTTATTATGTGATTGTTATGTAGCATCAAAGGAGCCTTACTGAACTCATCAGTTCCTATTTTTTGTAATGTGAGATCAGAGATGATGATTCTAATTGCCCGGGTTGTCTTTGCACTAATGAATATGTTGCATAATACACTCTTTTTTTCACTTACTGGGACAAATATCAGGGGCGCATTCACCATTTTTCTTATGATGTGAGTGCTGATTTTGTTGCAGATGCGGTGTAAGACAATCGGGGGACCTAGGATCATCGGATGATGCCCTTGATGGAATACTAGGGTTTGGAAAATCAAATTCGTCAATGCTGTCACAGCTAGCTTCTTCTGGGAAAGTGAGAAGTATGTTTGCACATTGCTTAGATGGTGAGAATGGTGGTGGTATTTTTGCTATTGGGCATGTTGTTCAACCACAGGTCAACACAACACCACTGGTGGCTGGCCAGTATGTCAATTCTTCTATGCTGATTAACTCACTTTCACTTTGCCACATTAATTGATGAATTCATTTTCAGGTAGTGAACTGATGATTTGGTTATCTTGAAATTGTTGCCTATTGGAATTTTCATTAACCTTTGATGGTTTACCATTCCAGGTAGAGAGCATGCAGAGATATTAGGCCAATGGTTTTATAGTCTTACTACTATTTGCATTGTTTGTTTTATCGAAATAGAATTCACGATGGTATTTCGCATATAATTGCTGCTACACCGTTTTATAAGTGTATTTCCATGATGATTTACCTTCCCACATAGAGAACATGCAGGGTAGCAATAGTCTTATGACTATTTTATAGAATTCGGAGTTGTTTCCTCACATATATAAGCATCTTTAGCAGAACTGCCATGAACTTCTGCATGGTGCAGATTATGCGATTATCAGTCTGTTATGTTAGATATGATATTGAGTGTGACAGCAAACCCTCCATACCCTCCATACCAACTATGATTTGATCCGAACAGGATGTGACATCTTCACTGATCTATTGGATTATTTACTCCGTATAGTCTTTTTCTTGGGTTTCTATCTAGCTTTTATTTCTTTTAGTTTCCGCGTCTACAAAATTTTCACTTTTAGATTGTTCTCATATGCTTAAACAAGTTCTCTTTATCTTTGGCTCTAGGTATGAACTAGATTTTCTCTAACATTGCAGGCCCCATTACACTGTCAATATGACTGCTATTCAAGTTGGTACTGAATTTCTGAACCTTACATCAGACGTGTTTGTGGCTGGAGACAGCAAAGGAGTCATTATTGATAGTGGCACCACGTTAGCATATCTTCCAGAGGTTATTTATGAGCCCCTAGTGCAAAAGGTAGCATTTTTTATCGATAAATAAAGTCTTTTTCGTTGGACTGTTGCATGAGGGAAAGCTAACAATTCGATGCTATTGTATTAGATACTCTCCCCGCCGCTGGATTTGAAATTGAGAACACTTCATGATCTATATACTTGCTTTGATTTTTCGGGAAGGTATCGTATTTGATGCTCTCATAGATTCTTTAATAAAGCATGGACCTTTTCATACTACTGTTTGTTATTTGTTTTGCGGTTGGCGAAGAGTAACTTCCCATTTCTTTCTTGATCTGTATGCTTTATGCATGATGTTGTCTCGATATGTGCAGTGTTGATGATGCATTTCCCCCAGTTTATCTTCATTTTCAGAATTCACTCGCTCTGAAGGTTTATCCTCACGATTATCTCTTCCCATTCGTAAGTATATTCTACTTTGTCTAATTTTGCGCCAAACTTTGCTTGTATGGACATCATTTTGAGACTGATTATCCGAGTCTGATCGATAACAGTCTTGTTCAACTAACATATTCTATTGGTCCCTTTCTGTCTTCGTGTGGTGTCTTGATTTTCTCGTCTAATTTGACAGTTCTGTTTTTGCAGTCCCTTTAACGTCTAACAACTTAACACCTTTATTAATTTCTGCAGGAGGACTTGTACTGTATTGGTTGGCAAAACAGTGGCAGGGAGACTCAGGACAGAAAGAATATAACCTTGCTAGGAGGTTTGACTGTCATCACTCTACATTCTCAGATTTTTTATAAATTGCATGTGCTAAATATCCTAATTGTCCCTATTTCTACTACATTGAAATTCATCACATCTATAAGAACTGATGATGACTCTTGTGTAGTGTAGCAACTCAAATCCTATTCATTGCTCTGTCACTTTTGGTCAATTAGCTTTTGACTAATTTATTGGAGAACATTCCTTGTGCAATTTTTGCAGACTTGGTTTTGTCAAACACGCTGTTGCTCTATGACCTGGAAAATCAAACTATTGGGTGGACCGAGTATAACTGTAAGTATCAAATGCTCGGTGAACATATTAATGCTTCTCCACAAAGCTAGACTCATATCTTAAGATATATACTGTGCAGAAAAACACTGCATCTTTCATATCTATTAACATCTGTCTATATATATATTATCAAGGCTCATCAAGCATTGCATTGAAGGATGAAATCACTGGCTCTGTACATTTAGTGGGAGCTCACTCTTTGTCCAAATCTTCCGAGCTCAAGGCCAACTCTATCTTCGTCTTTACGATATTGATGTCATTATATTGCCTGCTACTTCCACCATTTCTATGAATAGAGACCAAAAGAGAGAAGCCCATTTTAGAGAGAAAGACAGAAGAAAGACAATTAGAGGACAACGTTTAGATTGGGCAAGTAAAAAGTGACTCATTAACTCATTCCTTTTGATCTTTTGAGATATCATTTCAATTTTGTAGGCTTGGCTTCTGCCAATCTAAGACACTGTCACTATTGTAAATATAAGCGTATTATTTAATTGGTTGGCCCAATTTGGATCCGGGTCGGGTCGGGCATGTGCTCAGTTCAACGGAATGTTCGACAGCGACGCATATCTACTAAACAAATGTAAGGGATAAACGCCGGTGGATAACAGTCACAACATATGTGACACATTCTAGAACTTGACGAAAATGATAATATTAATCAAGCATTTGTTACCTACCCGATACAAAATTACAAATAGGTAGAGCACTCATGGACATTCCCTTCCCACGTGGAGTAATCATCGATCATATAAAATAAATATGTTAGGGTTAAAGAAATATATTCTAAATTCATTTCGTCCATAAATATTTTTCAACTTTTCTAGTAGGATATTTGTTACCATGATAGCCTTGGAATTGCGAGTTGGACTTGGACAAAAATCTTGGAGGCCATGCCTGCTATTAGTATTGTCATTACTACTACTATTATTATATTTCGGCCACATATCTCATTCGATTCTACTAAGCCATGATTTAAATCAATGGAGGTTGAAATTTTTTTATATTTCTAATTAAAAAAATCTTAAAAGTTTCGGTTTTTTCTTAATTAATGCACTAAAATCTTAAGTTAAATCATACCGTGGCTATATGTATTTGGCGTGATATTTTTATGTAATAAATAAATATAACGTTTCAAAACAGTAAAATACAATATGGTCAAGAAGATGGTTAATTGATAACCGACTCTTTGAAGGAGTATAGAGACGCTAAAACACAGCAAAGCAACAAATCTTTTTCTTTCTCATTTTTCAAGAATACTTTACAGAAACTAGGTGTGCTGCTGATACAGACGAGGTGGCTCGCCAAGCATAGACGAGGGAAAAAGGTCCGTAATAGCTTATGTGGGGTGCTGTGACATGCGTATGTGTGCGCTTGTCTTGCGTCACACACATCCTCAGCTTCATCTCATTATCCTTTCTCAGTGTGGTGTTTTGAATCTTTGATCTTCGTCAATTCTTCTTCTTCTTCTTCTTCCTTGGTCACCTGGTTTGTCGACACGTGGAATCAGGATTTACAGACGGGAGATTTCACTGTGTAGCTTTTTCTAAGTGAGGTCCGTCTCTGTACTACTAATGGCCTTGGCCAGCCCAGCCCACCTTTCCCTTTCCATGTGCTTGTTTTCTTTTTCTTGATATCACTCTCAAGCTCACTCTTTGCGTAGCTTATTTTTGTCCCCATATCCTTTTTTTCTTTCACGACAAAGTGGCCGCCGCCGTCGTCATCGCCTTCGATTTGTTTAACTTATCCCATTTGCGTGTCTCTCTCTCTTTGCAGAAGTACCTTTACCAAAAATAAAAATGTCGGATAGCAACACCGTGGGCTACGAGGAAGACGATGAAGTGGGGCGCTACGATGGGTTCGACGAAGAGTACCTCAACGGTAACGACGACGGCGACGAAAGCCTCGACGATTACGAAATGGTAGGCTACGCCGCCGCTCGCCTATTTAAGCCTTAGGGTTTTTATCTTTTGTTGGTAAGAAATTGCGCCGTTTTGATTCGATTTGCATCTCTGCTGAAGCAGATTACGAAAGTGACAGATACATCAGCTGCGCAAGCAAGGAATGGGAAAGACATTCAAGGGATTCCTTGGGATAGATTGAATATCACTAGGGAAAGCTATAGATTGACCAGGCTTGAGCATTATAAGAACTATCAAAGCGTATCTTCATCGCATGACGCGATTGGTAATAAGGTAAGAATATCAGGATTCATCCTCAACTTGGGGCCTCTTTCCTCTGTTTTCGTGTGAAGAAGGCTCTGCTTTTTATCCATTTCAGGGATACAAAGCTTCGAATAGAGAAGGAAAGCACTATGAATTCTTCTATAACACAAGGCTGGTGAAGCCAACAATCCTTCACTTTCAGGTTCTGTCCTACTTTCTTTATCCCCTTCAGAAAGCACGATTTCTGCTTCAGTCGTTCGAAAGAACTTTAGCTTGATCGTCTTTAACAGCTTCGAAACCTTGTCTGGGCTACGTCGAAGCACGACGTCTACTTCATCTCTAACAGCTCGGTGATGCATTGGTCATCACTGTCCCATACATCTACGGAGATCCTTAATTTCGCTGGGAACGTAGTGCCTACTGAAGTGAGTATCTTTAAGGTGTTTTTTCTATATTTGGAAGCATTTTCTTGATGTTCTGTTTACGTCGTTAGAGACGTCGTGGGACTGTATCAGAAGGCTTTACGAACGCACAGCCGAGCACGTTAGCTGTAAAAGACGGTCTTTTAGTGGTCGGCGGCTTCCATGGAGAGCTACTTTGCAAGGTCAGCCTCTTACATTAGTTAGTTAGTATACGTACGAAAGGATTATTCGTTTTTATATCGTCCGAGATTCCTGCAGTGTCTTGGTAAGCCCGGCGTGAGCTTCTGTACGAGGAACTCGAACGATGCCATTATGAATTCCATCGACATATTCGATTCTCCGAGGTACGAATTTTTCGCCCGTGTAATAAGAGATTTCCTTCGCCCTTCTATTGTTGAATTTCCTTGCTCGATTGTTTGCAGTGGGCTCCATTTCGTGACTTCGAGCAACGACTGTCGTGTGAGGAACTACGACGTGGAGACGTTTCAGCTATGTAATAACTTTAGCTTCCCTTGGCCCGTCAACGTAAGTTCAAATTTCTTTCTTTTTCTTTCTTTTTTCTTTGGTGACTCGAGGAACCCTGCAAACCACGCCAATCAGTTCAACCAAAATAGTGTGACAGATTCGCTCAAAGAAAATATTGGTAGGAAGAAGCGATTATGGGACCTTTCCCCCATAGTACTTGAGGCCTCGGTCTTGGCCAATAGACCACGAGTTTCATCGCCCCTTTTTTTTCCTTTAATTCTTTCACTTCCCGCGATTGTATGGAGTTCTTTCACTGAAGATTTTGAAAACTCGAACCAATTTCTCGCAGAACACTTCCGTGAGCCCTGACCGCGGGCTCCTGACCGTGGTTGGAGACGACCGTGACGGCCTACTTGTCGATGCAAGAAACGGGAAGGTACTTCGTATTTTGTTTATGGTGCGTTTGGTTTGCAGCAGGAGAAAAGGAAAGGTGTGAAGGTAGATCGGTCGATTCAGAAAAGTATCGTTGTTCGATGCACTAACTTAGTTTTCCGCCGTGTTCGATGCATCAAACAACTATACTCTTCGCTTCAATCGACGTATCTTCACACCTCTCTTCCACTTTTACTGACCGAATTCCGCAAACCAAACGCACATTTACGTCTGTTTCTCTACTCCGTCCTTAACAAACTACCCAACTCCCGCCTCCTTAGACGATCGCCTCGCTCGTCGGGCACCGAGACTACTCCTTCGCGTCCGCATGGCACCCCGACGGTACCGTCTTCGCCACGGGAAATCAGGACAAGACGTGCCGCGTGTGGGACCTGAGGAACCTCTCGGGTCCCATGCGGGTCCTCGAGGGGGACATCGGCGCAATAAGATCGGTCCGCTTCTCCTCGGACGGCGAGTTCCTAGTGATGGCCGAGCCCGCGGATTTCGTGCACGTCTACGCAGTTAAGGAGAATTTCGATGCGAGTGGCGGGAATCGTCAGTCGATTGACTTCTTCGGAGAGATCTCGGGGGTTTGCCTGAGCCCTGGGGACGACGAGTCGATGTATATCGGCGTGTGGGATCGGACATACGCTAGCCTTTTGCAGTATGATAGGAGGCGGGCGTTGCCGTCATACCTCGGTTTCGACATCTGATTTATACGGAATCTGTTTTCGTGGTGTACCGAATTTATTACGTATGCCGATTTTCTTTTACGAGAGCTTCTTTATCCGTTCCGAAGGAATCTCATGGGCTCTTTAATCCCTTGTAAATTACTCCCTCTCATTTTGAATAGAAGTGGGAAATTTGCATGTTTAGAACTCACATGTGTGGGCAAATATATCAAATTATTAAAATTTTTAACATTTTAGTTTATTAACTAAGTTATTTAAAAATAAAATTTTCGTTTAAGGATAAAATTGTAACAAAATAAATTGATATGGCAAATTATGATTAAACCTATCAAATTAAACAGTTTTATTCCACCAAAACTCTTTACATAAACTGGGCTTAGTTCTGGAGATAGGATATTATAAAATAAAATAATCTCTGAATTATTAACCACACGAGTTATCTAACAACTTGTTCACTTAGTAAGATACATGTTCAGCTACCATCAGTATTATTTTGGAAAATTACAATAATAGCCATTATTTTATCATCATGATTTACAAAAGAATTATGCGGGCGAATATCGAATATAAGATATGCATCTCATTTGTTCGTAATAAAACAAGAAATAAATTGGTGTCGTTTGATTATTTTTATCATATAAATTACATGAATTTAAGATGATTTTATGAGATTGTGGAATAAGGAAATTATAGTGTTTCATTAATCTGGGTCGGTAAAATAATCTTGGTCTCGCTCGTTGGTTTATTTATCTTGGCTATCCTAGGTTGTTACCGCAGGCCTTTTCTTTATAGCAAGCCTCCAAGAAAATAGATATTGTCAACTGAACAACATTTAATTAGATAAGTACCATCTTATATGCCTTATCAGTTATCACGGTAAGTGAATGCAGCCATAGGAGTAGCACACATATTGAGAAATAAAGTAAATTTTTATTATACCCTTAATTAATTGTTTTATCCTATTTAATCTAATTATTTTTATCTAAGATGATGGAAAAAGCTGGAACTATTCAAGCTATTTATCTTGAAAACAGTGAAGTGACCTATATTTAAAAACAAGAAAGGAAATGTAAAACGACCTCTATTTAGAATCGCATGGCGTGAGTTTAGTGGATGGAAAAATGATTGTTAATAATCTATCTATCTATTATAAAAAGCTAGGTGGCTAAAAACTGCGAATTTGGTCTGTTATTTTATTTGCAATTTAGTCCATCTACTTGTAATTTAATTACGTCATCATTGCACTCTAAATTTTTTAGTGTAATTATACCCCAAAACATTGTCACTTTATATATTTAAAAATTGTACTCATTTATTAAATATTAATTATTATAAATATCAAAATTGAAGTAACATTAATATAGTTATATTTTTAAGCACACGCATGGAATGTCCGGAGAGTACTAGTAAAAAAGAAATACAGATCAAATACCATTCTCGTGAGTTCACTTAGCAATTAGGGTATCGACAAAAGCTTCCAACGCCTTGAGGGAAGACCCTTCCTCAGTCATGGAGGACCTTATCATTTTCGAAATCTCATATGCTTTCCTCTTCATATCCTTTGCCTTTTCGCCGCCGCCCATCGCAGTCTCGATAATGCCCGCCATGTGTTCGGTCATAATGCTGCTTTGGACGCCTCTCGTCATTTCGACGCACACTCCCATTTCTTCGACGAGCATCTTCAAATTGTAGCCTTGCTCGGCGGCCAACGACCACCCAATCATGGGCACGCCCTGGCTTAGGCTCTCCATCGCCGAGTTCCATCCGAAATGGCTTAGAAATGCACCTTTTCGAGGAGTTTTTGAGTTAGTATGGGACCGAAAGCTAGGGCTTTTGGCTTTTGTTACTATACCAATGTGTTCGAAAAATTGAATTTTAGGAGGTGACACTGTACCAATAATAACTTTAAAAATTAAGCAATTTAGAAAGGGAAATTCCTTATCAGGCTCTATCAGAAACTAAACTTCCTGTTCAGTACCCCTACGAAAAAATCTTCCTGTTAAGTACCCATCCGCAAAAAGGTGTGTGTATAATACCCCTAAACAGTGAAACGACGGAAATACCCTTTCCTGATATTAAATTGGGCATCATACCAACTATTCTGATTATTATACCAACTATTATTCTCATTATACCAACAAAATAATGTTAAATTGAAAATTATACCAACTGTTATCGTTATTATACCAGCAGAATTGAACCTAATAAACAGATGGTATAATTTTCTCAGTTTCTGGTATAGTAGCAAAATTAGTTGGTATAATCTCCAATTTTGCTGTATAAAATTAAAATAACTTTATTTATTGGTATAATAACTGAGATAGATGGTACAATAACGATAATTTATGGTATATTTTTCATAATTTATGGTATAATTGCAAAACTTAGTTGGTATATAATTCAGTTTCGCTGTATAAAATTAAAATAACAATATTTATCGTATAATAACGAAAATAGATGGTATAATCTCCTCAATTTCTGGTATAATAGCAAAATCAGTTGGTATAATGCCTAATTGTTTTGTATAAATTATAATACCTTTATTTATTGGTATAATTACGAAAACAAATGGTACAATTTCCATAATTTCTAGTATAATACATTAATCAGTTGGTATAATGTCCAATTTCATTTTATCAAATTCGAATTATAATAACGTAGTATAATGTTCGAACATTTGGTATAATTTCTATAAGTTTCTGGTATAATTTCAATTTTATTGGTATAATAACAAGTTTTGTTGGTATAATTCAAGTGAAATAATTTATTCAAGTTCAATGGAATATGTGAAACAGGGGTATTTTCGTCTTTTTAACGCTGAAAAGACCTTTTTAGGTACTGCAGATGAATAAATTTTCAGATAGGTACTTATAAGGAAGAAATAATTCGAGTGGTATTTAAGAGGAGGTTTAAACTTTGAGA
Source organism: Craterostigma plantagineum (assembly GCA_027422505.1). Taxonomy (NCBI): domain Eukaryota; kingdom Viridiplantae; phylum Streptophyta; class Magnoliopsida; order Lamiales; family Linderniaceae; genus Craterostigma; species Craterostigma plantagineum. Next base: position 7,917,761 of record JAPQWV010000009.1, on the reverse strand, counting down.
GGGACTGATAAGGAATTAACCCATTTAGGAAAGTTATACGTTGGATCCGAGATTTTGACTCTTACAGTGTAAATGTGTTCGAAAAATTGAATTCATTAAGAAAAATGATTTCTTTTTGGGTCAATTCGAAATCAGGCCCCTTTAAGGGTTTGATTTCGAATTCAGGCCCTGTTTAAGAATTTTTTAGGTTAAAGGACCCATTTTGTGTGGTTTAAAAAAGTGGTATGAAAAATATATGAACTGGTATAGAATGATTGTTTTGTGTTACAAACTTTCAACATACTGGTATGTCATAGCAATAAGTGGTACTGCAGAAAATAAACTGGTATCAGATGATCATAAACTGGTACCGGATTATGATTTTGTGGTACAGAACATCAACATACTGGTATGTAAAAGCAATAAAGTGGTACTGTATAAAAATGGGTCCTTAAAACTAAATATTTTTCGAAGAGGATCTGAACCCTAAGCTATACTTATGGAGGGGCCTGAAATGAAAATTGCCCTTTCTTTTTTCAGTCCTGCAATTTATGGGGCTGACATTATATGGACAGAAATTTTTGACTGACACTAGGGATAAAAACTTCAATAGTAAGCAATTTGAGGACATTACACGCTGGAAATTTAGATTTTTCTAAATTGCTTAATTTGGAAAGTTATAATCCGAATAATTACACCTCAGAAAACTCAAAAAAAATCCGCAGTCATACTAACCTATATCCCAAATTGCTTAATATGAAAGATATAATATAATGTCACCTTCTAAATTAGCCTAACCCTACAGATTATACGCCGAACACTAAAATTTGAGATAAAAAATCCGTAGGACTTAGGCGTATGTCTCTAAATTGCTATTAGAATTTATTATCCACATAAATGCAGTCTACAAAATTCACCGTTCGGACTGAAAATTAATTAATCCTAATAAATATCATGTAAAATAAATAATACCTGTTGATTTGTGGCAAAGGATGTCCAAATGTGGGGCCCAGCCACGCACCACCAAACCACGACTCCCTTCGGCAATTCTCTCCTCGAACCCACTCGGCAGCCACTCGACCCTAAACTCCTCCGTCAAGTCGAACCCCACCGGCGGCCGAACCACCCATACGAACGGCCGATTGCTTTCCTCTAAGCCCATGGCCAGCGCCATCATCTGTGCGGCGCTGATTGTGTTCTGCGAGCCGAAAGACACGTAAAGCACCGACCTTTCGCCGTGCGAGTCCAACCACCGCCGGCATTCCTCGACCGAAACTCCGGGCACCCTGCCCGAGTGCTTCCCGGCCTCCGACGGCGACGGCGAAGGCGATTTTGGGTTATGACCGACGAGCATTGTTTGGGGCAGGAGCGGGCCGATGCAGGCGACGGGCAGCTTTGTGTACTCCTTGATGACGGCTAATCCGAGGGGTTCGATTTCTTCGCAGGTGTTGAGCAAAAGGGCGAAGGATTTGAGCGATTTTTCGAGCTGGGGTTTGAAGAATTCCGACCAAGAATCTGTCCCGTCGGCGACTCTGAGGAAGTGGTGGAGGTGAGATTTGCTGAAGACGCAGGAATTTGGGAACCCTGGGATTGTGAATTCGTCTTCGTCTGGTCTACTACGGTGGGGGAGATTCTCCCACAGAGAGACGTACGCCGCCGTCCCATAAGCGCCGCCGGTGCTGAAGGCGACGTTAGCCACGTCGAAGGAGCTTGCAACCTCGGCGGCCCAGCCCATCAGCACGTCGGAAATGATGCACAAAGGAGGAGCCTTTTCTGCATCTGTAATTTCCTGGATGAGCTTTTCGAGCGGTTGCTTCAGAGAGGTCGACGCGTGGAAGAGGTTTATCAACTGGGAAAGTGGGAGGGCTTCTGTGTTCTCGGCGAGCGGCGGAAGGTTGTGAGCGGCGCCGTCGAATGGGAGGCGGCGGAGGGCTATTGCGCCGCCGGCGGTGGAGGAGGAGTGGGTATTTGAGGACATGGCTGATTCGAGGTAGGTTATGTTGAGCGGTGTTGTGGCGATGGTGATTTTACAGTTGGATTTTTGTGTGGTTATTTGTCTTGCTAGTGCTAAGAATGGTACGAGGTGGCCTTGAGCCATGAATGGGAGCATTACTATGTGATGATGATGTTGATGGCCATCGTCTTCTTCTTCTTCATGGTGATTTTCTTGGTTTCTCATTTTAGTGTCCATTTCTTTTTTCTTTTTTGCTTTTTGAGGAAGGAGGAGACAGATATGGAGCCAAGAGAATGAATGTGTAATAAATTTGTGGCTGTGCTGTGCTGGCTTTGCCACTGATAGTAATCGTCTTCAAGTTCAACTTCTGCAAAAAGGTATATTTATTTCGTGTTGTTTATGGTTTTTTTTTTCGAATTTCGTGGTGTTTCGCTAATGAACCGAACACACTAACATAGTTTTAAACCCACGTTTAAAATTACTAAACTACTCAACCAAATAAAACATAAGAATATTACAAGTATTATATAATTTGAAGTCCAATCAGAAAATCCGGGGCGTTACTTACGAGCCATTGGGAGTTGAGTGAAAACTTTGGAGATATCAATCTATTAATTTCATATGTAAATTGCTAAAATGTGCTATAAATAAAAAACTATAGGAGGCCCAACATCATCGGCCCAAATTTAGGCCCAATCAGAGAACGCCACGTATAAACACGAGTTCAAAGAAGAAATGGTCTAGAACGTATTTAGGTGGGTTAGGTTGTTAGGTTGAGAATATTAAATCATGTATTTTTAGTTTCTAGAGTTGAAAAGGTAATACACGGAATAAAACTAGTAATAAACAAATTTGCTATGTTATAAAACATGCAAATTGTTACTAAATTAGACGTCGACAATCATGAGTTCGAGTTGAGTTCCAGTCGAGCTTTGTTAAGCTTAATGAATAATTTGTATTTTTTTAAAAGGTGACATACAAAAATATAAAGATGAAACCATGCAAGAATAAAAATTATAGACAGCTTTCAAACAAAGCCATTCTCTCTCATTGACTGCAGCTTTGTTAGATTATAAGATGACTTACTAAAATATCAAACAAAAGAAAAAAAAAGTGACCCAATTTTCAACCCAAAAAAGTATTCTTCGAGGCGAAAATGGCAAGAAAAAATTAATTAAATAAATAAAAACAAAGCAATTAAGCCTTTTTAACTTAACAGCAAACCGAGGCAATCGTCATCATCCATCCTTCGTTCAATCGTTCATTCAATTCAATGCCTACGCAGAAGATCCTCACAAGATATTCCTCTTTCCTTCTCCATCACACTCTCTCTTCGCCGCAGATCTCTGCAATAGAGAGGCAAAACGAAAGAGAGACGTAACTGAACTCGATTTCTACCCCCAAATTCAATCATCTCCCTCGAAATCCCACCCAAAAGATATCTAGAATCCAATCCCCTCCACACAATAATGTCCGCTCCGGCCCGACCCGGTTGCCGCAACCCGGTCCAAAACCCGGACCCGTTTCCTTGGACCACGTTCTGTCAGCCCTGAATGAGACCAGAGAGGAAAGGGAGTCGAGGATCAGAAGCCTCTTCAGCTTCTTCGATTCTAGCAATGTTGGGTATTTGGACTCTGTACAAATCGAGAAGGGCCTTTCTGCGATGCAGATTCCCGCCGATTACAAGTTTGCGAAGGAGTTGCTTGAGGTCTGCGATGCGAATCAAGATGGGAGGGTTGATTACCAGGAGTTTCGAAAGTACATGGATGATAAAGAGCTTGAGCTGTATAGGATCTTTCAGGCAATTGATGTCGAGCATAATGGGTGTATTTTGCCCGAGGAGCTGTGGGATGCTCTCCACAAGGCTGGTATGCCCTTTTCATACATGTTTACGGTGCAGAGATTGTTTCTCAAAACTTTCCTCTTATGTTAACCTATTTACTGGCAGTTGAGTAGATTTCTGTGATCGGTTTTCATCTCTTTGTGCCTCCTTTGTTGGACTTGTGTATCTCACAAAACTTGAGCAGATTTTGTTTCATATTTCTTTGTGAGATGTTAGAATCAGTCTCTGAAAATGCAGTGTTGTCATTAATGTTTGCGTTTAACTCATACATCAATCGTCCCTTTCACTCTCTTTTATTTGATCTGTTACTTTTTAGTGTTCATCGATTTGTATGCAAAATCGTCTTCCCCCGAAATTCCATATATCCCATTAGCTTGCTTGAAAAGTGGCAGTGTTCTATTCTACTTTCCTGAATTTCTTCCCCATTCTTGACGACCTGTTCTACAGTTGTGTGTTGACGAGCATATTTTATCCTGAAATACCCAATGTGGGTCGTGCGTATATGAATGTTTTTCATCGTTGCTATTTTCATTCTGCCCTTATCCGTACATACTTTCCTCTGTTCTCATGATTCATTTACGCTCTGTTTTCATAATGCAAACGTGACCTAAAAGAACAACTACCTTAGCTACACAATAACTCGCACCTTTGCTATCGAAAAGAAAGAGATCCATTCAACACAAATATGAGCCATCCTTATTCCTCGTCCTATTATACCATTTCCTTGCATAACCTTTATTCGGTCACACCTTGAGCCTCTCTAACTCTGAAATCATTTTCGTAGGAAAAAAATTGCGTCTTTTACACTGTTTTAGCTGACATTAGAGTGACACTATGGAACGTTCCTTTCCCTCTCAGGCATAGAGCTCGACGACGACGAGCTTGCCCACTTTGTGGAGCACGTTGACAAGGACAACAATGGAATCATAACCTTCGAAGAGTGGCGGGATTTCCTCCTACTGTACCCCCACGAGGCAACCATGGAGAATATATACCGATACTACGAAAGGGTCTACCTTGTAGACATAGGCGAGCAGGCCGTCATTCCCGAGGGCATAAGCAAGCACGTCAACGCCACAAAGTACCTCATCGCTGGAGGAGTCGCCGGAGCCGCCTCTCGCACCGCCACCGCCCCGCTCGACCGCCTCAAGGTGGTCCTTCAGGTAGGGTTTGCAAACCCAATCGAATTCTTTTTCTGTTGGATTCGAGGTTCTGTTCGAAAATAAAATAGTCTTTCTGAGTCGATTGCGAATATGGGTACAATACAAAGATCTGAGCATTCGATTCGATTGTTTATCGAATATTTGATTCGAGTAATTCGATATGTACTTTTATAGTATTATTTATATTTTTATTTAAATATAAAGACAAAAATAATATATATTCATATTTGAGAATTCGATTCGAATATTTTTCGAGACGAATTCAAATCGGTTTTATGATTCGAATGCTAGTTGAATACAAATACGATTATTCGAATTGTTAATGCAATATTGTGGTATTCGACTGGATTCGATTCGATTCGATTCATTTGCAACCCTACCTTCAGGTCCAAACGGCACGAGCCGCCATAGGCCCGGCGGTTCGAAACATATGGAGGGATGGCGGGCTCTTAGGGTTCTTTCGGGGAAATGGGCTCAACGTTATGAAGGTGGCCCCTGAGAGTGCTATCAAGTTCTACGCCTATGAGATGCTTAAGAGCTTCATCGGAGGTGGTGGGGACGGCGACCCGGGCGGGGACGTGGGGCCCGTGGGTCGACTCATGGCGGGTGGGCTGGCTGGGGCGGTGGCTCAGACGTCGATCTACCCCATGGATTTGGTCAAGACTCGGCTCCAGACGGTCAACTGTGAGAAGGGATGCGTGCCCAGCCTTAGGAGCCTTTCGAAGGACATTTTGGTTCACGAAGGCCCGCGGGCTTTTTATAAGGGGCTCGTTCCTTCGCTTTTGGGGATCGTGCCCTATGCTGGGATCGATTTGGCTGTTTACGAGACTTTGAAGGACATGTCGAGGAAGTATTTTCTACGCGATGATGGTATGTATCATTTTGCCCGCGTCTTAATCTGGGTTTGTAACAGTTACGTATTGCGTTAATTATTTTTCTGGTCCTGTAATTTGGGGGTGGTGGCGTTATACGGACGAATAACTTTCAAATTTTACGCAATATTTGGACATTATAGGTTGGAGCTCTAGACTTCGTCGGAAAAAAATTGCTTAATTTTGAAAGTTATTGTTCGTACAATGTCACCTGGTAAATTCTTTAGAACCCTGGATTACACTGTAACCCTAAAAATTGGGGCATAATCTAGGGTTGCGACGTATAATGTCCCTGTTTGGAAGATATTGCCCAGACAATTCCAATCCCTAAATTAGTTGTCCCTATAATGCAGTGCTACATACCGCTTAAAATTACAGGACCAAAAAAATATTTAAGCCTTAGGTATTTTAAGCAGTAAATTATCATATTCGTGCAGAGCCCGGGCCACTCGTGCAACTTAGCTGTGGGACGATATCTGGGGCATTAGGGGCGACGTGCGTGTATCCTCTGCAGGTTGTAAGAACGAGGTACGAAATTAGATCTCGATTTCGATAGAGGTTTTTTTTTACCTGTGATGCTTGAGAAAGAAAAACATTAGGTAAACTATCTCCATCGTTTTTTTATCAGAATGCAAGCTCAGCGTAGTAAGAGTAGTATGTCTGATATGTTTCGAAAAACATATCAGAACGAAGGTTGTAGGGGATTCTATAAAGGGCTTTTTCCGAACCTCCTCAAAGTAGTGCCGGCGGCCAGCATTACTTATCTCGTCTATGAAGCCATGAAGAAGAGCTTAGATCTGTAATAATTCGAAAGCTGATTATTACCACGGCGGCGGAGGAATAATAAGATTGATGATGGTATTTTTCATATGTCAATCGAATGGTAAAAAAAGTACATCAATATCCATTCTTGGTGTATGTAGTATTTCGATTTTTTTTTGCCTTTCTGAGGACAAAAGCTGACCTTTCATCTGTGAATGGACTTCACTGAACTGACTTAATACACCTCTCTCTCTAATATATATTATGATATCATACAAATGCTGAGTTTAGTTATGTAAGGTAATTGTTGTACAATAACCACAAACAATCTGCGCGGCTAATAGTTTCAGTAGCAAATCAATTCTTTTTTTTTTATATGCTGATTTATGCTGTTTTTTACCAGATGCAATTAGAATTCTGTCCCGCCTGTTTTTTCATGCATACCTGTTAGCAACACGAATTCAGACATTCGGACTATCGGTTTTGGTGAATTGACGCAACTGATTAATAATGAGAAAACCGGATATCTAAAGTATCGACTATGCTAAGGACTAAAAGCGGTATATGTAAGTAACCAGTCTGGGCAAGCATGAGAGACTAAAACCAATACCGATTGAAGATACCGGTCCTGTGAAATGGATTCAGAAAAGTACGACAGTATGCAATATCGGACAAATGACAGATTGGACAATCGAGATAAGTGCATGCTGAAACAGAAAGGAAAATTCAGACATTCAATGCAATGCTGCAAGTCCAGTATTTAGACAAGGTCAACTAACGCAAATAAGGAATAAAGCTAGTGACAGGATAGACTGCAGCTTAGACCGGACAGACCCATTTTTGGAAAGTCAATTAATGCACCGATCAGAGTGAAGAGCCTATCTCACAACGGTTTGAATTTCAAACTTCAAGCATAAAAGGAGAGAGACTAGAAGAAAAGAGACTACTTCACTGAACTACAACATTTCTACGATCTTGAGATCTCATCCAAAAAGAACGAAGTTTGAGCTGTTCAACGAGCTGTGGTGAGAGCACAAAAATCAGAGTGAAGTCCAAAGATATTCTTTCTTAGATTTAAGCCTATAGTGACTATCTCCGACGGACTGTAAAAAGCTGTTGAAGTAGGTGGATTGTTGTAAACAACTGCCTAGGGATTCACTAGATTTGAGCTGTGTTTCAGCTGGGTAGGTTGTACAAGAGTGTATAACTGAAGATCTAGTGAACCTTCCTTGCGAGGAAGAAGGGGAGACGTAGGAGATTTTAACTCCGAACTTCCAGAAACAAACCGGTCTCATACATACACACGCACACACATTTGCTCATCACACATCAGTTTCAACCGGCCAGTATTACATTCCGCACTTATACTGACCGGTCACTGATTGAGTACCTGTCATTGGAAAGACAAATCGAAAAAGAGACAAGCGTTTATTCACCCCCCCTCTAAACGCGTAAACCGATCCTAACAAGTGGTATCAGAGCGGGTTTTACTCAATCATCAAACTGATAAAGATGAATACATCAAGCAAGCTGCCGATGTTCTCCCGTGAAAACTTCATGGAATGGAAAGTTCGCATGATGACCCATCTAGCTGCCCAGAACGAAGATATGTGGGATGTCATTACAGATGGACCTCCAAAGTTAGAAAAGATCAATCCACTGCATACGCAAGACACCGCACAGCCACAAATGATTGTAAAGGTAAAAAGTGAATGGACAGAGGCAGAGAAGAAACTAATGAATCTAGATAATGTTGCCAAGGACATTCTGTTCAAAACACTGGACACCGGAACATTCAGACAGGTGATGCTATGCAAAACAGCAAAGGAGGTCTGGACAAAACTATGTCAAATCTGCGAAGGAAACGAGTCTACACGGGAAAACAAGCTCATTGTTGCCATACAAAAGTACGACAGCACGAAGATGAAGCCGGGAGAATCAATGGTTGACTTCGAGAGCCGGTTCATGAACATCATCAATGATCTCACGGCTCTTGGAAGAACGCTAGAGAACCGAGATGTAGCCATCAAAATCATGAAGGCACTTCCCCGTGAATGGGACGTTAAGACCATGGCTATGAGAGAATCAAAGGATCTCAGCAAGATACAAGTTCACGATCTATTTGCTGATCTCAAGGCCTATGAGTTCGAGCTACAAACGAGAATGGAAGAGTCAGTCACAGAACAACCTGTCAAGGCTCTCGTAGCACCAGAAACTTCAACTTCGAAGACATCAGAAGAACTGACTGATGAAGTCATGGCACTTTTCGTAAAGAGATTCGGAAAGTTCATGAAGAAAAATCGAAGCAACAGTTCTGAAGGTAAAAATTTCATAAAGAATAAAACAGAAAGAACTGATGTCTCGTGTTTTAAATGTGGCAGGAAAGGACATTTTGCAATCGATTGTCGAGTTTCAAAGAAAGAGAAGGAGAAAACTGGTACCAAGTCAAAGAAGTATCAAAAGGCTTTGGTGGCCAAGAGTGGAAAAACATGGGATGACTCTGACTCCGAAGAATCAAACAGCGATGAGTCAGATACCGAAAGTGATCAGGAATCTCATGAATGTCTCATGGCAAATGAGATCAACAATGAGGTATGTAATTCTGTACCGGATGATTTTACTAAGGAAGAGCTTCTTCAGGCTCTTCAAGAAATGGCTGAAGAATATCAGAAACTTTCCGCTAGGATTAAACAAAAAGGGAAAATTACTTCAGTCGAACAAACTGAAAGTGATTCTAGTCAAACGAAGGTGCTGAATGAGGAAGTTAGAGAACTTAGAAATGAAATAGTGCAGTTGAGGACTGAAAACGATAAGCTTAATGCAATCGTAAAGACTTGGAGTCAGTCCAAGAAAACAGTAGAGAATATCCAGAGTAGTCTGAGGGTTTGCAATGACAAAACTGGACTAGGATTTAGTGAAACCGGATCGAGCGAACCGACAGCAAGAGAAAAGAATACTGGCTGGATTAGGTTTACTTCAGCCAGCTCTTCGAAAGGTAACAACACCAGTAACATACCTAGCTCCCCAGTTACGATAGAGAGAGAAGCTCAACATAATAGAAGATTACCAAAAACAGTGCCTTTACAAAACAGATCTATATCAAGCGGGCATGAGCATAGGGGGAATAGGAGGTATGAATATGAGTATAGAAACCGGACTAGACAGCACAATACATCTAAATATGGAATGACTAGGAATAGAAACATCAAATATCTTATAGACCCTCAAACTGGTCGGACTGTTAGAGTCTTTCAGATCTGGGTTCCTAAGAATCTAATCTATACTGGACCCAAGTGAAACTGGGTACCAATGTATGTATATATATATATATATATTTTTTTTTCAGGAATACATTAAGGAGCTGAACCGATCAGTATGGTACCTGGACAGTGGATGCTGTCAGCACATGACTGGAAATGGAAGACTACTAAAGGAGCTTAGGGCACATACCGGACCGACAATCACCTTCGGAGATAACGGTAAAGGTAAAACAATAGGGAAGGGGGTGATTACTCACAGAAACCTTACCCTAAGAGATGTACACTTAGTACAGAATCTCCATTACAACCTAATAAGTGTAAGTCAACTATGTAGGAATAACTACTTAATATCGTTTGAAAAAGATAAATGCTTTGTCAAGGACAAAGAGAAACGCATACTGATAACTGGGCATAGGGTTGGGGGTACATATAGGGTCCACTGGGGAGATCAATCAGTTTCTACCCAGACCTGTCTAATAGCTCATAACTCCAAAAGTTGGCTGTGGCATAAACGTCTCAGTCATCTAAACTTTAAGACCATATCAGTCCTTAGGGATAACAATCTGGTTAGAGGTCTACCCAATCTAAGGTTTTCAAAAGATAAACACTGCACAGCGTGTCAGTTAGGTAAACAAATTAGGTCAACTTTTAAGAATAAAGGAAGTATAGAGTCAAACCGGTGTCTAGACTTACTTCACATGGATTTATTTGGACCAATACCAGTAGTCAGTCTTGGTGGTGCTAGATACACACTAGTAGTCGTAGATGATTTCTCCAGGTACACCTGGGTTGTATTTTTAAAATCCAAGGACCAAACACCAGTCAACTTAATAAAGCTTTTCAGAAGAATAGAGAATGAACAAAATGGTAACATAAACCGGATCCGCAGTGACCGGGGTACTGAGTTTGTGAACATAACGATAACCAATTTTCTTGAGGACCATGGTATACGCCATGAGTTGTCTGCTGCTAGGACACCCCAGCAGCATGGAGTTGCTGAAAGGAGGAACAGAACTCTCAAGGAAGCAGCCAGGACAATGTTAGCTGATGCGGACATTTCTCATAAATTCTGGGCAGAAGCCATCAACACTGCATGCTATACACAGAACCGGTCCATGATTTGCAAGAAACAGGGCAAAACACCATATGAAGTATGGACCGGAAATGTTCCCACAATCAGTTACTTCAAAACCTTTGGAAGCAAATGTTTCATCCACAATAATGGGAAGACTCAACTCTCAGCATTTGATACAAGGGCCGAAAAGGGAATATTCCTTGGGTACTCTTCAGTCAGCAAAGCTTACCGGGTTTTCAACACAAAGACTCTATCTATTGAGGAATCAGCACACGTAGTCTTTGAAGAGTCAGAAACTGATAACCATACTCCCAGTAATATCAATCGTTTGAGCAACCAACTGGAAAAATCCCATCTTGAAGATGAAAGTGATGAAGAGAGACATCAACCAGTATTGGAGCTGACAGAAATACCCATTGTAGAAGAAACCAGCACTCAAAATACGACCACTGAGATACAGATGGAGCCTGTGGAAACAATCAGTCCAAACACTGCCGGTAACGAAGCTGGATCAGAAGGTGAAACTCACACAGAGACTCAAGAAACACCAGAGGAATCAATTGAGGGGGAACGCATCAAATGGAACCGCACAAAGTTGAATCATCCTCAGCAATTGATCATAGGAGATCCTGCTGCACCCATGAAAACAAGGCGACAGACGAACCCCAATCTATTCAGTTATGCGTTCATTTCACAAATTCAACCAACAAAGGTTGATGAAGCTCTCAAGGATGACAACTGGATAGAAGCCATGCAGGAAGAACTAAACCAGTTCGAGCGAAATCAAGTCTGGACTCTTGTTCCAAAGCCAACGCAAACTGTAATCGGTACGAAATGGGTTTTCAAGAACAAGCTAAATGAAGATGGACTTGTCACCAGAAATAAGGCAAGGCTGGTTGCTCAAGGGTACAGACAAGAAGAAGGAATAGACTATGATGAGACATTCGCACCGGTAGCAAGACTGGAAGCCATACGGATTTTCTTGGCATATGCAGCTTATAAGGACTTCAAAGTATATCAAATGGATGTCAAGAGTGCATTTCTGAATGGTACAATTTCTGAGGAAGTATACGTTGCTCAACCACCCGGTTTCGAAAACCATGAGTACCCGAACCATGTCTACCGTTTAAAGAAGGCTCTCTATGGACTAAAACAAGCCCCAAGAGCGTGGTATGAAACGCTATCAAAGTTTCTAACTGATCATAAGTTCACAATTGGAAGTGTTGATAAAACACTATTCAGATTCACTAAAGGAGAGCATCTATTGATCGTTCAGATCTACGTCGATGACATTATCTTTGGGTCAACTGATCCTAAGTTATGCAAGCGATTCTCTAGAATGATGCAGGATCAGTTTGAGATGAGTATGATGGGTGAACTCACATTCTTTTTGGGACTTCAAGTAAGACAAACGGAGCAGGGGATATTCATAAATCAAGCTAAATATACAAGGGAACTGCTCAAGAAGTTCGGTATGGAGAACTGCTCACAAGCTACAACGCCTATGAGCTCATCAATCAAACTAGACAAAGATGAAACTGGAGTATCAATTGAAGTTACTAAATATAGGGGGCTGATCGGATCACTGCTATATCTTACTGCTAGCAGACCGGACATTATGTATAGTGTCTGTTTGTGCGCTCGGTTCCAGTCTGATCCAAAAGAAAGCCACTTCTCTGCGGCAAAGCGCATCCTGAAGTACCTCAAGGGGACTGTAAATGTTGGTCTATGGTATCCCAAAGACTCAAGTCTATCACTGCATGGATACACAGATGCTGACTATGCAGGCTGCAAGATTGATCGACGCAGTACTAGTGGGACATGCCAGTTTCTTGGCGACCGACTTATTTCTTGGTTCAGCAAGAAACAAACATTTATAGCCACATCCACAGCTGAGGCAGAATATCTGGCTGCTGGAAGCTGTTGTTCACAGATTCTTTGGATACAGCACCAACTGGAAGATTATGGAATACAAGAAACCGACACACCCATCTTCTGTGACAATACGAGCGCAATCGCAATCACACAGAATCCGGTATTCCACTCTCGGACAAAACACATCGAAATAAGACATCACTTCATACGAGATCATGTGCTGAAGAAAAATGTACGGCTGGAACACATCTCAACCGATCTGCAAGTCGCCGACATCCTAACCAAGCCACTACCAGAAGCTAAGTTCCTTTTCTTTCGAAATGCTTTAGGTTTATTGGATTTACCCTAAATACCTAAGCATAGAGTCAGGGGGAACCTTGTTATATCAAATTAATTGGTATAACTGGTGACCTCGACCCTACACCAAATGGTGCAAAGTGATGATCGTATCAAACCATCTATTCTTTATCAGTCAATTCCTTCCTACTGATCAAAACTTATTATTCCATCAGTTTCGTCCAAAACTGATTCTCGTCACCTATATATATTTATATACGTATATACAATTCTTTTTATACCGGAGTATTAATACCGGGATACTCTCTTTTAAAACCGGGATTTTTTTTCCGGGACACTCTCTTCGAAACCTGTACACCTTTACCAAACGGTATTGATACCGGAAACTGCCTAGATCAGTGACTGACCGAAATCGTTTTTATTAAATATACGTCATCAATTGCACACATTTTATCATAACACTTTCACAGGAAATCTGACAACACTGCAGGAAAGTAGGGCAGTCTATGAGAGAGGAATGCTAAGCGACAAGACGTCCTATGCATTTAATGCAAATACACGCCTTCTCCCGCTAAATAGATTTCGTACCCATACTCAAATTAAAACTTTCCATCATTATTCTTCTCTCTCCAACCGATTCGTCATCTTCCTCCCCAAAATCTCTTAAACCTCCTTACAGAAACCCTATCCAATTCTTCGAACAAATGGCCCCAGCACACAAAGAATTTACAAGGACGGCGCTTCAAATCTACTTTGCTAGCTGCAAAGAGACCGCACACAAGGAATTTGTTCCTATACTCGAAGCCCTAATTCAAACCGGCCTTCAAACCTTCTTCGACTGCACTACAGAATTTTACCCAGAGGCTCTGCATCAGTTCTTCAACACAGTACTCATCGTCGGAGACCGCTTCCAGTGTATGATCAACGGACATCAGTTTGACATCACTGAAGAATACTTTGCAAAGCTGTTCCATCTACCAACCACCGGCGACACTGTTATCAGCGTACCTGATGACGTTAAGGAACGTCTCAAGACAACGATGTCTTTGACAGGGGGAACGTTTAAAGACTCGGATAAACGAGTGATTCTTAAACCAGAGTATCGACTGCTTCACGATATTGTTGCAAAATCCATCTTGGGGAAGGCAGGATCCTTTGATATGCTCACGAGCGATAAAATTCAGGCCATGGTGGCTATTCTGACTGGGATGAAGATCAACTGGTCTTCTGTAATTTTCTCCGTCCTCAAAGGAATACTGCCAGTGCGTGATAGGCAAATCAAGAACTTTGCGCCTCAACTGTCCTTCCTCCTCAAGCGCAAGGTTGCAGATGTTGGGCCTGCTGAAGGGATTGGGTTTGTAAACTACATCTCTGATGAAACCATTCATCAGATGGTGAGCACAGCCTCGCTCACTAAGAAGCCGGCTAAGAGAAAAGCCACTGACGATCTGTCCACTCTCAAGCCAACTAAGAAGTCTGCTGTTGACCACTCTCTGGGAGCATCGAAGACTGACTCTCGTCCAAAACCCTCGCCGATCAAAAAGAAGAAGACTGATGACAAGCAAGTCTCATCAAAACCCTCCAAGAAGAAACTGGTCTTGGAGTCTTCCTCCTCCTCTGAAGATACTCAGCCGCTTCGGAAGGTACTCACCAAGAAAAGGACCATGACGTCTACCAAGAAGCCCTCAACCGGGTCAGTCCCGTCAAGAAAACCGACAACAACTACACAACCTGTCCAGTCGGTTTCTACAATAACACCAACCATCACTGTCACTCCATTCTCGGAGACAACTGGTTCGGTGATCAGGACTGCGCCACCACAGAGTGGGGTGAGGATTCAAGAACCGGTCCGAGGTATTTCGACTGACAAAGGAAAGGGCAAAGCTGTTGCGGTCCCTGAAGGACACGAATCGATCGATGAGACCGCCTGGACTCTCATTCGAGAAGAAATTGTTGAGACGATTGCAGACGATCTGCGCGCCTATGACGAATGGGTCGACTTCCGGTTTACTCCATACAGTGAGAAGATCTGGAAGTCCAAAGGTCTTTCTGACCGACTCAAACAGGCCAGACAGACTGAAGGGAAGCTCATAAAGACTCTGGGAATTGCATCCATCAGGCGCCTATTGGACGCGCGAGAGCTATACCGGGTCAGTCTTGAAATGGAGCACCTGACGGGCTATATTGAGCAGCGCCGAGATAACTTTCAGCCTGAAGGAAGAGATGCAGTGCATGAGCTCCAAATCTTATCCAGGCTGGAGGCAGAACTGCAGGGTATGCAGATCTACCATGCTGCTGTTTGGGCAAAGCTTCAGCCTGATGTGGCATCCTCCGCCGGTGCATCGGCTGTGGCATTTGGATCACTCTCTGCCTCTTTTGATCAGCCGCAGGACGACTCTCTCATGACAACGGCCTTGATCGTCGCACCCGCGCCTTCATCCTCTGTTCCACCTGTGCATACATCTCAACCAGCACAAAGTCCAGTTCTTCATTCCTCACCAGAACCGGTCTCTGAGGAATGCTTGCTTTTTCGGCAACCTACTCCATCGTTCCCTTGGCTGTCTCTACCATTATCTCTACCGATTCAAATCTCAGCCAGTGGATCTTCTCAGGCACAGTCACTACCTCCCTTGCCTCTACTTATCACCTTTGCTGGTGAAGCTGGATCTTCTTCCTCTCCTACTTCTCCAGACAACATTCAGGATCTTTCAGCTACTTTGGCAGAACCTCAACCGGTCGAGGTTCGACCTGAGCAAGAAACTGCTTTCGAAGTCCGCACATCGACGGAGCATGGCATCCCTGTCTCTGCCATTCAGACTGAATCTGTTGTTGTCTCCGTCGCTGCATTACCGGAACACACTCAGTCTGTCATCCCTCCACAGTCGCAACCAACGGGACCTCCAAATCGTGTATCCATACCGGTCGATATCATCAGCTCACCGAGAGAAGTCTCCTTGATCAAGCAGACTTATCGCTCAATCTCCGTTCTGAGCAAGACTGTCAACAGTGATCGACAGCACAATAATGAGCAGTTTCAGGCGCTCAAGGAAGATATCATCGGTCTCCGCTCGGATGTTTGTACAGATCTGGAGGTTATCAAAGAGCAACTGACGGCTTTGACTAGGCTAATCACCCCGGTTATTGCCAAAAAGGGGGAAAGTACGGCAAGCGACAGCAGAAAACAGCAGCAACCGCCCAGCTCTAGCTCATCTGAGCCTCAAAGGTTTATCTCCAAACTTTATGTCAAAACCAAGGATCCAAAACGAGCTGCAATCGAAGCTGCACTCATCCCAGATGCAGTCTTACAGAGCCAGACTGCGGCTGTACCAGTCAGCGAAACTGGTCCAGTTGAAGTCCAGTATGATGGCAGTAGCTTACGGCATCTGGCCTGCAATCTAACAAAGGAACAGCTGGCGGACCTTCGGAGACTACATGACATAAAGGAAGACGCATACAAGGATGATAACAAGAGAAAGGAGATAGAGCGGATCTTCAAGAGCAAGGGGTACAACTAAAGTGTTGTCTGTATCAATCTCTTTTGATATGAATAAAAACTGGTTTTCTGCTGACTAGTTTTGTCAATCACCAAAAAGGGGGAAATTGTTAGCAACACGAATTCAGACATTCGGACTATCGGTTTTGGTGAATTGACGCAACTGATTAATAATGAGAAAACCGGATATCTAAAGTATCGACTATGCTAAGGACTAAAAGCGGTATATGTAAGTAACCAGTCTGGGCAAGCATGAGAGACTAAAACCAATACCGATTGAAGATACCGGTCCTGTGAAATGGATTCAGAAAAGTACGACAGTATGCAATATCGGACAAATGACAGATTGGACAATCGAGATAAGTGCATGCTGAAACAGAAAGGAAAATTCAGACATTCAATGCAATGCTGCAAGTCCAGTATTTAGACAAGGTCAACTAACGCAAATAAGGAATAAAGCTAGTGACAGGATAGACTGCAGCTTAGACCGGACAGACCCATTTTTGGAAAGTCAATTAATGCACCGATCAGAGTGAAGAGCCTATCTCACAACGGTTTGAATTTCAAACTTCAAGCATAAAAGGAGAGAGACTAGAAGAAAAGAGACTACTTCACTGAACTACAACATTTCTACGATCTTGAGATCTCATCCAAAAAGAACGAAGTTTGAGCTGTTCAACGAGCTGTGGTGAGAGCACAAAAATCAGAGTGAAGTCCAAAGATATTCTTTCTTAGATTTAAGCCTATAGTGACTATCTCCGACGGACTGTAAAAAGCTGTTGAAGTAGGTGGATTGTTGTAAACAACTGCCTAGGGATTCACTAGATTTGAGCTGTGTTTCAGCTGGGTAGGTTGTACAAGAGTGTATAACTGAAGATCTAGTGAACCTTCCTTGCGAGGAAGAAGGGGAGACGTAGGAGATTTTAACTCCGAACTTCCAGAAACAAACCGGTCTCATACATACACACGCACACACATTTGCTCATCACACATCAGTTTCAACCGGCCAGTATTACATTCCGCACTTATACTGACCGGTCACTGATTGAGTACCTGTCATTGGAAAGACAAATCGAAAAAGAGACAAGCGTTTATTCACACCCCCCCCCTCTAAACGCGTAAACCGATCCTAACAATACCCTTTCATACATATACAATGGAGGTGTATATTCGTGCAGTATATATCCATTACACGAAAAAAGACATTTTTTTCTAAAAAGAAGGTTCAAGGAAATATTATATAGTTACGTACTATTATGTTTATGTTAGTTCGGCTTCAGTTATTCACTTGCAAAACCAACCGAAGTATTCGCGACGAATCTTCTTGTCAACCATCTTAGTTAACATCGATCTTTTACATGCATCGAGTGTAGAAGGATCTGAAGAAGCAAAGCCAATAATATATATGGTTATAAATATATAGATAATTATATCGTAGTTGTTCTCAATGTATAGGTTTCTAACATCATCCATTTGTTTTCACTTACGAAAAAAGGAATATCGTGACACAGTGTGTTACGGAGGATGGCTACTATATATATTTCGTCACCTCTCTTTTATCCTCTACCTATCATACGCATCAAACCACTTGAAATCGACTATCAAAGGCTTAAAAAGGAGGCAGAAGAGCAGTTGGGACTTATAACTATCAACACGACATGGATAATAATTATTACAATTCCATCACTTCGTCTACGTTTCTAACAAACCCTAATAACAACCGCAACAACCTTGGACTAAGTCGAGAAATGCGGGCCCCACCATCCACGTTAAACGACGCCATCCTCGATGGTAAATGGGCCTCGCGGATCCTCGGAGAGTGCGTCAGGGCCATGACCGAAAAAGACTCGTTAAAAACCCAACGCCTCCTATGGATGCTCAACGAGCTCTCGTGCCCCTACGGTGACCACGATCAGAAGCTGGCGTACTACTTCCTGCAGGTGCTGTTTGGGAAGTAAAATTTATAAATATATATATATATATATATATATAATCTAAATACAATGCACGCCCCTTTTTTCAGGCTTTTGGGGTGTGTTTGGTTTGCGAAACTTAGTAGGGAAAATAATATGGAAGGGAAAAGAACACCAGTTTTTATGTATGGTTGATTAGAGAAATAAGCACCAAAAAGAAAATCTAACTTAAGATACTTAAAACTAAGAAAAGTTAATTTCTTCACCAAATGGTGTGGAAAAACGAAAGAACACTCATTAAAACTATTTTCTCTCCAAATCAAACACCATTTTACGTAACTTTCGGTGAATTTGTCATTCAACAGGCACTGTTCTGCCGTGCCACCAGCACTGGCCATCACTACTACAAAACCCTAGCCTCGGCCTACTCGAAGTGCCACAACTTCGAAAAGGTGAGGAGCTTGATCCTCAAATTCCAAGAAGCGAGTCCTTGGCTTAGCTTTGGCCACGTGGCCTCCAACGGAGCCATGTTAGAAGCCCTAGACCAAATCTCCGACAACGTCCACATCATCGATTTTAGCAACACTCTCTGCACGCAGTGGCCGACCCTTCTAGAAGCCCTAGCCACGCGGGCGACCCACGACCCGCCAAGGGTGAAGCTCACCGTGGTGGCGCCCCATGGAGCGATGATAGAGAAGGAGGTGTCTCCGAGGATGGTGAGGTTCGCCAGGCTAATGGGAGTGCCCTTCGAGCTTAGGGTCGTAAATTGCTCAAGTTACTCAGGCGAACTGACTAGGGAGGACTTTGGCATCGTAGAAGAGGGGAAAGAAACGGTCGTAGTCAACTTCGACGGAGCTTTGAGAAGAGTGAAGGTGAAGAAAAGGCAGGATTTTATCGAGATGATAAGGTCACTAAACCCTAGGATAGTGACAGTCGTCGAGCAAGAGGCAGACTTTGTGTCTACTATGGACGGCTTTGAGAAGAGATTCGAGGAGTGCTTAAGGTTCTACTCCACATACTTCGACATGCTTGAGGAGAGCTTCGAGCCCACGAGCGACGAAAGGGTGGTTTTGGAAAGGGAGTGCCTCAAAGGCATGATTAGGGTTTTGGCCTTCGAAGAAGAAGATGGAGGTATCGAAGATAATGGAGACGATGAGAGGAGAGAAAAGGGTGTGCAGTGGTCGAAGAGGTTATTGGGGTTAGGGTTTTCTCCCGTTGAATATTGCGAAGATGTTTTAGATGATGTGAAGGCGTTGCTCAAGAGGTATAAGGGAAGTTGGTCGATTTATAGCGGGCGGGAAAACGAGGGAGATTGCACGGGAATGTATTTGGCGTGGAAGGGCGAATCCGTGGTGTGGTCTTCGGTGTGGAAACCCTAGATATGAAGGGTTTTGAACGGGTTTTTTCTTGCAAGTTCTCTTTGTATCGAGTTTCTTGTAATAAAAGGGCGATTGCTTCCATGTTTTCATGGAAAGGATCAACCTTTTTTTCCCATCCCATGAAATGTGATATAATCCTTTTTCTTTTTTCTCTTGAACTACGTGGTTAAACTACGAAGATATTATATGGACTAGTATGTTGAGCACACCCAATGTGTGTGCAAATATATCAACTTATTTTTGATCTTTTTATGTTATCAACTAATAAATTTTAATATAAGGATAAACTTGTAATAAATTAATATATTAAGCATAAAATTGTAATTTTAGCACAACCTATGTGTGAGCAAAAATGTAAAATTAATTATTAGTAAATGATTTTAATAAATTATACTAAAAATAGAATGAGGTGGTTATTATAAGTTTTAAAGCTAAGTGGTTTAATAAAATTTTTAAATAATTGATATATAAAAATAAAATGAGGTGGTTATTATGATTTAATAGACTTTTTATTTTTTAAAAGTAATTAAAGTAAAAAATTTTGATTGGTCAATTTTAACATACCAATTTACAGTCCCATAGGCTCTTTTAAGACTATAGATAAGAGTGTAGATACGTATAATGAGTAGCAAAATAGAGTCACAAATTCGAACCAAACATTACTCCTTGTCCTTTGGTGGGGAGAAATACTTCTTTTCCATATTTTTTTGAAAGAGTGAGATACAATATGTCGTTAGTGAATCTGAAATGGGCCAATATTGGACCTAATTAACGGGCTTTAAGAATTCAGGCCCATTAGGGCTTTCATTAGATTTTGGCTACTAGAGAATCTCACAGTCGTTAGGGTTGGTGCATTTTGAAATCTTCTGCAACAGAGCTTCTCTGCTTTCGTCGTCACCCGTGTTATACAAAATGGTACTCTTTTCCTGAAATGCTTGTTGATCCTTCTTTGTTTATGATGTATAAGGGCTTTAAGAGTACATCTTCATCGAACGCAACACGAATTTTTAGGTGGTGTTCATTGTGCTGCACTTAAACATTTGGTTATTTGGTCTTAGCCGTGCTGATATCTGTCGTTTGATTGTAAAGACTGTTTGTGGTTGATGCCTGGTTTTAGGTTTACTTTTGAGGTGTGGTTCGTGGGTGAGATCTCACCAAAGTATTGGAAATGCTAACCTTGGTGGAAAAGCAAATTTTTTTGTGTTAAAAAGACGAGTTCTATTTCCTACATTGACACGACTGTATTTGTTTCTATTCTCTATGTTGTGATTGGACAACTAATCAGTGAACAAACGAGGCCATTTGTACAAGTTATTTCTGCAATTCGATGATTGTTTCAAATATGCTTTTGTATTCAGACATCTGTGTGTCTTCCACTTCCGTTCTTTTCTCTATCTAGTTATAGGATGGCTTTCGATTCTTGGTTGTTGCGATACTGACCGTTCTTCGGTTTGCCACATAGCCCACGACAACTTAGGAGGTGGCTGAAATTATTGATTGATGTTAGTTTCGTTGTTCAAATTTATTTAGGAAATTGGACGCATGGCCCGAAAATGTTGAATCAAATTAGAAATTACGTCATGTTCATTTTGACTCTGGTTTTTTAGCAAGTGTTTTTATCGGGTTTTTTTTATGCAGCCGAAGCAGATCCACGAGATAAAGGACTTCCTTCTGACAGCTAGAAGGAAGGATGCTCGCTCTGTAAAGATCAAGAAGAGCAAAGATGTGGTGAAGTTCAAGGTTAGGTGCTCAAGGTACCTTTATACCCTCTGTGTTTCCGATCAGGCGAAGGCTGACAAATTGAAGCAATCCCTTCCACCAGGTTCTTCTTCTTCTGATTAACTTGTCTCCATTTGAGAACTACATAGGCTTAATAACCATTCATGTGTAAATAGCGCTTTGATATTTTCGTTTGTTAGCTATTTATTTGCTTCAACCAGTATCGCTTGCCTTGTTTTCATATTATGTTGCATACAATGAAATCATTTCTTTCTCATTTTTTTTTGTGGGAAGTCTGTGACTATGCAAAGCATCTAACTTCACTCAAACCATTCATTCTCATCCATACTCGTTTTCTTTATTTTTGTACAGGCTTGAGCGTGCAAGACCTATAAGCTGCGATTTCATCAATAGACTGTTGAATCTTGATTTTGAGTTTTCGTTGAGAATGTTTGAATCATACCTACGATGGTGCATTGCTTCAAAGTAATAATGGAGATTTGGTAATTTTTTCTTTGTTATCAAGATGATATATTAATTTAAATAATGTGTTCATTGCATCATGCCAAGTGATGGATTGCGTCAATATACCATATGGGTCCTTGAATGCTAGAATTCATTGTAGTATAGTGCATGTTGAATAACAAATGAATGAGTTATAGAACATCAGAAGGAATTCATATACACATGCCATCCCACCAGTAAAAAGGATCATCTATACAAAAAAAAAATGTTTTGTTTTCACGAGTCAAGCCTATTATTTTCCAGCATCTTCATTGTTTCTACCATGATTAGAACCTTCATCTCCCGAAGATGACGTACTTGAATCGAGATTAGCATTTGGTGGTCGTATAAACTGCGAAAGCCCCTGCCCGAGCGACTTCCAAAAACCTCCGGGCAGCGTCAAGTTCTCTTCGCTCCCTCCACCGGGCAGCTCGACTTGTCTCGCCGAAGCTGTATCAAGCTCAGAAAACCTCACAGCTCCCAAGATTCTCTCGGGCAGCTCTTCCTCGGCCTGACCCTCGATGAGAAAAGCCAAGTCGACGGTCAACGTCCTAAGGTACCCAAACGCCAGGTGGACGACAGCGTTTGCAACCACAGAAGACCCAATATCGATGTCAACGTTTATGAAATTCTCCCCTTGGATGTACCTACATGTAAGAGCCCGGCCTATAATGCATATAGCCTGCTCGCCCACTGCTTTCCTCACTATCCAAGGACCCTTAACGACGTTGGCTATCATTTTCAGCCTCGAGTTTCTGAACCCGTCGTCCCCTCTGAGGAACCTATCGATCAGAGAATCGTGCGGCGAGGGCCCAACAGAGACGAAGTAGGCAACGGCACTGTAGTTGTCTTTGCTGGGGACTTGTAAGTTGAAAGCCCATATGAATGGGGCGACTCCCTTCGATCGTTTTTCGTTTTCGATGGCTGTTCTTACACGGTTTTTAGGGTTGGCTAAGGGCTCTGATATCTTCGTAGGTCCTTTGATCCAATCGAAGCCTAGGGGCTTCAGAAGGTAGTCGCTGCCCGGGATTTTTGCCCTAGTCTTGAAGTATTCGGGTCCCCTGACCATGAAAATGTCCCCTGGCGGTGAAGACCATCCGTTCGAGCAGTTGTATGGATCGAGGAATGGGACGGGGCCTTCTAATTTGACTCTATCGATCCACTCGTTGCCTTCTTCGTTATTCATCAGCTCAGCAATAAATTCAGAATTCAAGCAAAAACAAACAGTCTTCGACGAAAGGAGATCAATGAAGCGCGATCTGTAGAGATAATTTTAGGAAATTGTGGTGTTTTAGCAAAACGCACTTTTCCGCCATAGAAGAAAACTGATTCCAGCTCAAAATCAGATCCAAACAACAGAGCGATGAATGAATGAAAATTCGTTGTTCCCCAAATTCGAGGAAACGTGCCATTAAGCTAAAGTATATCATTATAATAGTAGGAGAATTCAGAGGCGTCACCTTGAATTGATCCACGTCCCACGACAGATGTGTGAAGAACGCGGTCGCCGGATGATATTAATGTCGCGAATTGCCGCAAAAATTACAGCAAAAAATTGGATTCATACGGGGACCGAAGGTACGGATCGTGCAATTCTTCGGTCTGTTTCAGGTCCCCCTTTCGATTCAATCGAAAGGATGAACAGAGAAAAAAGAAGACGTGAAAAAACTATTGCTTTGTTGATTCAAGATGTGATGAATCAGCTGACTACGTATAAAAGTAATTGCGTCGACGTTTTAACGTTCAATTCGAATCATTCTTTTTTAGTCACGGGGCAACTTCAATTAAATACGTCTTCCCATATTTTCTATCAACTAACTATCCATTCCATATTATTTATTAGCAACTAAATCAAAACAATCTTACACATAACTCCCCATGGACGATTTTGCCCCTCTAGTAATTTTCACACCCTTACCCAAACTTGTAGTATCAATATACGTATGTTTGTAGTACCAATGTATAGATGTCCGTGGTACCATTCCGTGAGCCCCATGAACGATTTTGCCCCTCTACTAATTTCTACACCCTTCTATTTCCTTATCCAAACTTGCAATATAAGTATGTTTGTAGTATGAATGTATGGATGTTCGTGGTACCATACTGTGAGCTAGTGTAGTACCATATGTAGGTTACTTGTAGTATTTTTTCCCTGGATTGCTATTCACCGCCCCCTTTTTCCTAGTCACCGCCCCCTAAAGGGCTGAAAAAAGACGAATTTGCCCATTTGAATAAAATTTTTTATTTAAAGTCCTTTTTCAGACAACAACTTTCATATCGCAATCAAACATTCAAATCAGAGTCAAACAAAACAAAAAAAACGTCCAAATCGCAATGGATCGACGAAAGGGGAAAGGGTCTATTCGCACGACTGGTAAGCAAATTCTCGTAAAATTCATTTGTACGTAGATGAATGATCGAACTATATTCGAAATCGCTCCAAAAAAGTCCGGACCGAAAAACAATTTCGGCCGGAACAACCGGACCGAAACAGGATTTCGGCCACATCAAGGCCGGACCGAACAACAATTTCGGTCGTGCCTTGACGTGGCCGAAAAAATTTTCGGCCCGGACAGACATGACCGAAAATATTGTTCGGTCAAAGCTGTCCAGACCGAAATCAGGTTTCGGTCAGGACTGTCCCGGCCGAAATCATGTTTCGGTCGAGACAGTCCTGACCGAAATCATGTTTCGGCCGCCACTTCATGTGGCCGAAATTTCAGATCGGCTGTTTAATTTTTTTTTTCAGACGATGAGAGGGAAATCCACATCCCGGAGGATTTGATCGGCGACGGCGTAAACTACAGTGGGCATTTTCGCGTAGGAGGTCGATTTCAGACCGACGTGGAAGCCATTAACTGGGCGAAAGGCGTCGCCATTGCTCTGGGTTTCGAGGTGATTATTTCGTCGCATAAGAAATGCAGTATAAAAAAACTGATTAGGTGTTCTCGCGGAGAACGTTATAGAGGCAACTAGGACGAATTGGAGAGGGTTACAAAGTCGAACAAGTGCAGGTGTCCGTTTGTAGTCATAGCTCAGGAGGATCCAATGACTAGGGAATGGTACATTCGTACGGGCCCACCTGATAAATCCACGCACAATCACCCTCTGATACAGTATCCCGAGGGACACCGCCAGACGAGTGGGTTAAGTCGCCAGGCAAAGAAGATCGTAGAGGAAATGAGTGCTGCGCAATCGAAACCAGCTCATATCCTTTCATCGGTGAGGGCTAGACACGCAGAAGATAAAGCGACGATCAGGCACATATATAATTACAGAGATCGTTTGAAGAGAGACTATTCTGAGGGCCGAGACGTGGTGAGCCAGGCTCCACATGATGGGGGAGACGGTGTGGGCGGAAGCATGAGAAGTACTCGTAGATCCACGCCTGTAGTAACGAGAGGCACCCAGCTAATCCCCTCGCATCCGCCCTGCTCGCCATGCCAAGCTGGCGATAAAGGTAAGCGAGGGCGGCTGAACCCCACGAGTACCCACTGGCAGAGGGCAACGAGCGGTAGAACTCGTGCATGATGTCCGGCTTCACCCGGTTCCCGCTCTTGTCGACGAACAGCGTCGACCCCAACAAAATCCACAACCAAGCGATGGCCTGGAACCCCGCCGGCCGACCCCCCCGCATCCGCTGCATCACGTCTTTCGTCGCAACCGCACCGCCTCTCCACAATTCCCAGAGCGCGTCCGCGGAGATGCCCATAATCTCCCTCACCGCGATCTGGGGTGCCCGATACCGTCGCTCCGTCGATCGGGATGCCCAGTATGTGCTCGACGTCGTGGAGCATGATCGTCATCTCCCCAAATGGCATGTGGAAGGTGTTCGTGTCTGGATGCCAGCGCTCCACAAAAGCGGACAGTAGAGGCTGGTCCAAGTGACCCACCATGGCATCCGTGAGGTGTACAAGCCCCGTGCCATCGATCTGGCTCTACGTCTCCGGCGGGAATTGGGAGTACCAATTCTTTAGCTTCCTAAGCACTAATGCCCGCTGCTCGCACTTCAGCAGGGGCCTCTCCTCCTCACCCATCCAGATGCGGGGCGCGATGTGTCCCAGATAACTAGGGATCACCTCGTCATCATATGGACCACCGAGCTGTGGCCCCTGCACCCTCCAGGAATCGTCATCTACGACCCTGGAGCGCTTGCTCCCTATTTCATTTTTCACGAATAACGCAAAAATAAATTTATTTTCATTTACGTATTTTAAGACACGACATCTCATGTCAGTTTATAGAGGAGAATGGAATTACCTGAGGAGGCCGGTGGCAGATCGTCGTCGGATGACTGAAACGATGCTCCATCATCCGCCACACCATCATCCGCATGCGGATCGTAATCCGCATATACGGACTGAGAAGCAGCCGCTCGCTGCCGCCTCTCCTCCTCCCGTTCTCTACGAACGGATGCGTCAACTCCTCGCGTCCTCGTGTGACGCTCTCCAGATCCCTCCAACGGGGGGGGATCTACTACTCCCTCCGAGTAGGGTCTTTCCACCTTTGGTCTGCAATAAAAAGTTTTTTTAAAAAAAATATTCGACCCGACCGAAACATGATTTCGGTCGGCACAGTATCGACCGAAACATGATTTCGGTCGGCACTGTCCCGGCCGAAACATAATTTCGGTCGGCTATGGCCCGACCGAAATCACGTTTCGGTCTAAACAGTGCCGACCGAAATCATGTTTCGGTCGATACTGTTCCGACCGAAATTGTGTTTCGGTCGGGTCGAAATCCGACCACAAATCTCGTTCGATCGGCCGTTTTTTCGAACTATTCGTGTTCGCTAATCCATCTACGTACGAATGATTTTACGTTAATTTGCTTACCAGTCGTGAAAATAGGCCCTTTCCCTTTCCTTGTCCCTGTCGGCGATCCATTGCGATTTCAATATTTTTTTTGTTTTTGTCTGATTTGGATGTGTGATTTGAAATGTGTTGTCTGGAACGGAGCTTTAAATAGAAATTTTTATTGTTTATTTTTGTTTTTTCTTTTTAAATTATTTTAAATATCATAAGGGCAAAATCGTCTTTTTCGAGCCCTTTAGGGGGCGGTAACAAGTAAAAAGGGGGCGGTAGATAGTAACTCCCATTTTTTCCGTACCATGTGCTTAACCATCGCAACTCCTACCCTAAATTGTATACATATATTTGTAGTACCAATATATAGATGTTCGTGGTACCGTATCGTATGTTAGTGTGATACCATGAGTAAGTTACTTGTAGTACCAATATCTTTGGTACAGTCACGGACCAAAAATAATTCTGATGGCGTCGAAAAATTCCTTACCCAAACTTGAAGTACCAATATACGTATGGTGGTAGTACCAGTGTATAGATGTTTGTGGTACCATAACGTGAGCTAGTGTAGTACCATACGTAGGTTACTTGTGGCAAGGAGTAGGCCTGTGCATTCGGTACGAACCGTACCGTACCGTACCGAAAATTCAGTTTACCGAATTTTCAGTAGTGAAAATGGTCGTACCGAATACCGAACCGATTTGGCCGGTTCGGTATTCGGTTTTTACCGAAATAATTTCGGTTAAATCGGTATTTTACCGAAAAAACCGAAAGTACAGTAAAAATACCAAAAACGAAATTAACCAACTAGAATGCATTTCAACCAACAGATTAAGAACCTTAACCATCCAAAACAGCTAAGTTACATCCAAAACAGTTCCAAAATATATAATATTTAACATAAAGTTCTTCAATATAGATTCTCGACTGAGATAGTGAAAATCCTCATAGCCCGATGATGTTCGATTCCACGCCAACGTTGGAGGATATATCTGTATCCACACACGGTGTAAAACAAAATACCACAATATTAGGCATTATATGATAAACATAGAAAAAAAGAAACAAAAAATATACCATTTTCAATACTTGCATTAGCTCTCGAGCTTCCATTTCTTAGTGAATCAGCCGCATAATTTTTCTCACAATACTTGCATTTAGCTCTTGAGCTTCCATCTTTATCGGTGTATAAAGTAAAATGGTCCCAAACTTCAGACCTCACATTACCTTTCTCTTTGGTCTTCCACTCCGTGCTTGTTGGCTATCTACTTCAGTTTGATCTGTGATTGGTTCGCGCGAGCCTGACGATGGCATTGGCATATTTGAGCTTTGAACAGCATCGGGTGCCGACAAAGGGTTCGAACGGTTCGAAGACTCACCTCCTTGACTATCCATTCTACAAATGATAAGCGAGCAAATTATAAATGAGCCACCTCACATCTAGTTAAAATCGAGCAAAAATATAATCCGGCAAGTTGAAATCGAGCATCAATAATAAAAAAAACACCCTTCGAAAATTGCATCACACCTACCGTTGAACTCAACACCGTCGAAGGCAAATTCAATCCAACAAAGAGAGAGATTCACCAGGGGATAGCAGCGTCGATTTGGGATTTGTTTAGGCGTGAATGAAGATTTGGAAAAAAAAGCTATGCGATTGATCGATTAAGGGCTACTTCGATTAGGTCGATTGTTTTGTTTCTTTTCAATTTAGGGTTATTTTATTTAGACTATCTTTATCAATGACCTTTATAACCGGTCATGAGAATAAAATATTAATTTCTCTCTCCTCCACATACACAACCTACACTTCAACAATTTTCATACTTTATCAACAACCCAACACAACTCAACTAACACAACCCATAATATTTATATTTTATAATTATTTTAAGTCGTATTTGAATGTTTGAAAAATAGATTATATTATATGATATAAAATTTAGATACTTTCGTCATTGGAGAAAAAAATAAAATAAATTATGATAGATTATAGAATGTGATAGAGAAATAGATAAATTGAAATTGTGATTCAAAATATATCAATATTAGTCTTTATTTGTAGAGAAAAAAATCATATATTTTGGTAAATAAATAAAAATTTAATTTTAACATATAATTAATGTATCATAAAAATTCACAAAAAGCATACAAAACAATTTATAGAAAACTGTGCACAACCGGTTGTGACCCAAGTTGGTCCACCAACCGGTTGTGGGTTGGGTCACAACCGGTTGTCTTTATTATTATTTTTTTTGGTTTAATTTAAATAATTTTAATCAACGACCGTGACATCACCGATAAACATAGTCTAACTCCAAGTCTCCAAGCGTGGTGCACAGCTATATTTCGTTATTGTTTATTGTTAACCAATTTAATATATAATTTTTTAATATATTTTATTATACAAATTCGGTATTTCGGTATACCGAACATACCGAATAATAAAATAGGTACCGAACCGAAATACCGAAATTTTTTATTTACGAAACCGAATACCGAACCGAAATTTTTCGGTTCGGTTCGGTTCGGTATGTACCGAAATTTCGGTATTTCAGTTTGTTCGGTCGGTATACCGAACTACGAACACTCCTAGCGAGGAGAGCGAGTTTTTAAGAGTCACATCAAAGTAACCTTTGACAATAATACAACGCTATATATTTTATACATCTATAAAATTTACCCGAATTGCTGAGCTCCAAATAAGTTGATATCAAATCCATTCATACAAGTTAAAAATACAGACCTGGCGGAGGAGGAAATAAGCAGATAAAAAAATCCTTTGATAAGGGATCATCATTGATATGGGGCAAACCCAATCAACGAAATTTATATGTGTGGGTAAAGGAATTTATATAGCCGGAGAATCAATTATTATAAAGATTAGGGACGTGCGTAAGGTGCTTATTGGTGGGGGAACTGGAAGGGATGTGTTTGGGACATTGGGGGCCTGTCTGGGACGTTGGGGGACCTGTTGGGATGTGATGGGGACCTGTTGGTGGCGTATTTGGTACGTCGGGGACCTGTCTGGGACATGTTGAGGAGTGTTTGGGACATTGGGGGATCTGTTTGGACGTGTTTGGAGCGTGGGGGACCTGCTTGGGACATCTTTGGGACATGTTTAGACGCGGGGGACCTGCTTGGGGCATGTAGGGGACGTAAAACAGAAAGAACACAGGATGTACGTGGTTCGGATCTTTGCAGATCCTACGTCCACGGGCGTTCTGAAATCTCTTTTTACTATACTTGAAGATTTACACACTCAAGATACTTCTTCCTCACTTTTCTCTCAAGAACACATAAGAAATTAGCTAAAGGGACGTTCAAGATGTTGATTTAGTGTAGAGAGAGTATTTTCTAAGTGTTGTAATGTGTTGAAAACGTGAATCGTATGTGAAAATGATGAAGGCCCCTTTATATAGGAGGCTCTCTGGATATTGCCTGAAGTGTACGTCCCCCGGCCCTTGGATATTGCCTGGAGGTAGGTCCCTGGAATCCTGGAGACGGGACGCATTCCATCGCCTGAGGGAGCTGCAAGCAATCTGGTCTGTGTCACGTCCCAGAATTCCTGTTGATAGGGTCATTTCGTGTCAGTATAGGCTGTCAGAACAGCTTTGTACAGTCTGCAGTCCTTTCAGTGAACAGTGGTCGGCTGACAGCTTTTTGCAGGGAGCTGCCTCTCTTGATCGGACACGTGGCACCTTCATTGGATACTCTTCGTATCTTTATTAGTAGTGTGTTAGAGAAGCTTCGTCCGTCCTTGGGAGCTGCTAGGTAGTTCCTCAGGTCCCAACACCTGTTGTTAGCTCCCTAAAACCTGTCGGAGGTCCCCGGAGGTCCTATCTACCATTTACTTACTATAAGTATTTTCCAATGGGCCTAACGGGCTTTTCCTGATTTTTTTCAGGCCCATCTACTTTAGTCCGTATCAACCACTCCCCTACTCTAATTTGTCTTTTTGGGACAAAAGTGAATTAGAGTAAAATAGTAAGATGGGCCTTACCTCCCTACCGTAATTACCTCTTGAAGGTTTAGGACCCATTGGTTTTTGGGGAGCTTAACTCCCCTATGCATGTCTAGTGGAGACCCGATGGCAGAGCTCCTCTTCAAACCTTGCGTTCTTGAAGGAGATCCCCAGTCTGTTATACGTTGCTCCTAGCTCCCTCGCTCCCTCGGGTTCTGGTGGCAAGGGATGTTTGCGAGGAGATTCCTCTTTTTGCAGGGACGACAGACGTCCCTGTGGTTCCTTCTCTTATTAGGGGAGCTCGAGAATCACAGCCCCTGTTTCTGGTGTTAACATGAAAACAACTTCATCAAAGGGTCAGAAAGAAACACAAAAAGGAAGTTACGTTCTTCTTCCCCATGAGGTCAATATGCTGAGCCTCTCACGGGACCTATGGGGACCTCAATGGCTGAGCTCCCTACTTCTGTGGACCATCTGGACAGAGGTGAAGCTCCCTTCGTTGGGTGCTCCCAGACGTTCAGAGGTCATCTCCCAGGTGGTCGGCTATGAAGCTACCAGACCGTCTGCCAAGTCGTCAACCCGAGACCTGGAGATAGCTGATTAGACAAAGTCGACAGATTAGTACGAGAGGGAACTGCGGAGCTCCCTGGAGAGGGAAAGACAGAAATACAGCTCTTATGAGATAGCGCGAGGAGGATCTCTGGAGCTCCTCTGCTAAGGAGAAGGAAGAGTGGGATGTCGATTTCGCCTGTATGACGAGGGTGCATTTGGCTTATCTTCAAGAGCTGCCATCTTTGATTGCTTTGAATGAGGTCCCCAAGCTCCCGAGAGTCCTCGTTTCTAGGTCGGCACCTCAAATGAGCATGTGGAGGTCCTGGCCCATGCTGCGATCTCCCAGGCGTCATCTCCAGCTCCTCACGGAACTTGGTGGGAGGCTTTTCGGGCATCCTAGGACCTGCGATGTTTTAGGGGAGCTCAACTCCCCTGGCGGGGACCTGATGGGGGAGCTCCTCTTCGAGCATTTGCACTTGTAAGGAGGTCCCTAGGTCCTGCTGTACGTATCTTCGAGTTCCCTTTTGCCTTTTTCAGGGTGGTGATGGCCTATAAGAAATATTATGTCATTTTTTTTTCTTTCGAGATACGATGGTAAGGACTTGGGGAGCTTAACTCCCCATGTACGTAAGTTTCATCGGAGTTCCCTTCCTCCTCGTATTATATTTCCTTTCGCGGGACCTGATGGATGTTTCCGGGAACATCATTATCGTGGCATGGTTATAGCGCCAGCTCGCTTATTCGATTCGTAAGCCAAGTACGAATTCACGCCCTTGGTTGCAATGACCGTCGTCATTGTCCTCGGGTGCCACTTTGCGCTAGGCTCTCTTTGTCCTTAGCGAGTTCAGTAATGTAGGCCCGAAGGTCCTAAGTATGAAGTGGGGATCTCTCCCACTGTTTTACCCTGGTTATAGCGCCAGCTACGCTGAGGTACCTATTCACGTCGCAGGCCTTACTGAGGACCTTTGATGTCCTGTACACCACAGCCCGTCAGCGGTGGCATCTTGTACGCCCTCATGGGCATCTTTCACGTCGCAGACCTGTGGCCTTTGATGTCGGGTACACCGCCGACCCGTCGGTCTTTGGCATCATCTCACGTCGTAGACTATCAGTCTTTGATGTCTTTGTACGCCGCAGGTCCGTCGACCTTCGGTATCGACTATTTTCACGAGTGCACTGTTTATTATATCATAAAATGTATATATTCCGACAAGGCGGTATTTTCTTAGGGTATAATTAGTTTACCCTGGTTATAGCGCCAGCTTCGCTTGAACGCGTGGTTATAGCGCCCGCTCGCTTAAGTGCATGGTTATAGCGCCAACTCGCTTAAATGCGTGGTTATAGTGCCCGATCGCTTACATGCGTGGTTATAGCGTCCGCTCGCTTAAGTGCGTGGTTATAGCGCCCGTTCGCTTAAGTGCGTGGTTATAGCGTCCGCTCGCTTAAGTGCGTGGTTATAGCGCCCGCTCGCTTACATGCGTGGTTATAGCGCCAGCTCGCTTAAATGCGTGGTTATAGCGCCAGCACGCTTAAATACGTGGATATAGCGCCAGCTCGCTTAGTATCCGAACTCCTTGTGGAGGCCTAGAATTTGAAAGTGACGGAGATATGGAGCTCCTTTCTTCTCGATTAATGACGAGGTCCCCGGCTCAGATCTCTGGAGGTTTGGATGTCAGCATGGAGCTATCTTCTAGGTCCCCTGGACCTTCATGTGTCAGCCCAGAGCTTGACTTCTTTGCCTTCAACCAGCACGGAGCTAGGTTTCAGTTGGTTTGGAGATCCCTTATAACGAACTTCGCATCCTGGCGAGGAGCTCAGCGTGGAGATCTCGAACACGCGGATCATGTCCTTGTTTTCAGCAAGGAGCTTGTCTTTAGGTCCCCGGGAATTAGGGCCTTCATGTCAGCGCGGAGCTGGACTGTAGGTCTTCGTGCCAGCGGGGAGCTGGGCTTTTAAATCCCCGTGGTTTTTTATATGCCAGTGTAGAGGAGGACCTCGACCTTTCTGGGATCTTTGGATGCCAGCCCGGAGCTGGGCTTTGAGGTCCTGCGGACCTTTGCCAGCGCGGAGCTTGGCTTGAGGCTGAGCCTTAAATGGAGCTGGTCCTTATCTAGAGTAGGTGGGGGTTGTCTGTCTTTGATTGGCACAGATCCCCCAGATTCCTTCTTGGCTACCTCCCGACCTTGGTTGATGCCACAGTCAAGGAACTTCCTCAGTTGTCCCACTAGGGGGGACACTTCGATTTCATCCTTAAAATAATAACAGTCGTTAGTATGATGCATGCATTTATTATCGTTTAGATGATATAAATGAGAATAAGGTATAGAGGGCCCTGAAATTCCGGCTAAGAGTCTTATCAACACGGTATGTCTCCCGTGGATTTTTAGGCGTCGTCGTGGAGTTGGCTTCTAGGTTCCAAGTGTGGTATCTAGGCTACTCGGATCAACACGGAGTTCGATTTGTGGGTCCCCAATATGGAGATTCGGGTCTGCGCGCTAGCACAGAGCTGTCTTTTAGGTCCCCTGGATATTACCAATGAGGAGCTGGGCTCTGAGGTCCTGCAGATCTTTGCCAGAGAGGAGCAGGGAATTGTCCTCCAGCAGAACTTTATGTGCCAGCATGGAGCTCAGGTTCTATCTCCCTCAAGTTTTCAGGTGCTGCGGCCCTTTTGATGCAGGCGCGTGGCTAAGGCTATAGGTCCCTATCAGATGCTTAGGGACTTCGCTATAGGAAGGGAGATTGGGCTTTCACGTGCCAGTGCAGAGCTGGTGGCAGTGCGGAGCTCCCTTCGAGGTCCTACGGACCCTCGCATGCCAATGCGGAGGATCCTTAAATGGAGCTGGCTTCTATCTGGAAGACGCGGGGGTTGTTTGCCTTTAATCGGTATAGATTCCCCGGGCCCCTTCTTGACTGCCTTCAGACCTTGGTCGAGGCTACGCTCAACGGACCTCCCTAGACGTCATGCGAGGATGGGTCCTTCCATCAATAAAAGTTGTTAGTGTGACGCATATACTTATAAGAACATTGGTGAAGTAAATGAAAATGAGATTCAGGGGGTTTCAGAGTTTCGGCTAAGAGCCTTCTTATCGCGGGATGTCTCCCGGATAATGTCAGGATTTCCACCATGTTGTTGCGTAACGATGGGAGTTCCGTAGGACCCTAAGGAGAGATCTCGACAGCTCCCTGCTAATGCACGCACGGAGGTCCTCGTACGCCAATACTGAGCCGAGCTTTGACTTCCTGTGGAACTTCATGTGCCAGCGCGGAGCTGGGAGGTCCCGGCTGCGGAGCTCCGGGGCTTCCTGCCAGCGCAGAGCTGGGAGGTCCCGGACGCGGAGCTTCAGGTCTGTGTGCCAGCATGGAGCTGGGGAGATCCAGAATGCGAAGCTTCGGATCTTCTTGCCAGCGCGGAGCTGGGATTTAGGTCCCGAAGGGGGAGCTTCGGGTCTTCTCGCCAGCGGGGAGCTGGGCTTTTAGATCTCGAAAGGGGAACTTCGAGTCTTCTTATCAGGGCGGAGTTGGGCTCTTAGGTCCCGAAGGGGGAGCTTCGGGTCTTCTTTCCAGCGCGGAGCTGGGGTCTTAGGTCCCGAAGGGGGAGCTTCGGGTCTTCATCCTTTCCTCCTCTCGGTCAAGGTGGTGCACATGGTATTACATCTTAGGAGCTTCAGTTGTGCTTTGGCAGCTCCTGTGGAGTGTAGGTCCACCTTCTTTGGCAGAGAGAGTCTTCTTCCCCCCGTTTTTTGCATTTTTGTCTCGTCCCAGTAGAAATAAGGAGAGGAAAAGAGAAATAGAAAACGTTAAGCACAACTTCGCACGACATAGGCAAAATTACTCACGCCTTCAACTCGGAATTTCCCACAGACGGCGCCATTTGATATGGGGCAAACCCAATCAACGAAATTTATATGTGTGGGTAAAGGAATTTATATAGCCGGAGAATCAATTATTATAAAGATTAGGGACGTGCGTAAGGTGCTTATTGGTGGGGGAACTGGAAGGGATGTGTTTGGGACATTGGGGACCTGTCTGGGACGTTGGGGGGACCTGTTGGGATGTGATGGGGACCTGTTGGTGGCGTATTTGGTACGTCGGGGACCTGTCTGGGACATGTTGAGGAGTGTTTGGGACATTGGGGGATCTGTTTGGACGTGTTTGGAGCGTGGGGGACCTGCTTGGGACATCTTTGGGACATGTTTAGACGCGGGGGACCTGCTTGGGGCATGTAGGGGACGTAAAACAGAAAGAACACAGGATGTACGTGGTTCGGATCTTTGCAGATCCTACGACACGGGCGTTCTGAAATCTCTTTTTACTATACTTGAAGATTTACACACTCAAGATACTTCTTCCTCACTTTTCTCTCAAGAACACATAAGAAATTAGCTAAAGGGACGTTCAAGATGTTGATTTAGTGTAGAGAGAGTATTTTCTAAGTGTTGTAATGTGTTGAAAACGTGAATCGTATGTGAAAATGATGAAGGCCCCTTTATATAGGAGGCTCTCTGGATATTGCCTGAAGTGTACGTCCCCCGACCCTTGGATATTGCCTGGAGGTAGGTCCCTGGAATCCTGGAGACGGGACGCATTCCATCGCCTGAGGGAGCTGCAAGCAATCTGGTCTGTGTCACGTCCCAGAATTCCTGTTGATAGGGTCATTTCGTGTCAGTATAGGCTGTCAGAACAGCTTTGTACAGTCTGCAGTCCTTTCAGTGAACAGTGGTCGGCTGACAGCTTTTTGCAGGGAGCTGCCCTCTCTTGATCGGACACGTGGCACCTTCATTGGATACTCTTCGTATCTTTATTAGTAGTGTGTTAGAGAAGCTTCGTCCGTCCTTGGGAGCTGCTAGGTAGTTCCTCAGGTCCCCAGCACCTGTTGTTAGCTCCCTAAAACCTGTCGGAGGTCCCCGGAGGTCCTATCTCTACCATTTACTTACTATAAGTATTTTCCAATGGGCCTAACGGGCTTTTTCCTGATTTTTTCAGGCCCATCTACTTTAGTTTATCAATCATAATTATTCCACTAAATTACCAGCGCAATTAACGGGTCCTGCAATAACAATACGTAGAAGCTACAAACAATTAGCATATGCAAAAAAAAAAAAAGAAAAAAAAAATCTATCTCAGCTGACTTCAGGATCTTAAAGGAAAACTCACTTGCTCAATTAACCATCAGATAATGCCAAGTTCTTCGTCTTTTCAAAAATACACTAAGTTTCGATCACCAATAATCTCCACACGTACACTTCCCGTCCTCAAACCTATGGAACCGACTGTTATCTCTCACGATAATGATCCTCCTCGTGCATTTCGACATAAACTTTATCGCCTCGTGACAGTCACCGCAAATGCGTAGGTTCTTCATAATCCTTATAGTTCGTTCCCCTGGAAGAGCAATCAGAGCGAAAGCAATGGCCAACCTCTCGCTGTGATACATGATCGACTGCCTCCTCTCCTCTTCGTCCCCGACTTGTTTCAAGACATGAGACGTGTCAGCGACATAACCTTCCTTCTCCATTCCCCTCCCAACTCCTCGAGTTTCCTGTAAATCTCTTCAGAAAGCTCGTGCCTCCTCTCCCCAGCAGCAAAAGTGTGAACTTTTTTACCCACTTCTACCCAGCTCAATCCCGTCTCTTTTCTCTGCCCACGATCTCTCAGCATCTTCCTCGCCCTTGCTGCCTCTCGATACCTACCAGCAGCTGCGTACGCATTAGATAGAAGCACGTGAAGGCCAGGGCTAACGGGTCCCACAGAAAACACCCTATCAGCCACGGAAGCTGCCAGCTCAGCATTCCATGCTTTCTGCACCCGGTCAGCAGAGCTCCCCACACGGACTCCGTCTGCTGCATAGGCATTTCCTCGACCAGCTTCAGTGCCTCGTCGAGTTTCCCTGCTCAACCGAGCAAGTCCACCATCGAAGCGTAGTGCTGACTTCCCGGCTCCACTCCGGACTCTTTCATCATGTTGAAATAGTACTTCCCTTCCTCGACGAGACCCGCGTGGCTGCATGCGTACAGCATGCAGAGGAACGTGATGAAGTTTGGCTCGTTTCCCGCGACCCTCATCCTCTCGAACAGCTCGAAGACTCGGGCGGTATGAGCGTGCTGCGCGCAGGCGATCAGCATCGAGTTCCACGTTCCCAAATTCTTTTCCTCGACGTCGTCGAATATGCAGTAGGCGCCCTCGATGACCCCGCTCTTCGAGTACATGGACACCAGCGCGCTCCCCACGAAGGAATTGCTGTCGTAACTGAACTTGATGGACAAACCGTGCAGTTGCCTTCCCAGTTCGAATAAGGTCGAGCTCCCGCAAACCCGTATCACGCTCGAAAGCGTGAAATCGTTCACCCCCACGTCTTCGTACATTGCGTGCTTGAAAGCTGCAGTGCTTCGTCATCTTCGCCTTCTTGCGCGTACGCGTATATCATTCCGCTCCACGAGACGACATTTCTCTCGGGCATTTCGTCGAACATCTTCCTAGCGTCCAGTAAATTTCCGCACTTGGCGTACATATCCACTAGAGAACTTCCGACAAACACGTTCTCGTCAAACCCAGCTCTAAATGCCAGACAATGCACCGATCGAGCGAGCCCATAGTCTCCAACCATGGAACATGCCTTCGCCACACATGGAAGGAGAAAATCGTTGAGGAAGGACATAACATCGTCCAAACCCACCATCATGGACTTGAACAGCACGAGGCCGCGCGTCGGAAGCTCATTCTTAACGAAACAAGATATAATCGAACTCCAGGTAGTGGAAGACTTGAACTGAGCTTCTTCAAAGATTTTCTCGGCGGAGGACGGCTGGTTTAGGCTCGCGTAAAAGGTGATGAAGTGGTGACAGACGAGCGGGATTGCTCGGAGGCCCGATTTGATGACGTGGCTGTGTAGGGATTGGCCCCTTGAGAGGGCCTTGAAGCGGGTACAGTTGAGAAGGTGGGAGCATACCGTGCGATAGTTGTTAGATTCGAAGCTTGTTGGTGAAGTAGGGTCATCGGACGTCCTCTTCCGAGACTGTCTATCCAAATATCAATAGCTTTTCTTCTGAAAATGTTTCCTTTTCCGCGCGATTTGATCCTTTTAAGGAAAAAATTCTCGGTTAATTTGATTTTCTGCAGACTTGAGAAGCACAAAGAAGATTGCCCCAGTGTGCTATATGCGTAATGATGAGACGAGGAGATTGCGCGATTAATGGGTGGAAACAGGGCACCGAAAGCTAGTGATGAATGACTATGAAGATGCAAAGAAAGGGGTAGGTACTTTTTCTGTGTGTAAAACTTTTTCCCCAAAATTTAGACTTTTCACACTCTTTGCTAATGATTCTTCTGATGAAAGGGCGTTTTGCTCGGAGAAGTAATACACTTCGTCGAATATGAGGAATTTCTGTGATCAGCAAAACAATTTGGATTGCAGTTTCAGGACAAGTAAGGAAATCTGTAGATGGAAACGGTTTACATTACCAGGATACACATATTGGTTCGGGCACTACTGAACATGAAACTTCGAAGCATAACTAACGAGGATCATCTAAGACCAAGCACACCACTCGATCAACATAAGCCCAAGGTAATAAATGGGCACAGTTTCAAGATTGACCATGTTCTCATGTCACTATCGAAAATGCATAGAATCAATATTTATGTATGAATATAGATGTAACTCTGTGCTCTATAATTTGCAGGAGTTACTTGATAAAATCAACACGCAAAAATGCTTGAGAACCTTCGTTCGGCCATTTCTTCGGTTATGAAAAAGTAGTTCAATTTGATTTTGTATTAGTGGCTCAACTCAATTGAAATCTACCCTTTTTCTGGTTTATAGTCATCACTTACTGTTGTGCTCTGATTTTACAAATCCCTGGACTGGTGACTTGTTAAATGTTGAACTGCTTCATTTTCAGATAGAAAATTTGTGATATTTGTACCTCCACCTCCTTGGGTTGCTTTCACACAATGATTTGCGTTTAAAAAAAAAGACAGAACTGTAATCAGTGCAGTAACCAATTTGATTAAAGAGGTGAAGAACATTTGAAGCAATCAATGAAGCTAGGAAAGGAAGCCAAAAACCAACGAGCAAAGTACCGAAGAGAAGAGACCTAATGTCGAAAATAAAGAAAGAATAAGGAGGGTAGACACAGCACTAAGAGCCGAGCGAAAGGTTTTTGGTAAGAGACTCAATAGTAGAAAAAGAATCTTCTGTATCTCCAGCATTTTGGCGGGCATTCCCTAGACTAGACGCTGTTTTCGCGCTTTTATTCGCCTTGATCTCCTTCTCTCGCTTTTCGTAGAAGTCAAAGTCGCTTATGAGGGACGATTCTTCAGAG
The DNA here is from genome assembly GCA_027422505.1 of Craterostigma plantagineum. Taxonomy (NCBI): domain Eukaryota; kingdom Viridiplantae; phylum Streptophyta; class Magnoliopsida; order Lamiales; family Linderniaceae; genus Craterostigma; species Craterostigma plantagineum. Next base: position 7,878,032 of record JAPQWV010000009.1, on the reverse strand, counting down.
TAGTTTTTGAATATGCTCAGCATTTCCAAACCTTGCTTAAGCCCAATCTGTGTTCCCAGTAAAAAAATTTCTGTGTTATTACAGAAAATAATTACAACGATCTTTACCACGAGATGAAAGAAAGAAGTTGCATTTTTCTACCTCCTGGGTATCCCTGCTTTGTGTGACAGCCTTGTTTTCGTTATTCTCGAGTATGATGTGCTTCAAGTCTTTGTTCGGCACATCTTTGATTATGTGCCACTTTACAGGGAAGAAACCACTCCACTTATCGACTTGCCAGAAATCCATGTTTTTCGTGAAGTCCACTTTCCCTTTCATCTCAGCTACACCTAGGAACTGCCCACTCCCATTTACCTGAAGATCAAACCATAAACGTTACGATTCATATTATGACATGGCTGAAAAATGCAGAAGCTAAAACGGCAATTACAGAGAAAAACAGGAAAATGGGACATTCTTGGCCAGTTTCGCTCGCTTTAGCCTCAGCTTCTCGGAAAGTAGCATCCAATTTGTTATTGCCCTTGGGAGTGCTTGACCAAACATTGTACTTTAGGCTCCTCTGAACGTCATCCTCGCTGAAGGACTTTATCACAAAGAACTTTGCATCATCGTACTCTGTCTTGAAATCTTGCAAGTTGTAGGCGTCTCTTTGAATAGCAGCCCAGGGCTCTTCTGCGTCTTCTTCGTTCTTGGGTGGATTCTTCCTTTCAGACCTGGGCCCACGAGCCATCTCTGTCAAGCCTCCCTCTGCTGCGTTGTTTCTTGCAAAGCTTTGGCGTGCCCTTTGATTGTAATTGTTGTAGCTGTTCCATGTTCTATCGTTCCAACGCTGATAGTTTTTGGGGCCATATTGCATCGAAAGATTAGTTTTTTTGTCCGCGAATGACGGGAATTGAGGGGCCTGATTATGTCCCTTCACCATATTTGAAGGCTGAAAACCCAAGTCTAGCTGGAAAAAAAACGAAAAATTTCATCTCAAAGCACTAATCTCAAGTGATATGCAAAACAAGATGATACGTTAGTAATATGCATCTAAAAACGAACCGTCCAAATGAGATTCGAGGGACAAAAGGTGAACTCGAAATAAAAGCGCAAGCAGAATATTAAAAAGTCCAACCATGTAAAAATCACAAAAGAAAACCTCAACTCAGCCAAATATAAGTCAGAGAGTAAATAAAAGAAACTTATGAGACAAGGAAACAGAAATCATACCTTATTCGAGGCACTTGGAGGCAGGTTATGATAGCTGGGTTCGGTTAGGTTCGCCCGAGGATTATGAACCATGGGATTATACGGAAACGCCTGAGAATTGTCCAAGAGAGTGGCTTCTGTATTATGACCATAAGCATTTGGGCCCATCATGGAAGCATTGAAATAGCCATAGCTTTCAGCAGAGCCATCAGCAGCAGAGTAATTCGAATCGTAGAAGCCAGTAGTGTATGGGACATCCATGAGGGTAATAAAGAGGTGATGCATTTTCTGGCTGAATATTGCACGGTGATAATTAGAAAAAAATCATATTTTAAATACTGTAAAAAAAAGATACAATGTGACAGCAAAGAATGATATACCGTGTAAGAACCCCCAGAAGCATTGAAGTGGGCATTATCGTCTGCTTGGCCAAACGTTCCACCTTGTCCTGTTAGAAGCAGAAGAAACGAACTAAGCTAACTACAACATTTGTAACGCCCCAAGTGCAAAGACAAATATTCGAAAGTAATCATCTTCTTGGAGCAAAAATCAACACAAATGGTTGGGTATTGTATGCTTCTCAAATTAACTGACCTGGGTAATTATAGAAGTATGTAGGCATATAAGGAGCGCCTTGCCCGAGGGGCGGTGGTACGTCGTTCACTTTCGGTTCAGACGGTGGATAAATCGAATCATTTTTCCCACCCTGAAGAAAGTAGGCAAATTTTAGTACATAGATCGTAAAACAGGCCAAAATGGGCATCCTCGTATGCAGTTATAAACAATATTATGTTTAGAACATATGGAGAGCAGAGATCAATGCATGGAATATGTAATGAAGCATAGTCTGATTTCCAAGATATGGAAATAATCCGATAGTATTGATCCCAACAAGTATTGTGGCATCCAAGAAAGAAATCATAGAAAACATTGCAAAGATCAGAAAGAATAGAAGTAATATACATTATCTGAAGCCAAACAAGTTGTCGAGCATACCATGTGTGTTTTCCAGACAGTTTCAAGGTGGAATCAGGCGAAGAACCAGATTTTACTACGAGCCCAGCTGCAATGTGAAGATTATTATGCCTTAGAAATGCAAATTATCAGTTTTAATCAAATATCATATGTACTAGAGCAGACAAGATTCATAATAAATGTATAATAATAAAGCCTTTGAATGTAAAAGGGCCAACAATAATGGAGAAGTCAAAGAGGTGATAAACAGAGGAAACGAACTTTCAAACTCCACTAACACTAATGAATTATGCCACGAAGCTTTTTTTACGAAGCCAATATCTTCCAAAAGGAGAACTGCATAAAATCAAATCAATAACACAAACATCAATGCAAAAATCGTCAAGAAAGCTCCTTAACCTATGTGTAAATAACTTACCCACACCAAGTTGAAAGAACACATCAGAATATAGGTCTTCCCATACAATCATGAAGATGCCAGAGAATAATGCTCAAGACACCATCGAAGGTATTTCATTTATACAGTTTACCTAGATGCCAACAAATACTAAACAAACCTAACATCTGAAAGAGACGATGTGCAAGTAAATGCCAATCAAAGAAACGATTTTGACGTAGTAATACCAAGAAAATGGAGAAACAGGCCCAAAAATCTAAAATCCCACATTAATAGAACAATGAAAAAAAAACAATGATTTGCTGCAACCTCGAAGCACATAAGAAGAGATAACCACATAAATCCCACGATGTTTTCCACTAACAAGAACGACACTCAGGCTCAGATCCCATATATATGTATATTAAACCATACACACGAAAAGACTAGAAAGAGATTCATCAAATCAAAAACAGCACAAGCTCACAAATCTAAAAAAAAACTGTAGAAAATAAAATAAAATAAATCCACCACTCATCAACTAACCTTCAGGAATGCTGAGAGCTAGAAACCCGCTCAACGATGACCAAACAGCAAAGTCTCGTCAACAGAGAATGGCAAAATGAAGGACGAACACAATAAAATAATAGCTGCTTTGGTGTGTGAGCTGCCCTATCTATTATATCCAAACTGATTAATAATGAGAAAACCGGATATCTAAAGTATCGACTATGCTAAGGACTAAAAGCGGTATATGTAAGTAACCAGTCTGGGCAAGCATGAGAGACTAAAACCAATACCGATTGAAGATACCGGTCTGTGAAATGGATTCAGAAAAGTACGACAGTATGCAATATCGGACAAATGACAGATTGGACAATCGAGATAAGTGCATGCTGAAACAGAAAGGAAAATTCAGACATTCAATGCAATGCTGCAAGTCCAGTATTTAGACAAGGTCAACTAACGCAAATAAGGAATAAAGCTAGTGACAGGATAGACTGCAGCTTAGACCGGACAGACCCATTTTTGGAAAGTCAATTAATGCACCGATCAGAGTGAAGAGCCTATCTCACAACGGTTTGAATTTCAAACTTCAAGCATAAAAGGAGAGAGACTAGAAGAAAAGAGACTACTTCACTGAACTACAACATTTCTACGATCTTGAGATCTCATCCAAAAAGAACGAAGTTTGAGCTGTTCAACGAGCTGTGGTGAGAGCACAAAAATCAGAGTGAAGTCCAAAGATATTCTTCTTAGATTTAAGCCTATAGTGACTATTCCGACGGACTGTAAAAAGCTGTTGAAGTAGGTGGATTGTTGTAAACAACTGCCTAGGGATTCACTAGATTTGAGCTGTGTTTCAGCTGGGTAGGTTGTACAAGAGTGTATAACTGAAGATCTAGTGAACCTTCCTTGCGAGGAAGAAGGGGAGACGTAGGAGATTTTAACTCCGAACTTCCAGAAACAAACCGGTCTCATACATACACACGCACACACATTTGCTCATCACACATCAGTTTCAACCGGCCAGTATTACATTCCGCACTTATACTGACCGGTCACTGATTGAGTACCTGTCATTGGAAAGACAAATCGAAAAAGAGACAAGCGTTTATTCACCCCCCCTCTAAACGCGTAAACCGATCCTAACAAGTGGTATCAGAGCGGGTTTTACTCAATCATCAAACTGATAAAGATGAATACATCAAGCAAGCTGCCGATGTTCTCCCGTGAAAACTTCATGGAATGGAAAGTTCGCATGATGACCCATCTAGCTGCCCAGAACGAAGATATGTGGGATGTCATTACAGATGGACCTCCAAAGTTAGAAAAGATCAATCCACTGCATACGCAAGACACCGCACAGCCACAAATGATTGTAAGGTAAAAAGTGAATGGACAGAGGCAGAGAAGAAACTAATGAATCTAGATAATGTTGCCAAGGACATTCTGTTCAAAACACTGGACACCGGAACATTCAGACAGGTGATGCTATGCAAAACAGCAAAGGAGGTCTGGACAAAACTATGTCAAATCTGCGAAGGAAACGAGTCTACACGGGAAAACAAGCTCATTGTTGCCATACAAAAGTACGACAGCACGAAGATGAAGCCGGGAGAATCAATGGTTGACTTCGAGAGCCGGTTCATGAACATCATCAATGATCTCACGGCTCTTGGAAGAACGCTAGAGAACCGAGATGTAGCCATCAAAATCATGAAGGCACTTCCCCGTGAATGGGACGTTAAGACCATGGCTATGAGAGAATCAAAGGATCTCAGCAAGATACAAGTTCACGATCTATTTGCTGATCTCAAGGCCTATGAGTTCGAGCTACAAACGAGAATGGAAGAGTCAGTCACAGAACAACCTGTCAAGGCTCTCGTAGCACCAGAAACTTCAACTTCGAAGACATCAGAAGAACTGACTGATGAAGTCATGGCACTTTTCGTAAAGAGATTCGGAAAGTTCATGAAGAAAAATCGAAGCAACAGTTCTGAAGGTAAAAATTTCATAAAGAATAAAACAGAAAGAACTGATGTCTCGTGTTTTAAATGTGGCAGGAAAGGACATTTTGCAATCGATTGTCGAGTTTCAAAGAAAGAGAAGGAGAAAACTGGTACCAAGTCAAAGAAGTATCAAAAGGCTTTGGTGGCCAAGAGTGGAAAAACATGGGATGACTCTGACTCCGAAGAATCAAACAGCGATGAGTCAGATACCGAAAGTGATCAGGAATCTCATGAATGTCTCATGGCAAATGAGATCAACAATGAGGTATGTAATTCTGTACCGGATGATTTTACTAAGGAAGAGCTTCTTCAGGCTCTTCAAGAAATGGCTGAAGAATATCAGAAACTTTCCGCTAGGATTAAACAAAAAGGGAAAATTACTTCAGTCGAACAAACTGAAAGTGATTCTAGTCAAACGAAGGTGCTGAATGAGGAAGTTAGAGAAACTTAGAAATGAAATAGTGCAGTTGAGGACTGAAAACGATAAGCTTAATGCAATCGTAAAGACTTGGAGTCAGTCCAAGAAAACAGTAGAGAATATCCAGAGTAGTCTGAGGGTTTGCAATGACAAAACTGGACTAGGATTTAGTGAAACCGGATCGAGCGAACCGACAGCAAGAGAAAAGAATACTGGCTGGATTAGGTTTACTTCAGCCAGCTCTTCGAAAGGTAACAACACCAGTAACATACCTAGCTCCCCAGTTACGATAGAGAGAGAAGCTCAACATAATAGAAGATTACCAAAAACAGTGCCTTTACAAAACAGATCTATATCAAGCGGGCATGAGCATAGGGGGAATAGGAGGTATGAATATGAGTATAGAAACCGGACTAGACAGCACAATACATCTAAATATGGAATGACTAGGAATAGAAACATCAAATATCTTATAGACCCTCAAACTGGTCGGACTGTTAGAGTCTTTCAGATCTGGGTTCCTAAGAATCTAATCTATACTGGACCCAAGTGAAACTGGGTACCAATGTATGTATATATATATATATATATTTTTTTTTCAGGAATACATTAAGGAGCTGAACCGATCAGTATGGTACCTGGACAGTGGATGCTGTCAGCACATGACTGGAAATGGAAGACTACTAAAGGAGCTTAGGGCACATACCGGACCGACAATCACCTTCGGAGATAACGGTAAAGGTAAAACAATAGGGAAGGGGGTGATTACTCACAGAAACCTTACCCTAAGAGATGTACACTTAGTACAGAATCTCCATTACAACCTAATAAGTGTAAGTCAACTATGTAGGAATAACTACTTAATATCGTTTGAAAAAGATAAATGCTTTGTCAAGGACAAAGAGAAACGCATACTGATAACTGGGCATAGGGTTGGGGGTACATATAGGGTCCACTGGGGAGATCAATCAGTTTCTACCCAGACCTGTCTAATAGCTCATAACTCCAAAAGTTGGCTGTGGCATAAACGTCTCAGTCATCTAAACTTTAAGACCATATCAGTCCTTAGGGATAACAATCTGGTTAGAGGTCTACCCAATCTAAGGTTTTCAAAAGATAAACACTGCACAGCGTGTCAGTTAGGTAAACAAATTAGGTCAACTTTTAAGAATAAAGGAAGTATAGAGTCAAACCGGTGTCTAGACTTACTTCACATGGATTTATTTGGACCAATACCAGTAGTCAGTCTTGGTGGTGCTAGATACACACTAGTAGTCGTAGATGATTTCTCCAGGTACACCTGGGTTGTATTTTTAAAATCCAAGGACCAAACACCAGTCAACTTAATAAAGCTTTTCAGAAGAATAGAGAATGAACAAAATGGTAACATAAACCGGATCCGCAGTGACCGGGGTACTGAGTTTGTGAACATAACGATAACCAATTTTCTTGAGGACCATGGTATACGCCATGAGTTGTCTGCTGCTAGGACACCCCAGCAGCATGGAGTTGCTGAAAGGAGGAACAGAACTCTCAAGGAAGCAGCCAGGACAATGTTAGCTGATGCGGACATTTCTCATAAATTCTGGGCAGAAGCCATCAACACTGCATGCTATACACAGAACCGGTCCATGATTTGCAAGAAACAGGGCAAAACACCATATGAAGTATGGACCGGAAATGTTCCCACAATCAGTTACTTCAAAACCTTTGGAAGCAAATGTTTCATCCACAATAATGGGAAGACTCAACTCTCAGCATTTGATACAAGGGCCGAAAAGGGAATATTCCTTGGGTACTCTTCAGTCAGCAAAGCTTACCGGGTTTTCAACACAAAGACTCTATCTATTGAGGAATCAGCACACGTAGTCTTTGAAGAGTCAGAAACTGATAACCATACTCCCAGTAATATCAATCGTTTGAGCAACCAACTGGAAAAATCCCATCTTGAAGATGAAAGTGATGAAGAGAGACATCAACCAGTATTGGAGCTGACAGAAATACCCATTGTAGAAGAAACCAGCACTCAAAATACGACCACTGAGATACAGATGGAGCCTGTGGAAACAATCAGTCCAAACACTGCCGGTAACGAAGCTGGATCAGAAGGTGAAACTCACACAGAGACTCAAGAAACACCAGAGGAATCAATTGAGGGGGAACGCATCAAATGGAACCGCACAAAGTTGAATCATCCTCAGCAATTGATCATAGGAGATCCTGCTGCACCCATGAAAACAAGGCGACAGACGAACCCCAATCTATTCAGTTATGCGTTCATTTCACAAATTCAACCAACAAAGGTTGATGAAGCTCTCAAGGATGACAACTGGATAGAAGCCATGCAGGAAGAACTAAACCAGTTCGAGCGAAATCAAGTCTGGACTCTTGTTCCAAAGCCAACGCAAACTGTAATCGGTACGAAATGGGTTTTCAAGAACAAGCTAAATGAAGATGGACTTGTCACCAGAAATAAGGCAAGGCTGGTTGCTCAAGGGTACAGACAAGAAGAAGGAATAGACTATGATGAGACATTCGCACCGGTAGCAAGACTGGAAGCCATACGGATTTTCTTGGCATATGCAGCTTATAAGGACTTCAAAGTATATCAAATGGATGTCAAGAGTGCATTTCTGAATGGTACAATTTCTGAGGAAGTATACGTTGCTCAACCACCCGGTTTCGAAAACCATGAGTACCCGAACCATGTCTACCGTTTAAAGAAGGCTCTCTATGGACTAAAACAAGCCCCAAGAGCGTGGTATGAAACGCTATCAAAGTTTCTAACTGATCATAAGTTCACAATTGGAAGTGTTGATAAAACACTATTCAGATTCACTAAAGGAGAGCATCTATTGATCGTTCAGATCTACGTCGATGACATTATCTTTGGGTCAACTGATCCTAAGTTATGCAAGCGATTCTCTAGAATGATGCAGGATCAGTTTGAGATGAGTATGATGGGTGAACTCACATTCTTTTTGGGACTTCAAGTAAGACAAACGGAGCAGGGGATATTCATAAATCAAGCTAAATATACAAGGGAACTGCTCAAGAAGTTCGGTATGGAGAACTGCTCACAAGCTACAACGCCTATGAGCTCATCAATCAAACTAGACAAAGATGAAACTGGAGTATCAATTGAAGTTACTAAATATAGGGGGCTGATCGGATCACTGCTATATCTTACTGCTAGCAGACCGGACATTATGTATAGTGTCTGTTTGTGCGCTCGGTTCCAGTCTGATCCAAAGAAAGCCACTTCTCTGCGGCAAAGCGCATCCTGAAGTACCTCAAGGGGACTGTAAATGTTGGTCTATGGTATCCCAAAGACTCAAGTCTATCACTGCATGGATACACAGATGCTGACTATGCAGGCTGCAAGATTGATCGACGCAGTACTAGTGGGACATGCCAGTTTCTTGGCGACCGACTTATTTCTTGGTTCAGCAAGAAACAAACATTTATAGCCACATCCACAGCTGAGGCAGAATATCTGGCTGCTGGAAGCTGTTGTTCACAGATTCTTTGGATACAGCACCAACTGGAAGATTATGGAATACAAGAAACCGACACACCCATCTTCTGTGACAATACGAGCGCAATCGCAATCACACAGAATCCGGTATTCCACTCTCGGACAAAACACATCGAAATAAGACATCACTTCATACGAGATCATGTGCTGAAGAAAAATGTACGGCTGGAACACATCTCAACCGATCTGCAAGTCGCCGACATCCTAACCAAGCCACTACCAGAAGCTAAGTTCCTTTTCTTTCGAAATGCTTTAGGTTTATTGGATTTACCCTAAATACCTAAGCATAGAGTCAGGGGGAACCTTGTTATATCAAATTAATTGGTATAACTGGTGACCTCGACCCTACACCAAATGGTGCAAAGTGATGATCGTATCAAACCATCTATTCTTTATCAGTCAATTCCTTCCTACTGATCAAAACTTATTATTCCATCAGTTTCGTCCAAACTGATTCTCGTCACCTATATATATTTATATACGTATATACAATTCTTTTTATACCGGAGTATTAATACCGGGATACTCTCTTTTAAAACCGGGATTTTTTTTCCGGGACACTCTCTTCGAACCTGTACACCTTTACCAAACGGTATTGATACCGGAAACTGCCTAGATCAGTGACTGACCGAAATCGTTTTTATTAAATATACGTCATCAATTGCACACATTTTATCATAACACTTTCACAGGAAATCTGACAACACTGCAGGAAAGTAGGGCAGTCTATGAGAGAGGAATGCTAAGCGACAAGACGTCCTATGCATTTAATGCAAATACACGCCTTCTCCCGCTAAATAGATTTCGTACCCATACTCAAATTAAAACTTTCCATCATTATTCTTCTCTCTCCAACCGATTCGTCATCTTCCTCCCCAAAATCTCTTAAACCTCCTTACAGAAACCCTATCCAATTCTTCGAACAAATGGCCCCAGCACACAAAGAATTTACAAGGACGGCGCTTCAAATCTACTTTGCTAGCTGCAAAGAGACCGCACACAAGGAATTTGTTCCTATACTCGAAGCCCTAATTCAAACCGGCCTTCAAACCTTCTTCGACTGCACTACAGAATTTTACCCAGAGGCTCTGCATCAGTTCTTCAACACAGTACTCATCGTCGGAGACCGCTTCCAGTGTATGATCAACGGACATCAGTTTGACATCACTGAAGAATACTTTGCAAAGCTGTTCCATCTACCAACCACCGGCGACACTGTTATCAGCGTACCTGATGACGTTAAGGAACGTCTCAAGACAACGATGTCTTTGACAGGGGGAACGTTTAAAGACTCGGATAAACGAGTGATTCTTAAACCAGAGTATCGACTGCTTCACGATATTGTTGCAAAATCCATCTTGGGGAAGGCAGGATCCTTTGATATGCTCACGAGCGATAAAATTCAGGCCATGGTGGCTATTCTGACTGGGATGAAGATCAACTGGTCTTCTGTAATTTTCTCCGTCCTCAAAGGAATACTGCCAGTGCGTGATAGGCAAATCAAGAACTTTGCGCCTCAACTGTCCTTCCTCCTCAAGCGCAAGGTTGCAGATGTTGGGCCTGCTGAAGGGATTGGGTTTGTAAACTACATCTCTGATGAAACCATTCATCAGATGGTGAGCACAGCCTCGCTCACTAAGAAGCCGGCTAAGAGAAAAGCCACTGACGATCTGTCCACTCTCAAGCCAACTAAGAAGTCTGCTGTTGACCACTCTCTGGGAGCATCGAAGACTGACTCTCGTCCAAAACCCTCGCCGATCAAAAAGAAGAAGACTGATGACAAGCAAGTCTCATCAAAACCCTCCAAGAAGAAACTGGTCTTGGAGTCTTCCTCCTCCTCTGAAGATACTCAGCCGCTTCGGAAGGTACTCACCAAGAAAAGGACCATGACGTCTACCAAGAAGCCCTCAACCGGGTCAGTCCCGTCAAGAAAACCGACAACAACTACACAACCTGTCCAGTCGGTTTCTACAATAACACCAACCATCACTGTCACTCCATTCTCGGAGACAACTGGTTCGGTGATCAGGACTGCGCCACCACAGAGTGGGGTGAGGATTCAAGAACCGGTCCGAGGTATTTCGACTGACAAAGGAAAGGGCAAAGCTGTTGCGGTCCCTGAAGGACACGAATCGATCGATGAGACCGCCTGGACTCTCATTCGAGAAGAAATTGTTGAGACGATTGCAGACGATCTGCGCGCCTATGACGAATGGGTCGACTTCCGGTTTACTCCATACAGTGAGAAGATCTGGAAGTCCAAAGGTCTTTCTGACCGACTCAAACAGGCCAGACAGACTGAAGGGAAGCTCATAAAGACTCTGGGAATTGCATCCATCAGGCGCCTATTGGACGCGCGAGAGCTATACCGGGTCAGTCTTGAAATGGAGCACCTGACGGGCTATATTGAGCAGCGCCGAGATAACTTTCAGCCTGAAGGAAGAGATGCAGTGCATGAGCTCCAAATCTTATCCAGGCTGGAGGCAGAACTGCAGGGTATGCAGATCTACCATGCTGCTGTTTGGGCAAAGCTTCAGCCTGATGTGGCATCCTCCGCCGGTGCATCGGCTGTGGCATTTGGATCACTCTCTGCCTCTTTTGATCAGCCGCAGGACGACTCTCTCATGACAACGGCCTTGATCGTCGCACCCGCGCCTTCATCCTCTGTTCCACCTGTGCATACATCTCAACCAGCACAAAGTCCAGTTCTTCATTCCTCACCAGAACCGGTCTCTGAGGAATGCTTGCTTTTTCGGCAACCTACTCCATCGTTCCCTTGGCTGTCTCTACCATTATCTCTACCGATTCAAATCTCAGCCAGTGGATCTTCTCAGGCACAGTCACTACCTCCCTTGCCTCTACTTATCACCTTTGCTGGTGAAGCTGGATCTTCTTCCTCTCCTACTTCTCCAGACAACATTCAGGATCTTTCAGCTACTTTGGCAGAACCTCAACCGGTCGAGGTTCGACCTGAGCAAGAAACTGCTTTCGAAGTCCGCACATCGACGGAGCATGGCATCCCTGTCTCTGCCATTCAGACTGAATCTGTTGTTGTCTCCGTCGCTGCATTACCGGAACACACTCAGTCTGTCATCCCTCCACAGTCGCAACCAACGGGACCTCCAAATCGTGTATCCATACCGGTCGATATCATCAGCTCACCGAGAGAAGTCTCCTTGATCAAGCAGACTTATCGCTCAATCTCCGTTCTGAGCAAGACTGTCAACAGTGATCGACAGCACAATAATGAGCAGTTTCAGGCGCTCAAGGAAGATATCATCGGTCTCCGCTCGGATGTTTGTACAGATCTGGAGGTTATCAAAGAGCAACTGACGGCTTTGACTAGGCTAATCACCCCGGTTATTGCCAAAAAGGGGGAAAGTACGGCAAGCGACAGCAGAAAACAGCAGCAACCGCCCAGCTCTAGCTCATCTGAGCCTCAAAGGTTTATCTCCAAACTTTATGTCAAAACCAAGGATCCAAAACGAGCTGCAATCGAAGCTGCACTCATCCCAGATGCAGTCTTACAGAGCCAGACTGCGGCTGTACCAGTCAGCGAAACTGGTCCAGTTGAAGTCCAGTATGATGGCAGTAGCTTACGGCATCTGGCCTGCAATCTAACAAAGGAACAGCTGGCGGACCTTCGGAGACTACATGACATAAAGGAAGACGCATACAAGGATGATAACAAGAGAAAGGAGATAGAGCGGATCTTCAAGAGCAAGGGGTACAACTAAAGTGTTGTCTGTATCAATCTCTTTTGATATGAATAAAAACTGGTTTTCTGCTGACTAGTTTTGTCAATCACCAAAAAGGGGGAAATTGTTAGCAACACGAATTCAGACATTCGGACTATCGGTTTTGGTGAATTGACGCAACTGATTAATAATGAGAAAACCGGATATCTAAAGTATCGACTATGCTAAGGACTAAAAGCGGTATATGTAAGTAACCAGTCTGGGCAAGCATGAGAGACTAAAACCAATACCGATTGAAGATACCGGTCCTGTGAAATGGATTCAGAAAAGTACGACAGTATGCAATATCGGACAAATGACAGATTGGACAATCGAGATAAGTGCATGCTGAAACAGAAAGGAAAATTCAGACATTCAATGCAATGCTGCAAGTCCAGTATTTAGACAAGGTCAACTAACGCAAATAAGGAATAAAGCTAGTGACAGGATAGACTGCAGCTTAGACCGGACAGACCCATTTTTGGAAAGTCAATTAATGCACCGATCAGAGTGAAGAGCCTATCTCACAACGGTTTGAATTTCAAACTTCAAGCATAAAAGGAGAGAGACTAGAAGAAAAGAGACTACTTCACTGAACTACAACATTTCTACGATCTTGAGATCTCATCCAAAAAGAACGAAGTTTGAGCTGTTCAACGAGCTGTGGTGAGAGCACAAAAATCAGAGTGAAGTCCAAAGATATTCTTTCTTAGATTTAAGCCTATAGTGACTATCTCCGACGGACTGTAAAAAGCTGTTGAAGTAGGTGGATTGTTGTAAACAACTGCCTAGGGATTCACTAGATTTGAGCTGTGTTTCAGCTGGGTAGGTTGTACAAGAGTGTATAACTGAAGATCTAGTGAACCTTCCTTGCGAGGAAGAAGGGGAGACGTAGGAGATTTTAACTCCGAACTTCCAGAAACAAACCGGTCTCATACATACACACGCACACACATTTGCTCATCACACATCAGTTTCAACCGGCCAGTATTACATTCCGCACTTATACTGACCGGTCACTGATTGAGTACCTGTCATTGGAAAGACAAATCGAAAAAGAGACAAGCGTTTATTCACACCCCCCCCCTCTAAACGCGTAAACCGATCCTAACAATACCCTTTCATACATATACAATGGAGGTGTATATTCGTGCAGTATATATCCATTACACGAAAAAAGACATTTTTTTCTAAAAAGAAGGTTCAAGGAAATATTATATAGTTACGTACTATTATGTTTATGTTAGTTCGGCTTCAGTTATTCACTTGCAAAACCAACCGAAGTATTCGCGACGAATCTTCTTGTCAACCATCTTAGTTAACATCGATCTTTTACATGCATCGAGTGTAGAAGGATCTGAAGAAGCAAAGCCAATAATATATATGGTTATAAATATATAGATAATTATATCGTAGTTGTTCTCAATGTATAGGTTTCTAACATCATCCATTTGTTTTCACTTACGAAAAAAGGAATATCGTGACACAGTGTGTTACGGAGGATGGCTACTATATATATTTCGTCACCTCTCTTTTATCCTCTACCTATCATACGCATCAAACCACTTGAAATCGACTATCAAAGGCTTAAAAAGGAGGCAGAAGAGCAGTTGGGACTTATAACTATCAACACGACATGGATAATAATTATTACAATTCCATCACTTCGTCTACGTTTCTAACAAACCCTAATAACAACCGCAACAACCTTGGACTAAGTCGAGAAATGCGGGCCCCACCATCCACGTTAAACGACGCCATCCTCGATGGTAAATGGGCCTCGCGGATCCTCGGAGAGTGCGTCAGGGCCATGACCGAAAAAGACTCGTTAAAAACCCAACGCCTCCTATGGATGCTCAACGAGCTCTCGTGCCCCTACGGTGACCACGATCAGAAGCTGGCGTACTACTTCCTGCAGGTGCTGTTTGGGAAGTAAAATTTATAAATATATATATATATATATATATAATCTAAATACAATGCACGCCCCTTTTTTCAGGCTTTTGGGGTGTGTTTGGTTTGCGAAACTTAGTAGGGAAAATAATATGGAAGGGAAAAGAACACCAGTTTTTATGTATGGTTGATTAGAGAAATAAGCACCAAAAGAAAATCTAACTTAAGATACTTAAAACTAAGAAAAGTTAATTTCTTCACCAAATGGTGTGGAAAAACGAAAGAACACTCATTAAAACTATTTTCTCTCCAAATCAAACACCATTTTACGTAACTTTCGGTGAATTTGTCATTCAACAGGCACTGTTCTGCCGTGCCACCAGCACTGGCCATCACTACTACAAAACCCTAGCCTCGGCCTACTCGAAGTGCCACAACTTCGAAAAGGTGAGGAGCTTGATCCTCAAATTCCAAGAAGCGAGTCCTTGGCTTAGCTTTGGCCACGTGGCCTCCAACGGAGCCATGTTAGAAGCCCTAGACCAAATCTCCGACAACGTCCACATCATCGATTTTAGCAACACTCTCTGCACGCAGTGGCCGACCCTTCTAGAAGCCCTAGCCACGCGGGCGACCCACGACCCGCCAAGGGTGAAGCTCACCGTGGTGGCGCCCCATGGAGCGATGATAGAGAAGGAGGTGTCTCCGAGGATGGTGAGGTTCGCCAGGCTAATGGGAGTGCCCTTCGAGCTTAGGGTCGTAAATTGCTCAAGTTACTCAGGCGAACTGACTAGGGAGGACTTTGGCATCGTAGAAGAGGGGAAAGAAACGGTCGTAGTCAACTTCGACGGAGCTTTGAGAAGAGTGAAGGTGAAGAAAAGGCAGGATTTTATCGAGATGATAAGGTCACTAAACCCTAGGATAGTGACAGTCGTCGAGCAAGAGGCAGACTTTGTGTCTACTATGGACGGCTTTGAGAAGAGATTCGAGGAGTGCTTAAGGTTCTACTCCACATACTTCGACATGCTTGAGGAGAGCTTCGAGCCCACGAGCGACGAAAGGGTGGTTTTGGAAAGGGAGTGCCTCAAAGGCATGATTAGGGTTTTGGCCTTCGAAGAAGAAGATGGAGGTATCGAAGATAATGGAGACGATGAGAGGAGAGAAAAGGGTGTGCAGTGGTCGAAGAGGTTATTGGGGTTAGGGTTTTCTCCCGTTGAATATTGCGAAGATGTTTTAGATGATGTGAAGGCGTTGCTCAAGAGGTATAAGGGAAGTTGGTCGATTTATAGCGGGCGGGAAAACGAGGGAGATTGCACGGGAATGTATTTGGCGTGGAAGGGCGAATCCGTGGTGTGGTCTTCGGTGTGGAAACCCTAGATATGAAGGGTTTTGAACGGGTTTTTTCTTGCAAGTTCTCTTTGTATCGAGTTTCTTGTAATAAAAGGGCGATTGCTTCCATGTTTTCATGGAAAGGATCAACCTTTTTTTCCCATCCCATGAAATGTGATATAATCCTTTTTCTTTTTTCTCTTGAACTACGTGGTTAAACTACGAAGATATTATATGGACTAGTATGTTGAGCACACCCAATGTGTGTGCAAATATATCAACTTATTTTTGATCTTTTTATGTTATCAACTAATAAATTTTAATATAAGGATAAACTTGTAATAAATTAATATATTAAGCATAAAATTGTAATTTTAGCACAACCTATGTGTGAGCAAAAATGTAAAATTAATTATTAGTAAATGATTTTAATAAATTATACTAAAAATAGAATGAGGTGGTTATTATAAGTTTTAAAGCTAAGTGGTTTAATAAAATTTTTAAATAATTGATATATAAAAATAAAATGAGGTGGTTATTATGATTTAATAGACTTTTTATTTTTTAAAAGTAATTAAAGTAAAAAATTTTGATTGGTCAATTTTAACATACCAATTTACAGTCCCATAGGCTCTTTTAAGACTATAGATAAGAGTGTAGATACGTATAATGAGTAGCAAAATAGAGTCACAAATTCGAACCAAACATTACTCCTTGTCCTTTGGTGGGGAGAAATACTTCTTTTCCATATTTTTTTGAAAGAGTGAGATACAATATGTCGTTAGTGAATCTGAAATGGGCCAATATTGGACCTAATTAACGGGCTTTAAGAATTCAGGCCCATTAGGGCTTTCATTAGATTTTGGCTACTAGAGAATCTCACAGTCGTTAGGGTTGGTGCATTTTGAAATCTTCTGCAACAGAGCTTCTCTGCTTTCGTCGTCACCCGTGTTATACAAAATGGTACTCTTTTCCTGAAATGCTTGTTGATCCTTCTTTGTTTATGATGTATAAGGGCTTTAAGAGTACATCTTCATCGAACGCAACACGAATTTTTAGGTGGTGTTCATTGTGCTGCACTTAAACATTTGGTTATTTGGTCTTAGCCGTGCTGATATCTGTCGTTTGATTGTAAAGACTGTTTGTGGTTGATGCCTGGTTTTAGGTTTACTTTTGAGGTGTGGTTCGTGGGTGAGATCTCACCAAAGTATTGGAAATGCTAACCTTGGTGGAAAAGCAAATTTTTTTGTGTTAAAAAGACGAGTTCTATTTCCTACATTGACACGACTGTATTTGTTTCTATTCTCTATGTTGTGATTGGACAACTAATCAGTGAACAAACGAGGCCATTTGTACAAGTTATTTCTGCAATTCGATGATTGTTTCAAATATGCTTTTGTATTCAGACATCTGTGTGTCTTCCACTTCCGTTCTTTTCTCTATCTAGTTATAGGATGGCTTTCGATTCTTGGTTGTTGCGATACTGACCGTTCTTCGGTTTGCCACATAGCCCACGACAACTTAGGAGGTGGCTGAAATTATTGATTGATGTTAGTTTCGTTGTTCAAATTTATTTAGGAAATTGGACGCATGGCCCGAAAATGTTGAATCAAATTAGAAATTACGTCATGTTCATTTTGACTCTGGTTTTTTAGCAAGTGTTTTTATCGGGTTTTTTTATGCAGCCGAAGCAGATCCACGAGATAAAGGACTTCCTTCTGACAGCTAGAAGGAAGGATGCTCGCTCTGTAAAGATCAAGAAGAGCAAAGATGTGGTGAAGTTCAAGGTTAGGTGCTCAAGGTACCTTTATACCCTCTGTGTTTCCGATCAGGCGAAGGCTGACAAATTGAAGCAATCCCTTCCACCAGGTTCTTCTTCTTCTGATTAACTTGTCTCCATTTGAGAACTACATAGGCTTAATAACCATTCATGTGTAAATAGCGCTTTGATATTTTCGTTTGTTAGCTATTTATTTGCTTCAACCAGTATCGCTTGCCTTGTTTTTCATATTATGTTGCATACAATGAAATCATTTCTTTCTCATTTTTTTTTGTGGGAAGTCTGTGACTATGCAAAGCATCTAACTTCACTCAAACCATTCATTCTCATCCATACTCGTTTTCTTTATTTTTGTACAGGCTTGAGCGTGCAAGACCTATAAGCTGCGATTTCATCAATAGACTGTTGAATCTTGATTTTGAGTTTTCGTTGAGAATGTTTGAATCATACCTACGATGGTGCATTGCTTCAAAGTAATAATGGAGATTTGGTAATTTTTTCTTTGTTATCAAGATGATATATTAATTTAAATAATGTGTTCATTGCATCATGCCAAGTGATGGATTGCGTCAATATACCATATGGGTCCTTGAATGCTAGAATTCATTGTAGTATAGTGCATGTTGAATAACAAATGAATGAGTTATAGAACATCAGAAGGAATTCATATACACATGCCATCCCACCAGTAAAAAGGATCATCTATACAAAAAAAAAATGTTTTGTTTTCACGAGTCAAGCCTATTATTTTCCAGCATCTTCATTGTTTCTACCATGATTAGAACCTTCATCTCCCGAAGATGACGTACTTGAATCGAGATTAGCATTTGGTGGTCGTATAAACTGCGAAAGCCCCTGCCCGAGCGACTTCCAAAACCTCCGGGCAGCGTCAAGTTCTCTTCGCTCCCTCCACCGGGCAGCTCGACTTGTCTCGCCGAAGCTGTATCAAGCTCAGAAAACCTCACAGCTCCCAAGATTCTCTCGGGCAGCTCTTCCTCGGCCTGACCCTCGATGAGAAAAGCCAAGTCGACGGTCAACGTCCTAAGGTACCCAAACGCCAGGTGGACGACAGCGTTTGCAACCACAGAAGACCCAATATCGATGTCAACGTTTATGAAATTCTCCCCTTGGATGTACCTACATGTAAGAGCCCGGCCTATAATGCATATAGCCTGCTCGCCCACTGCTTTCCTCACTATCCAAGGACCCTTAACGACGTTGGCTATCATTTTCAGCCTCGAGTTTCTGAACCCGTCGTCCCCTCTGAGGAACCTATCGATCAGAGAATCGTGCGGCGAGGGCCCAACAGAGACGAAGTAGGCAACGGCACTGTAGTTGTCTTTGCTGGGGACTTGTAAGTTGAAAGCCCATATGAATGGGGCGACTCCCTTCGATCGTTTTTTCGTTTTCGATGGCTGTTCTTACACGGTTTTTAGGGTTGGCTAAGGGCTCTGATATCTTCGTAGGTCCTTTGATCCAATCGAAGCCTAGGGGCTTCAGAAGGTAGTCGCTGCCCGGGATTTTTGCCCTAGTCTTGAAGTATTCGGGTCCCCTGACCATGAAAATGTCCCCTGGCGGTGAAGACCATCCGTTCGAGCAGTTGTATGGATCGAGGAATGGGACGGGGCCTTCTAATTTGACTCTATCGATCCACTCGTTGCCTTCTTCGTTATTCATCAGCTCAGCAATAAATTCAGAATTCAAGCAAAAACAAACAGTCTTCGACGAAAGGAGATCAATGAAGCGCGATCTGTAGAGATAATTTTAGGAAATTGTGGTGTTTTAGCAAAACGCACTTTTCCGCCATAGAAGAAAACTGATTCCAGCTCAAAATCAGATCCAAACAACAGAGCGATGAATGAATGAAAATTCGTTGTTCCCCAAATTCGAGGAAACGTGCCATTAAGCTAAAGTATATCATTATAATAGTAGGAGAATTCAGAGGCGTCACCTTGAATTGATCCACGTCCCACGACAGATGTGTGAAGAACGCGGTCGCCGGATGATATTAATGTCGCGAATTGCCGCAAAATTACAGCAAAAAATTGGATTCATACGGGGACCGAAGGTACGGATCGTGCAATTCTTCGGTCTGTTTCAGGTCCCCCTTTCGATTCAATCGAAAGGATGAACAGAGAAAAAAGAAGACGTGAAAAAACTATTGCTTTGTTGATTCAAGATGTGATGAATCAGCTGACTACGTATAAAAGTAATTGCGTCGACGTTTTAACGTTCAATTCGAATCATTCTTTTTTAGTCACGGGGCAACTTCAATTAAATACGTCTTCCCATATTTTCTATCAACTAACTATCCATTCCATATTATTTATTAGCAACTAAATCAAAACAATCTTACACATAACTCCCCATGGACGATTTTGCCCCTCTAGTAATTTTCACACCCTTACCCAAACTTGTAGTATCAATATACGTATGTTTGTAGTACCAATGTATAGATGTCCGTGGTACCATTCCGTGAGCCCCATGAACGATTTTGCCCCTCTACTAATTTCTACACCCTTCTATTTCCTTATCCAAACTTGCAATATAAGTATGTTTGTAGTATGAATGTATGGATGTTCGTGGTACCATACTGTGAGCTAGTGTAGTACCATATGTAGGTTACTTGTAGTATTTTTTCCCTGGATTGCTATTCACCGCCCCCTTTTTCCTAGTCACCGCCCCCTAAAGGGCTGAAAAAAGACGAATTTGCCCATTTGAATAAAATTTTTTATTTAAAGTCCTTTTTCAGACAACAACTTTCATATCGCAATCAAACATTCAAATCAGAGTCAAACAAAACAAAAAAAACGTCCAAATCGCAATGGATCGACGAAAGGGGAAAGGGTCTATTCGCACGACTGGTAAGCAAATTCTCGTAAAATTCATTTGTACGTAGATGAATGATCGAACTATATTCGAAATCGCTCCAAAAAAGTCCGGACCGAAAAACAATTTCGGCCGGAACAACCGGACCGAAACAGGATTTCGGCCACATCAAGGCCGGACCGAACAACAATTTCGGTCGTGCCTTGACGTGGCCGAAAAAATTTTCGGCCCGGACAGACATGACCGAAAATATTGTTCGGTCAAAGCTGTCCAGACCGAAATCAGGTTTCGGTCAGGACTGTCCCGGCCGAAATCATGTTTCGGTCGAGACAGTCCTGACCGAAATCATGTTTCGGCCGCCACTTCATGTGGCCGAAATTTCAGATCGGCTGTTTAATTTTTTTTTTCAGACGATGAGAGGGAAATCCACATCCCGGAGGATTTGATCGGCGACGGCGTAAACTACAGTGGGCATTTTCGCGTAGGAGGTCGATTTCAGACCGACGTGGAAGCCATTAACTGGGCGAAAGGCGTCGCCATTGCTCTGGGTTTCGAGGTGATTATTTCGTCGCATAAGAAATGCAGTATAAAAAAACTGATTAGGTGTTCTCGCGGAGAACGTTATAGAGGCAACTAGGACGAATTGGAGAGGGTTACAAAGTCGAACAAGTGCAGGTGTCCGTTTGTAGTCATAGCTCAGGAGGATCCAATGACTAGGGAATGGTACATTCGTACGGGCCCACCTGATAAATCCACGCACAATCACCCTCTGATACAGTATCCCGAGGGACACCGCCAGACGAGTGGGTTAAGTCGCCAGGCAAAGAAGATCGTAGAGGAAATGAGTGCTGCGCAATCGAAACCAGCTCATATCCTTTCATCGGTGAGGGCTAGACACGCAGAAGATAAAGCGACGATCAGGCACATATATAATTACAGAGATCGTTTGAAGAGAGACTATTCTGAGGGCCGAGACGTGGTGAGCCAGGCTCCACATGATGGGGGAGACGGTGTGGGCGGAAGCATGAGAAGTACTCGTAGATCCACGCCTGTAGTAACGAGAGGCACCCAGCTAATCCCCTCGCATCCGCCCTGCTCGCCATGCCAAGCTGGCGATAAAGGTAAGCGAGGGCGGCTGAACCCCACGAGTACCCACTGGCAGAGGGCAACGAGCGGTAGAACTCGTGCATGATGTCCGGCTTCACCCGGTTCCCGCTCTTGTCGACGAACAGCGTCGACCCCAACAAAATCCACAACCAAGCGATGGCCTGGAACCCCGCCGGCCGACCCCCCCGCATCCGCTGCATCACGTCTTTCGTCGCAACCGCACCGCCTCTCCACAATTCCCAGAGCGCGTCCGCGGAGATGCCCATAATCTCCCTCACCGCGATCTGGGGTGCCCGATACCGTCGCTCCGTCGATCGGGATGCCCAGTATGTGCTCGACGTCGTGGAGCATGATCGTCATCTCCCCAAATGGCATGTGGAAGGTGTTCGTGTCTGGATGCCAGCGCTCCACAAAAGCGGACAGTAGAGGCTGGTCCAAGTGACCCACCATGGCATCCGTGAGGTGTACAAGCCCCGTGCCATCGATCTGGCTCTACGTCTCCGGCGGGAATTGGGAGTACCAATTCTTTAGCTTCCTAAGCACTAATGCCCGCTGCTCGCACTTCAGCAGGGGCCTCTCCTCCTCACCCATCCAGATGCGGGGCGCGATGTGTCCCAGATAACTAGGGATCACCTCGTCATCATATGGACCACCGAGCTGTGGCCCCTGCACCCTCCAGGAATCGTCATCTACGACCCTGGAGCGCTTGCTCCCTATTTCATTTTTCACGAATAACGCAAAAATAAATTTATTTTCATTTACGTATTTTAAGACACGACATCTCATGTCAGTTTATAGAGGAGAATGGAATTACCTGAGGAGGCCGGTGGCAGATCGTCGTCGGATGACTGAAACGATGCTCCATCATCCGCCACACCATCATCCGCATGCGGATCGTAATCCGCATATACGGACTGAGAAGCAGCCGCTCGCTGCCGCCTCTCCTCCTCCCGTTCTCTACGAACGGATGCGTCAACTCCTCGCGTCCTCGTGTGACGCTCTCCAGATCCCTCCAACGGGGGGGATCTACTACTCCCTCCGAGTAGGGTCTTTCCACCTTTGGTCTGCAATAAAAAGTTTTTTTAAAAAAAATATTCGACCCGACCGAAACATGATTTCGGTCGGCACAGTATCGACCGAAACATGATTTCGGTCGGCACTGTCCCGGCCGAAACATAATTTCGGTCGGCTATGGCCCGACCGAAATCACGTTTCGGTCTAAACAGTGCCGACCGAAATCATGTTTCGGTCGATACTGTTCCGACCGAAATTGTGTTTCGGTCGGGTCGAAATCCGACCACAAATCTCGTTCGATCGGCCGTTTTTTCGAACTATTCGTGTTCGCTAATCCATCTACGTACGAATGATTTTACGTTAATTTGCTTACCAGTCGTGAAAATAGGCCCTTTCCCTTTCCTTGTCCCTGTCGGCGATCCATTGCGATTTCAATATTTTTTTTGTTTTTGTCTGATTTGGATGTGTGATTTGAAATGTGTTGTCTGGAACGGAGCTTTAAATAGAAATTTTTATTGTTTATTTTTGTTTTTTCTTTTTAAATTATTTTAAATATCATAAGGGCAAAATCGTCTTTTTCGAGCCCTTTAGGGGGCGGTAACAAGTAAAAAGGGGGCGGTAGATAGTAACTCCCATTTTTTCCGTACCATGTGCTTAACCATCGCAACTCCTACCCTAAATTGTATACATATATTTGTAGTACCAATATATAGATGTTCGTGGTACCGTATCGTATGTTAGTGTGATACCATGAGTAAGTTACTTGTAGTACCAATATCTTTGGTACAGTCACGGACCAAAAATAATTCTGATGGCGTCGAAAAATTCCTTACCCAAACTTGAAGTACCAATATACGTATGGTGGTAGTACCAGTGTATAGATGTTTGTGGTACCATAACGTGAGCTAGTGTAGTACCATACGTAGGTTACTTGTGGCAAGGAGTAGGCCTGTGCATTCGGTACGAACCGTACCGTACCGTACCGAAAATTCAGTTTACCGAATTTTCAGTAGTGAAAATGGTCGTACCGAATACCGAACCGATTTGGCCGGTTCGGTATTCGGTTTTTACCGAAATAATTTCGGTTAAATCGGTATTTTACCGAAAAAACCGAAAGTACAGTAAAAATACCAAAAACGAAATTAACCAACTAGAATGCATTTCAACCAACAGATTAAGAACCTTAACCATCCAAAACAGCTAAGTTACATCCAAAACAGTTCCAAAATATATAATATTTAACATAAAGTTCTTCAATATAGATTCTCGACTGAGATAGTGAAAATCCTCATAGCCCGATGATGTTCGATTCCACGCCAACGTTGGAGGATATATCTGTATCCACACACGGTGTAAAACAAAATACCACAATATTAGGCATTATATGATAAACATAGAAAAAAAGAAACAAAAAATATACCATTTTCAATACTTGCATTAGCTCTCGAGCTTCCATTTCTTAGTGAATCAGCCGCATAATTTTTCTCACAATACTTGCATTTAGCTCTTGAGCTTCCATCTTTATCGGTGTATAAAGTAAAATGGTCCCAAACTTCAGACCTCACATTACCTTTCTCTTTGGTCTTCCACTCCGTGCTTGTTGGCTATCTACTTCAGTTTGATCTGTGATTGGTTCGCGCGAGCCTGACGATGGCATTGGCATATTTGAGCTTTGAACAGCATCGGGTGCCGACAAAGGGTTCGAACGGTTCGAAGACTCACCTCCTTGACTATCCATTCTACAAATGATAAGCGAGCAAATTATAAATGAGCCACCTCACATCTAGTTAAAATCGAGCAAAAATATAATCCGGCAAGTTGAAATCGAGCATCAATAATAAAAAAAACACCCTTCGAAAATTGCATCACACCTACCGTTGAACTCAACACCGTCGAAGGCAAATTCAATCCAACAAAGAGAGAGATTCACCAGGGGATAGCAGCGTCGATTTGGGATTTGTTTAGGCGTGAATGAAGATTTGGAAAAAAAAGCTATGCGATTGATCGATTAAGGGCTACTTCGATTAGGTCGATTGTTTTGTTTCTTTTCAATTTAGGGTTATTTTATTTAGACTATCTTTATCAATGACCTTTATAACCGGTCATGAGAATAAAATATTAATTTCTCTCTCCTCCACATACACAACCTACACTTCAACAATTTTCATACTTTATCAACAACCCAACACAACTCAACTAACACAACCCATAATATTTATATTTTATAATTATTTTAAGTCGTATTTGAATGTTTGAAAAATAGATTATATTATATGATATAAAATTTAGATACTTTCGTCATTGGAGAAAAAAATAAAATAAATTATGATAGATTATAGAATGTGATAGAGAAATAGATAAATTGAAATTGTGATTCAAAATATATCAATATTAGTCTTTATTTGTAGAGAAAAAAATCATATATTTTGGTAAATAAATAAAAATTTAATTTTAACATATAATTAATGTATCATAAAAATTCACAAAAAGCATACAAAACAATTTATAGAAAACTGTGCACAACCGGTTGTGACCCAAGTTGGTCCACCAACCGGTTGTGGGTTGGGTCACAACCGGTTGTCTTTATTATTATTTTTTTTGGTTTAATTTAAATAATTTTAATCAACGACCGTGACATCACCGATAAACATAGTCTAACTCCAAGTCTCCAAGCGTGGTGCACAGCTATATTTCGTTATTGTTTATTGTTAACCAATTTAATATATAATTTTTTAATATATTTTATTATACAAATTCGGTATTTCGGTATACCGAACATACCGAATAATAAAATAGGTACCGAACCGAAATACCGAAATTTTTTATTTACGAAACCGAATACCGAACCGAAATTTTTCGGTTCGGTTCGGTTCGGTATGTACCGAAATTTCGGTATTTCAGTTTGTTCGGTCGGTATACCGAACTACGAACACTCCTAGCGAGGAGAGCGAGTTTTTAAGAGTCACATCAAAGTAACCTTTGACAATAATACAACGCTATATATTTTATACATCTATAAAATTTACCCGAATTGCTGAGCTCCAAATAAGTTGATATCAAATCCATTCATACAAGTTAAAAATACAGACCTGGCGGAGGAGGAAATAAGCAGATAAAAAAATCCTTTGATAAGGGATCATCATTGATATGGGGCAAACCCAATCAACGAAATTTATATGTGTGGGTAAAGGAATTTATATAGCCGGAGAATCAATTATTATAAAGATTAGGGACGTGCGTAAGGTGCTTATTGGTGGGGAACTGGAAGGGATGTGTTTGGGACATTGGGGGCCTGTCTGGGACGTTGGGGGACCTGTTGGGATGTGATGGGGACCTGTTGGTGGCGTATTGGTACGTCGGGGACCTGTCTGGGACATGTTGAGGAGTGTTTGGGACATTGGGGGATCTGTTTGGACGTGTTTGGAGCGTGGGGGACCTGCTTGGGACATCTTTGGGACATGTTTAGACGCGGGGGACCTGCTTGGGGCATGTAGGGGACGTAAAACAGAAAGAACACAGGATGTACGTGGTTCGGATCTTTGCAGATCCTACGTCCACGGGCGTTCTGAAATCTCTTTTTACTATACTTGAAGATTTACACACTCAAGATACTTCTTCCTCACTTTTCTCTCAAGAACACATAAGAAATTAGCTAAAGGGACGTTCAAGATGTTGATTTAGTGTAGAGAGAGTATTTTCTAAGTGTTGTAATGTGTTGAAAACGTGAATCGTATGTGAAAATGATGAAGGCCCCTTTATATAGGAGGCTCTCTGGATATTGCCTGAAGTGTACGTCCCCCGGCCCTTGGATATTGCCTGGAGGTAGGTCCCTGGAATCCTGGAGACGGGACGCATTCCATCGCCTGAGGGAGCTGCAAGCAATCTGGTCTGTGTCACGTCCCAGAATTCCTGTTGATAGGGTCATTTCGTGTCAGTATAGGCTGTCAGAACAGCTTTGTACAGTCTGCAGTCCTTTCAGTGAACAGTGGTCGGCTGACAGCTTTTTGCAGGGAGCTGCCCTCTCTTGATCGGACACGTGGCACCTTCATTGGATACTCTTCGTATCTTTATTAGTAGTGTGTTAGAGAAGCTTCGTCCGTCCTTGGGAGCTGCTAGGTAGTTCCTCAGGTCCCAACACCTGTTGTTAGCTCCCTAAAACCTGTCGGAGGTCCCCGGAGGTCCTATCTACCATTTACTTACTATAAGTATTTTCCAATGGGCCTAACGGGCTTTTCCTGATTTTTTTCAGGCCCATCTACTTTAGTCCGTATCAACCACTCCCCTACTCTAATTTGTCTTTTTGGGACAAAAGTGAATTAGAGTAAAATAGTAAGATGGGCCTTACCTCCCTACCGTAATTACCTCTTGAAGGTTTAGGACCCATTGGTTTTTGGGGAGCTTAACTCCCCTATGCATGTCTAGTGGAGACCCGATGGCAGAGCTCCTCTTCAAACCTTGCGTTCTTGAAGGAGATCCCCAGTCTGTTATACGTTGCTCCTAGCTCCCTCGCTCCCTCGGGTTCTGGTGGCAAGGGATGTTTGCGAGGAGATTCCTCTTTTTGCAGGGACGACAGACGTCCCTGTGGTTCCTTCTCTTATTAGGGGAGCTCGAGAATCACAGCCCCTGTTTCTGGTGTTAACATGAAAACAACTTCATCAAAGGGTCAGAAAGAAACACAAAAAGGAAGTTACGTTCTTCTTCCCCATGAGGTCAATATGCTGAGCCTCTCACGGGACCTATGGGGACC
Source organism: Craterostigma plantagineum (assembly GCA_027422505.1). Lineage (NCBI taxonomy): Eukaryota > Viridiplantae > Streptophyta > Magnoliopsida > Lamiales > Linderniaceae > Craterostigma > Craterostigma plantagineum. The sequence goes on along the minus strand of JAPQWV010000009.1, from coordinate 7,850,588 downwards.
TCAATGGCTGAGCTCCCTACTTCTGTGGACCATCTGGACAGAGGTGAAGCTCCCTTCGTTGGGTGCTCCCAGACGTTCAGAGGTCATCTCCCAGGTGGTCGGCTATGAAGCTACCAGACCGTCTGCCAAGTCGTCAACCCGAGACCTGGAGATAGCTGATTAGACAAAGTCGACAGATTAGTACGAGAGGGAACTGCGGAGCTCCCTGGAGAGGGAAAGACAGAAATACAGCTCTTATGAGATAGCGCGAGGAGGATCTCTGGAGCTCCTCTGCTAAGGAGAAGGAAGAGTGGGATGTCGATTTCGCCTGTATGACGAGGGTGCATTTGGCTTATCTTCAAGAGCTGCCATCTTTGATTGCTTTGAATGAGGTCCCCAAGCTCCCGAGAGTCCTCGTTTCTAGGTCGGCACCTCAAATGAGCATGTGGAGGTCCTGGCCCATGCTGCGATCTCCCAGGCGTCATCTCCAGCTCCTCACGGAACTTGGTGGGAGGCTTTTCGGGCATCCTAGGACCTGCGATGTTTTAGGGGAGCTCAACTCCCCTGGCGGGGACCTGATGGGGGAGCTCCTCTTCGAGCATTTGCACTTGTAAGGAGGTCCCTAGGTCCTGCTGTACGTATCTTCGAGTTCCCTTTTGCCTTTTTCAGGGTGGTGATGGCCTATAAGAAATATTATGTCATTTTTTTTTCTTTCGAGATACGATGGTAAGGACTTGGGGAGCTTAACTCCCCATGTACGTAAGTTTCATCGGAGTTCCCTTCCTCCTCGTATTATATTTCCTTTCGCGGGACCTGATGGATGTTTCCGGGAACATCATTATCGTGGCATGGTTATAGCGCCAGCTCGCTTATTCGATTCGTAAGCCAAGTACGAATTCACGCCCTTGGTTGCAATGACCGTCGTCATTGTCCTCGGGTGCCACTTTGCGCTAGGCTCTCTTTGTCCTTAGCGAGTTCAGTAATGTAGGCCCGAAGGTCCTAAGTATGAAGTGGGGATCTCTCCCACTGTTTTACCCTGGTTATAGCGCCAGCTACGCTGAGGTACCTATTCACGTCGCAGGCCTTACTGAGGACCTTTGATGTCCTGTACACCACAGCCCGTCAGCGGTGGCATCTTGTACGCCCTCATGGGCATCTTTCACGTCGCAGACCTGTGGCCTTTGATGTCGGGTACACCGCCGACCCGTCGGTCTTTGGCATCATCTCACGTCGTAGACTATCAGTCTTTGATGTCTTTGTACGCCGCAGGTCCGTCGACCTTCGGTATCGACTATTTTCACGAGTGCACTGTTTATTATATCATAAAATGTATATATTCCGACAAGGCGGTATTTTCTTAGGGTATAATTAGTTTACCCTGGTTATAGCGCCAGCTTCGCTTGAACGCGTGGTTATAGCGCCCGCTCGCTTAAGTGCATGGTTATAGCGCCAACTCGCTTAAATGCGTGGTTATAGTGCCCGATCGCTTACATGCGTGGTTATAGCGTCCGCTCGCTTAAGTGCGTGGTTATAGCGCCCGTTCGCCTAAGTGCGTGGTTATAGCGTCCGCTCGCTTAAGTGCGTGGTTATAGCGCCCGCTCGCTTACATGCGTGGTTATAGCGCCAGCTCGCTTAAATGCGTGGTTATAGCGCCAGCACGCTTAAATACGTGGATATAGCGCCAGCTCGCTTAGTATCCGAACTCCTTGTGGAGGCCTAGAATTTGAAAGTGACGGAGATATGGAGCTCCTTTCTTCTCGATTAATGACGAGGTCCCCGGCTCAGATCTCTGGAGGTTTGGATGTCAGCATGGAGCTATCTTCTAGGTCCCCTGGACCTTCATGTGTCAGCCCAGAGCTTGACTTCTTTGCCTTCAACCAGCACGGAGCTAGGTTTCAGTTGGTTTGGAGATCCCTTATAACGAACTTCGCATCCTGGCGAGGAGCTCAGCGTGGAGATCTCGAACACGCGGATCATGTCCTTGTTTTCAGCAAGGAGCTTGTCTTTAGGTCCCCGGGAATTAGGGCCTTCATGTCAGCGCGGAGCTGGACTGTAGGTCTTCGTGCCAGCGGGGAGCTGGGCTTTTAAATCCCCGTGGTTTTTTATATGCCAGTGTAGAGGAGGACCTCGACCTTTCTGGGATCTTTGGATGCCAGCCCGGAGCTGGGCTTTGAGGTCCTGCGGACCTTTGCCAGCGCGGAGCTTGGCTTGAGGCTGAGCCTTAAATGGAGCTGGTCCTTATCTAGAGTAGGTGGGGGTTGTCTGTCTTTGATTGGCACAGATCCCCCAGATTCCTTCTTGGCTACCTCCCGACCTTGGTTGATGCCACAGTCAAGGAACTTCCTCAGTTGTCCCACTAGGGGGGACACTTCGATTTCATCCTTAAAATAATAACAGTCGTTAGTATGATGCATGCATTTATTATCGTTTAGATGATATAAATGAGAATAAGGTATAGAGGGCCCTGAAATTCCGGCTAAGAGTCTTATCAACACGGTATGTCTCCCGTGGATTTTTAGGCGTCGTCGTGGAGTTGGCTTCTAGGTTCCAAGTGTGGTATCTAGGCTACTCGGATCAACACGGAGTTCGATTTGTGGGTCCCCAATATGGAGATTCGGGTCTGCGCGCTAGCACAGAGCTGTCTTTTAGGTCCCCTGGATATTACCAATGAGGAGCTGGGCTCTGAGGTCCTGCAGATCTTTGCCAGAGAGGAGCAGGGAATTGTCCTCCAGCAGAACTTTATGTGCCAGCATGGAGCTCAGGTTCTATCTCCCTCAAGTTTTCAGGTGCTGCGGCCCTTTTGATGCAGGCGCGTGGCTAAGGCTATAGGTCCCTATCAGATGCTTAGGGACTTCGCTATAGGAAGGGAGATTGGGCTTTCACGTGCCAGTGCAGAGCTGGTGGCAGTGCGGAGCTCCCTTCGAGGTCCTACGGACCCTCGCATGCCAATGCGGAGGATCCTTAAATGGAGCTGGCTTCTATCTGGAAGACGCGGGGGTTGTTTGCCTTTAATCGGTATAGATTCCCCGGGCCCCTTCTTGACTGCCTTCAGACCTTGGTCGAGGCTACGCTCAACGGACCTCCCTAGACGTCATGCGAGGATGGGTCCTTCCATCAATAAAAGTTGTTAGTGTGACGCATATACTTATAAGAACATTGGTGAAGTAAATGAAAATGAGATTCAGGGGGTTTCAGAGTTTCGGCTAAGAGCCTTCTTATCGCGGGATGTCTCCCGGATAATGTCAGGATTTCCACCATGTTGTTGCGTAACGATGGGAGTTCCGTAGGACCCTAAGGAGAGATCTCGACAGCTCCCTGCTAATGCACGCACGGAGGTCCTCGTACGCCAATACTGAGCCGAGCTTTGACTTCCTGTGGAACTTCATGTGCCAGCGCGGAGCTGGGAGGTCCCGGCTGCGGAGCTCCGGGGCTTCCTGCCAGCGCAGAGCTGGGAGGTCCCGGACGCGGAGCTTCAGGTCTGTGTGCCAGCATGGAGCTGGGGAGATCCAGAATGCGAAGCTTCGGATCTTCTTGCCAGCGCGGAGCTGGGATTTAGGTCCCGAAGGGGGAGCTTCGGGTCTTCTCGCCAGCGGGGAGCTGGGCTTTTAGATCTCGAAAGGGGAACTTCGAGTCTTCTTATCAGGGCGGAGTTGGGCTCTTAGGTCCCGAAGGGGGAGCTTCGGGTCTTCTTTCCAGCGCGGAGCTGGGGTCTTAGGTCCCGAAGGGGGAGCTTCGGGTCTTCATCCTTTCCTCCTCTCGGTCAAGGTGGTGCACATGGTATTACATCTTAGGAGCTTCAGTTGTGCTTTTGGCAGCTCCTGTGGAGTGTAGGTCCACCTTCTTTGGCAGAGAGAGTCTTCTTCCCCCCGTTTTTTGCATTTTTGTCTCGTCCCAGTAGAAATAAGGAGAGGAAAAGAGAAATAGAAAACGTTAAGCACAACTTCGCACGACATAGGCAAAATTACTCACGCCTTCAACTCGGAATTTCCCACAGACGGCGCCATTTGATATGGGGCAAACCCAATCAACGAAATTTATATGTGTGGGTAAAGGAATTTATATAGCCGGAGAATCAATTATTATAAAGATTAGGGACGTGCGTAAGGTGCTTATTGGTGGGGGAACTGGAAGGGATGTGTTTGGGACATTGGGGACCTGTCTGGGACGTTGGGGGGACCTGTTGGGATGTGATGGGGACCTGTTGGTGGCGTATTTGGTACGTCGGGGACCTGTCTGGGACATGTTGAGGAGTGTTTGGGACATTGGGGGATCTGTTTGGACGTGTTTGGAGCGTGGGGGACCTGCTTGGGACATCTTTGGGACATGTTTAGACGCGGGGGACCTGCTTGGGGCATGTAGGGGACGTAAAACAGAAAGAACACAGGATGTACGTGGTTCGGATCTTTGCAGATCCTACGACACGGGCGTTCTGAAATCTCTTTTTACTATACTTGAAGATTTACACACTCAAGATACTTCTTCCTCACTTTTCTCTCAAGAACACATAAGAAATTAGCTAAAGGGACGTTCAAGATGTTGATTTAGTGTAGAGAGAGTATTTTCTAAGTGTTGTAATGTGTTGAAAACGTGAATCGTATGTGAAAATGATGAAGGCCCCTTTATATAGGAGGCTCTCTGGATATTGCCTGAAGTGTACGTCCCCCGACCCTTGGATATTGCCTGGAGGTAGGTCCCTGGAATCCTGGAGACGGGACGCATTCCATCGCCTGAGGGAGCTGCAAGCAATCTGGTCTGTGTCACGTCCCAGAATTCCTGTTGATAGGGTCATTTCGTGTCAGTATAGGCTGTCAGAACAGCTTTGTACAGTCTGCAGTCCTTTCAGTGAACAGTGGTCGGCTGACAGCTTTTTGCAGGGAGCTGCCCTCTCTTGATCGGACACGTGGCACCTTCATTGGATACTCTTCGTATCTTTATTAGTAGTGTGTTAGAGAAGCTTCGTCCGTCCTTGGGAGCTGCTAGGTAGTTCCTCAGGTCCCCAGCACCTGTTGTTAGCTCCCTAAAACCTGTCGGAGGTCCCCGGAGGTCCTATCTCTACCATTTACTTACTATAAGTATTTTCCAATGGGCCTAACGGGCTTTTTCCTGATTTTTTCAGGCCCATCTACTTTAGTTTATCAATCATAATTATTCCACTAAATTACCAGCGCAATTAACGGGTCCTGCAATAACAATACGTAGAAGCTACAAACAATTAGCATATGCAAAAAAAAAAAAGAAAAAAAAAATCTATCTCAGCTGACTTCAGGATCTTAAAGGAAAACTCACTTGCTCAATTAACCATCAGATAATGCCAAGTTCTTCGTCTTTTCAAAAATACACTAAGTTTCGATCACCAATAATCTCCACACGTACACTTCCCGTCCTCAAACCTATGGAACCGACTGTTATCTCTCACGATAATGATCCTCCTCGTGCATTTCGACATAAACTTTATCGCCTCGTGACAGTCACCGCAAATGCGTAGGTTCTTCATAATCCTTATAGTTCGTTCCCCTGGAAGAGCAATCAGAGCGAAAGCAATGGCCAACCTCTCGCTGTGATACATGATCGACTGCCTCCTCTCCTCTTCGTCCCCGACTTGTTTCAAGACATGAGACGTGTCAGCGACATAACCTTCCTTCTCCATTTCCCCTCCCAACTCCTCGAGTTTCCTGTAAATCTCTTCAGAAAGCTCGTGCCTCCTCTCCCCAGCAGCAAAAGTGTGAACTTTTTTACCCACTTCTACCCAGCTCAATCCCGTCTCTTTTCTCTGCCCACGATCTCTCAGCATCTTCCTCGCCCTTGCTGCCTCTCGATACCTACCAGCAGCTGCGTACGCATTAGATAGAAGCACGTGAAGGCCAGGGCTAACGGGTCCCACAGAAAACACCCTATCAGCCACGGAAGCTGCCAGCTCAGCATTCCCATGCTTTCTGCACCCGGTCAGCAGAGCTCCCCACACGGACTCCGTCTGCTGCATAGGCATTTCCTCGACCAGCTTCAGTGCCTCGTCGAGTTTCCCTGCTCAACCGAGCAAGTCCACCATCGAAGCGTAGTGCTGACTTCCCGGCTCCACTCCGGACTCTTTCATCATGTTGAAATAGTACTTCCCTTCCTCGACGAGACCCGCGTGGCTGCATGCGTACAGCATGCAGAGGAACGTGATGAAGTTTGGCTCGTTTCCCGCGACCCTCATCCTCTCGAACAGCTCGAAGACTCGGGCGGTATGAGCGTGCTGCGCGCAGGCGATCAGCATCGAGTTCCACGTTCCCAAATTCTTTTCCTCGACGTCGTCGAATATGCAGTAGGCGCCCTCGATGACCCCGCTCTTCGAGTACATGGACACCAGCGCGCTCCCCACGAAGGAATTGCTGTCGTAACTGAACTTGATGGACAAACCGTGCAGTTGCCTTCCCAGTTCGAATAAGGTCGAGCTCCCGCAAACCCGTATCACGCTCGAAAGCGTGAAATCGTTCACCCCCACGTCTTCGTACATTGCGTGCTTGAAAAGCTGCAGTGCTTCGTCATCTTCGCCTTCTTGCGCGTACGCGTATATCATTCCGCTCCACGAGACGACATTTCTCTCGGGCATTTCGTCGAACATCTTCCTAGCGTCCAGTAAATTTCCGCACTTGGCGTACATATCCACTAGAGAACTTCCGACAAACACGTTCTCGTCAAACCCAGCTCTAAATGCCAGACAATGCACCGATCGAGCGAGCCCATAGTCTCCAACCATGGAACATGCCTTCGCCACACATGGAAGGAGAAAATCGTTGAGGAAGGACATAACATCGTCCAAACCCACCATCATGGACTTGAACAGCACGAGGCCGCGCGTCGGAAGCTCATTCTTAACGAAACAAGATATAATCGAACTCCAGGTAGTGGAAGACTTGAACTGAGCTTCTTCAAAGATTTTCTCGGCGGAGGACGGCTGGTTTAGGCTCGCGTAAAAGGTGATGAAGTGGTGACAGACGAGCGGGATTGCTCGGAGGCCCGATTTGATGACGTGGCTGTGTAGGGATTGGCCCCTTGAGAGGGCCTTGAAGCGGGTACAGTTGAGAAGGTGGGAGCATACCGTGCGATAGTTGTTAGATTCGAAGCTTTGTTGGTGAAGTAGGGTCATCGGACGTCCTCTTCCGAGACTGTCTATCCAAATATCAATAGCTTTTCTTCTGAAAATGTTTCCTTTTCCGCGCGATTTGATCCTTTTAAGGAAAAAATTCTCGGTTAATTTGATTTTCTGCAGACTTGAGAAGCACAAAGAAGATTGCCCCAGTGTGCTATATGCGTAATGATGAGACGAGGAGATTGCGCGATTAATGGGTGGAAACAGGGCACCGAAAGCTAGTGATGAATGACTATGAAGATGCAAAGAAAGGGGTAGGTACTTTTTCTGTGTGTAAAACTTTTTCCCCAAAATTTAGACTTTTCACACTCTTTGCTAATGATTCTTCTGATGAAAGGGCGTTTTGCTCGGAGAAGTAATACACTTCGTCGAATATGAGGAATTTCTGTGATCAGCAAAACAATTTGGATTGCAGTTTCAGGACAAGTAAGGAAATCTGTAGATGGAAACGGTTTACATTACCAGGATACACATATTGGTTCGGGCACTACTGAACATGAAACTTCGAAGCATAACTAACGAGGATCATCTAAGACCAAGCACACCACTCGATCAACATAAGCCCAAGGTAATAAATGGGCACAGTTTCAAGATTGACCATGTTCTCATGTCACTATCGAAAATGCATAGAATCAATATTTATGTATGAATATAGATGTAACTCTGTGCTCTATAATTTGCAGGAGTTACTTGATAAAATCAACACGCAAAAATGCTTGAGAACCTTCGTTCGGCCATTTCTTCGGTTATGAAAAAGTAGTTCAATTTGATTTTGTATTAGTGGCTCAACTCAATTGAAATCTACCCTTTTTCTGGTTTATAGTCATCACTTACTGTTGTGCTCTGATTTTACAAATCCCTGGACTGGTGACTTGTTAAATGTTGAACTGCTTCATTTTCAGATAGAAAATTTGTGATATTTGTACCTCCACCTCCTTGGGTTGCTTTCACACAATGATTTGCGTTTAAAAAAAAGACAGAACTGTAATCAGTGCAGTAACCAATTTGATTAAAGAGGTGAAGAACATTTGAAGCAATCAATGAAGCTAGGAAAGGAAGCCAAAAACCAACGAGCAAAGTACCGAAGAGAAGAGACCTAATGTCGAAAAATAAAGAAAGAATAAGGAGGGTAGACACAGCACTAAGAGCCGAGCGAAAGGTTTTTGGTAAGAGACTCAATAGTAGAAAAAGAATCTTCTGTATCTCCAGCATTTTGGCGGGCATTCCCTAGACTAGACGCTGTTTTCGCGCTTTTATTCGCCTTGATCTCCTTCTCTCGCTTTTCGTAGAAGTCAAAGTCGCTTATGAGGGACGATTCTTCAGAGTAGTTTTTGAATATGCTCAGCATTTCCAAACCTTGCTTAAGCCCAATCTGTGTTCCCAGTAAAAAAATTTCTGTGTTATTACAGAAAATAATTACAACGATCTTTACCACGAGATGAAAGAAAGAAGTTGCATTTTTCTACCTCCTGGGTATCCCTGCTTTGTGTGACAGCCTTGTTTTCGTTATTCTCGAGTATGATGTGCTTCAAGTCTTTGTTCGGCACATCTTTGATTATGTGCCACTTTACAGGGAAGAAACCACTCCACTTATCGACTTGCCAGAAATCCATGTTTTTCGTGAAGTCCACTTTCCCTTTCATCTCAGCTACACCTAGGAACTGCCCACTCCCATTTACCTGAAGATCAAACCATAAACGTTACGATTCATATTATGACATGGCTGAAAAATGCAGAAGCTAAAACGGCAATTACCGAGAAAAACAGGAAAATGGGACATTCTTGGCCAGTTTCGCTCGCTTTAGCCTCAGCTTCTCGGAAAGTAGCATCCAATTTGTTATTGCCCTTGGGAGTGCTTGACCAAACATTGTACTTTAGGCTCCTCTGAACGTCATCCTCGCTGAAGGACTTTATCACAAAGAACTTTGCATCATCGTACTCTGTCTTGAAATCTTGCAAGTTGTAGGCGTCTCTTTGAATAGCAGCCCAGGGCTCTTCTGCGTCTTCTTCGTTCTTGGGTGGATTCTTCCTTTCAGACCTGGGCCCACGAGCCATCTCTGTCAAGCCTCCCTCTGCTGCGTTGTTTCTTGCAAAGCTTTGGCGTGCCCTTTGATTGTAATTGTTGTAGCTGTTCCATGTTCTATCGTTCCAACGCTGATAGTTTTTGGGGCCATATTGCATCGAAAGATTAGTTTTTTTGTCCGCGAATGACGGGAATTGAGGGGCCTGATTATGTCCCTTCACCATATTTGAAGGCTGAAAACCCAAGTCTAGCTGGAAAAAAAACGAAAAATTTCATCTCAAAGCACTAATCTCAAGTGATATGCAAAACAAGATGATACGTTAGTAATATGCATCTAAAAACGAACCGTCCAAATGAGATTCGAGGGACAAAAGGTGAACTCGAAATAAAAGCGCAAGCAGAATATTAAAAAGTCCAACCATGTAAAAATCACAAAAGAAAACCTCAACTCAGCCAAATATAAGTCAGAGAGTAAATAAAAGAAACTTATGAGACAAGGAAACAGAAATCATACCTTATTCGAGGCACTTGGAGGCAGGTTATGATAGCTGGGTTCGGTTAGGTTCGCCCGAGGATTATGAACCATGGGATTATACGGAAACGCCTGAGAATTGTCCAAGAGAGTGGCTTCTGTATTATGACCATAAGCATTTGGGCCCATCATGGAAGCATTGAAATAGCCATAGCTTTCAGCAGAGCCATCAGCAGCAGAGTAATTCGAATCGTAGAAGCCAGTAGTGTATGGGACATATCCATGAGGGTAATAAAGAGGTGATGCATTTTCTGGCTGAATATTGCACGGTGATAATTAGAAAAAAAATCATATTTTAAATACTGTAAAAGAAAAGATACAATGTGACAGCAAAGAATGATATACCGTGTAAGAACCCCCAGAAGCATTGAAGTGGGCATTATCGTCTGCTTGGCCAAACGTTCCACCTTGTCCTGTTAGAAGCAGAAGAAACGAACTAAGCTAACTACAACATTTGTAACGCCCCAAGTGCAAAGACAAATATTCGAAAGTAATCATCTTCTTGGAGCAAAAATCAACACAAATGGTTGGGTATTGTATGCTTCTCAAATTAACTGACCTGGGTAATTATAGAAGTATGTAGGCATATAAGGAGCGCCTTGCCCGAGGGGCGGTGGTACGTCGTTCACTTTCGGTTCAGACGGTGGATAAATCGAATCATTTTTCCCACCCTGAAGAAAGTAGGCAAATTTTAGTACATAGATCGTAAAACAAGGCCAAAATGGGCATCCTCGTATGCAGTTATAAACAATATTATGTTTAGAACATATGGAGAGCAGAGATCAATGCATGGAATATGTAATGAAGCATAGTCTGATTTCCAAGATATGGAAATAATCCGATAGTATTGATCCCAACAAGTATTGTGGCATCCAAGAAATCATAGAAAACATTGCAAAGATCAGAAAGAATAGAAGTAATATTACATTATCTGAAGCCAAACAAGTTGTCGAGCATACCATGTGTGTTTTCCAGACAGTTTCAAGGTGGAATCAGGCGAAGAACCAGATTTTACTACGAGCCCAGCTGCAATGTGAAGATTATTATGCCTTAGAAATGCAAATTATCAGTTTTAATCAAATATCATATGTACTAGAGCAGACAAGATTCATAATAAATGTATAATAATAAAGCCTTTGAATGTAAAAGGGCCAACAATAATGGAGAAGTCAAAGAGGTGATAAACAGAGGAAACGAACTTTCAAACTCCACTAACACTAATGAATTATGCCACGAAGCTTTTTTTACGAAGCCAATATCTTCCAAAAGGAGAACTGCATAAAATCAAATCAATAACACAAACATCAATGCAAAAATCGTCAAGAAAGCTCCTTAACCTATGTGTAAATAACTTACCCACACCAAGTTGAAAGAACACATCAGAATATAGGTCTTCCCATACAATCATGAAGATGCCAGAGAATAATGCTCAAGACACCATCGAAGGTATTTCATTTATACAGTTTACCTAGATGCCAACAAATACTAAACAAACCTAACATCTGAAAGAGACGATGTGCAAGTAAATGCCAATCAAAGAAACGATTTTGACGTAGTAATACCAAGAAAATGGAGAAACAGGCCCAAAAATCTAAAATCCCACATTAATAGAACAATGAAAAAAAAACAATGATTTGCTGCAACCTCGAAGCACATAAGAAGAGATAACCACATAAATCCCACGATGTTTTCCACTAACAAGAACGACACTCAGGCTCAGATCCCATATATATGTATATTAAACCATACACACGAAAAGACTAGAAAGAGATTCATCAAATCAAAACAGCACAAGCTCACAAATCTAAAAAAAAACTGTAGAAAATAAAATAAAATAAATCCACCACTCATCAACTAACCTTCAGGAATGCTGAGAGCTAGAAACCCGCTCAACGATGACCAAACAGCAAAGTCTCGTCAACAGAGAATGGCAAAATGAAGGACGAACACAATAAAATAATAGCTGCTTTGAGTGTGTGAGCTGCCCTATCTATTTATATCCTGGTGGGAGATCTCACGGTTGTTATTGTTTTCCAATATCCGGTACAAGCAATCTGAGCCGTTAGATCCCGAATAGGGTTTTATATTTCCGACTAATAATTTCGTAGAAAATATTAGTCGGAAATAATTCCCGACTAAAGACAAGTCGTGTTACCGGCCAAAGATGTAGTCGTGTTTAGAAAGTTGTAGTCGGGTTTTTTACTTTAACAACTGATGATATCAACCATTCTACTCGAGAAAAAATTTCGAAAATCGAATAAAAGCTCGAACGTAAAATTTTAGCTACCTAAAGACCGCTCTAACGTAAAGCCCAAAATCGACTAAATGATCGTCTCCGGGCCTCTCGCGCCCCTCGTCCTCTAATCATTTGTTCATATTCCACGAAATCCACTAACCGTCGCCCCTCTTCGCTCGTGTTCGCCACTCACTCGGTAAATCGGCATCGGTTACAGATTCTCAACTTCTATGTATATATATTCATCCGTGTCACCTTGTTGTATCTGTCATGCCATTGTTTTGTATTTGTCAATGCGTTGACGAGAAATGCTCAAACGTTTAACTAGTTTTTGGTTCCCCATAGAATTCGTCGACCCCTAATTTTATTAGTCTGTAATTCATGTACAATTGTTTGATCCAACTGCATATTTTGATGTATATAATTTCCGTCCAATTGATCATACACACATTATCTCGATCGCACTAATGAGTGCATATACTCGGGGATCACAACAATTTCCGGCTAATTTCTCGAAAGTAATCGAGCGTCCGACTAATTGTCTTAGACGAAAGTGACAAATATGTCTTATTCGGAAACCACAAATTTCGATTAACACATTCTATTGATTAAATCTTCTTAATCGGTAGATTGTCAGACTTGTTTCATTTGCATAATTTAAAAATAGAGTAACAGTTATTTTATTTTGTTGTGAAAGCTATTAAAAATAGTTTTAGCTTCTATTAAAAAGAGACGAAAGTTATAATTAGTACCTTATCAAATTGTTTTATATGTAGGTATCTAGTAGAATAATTTTTTGCAGATAGGTACTCGATCCGCTGCAGGTACGCCATACAACACATTTAGGTACCATATATCAACGTATTGTGCTACGTCATATGTTGAGAAAATGGTACGCCGTATTAGCACATTTAGGTACTTTATCTATAAGACATAAGGTACGATGTACGACACATTTTGGTACTCTATATCAACGTGTTATGGTACGTCATACACACACAGGAAGATACGGCGTGACTGAAGAAGCTGGTAAACATTTAATCGAGTACCTATCTTTAAAAATTTCTGACATGAGTACCTATCTGTAAAATTTTTTATTAAAGTAGGTATTTATTGTGTAGATGTCACTAATTAAAATAGTTAAGTAAATTAAAAGGGACGAAAGTATTCTTCATATAAAAAGCCAACGTACTTCGCTTTCGATTCACAATTCTCGACTCAGTCAGGTGAGGCGAAGGATCTATTTCTAATCAAACAACCCTAATTAAGCTTTTGCCCGGTTGGATCTGTTAGAATTTCCTCTCATTTCCATTTCAGATCACATTTGCCGAAGCTGTGCTCCGTGTAATCTGTAAATTTCGCACTCCTGGATGAATGATTATCTGTTCTTTCTTTCTATTGTATATTTGTATATTAGATCTGGATCTTCTTTTATTTCCGCTAGCATATATGTTTTTCGCTTTGTAAAGATGTGACGATTGAAGTTTATGCTCTTCGATCTACCCTTGTATTGATGATTTTTTTTAACTTTGAGAGGTTTTTTGGTCGTGTCGTTGTGCATTTCAGGTGTTGCGTTGATCATTGGTGGCTTGATTCCATTCACACAATGGTAATGATTCTCCAATGTTTTGGGTGTCTGTCTTTTTTTTTTGTCTAAAGTTTCCTTTTCTTATTTTTAATTTTTGTTATCTACACTGCAGGTTGTACTCGCGGCTTCAATTATCACTAAATCTGGGAAAGGTAAGCTCCCGAGATTGGTGTAGCAAATATTGCACCTGGTATTTCTAGAAATGAAGTGGCTGAACTGAATGTTTGATCCAGTTCATTAGTGTATGATTGTTCGGAATGATTTGACACAGATGTGGTGTATTTTAACTATATTTGTCGGGACATTGCATTTTTATCGCCCTTGCTAATTCACAAATTTATCGGGACATTGCATTTTTATTGCTCTTGCTAAATCACAAATTTATCGGGACATTGCATTTTTATGCTCTTGCTTAATCACAAATTTGCTTTTACTGCTAATGCAGAGTTTGAGCTCTTTTTGAGGATTTTCCAGGTGTTATTTTTGCAATCATGTTTGCTTTAATGAAGTATTGACCCTATTTCGTGTGTATTGCCTGTTCAGTCTTTAATCTTGATCTTATCCTTCGTAGATTTGTGCTGGATTTCTGTCATCTGTTTATGCTTGATTGAACATTTTATGAGAAATTTCACTTGATTTTCATTTTTTTATACGTATTAGAGAAATCTTTGTAACCATGTTATTCTGATCCCATCTCTTCAGCTCTTGTTTCGAGGCAGTTTGTTGACATGTCTCGTATTCGAATTGAGGGATACCTTGCAGCCTTCCCTAAATTGGTTGGAACCGGGAAGCAGCATACTTATGTTGAGACTGAGAATGTCCGCTATGTTTACCAGCCTATGGAAGCCCTATACTTGCTTCTTGTCACAAATAAACAGAGCAACATTCTCGAAGATCTGGACACATTGAGGCTTTTATCGAAACAAGTATCCATTTGAAGTTCATTTATGAGTTGTTCTTTACAGTTCAATTAATCATGTATTTGATGATTTTATCTATATGGCCTCACTTTTCATTTAGTTATTCTGCATTAAGTTGTTCTTATCGTGTTCATTCCAAATATTGATGTTGTAATTTTTGTTTTTTTGATATGTTAAAGCATGCAGCTGATTGTATTTTTTAGTGGGCTTTTGGAATTAGATCATGGTATCGTCCACTCTGGAATCGTTTATCAAATATATCTGTGGCCTGATTTCCTTAACCTACTTAGGTGCCTGAATACTCTTATTCCCTGGATGAAGAGGGCATTGGCAAAGCAGCTTTCGAGATTCTCTTTGCCTTCGATGAAGTCATCTCACTTGGATACAAAGAAAATGTCACTGTTGCACAAGTTAAACAGTACCTTGAGATGGAAAGTCACGAGGAAAAATTACACAAGCTTGTTCTTCAGAGCAAGATCAACGAGACGAAGGACGTCATGAAACGCAAGGCTAGTGAGATTGACAAGAGCAAGGTACTTATGCTTTTCGGTTCAAGGCTCTTTATTATCTTTTCAAAAACTAGTGATAACTGATAACATCTTATTGTTGTTTCATACAAATTGTCTAGATTGAGAAGAATAGGGGCGAGAAAGGTGGATATATGTCGCTACAGTCAATGGGTTCTGGAAGAATTGATTCTGGATTTGGCAGTGACTCTGTCTTATCCAGCAACAATGGTGGATTTGGAAGTGGTTCTGGCTTCGGCCCAAGCACTGAAGTTGAATCATTCTCTTCTAAGACGAAAGGTTTATACTGGCATCATCCTTTTAAAATGAGTAGATTTTGAAACTATTCACTCTAGTTTTGCATCTTTAAGGTCCACCATACTGCTATTTGTATTTTGTTACTCTTCACTTCAGTTCAGTTCATTCAAGCATATGCATACGAACATACCTCAACATGATTCAAACATAGTCATGCCTTTGAAGTTACAATTTTGAAAACTATAAACATAACCAGTATATTAATTTTTCAGTAAAACTATTCAGCTTTTGTACTAATGAGACTTGTAGTTGGGGATGCTTTGCTAGTTTAAGAATCCTGACCCATGTATATCGTTGATTCTCTGTAATAGGTCGTCCACCATCATCGGCTACAGCTCCACCAAAGGGTCTCGGTATGCAACTCGGAAAAACAAAGAGGACAAACCAGGTTTTGGAATCTCTCAAAGCTGAAGGTGAGGTAATTGATGAAGATGTGAGACCAAGTGTTGGTCAGTCCAGAGCAGTTGCTCCACCACCAAGTGATCCCGTTACATTAGTAGTTGACGAAAAACTTAATGTAACATTAAAGAAGGATGGTGGTATTGGAAGCTTTGATTTGCAGGGAACACTATCTCTCCAGTTACTTAACCAAGACGATGGATTCATCCAAGTTCAGGTTCTGCATTCTCGCTATATTTCCACTCTTTTGTCCGTTGCCTTAAGCAAACTTTTAGCTGGTTGGAGGAGATTGTCATTCGATTGTTGTCTTATTCTCAGATTGAAACTGGTGGAAATCCTGGAATACTATTTAAAACGCATCCCAATATTAACAAGGAGCTGTTCTCTGGTGAAAATATCTTGGGCCTCAAGGATCCAAATCGTCCATTTCCCAGTGGCCAATCGGGTGATGGTGTTAGCCTTCTGAAATGGAGGATGCAAAGTGCAGATGAGTCTCTTGTGCCTTTGTCAAGTGAGTGTACTTTTCATTGGAAGAATCAGGGTCTCGTATGGTTAAAATTAACTTTTTTCTTCACGTTCTTACAGTTAATTGCTGGCCTTCTGTTTCTGGCAATGAAACTTATGTGAACTTGGAGTATGAGGCGTCACACACATTTAACCTTCAGAATGTTGTGATTTCCATTCCTCTTCCTGCTCTTCGAGAACCACCAAAAGTACAGCAGATAGATGGAGATTGGAGGTTAGGCTTCACCTTATCTTTTTGTCTCTTGTTATATTTTTGTTAAAAGTGGCACAATCAGTTTGACTCAGTTGCAATAACAATAACCATTTGACGTCCTGAAGTATCACGTCCGGGTTCTAGAGTACAACTCTTCCACATCTGATAGTTCCATACAGTTTTTGCATGTCAGTGTTTCAATGTGTCGGGCTTGTCCATTATATTGATGCTTGCTAAATACTATCTTAGTTCTCGACGGATAAGATTGTGTAAATTTAGAAGGATCTTCGTATGTCTGACTAGCAGACACCTTTGGTGTTTGGTCCCCTTAGTTGTAACTTGTCTTGCTACCAATTTTAGATGGCTCCTGTCTATTATACCGTCAGTGATACAATCAGTCATCATGAGAGATGCTGTGTTTTGGGGGTCTAATTAGTGAACTGAAACCACTAACAAATTTGTATTCATGTCAATTTTGAGGAAGATATTTATCGATATTAAACCTTGTGGACTGATTTTAAAGTAAACTGAAGTGTACAGTGGGGAACTTTTGCCTACTTCAAACCACCTTGGATTTGGGTACCTAGCTATGGTTGTTAAACCCGTTTCGGGTGAAGGACCTTGTAACAAATTGGATCTTCCTAGACCCGAGAGATTAAGCTTACATTGGCACTTAAAAATGATCTTTTGATTCAATGAATGTGTAATTGATATTTTACTTGTTATTC
This sequence comes from Craterostigma plantagineum, assembly GCA_027422505.1. Taxonomy (NCBI): domain Eukaryota; kingdom Viridiplantae; phylum Streptophyta; class Magnoliopsida; order Lamiales; family Linderniaceae; genus Craterostigma; species Craterostigma plantagineum. The sequence goes on along the minus strand of JAPQWV010000009.1, from coordinate 7,833,509 downwards.
TTTTCTTGTTTCAGCCCAAGTGACTACTGAAAACTAATTATATTGATGACTTCACTGCAGGTATGATTCCAGAAAGTCGATTTTGGAGTGGTCCATTGTACTCATTGATAATTCGAATCGCAGGTAAGTTCCCTTCAAATTATTTCTCTTGTCTTGACTTCAATGAACTACCCACTCCACTCCACTCCATGTTATCATATGATCATATTATAATTGAACTTGAATTTCATTTGTGCAGCGGATCTATGGAATTCGTGATCCCTGCCATAGATACATCAGATCTCTTCCCAATCTCCGTGAGCTTTACTTCGACTACTACATTCAGCGACTTAAAGGTCTTCTTCTTTTTAGTCAATCCTATTACCGTTCTTATAAAGCATAAAACCTGCATCACAAAAATTGGCTGTCAATCTCCAAAGAAAAAGATCATATAGATAAACGAACTCCCAATAATTTGCAGGTCTTGAATGTTGTGCCCATCAAGGGAGGCAACCCTCCCAAGTTTTCACAGAGAACACTGCTATCTGCCGAAAACTATCAAGTCGTTTGAACGCGTTCGATTAAATAGGAAATATGGAGGATGGTTATCTTTCCGCCCAACTTTCTTGCATTATTCTGAAACTTTTGTTGGTTATACGATCGATCAATTTGTGGATGAGCGAGACTTGACTATATACATATGCTTGCTTTTGTTGGATTATCATCTTCACCGCCGTTGACCGTCTATGTTGAAACTCTCACCAAATCATAGTTTCCAATGCCTTAAACATTCGTCTTCTTCTCCATGTTATTAAATAGCTTCGGACAGTAACTCAGAACACCACTCTTTTGGTCTTCGGTTGTGTAAGGGTGCGTTTGATATGCATAATTCGATGCGGAAAGGTAAAGGAAATGTGTCATGTTACGATGCATGAAGCATAAGGTATAATGATTCGATGCATACCATTACATTTTTCAACTTCTTTTCCTTATCGAATTCTGCATACCAGATGAACCCGTAAGTAGGGAAAAATAAATGGGAGGAGTTTTCTCCCCTACTCGCACTCCTATGGGCCAAATATCTGCAGATCAAGCCAAAAACAAAAACTGAGTTGGCCCACTCAAATTTTATTTGGGTCAATTAACATTCTTTTTTTACCCCTATAAACAAATGTTATCATAATTTCTGTACAACAACTAAATTAAGTCAGAATCGTATCTTGATTTCCACCGAAACTAATCCCCCACAAATGCGTACCGTTTCAAAGAGATTACGATAGTTAAAGATCCGAGTGAAAACAAACAACATGAAACAAAATCTCATTGGAGCACACTTCTTCACAAAAAACAAACCCATCCTTCTGTTTTCAGTTCACAAAACATTCTCAAGAACCTGTAGAAAATTCAAAATTAAATTCGATTCGACAACAACTTTGCAGGCTCCTTGTATACATGAACAGCCTTCAGATACTTACACATACACACACACACACACCTCGGTTCAACTATTTCTCCAAGCCCGTAAAGACATAAATGCAAAACAACGATCATCACTTTTGAGTTTTTCATCTTATCTGTATATAAAGATAAGATGAAAGGCGTATATGTATGAGAGTTACAATCGACAGAGAAACGCAGAAAACTAGGTGAAAATTACATATATAGACTTGTGTAAAGTACCTATGAGCATTGAAAGCGTGCCTAAGAATGAAAAGCCATGAACAAGCTTTGCCTTCTCGCATGTTCCGGAACGAGGCGGTTGATCGTATTGGGAGGTACACCAGAAAGCTCTAATGGTCGGGAAAAAAATTAAAAAGAAAAGTAAAAAAAATAAAATTGCATTAAATCAGAAATTGAATATAACCTTTGATCATTCACTTTCAGGGATGACAAAAGAAACACAAACAGGCAAACAGAACAGATCACGTGGCAAAAACATAATTCAACATAAGCGTGATAACAGGTGATACCTAACTAGGTTCTATGTTAAATTTGAAGGTTCCACAGTATATAGCTATGAGATGTTTTGCTTGGCTTTTAATTTGAACAAGAATTCGATATAATTTTAGAACTCGACTGAGTGCGACTAGTAGGTGATTCTTTTACTGTAGCTGTAGGAGTATATTGTCTCAAATATAAAAACATACAACTTTTGGTTTCAAATTTGAGGTTATCAGATTAGTTACCTTCGGGTTTGAAGTTGAAGAGGGGAGGAAGCGGGCGACCATTTGGAAGTCTAGTGTTGGGATCTCTCAGTTCATCGAAGAATGGGTGAGTACAAGCTTCCAACTATAATAATGGAAATACAAAGCATCGAGTAAAAATACAGTGACAAATCACTGAAATTTTGATTTAAGGGCTGATAATGAAAAGTTGAGCACTAACAGCTGTGCATCTCAGATTTGGCGAGTACTGGAAGAAACGGCAAACCATATCAACGGCTTCTGGAGGTAGGTTTTTCTGAAATACCTGAATTAAAAAGAAAAAAGTTGCTACATCAATCAAATATCAGGAAACATGTTATCCTAGGACTAAGTAACACTAGATAGAAATTAAAAGAGGCACTAAAACTTTCATTAGGAATGAGCACCTTGTGCCAAGGATGGGCCTTAATCTGTGGAAATTTGAATTCGGTATAGTTTGGATTCATGCATTTGATCTCCTCCCTGGTAGGTGTCCCTAAGACCTGACTCAAAAAGTGGGGATTATATCTCAATTATGAAACGTCAATCAGCATATTACATGCCAAAAATGCTTCAGAGGATCTTTATTCTGTTGAATCTATGAATATGATCTTAAAACTCATACTTCAACCATGTCATAAGCATAGGAAGCTCTAATAGTGATATTAGCAATTACATCCTGTTAGTAACCTCCAAGGCATATCGATTATCACCTTTATAACTTCAACAAGCTGATCGACTCCACTCTCCCCGGGAAACAATGGCTGTACAAAGAAGTATGAAGATAAGTATGCTGTTAAAGTATAAGATGGCACAAAAAAGGTAGAACAGACATTTAGATCACGGCCCAAACCTGTCCAAGAAGTAATTCAGCCATTACACAGCCGGTTGACCATATATCAATAGCAGTGGTGTACTCTGTAGCCCCAAATATTAGTTCAGGAGCACGATAATATCTTGAACATATATAGGATATGTTGGGTTCTCCTTTTACCTGAAGAATATGTGTTGAACAGTCGGGCTACAAGAAATAGTAATAAAAAGAATCAGGATTGGCAAAAAGACTCACCAACACTTTGGCACTTCCAAAATCACAAAGCTTCAACTGGTGTGTGTGAGGATTTACCTGGAACCATTTATCCAAACGATATTATATTCTTCGCAAAACGGGTTTATGAGAATAAGACTTATTTTAATATCCGAGTCGTTCACCAGCCTCTAGTTCATACTTGTTTTCTTTTCTTATTAGTGTTATTCTTAACTCATATAAGAAGTCCACATTAAAAGAACTAGAGAGTATATCATATCAAAGTCAAAGATATCATGTTATGGGCATAACAATATCATGGAAACATGGATTTCACTACATAATCAAGCATAATATCATCCCAGAAAAAAAAAAAAGCAAGCACTTACAAGTAAATTCTGTGGTTTGATGTCACGGTGACATATGCCAAAGCAATTATGTAGATAAGCAAGGGCTCGACAGATCTGCATGTGAAGAAAAATCATAATCCAGAAAGTCACAGCAGTGCAGATTTTTGCAATAATAGCATAGTATCTCTCAATGTAGTAATGCCATGCCGTTTAGGGAAACTTCAATTAGATACGTACCTGATAAGTGTAGAGCTTCACATATAACAATGGGACTCTTTCATTCATCCTGTTGTATTGTCGGGCAACACGATGAAGAGTTTCTGGAACATATTCAAGAACGAGATTCAAGTATATCTCTTCTTTGTCAGTTGCTGAATAGAACGAATGCTTCAGGGCCACAATATTGGGATGATCCAACATCTGCATGATCTGCAATTCCCGATTCTTGTAGCGCTTGTCCTGAAGAACCTTTTTTATAGCCACAATCTCCCCACTTTCCCTGCATTTTGCCTGTTTACACAAAATTCTGAATCATACATCGTTCCTAGATAAGATGTTGAAACACATACTTTCACATATTTTCATTTCCTACAGCGCATCCCCATATTCATCACTTGCCTACAAAATTTGATATAGAGCTATCTGAAACTTACTTGAGAAACTACTCCAAAAGAACCAGTTCCGATAACATGTTCTGCTATGTAAGTAGCCCCCTACACACAAGAAGAACAAAGGCAGATGAATTAGATTTTACGCTCAGGTGGATATACATGTTCATATCTCTACACACATATATACAGCCTTACCTGCCTGGCCTGACCATGTCGAACACCTACAGTATTCCTAGTGGTCTGGCCTATTTCGGCAACTGCTCCGCCATCAACTGTATCAGATTCACTGTCCTGCATATCGAACAACATCACTGTTACTGCATTCAACCCAAAAGCGTTACAAGAAACGAGCAATTAATATTCAATATTTTGTGACAGCACGTCCGATATTAGGGGTGTAAAATGAGTCCAGCGGCTCCAGCCCCCTCGAACAAAGATCAAGCTCGAGCTTACAGTCAAGCAAACAGGGTTCAATCTCAGATCATTGAAGAAGCTGCTGAACAGACATAATGAGCTATAAAAGGTCCAACAAACAATTACCCTATCATTATCATGGTCCACTCGATCCCTCAGCCTCATCTCACGAAAATCCCTGCCCAGCCATTCAACGGAACTCGACGAGACCTTGGACGCATTAGCAGATCTTGAACTACCTGCGCCCCCACGCCCTCGACCAGCAGATGCCATTATAGCAAGCCTAGTCCAATATCAATGTTCTAATCTAACACACTTCCCAACTTCTACTTGTGTGGAACTGACACCATTTGTTCCTAAACACAGGAAGGGAAGCTTGTGGTTAGTATTTCGAACGAAAAAGAAGACATGTCCAATTTGTACGATTATTACGTAGGCGCATATGTTTACTTATTGGCTATTTATCAGGTTAATCAAATACATGTTCACTGGAATATACTGAACAAAACACGGCAAGAGAAAGTACATCCCACGAAATCATTCAAACTATTGGGATTAAATTTTAAACTTCCAAGGAATACTCAAATGATACCCCCATGCCTCGGTGAAGAACAAATGTACTTCGAATCAACCGCAGACGGAGATACTAACCAACTCCCTAATATGTCACCGCATTGAAGTTACCTGTCGAACTAAATCTCAAAATCACCAACTCTTAGGTCCGATCCTTGAATCCACCCAACTACACCCTACTGAAATTCGAAACAGCAACAAACCGCCACAAATAGAACTATAAAAAACAGCAAAAAACGAAAAAAAGAAAAAGCAAAAAACTTGGAATCAACAAACAGGTTTCAGCGCAGATCACGAGCATTTACATGAACACCTAACAACACTCCGAGAGCTATTTAAACAACAAACATACAACTGAAGAAAAAAAAGCGTGAGATAAAAAGTCTGAGAGTTTGGGGTTTTCGAAAGAATACAAGCACCTTTTTCCATTTCCTTTATCCTCAGCGCTTTCACTTAGCCATTCACCTTTTTAATGTATTGAAGTGATTGCGAAGCGTTATATGCGTTATCATACTAGTTATAGATTGGGGAAAGTTAATCGTTGTAAACAGTAAAAGACGAAGAAATACGGAAAAATGTATTTTTTGCTTAGTTCTGTGTCAGAGTGTGCACTGACAAAAGCCAGTGTATAGTTGATTCGAAATATTTTCTACTTCTCTCGACTTAATTGATCTAATGATGCTACTTGTGACTTGTGAGGGAATAATTCTGCTTATTTTCATCTTCTTTTTTTTTTTTGTTAATTTTCGTTGAGAATGTGACAATTCCTCAAACATTATATCTAAGAATGTGACGCTCTTCGCCCAACATCAAAAGTAAAGATCTCTATTAGATCCAAATCGAGACCTTGGAGTTTCTCGAGACTAACCACTATGTCATTCATAAAAAAGAGTTAGTTATGATACAGGCCCATTTAAGTTTTAAAATCGGATTCAGAACAATGAAATGGTACTGCATAACAATGAAGTGGTATTGCATAACAATGAAGTAGTACTGCAGAACAATGAAGTGGTACTGCATAGCAATGAGTACTGCAGAATAATAAAATGATACTGCAAAAATCGGGTCCTTAAAACTAATTCTTAAACTGACAGGGCCTGAAATCAATTTTAAAACAGTAACAGGGCCTGAAACGAAATTTGCCCATGAATTTTTTGTTTTTCCAATTCAATTACTTTTTTTTTATTTCCTCGAACTAAAATTAGGTTCAAATAAAATCCTTGCATCACCGTCGTCTATAAAACAACTCTATGACTTCAATGAGACAAATAGGCTCAAACTCATGCATCCAAAACTAATCCATCGTGGACATGCAATTAGCCATGATGTTGAATGTCATGTTGATTCAGTACATACGTATATTATTTTGCCTTCGTATTAAAATCCACAAACCATAACTCTAATCTTATGAGAATCCAACAAAAGGAGCATTCATAGTCCTAAATAAGTGACCACAAATTACAAAACCTTCTTCTTCCTTCAACAAAGCAAAGCAGAACACATAAGAACATCACATTCAGTCATTCACACCAAAGGCCCATCAACCAAAAAACAGTCACATAGTCAGAAACCAACAGTCAAGTAGAAGCCAAGGCATACATATCTCGAATATGTTCCCTTATTTACAGTTCGATGGAAACAAAGTCGATATCAACCGTAAGAAGCAGAAAACATGGAGATCTTCGGTGGATTGTTCGAAAACACTTTGGAGATGTACGCAGCCCTCCAAAAAACTAATATGATTCGACAACCCAAAATGAGGATAATGGCTTTGTTGTGATACGTTAGATGACATTAGCTGACCGTAATTCAAACTTAGGATCGATATAGTGACTCGTTCATCCACCGAGCGCTAAGTACGACGAGCATCTGTTAAGCAACTTTTTTCAGGCAAAGTGACGCACCTCTTTCGAGAAAGTACACTGTCTTGTCCCCAGTAATAAACTGCTTTTCTCAAGAATGAGTATTCAGCCTAACAAGAGACAACTCCATATATATATGTGTGCCAATATGGTTTGGCACTGACCAAAAGATATCGCTGCAGATCAGATCCATACACAGCAATGAGATTCGTTATCTCCAAGTGTGATTCATCGATTATTCCAACAAACAAAAATAAGATGGGTAGTTTAGGCTAAAGGGATTGAATGCGTACCATTTCCAGCAACACTACGCAGGAGAATTGGACTTTTGGACCCAAACTTGCCTCTGCACATGGATAAAGATATTAAGTTATCAACACAAATAGGGGTAATTTCACCAGTAGATCCCTTTCAACTGTCACATTTACAGGTACACCTAGGGAGCTTATGTGACATTATGATAGTTAAAAAGGGTCACCTGCAATTGAGCAATAGTAAAGGGGGTCTAGGAATATAATCGAGAAGAACAGAGGAGTGTGTATGTTACAAATTCTATGTGCAACATTTCACTAATAGAGGAGGCATACCTCTTGTGAAACATGGCTGGAACCTACTCTTTTTGAGGTTCTTCCATCTACAACAGAGCGTTCAGCATCTTTAGTATCATAAGTCGAGCCGCGACGACCCCCCCGCCCATATGACAATGACCCTTAACAAATAATCAGCATATAAAGAAACGATTAGAATAATCACTTGGGATAACAAAATTCTGGATTAAAATCATTGCTTACCTAGGTAACGACTGCCACGACCAAGTCTGCAATCACCATCAACTCCACGACTATATGAGATGTCATGTGATGATTCTCCATGAGTTCCTACAAATGGCCAAGAACTCAAATGAAAAAACTTGATAACCGAGAATCTCAAGCCCTGTATTTAGAATGTTTTTTAGGTGACAAATATTTTTCCGAAAACTTAAAACCCAATGATATATACCCAGGAAACAGTTAACTTAAAATGTCACCTTCAGTAGAGTCCACTGCTTGGGTGGATTTCGAACCCGAGGATGATAATGATTCATCACTTGCATGTGATCCGTCTGAACGTCTAACTGAGCTCCAAACACCACGGTCCGGTCTATCTTTGTTCCTCGTCCTACGTTCATGCTTCTCTACTTGCATAGAATTTGAACTTTTGCCAGGAGTTTTATCTTCGGAAGCCTCATTACCAACCTTTAAAGACAACTGAGTATTGGGGGGTCGAGGTGGTCTCTTGTCCCTGACGTGATTCGAGGTAAAGATTCTTAGTTCTGACTGAGAGACAGATGATTGCCGATCTTGTCGTGCATCGTTGTTAAGAGAAATGCTCTTGATTATTCTTCCGCCACCTTCTGATCTCTGATTCTGCTTCAGACGAGCATCGCCAAGTGAAGACTTTTGTGGAGTTGCTGCATTAGTCACCACTGATGAACCATCAGAAACCTGTAAAAGATTGACGAGAAACATGACTTAATTGTCTGTAAGTTCAAGCCTTGAAAATATAAGCAATAAAAATCGCACATCATCCAAGTCGTTTTTTAAAATGTTTATCAATTTATATTGCGATTTTCATGTGCAGAACATCATTAAAGTTTAACCAAAGCATCAATAGGTATTGGCAAGTTGCGGAACAACTAAAGGGGCTATAGAACCGAAGGATAATTAGACTCGTGCAATGTTCAACTGAGATACATAACGTCAAAAGAGAACAAGACAGTAACTACGCTTACATTAGGAATTTCCTTATGTTTTCCTTTTCCTTTCAGAAGCAAGATCTTTCCAGGTTTAGCTGGTGCTGAACCTTCCAGAAGCAGACAAAAAAAACTGATTACTACACAAGATATGGACCAAACAAATAATAAAACATGAAAAGACCCAGCACTCACCCTGTCAGCATTATCGAATAAGGTGTTTCTATAGTATAACACTTGATAGTTGATAGTAAACAAATCTACAGTAAAAAATATTCTAGAATAAAATCTATGGCAGCTAATGCACCACCCCCAATATGTGTGTGTGACTGTGTGTGTGTGAAGCAGGCAAAGTGTATTTACCCTCTACAGATGGACTTAGTTCCTCGTCCTGCATAAGATCCCACATAGTGCCTTACTAGTTAAATGCACTGTTTTTATTCACAAAGAGTAATGGTTTTAAAACGCCTTGTTCGAATTGAAACTATGTGAGCGCCCATAAATCACCACAACAGTAACTGCATTGCCACAGCCTCAAAGGTACACCTTGCAATGCCATGCAAGGTACACTGAACTCACTAATCAACAGGCAATCAACTGAAAGCATCATTTAAATCAAAATAACAAGTAGCATACCAATTCCACCTTCAGCTTCATTGCTCATAATATCCAAGTTAACAGATGTGTCTGCAACTTTTTCATCTTTGACAGTCTTGGAGCTGTCCCTTCTCACATACTGCCCATGCCCAAGCAAATAAAGCAAATAGTTGAGTACGTGCAATTTCCTAAACCATGTTTGCATAAATGACAACGCAATGAAAAAAAAGCAGGGTGGCCGGACACAGAGCTAAAAATATATCCAAAAGTGAAAACAAGTCCATTGGCTTCTGCCATGACACGCAGAAGGAAAAATACACAGTGGGATGAAATGTCAGTATGAGTATGAAATAATGAAAAAATGCCAGTGACGATTCACAATAAAGTAATTAAACTGATAAGCACGCAATTCTAGCAGGGTCTTATGATTTCAAACATGAACATAATACACGTTATGTTGATGATCCCCGCTACCCATAAAATTCTAAATCATTCACCGTCAACGTAGAGCCAACTAACCATGGCGGTAGATGTCCGCTTTTCTCTTCTCTTTGACGAACCTGAGCCAGAATTTCTAGTTGATATGCTACCGTATCTTCTCGCTCCTTTTCCACTCGTCAGGATTCTCTATAACGGTTTAAGAAACCAAAGACATGTTAGAATTCAAAATTCAAAAAGCTGCTAAATTGTCCTTGTTGTAAGGAGTATAAAAAAGGCAGAAGACACTCCGTCAAAGGAATTGATTTAACAATCTGGAGAGCTCAACCAGAAAATGAAAAAGAGAGAACCAAATACTTATGTACTAATGCAGAGGTAAGCAGCAATTATTTCCAAATTTGGATAAATAAGGGTCCTAAAGAAACAATAAGTGATCCTACCGGAACTCTGCTTTTTACAGCTCTTCTTTGACGGACGTAATCCATCAGAGGAGTAATGATTGGAGCATCCTTTGGAGCACCTAAAATAAAAGTTAAAATTTGCTTCAACCATGCCAATGAGAATCTATATTCAAAGTTTGCCATCATAAAAATACCTGCTCGTTCTGCTTCCCTCCTTTCCAACTGTATCTCTGCGCTAGGAAGATTCTCAACAGGCTTGGCAAGAAATTCAAGGAACTCCAAATATTCAGGATCTGCAAAATTGTAGTTGCATGTTATGTTAACTGCGGTGACAAGGTGATCTCAACTACACAATGTCTAATTAGAAGAACAAAGCATATACCTTTCAATATAGTAACCTCACCACCATCCTTTTTAGACCAGTCCTTGCATTCTGGAACACGCTGTGAAGGAGCATACTCAACAATTGCTTTAAACTGAGTCCCTGAAAGATGACAAATGACATTACAAAAATCGCCAAACATTTAAATATTATCAGAATCTCCTTAAACTACGATGAAATATGACGAGAACATCCCCAAGACTCACATTATCATCAGTTAAAGAAAATGTTATAAATGCATGTAACCTGAAGTACAATGCAAATCATCTTACTTGTCCACAAATGTTACCTTTCTCATTGACGAAAACATGGCCATTAAAGAACTCAGCGAACTCAATTACATCTGCTGGCTGAATAAAGTCGATGTATGCTCTAGCATGCTTCAGGTGCTTGGGGCTGCAACGAGGGAGTGTAGAGATAGGATGGGAAATAAGAGAGGATAAAAGACAGAAAACACCATGACAGCATCAAGTGCAATTAATTTTGATTGGATTCAGTAAATTGGATAAGTAAATTCAACGGGTAGTACAGGAAAAAAAACACTCTTCAACCCGCAATCCTGCACCTAGAAGTAAGTAATGTGTCATCTCGGATTCTGATCAACACGGTCTCCTCTTTTTTTTTGTGTGTGTGTTTCTCAAAACGTGACTTCCATAACTTCACATCATTCAATTTACGAAATTCCACATTAAGCACGTGAAGATATCAGCATTTCAGCTCTAACCCTAGTATTCAAAACGCAGAAACAAAGGACCGACAGAAAAACGACAAACTAAGCTTGGCATTTTAGCTTTTCCTAAAACGCTTCAACGAACTTACTCTTCTAATGATTGATCAACCAGTCAAAAAAACACCAGATAATCCTCAGCTCGTAGACTCACATAAGCAAAGAAACTACAACCCTTACAAAAACCCCTAAACAACTCCCCACCTAAACCCTCAACCGCTACATAATTGACACCAAGCAACACAAAATTCAGCTAAAAAAACACAATTCCGAAGCAAAGAATCACCTATTTTTGCCAGGACGGAAAGAAAACCAACGGTATCTTCCAGCGAAGCGCGAATCAATCTGCTCCAAGAGGCTTGACTTAGATATCGACGGCGGCAAGTGCCTAAGCACCACCTTGGTTCGATCCAGCGGATCCCCCTTCATGCACGCCTCCAAACAAACAGTCTTCCCCAATTAATTACGATCCCTAATTGAAATATAACACAGTACAGCCGACTCCTACAGATAAAAACCCTTCAAAAGCCCGTGAAACGTCATCGCAGGCACGATCTATTCAGCATTGATCGAATAATTACCCTATGTTTGCAATCGAGAACCGCTATTAACCTCGTAGACAGAGAGTAAACCCGAAGGGCTCGTTTGATATGTGTGTTTATGGATTACATGGGTATAAGTTATTTGTGTATAGCTATACAAGGATTTTGTTGATATTGTATATTAAGATGTTTGATACGCATGTATTAATTATTTGTGTAATGATATGAATTGTATTTGATAGATGTGTTTGAGATGTGTATAAGTGGGTATGTATTAGTTATACACACCCCATAACCACCTGAAAGGTGGGTATGGATATACAAGGCTTATAAACAAAACCCTGTAATAGACATGTATGACCATACAAGGCATGTATAGCTATACACAGATATCAAACACGAGATAACTTATTCATACACACCCCATACACACCCATACCCTCATATCAAACGAGCCGGAATTTACTTCCAAGAGAGAGAATATCGAGCGTAACGATAGAATATTGATACTGTGTGTAATCTCTGAGAACGTCTAATATTGTGGTCTTCTTTGTGCGTATTCTTTCTTCTACCTTTCCACTTTGGCGCATGATTTGTACGCACCTGCTCATGTATTATATTATATACATATCGCATACGCTTTTGAAAGATTTAGGCAAAAGAAGAGTGGTATTTTTAATTAAATAAAAAAAAAATAAGCATTAACAAACTAAACACAAAACGGAAAGCATTAATAAAATAGGAAACTTCGTCATCCTAGCTGACGAATTACTTACCTCGTCATCCCAGCCGACGAGTTACTGTCTAGCTGGCCCACTGACCCGACGTGGCTGGTCAAGTTGACCTGTGCACAGCTGAATTCCGTAACTCGTCGGCTGGGATGACGAGGTAAGTAATTCGTCATCTAGGATGATGAGTTACTAGAATTATTCCCGAATTATTCCCGACCAACCTGCATGCGCATGCAGTGTGTCGGAAATAATTCGGGAATAACTCGTCATCCTAGATGACGAATTACGTTAGTGGGAAATAATTCACCGAACTCGTCATTTGGGATGACGAGTTCGGTCTCTATAAATACCCCCCTCATATTTCCATATTTCCATATCATTCTAACATACAACAATTTACACAATGGTGTCGAGTCGCGTACAAGTCATAGTTTATTTCGGCGGTGAAATAATTCAATCATCCGATTCCACCGTCAAATATAGTATTCGTCCTATTGCATATAGGCGAATTCGTCGCAATACCAATTTTTCCAAGTTTATATCGTTGTTGTTCGAAGTTACGGGTGCTGATAGTAGTCGTTGTTCGTTCGTTGTCTACGGGAAAAATGAAAACTTTCAACATTTCCGCCACTTTCATCAGCTACTCCAAATATCCAACGACGACGACTTACAATTTTTCATACATCCCGATTCGGAGAACGATTGTCTTGAAGTTTTTGTTGAGGCGGTTGAAAATTCAAACTTTGATTTGAACGAAGAGCATCATTGCAATTTTGAGTAGCGATGCGAGTTTCCTGCGTTTGAAGTTGGTTCTTCCAGTTATACATGTCCGAATTTTCCCGACATTGCCTCAGTTACGGTAGGGTTCAGCCAGCGACGGAACTACAGGGGGGTCAGAGGGGTCACTCGACCCCCTGGCTGAGTTAACTAACAGTGTTCATGTAAGCATAATCAAATTCTGTCGTAGCATAGTGGTGTAAAGCATATGTGTAAGATTTTAGGCCCATTTTGATGATGTCGTGGGTTCAATTCCTAGTTTTGACATTATTTTAACTATTTTTCCATGTTCTGTTAAGTCATAGGAATAAATGACGTTAATAAGCTTTATTAGATTCAGCTAAACTTTTTCTTTTCTTATTTGTATCAATATATGGTTTTTTATTACGATATAATCTATGAAATGCACTCAAGTAAGGATATCGATTATTTTTTAAAGGTTTTCCAAATGTTCAATAATTCATTAAGTGTGATTATATAATCTACGAAGTGATTCATAATTTAATTTGCTCCTTATATTTATGTTCTTAAGATATTAAAATAATCTTTTGGTAAAATATCTTTTAACTATTGTTATTAACATCAATTGGTATCGTGTAACGAATTCTACGATAAAAATGAACTACAATTATACAAAATATTAATTTTGTCGGTGGTCTTGGTTCACTACGTTAGGGATATCATGATGGTTTGTGGGCTTAAAATTTTTTACAAAGTAATCTTCGACCCCCCGAATGACTAAGGCTGGTTCCGTCACTGGGTTCAGCAATGTTTCTCTGGAGATACCGGCGCTTGGTGTTCCATTCGATATGCCAGAATCCGTGTCAGAACCCGTGCCTGAACCCGAGGAAGTCGTTGATGTTAGTGATTCGGAAGCAGACGATGAGGATCCACTGGCCGAGTTACCCGATCCCGACGACGACGACGAGAACAACGACGACGATGGCCCAGATGATACCACTCCGCTGGAATCTGCTGCTCCTAAATCTACTTCTTTGCGGGACCCACCGAAATGTGCCAACTCGGCTCGGACATTCCCGAGCCACCAGCTTCGTTTCGACGCAAATGCCACTATGATGAGAAAATTAAGAAACCTTAAATTAAACCCACACTTAATCGTCCACTAGTATTTAAGTACATTCATGTGCAATACATAAATACTAAAAATTTGATTTGAGAATATAATAGTAGTATGTTAATAATATCGTGAGTTAAGTTATAACTATAAATGACACGCTAAATTAATTAAGAGTTAATCACTATTCCGACATTGTTATTACAAGAATTAATCAATTAATTATGATACCAATTATGTGATTGTATAATAATTAAAAGATATATAGTCAATAGATGTCATTAACATAATTTCCTAATTTGAAGAAGAAAAAGAAATGGAGGGAGGGATTATTCAGCTGGCGCCAGGCTGGCATGCAAAATACATACAATACAATACGCACAATACTCTTTCTATACAATACGCTGTGCAATACACTGTATCTTCACGCATTGGAATTTTCTGTATTTGGATTCTTCTGGCGCTGTTGCTTTGAATTGAATGTTTTGGATTTCTCTCTCACAGGGGTTTTTGTCGGGCCCTTTAGGAGAGATTTGTGATTAAGCGACGTCGATTGTCGCGCCGCTCATTTTTGCGAATTGTAAGTTTTATTTTTTCCAATTTATTTGCCTTTTTGGTTGGTGTGTTTTCGCATGTTGTGGTGGTGAATGTACTGATTCGACGGGTCTCTCCGTTTTTTTCCTTCTGGCGTTGTTTGTGGTTTGTTACTTTTGTTGGTGCACTTTTAGTATCGGTTTGTGTTTCAAATTTGAGAATGTGGCGCATTTTCTGAGGTTAAGCTAGGAATTTTTGCTGCTCAATTAGAGGTTTTGAGCTTCTGGGAGATTTTATGGCGGAGAGAATTGATGGATGCTAGTAATTGGTGCGGTTTTTCGATGGGCATTCTCGGGGATTTCTATACAAAGTGCATTTTGTTAGATGAAACATGTTTTATAGGTGGATAAGCTATAGATTTGGGTTCTAGAAGTTATCTGTTTTCAGGAGGTAGATATCGCAACGATTATGCCATTAAAAAAAAATTTATGGTTCAATGAGAAAGCTTGGCGATTATATTGAAAGTTCTGAATTGGTTCAATATCT
Source organism: Craterostigma plantagineum (assembly GCA_027422505.1). Taxonomy (NCBI): domain Eukaryota; kingdom Viridiplantae; phylum Streptophyta; class Magnoliopsida; order Lamiales; family Linderniaceae; genus Craterostigma; species Craterostigma plantagineum. The sequence goes on along the minus strand of JAPQWV010000009.1, from coordinate 7,818,028 downwards.
GATTGTTCCAATTTTGCGCGTATTTCATGAACGCCTAGTTAGGATAGAAACTGTGAGCTGCTCGCTTGCGCCTCACAATGTAGAGCACGCTGTATCTCAATCAGTATAGGACTATAGGTGAAACGGCGCAAAGTTTCTTTTCCATGATGCGCTTTTGGTCATCATCATTGGTCGCAGGACAAGTGGCTTGATTATTGATAGACGGAATAAGAATAATAAGATTGTCCTAAAAGGTCAAGTGGTTGAATCTCTCAAAGACGTAGGATTGTGGATGTGATGAATATACCTCTTCAAGTTCAAACTTATCAATCCTTATGCTTTGATTTCAATGCATTTGCCTGTTCAATTAATTTTTTTATGTCAATTACTTTCATTATGAACTGGCAATTCTGTTGGCTTTTTATGATTTTGCCTGATAGGAAGCACGCGTGTGTTGATTACGCTTCATAATGTCCATCAGTAGATCAAAGATTGCGTTGTGAAAATCATTTTGAGGGCTATAATTTCTACTTTCGTTTCAGGTTGTTTCAGCTGAGTGCTCGCGGAGTTGGGAATAAACAAATCAGTGAGCAGGAGGCTGAGAATATTACAAGATCCAAAAGCTACAGATATACATTCTTCTGCACATACAAAACCCATCCTTGGTAATTCGGATCTTTCAGCAAAGACATCAATAGTTTCTTTTATATGGGTTCAGCTATTTTGACGTTGAATCCCATAGTCAATAGAGTATTTTCACTCCATATTGGTAAAGAGCTAGCTTTGTTTCTATGATCCCGGCTATGCCTCTCATGAGATTTATTGCTGATTCACTTGGGGCGTTGACAATTTGCCTCGTCGCCATATTGTTCCTCCTAGGCTTATTCTGCATCCTATACTCAATTTACTTCCGCACCCATATCATCAAACGACGTCTTGTGAGCCTCAGGTATTTCAGCGGTCCTTGGATTATTAGGATCGCATATGTAGTCTTCTCTATATGGTGGGGCATTGGTGAAATCGTCAGGTTAAACCTCTCGAGACACAAGGTCAACTTCCTTGACTCTACCTCTAAAACCATCTGCAACTGCTACATTGTTTCGAATCTAGGGTTTGCAGAGCCTTGCCTGTTTCTCACCCTGGCACTTCTCATTCGTGCATCTATACAAAGATCGGGAGGAACGCTAAGTCCAAAATGGAACGCAAAGACAGCTGCTTTTGTGCTTATATACTGCTTGCCCATGCTCGTGCTGCAGCTGATAGTCATTCTAGTTGGGCCAAAGTATAAAACGTCCCACAATCCAAACCTACCTTCGTATTTCATAACTGCAGCCTCGAAAACGAAGGATGATGGCTACTACATCTGCACTTACCCTCTGTTCAGTACCATATTTCTCGGGCTTTTCGCCATTTTTCTATCAGCATACACCTTATGGAATGGAAGACAAGTGCTTCACTGGGTCATCAATAAGGGTCTGCAAAGGAGAGTATATGCGTTAATCTTCTTAGTTTGCAGTTTGTTTCCGTTGAGAGCTGTCTTGCTCGTTCTGACCGTTCTGCCCAGACCTGAAGCTCTAACGTACGATGTGTTAACTTTCTTGGCGTTCTTATCTCTATTTTGTGGCGTTTTGGCTGGCGTTTGCTTGCTGGTGTACCTTCCCATTGCTGATTCTTTATCTCTGAGGAATTTGCACAGAGATTTAGGGGCTCAAATGGGCGTGAATAGCGAGCATTATGACGACGAAACTGTTATGCTCATGGCTGCTAATCGTAGAGAGATGAGCAGTTCTGCTATGAATTCGATTTCTTTTCACTCAATGGGTAATAAAGATGAATCTTCTGAGGTAACGTTTGTGGAACTTACTCTGTTTAACGAGGACCAGCATTTCTCTCCACTGGGATCGCCCAGGCATCACGGTCGGCCTATGATCTCTCCGTGACAGACATAAGATTATTATAGCAGTTTTTTTGTTTCTTTTCTTCTTCTCATAGACTTTGTTTTGTGGCGGATTTAGGGGTTTTATTTGGTTTGAGGAAAATAGTGGTTTGCTATGCTTTGTTTTTGCTACACCTTTGTTTTTCTGGTGGATTTCTTGGTTACATTCTGATGCCTAATGCAATTGTTAGTTCTTGTCCGAAGATGCTTCGATGTTTAGGACGTTGTAAAATTGGCTGATTAATTGCAAAGCCCTTCTCCTGGTAACTTGCTTTTTAATGATTTTTAATATGTTAAAGTATAATAGGTTTATATTTATAAAAAAAAATCAATAAAATAAGCATTTTTGGAACCATTTGGCCTATTTTTTTGTGCGTTTTGTGCCTTGCGGTTTAGATGAGAAAATTAGTTCGTCGCCACAATTCGTCAAGAATTACAGTTAAAAACTTAAAATATTTAAAAGAACTTATTTTTTATTAATTATTAGTTTAAAAACCACACATTAATTAAAATAAAATAATACTAACTTAGTGAGGCTTTTCAAGGTCTTTGAGCGAACCTATATTACAGAATCTTGTTCCAAAGTTTTGTTTACCCAAATAGACGTAATTCGCAAGTATTGTGTCAGTCCTGGAATTTATCTGGTTTAAAAAAACAACAATTGATCTTATACGATCAGGTGAAACTATTTTAACAATATATATAAAAAAAGATATATTTCATTTTATTATAAATGGCAATCAACAACGAATGACAATTGACAATCATGGAAAGATTGACCACATCATCATTAATGACATTAATTAGATAATCTTGACCCATTAATGCATAATGAGTAAAAAACAATCACTACATGACTTGTCATGAATATAAATTCCATAATCTACTTATATTCCAGTAATATTTCATATGTTCTGCATAATACTTTCCTATTACATCACGTAAACACTTTTTTGCTATACTCCAAATCAGTGTTCTTTTTGTTTTATACTCGTCATCGTCGATCGATGATGTCTCCTCCACGACCATTCAAGGTTTTTCTTCTCATCGTTGTAATTATTCAGGGTAAGCCAACTGTATGTATATATGTACTCTATTTCATCTACCTTGTGTACATATATTACTTTAGCTTGTGATTCCTAACGGATATTTTATTTAAATATTTTCAGTTGTATCTCATTCCATGGGAATGAGAATAGAGGTGGGAAAATGCAGGAATTTAAATGATTGTCTGTGCCCAAAGCGTTGCAAGACAAAGACATGCACGTACGGACAATGCTACTGTTTGTCTGAAGATAAGCGACAACAGCCCATACTTGTCGGAAAATGCTCGGGCGACGGCGATTGTCTTTGTCCAAGGAGGTTTAAGATGAAGACCTGCACTTTGGGAGATTGTTACTGCGACGATTGTTGATCGTTATGTTATTTTATGGGTATGGCTTGCCCACCCAATTAGGGGTTAATTTAACAAAAGGGTCCGCCTTCTATTTTTATTAAAAAGAAGGGATTGGACCGACGATTACAAAAATACCCCAACTTAAAAAGCCTTTGTTCGAAAAAAAAAATTCGAATTAAATTCGAATTAATTTTTTTAATTCGAATTTTATTCGAATTAACTTCGATTTTTTGTATTCGAATAAAGGTTGTTTGTCTATTCGAATGTTATTCAAATTATACAATTCGAGTTCGAATTATAAAATCCGAATAGTTTTCTGTTCGAAAACGTCGATTTCAGGCTCAAAAACACGAAAATTCACTCAGATTTAGAATTTATATTGTTGAATAATCACCCATCGATTAACATCTCATTTCGACGTTAATTTTGAGTCGAGCGGATCAAAATTTGATTAAACGCTTGGTTTTTTTTCCGATACACAATCCCTTTTTTCAAATAAAAAAACTAAGAATCCCTTTTTTTAAAATTCATACAAAACTAATCATATTTAACAAAAAAAGCCCCCAATTAGTGTATAACCCAACTCCAATTAATAAATGACACATTGCATAACATAAATATAATTGTACATAATTAGGGTGGTTACTATTAATATGTGTGTGGTAAAGCGTAGGAATGCACTTGTTAAAATATAAACGGAGTTGGATTATATATTTAATTAGGTAGTCAAGTCGAAACCCATTATTACTATGTCAAGTGTTTTAAAGCGAAAGAATAGCCCAAAATCTTGCCCCTATTTGTTATTTATTTCCTTCGTGTAATAATGTAGTACTAGTATATTTAGCACATCCTATGTATGTGCAAATATATGAGTCATTTTATATTGTTATATTATTAACTAAGTTATTTAAAAAATAAAACTTTAAATCAAATGAATAAATTGTAGTAAATCAAAATATTAAGGGTACAATTGTAAAAAACTAACTATTTTACAAACAAAATAGCAGATTTTATTCTCCCTCACCATTCATATATAGATAAAATAGGTTATTTGACGGTTTTATTTGCCGAGGTTAGTGTAATGAATGGCCATGTTCTCCCAAAGTTGGAACATTCCACCTTTTTTTCCAAGATTTCGATCCATAACCATTTATCCAATATTTCTGAATGTTAATTGGGAAAAAAATAAAATCAAAAACAGTTTCTTGGTCTCCTAATAGAAGTAAACGCGCTTAAGAAAAACAAAAGAAGATAATGATTCGATGCTATTTGAATGTTTAGCTTCGCATCATTAAGACAAAACCTAGCAGAGAGACGATGTCACAAAATGTTTCCATCACCCATATAATCTCATGATACTTGAAAATTTATAAGTTCTATAGCCTCAGATGAAAGGTATGTAATTATAAAACAAACCACTTCATTCGTTTCTGATGGACTGGTATTTTTCTGATAATGTCGGAGATTTGGCAATGTCATTCATAAGATTCTTGAACTTGTGAGTACAATCTCCCCCACTGCAAAATGCAAGACAAAGAAAAACAGAACAATGTTTCCCAATATATTGGCAATAAAAACCATATCAAAGGAGGACTCTGTATAACTTTACTAATGGTTATTATAAATGAATAATAGTACACAGAATATAGAAATAGGATATACCTTATATGGTGCAATGATGCGATGGCTCGAAGAGCACTACGTATCATGTCTTCATTGCGGTCAACTTCTTGCTTCACGGCATCTTGTTTGGGCCTAAAGTTTATTGTTCTCTGAATAGGATCTACCAAGGAATCCAATACTGAAAATTGCAATAAAATTTAGATTAATACTTCTTCGCTCAATAATAGTCACAGTTATAATATCCCAACACGAATTTACCTGCCAATACTGCAGATGGGCACTTATCAGCTAACTTTGAGAGGATGAGATGACAAGGCATTTTGACATCGTAATGATCTAAGAAATGGTGGAAAGTGGCGTAAGTTGTTTCAAGTTCACAATGCTTGCAAGAAAAACGATGACCGTGAAATTTAATATTTTTGACTTACCATCTAGTCCAGATAAAAGGTGTGGCACGATGAAAGAAGAGGGATTCATTTGATCAAGACAACTGTCCAATAACGTATCCACACATTCGAAGGCGGCTTTTCTTAGTTCTAGGCCATCATCTACGGTGTGCTTGAATGGACCAAGATCCACAGTTCTAATCAATTCTTTCTGTGAAGAGACAATTAAGGAAAGTAAAACCATGTCAATAATCATATACAGATATAACGGAATCAGCAAACATGAAATATTGCTGTGAGCTACCACACCACACTCTGGTAATAACATGGAATTAAGGGAGCTATAACAATGTACAGCACATAAATGAGGAAAATTAGTGGTGTGTACTTCAATGTAGCTAACAAACTCTCTCCGACTGATGCACACACACCAGCATTAGAGAAAGGTTTTATGGGCAAGTTAGGTCATAACATTTATTATCCATAAACGTTTATCCAAGGAACACTAAGCATATCTAGAAACATTGGACTTAAATGAACAAAAACAAGACTATTCAAATTCAAGCTGGCTTAAAAGTTGACTGCAACAATGACAATAGTTACCTTCACTACAGTTTGATCGTAAAGAAGTGGCAGCACTTTTGGAAGCAACGCTTTTATCAAGTTTGGCTTATTATGAGCTGCCGTGTTCAAGGCCAGCACAGCCGCACGCCTCACATGCTGTACATCCACCACAAAACCGTATAACAATGAAAGTCAAGATCAATGATATCATACCGTGATTGTGATAGCTGAAAATACGATATATCGGTACAATTCGAATCCAAATGTAAGAGGGGGACGATGTTTTACTGTTACAAAAGAAATCCTGGTATTCTTAATGAAATGGAAACAATGTAATACAAATATCTGAAAGTTACCCGGTCGTGATCTTTGATAAGCATCATAAATGATGAAATCTCAGGGTATAAAATTTCATCTATTTTTTCTGGTCTCTCAACTACAGAATATTTGACCGCAATTACAACAGTTGCTCGAGTGAATGCAGCAGGACTTGAGGTCCTCTCCTACAATTATATATTCCAATCATATTATTCAGTTCATAAGAGTGTTGCAAAATGCTTTATGCAGTGATGAGATAGAACAAACTATTGTCTTTGGATACCTTGAGTGCAGGAACAAGCTTTACAGGCTCGATGAGAGCAATTTTCCCCAAACACTCAGCCACCACATTTCGAACACCCTCTTCCTCACTTTCACAATGGCTAAACAACAATTTAGTGATCTTCTCAACACTAGAATCATCAAACTCAGCTTTATCAACTGATTGACGCACAATGACCTGTAGGAAAAAAGTGAATGCAAATTTCACTTAATGCATTGCTTTAAAATTACAATAAGTTTTGTATCTACAAATGGGATTGACCTCTTTCAAAGAATGGAGCAACAGATATTGCTTCTTTTGCTGATTATCAATTTTATCCAGGATAAAAGGCAAATACTTGGATAGATTGCCAACAGCAATATTTCCTAGGGCATAAGAAGCTGCTGACTTTATTTCCTCAAAAGGGGATTGGAAGGACTCTATAATAATACTTTCAATCTGGTTGTGAGAGCTTAAATCTTTTCTCCTGCCTATCTCTCCCAAACATAGCAATGCGAGGTGCTGTTTGGCCTATAAAAAGTACAGAGGGTAACGGAAGTACAACACAAGCTATAAGACAGATAAAATAATAAGCATATGGCACCCCCTCTAATAACGGACAGCAATGTGACTCCTAATAGTTCGAAGGCATCTTCCTAAATAATACAAAAGGCAGATAAAAGGTATAGTAACAGTCACGATATCAATTTACAGAAAGAAAATGCAGATAGACTCGGTTAAGAAAAGTGCTAGATGAACAACCACAGTACCTTGACCAATTTTCTAAATTAGTGAAATAAAATAGATAGAGCAATCATTGGCATCCACGGAGCTTTAGATAGCATGAACACATAAACGACATAATATAACTTGACATGGCATAACGGCATTCAAGTTCAAATTAAAGAACTGGAAATTATAAGTTCATATACCGAATCGGTGCCATCATTTTTCAGGATATTTGTAAGCATGTTTACAGTAGAGGAGCACTTCTGGTCCCCTGATGCAAGACACAGAACAGCAACACATCGAGCAATGGAGAATAGTGCCTGCTTTGCAACAGCACCGGATTGGGAGGATTTAGCAGTTCCAAGAAGAGAGTTCAGCAGATCGTCAAAGCTTGCGTTCCCCGAGTAAATGAGGGCACAATAGAAGTTTTGTGCCGCCTGTGTTTGCAGTGATGGGGTCATACGAAATTGAACAGGTATGACTAGTGCATTGATAGATAACCACTATAGAATAAATGCACTACCAAAAGGGCCTGCCCCTGGAGCAATGAGCTTCTAATCAACGTAAGTGCTTGAGGCAGAACTTTGTCTCTGACAGTTGTACCAACATTAGGACCAGATCTTCTGTCCGACATCAGGATGCTACATAATTCTAGCGCTAAAGATGCCATGTGCAAGTCCGAGTCACTGAAAAGACAAGTTATTCAAATCAATATGTCTGCCGATCCTTATCAATGGCATTCCATGAACAACAAATTGCAGTTGTTTCGTTGGGTAAATTTGGTAAATGAATACGTAGATGGTGAAAGTTTTATAACCTTATCAGAGTCGAAAGTTCAACAACAATCACATCATATGCAGCAGAACCAATTTTGTCACCATAACCGACAATTAATGTTGTCAGTGTGCCAAGTGTTGCTTGCCTCAGTGCTCGATTGGCCTAAGGTCCAGAAAAAACAATAAGTAGCTTTCAAATAAATATATAAACAAATGAATGGTTAAATTCAACCCAAGTGGAAAAGAAAATGGTCTTACTTTTCGCAAGAATGCAGTCAACTCTGAAATTACATTCTCTAAAACACAAGAGAGGTCAAGGTGCAGTGGAGAACTGGCAATGACAGCAAAAGCCTGGAAGAAAAGATAAGTGTGTCTATCATAAACTGTATAAAAGATACTATCAAAATAACTAATGATAAACATAACAAAGTTCAATCCTACCCACTGACTAAAAGCAGCACGAATATTGTCAAATAGTCATCCCACATCTCCCTCACTCATATAATACCCAAATAATTTGTCTGCAACTACTACCACAATGCGGAGATGCACACATGAAGTTGTGTGGGTATTCAAGAAATTAACTCATCAACTTTCCTCAGTCAAAGTTAGGAGATCTCATCTACAACTAACCAATACCAAATAAATGATATCACAAACTATTCCAGCAACTGCTAACTCAGGCCAGCCTATCAAACCCCAAGCCTCTATATAATTGATGAATAATCTACTGAATCCTACAGAAACACAAACTAGGTAATACAAAAGACACTGATCCTAATCAACTAGAACATGGCATGTTAAAACGCCAGATGATAAGTCCAAGGTAGACATTCTTTTTATTTTTTACAGTCCTCATTCTCATTTGCAGTCAACCATTGATGTTTAAAGATGTATTCCCTTTCCAATTGGTTAACTATAGCCAATATCAACCCCATTCAATAATGTCTGAGAGTGAGACATGCTTTATACCAGCAAAAGTAAACATGACTGGCTAAGGATTACAAAATATAAGACTAAGAACCTTCACTGCTGTAAGCCGAGTTATCTCATTGCCCATTCTATCCACTAAAACAGGAAGGCAAGAAGGCAATTCCCCTCCAAGATGATCACCGAATGTCGAAACTACAAGTCCCATGCAAGAAATAGCACATTCTTTCACCTCCTGTGAAAATAAGCAGAAGGGATAAGAGCGAGAAAGAGAAGTGTGAAAAGAGAGTTTGAGGGTGCACAACCCAAACCTGATCTTGATCTTGGTTTGTCAAACAAATCATGACAGCATTGTAGATAGGATGGACATAGGGTGTGAAATCAAAACCGTTACCCTGGCAAACAAAATTGCATTAGTTCTACAACAGGACTTCGCAACACGTAGAAACCGACAAAATACAAAGGAAGCAAAAGACCTCAATAGATGGTCGCACCACACGGACGAGTTCTCCACATGCTCTTAACGCCTCTGCTTTAACTTTGTAATATCGCTCACCGACAGCTGATATTATAGACTCAGAAATCATCTGGAACAACGAAGCAAACAATCAATGACAGGATCATGCCAAAGCTGCGTAAGTTGAAATCTTTGGCCAACAGGACATTACCTTTATGCAAGGATGAAAAACAGAAGGTGCATGAGAGGCCAACACCAATCTTGAAAACACAAGCGCCTCAATTTTCAGATTTGACGTAGACGATTTGTCCTGAAAATTGATAAAATAAAGGAGGCAACATGATAGAGGGAAATCTAAATAAAAGAGAACCAGGACATGTGAAATGCCTAATGAGGAGCATAACTTACACAAAGAGCTTTCTCAATTCCAGGAGTAAGAGACCCAACATGGTCTGCAAGGCAATCAGGCAAAACAATTACCAGCTCTTTCAGAACAGAGAATGCCCCGACCTGTTACCATGATAAAATTGTAAGAGTTCTAAAAGATTGAAATTAAATCTACTAAAATTTACCGCAATACTCATTCTACCTTTGCCTTGATAGACTTCTCACGGAGCTGTCTATTTACAGATCGAACAATCTTCGGCACCTCTTGCTTCAGTAGGTACTTGGGACTGAATAATATAAGAGAATAGGAAGTACATAGAATGGCCATTCATGATCTTCCAGTAATAGGATTCTTTTTTTTTTTTGCTTATCATGCCATAGCAAAGTACTAATTCTAATATAGCATGAAAAACTAGAAGATTATCTCAACGGAAGTATAAAAAGAGAAACACATATGATAGGAAACAGAAGTAGAATTTATTTGAGTTACAGCTAATCATGATCGTTTTAGATCTACTTTCTATCTCTCTGAGGAAATAAGTGAAAATTTGAAATGTCGTGATTTCCATTGACCCGGAAACAGGCTACTTCATTCTCAATTACCAAGTTTGCCGCAGAGACAATATAAGCTAAAGAAAAGGATTAGCTATTTGATGACCTTCCAGATGTTTAATAAGCAGTCGCAAAACTTTCAAAAGCCAATTGGATAACAATAAAATGTCCTATCTGGCTAATAATCACATTGAAAAGCAGAAAACTTTTGAATGCTAAATGCAAAAAAAACAGTGATTCATCACAGTATATTTTGTATGATTAAGAGTAACTCCCAATATCTGTATCTGATTAAACATCATCCTATTTGACTGGACTACAATACACGATAAGGCGCAAGATTAAATGCAGCAGTAACCTAGAGGAAAATCTGAAAGTTATTGTACGAAAAGAAACTTGCCTTAATTCATCTAAGTTTGTCTGTCCTTTCGTGACATTTCCTGTTTGCTTAAGTAACTCAATGAATGTACTGAAAATGTCAATCTGCAGATAAGTGGTAAAAACCAAGGTTGATAACAAACCGAGGATATATTATCATTCTAGAAAGAAATTGGTCGCTTCTTTATACCTTGACATTTTCTTCTCTTTCTTTAAACCTATCAATCAACTTTGGACAAGCCTGATAAGAAAATGATTGTTAAACAAGGGAAATTAGTTAATAAAGGAAGAACAGAGCACGGAGGCAGAAATAGCATGGCCACAAGGAATAACAGAGTAAACAAGTTTTCAGAACCGGAATTATGCAAAACCACTCAGTAAATACCTCCTCATATAGTTTTGAAAGCATCTCAGGGCGAGAAACAATCAAAGCAGACAAGCATTTGGCAGAAGCTCTCCGAACTTTCCAACTGGCATCTTCATCATCTGTGTAATCATTAGCACTCTCACTGCAATCCATTAATTTTACATAATCAACTATCTTGCGTGCATTACAGGATAACAATGAAAATAAAGTAAAAATTAACGCATACTCATCATCCTCTTCTGCATAACTCTCATTATCTGTGTCTTCGTCCATGTTATCAGAGAAATTTGGATCATAGCTAATAAACTCCAAAGTGAGATGTAAAATTTGATCACAAAAAGAAGAGATATCCCCGGGACACCTCAGTAAAAAGCTCTCCAATGCCTGCATAACAGGAACTTAAACTCAAGGGGGAAATCAATAGAATTAACTTCATGTGAAAAGCAAGAGTAAACTCCGATACAATATCCATCTTGAAAACTTGGAGAACGCATCATAAGAAATTAAGCACCTGTAAGCTGTACTCGCAAAGCTCTTCATCATTTTCGGATGCATTATTGCAATAGTCAATCAGAATTGGCACCGTGTCCCCAAGGTATGGACCAAAACGATAACCAACAGCGCGGCTGAATAATTTAAAAATCATGTGTCAACAGAGTAGGGCATTGATATCATTTCAATTGGCACATACGATCTTAAAAATGTCACACGACTTCACTGGAAGCCAGTAAGATGGGAAATAATTGTTGGAAATATAATATATAAGATTAAAAAGTGATATACTCCCTTAAAGGTTAACCTTTCGGAAAAGTGGTCATTCAACATGGTATCAGAGGTCAGAGACTAGAGGTCCTGGATACGAATCCTCATGACTACCCATTTAAGAGAACTACACGTCTAAGGCTAGATAATAAAAAGAAATCAGCCTAGACGTGAGGGGGTGTGTTGGAAATATAATATATAAGATTAAAAAGTGATACACTCCCTTAAAGGTTAACCTTTTAGGAAAAGTGGTCACTCAACGCTAATCATTGGAGATCAACTAAAACAAGTTAATCAATTGGAATAGACTATGGCCTAATAACATACATATTATGTTCAGAAAAAAGGAAGAACATCGATTGGTCTAGAAAATCAGACAATTCCAAAGTTTGTCACATATAGTGTTTAACTAGCTGTTTTGCAGATACACAGAATTCATAATTATCATAAAAAATTTACTACTTGCCTTAAGGCCCCGATCATCTGAATGTTTGTACGTGTAATCTCAGATTTTGCTTTCATTCTCAAAAGTTGAACAATTTCAACTGTAGCCTTCTCGAGCAAGTCATCTGAAAGGCATGAAGCTAGGGATGCTGCAAAGAAGTTTACAATAAATCAATCCCAGTGAAATTTGCAGCTGGCAACATGAAACTAAAAACAAGTGTTTTACGGTATTACTAATTCAGTTACTACCAATGCATGCGACCGCCTTCTTCCTGATACTGGCTTGATTGGGGCTCAATTGAGGTAACAATGCATTTATTAACCGATCATGATCTGAGACAACTAGATTGCCATACTTGTGAAGAACGTCACAAAGGATGTCAAGGCATTCACATTTGATATCAGTGCTCATTCCCTATGAAACAAACAAATTGAGTAAAAAAAATTAGGACCACAATCATCTTAAGGCAAATTACACATGTTCGATTTTGGCTAAAAACTTCCAAAATAAAGAGATTTACGGGGAAATAGGACAAGAAAAAAGGATAGTACCGGCAGTATAATCATGCGGAGAAAGAGCAAGTTTTAGATTACAATTATTTTGCAGAACAGACAGGACAGTGGCCCTCCAAGTTCGATTTATCAGCAAATAATATACAGTATTCCATCAATAACACTTAAATTTTCACCAAGGAAGTGGACTGACCTGACCAGTAATTCCTGTTATTAATTTCGGACAAATGGATACAAGAACAGACTGTGCTACATTGTTGTTTGGAACTTCAGCAACAATTGTCTTCAGGGCAATGCTGGTAATGTCACGATTTTGTCCTTTCCCATTAAGCAATTTATCACAAAGCTTATCAGTCATGTAAAGAACCTGCTGCTCACGAATCTTCTTCACTAACGGAGCAAGACTACATCATACCAAAGAGAAAAGAACTAATATAAGAAAGTGAACACGATATTATGGGCTATGAACAATACACTGAATTTCAGGATTCAAAATAAAAATGTAGCACCTAACAAGCACAAAGTATTCGGACATATTACATTCAATTGATTGATGAAATGACATATTAGACTTGAAACCATTTCCATGAAAAAAGTCAATGCAAAAGAAGTCGCACCCAATCTTTTAGAAAGTATACGTTTGTACATGTTCGTAATCTAAGATACACAACAAAACATAATTCAATTCAACTGACGTCTTTAATTCGGTCCAAAACTAATAGAACATTCAATGAATACAACGACTTCAATTAAAGCAGCAGTTTAGGCTTGCAAGTGCATTGGAAATTAATGTACGTGATAGCGCATAGGAAAAGAAACTTCCCATTGCTTTATCGTGTTTATCAGAGGGAGAATCGCAAAAAACAAAACAACAGCTGACTGGATAAACAAAAATAAGATGCAGTAGACTCAAGGAAAGCAAGAGCACACCATTTCACAGCCAACCCAGAGACATCACCAGCTGCATCATCAAGCTGCTGAATGATACTATTTGACAATTTCCCTTCGAGATCAAAATCAATTTTGAAGCCCTCTTTGTTCAACTCATTAAACAAATCAGAAGTTGCCATATATCTGAAATCCTTATCCTTCCCCGTCATCTGTATTACACAAGGTAAATGAAATTCATCCTCTGCTGAAGTAAGGAATGCCAAAAATAATATATGAATAAAGAGGGCGGGCAAAAGCGTCAAGGATTACCTTTTCAAGTATCCCAGTCAAAGTCAAGTTTGCCATCTTGCAAGACGATACAAGAGCTTGCTACAGATAAAGTTCAAGTACAAAGAAAGATCCAAGTCCCTGTGAAGTTAGGCCGAATTCAAATTAGCAAGCACTAATACAACAGACAATTTCATGTCCCGTTATTTTCAACGAATACTGCTGCCATGGAACGAAAGAAAGGAAAAGCTAAACTGTTAGCAAATTATGGCATCAACTTAATGACGAGAGATAGATTAAGCTAAACAAACAACATAAAGGCTGAAATATTTTCCCAAGACCTAGATTGCAGATTCATAAAGACATTACTCATCAGAGTCAACAAATTGGAAAATTTTCAAGACACTTAAAGAAGTAAACAAACTGCATTGAACAATAAAAAAGTAGAAATTTAAAGGTTAAATGGAAGCTAACTACTCAAGAAAAAAAAAAAAACTAATACCAAAGAAGAAAGAACCATCTGAAAAAATGAACAATCGAGTATTCACAAAAGTGAATGAACCATCTGAATTAAACCAAGAAGAATGAATATGAGAGAATGCCAACTGAGTATTCACAAAAGTGAGCCAATGTACGCACAAAGCTAAAAAAGGCACACCGCGGATCGAGCAGAAAACCTAATCACAATCGGAAAACAGCAACAACCAATCGAAAGTAACCGCATATGCTCAATTCACTAAAACCAATACTAGATTCAAAACGAAATTACCCTGAGTTCTCGAAGAAATATGTAGGCGAAATCAACAACTTTATGAATACCAATGATTTCTGTTTTCTTCAGTGCTCCTCTTCAACTGATGTTGAACACTACTTGTTAAACCCTATATAATCGAAGTCGTTATTTAAGGGCGTGTTTGGAACGTCCTGATTGATGGATATGCTTTATCTGCTTTATTGGTTCGCCCGACCCGGACCGAACCGACCCACTTTGTGAGAAGGGTAAAAAACTAAAATATATGTGTTAATTCTAAATTTTCAATAATGGGCTTTTATTGGGCCGTATGTGTTTGGGAAGCCAGCCCATTAAATCTTTACTGGGCTAAGCAAAAGTAGACAGCAAACACTGCCCATCGACCTCAAATATAAGTGATTGTAATACAATAGCAATCCAGAATACGGGAGTTACTATTTACCGCCCATTTTTACTAGTCACCGCCCCCTAAAGGGCTGGAAAAAGACGTTTTTTGCCCTTATGATATTTAAATCAATTTAAAAAAAAAACTAACTAAGTATATAATTCCGGTACGAAATACTGAAAACTACACACACAAATAAATTCGAACGATCGATCGATACGAAAAAAAAAATTGATTTAACATTTTAGGACCGATCGATCGATATTTTCGGACCGATCGATCGATATTGTCGTAAAAATCATTCGTACGTAGATGAATTAACGAACACGGATCGAAATAGTTTGAAAAAGTCCCGACCGAAACACAATTTCGGTCGCCACAAGACACAACCGAACAGTAATTTCGGTCGCCACAAGGCACGAGCGAAACAGAATTTCGGTCGCCACAAGGCACGACCGAAATTGTGTTTCGGTCGCCACATGTCACAACCGAAATTATGTTTTGGTCGTGCCTTGTGGCGACCGAAATTTCGTTTTGGTCGTGCCAGCTCCGATCGAAATTTTGTTTTGGTCGTGCCAGCTACGACCGAACCAAAATTTCGGTCGGAACTGGCACGACAAAACGAAATTTCGGTCGCCACAAGGCACGGCCAAAACATAATTTCGGTCGCCACAAGGCACGACCGAAATTTTGTTTCGGTCGTGCCTTGTGGCGACCGAAATTACTGTTCGGTTGTGCCTTGTGGCGACCGAAATTGTGTTTCGGTCGGGACTTTTTCAAACTATTTCGATCCGTGTTCGCTAATTCATCTACGTACGAATGATTTTTACGACAATATCGATCGATCGGTCCGAAAATATCGATCGATCGGTCCAAAAATATCGATCGATCGGTCCTAAAATGTTAACTCAATTTTTTTTTCCGTATCGGTCGATCGTTCGAATTTATTTGTGTACGTAGTTTTCAATATTTCGTACCGAAATTATATATTTAGTTAGTTTTTTATTTTTAAATTAATTTAAATATCATAAGGGTAAAAACGTCTTTTTATAGCCCTTTAGGGGGCGGTGACTAGGAAAAAGGGGGCGGTGAATAGCAATCCAGAATACAATATTATCATTTTGTCATAGAAATAAGAATATTATGATATTATTGGTTTAAGAAAAAGAATAGAAAGATAAAGTATAAATTATATTTAATATTATGGCGACAATACGCTTTTAATCATCTATTTAAACTACTAAAACTTCACTATCATAACGAATGATATTATTAAATACAATCTAATCAATATCTCTAATAGAGCTATATCGTTAATTATTCTACTAATCTTGTCAACAATCCAATCGAATAATTCAACTATTCGATTTTAATATTCAACATTTCATAATACTAATATATTATTTTCTTATTTATTTATTTTGATTATGATTTATGGTTGCTGTTGATATTTATGCATTCATAAGGCATAGGACGATTCTACTGTGGTATTGGTTGGAAAATTAAGTGAGGAGTGAGAATGTAAGTTTTCGAAATAATAAATAGGGTGTGTCATTCATTGCCTTCATTAAATTCAATCAGCAGATCAGTTTTGAGTACATTTATTATGTCTCTATGCTTCATAATAAATACTGAAAACGAGGGCCTCTATTATTAATATTTTTAGGGAATAATAATATATTCTTGTTTACCCTCAACCCTTAACAATGTCCATTTTTTTTGGGCAGATTCTCATGTACGAGAATAGGAAAAAATACTAGAAATATAATGCCAATGACAAATCCTAAACTCTACATAAATTTATGTTATTTTTCGAAGGAGAAAATATTTAAAAAATAGAAAGCCTGTCCTCAAAATAGGATATTATAGCTGGTTTTCTTGTGGACAACATTGATTGCTCGAAACAAACAAAACACAAATCAGTTCCCATTAAAATCGAAACACGAAAATCAAAGAAAATGTCCTTTGTCTCAAAGCCAAGCCAAGCCCAGTAATAATGGAGACAGTAAATGCAGAAGAAATATTTGAGATTGTATGCAAAAGCAATAAAGAAAACGACTTCAAATATTAGACAAAATACAAAAACATTCAAAACACAGTCCCTTTTAACGTTTAAGATACTCATTAGGTACTCAACATTTACGATATAGCCCTACCAAACAATGGGGCTTAATATATAATATTGCATGCTCAGTTTGTGGGATAAATAAAATAGGGTGCTACTATTCACACCCCTCCACATCCATTTTACGGCCCAACCAAACACTTGAAAATTGTAATTAAAATTTATTTTACCTAATCATATGGATAAAACAATCATAATTAGGGGTCTTTACACAGAAGTACCTATTTGGATAAAAACTTGTAATTTAGTACCCTGTCAGGATTTTTTTATATGTAGGTACCTAACAGAAAAAAAAAATTGCACATAGGTACCATACAACACATTTGTGCTCCATATATCAATACATTTGGGTACAATATATAACAGAAAATGGTACGACGTATGCTATATTTAGGTACGCCCTATGTAACACACAGGTATGCCATAGGTACGACGTATGCTATATTTAGGTACCCTATATCAACGTGTTATGGTACGCAATATACACACAGGAAGGTACGACATGACTAAAGAAACAGGTAAAAATTAAATCGGGTACCTATCTGTAAAATTTTCTGACATGGGTACCTATGTCTAAAAATTTTATCCAATTGGGTATTTTTCTATAGATTCACCATAATTAGATATATATTTTTCATATAATTCAAAAAAATTTAATTGCATGAGTTATTCAACTATTTATAAATATATTTTTCACTTAATAAAGTTTTTTATCCAATGTCACATCGGTACAATATTATCTTTTTATTAGTAGCTATAATTTTGTGCTATAAAAAATTAATTTAGTTTATCAAATATCCATATAACATAAATACTTCTTATTGAAACTTAATAAACACATTAATATACACATAAGTTTCGGGATATATTGCTCAAAAATATATTTTTATTCTATTTTATAATAAATTGGCATTATCAGTTATGTGAAACTATAATATCGACATTGGAAGGAGATAAACATGTTAAGCATTGATTGGTAAATATGATGCAGTTTGAATTCGAATTGTCTACTTAACCCTAAATGGTAGGTATTTAATGATATAGAATTTGAAAGTATTTAATGGTTTAGAATGGGTATAAACAGAGACAATGGGAGTGCCGATAGAATTATTCAATAAAATAGTATATTATTTTGTGGAGGACTTATTAATGCTGGGACATATATTCTTCTATACGGTGTAGTCACAATTTTTTCCTGAAAAACTGAACCTCGATTTCAGAATCGTCATTAAAACCCTCCAACGACAACAAAGTTAGGGAAAGAAAACAGACCAAAAAAAACTATTATTTGTAAACGACATCACCAAACATCGCAATAATAATATCAAGTACAACACTGAAAAATCACGCGAAAAAAAAAAAGCAAAATTAGAAAATGCCAAGCACTTCTACGACGCTCGTCGAAATCACCCCATGCATGCAGAAAGAGCATAAAATAAAAGCAATGAACACTAATACTTCCCTTAACTCTCTCTCTCTCTCTCTCTAAACAACTTGATTAGGATTAATTATTACCATTATCATTATTATTGGTACTCTTAATCTTGGCATGGTTATGCTTATTATTATGCATCCAAACTTTCAAAACCCTTCTCTTAACGCCAACTTCTTGACAAAACTGCTGTACAACAGTTTCCTCTTGCTTCTGTATTTTCCACCCAACCCTCTCAGCAAAAGCGAGCATTTTCTCCTTCTGCTCTTGGCTAAACTTCGTCCTATGCCTCTTCTTCACCATCTGAAGATGATGTTGGCTGTGGTGCCTCATCATCGCGCCGTCGTCGACGTCGTGGTCGCCGCCGCTCTGGTCGTCGGAAGCAGCTGCCGCGGCGGCGGCGGCGGCGGCGTAGGGCATGATCATCTGACGCGGCTGGGCATTCACGGCAGCCGCCCTTGAAGAAGACGAAGTAAGCAGCTGATGATGGTGGTACGCCTGAGGATGT
Source organism: Craterostigma plantagineum (assembly GCA_027422505.1). Classification (NCBI taxonomy): domain Eukaryota; kingdom Viridiplantae; phylum Streptophyta; class Magnoliopsida; order Lamiales; family Linderniaceae; genus Craterostigma; species Craterostigma plantagineum. Next base: position 7,798,910 of record JAPQWV010000009.1, on the reverse strand, counting down.
CCCATGTAGATCTTAGCGCCGCCCATCGCCGCCGTCGCCACCATGCCGTGGTGGTGGTGAGGGAAGAACGCGGCGGCGCCGTCGAGGTCTTTTCTGTGGAAGTTTCGGTGGCAGCTGCAGGCTGAGCAGGTGAGAGCTTCGATGGTGCCTTCCTCGCCGCTGGGCATGAACTCGCCGCACCCGTCGGTGGCGCTGCCGCCCATCGCTGCCGCGTGGTTCTTTAAGCACTCTCTGTACTTTATGATTTTCTTGTTACTGTTCTGATGGTTATTATGAGTGTCGTCGTTGTTGTTGTTTTCCGGCGGCAAACCGTTGGTAGGAGGAGGAGGAGGGAGGTGGTGGGCGGATGTGTCAGGCGGCGCCGGCGCCGGCGGAGAGGAAGACGGCGGCGGTGGCGGCGGTGGTGATGGTGGGATGATGATGTTAATGTGAGATGGATGATGATGATGATGGCCATGCATATGATGAGCTGTTATGTTATTACCGCCGCCGCCATATGAGCTGCTTAGTGGGATTGAGAAGTCACTTTCTTGGCTTGAAAGTTGTTCCATTTCTATTTGTTTAATTATGGGGTTTTTATATTTAGTTTGATGTTAATTAATTTGAGATTTTGTTTTGTTTCTTCTTTGGAGACCAAAAGAAAGGGAGACAAGACGAGGGTTGGTGATATAAGATGTCCTAAAATTTTATTATTATAAAACTTGGCTTAGTTCCTAGATCTTCTCCATTCCTTTTACTAATATTATTATATTACACTCAGGCCTCAGCAGATTATTTCTGAGGGAATAGAACAAAAAGATGTGGGTATTATTATAAGGTTCATCGGAGTTCAGATAAAGGTTGGATTTTTACTAAATTTGAAGTCTTTTCGTTCAAAGATCATCAAGAGACACAGAATAAGAACAAAAAAAAAAGGAAAAATATTAGGAATTGGGCTCGTAATGCAATAATGACAAGATTAGCTCAATTATGAAAAAAAACTAAATAAAAACCTGCTGTAAGATTCTGGGCTAGCACAGTTCCTCCATGTATATTTTAGTATTCTTGCGAAAGAAACAAAATCTCACAGTTTCACCTGTAAGAACAAGCAAATGCCTCTTAGTGAAAGAAATTTAATGTTTATTACAATACAAAGAAAAATAGAAAAATACAGAAACATACCCTAAAAGACTTCGTATAAGCTCTCGGATTTGTTTTTAACACAGTTTAGAGCTCTTCAATGGTGCAGATGAGTGAGGAATTATAAATGTATAATTGCTAGTTGAGAGTGTGTGGTAATAAAAAAAGAGTTAAAAGAGTGAGGGAGATGTAAGAGAAGAAATTGCAGGTTTTGAAGGTGGGTTTTCTTGCAGTAAGCATTAGCTTATAGGAGAAGTGAGGGCCTAAAATAAGGGTTGAGAGAATAAATAAAGACACCCAAAAAGATATTAGAAAATAGAGAATGAGACGATTTAATTTTTATTTTCTGGTATTCTTTAGGAAACAAAAAATAATTAAATAAAGGTGGGGATGTTGCTTTGCTTGCATTGCACTACTACCAGACATCGAGTTTACTCCATATGGAGATCAGCAGTGTGTGTGTGAGAGAGAGAGAGAGAGAGAGAGAGAGAGAGATATGTATATATACATTGGTATCAATGTTTTAAAAAGCGTATAGCGTAGTGTGTTGCGTTTTAGTGCTAGTAGCGCGTAGCGTAAATAGCGTAGCGCATTGCGTTAGTATTTCGGGTAATCTATATATAATGTAATAAATTATATATAATATATAATAAATATAAATATGCTACGTTCGGTTATTTTTTATGTCATTATTGTAGTTATGAGACTAAATAATCAATATTTTCTAAAAAAATTTAATGAAATAAAACATGCGGTACAATTAATTGATTAAAATAAAAATTCAATATATATATATGAATAATATATTTTAAAGTTTATATAAGCCCACACAAAAAATAAAAAAAAAATAATATAAAATATTGTAGCACGCTATATGCGCAATTTGGCACGCTATTTACGCTATTTCTCAAAATATTCGCGCTATTCAGGACAAAACGCTATATTTTTACGCTTTAACGCGTTTTTCTGCAAAATTACGCTATTTCGCGCTACGAAACGCGCTACACTACGCTATTTAAAACACTGATTGGTATGTATTATTCAATTTTTTATTATTTAAAAAAGATTAAAATTTTACTTAAAATCCCGTTAAAGTTCAATATCTTCTTTGCTGCTGCGATTAAAGTTCTATGTGGGATGGATAATAATCATAAGAACTTGATATATACTGCTTACCAAGATTGGACAGGCAAAATATCGTAGTAAACATAACTTAGTTCTTACAGTTTGCATTTTAGTAGTTTGTTTTTTTTCCTTTTTTTCTCTTTACGGAAGAGGTTCGCTTTATTGTATTATGAGGACCATATTAGTTTAACTTGGTTATCCAATTTAGGGGTCGTTTGATAGGAGTGTATGCTTGTGTAATAGACGGGTATGACAAAATTGAATGGTGTTTGTTATGCGTGTAAACCCATACCGGGGTTGTATGGCTAAACACACCCACTACACGAAATCCGTTCATGAGCCTGGTATAGGAAAACCCACCCTCAACGTGGGTATGTTAATACATGTTTTCTTAATACCAAATTTACCCGTCAACGTGGGTTTTGTTTTTTTACAGTGAAGAATATCGAGACTTGTGGGTCTTCGGCTTTACTCGGCTTCTGAGACCCGACGGTGGTTCAAGGTCGAGGTCTGGGTTTGCTTGGCTTCCGCTGGTGAAGGATTCTGGCAGTGTAATTTGATATCAATTCTGCCATTGATGACGATGAAGCTGTAATTTTAAGGGCTTCTGTAATTTGGGGATCTGATGACGACGATGAAGATGGTGTAATTTATTTTTAGCTTTATATTTAATAAAGGACAAAACTGTAATTTAAATATATTTAACAGATTTCATCCACACCTCAAACACACCTATCAAACACAACTTATATTATTACACAAATAATTAATACACGCCTATCAAACATGTTAAAATACAATATCAATAAAATCAGTGTATAGCCATACACAAATAACTTATACCCATCAAATCTAAAAACACCGTATCAAACGACCCCTTATATGTATGTGTGTGTATGTATTTTCTTTTTACCACTTCAACATATTTTTTCTATCATTTCTATAGCAATCATGTATTGTATTGTTAATATTTCAATGCATCCTATGATATTTAATGGTTGCACATATTTCAAAATTTTTAAATTGTTCTCTCTTGTTGCAGGAACATTTATGTCCTCCCCCATTTTGAAATAGTATTATGATAAAACTTCTTACTCCGATTTTATTTACATGTTTTAGCTCTTTAACTTTGTTTCTAATTAGTTGTCGTTTTACAGATTTCAAGACAAATTTTTTCATATTTCCAGTTTTACCCTTTTAAATATTATTAATGAAATATATTAAATAGTCTTAAGCAATTAATTAGGGGTATATTAGACATTTTATTCTATTTCTTAATATGAGTGCAAAAACCTTAAACGACACCTAAAAAAATCGGAGGGAGTAGTTGTAATTATCGTGTTCGGGACGGTAGATGGATAAGTTTAGTCCAACATTTGTTTTTTTTTAAAAGTATTTATATCGATTAAATTTTGGTTTAAGAGAAATATATCAAATATAATAGAAATAATGTTTGTTTTTTAATGTATTCGTAGCCGTGCAATTTGCAAATGCAAGTATTTATGTGTGTCATTATATCGACTCATGATTTTAGTTACAAACTCAGTTAATGCAAATCTACCCAAATAAAGACTAAATTGACCAAACCCGTGCCATATATTCCTCCGATCATTTATTACGCTCCTAATTTTAATATTTTTTATATTGAGATTGTATTTAAACACTGAAATTAGGTGAATCTATAGAAAAATATCCATTTATATAAAAAAATTTACATGTCAGTACATATGTCACAAATTTTTTTATATAAGTACCCGTTTGACTTGTACCATTTTTCCGGTCTCGACGTATCTTTTTATATGTGTATTATGTATCACGTCACGCGTTTATATGGTACCTATATCGTTTCTGTACGCCATCTTAATGTGTTATATGATGTACCATTTTCTCACTGTATTATGTACCTTAATACGTTTCTCTATGGTACCTAAATATATGTTATATGAAGTACCTGGCGGCGGGACGAGTACCAATGTGCAAAAAATTTATTCTAAATGTACCTACATAGAAAAAATACCGACAGGGAACTGACTTGCAACTTTTTATATAATTGGGTACTTTTATGTAAATTCCCCCTGAAATTATACAACAAAAATAAACTTGATTATACAAAATGTTTACAGCAGACGTCGAAACGTCTCTCTGATTATTGAATATAAAATATATATAATCACATTGGCGAACGTGTATGAATCTGTACATCTTACATAGATATGCAAATGTAGGAGGTCTCCGTTTAATATTCGAATATACATAAAAAAATTATAAAAGACTAATAAAATTAAACTTCCCACTACCCACTAGCCACTACACGTGTCCGTTTAATATAATGTAAAACGTTTAATGGTTGTCATAATATCATATATTATATATACATTTAAATGTAGTTTTATTGTGGTGTTGACACATGTTCCACAATAATAATTATAATAAAAATAAATATAATATTAAAAAATTATCCACTATGTTAGCTTACTAATTAAAATACTCATTTATCATAGCTTAATTGTTAGTAAACAAACTACTATAATAGTTAATATATATATAATTAACCCCGTGCATTGCACGGGTAATTACTAGTATATATATATATATTAAAGTATATAAAGAGGTAAATATTTAATGTAGTGTAACGCAATTGACAGAATACGCAGCATTGATAAGAAAGGTTCTTTTTTGCTTATATTAGGAGACAAAAGCCAGTCGGGTTATTTCTTCAGCCTACAGACTTACCTTATATTGAAAAACTTTTTCTTATATAAAAATTTGTTTCAAATAATGTTTCTACCATGTGACAAGTACGTACGTTGCGACGTTTTAAAATATTATAATTTAATGTACTTTAATTGTGGTATTTTTGTTTTTAGTTTACCGTGAAGAAGATGTGAGCCATGGTTAAATGATATGGATAGTCTAACATCAAAGAATTGGTGGGTAATGTAACTTGAATAATTTATAAATTCGTCTTATAGTTTTACCCTACCCAAAGTGGTTATTCACTAACTCAATCTCATAAAAAAGTGACATATCTTCATTATTAAATATATATTCTACCACAACTCGTATGCATTTAATATCATGAATGATGGAAGTACATGATATTCACCAATATTTACAAATAATACGAATACTACTTTGTTTTTTTCTTTTAATTTCGTGTCGATGATATCTCACTGTGTAAGGAATAATGAGCTTGTAATAATACAAATTTCACGTGATGTTTCTCACCACCATTTATCAACTAGGATTACTTGGGTATTTAAAGTTTGGCAGGTATTTAGGTTCAAAATTCAATAGATAATATAAAGAAGAAGGATTATAACTTTGTTATTTAGTGGGCTAGTCGTATATTAATTGCTCTTGTAAATTTAATAAACTATATCTCATATTATTATAACATTTTAAACAATACGTTATTCTTTGAAATTTTTGAAAAACTAACTTTTGCCAATGTTGAGATTCTAAGTGGGTTTCGTCCTACATCGGATAATTCAAGCTTTTGAAGCTAGTATATATAAGAGTCTTTCTCCTCCTATTACTAATTGATTTTTAGGAAGGACCCCTCGATTTCTAATATGGTATCAGAGCGAGCTTCCGCTCATCGTCATCCGATTCATATGTCCACGTGTTAGGCCAGTCATGCCACACGTGAGGGGGCGTGTTGAGATTCTAACTGGGTTTCGTCCCACATCAGATAATTCAAGCTCTTGAAGCTAGTATATATATTTAAGAGGCTTCATCCTCCTATTAACAAATGAAACATTAATTTCTAATAGCCAATATAGTCATTTTTATGTTCAAATGATCTATTATAATTACAAAATACTAATCAACAACGTTACTAATTATATAAATATATAAATAAAGACAAAAAATAGCAAATTAAGATTCCAAAACGCTTTATAAAATAAAATTCCTCCACACCATTGTTTTACGTAGTATATTCTTTGTATCAATAAAGTAATTTACAGGTAGCTAAAGATTAAGTTATCCAATTTACTTTATTCCTTGAATTATCCCTTTCTTTATTCCAATATGTTCACCATATTCAAATTTTAACTATACATTAGTTGTCTTCATGTATGGTTCATTCCAAAGCGGATAATGCATATCTATGATATAGCTTTCCCCAAATACATAAATATCTATATATAATAAAATGAAAAAAAAGAAAAATTGATAGAATATAATTAAATCAAGAATATCAGTAGTATATTTTAATTTCGTACCTTATCGGTTTTATTATATAAAAAAGTTATATTTTTATACGACACACACTAATGTCCACAAGTAAAAATGCAATATACGATACACTTAACTATATGAAAATGCATAATTTTATAATTCTGGAGTATATAATTGGTAGGCAAAAAGTGGGATTATCATCCATATAGTATATTCGATGTTATCAAATATAAAGGAATATAATGAAATCCAAAAACCCATTATTAATTTTTTAAGTATTATTTGATTAAAGAATCTAATTCTCTATCTTTTTCCTTTTGGCAATTATTCAATTAGCATATCCAGAAAATAAACAAAAGATGAGGACAAGGTAATCCCTTCAACTTTGAACTTCCCTACTATCACAGTATATATGAACTTGGGAACGGAAAAAATAGTCCAAACGTTTATATTCGATTCAAATTGAAATTAATCGGAAGAGATAGACCACAATAACACGAAGGTAAACTGTGATTGCAGGAAAAAGAAAGAAAAATAAAATGTAAACAATAGGACAAATGTCAAAAAGCTTTGGGATCCAATGTTCCCCAAGTATATATTATTATCCTCAATATGTAATTGGTTGTCGTGCATGCATGCAAAAACGTGTCTTCTCCAATAATCATAGAGATTGAAGAATGCAACTATATATGACACAAAGTTGTCAATGATCTACTCCCACTTATTCCAATTAGAGGTCATTTTACATCTCTAATTTTATTTCTAATTAGAAGTCGTGTTACAGATTTCAACACAAACATTTAATATATTTCCAAGTTTACCCTTTTTATGTGATTTTCAATATTCATATTGAGACATTCCATTAATTAAATAGCAGAAAACAATTAATTAAGGTATATGAGTCATTCCATTCTGTTTCTTAATATCTATGAAAAATCATTAAACGATCTCTATTTAGAATTAGAGGGAGTAATCATTTCAGTGAACAGAAAAACATGAATGTTGCTAGGTTTCGCTTTTGAATTAAAATTTGGAAAATTAGTTATATGGAACATTTATATGGCCATTACCAAGGAGTGTATTTATTACTGCTACAAAAACATAGGATTCGTTGATTTTGACAATGCACGAGCCATGTCGTCGAGAAGGATGCATAATTTTTTTTTTCCATTTTGCTTTTTATAAATAAATTGAACTATGTGAAGTTACGAGTTATGACTGGGAAGCATACTATTTTTAGCACACCCTATATATGTACAATAAAATAACATTAATTGTAACAAGTGGTTTTATAAGTGATATACTAAAAATAAAATGTGAGATAATAATAGTAATTATAATAATTATTATTATTCCATATCAATACCCGTATATTAAAATAGCACATAAAGACGAGTAGCCGTTGGAAACATTCCAGGCTCTTTTTTTTTTTTTGCTTAAAGTGTTTAGAATATTATTTGTTAGACGAGAGGTTATGCAAAGCAACTTATAAGGACAAGTATAAGAACATAAAAAGAATATATTTCCTTTTGTACAATGTGTGTGTTTGTATGATCACCACATATTTCTTTTAATCAATGATCATAAATAAAGGCTATCAAAGATCACAAAGAAAACAGAGAAAGTAATAAGCTTTGAATAATTCTACTTTATTGCATCATATGAATATTCCTTATGCTTAAATAGGTATGCCTTTTGTCTACTTCAATTTTTCTACGTTTCTTTTTGTAAGACTTCAGAAAATTATATTTCACATCTTAAACTATATGTATTGAATAATGCTGAAAATAAAATGTAAAAATTAAAAATATAATACGCTCCTATGAATTTAAATTTTCAGACGAAGTTGTCATTTAACACGATATCAGAGGTCAAATCAACAATTTCATGGGTACGATTTTTTACGACTAGTCACAAAGGAAAAATTACATATGAAAAGCCAGAAAATATAAAGTACTAGAGGCTAGACGTGAGTGAAATGCGTTGAAAATATAGAAATTTAAATCATGCTCTATACAAATTTAAAAATCTTGAAGAAAGTGATCATTTAATAAACAATAAATGTCAAAGTATATATATATATAAATTTGTCTGATGAATTAACAAGACAAAGGAGAAGACATGACGTGCTATGCAACAAGAACGTAACCTAACCAAAAGGGGCCCTTCAATTTCTCAAGGCTGTAAAAAGAAAAAGTAGTACCTGCGAAGTAGAGCTGTTGTTTTGTTACTGCTCTCCCTTTGATTGATCCAACGTTTCTAATATATTATTAAAGACAATAGACAAAAGTCCTTCAATTCAACTGCGATGACCCTTTTTTCTTTCACTTTCCTCTTCTGCTTTGAATCATAGTCAACGCATGCATTGCTCTTACTTAGCCATTTATAACAAATTGCACGCAAGTCCTTTGACTTCTCCTTCTTCACCCATTCACGTCTCATTCTGTGGCTCTTATTTTTGTGGACCAAAACTTTATGAATTTACGACCCAATGGGCTTAATATTAAACGGAATTTTAATGCATCGTCCCAAAAGGCAGTACATGTCCTAATAATTTTTAAATGAAGATCAATAATTCAATTTAACTCTTTGACTATCATAGGGTGAACAAACTTGGGACGATTAACAACATAAACCATGGAGATTAGCCCCAACAGTACTCAGAATCATTTCACAACTTACGATGAGGTTTAAAAGCACAAGACAATTAAGCATATCAACATTGGAACAAAGCCAAAGTACTTATCTTTGTCTGATTCAGGTGAAACAGCAAATGTCTAAACACATACATGTCATTATTATAAAAACTCACGAGATGCGCGAGGAGCTTGAGCACAGCCCAGTTCATCTGCGCAGTCAGCACAAAGGCAATCAATCAGGCTTCCCATAGTCGAAAATCTCGAGCAGAAAATGAATGAAATAACAAACAAAACCATTAGTGCAAAAAAGTCGATTGCGGGGAGAAGAAAGAGGATACATACACAAGTGTCATAAACTTCACTACTAGGGTCCAAAACGTTTCCAAGGGAATCAAAGAGCAGCTATACAAATTAGTCAAAGATGATACCTTTACAAATTTAAAGACTTGCAAAGGGGACAGTTAGTGCAATAAGATTGAGAGATTGATTATCAGTACTTAACAATGAAACCTTGAAAAGCAAAGTTAGTCGATCAGATGATACTCAAAAGGATCAGAGGTGAAATGAAAATCATGATATAGCACTTTCTAGCACCAAACCACAGCATTTGAAACTGTATTATGATTCTACTAACGAGCAGGTATTCCATTATAACAAGACTACGAGAGATATAATCCATACGAGTATTGAACCATTGTAAATCGAAGTAAAAATCAAGCCCATGATGGCCCTGATAGAAAGTTACACTAACCACACACGAAAAAAAAATTCCAACTTGAACATATCATGATCCAATGCATCTGAAATCAACCACCCAAACAATACCCTAAAAAATCCCCAATCGAACACAACCGAAATCGTACCGTTAGCCAACCACATCAACCCTAGCTCAATCGAAAAATTGAAAATTCAAACTTCGGAAACAGAAAGAGAAGTACGATGGCGGAAATCTTAAACTGTCTTCACCTCAATTAATCAGTGAGAGGCAGCTTGCTCGTGGTGGGAGGAGTGCGATTTAGGAGCAGCGAACATCTTATCGTAGAAGACTTCACCGACGCAATAGATCCCGAAGGCGACGAGGGCGATTCCCAATCCAGGCGTCGCGTGGCGCCACTGATTGCTCAACATAGGGTGCTTGCGCCACTCATCGCGCCGCCGGAAGAACTCTCCTGTGGGACCCAGAGGTTTCGCCATACAACGTTCTTTTCTTCCGAAGTTCCTATTTTCTTGTTTACTTTTTATTCTTTCTCAGGAATTGCAGAACAGCAGAAGTTAGCAATATTGTATGGGCTGGGCCAAAACGTAGTACCGTATTGGGCTTTTAAGAATTTTGGGCCCTACTGTTATAATTTTATGGGCCGAACGGTATTTTTGGTCCACAATGTGTGGAAAATGAGTGTTTCTTGTCCTCTATTTTATGAGTTGCAACTTTTAGTTGTCGATGTTAGCGATTTTGGGTCGTTTTTTCCTCGATTAACTTAATCACCAATTTTGATGAAATTTACCACGTGAAATCACATGGCCTCATTTTAATCGACTTAAACTGAGCTAAATGTGATGCTTAGTGTTTGCGTTTAAGCCAAAGAAAATCATGAGTTATCATGTGTCAGTCGAGTAAAACACGATCGCATGCTCTCACGTGTTAAATTATGTATAAATTAGCGATTTAAGTTTATCGAAAGACCAATACAATCCGCAATGGATAACATTGAGGACTAAAAGTATCATCTCAGAACATAGGACCGAAAACGCCCATGTCCCACACATCGGATTAAGATCCCGTTCCCCCAATTTTATGCCTGAATCAACACAAACTAACTAGCCCATGAAATCTTAGGTCAGTAGTAAAAAATAAAAATATGAGGATATGGGATAATTTAAAATACAAAAGGGAACTTACATGAACTATCAAGGAGTAAACATAGCCAAAACCAAAAGTATCCAACACCATATTACAATCCAGAAACAAGTGCAGAGTTACAGTCACCAGACATGCCTTGTACCAAAAACATATTAAGAGGTAGTTCATAAACTCAAACTGCATATTCATTTTACGACAACTGTTTGTTTTTTTTAGAAAAAAAAAAGGCAAGAGAAAACGAGGGCAAGGATAGAATCGATGGACTTTTAGAGGTTTGTTTCCGTAGACTCATACCGCCTATTCGTCATACTCATCATCATCATCATCATCATCATCATCGTCGTCCTCATCATCTATTTCTTTGGTACTGAGATCTTTATAATTTATAGGCTATATGCAAAAGACGAGAAGACTGTAAGAGAGAAAACATGCAAGAATTGACATGTTTGTTGCATGCAAAAGAATAGGGGTAAATCCAAATACTCCAAATAATCTTTTACTAAAACTCTTCAAGTTGTCAGTATTTGATTAGATCGCGATCCTAGATAAACATAAGAGACCCAAAGGTGCTTCGCACGACTTTGCTTTTGTTTTTTTTTTTTTTGAAAAAATTTTGAAGCACTGAAATCAGAATTCTAGGTAGCTCTCTTTCTCATAGTTGAATTGGTTACTGCATGTGAAACAAAGATAACTCACTTTATTTGCGCAAGCTCTTTTCACAAAGCTGTTATTAGGACAAGGATGATGATGACCTCCATTCATCGTCGTGGGTGGTTGCACTTTATTTTTACGAGCTCTCTTCTTGGATCTTTTAGGAGGACAATTTCCATTAATCTTCATCAGTGGTTCTGCTAAAGCTTCCTCGAAAACCTTAAGGACAGTTTCGTGCTCGTTGAGCTCGTCGAAAAGCTGTTCCCTATGCAAAATAAAGCCCACATATACATAAATTTGCAATTTGAAGGTTCTTTGAGAAAAACATTTCCAAGCTAGTTTATCACAGATTGGAATCCTCATAACTTTCATCTTAATTGTATGTGATAATGAATGATAATAATAATAATAATAATAATAATAAAAAGAGAATGAAAATGTCATGGCAATGCATCTTAATGACGGAGTTAGAGCAGAATTTCATCCTTATCGAAGCTCGAACAAACTATGATGTAGGGCTCACAGCCAGTCTGACTAGGAACACAGGTATTTGTGGAGAGAGGAGAAATTGGGATAAATAGATGATCAAATTCACCAAAGCGCAAATGAGGAGGTAGTGAAGTTAAAAGAGAGGCATGGCTACAAAGTTTATTCTAACAGGAAATGAACTGAACAGAAACGCTTTACTAGACGAAGATAACCATGTGAAGTACGAGAGACAGTTACTGTAACAAATAATATTGTCTCCCAAACAAAACAACTTTTCGTTAAAGTATCACCTAATAGTGAAATTTGACACAGATTTTACATTGTATCTGCAAACAGTACTATACATCAGAGAGTCTCGAGCAAAGTTAAATAAAAAAAATGCGGCGAACAAGTGCCTTCTAAATACGATACTTACAGAATAGAACGAACCAAACACAGCCTTTACAAGTACTTACCTCTCGTTTCTGTCAAATCCAGCTTTTGCTGCATAGTAAAAGGCAACACTGAGCAGCCATGCATCAGAAAAAGATGCAACAAGAGCGAACCATTCAGATCTTTCCATTCTATCCCTTGCAAAGTTAATTCCGCGTAATGGCTCGGGAATTTTATGGGGCAGTTTACGAGGAATAGTGACTTCCCAGGACCTGTCTGGGTGCCCGAGCAGGTATAACGTTTTCAGTGCTGCAATATAAGGAACTACAAATTTTAAAAAAAATACATAAGATAAAATAAAAAAACGGATCTTTTTCAAAGGTGGATTTCGACAACGGTCAGGCAGTTTCGATACGCATAAAATTCTGTTATCTCCAAAAATGTATTGAATGGAGCTTTCCTGAGAAGCATCTCGTAACCATCAAGAGTGAAATCCTCTGAGCAGCACAAAAAGTATGCAAAAGATATATGGCTACTTGAGATGATGTTAAGGAGTTAAGTTCACAATATCATTCGAGTCACAAGACTACCCAAGTACAAATACTAGTGGAGGCAAACCAATCACCTGGATCACATTGCCGATAAAGTCGGTCTACATCTGCAAGAAATTAAAATAATGAAGTAATCAGAACATCCTTAAATCCACGAGTGCTAAAAAAGTCAACAAATAAACAATCACAAACACATGATTCGACTCTATACTGGGGGTAAAAGAAAATGCAATTTCCATACTCCTGATTGTCATTTTAAAATTTTCATCCCATAAAATTTAGAAAATTTGAGGCGATACTGATCCGTGACAGGAAATAATTATTTTGCCAACATTGAGCATAATCTATTGTAAACAAAGACATATATCGAAGATTCATGTTCTTAAAAACGAATATAACCAAATAAAATCCACATCTTTATCGAGAAATCAATTTGACGTTAAAAAGATCTTCGATATACCGGTTGTGAAGGCTTTCACAAGGGCCAATCTACGACCTACGAAATCAGCGACGATGTCGCTCATTGTTTTAGGCATCTGTTTCGAACCTTCTTCCATTGCCCAAACTTTTTTGTGTAACTTGAAAGTTTTCACTCCAGAAGTATAAAGAAACTACTGGAAGGTTCACTAAAAAGTCTCTTGCAGAAGAGACAATGAGACAGATGGTTCGGATGACTTAATGATGGCCTTAACTTATAAAGTAGAAACCGAAGACTACGATTAATTTTTAAGTAATATCAATTTAATTCAATATAATTTACTCAAAGTTTTAATCCTCCCGCTGTCGTTATGTTTAAATACACCAATCCTCGATAAGTTCAATCAAAATCTTATACCAAATCATATCATAAAAATGTTAAGAGCTATTTAACAACATAATTCTAACAGTATTAAAGAGAGTCACACACCGTGTCATGTTCGTCCATTACATATTGTGAGTTGCCATGCTTCTGTGAAGGAGATTTCCCGAAATACCACGAAGCAAATCCGTTAACAAATTATTTAATTCTCAAAATAGAAAATATTCTGTAATTTATTTTCCATCTTGGAACCTCTCAAGTAAATTGAGTTTCGTGAGCTAAACTTACATGATTGTTTTAAGTTGTTGCCCCAACATCCGACTTGACCCATGTATATGCATCCCATAGCTAAATATCAGATTTTCTTAAAGCTATTCAATATGATTAACATGAAATGGATTACAGTGCCAAGCATCTCAGAAGGAAAATATTCAAACTTTCAAAAGTAATTTATTCAACCCCTCCTAGTACGCACATTACCTATGTCAAACTCCACAACGAACAACAGGAAAATTGCCTAAAAGTAAAAAAAGTAAAATTTGAACAACATATCTTGCAATAAAACTAGACCTTACCCATAAGACCTGAAGTATGCCCCTAATGTGCATCAACATCATAATCATTCATCTTTCTTCTTTGGTGTGTATCACTCAACAAATGTTAAAGGAAAATGACGGTTGTCAATGAATTGATGGAAAAAAAGGAACCGCAAGCTAAGCATATAAAAGAATCAGAAGAAGACATAGCCACCACGATCAGAGTAGTCACCATGATCGCACTGCTGATCAAATTTATTGGCATCTGCAACATTGACAGCAACAATACATCAAAACAACCTAAATCGACCTAAATGCAGTATTGACAACAACACTACATTCTTCTATTGAGCAGAAGAATCTCAAGACTTAATTCAAAAATCATCATATAAATACGAGTAGAGGCTCTTAAACTCCATAGCACATCCCAAATGATCAAAATGAACAAACAATCCCAACACACACCTGCACGTACAAGTCTAACAGAACTCAGCCTAGGACGCAAATGAAGCAACACATAGTATTAAGGGAAGACAAAGAGAAGCACACATTTAAACGATGCACACAAGCAGAAACTGAAGCAACGGAAATTCAACTTCCAAATCGAGATGACAAAATCAAACATAAGAAATACGCACGTTCAAATACCGTCGCCATCGCCATTACCGTTGAGATCGCAAAACTGAAGTTTCAGTGCGATTTCGGCCACCAAAGTGATCAGTATAATCACCATATTCATCGCACCAAATAGCTAAATGTTTTCCCCATCAATCTCCTAATCAATTTTTCTATCTTCTGCCACGATATGCCGCCGACGATCGTATCGCATGTACCAAGTAGTAAAGGGAACAGCAATTGTTCAATGAAGAGTCAAAAGACAGTTCATAAGGGAAAGGACCGATACCTACACCTTGTTATTTGTTGTTCCTAATATTTCTTATATTGCAATTAAATTAGATTCATAATGTTCCTCAATCAAAGCTCTAAAATTATATCCCCAAATCAATTTTAAACTTACCCTTCATATTTTAATTCTTAAGATTATATGCCAAAACTCAAATTTCTTACATATATTTATATATATTAATAAATAATATCAAATTACGCTATCATAATGGTTCACCCCTACAGACAGAGTAAGTACACTTAAATCATGTTGGTACGTCAATTATGATTACATTTTACCCTTCATATATTAATTTCATTACCAGCAAGCATAATTTGCATATAACACATTCGTGGTTTAAAAATTAAGCACCAAAACTAATATATTATGGAAATTGCATAGAACTCCATTATGATTTATTTAATCACGCTTTCCGTGTATTTGCACCCCCTAGTTGAGGGGATATAGTGGTAAGTATTAGACAACACCGATGCACGGTGCCAACTTTAGACAACACCAAGAGTATTATGCTAAGTCTAGACAAGCAAAAGAGTTTCACGTAATCAATATTAGGGGTGGTAAACAGGTCGGGTTGGGTCATATTCGTGTTCAACCCGTTTAATAAACGGGTTGAAAACCTCAACCCTGACCTGACCTGTTTACTTAAACAGGTTGAAAAATCAAACACAAACCCAACCTGCTTTAACCCTAATCCAACCTGCCAACCCGTTTAAAATTTAAAAAGAAAATAACAAAATGGACAGAATTATAATTCCAAATTAAACAAAAATAGGAGAAATAATGCAATTGTTTTTCTAAAAACATCATCATAATTAAGAAACAATTAAAGTTCCAAATAACAAAAGTCTCACTAGTTAAATACCAAGAAAATTATTTCATGGTCATCAAGTATTAACCGAAGCCAATGATAATTGACTCGAACTCTCGACCATACTCTCTTCCATTTGATCTCCCACCCTTTTGCTAAAAAAATATGATCCATCGAGCATAGTAATATGATCCATTTTTGCTAAAAAAATCAAATGAAATCAAATGATTATATCGGAAGTAGGCGAAAACATAAACTAAAAATCAGAAAAAATATGGAATTTGAGTTTGGGATGCGAGTTGGGCCTGTGAGCATGTGTGAGTGGATAGAGAATTAGGGTTAAGTAAAAATTTTCCTTTTATTTTATTTATATTAATAATATTTTAATAATATATTATTCGGGTTAAATGGGTTGACAAATGGGTTGATTTCGGGTTGAAAATCTGAACCCTAACCTGACCCACTTAATAATTGGGTTCGGGTTTATCCATTTACGTAAACATGTCGAAAATGCTAACCCGAACCTACTATTTTCGGGTGCGGTTCGTGTCGGATTGGCGGGTTGGGTCGATTTTTAACAGCCCTAATCAATATCATGATATGATAGCGTAAGGACCCGAGTAAAGAGGTATGGTGCTCATGCAAGATTGGGCTTGACCCATTATCACACGAATAAGGTTGATTTAATTAGTCCATTAAGCTCTATGGTCCTTTTAGTTTACATATATATGTTGCATTGATGCGTAAGCAAAAATAAATTAATCATATCCTTAATCTTCATCTTCTCTTCTTCAATTGATTCTTCTCTATCTTTCTCTCCTAGCTCCCTCTATCTCAATCTCTCTATTCTCTCTCTCGTCCGCCGATCTCTGTTTTTTCCCATATATATATAAGCACACACAAACCGTTCGATTAAAGTACAAGTAAGAATCCGAGTGTGTTTCAGCCGAGATCTTTCGGATAGTAACATGCATTTCGGTGTACCCAGTGGACTATTTATACCATAATTATCCCCAATGAATTTCTCTTTATAGAGATATATAATAATAATAATAATAATAATAATAAAAATGAATCTAAAATTTCATTAAAATAGCTTTTGAAAGATAAAATACTATATCTCGATCTACATGTTGTACGTCATGGAACGTGGTTAAAATCCTTATAGTAATAATATCTTGACGTTACTCTCGTCTAAATAATTGGGCGTTACGCAATGGAAAACTATGAAATATATATTATTTTACTATGGACAACGGCGGCTATAAGTCGTCGGTTGTTAATCGGTGAATTTTTAAATAGATGATCTTTGATCGAATAAAAATAAATTTCTAGCCAAATGATACGTTCCGTAAATACATTATCGAATTAGCTGTCGGTTCGTATTTGGAACCGTCGTTAAATCACTTCTCTTTCAATTCTGGAGAAATAATCCAATTATTGGAAAACATTTTCAAGCCATTCTCTATTTCAACTCGCTTTATTTCATTTCAATATAATTTGGTTTTTGTCCCTTGGTGTTAGTTGGTAAATCTCGCTCGTGAAGAAAGAAAGGTCCCAAACAAGCATTCGTGAAGTGGACAGTTTTGTCCCTGAGCAAGTCGTCTGCAAGTCTCTGTAATCAATCATTCTCTCATGCATAATAGGGTTTTATGTGTCCCCTACACAATATAATATATATACCTTTTTAACATCTGCGTTGGAAAACATATGTTTAATTAAATAAAACGTACTTCTCCTAATTCCACAGTCTAGTAGCTGTAGCTGATCCCCACTTTCGGGTTGTGTTACCTGCAAAAAAACAAGATACGGAGAATGATTTGATGCATACATTATATTTTTTAAATCATGATTAAATAATAAAGGTTAGCAAACAACCATCACAAATCTCAACGTGAATCTCCAAGCACAAAAGTGTGTCAAACCCTTGCAATATCCAATAAGACCCCCCTTTTTATTCTACCCCACACGCTATATCCAGTGTGTAATGTTCCAAAAATATTGAAAATAAAATTATACAAATTTGAAATATGACGCATATCTTTTGACGTTTAAGAATTTAGGTAAAATGAACGATTAACAAAGTAGATGGTAACAATGAAGTCAAAGAGTCCAAGTAAAGATCGAATCTAATAACTTCCATCCATAGATATCATCGTACCACTAAGACTTACTTTTCTACGAATATCATTAGATCGAATAACAGCTAAAGAGTACACTGTAAACCCTTTTAACCTTGTTACATTACTGCAACGAAGTCTTATTGTAAGTAATGTAGACACATATTACCTAAAGTAACTCACTACATACCCTTCAGGCCCTAACCTGTTATTACATAAATAAGAACTTATAAATTCGACCCATCGTTTTTCTTGGTAAAAAGATTGCTATACTGATCTTTACTTGCATATGCCATGTCACTCCATTCCCACAACCCATCAGAGAACCCGATATTCTGCTGCTGACGTGGCGCTCTCTCGTTGGTCGATGGCTGCTGCAAGCTCGTGAAGTTATGAGAAAGAAGGGTTTCGATCATCGATGGAGGGTTTCGTTGTACTATTGAGTAGTCGTCGTGAAGTTCTTCGTACGATGATCTCGGGAAAATATCGTCAGCTGTTCTGTTATTAGGTTGCTGTAATAATGAAGGCAAAGGGTCGACAGCGTAATAATCTTGGCGTGGCGAAAGGGCCAGCGATGATGATTTGCCTTCTATATCGCTTGAGATTAATTTGCTGGGCTGCTGATGAGAGCCTCGAAAGGTCTCCATCATCGGGTTTTCTCGTTGAGGTTTTTTCGAAGAAGACGAGGAAGACGATGACGTGGCGCGTGCTGTAATTAAGGAATGGTCTTCTACTCCCATTCGCTTGTACACCCGACAGAGCGAGATTTCTGCCTGAAATACGGATTTTCGAAATTCAAGATTCTCGAATATTAACTAAGGCGCCCTTCATGCCTTAGGTGTGCTGACCCTTAAATGCAGAATTGGATTTTTCGAAGACAAAGAAGCAAAATTTTTATAAGCCTAATTCACCCTACCCCCTCTCAGTCATATTTTATACTTCAAAAACTGACTCAGATGCCATCAAGTCGTCAATATATAGAGAGAGCAATTTTGTGGTGCCATTTCAACATCCCACATCGATATCTTAGGTTATGTCGTCTTAATTAAGACTTTCTAGGTGCTATTAATCGACATTTCGGATGCTGATGTGACATATTGGCGCCTTATATAACATTGTACGTGTCAATAATATATCGCGTCAATTATATATATATATATAATAATAATAAAATATACCTTTTGAAGCCTTTTGGTTTCGTTCTGAGGCAATCGATACTCGTTCATAATCCAACTCGATCTGATGCCCTTGGGAGCTTTCCCAGAGTAGAAAACAAGGGTTTTCTTGAGCCCAATGGACCTCAAATTCTCGCTCCTTATCACTCGATCGGCGCCCGTCGCCTTCCAATAGCCCGACGTGGTGACCCTATTTGGCCTATCTCCGTTCCTATACTTTCGATCCCTCGACACATAAAAGTACCATTCTTTCTCTCCAATCGCAGCCAAAGCTAACAGATATTAAAAGATTTCACCAAATTCTTGAATTTCTAGGAATAGGGTTTTCATCGAAATAATAATCCAATGAAGGTAGAATAATCTTCTTAATACCTGGAAGTTCCCAAGGGTCGTAGCGATATAGGTCGAGGAAAGTGATGAGCTCGACGTTGAAGTTTTTGCCCTCGACTTTTCGACGAAGGTAGAATTCGACGAGCTCTTCTTCGGTGGGATGGAATCGAAATCCAGGCATGACTATGTCTTGGTGATGGGAGTCGTCGTCTTCTTTATCTTCTTGCTTTTCTTGATTGCTTTTGTTGTTATTACTCATATTCGCTGCAATAATGGCCATAAACTTGGCTATGGAGAAATTCGGACAAGAACCCTAATTCGCTGCATCCATTTTGCAAGGATTCGAGGAAGAAGGAGACTGTATCAATTTGAGGCTGATGAGCTAACTAGTAGTGTTATTTATTAGGCCATTTGTTTTCTTTATGGGAGGGCATGTATATGGTGAATTTATATAATAATATTGGTGAGGGAAAGAGATGATGAACAATTGAACATGAAATGATAGACGAAGGGCCTACGCTATACAATGAGGGAAGATAGATTGAATTAATATGAGGAAAGTGACATCACCAATAAATGGAGGACAGCGTGGCCCAGCTTTATGTGCGGTGAGTTTGGAAGACTAGTTAATTTCCACCATAAATATAAATCTGTAAATTTCGAGAATAATTTGTTGTTTGGGTGAAATATTTTTTGCTCTTTTAGACAATATGTAATAATAAAGGATGTACGGTGTTTTCCGAGTGATTAAATCAATGTGGTCAATGAGAAATGATATGGCTTCGGAATATCTCCTTACATTGCTCAATAATGAGTTCGAAAACGAATTAAAAAATTAATAACTTACAAAAATCAAGTTCGCCCAATCATTTAGAAGTGATAACGCTGCTAATTTTGGTTTAAGTATTTAATTTAGCTATGATAACGATGACTCTTGATTGGCCCCACATACAATGAAGTCGTGGCATATGTTATTTTGGCGGTCACAAGCCATATTTCTCTTAGAGTCAATTGACCTGGTCATGCTATATGAGACAATTATAGAACTTTTATTTCACATTTATAAATAAATAAAAATGACTCAAATATAAACATTACGACTTCCTTAAAGAAAAAGAATGTTTTGCGCTTCTAGAAGCACTCGTCTTTTTTCCAATACTTGTATATATTGACCCCGAAAGCTTATTAGTCGGTCTAGATAACACAAGCTGTATTGTTACATTTGCTTTCATTATCTTATCAATTATATTCTAGGAAGCATTTAGATAGGAGAAAACTATCAATAACTTAACAAGACTAATTAAACTCGTGAGATAAAAAAAATATTAAATGAAGAATGGCCTTTTTTCACGTCGAACTGGCGTCATCATGACAGAATGATATAGATTGCCAATTGAAACGTTCATATTTTTTGGGATATTTTCCGTACGTCGTCAATATTATATATCTAAAATGTATATATTATTGGTAAGGACAAATTTCTGGACCAGATAATGAGTTACGACGGCCGACTAGAGATTAATGCAGCCGGTGGAAGTTTTCTTTTAAATATCACTTTCATCCTCACCGCATATCATAAATACGAATGATTTAACTAAATTTAAATTTCATAACTTTTTAAGCATCGGGATAACAATTATTTCATTTAACTATATATATCAATATTAACTACCCTCGGCCTCAAGTCCCAATTTTACATAATTCTATTGAAATTGAGGGTTCCAACCTAAAACCAATTGGTGATAGGTGGAGAGGCCTCTTTAATTATATACTGAGTCGGGTGATATGTTTTTCCCGATGTGGGACAGAAATTCTCAACACGCCCCCTCACGTGTGGCACGATTCAAAGCCTAACACGTGGACATATGAAATCGGGTGACGGTGAGTGAAATATGCGCGATAACACGCAATAGAACCCGCTCTGATACCATATTGAAATTGAGGGTTCCAACCTAAAACCAATTGGTGATAGGTGGAGAGGCCTCTTTAATTATATACTGAGTCGGGTGATATGTTTTTCCCGATGTGGGACAGAAATTCTCAACAAATTCAGCTCGGATAGGGAAAAAATCATTTCGTCTCTATTTCTTTAATTTTTCCGGAATTTTTATTTCTAGTGTATATGATTGTTAGTTATATACGTTGACGTCGATATTGTAACTTGCAAGCGAATAACGATACTGAAAAGTACCCAAGAAATTCGAGGTTCATACATATAACTATCAAATGGAGACGAAAAATAACTTTTGCTATTTAATGAAGTGCACGGATGATCACCGACTTTTTTTATTTTATTTGGCCAGTACTTTTTGACACATCGTTGGATATTATTGCTTTTCCTTAATCTGTTATCATATGATGAAATATAATTAATACCTCATCTTTCTTAAAAAAATGGCCATATAATATTCTTTATTTTCCTTTTTTTAGACAATTGTAGGAGGAGTAGAACAAGGTGTGTTTTCATATAGTGCGCTAGTATCACATTCAATAAATTATAACGCGCTTTATAAGATAAGAAGTATGACAAGTTGGATAAAATTGAGTGGTTTCCATAACTTCATTACATATATACACACAAAATAGGCAAAATTATAAAAATGAGTCACCAAGTATACCATTTTTTTATTGTGGGTCACTATGTTTGCCAGTTACAAAATATGTCACTAAGTATGTATATAGTAACAAAATTAGGTCACTAAGTATGTATATAGTAACAAAATTAGGTCACTAAGTATGTACATAGTTGCAATTTTGAGTCACTAATTATGTGTATAATAAGAAAAAAGAGGTCAGTGACCCAATTTTGTTACTATATCCATACTGAGTGACCTAGTTTTGTAACTGGCAAATATTGTGACTCAAAATCGAAAATTGACACACTTAGTGACCCATTTTTATAATTTTCCCCACAAATATCTTATATGTTCGGACAAGATCTTAGTCGAACTTTAACCACTATAAAGTTTAATATACAATTTAAATGGAGCGAACAGATAAAAAAAAAAGAAAATAACAGAACTTATATTATAAACCACACAGGCACATGGATCATTTTTATGAAAAACAAAACGTAAATCGTACTTGTCCTATTCCTTTTTTTGTGAAAAAAAAAAATGAAACAAATCTATAGAACTAAGTTGTGGAAGTATATGCACCCACACCACCGCTACAATTTATTGCAGATCGTTGTCCCATTTATCACTGCTTATTACATGCATTTATTTAATGTTGACCGTCAGAGACACCAAATTAAATAAACTGCTAGATTGTTCGTTACAAACTACTTACTACATAATAACGTAAAAAAAAACATGGACATGTGGAAAATATAGAAGGCGTACTAATTGAATCATATCAGAATCCTGTAGTGTTCCTTGCTTAAACGAGTGTTATATAGTATTTTTCATTAAATTGGAAACCCAAAAAATTGGGTATCGATCTCATTTGAACCTATATATTGACATCCCTTTCAATGTACGTATTTGGAAAAAAAATATCATATGCCACAACGATGCGGTTCATAAACAATCATCATCCTACATTTCTATTTATGTTATACGATTACAAATATAGTTATCCTACATTTCTATTATGGCGACTTTTATACATAAATCTCCAAATATAACTTATCAAATAACTACTGCATTCGATGTCCACACCACACACGAATAATAAAAATTTCCTATATATTTTTTGTTTGATTGTGTACTAAATTTAAAAGTTCATCTTCACACTATACACGACTAGGGGCTATTCGCTGCCTGAATTTATGTTTTTCTTTCAAACTTCTTTACTATCATCTATACTCATTCAACTTTATATTATAATTTCACCTATTATAATTAACTTCTTCTATATGTTTATATTATATATAAATACAGTCACACACATGGGGTGTGCAAAAATTACTACTTAGTATAGTTATATGTTGTAAGACCATCTCCAACCGAGAAACGCATTCTCAAACTCAAACGCATTCTCAAACTCAAAATGCAGTAATTCTTCTCCAACCATTAAACTCATTCTCAAACTCAAAAGATTATTTTTGTAATATTCAACTACACGTTACATTTATTATTTTTCAGTTCTACCAATATATTTTACAAATTTAGAAATTACGCTACTATATTATTTTAAATTTCACAAATGTATGCAGATCTGATTGGTTGAATATGTCTTCGTGTTCAAATACTGCTTTTCCATCTCTGGGGTATCGTGATTTGATGTTACAAAAGAACCAGAGAAGGTCACGTCACATTTACTCTCGTCTAGTCTAGCCCACGATTCCTCTTCATGCTTCATTAATAATTAAAATAAATAAAAGGACTTTTATGCAATTAAAAAATTCCAGACGCATCCAACTTCCACGGACGCATATATCGGTCGAAACGATGAGAGAAAAAGACCAAAACGCATATTGAGTTTCAATTTGGAGTTCGGTTGGAGCATTTTGACGTCGTTTTTTGGGATATGCAGTTCGGTTGGAGATGCTCTAAGCACATATTTGAGTGTGCAAAAATACTAGTATAGTTTACATGGTTCAAAAGGAAAATTTAGACGTTGTCAGAGAAATGCAATGAAGATCGATCATCTTCTATCAACGCAAATATAGATCACATACATCTATATATATAAAAGATGGATGGGGTACTCTCACGGGAGGACGCGTCAGCAACAAAATACCACCTCCAAGCTACACGTGTACAAAACAAACATTTTGTGCTATGTACGTTGGTTTTGTTGATTTAAGTTACATACACTAGCATTTATCCCAGACATATCGAAGAGCCGTGTAATGTGTGTTTAATGAATAGACTCATGTAATGTGTGTTTAATGAATGTTTTATGACCTTTGATTTCTTTCTCAAAGAAGAACAATTATCAAATGTTTTATGTTCGATATAGACAAACATCTTATTCTCGAAGGGAAATAAATGGGACGGTGCATTGGAAGGTGAGAAGAACGGCGATATACGGCTGCCAACTGCTGGTTCAGGCATCGGGTGGCCCTCGGGGCGGCTCCCGCTCTGGCTTCCTCCACCACGACTGCTCGGCGACCATCGTCCACAGAGATGTCAAGGCAAGCATTGTTTACCTTGATTCTTACCTAGAAGCCTATTTGTCTTATATCGGCTTCGCTAAGGTGTTTGGGAATTAATGGGGTTGAAGGACCGACGGACGGTTGTGTTCGCCCAATCTCGACGGAGAGGGCCCAACTATGATTGTGGCTTTGGACTTGTGATGTTCTTTAAATCTCAGTTAAATTATTTTTTCTGGTTAGTAGTACCAATGATATATAATTGTTGTATGTGAGAAAGGGATCAATCCATCTGAATTTGAAAAACTATATGTTAAAGTTCGGAATATCTTCTACCGAGATTGCCAAAAGGAGAACATCCCATTGCCGATATCTCCATCTGTAGCTTGGAGGTGGTATTTTGTTGCCGACGTGTCCTCCCGTGAGAGTACCCCATCTTTTATGTATATAGATTCTATTTTAATATTGTAAGACAACTCAAAGTGAGGAAATGCTTTACTGTATGTTGTTGGTATGTACGTTAGTAATGTTGATATGGGGTACTATTATTACAATTCCAAATGATTATTGTAAGGTATTATTAATAATACCGTAAGACTGCATTTTGAGGGAAGATTGTTGTTGGTATTTACAATTCTAAGAATGTTAATATCACACATTTTGTAAGATTGCCGCTAAAGGTTGATCTAACATGTGATGTATATGTTATTAAAACTCTATGTCCGACGTATATTTGTCATTTAATAAAACGCCTTAACTTCATGCCCCGACCTCTCGGGTTCTTTGCCTGAAGATATTGTGTTGTTGAACACCATCATGGTTTTTGACATCAATAAGATGATCGATGCTATATTATATTACCATAAATTAACAAAAATATCCCTTTATCAATAACTTTTTTGGATCACAAGTTGTCTTTCTTACTAGATTTTAACACCATTAGAAATGCTTTGTTTCCTATTAAATTAGTTATGGGACTACAATGAAAATGAAGTTGATTGTTTCTTTGAATGGTAAGTATATATATATATATATATATATATATAGATACAGAAATGTTATGGTGCTCACCTTGCGTGAGCACCATCCGTGGGCACCTGTTGTGTGGCATTTTTTTGTGCCACGTCAACATGCCAAATCAACCCCCGACGGGTTCACAAATCCCATGTGTAGGTTATAGATCAATAAAAAATTCCATTATATGCTGATTTGGCGCGTTGATGTGGTTGGTGCTCACGAAGGTGCTCACGCAAGGTGAGCACCATAACATTACTCTATATATATATATATATACACATATATATCACTTGGTTTTTGTTTTTTTCACACCGCTTCAAGAGTAAAATGTCTCTGACTCACACAGGTTCGGGTTCTTTGATCTTTATTGAGTCGACGTATGAGGAGCAGATCTTCTTCAACTATGCTCTCTTGAGACTAGGCCTGTAAACGAGCCGAGCTCGGCTCATTTAAAACACTTACTTGAGACGGGGTGAGGCAGATCTCATATCCTTTAAAAAGTAATGAGGGCAGGTATCGGGTCATGGCAATACCCGATTCACACGAAAACTAACTAATATTATTGTATTTGGATAAATATATTTGACTTTGATCACAAAATATCACCCGTGCGTAGCACGGGCAACATCTAGTATAAGATCAAAAGAAGGATACAAGATTACATATTAGTATTTTAAATGGGCCTATATTTAGAGCTTGAAATATTGGGCTCTCGATAAATTGGACAATTGGGCTTTGCTATTATTGCTGTCCTTTGTAATTTTTCTCTAACATCGATTCAGTTGGCCGTAGCTGTAATGAGCCTAAGTGAACTGAACTGACGTCACTCGATCGGATATCACGTCACCATCCTTCCCCACCCCACAATAATCTTCCATCCATTCCCTACTACAAAATCACAGAGATTCACCTCCGTGATTCACACTCATCGCCGCAAATAAGTGAACAAAATACGACCATGGATCAATCTCCGGCCAAAACCACCGCCTACGAGAAACCGCCGGTGTGCGTCACCGGCGCCGACGGCTTCATCGGCTCGTGGGTGGTGAAGACCCTCTTGGAACACAACTACACCACCATACACCTCGCCGTGCATCCCGACTCCGACCACCCGTCTCACCTCTTCTCCCTCGCCGCCGGCGCCACCGAGAAGGCCGAATTGATCCTCCACCGCGTAGAGATCCTCGACGCCGACGCCGTGGAAAGGTATGGTAATCTTATTTGGTAGACGAATTGCAATTAAGACATCGCTCGACGTATTCTAGAGCTTTCAATCACATCATGATTGATTGCCTATTAAGTGTTCGATCAAAGTACGCAAAGAAAGGCACATCGAATATCCTTATTCATAGGGCCGTTAAGTGCTGTAAGGGAGGCGGAATATTCCACGTGGCATCGCCGTGCACATTAGAAGACCCCACCGACCCGCAAAAGGAGCTCGTGGACCCCGCCGTCAAGGGTACCGAAAACATCCTCAGGGCTGCAAAGAACTACGGCGTAAAGCGGATAGTTCTTACATCATCGATCTCAGCTATGGTCCCTAATCCCAAGTGGGAAAAAGGCAGAGTCTTCGACGAGGATTCTTGGACAGACCTCGAGTACTGCAAATCCCATAAGGTGACTTTTCTTTGATACCCCTGCCTCGAGAAATGGTACGATCCCATAAAATCTAACGTAGAAATTGGAAACCGTAGAAATGGTATCCCATATCCAAGACAATGGCAGAATCAGCTGCCATGAAGTTCGCATCCGAGAACAACCTCGACGTAGTTGCAATAAACCCTTCGACTTGTCTTGGCGAGCTCTTACAGCCTAAGCTGAACGCCAGCTGTGCGGTCTTGAAGCAGTTGTTAGAAGGCTCGAGGGAAACGCAGGAATATCATTGGCTGGGCGCCGTTCATGTTAGGGACGTAGCGAAAGCGCAGGTTTTGCTATTCGAAAGTCCCCACGCTTTCGGTAGATATCTCTGCACAAATGGGATCTATCAGTTTCGAGATTTCGCCGAGAGGGTTTCTAAACTTTTCCCCGAATTCCCCGTCCACAGGTTTTTTTTTTTTGCAAATTGTTTTTAAAATCTAGCGTTTGAGCTCGTTTTTTATGTTGGGTTGGTTGTTTTTATTTTTGTTCTTTTTGTGTGGTTACAGATTTACGGGTGAAACTCAGCCTGGGCTCGTGCCTTGCGAAGATGCTTCGAAGAGGTTGATCGATTTGGGATTGAAGTTTACTTCTGTTGAAGAAGCTGTTAAGGATACTGTCAACAGCCTTAGAGCCAAAGGCTTCTTATCTATTAAGTAAAAGATGGTGATGATGGACCCAGTAAGTTATTGTGATATATGTATATATATATATATATATATATATATATATATATATATATATATATATATATATATATACACCCTCTTTACTAGTTCTCGGAAATGGTTATTATGAGTATGGTAATAATGTAAGAAGTATGTAGTAGTCAAGTAGAGAAGATAAGCCCTTTGTCCTTATTATATAGTTTTGGATGGGAATAAGAAGAGCAAGTACTCAATGAGAGGACTTCTATTACATTACGGTTGGGTTGTTGAGGAGCTTGAAGATGATGATGGTAAATAATGGTTCTTTGCATGTCTCAAGTAAGCTGCAAATTAGTGCCCAAGCACTTTGCGAATGTTTCCAAATTGATATAAGAAAGTTGATGATAGTTGACAGCCTTAGGCAACTACTCGCATGTCCCACTACACACTGAATCATATTATATACATGTATTTTGTATCGAGAGAAGATAAAAAATTGTCCTTTGTCTTGTCCGTACATGTGATGATCCCTCGCAATTTATGTATATATAAATATTATGAGTTACACAATTTTGAAAGACATTACTCAATCCATATGACATTGACTATAGTAGAAATGCCTCTCATTTTTTAAAAAAAGGCCATTTTACTCAATCCCACAAGTGCCTGCTTGCTCTAGCTATGCGAGGAAAAGAACATATGCGGAAGTCGACCTTGTCCCTAGACACATCACATGCCTTCTCTTAATTAAGGTCAATTACGTATGTCTTGTTCTTACCATCAATTTACAAAGAAAAGAGAAAGGTTCTGACAATAAACTATATTGTAGTTTTACCATAGCAGATCTAATGTGTAGTGTAAGTATTTCAAGAAATTCGTCTGGTGGTTGGTTGAAACCTCACATTTAGTTTGATTCACCATGCATTTTCCAAGATCCAATATCGTTGACTTTGACTTATTGCATTAAACTCGAGCTAAATTATACAATAGTTCAACAACGCTCATCACGGATACATTTATACGTGGGAACATGCTCATCACTTTCTTAGGCAAGCCAATGCATTAAATTGCATAGCATCTTCCTCGTTAATAATCCTATATTATAACCAACGAATATGGAGAATCAAAGACAAACGACAAGGATATCTTTCCATTACACACCTTAATTCGTCTTCATCATGGGAAGTGTAAGAGATGAAGAAGATAATCCCTCCAAGAAACAATCCCATAAACACAACATCGAAACAAGAAAAAAGCTCAAAATACTTGTACTCATCATATCAACCAACCTCATATATATCAATATACCTCTTCGCAAGCCCTCAACGAATCAATCTCAAAAACCCTAATTTTTCAACATTCTCCCAACCCTTAAACTCCTCAGCCCTCTCTCAAAAGCTCGAGTCGACCCAAAAAGACCTCGAAAAGAGCCGATCGCAGCTCGTCGACCATCAAAAGCAAGTCAAAGCCACCGAAAAGCTCCTCAAGCAGCTCCTCACTCAAATCTCAGAGCTAAACAAAGGTGTAGACCACACTAATTCCCCAGACACAATCCTCTTACTTCGACGATCTCCTAGACAGCTTATCCCATGAGGCAAAAACCTCCCTCGGCCCACATAAGCTTCCCTTTGGATTCACCCATCAAATAGGCTCCGACGAAATATACTCTTCGGTGGGAGGAAGCTGCCTAAGGCTGAAACAAGACATGGAGAAGTACATGTCCTATGAAGTAGGAAAAGATTGCCCTTTGGACAATAACTTTTCCCAGCTCCTAATGCTCAAAGGGTGCGAGCCACTCCCAAGGAGGAGGTGCCACCCTAAGCAACCCATGGGATACGTCGAGCCATCGCCGTTGCCTCAAAGCCTGTGGAAAACTCCTTCAGACAAAACCCTAATTTGGGAACCCTATACTTGTAAGAACTACTCTTGCCTCATCGATAGGGTTAACAAGAAGGGCTCTTACGATTGCCAAGATTGCTTCCATTTGCAAGGCAGGGAGAAGACTCGATGGCTATACGATAATGGGGCGTTGGACTTTAGCATTGACTACGTTCTTTCAACTAGGAAAAAGGGTACGGTAAGAATAGGGTTAGACATAGGAGGTGGGTCGGGAACTTTTGCTGCTAGGATGAAGGAAAGGGGCGTTACGATTGTAACTACTTCGATGAACTTCGATGGGCCTTTTAACAGCTTTATTTCATCGAGGGGTTTGATTTCCATGCATGTTACTGTTTCGCAGAGGTTTCCCTTCTTCGAAAACACTTTGGACATAGTTCATTCCATGCATGTCCTAAGCAATTGGATACCTAGTACGATGCTCGAGTTTGTGTTGTACGATGTGTATAGGGTTTTGAGGCCCGGCGGGCTTTTTTGGCTCGATAGGTTCTTCTGCTTCGGCCTGCAGCTGAACGGTACATATGTGCCTATGTTCGATAGGGTTGGGTTTAAGAGGTTGAGGTGGAATATTGGGAGGAAGTTGGATAAGGGGATTGAGAAGGATGAGTGGTACTTTTCTGCCTTGTTTGAGAAGCCTATGAGTTGAATTGAAGAAGATGATGATATGTTTTAGAAAGAAAAAGAAAATGCTTGCTTGATTTGTTTTAGAGATTTGTTTTTATTTTTTGTTGAATTCTTGGTTTGGAAGGATTAATGTTCATTTTGTTTCTTTTTTTTTAACCAATACAAAAATTAGTATACTCTGGGAGGATGTCCAATTTGTTTGAAAAGTGTTCTTTAAATTTCATTGATAAAAAATCTAAACCTAGGACTGTTGATATGTTTTGTCTTGAAACATGTCACATGGATCACCAGGATTAGTCGCAGTAAAAATCAAAGGTTGTCCATATTTGACATTGGAATTCAATTTCATTTTCGGATTGATTTTAATCGCATCGTCTAATATTAGCATTGAGCCGACATTAAAATTCAAATTCTCTTCATACTGAACTTTATCACAGTTTGGAACAACAGTGACGTCTGTGTGAAAATAATACTCAACAGGGTTTCTTTTTTTTTTTTTTTAAAAAAAAGAAAGCTATGTCCATTTCTTTGGAAAAAAAACCCAATTAAAACATACTTTCCAAAGTTCCACACTTCAACACAAGAAAAAAATAATAAAAAACAAAAGGAGAGGATAAAAAAGAAAAAAAAAAGCAAAATGTACACTCACTCAATCACTTTCACTTGGGATGATTCACATGAAAAGGAAAAGAACCATAGCTCGAATCAAACCCTAATTCTTCACCGGTGTTGTAAGAATGGAGAGGGCTCGTTTCCTCGGAGCTCATCGGAGAAAATTCCTTGTTCTTCGTCGTCTTACTTTCTTTACAATAAGCGGACGACATTTCTATAATATTCTCAATCTCCCTCACAACTTCTCCCATCGAAGGTCGATCGATCGCAGATTCTTTCACGCACCTCATCGCCAATTCAACGTACTTCTTCGACCCCACGAGCTTCTCTCCCGACCCTAACTTAGGATCGATTATTTCGTCCAATGTTTTATTATGTTCTTGCACTAACCTTACGATGTGCTTTCCACGCTCGATCGGAGCCCTAGATAAGAGTAGCTCGAGCAGTACTACGCCGAAGCTGTACACGTCGCTTTTGTCAGTTAGTTGTTGCGTCATGTAATATTCTGGGTCCATGTATCCCTGTAATAATAAACAAATACACATCATATTCGAAAAATTAGTTCGGTTTAACTAATTTTATGTTTGGTTGGATTAGAGAAATATGTGAGGAAAACGAAAAGAAAAAAAGAGAAGAGTTTTAAACTAAAAT
The DNA here is from genome assembly GCA_027422505.1 of Craterostigma plantagineum. Taxonomy (NCBI): domain Eukaryota; kingdom Viridiplantae; phylum Streptophyta; class Magnoliopsida; order Lamiales; family Linderniaceae; genus Craterostigma; species Craterostigma plantagineum. The sequence continues at coordinate 7,767,120 of JAPQWV010000009.1, read as the reverse complement.
CATGGAAAATCAATTGGTGCATCAAATGGTGGTGAGGGTAACAGAAACAAAAGCTAGCGAAAATCACGTTCTCTTTACTTTACTTTTCCTCAGCGTTTTCCTTGATCCAAACACAGCGTAAAACTCCAAGATTTGGTCTTAGAGAAAGCTTACCAGCGTCCCTTTGACTTGAGTGGTGATATAACCTTTCCCATTATCGCCTACGAGCTTCGATAGTCCAAAGTCGGCAACTTTTGCGCCTAAATTGCTATCGAGAAGAATATTCGTGGATTTAACGTCCCTGTGTATGATTGGAGGGTCGGCCAATTCGTGCAAGTACGAAAGTCCCCGCGCGGCGTCTAGCGATATTCTTAACCTTTTATTCCAGTCCAAATAAAATCCAGAATTCCCTGTTTGAAATATGATTTCGATATTATATTACATCAGATTTATTGATAGGCATATAGAGTTTGAAAAATATATGGGACTAACCTGAGAGACTATCCCTGAGTGTACCATTGGATATGTACTCATAAACAAGCATTTGCTCGCCTTGTTCGTAGCAAAATCCGACGAGGTTCACTACGTTTTTGTGGTGAATTCTAGATAAGAGTTCGATTTCGGTCTTGAACTCGTGGGCGCCTTGCATTGATCCTTGTTGGGCTCGTTTTATTGCAACTACTTGCCCTGAAGCTAAGGTTCCTTTATAAACCTGTAATAAAGGGTTTTATTATTTCATGCGATTATAGAATATCTATGCTTTCGGGAAAAAAAAAAATTTAACCTTCCCATAGCCTCCGTGTCCAATGCATTTGGATTCAGAGAAATCGTCTGTATGCTTCTTCAAATCCTCGAAAGAGAACCATTTTGCTCCTTGAAGCTGAGGAACTGAACCACTCCCTTTCTCGGGATCCCATGAAGCTGGAGAAAGGTATATAATCGTAACATAGGAGTTTGAAAAATATGTGTAAGAATCGAATCTTATGATCTTTTTTACCGAATGGATTGCTCATTTCAACAGCTTTTTTGGCTTTCTTCTTCTGTCGAAGAGCGTAAAGGCCAGCTAAAACTACAAAGAGCACTAGAACTAAGCCTCCAACTACTATTCCAACAATTACTCCCACATTTGCTGATGACTTATTGGATCCTAAAACAACAATTTATAAAATATTTAACGAACATACGCATCGCAAGCATTACAAGATTCAAAAGCTTGTGGGCTATTATTATTACCTTGAAAGCAGCAATATGGATCTTCGATGAAGAAGAATGGCCCGAAATATGTGATGTTAAAAGGTTGTCTGTTGAGCAAGAAACCTATCCTCGAAACCGCCGTTCTGTTAAACGAATCTGTGCCTGAAGGAAATATTTGCAACCTTATCTGTAGGTAAGAATAGACGTTTATCATCGGATTATCGACGATCAACGAATTTACGGGGACGCCATTCGAGAGGAAGGCCGACATTAGTGACCCGTAAAGGGTTGTGTAGTACGTCGAGTTTTGTAAATCTGTGAAGGAATAGGAATAGAAATGCAGAAGCCCAGTGTATGGATGGGAGCACTGGCAATTAGGGCTCAACACTTCGTTCGATTTGCACGATATTTTCCCGCAGTTGTTGGATGGTATGAAGTTGTTGTTAGGATTTGGAACAGCACAGTATTTCGCATTCGATGCTCCGTTCGAACTGCATATAGGGTTCCCAGCTAATCTGTTTATATAAGAGAGGAAGAAAATACAAATCATATCAGCAGATATTAGATTATGTGAGACATGCCTATGTAAATTTAAATGATGGGCTTACGATATTTCCAAGGTGTAACTCGCTTTCTGCTGAAAATCGGTGATAGAATTATTTTGCAAATCAACTGTCAAGTTGCTGCTGTAGCTGCTGCCGATATTCAAAGCCCCGCTCAAGTTATTGTTGCTGAGAACCCTGTAAAAGTTTACGTCTTTATGGATCAGAAAACTCGTTTAGGACAACTTTATGAGAAACAAAAGAAAATGACAGCAAACTTACAGAGTTTCTAGTTCAGGAAGTCTGAAAATGTTCACTGGAAGTTGTCCTTGAAGACTTGTATTCTCCATCACCCTGCGAAATCCATCATGTGAGTTTACCATCTTAGCATATATATATATATATATATAGAGAGAGAGAGAGATACTTATAGAGGCTGCAAATACACAAGGGAGAAAAGAGATACAGAGAGAGAAGAGAATACAGTGTTGTCAAAGATGGAAGGCTCGAAAACCACGTAGGAACAATCGATGCGTTAAAGCTATTGTTACTCATGTCCCTGCATGTAAGTGATTGCATATATCTAAACAAATGCCGAAGAACAGTGTATAATCCGAAAAAAATATATAAATAATGACCGATTATCCCAATACATCGCAGAGTCGACTTACACGTAGGTTAGCGTATTCATACTTGACAAGTCTGGGATGCTTCCCAAGAATTTGTTATTGGACAAGTATCTGGAAAATATAATGACAAAGTAAATACAGATTCAAGAAATATCATAAGCTTTGTATATGGCCAGTTATTGCATTATGATGCGGTTTGCTTTCTTACATCTCATTAAGACTCGTCAGGTTACCGAGACTTGGCGGGAGAGATCCTTCTAAAGAATTACGATCGAAACGTCTGCATAAGATAATGCAGACGCATAAAGTACAGTGGATATTAACTTGTTTGTTTGTAAATCGACAATGCAATATATGGACTATATTATACTTACATGACTTCCAATGACTTAACATCTCCGAGAGAAGGTGGTAAGTTGCCTGTGAACTTGTTGTTGTCAAATATCCTATTAACAGCGAAAATTGGTGATCAAGAAAAAGTTTCACTACAGTCATTCTCAGTGAAAAACGAAGAAAAAAAAGCATGCGAAAACTCACGCATGTATAAGGTTCATGCTAGGACTGAAAAGTTCTTCAGGGATTGGTCCCGAAAGCTGATTATTCGAAAGATGGCTGCAAAATTAACAAAGAAGAAGCTCATTTGACTCTGCACTGCAAAAATGAAAGCAAATTAAAGCTCGATAATTAGGTTTCTTTTAAGACAAAGATCATACAAGTGTCTCGCAAGAAGTAGCTTGTCCAAACCAGACGAAGTTTGGCTTTGACTAGAAATCGGTATGTTCCCAGTGAGCCCATTAATACTCAGATCTAACCAAGATAATTGAGCAAGATTTCCTATCGAAGGGGGAATCGTCCCACTGAAGCTGTTGGAGTTCAACGACCTGTACGATAATTTGACATGTTCTCACGTATTCGTTGATTTTCTTTTCCTCGAGCAAAAAGATGGGAGTTATATGGCTTTCTTACAGATAGACGAGCTGAGACAGAGATCCAATAGAAGAAGGAATGGAACCAGAAAAGCTGCAACCAAGCAAAATCCTACGTACAGTTGAAAGAAATTAGAAGATAAATTACTGTATTAGGTCAATACTTTATAACAAACAAAGCTCAGTACTTCGATTTTCTTACAAGATCGTCAGGTTTTTCAGGTTTCCGATGGAAGATGGGATGGTCCCTTTAAGGCCAATGTTGTTGGAAAGATCCCTACATTGTTGGAAAACTCCATTATTACACAACTACAAAACTATGTGGCGAAAGAAGTCTGCCTTCTTACAAACGTACAATAACTGCAATCCCGTGAGAGACGAGATGTCGCTGATGTCACTCCCTTCAAGCCCCGTGCCTGCCAAGGTTCTGGAGATGAAAGAAACCATTGCCCGTCAAACGAAAGGATTGAATAAACGGATGAATAAGAAAGTGGAAAAAAAATGAAGGAATTGAAATTTATGTCACTCACAGTGAGGTAACTCGATTAGCAGTGCAATTGATTCCTTCCCAATTCGATCCACAAGGATCTGTGCCCACCCAATTAGGTGGAAGGTTGTTCAAACTCGACTTGAGAGCTGTTAAAGCAGAAACTGTGGCACAAACAATATGATGGTCAAGTTGTAAGATCGATGTAATAAAGAATCACAGACATATGTACGAAATCCGCCTTCAAAGAATCTTGATTTCAAAAATCAACATAGGAAAAAACCGTGAGTAAAAAAGGCGCAACCCTTTAATCGTTGGATATATCTTCAGACGTTTGTTTGAATTTCGTTACAAGAATTTCAACCCCAAGCGAAGTGTTAAGCCTTTTCAGCTTTCTGATTATCAAGAAGACATGTGTAGAGCTTCCTTTGAAACAACTGAGAGAAGATTCATGTCTTTTCTTACGTTTCACAGAATCAACTCTCATCCCACAATATATGTTAAGGAAGATGACGGAAAAAAAAAACCCATTCTTTGGACAGAATCTTATGCTCAATCATACGTCAATCAGCAACATGGAAGGTGCAAAGAAAGAAAAGGAAGATGAAAAACTTACGATCATTGCCATCGGTGAGCGCCAGAGTTGCCTGAATCAAAGAACAAACAAAGAAGAAGAAGAGTAAACCTCTAAAACACATTTTCAATATACACATGGAATTCTCCATTCTGAAAATCAACCTAAGAGCTTTGTTGGATTATCTGAGGTAACGTATCTTGGACAACCATTTGGCATTTTGTGATAGTTGACCACTAAATGCCTAACCCAGACAAAAACTGGCCCCTTAAAGACTCAGTCTCCTATGATCCATTTTTGTAATAAAAAGAAACCAAATAAAGTATTGCTCGGTCCGCTCTACTTAAAACTGCCCCAACACAACACCAACTTGCGCCATTTTTTTTTTCTTCTTCGTCATAGAGAAAGAAGCTAATGATCTTCTCAGCGGCTATACAACTCCTCCCAAAAAGAAGAAAAAAAACAAATTAAATTCGAAAAACAAAACGAAGGGGGAAACAAACAAGCCGAATGAGTCGAATCGACGACGAAACATAGGAATGGGTCATTGTCAAAAGTAGTGAAAAATAAAATCTCTAACAGCACTTGTGACAGATGGCAATAGAATATCAATCAATAAAATACGATTCAGAAATTGGGAAAGAACTTAAAACTGAAATTCGAAATGGATGAAGACAAATATCTTCTTACCCCATGTTACAGCTAAGCTACCCCTCTTGTTCAATTGGCTCCAATAAATATTACGCCGGCTTCATATTATATGTTTTCGTTGACCTAAATTGACCGTCTACTATCATCAAAATCAAACTATTGTACACCAAATTAGGCAATCAAGAACAACAACGAGCTAGCATCAGAAGCTGCAAAAAAAAAAAAGAACTCAAGAAAACGACCAAAATTTCGTCCTTTTTAAATCCTATATATGTCGAGGCTCGGAGCTATTCAGAATAATTTAATACTGATAACTATAATTCATAGGATGTAAGCAAAATACACGTAATTACGTTTTCTTCAGTTTAAATCTTTCTCTTAGTTAAAATTATTATTTAAAACTAGCAATGAATATGAAAATTTGATGCGTTGGTAAATTTCGGTTATGCCGGGATCTTCTTCATCGTTGCCAGCGATGACCCATCGATGCTTAAAATAAGTTGAAATATCTTTTCTTTCCTTTATTTTACGTTATAATATTATATACAATACATATACAATACAACTATGATGTTAGAATACTCGGAGCCTTATTAATTTGATAAGCATTCATCATGATAAGTTTTTCTTCAGGCGCTTCCGATAAGAAATTGGACAAATCATATTATATTAGTTCAACCCAACCAATGAAACGAAACATAATTTTCATCGTAGTTTATGTCGTATTATTAAATATATCAGTATATCAGCGCATCGGCGTGCGACTTGCTGTATTTCCAGTTAAATTTGGTCAAATATGAAGTGGTCCCGGTACGATATGGATGTAAAACACTAAGTATAGACTAGATGTTGGGTAGGATGTCGGGGTAACACTCAACCTAACATTCAGGTGCACAGCGGAATATTCTAACTACTTAGTGACGAAACTGAAATAACACGGGATGTAAATCTGTGCAGCAAGTTATAAAAACTTGCTGCGTGCCTCAAGGCAAAATTCCACTACAGCAATGGATGCAAAACAACTATCCGAAGATAGTAAAAACAAGCCTAGAAAAAGAATCGACACGATCCTGAAAACCTACGAAGAACTAAGACTTCAGAAGGCTCAATACTAGGCTAAAAGACGACTCTCGACATCTATAAAAATCGCTCAAACACAATGTGTGCTTCGCTCATATTTTACGCTCAATATATCGCTCAAAGTGGCTCCATGAAAGTTCTCTCGAAAGTCGTAAGTTGCAGCTCGAAAATAACTCTTATTTATAGACATTGGCTCCCTCTTGAATTGGTAAAAAGATCCCTTGAATATCTCTTCAAATATCTCTTCGAAGATCTCTCTAAATATAGTATATATTTAGTTCGAATCTTCTCATCTCATTGGCCGATTCCTTATCTCCTATTTATGGCAGCTGGTTGAATGATTCTCTTTGATATTCAGATCTTCTAATCTTGGTCGTTGCTTGACTTGATCTCTTTTGATCTTCAAATCTTCTATTTATGGTAATTGCACTTCCTAAATTCGTTCAAGCAACTCTACACACTTTCCACACGGTTTGAACTCGTTTTAGCACTTTACCACGTCCTGCATATCAGTAAATAAAGCTACAAAAAAGGTTAAACGATTTTGGGCATGAAAGATAAAATCGAATGTTGACAGACAACAATGTTGGCTGAAATGTTAGCCCAACATTGTCAAAGCTGAGCTAGTCAACATTAACAATCTCCCCCTTTTTATCTTTCTTCCCAAAACCCGTGCAGATTTAAAAGTTCCAAAACTCCCCTGAAGGCAAAATCTACTCAACCACAAAAACATTAAAAGATGGTTAGAGTAGACGGAAACAGAATAGCGATTAAACTATTCAAAGTACTACGGCAATAGTACATAGCCATAACAAGGTCTTAAGTTAAACATCTGCACAATATAAACCGTTCATACGCATGCCGGCAAACCACATAGTCACACAAGCAGAATTAACCAGATCAGCATGCACAAAATAACCATAAAGTTACGCATGTAAAAAGAAACGATCTTTAGGCGAATCTGCAAAATAAAATATCCGGCAAGTAAGCAGGCAATCATGTAAACATATCGGAGAAGCAAATCAGCATGCATATAGTAAAAATAAATTAATCAGAAAATCAATTATGCATGCAAAATAGAAAGGATTAGAGCTTCACTCTCAATGGAGTATGGAGTTTCCTTCTGATGCTTTCTCGGCTGCTTCTCCTTCTTGGTCAGCTCCCCCTGTTTGTTCGACTCCTTATTCTGCTCCCCCTGAATGTCCTTATCTCCCCCTTTTTATCTGCACAACCTTCTCCCCCTTTTTGGGAAGAACGAAAAGACACAGAGAACTTCTCTGTAAGCCAACTTGCAGATGTTGAGGTAACATCTGGCCCAACATTCTGAGACTCAGAAACAAGTTAGTTCGCCATAAAGAAATCAAAGATAAATCCAAAAAAATTGATATGAGCACAGAATGTATAACCCGTGAATTATATCAGAAACGTAGGGGCAGAGAGTAATGTCAGCGAGCCACTCAAATATAATTTAGACAGTTTAGAGGATAAGGTCGAATCAGGTCACAACTGTCTAAATAAACAAGGAGCTAATATGATATATGGAAGAATCGGTCATAAAAAATATAGGAGCAAATCAGATCATGATTCAACCAAAAATACCAGAGTCAAAAGTCATAATAGAATCGAGCGAGACTAACCGTTTGAGCGACAATGAGGATCACTTGAGCCAAGTGTAACACGCTGTTCTTCGAGAGTTCTAATGCAATTCTGAGAGATATCTAAACTAGACACATGAAACTAACAAATGCTGACCTAAAAACTAATGCACATAAACGAAAGCACAAAAATATAGCATGATCAAACTGACAGTCGCATATGTTGCCCCAACATAAGACTCAACAATCTACTCTGAAATTCGAGACTTTTCTGTTCAACACCCTAAACTCAATTCCCTTTCATTTTCTGCCCTACTTACCTCATTATAAACTAGTAATATTATGCACAGCCCTTATAAGATCCTTATCATCAAGGTTAGGATTTTTGTCGCAAAGAGTGCATCGTCACCGCGAATGCCGTGCACCTAGGGAACTTATTACCTGAACCTGTATCTTGAAAAAGAATCAGAGCAATGTTTTTTTTTTTTTTTTTAGGGAAGAGGGTCATTTCAGGGAACGGTCTAGATGAGTCAAATCATTTCACAGAATAACAGAGAGAACATTAAATCAAACATCAAAACAGTGACAATCAAGTTCGACATATGCTATGTTGATCCAAATGTTGGACCAACATTCAGACAGACTGATGCAAACCTATGGATTTTTTCAGGTCCGAAAACCTTTCAAAATCCAATGCTTTCGTGAAAATGTCAGCTAACTGATGTTTCGTGTCTACATGTTCAATGCGCACTAATTCTTTCTCTACCATATCTCTCAGAAAATGATGACTTATATCTATATGCTTCGTGCGTGAATGCTGGATAGGGTTCTTAGAAATGTTGATGGCACTAAGGTTATCACAATACATGAGGACGGACTCGCACTCTAAACCATAGTCACACAACATGCTATTCAACCATATTAATTGCGTACAGCAACTACCCGCAGCAACATACTCAGACTCAGCAGTAGATAAAGACACACAATTCTGTTTCTTACTGTACCATGCAACTAAATTGTTACCTAAGAAGAAACAGCCGCCACTTGTGCTCTTGCGATCATCCTCGTCACCTGCCCAATCAGCATCACTGTAGCCTACGAGACTCATATTAGTATCTTTAGAGAACCACAATCTTAGGTTACACGATCCACTCACATGACGAAAAATACGCTTAACAGCATTAAGATGGGAAACTTTATGCTCAGACTGATATCTAGCACATACGCATACGCTATACATAATGTCAGGTCTAGTAGCGGAAAGATATAATAGACTGCCTATCATGGAACTATACGATGTGGGGTCAACATTCTGTCCAACATTACCTTTACTTACCTTCTGAGTTGAACCCATCGGTGTTTTCATTACGTTGGCAGTATCTTTTCCAAATTTCTTTACTCTATTATTCGCATACTTCTCCTGAGACATGAAAATCTCGTCGTTGCTTTGCTTAATCTGCAGGCCTAAGAAAAAAGTTAGTTCCCCAATTATACTCATTTTGAAAGTAGAATTCATAGCATGTAGGAATTGGTCTATCATAGACTGAGATCTACAGCCAAAAACAGTATCTTCAACATAAATCTGGGCTATTAAAATATCAGAAGCAACTCTTTTTACAAAGAGTGTTCGATCGGCTTCACCTTGCACGAACCCAAATTCAAGTAGGAACATAGTCAACCTACCATACCAAGCTCGAGGAGCCTGCCTTAGACCATAAAGCACTTTCTGCAACTTAAAAACATAATTAGAAAAATGTGAATCTTCAAATCCTTTCGACTGCTCAACATAAATATCTTTATCAATATAGCCATTCAAGAACGCACCATTTTCATCACAGAAATCATAGAATAACTGAGTCTCAAACTCTCTATCATGATCAGTCCTAATATGAAAAATGTGACCACGAAAATCATTCTTGACCATATCACAAAAGTTTTTGAAAAAATCGAACAATTCTGATTTTTCCCTAAAAAATATCCATGCAAATCTAAACAAGTCATCAACCAGCACATAAGCATATTTTCGACCACCAATACTACTTGCCGCTATCGTGCCCATCAAATCCATGTGTATTAACTGAAAACAGTTATCAGTTTTAAAATGTTGAGTAACATGTTGATCAACATTATGGCTAGCATGCACTTTCTTACCCTTTAAACATGACTCACATGCAACCTTACCAAACTCCTTAAGCTTCGGAACGCCTCTGATCGCCTCATGCTTGATAAGCTGCTCCAATGTTTGGTAGTTAACGTGGCCCAGTTTGTAATGCCCAAGTATGACACCGTCTTCGTCTTTAGATAGTTGGCACACGTCCTCGAGGTCATCTCGACTGAGAATCCTTCCTTTAGCACCTCCTCCAAACGTCACAGATCCACTCCGTAGAGGCATGTAATCACTTATATACTGTTTAGTACCCGTCATATGTCGGAAACACCCGCTATCGAAGTACCAAGAACCTGTCACGTTAGCTCGCAAGGAGGTATATACTACATGGCATTTATGAACAGATTTCTCTACCCAAACTTTCTTAGATGGTAAAACAGCATTTGGACCACCAGAATTTGAAGGTGAGCCAGATGAACTTTCTCCAGACACACCTTTCAACACTGATTTCTCAATGTTGAGCGGGATGTTGGATGACATTTCAGCCGACATCGATTTCTTTGCAGAAATCTCCCCCTTCAATTTCCAGCAGTATGGTTTAATATGACCAGGCTGCATACGATAATGACACTTAAACGATCTATCCTTAGACTTACAAGCAGCATGCTTCATACTTTTCTTAATAGTCACAGTCTCACATCGATCGTTAGCAACATGGGAATTTTCAAAAACAAACTTTGATCGATCGTAAGTGGCAGAATCTAGAACATGCTGTGAATTGTAACCTAAGCCATGAGTATCAGAAATACCTATTGACAATACCTCATCAAGAATCGATTTACCCTTGTTCAATTTTGAGAACGTCTCGTCAGCCTTATCGACTTGCTTCTGAAGTTTATCGATCTCCTTGTCTTTTCTCTTCAACACGACTTCCACCTTGTTCATCCCTTCTAGCAGGCTTTTGATCATCTTTTTGCTCTTCTCATTTTCCTCGGTCAGCGTTTTCACGATTACTTCCAGTTCCGAGTTTTTCGCCTTTTCCTTCGCATACTCCGTGGACAGCAGTTTGAAGGCTTCATTCGTCTGAACTTCTTCACGAACATCAGTTTCTAAACCTGCATCATCAGAACTAGAATACCCATCAAAACAGTTTGAATCATCATAATCGAAAATGATATGTTTTTCAGATGTTGAGTCAGATGTTGGCTCAACATCAGTTACCGCAGTGAAACCGATTTGATAATCTTCGTCGTCCGAGAAGGATTGCATGGTCACTGATGATTGCTTAGTCTCCTTGGCATACTGTTCTTCCTCTTCATCATCGGAAAGATCGATCCACATAGCTTTTCCGTGCTTGCGGAGGGTATTTGCACACTCGTTGGCAAAATGACCCCATCCTTGACATTCATAGCATCTTACAGATTCGTAGTTGATGTTCTTCTTCTTTCCATCTGGATTGCGTTTGAAGAAGGGAGGCGCCGATGAAAGTTCTGCTTTGGCATTCTGGCCCTGCCTGAATGTTGGGCCAACATTCTGATCGACATTCTTCTTCTGAAGGAACTTTGTGAATTTCTTCACGAACATAGCCATATCCTCATCATTGTCAGGGTCAACTTCAGTTTGCACCTTGGATGACTGACTGACTAGAGCAATGCTTTTGCCACGTGAAGCTCTCTTTTGGACTTCGAGGTTGGTCTCATAGTTCTTCATGATGTTCATCAACGTGTTGAATTCCATCGTGGACAGGTTATGTGCTTCCTCAATGGCCGCTACCTTCACATTAAACTTTTCGGTTAGCGTACGTAAAGCTTTAGAAATCAGTACCTTATTTTCAATCGGATCTCCGAGGCTAGCACACTCGCTTGAAATCGTCAAAATCTTCCCGAAGTATGTGGTGATGTCCTCGTCTTCCTTCATTCTAAGGTTTTCAAACTGATTGAGGAGATAGCGCAGTTTGGTTTCCCTCACGCTCGCATCGCCTTCGCAGTACCTCTGAAGTAGAACCCAAGCGTTCTTTGCCGTCGAACAATTCTGAATGATTTTGAACATGTAGATGTCCACCGAGGAGAAGATGGCATTAAGAGCTTTGTCGTTATACTCGGCCGCATTCTTTTCAGCAATAGTCCACTGTTCGATAGGCTTGTCGACTACTTCGCCATCAGCATCTGGAGGGGATCGAGGTGGAGTGTATCCGTTGAGAACAGCTTCCCACGCTCGCACATCTATGGACTTGATGCATTGTCGCACGCGAACCTTCCAATATGCGTAATTGGAACCGTCTAAGACAGGGACTTTGCCGAGATGGTTTGAGCTTGTAACATCTATGGAAAAGGATCATAAACGCTTAGTCACGTCAAGCGGAGGTTCTGATACCACTTTGAAGTGGTCCCGGTACGATATGGATGTAAAACACTAAGTATAGACTAGATGTTGGGTAGGATGTCGGGGTAACACTCAACCTAACATTCAGGTGCACAGCGGAATATTCTAACTACTTAGTGACGAAACTGAAATAACACGGGATGTAAATCTGTGCAGCAAGTTATAAAAACTTGCTGCGTGCCTCAAGGCAAAATTCCACTACAGCAATGGATGCAAAACAACTATCCGAAGATAGTAAAAACAAGCCTAGAAAAAGAATCGACACGATCCTGAAAACCTACGAAGAACTAAGACTTCAGAAGGCTCAATACTAGGCTAAAAGACGACTCTCGACATCTATAAAAATCGCTCAAACACAATGTGTGCTTCGCTCATATTTTACGCTCAATATATCGCTCAAAGTGGCTCCATGAAAGTTCTCTCGAAAGTCGTAAGTTGCAGCTCGAAAATAACTCTTATTTATAGACATTGGCTCCCTCTTGAATTGGTAAAAAGATCCCTTGAATATCTCTTCAAATATCTCTTCGAAGATCTCCCTAAATATAGTATATATTTAGTTCGAATCTTCTCATCTCATTGGCCGATTCCTTATCTCCTATTTATGGCAGCTGGTTGAATGATTCTCTTTGATATTCAGATCTTCTAATCTTGGTCGTTGCTTGACTTGATCTCTTTTGATCTTCAAATCTTCTATTTATGGTAATTGCACTTCCTAAATTCGTTCAAGCAACTCCACACACTTTCCACACGGTTTGAACTCGTTTTAGCACTTTACCACGTCCTGCATATCAGTAAATAAAGCTACAAAAAAGGTTAAACGATTTTGGGCATGAAAGATAAAATCGAATGCTGACAGACAACAATGTTGGCTGAATGTTAGCCCAACATTGTCAAAGCTGAGCTAGTCAACATTAACAAAATCTAAATACAATATCTATGCACATGCACGTATTAATTGCCCTGCCCGTGCATTAACTTGATATCCATCCAATAGTCAAATAACATGATGCTCCGTTTGGATTTCGGATTTCGATTTGAAATCCGGATTTTGCCCAATTCGTCCGCTTGGCAATCGCAACGACTTGGATTTCGATTTCGCCCAAATCCGAGGGGAAATCCAAACTCTTATAATTTGTCGGATTTGAAATTCCATGTCAAATGGTCCGTTTTCGAAATCCAAACCTGAGCACATAACAAGTGTTTCGTAACTGATAATAATAATAATGTATAACCATAATAGTATAATAATAATAATAAATAATAAATAAAAAATATAATAATAATCATAATAACAATAATAATAGTAATAATAATAGTAGGAATAATAATTAGGATGTGGACAATGAGTCGAGCCGCAAGCTCGATGAGCCGACTCGACCTCGTCATGGATTCGCAAATGAGCCGGCTCGAACTCAACGAGCTCTTGTCGAGGTCGTGCTCGTCACGGGTTCGCGGCCGGCTCGAGCTCACTCATGGGCTCGAAAGCTCGCAAATCGGCTCACAAGCTTGTTTATATATATATAATATATATATTATTCATGATTTTTATTTTATTTTATTTTATTTTGTATTTTTTAAATTATTTTAGAAAAAGTTAAAAATCGAGTTCGACGAGCTCGTCGAGCTCTATTTTGAAATCCGAATTCGAAATCCTAGTGTTTACCAAACGGTGAATTTGGATTTTAAATTATGATTTTGAAATTCGTAATTTACAATCAAGCGATTTCGTTCAAATATGCGAATTCAAACGCACTCTTAGGGTGTTTGTTTTCGGTAATCCAACATCACCTGAACCAAAGTGATATATCATTACTGCTTTTGTTTTGGGGTGATTGCATATCAATGTTATATTTAGGACCAATCAAAAAAAAATGTTATATTTAGGATATTGAATTTGTCTAATCACGGTGATGCGTGGGTGATATTGCGTAAATGTCATATTTAACCATACGAATATTATATAGATTATGTGAAATACATTTATATATATCGAGATACTTCCTCCGTCCCATTTAAATGTTCCCGAAGATTAGTGGGCACGGAGATTAAGAAATCACATTATTTTAATATTATAGTACACCTTTTGAGGTATGGAGAGAGAAAAGTTATTAGTAGACACGCAAATCGAGAAGACTTTTTTTAATATTAATGATGTAATTAGTTTGATTAGTGGGATAATTTTTACCAAAAATGGAAATGGGAAGAATTATGTGGGACGCCCGAAATAGAAAGATGGGAAGAAATAAGTGGGACTGAGGTAGTAATATTTACATAATAATGATTACTATTTTAATATCGAGTTTAAAATTTTTAAGAATTAATAATAAATTTTTTTGTATAGTTATTAAATATAATTATTGAGATAATATTTCGATAATAATGATTACTATTTTAATATCGAGTTTAAAATTTTTAAGAATTAATAATAATTTTTTTGTATAGTTTAAAATATAATTATTTATTATATATTATTTTAAGATTTAAATACTTTAATTATATAATTTAAAATTTGTATAAGGATACATTATGTATAAATGTTAAACTAAGGGATAATGTTGTCCAACTAAAAATTTGAATGATCACCTCATCACCGTGATGTAAGATAACCTAGCTTTTTCGTGGTGATCTAAAAGGTAGAATATCACCCCCATTGTCATCACCTACGTGATCCGTCATTACGGTGACGACTCATCACCTAGGTTAAACAAACATCATGATGATAAGGCGACGAGGGATTACGGTGATGTTTTGGAGGATCACCCAAAACAAACACCCCTAAAGTAAATTCAAGGCAATATTTCACGTTCACCCATCAATCCATGTTCATTTTCCAACTCACTGCAGATTTAGTTATTCGATACGTAATTCATTCGATTATGAAAATTAACTCAATACTTGATCATACATAAGCCCCAATGCATTTCCTCAACAACAATTAAAAACTTCTTTGAAGTCGTCTCTAATTGGAATACATTTTTTCGATCAGTATAACATATCATCAACTCTTATGGTGCGTTTGGTATGCGGAATTCGTACGTGGAAAAAGGCAAAAGAAAATCTAAGTCATCGCATAGAAAAATGGTATGTTACGCTTCGAGTGTCATATTAAACTTGCATTTTGGTATCAAGAATTCAACGCGAAAAAGAGAAGAAAGCAGGTATGTTACGCAATGTATCATTGTACATTACGCTTCGTGTATCGTACCATTTCACTTACTTTTTTCCTTTCCACGTCGAATTCCACATACCAAACGCACCCTTAGGGCTTCCAAAGAGCCACTGACAGCGGTGGTGGAGTCCAAAGGGCAGAGAAGATGGTGTTATTATCCATTCCACCTCCGCTTTACCGCCGGACAATCCGACCAGTGCCGCCACTAAACTGGCGTTTCCGGCGAGCGTCGGCTCTGTGTAGTTGTAATTGGTTCGAACATCATAGAACTCGTCGAACCTGTCAGGTCCGCCCACCATAGCACCCACGATGGTGTTAGGGTCGGGTTTTTTTGAGTCCCTCCATTTCCACCCTCCTTTGCAACTGTACTTTATCCCGTTATCAGGGATCGAGGCTCCTCTGTGGTGGACGTGCTTAGGATATCGCCTGACGTAGCCGACGACGTAGCTCATCTTCATTGGGTTCTCGTCGAGGATGTAATTTATCTAAAACATGTAAGTACTGGGTAAACTACTTTTTTCGTCATGTAAGTTTGGAGTGACACTTTCATACATCACTTTTGGGGTTATACAAAAACTAATTCTATAAATTGAAGCAAGTTAAGGACACGATGAGGTTTCAAACACATCGTGTCCTAAACTTTTATCACTTTGAACACTAGGATTCTTAATTGAAAACCAGTAGTTGGGATTTTAAAAGTGTCACCCCCAACTTAAGGGACCAAAAAATAGTAAATTTGTAGTAAACTGATAGATCAATTATAAAACAGGATACCTGAGTTCGAGCGAATCTTCGCAGGACGTCGGAAGTGAAGAAACGGTCCCCACAGAACCAACCCGACACCTCGGCCGCTCTCATATAGTCGCTATAAAGTGTGGCCAAGAACGCCTCGTTAACCACGAATTGGAGCGACTGGGGCCTTCCTTGGTTCAACTCGATCAACCCTCCTAAAAAAACTCGAGTTCTCATACACAAATCAAATCCCTACAAAACTCGAATCGAATAGTTTTTATTTACCCTTCGTCCTATTGAACGATGAAAAGTAAGGCAACAACGAGCACATGAGCTCGTCCGTCTGCCTGTGGAACGCACTCAACATGCGCTCGGACGGATACACCGGGCGCGTCAGCAGCCTCAGTCGAGTCAATAACACCTGTGATGCGGGTTTGACCCCGATCAACAATATTTGGTCCGGGAAAAATGGTGATGGGTGAAACGGACTGGGCCTTGTATTCTTGATGCGTTTTAGAATATGTATTTTAGTATTGAGAAAGAAAGAAGATGAAAGAGACACAGATTTTACATGGTTCGGACAGATGTCCTACGTCCACGGGCCGCCGGAAACAATATTCATTAGTCACAGTCGGGAAATACACACTCAAGCTCACCTCGCTCGTTACAGTGTGTTAATGGTGAAAATCCGAGTGAAGAAGATGAATACAGGATATTTTCTAAGTGTTTGGTGTGTTGTGATGAGTCTGCCTTGAATCTCGTCTTGGTCTGTTCCCATATACTCATTTTCTCTCTGTTTTCCTAGCTGGCACTTCTTTGGGACCACTTGATAGCGACGTCCGGTACAACCTAGGAGAGGCAGCACCTGCGGAGTGTACTATTGTCAGACCGGCGCGTCTCCTCTCTGTTCACAATGTCGAACACTCACAGCGCTCCACGTGTCCTTTGGTCGGCTTTACACAAGATTTCCCGCTCAAACTATTTTGCTGTCAGAACCCATCCTGCTTTCTCCGTACGAGGTCCCAGGTCCCCATATATCCTACCCACCTGGCCATATGTCCTAAAAGTCACTGTCTTCAGGTAGTCAGGTTAGGAGGAATGCTGAACCGAAGGTCACCCCTATCAACCTGAAAGACGTAAAAAACGATATTGAAAAGCCCTTTCTTAGTCTCGATTTCCAACATTATACACGTAGAGATTCATCGACCAAATCTAGCCCAGACCCATAAGACTTGTAAGGATCCACTCTGAAACCAATTCGAGAACAGAGATAGCAGCTCACAAGCTTATATACAGGTCCTACTTATTTTGATCATCCGCGAGATACTGTTTTCGTCTCGATTTCACAACATTATATATAACGAAGGGTTTCATCGACCAAATCTAGCCCAGACCCATAAGCTTTGTGTGGTTCCACTCTAAAACCAATTAAACAATATGGGCACCGCCCACAAGCTTATATACATGTCGTAATTATTTCGATCATCCGATAAGAGGTTAGGTTTGATCCCAACAGTATGTTCACGCAAATAAATACGCACCCGAGCGCCGGGGAGCTTATTGTCCCAACTCATTACGCCGTAACGCACATCTCCCCGAAAAGCGCCGGCGTTCGTCGCGATGCGCTCATCGGTGCAAACCTAAGGTAATAACCATTCCCCGTCGCGTAATAAAGCCAGGCCGCACCCCACACGAGCTCGTCCCAATATCCCGACGAGCCGTAGAATTCCTCGGCCTCGGCGCCCGCGCTGTACCTCCCAAGGCGGGCCCGTGCGAACGTAAATAGCCTCTCCGCCCCGTCGAGCAGGGCCACGAGTAGGGCTTGTCCCTAAAGACGATCGACGCCGAGGCCAAAGCCGCCGACATCTCCGCGGCCAAGTCCGAGCATTTAAGGCACTCGGTCGCAGGCCGGCGTAGTCGATGTCCTCGGGCCGAACCCAGCAAGTGTGGTCGTTGGGTTCGGGCTCGGGTCGGCCCGAACCGACTTGTGAGAAGACCCATTGGATCGGGTCGCCGGAGCTCTGATCGAAGGTCTTGAGGAGGTAGTCGGTGCCCCATTTTATGATTTCTGTGACGTGGCTGAGTTCGCGGGTTTTTTCGTAGTTGGGTTTGTATTCTATTACACTCCAGCTAAGCATCGTCAGCGCGAAGGACTGGGGGAAGTTGAACTTTACGGCGTCGCCGCTGTCGTAGTAGCCGCCGGAGAGGTCACCGGAGGGCTCGCCGTCGTTCGTGCAGGAGGTTGCTCGCCAGGGGACGCCGTTGTTCGCCGAAAGCTTCCCGGCTGAGAGAGAATACGCACACGCACACTGTGTGAAGTGAAGGACGAAAGAAAGATGGGTCTCAGATCTGAAGGGAAAAATGGGACTCACATTTCTGGGCGTTGAAGAACATTAAAGCCTTATGCAGTGCGGCGGAGTAATGGTCCTCCTTGGGATGTGGCGGCGGCTGTTTCCCGCCATTGTGGCGGTGGACGGCGGAGGAGGTCGCCTGAAGGAGATAGAAGGCTAAGATGAGTAGTAGAGAAACTCCGACGACGCTCATCTTATTTTTTTGCATGCTACTGTACTGATTTGTTGATGTGACCTTGAAAGTGGGAAAGGAAGAAAGCCACTTCACGTTGGCTTATTTCTCTCGTGGGCGCCGTTGCTTTAGAAACTAATAAAAAAGCACATGTGATTGAACAAGTCAGACAAGGCAACAACTAATGGAAATAAGAAAAGTTTCGATGCCGTATTCAACATTCAAAGTTGGGCTGAAAACTTTTGATAAGTTCACATGCAAGTACGAGGGTCTAATTCGCCTATAAATAGGCATTAGACGAGCAGAAAGAAATGCACCACACAGATATTCGTCTACTCCGAATTATTTCTTGTATAGCCTACTCCTAATATTGTTGTAGCTGTTTTGTACCGTGTCCGGTATATGTGTTTGTAATCTCTCCACATGTAAAGAAGTTCTACCCTCCGGCCCGTGGACGTAGGTCATTCTGACCGAACCACGTAAATCTCGTGTCACTGTCCAAATTTATTTTTCGTTTCGTTTATTTATTATCGTCATTTTTCGGGCAAATAATTATCGGGGATTTCCCCATATCCTAACAGTTTTCTTACGTGCCAGAGCCAACCCGATTTATTTTTTAGCCACCATGACGATAACAAAAATGTCAATTGAAAAGTTCGACAGAAATGTCAACTTTGCAATGTGGAGTCTCAAGATGGAGGCCATACTCATTCAAGACGGTTGCGAGGTGGTGCTTGAAGGCGCGAAGAAGACACCAACCGAAATGAAGGACGATCAATTTAATGTATTGGAGAAGAAAGCCAGATCGGTTATTATATTAAATCTCTCTTACGAGGTTTTACAAGAAATTGCCACGGAGACGACGGCCATGGGTATGTGGGATGCGTTAAAAGCTATCTACATGAAGAAGACTAAGGAGAATCGGCTTTATTTAAAGCAGAAGCTATACAGTATGAAAATGGCGGAAGGTACTTCTATTCTTTCGCATCTCGATAAATTCGATTCTATCATTATTGATTTGGCGAACGTAGAAGTCAAAGTGACGGACGAAGATCAGGCCATAATATTGTTGTGTTCCCTTCCCTCGTCTTTAAAACATTTTCGTGACACGATTATATACGGAAAAGACACAATATCATATTCTAGTGTCAAATCCGCGTTACAATCGAAAGAACAGATAGACAGGGATATTACGGGAGAAACAAGTGGTAGCCATGCAGAAGGCTTGTTTGCACGGGAAAGACCAGAACGTAGAGACGCTGAAAATAGCAGATCTAAAGAAAGGTCAAAATCCAGGTACAGAAATAAAGTCTGTAATTTTTGCAAGAAAAAGGGTCACATTAAAGTTGATTGTTTTAAATTAAAAAATAAGGAGAAAAATAATCAGCAATATAATAAACCCGCCGAAGCTAGTTTAGCTGCTGATGAGAGCGATGGAACTATTTTTGTAGCAACTGCAAATATTGTTAGGTCTGATAATGAGTGGATCTTAGATTCGGGTTGTTCTTACCACATAAGTCGGAGTAGAGATTGTTTTTCCACATATGAAAAATTCGATGGTGGATATGTCTTAATGGGAAATGATGCTCCGTGTAAAGTTGTTGGTAAAGGCACAGTTAGGATCAAGATGTTCGACGGAATCATCCGAACGCTCACAGAAGTCAGACATGTTCCAGATATGAAGAGAAATCTTGTCTCTTTAGGCACACTTGAATCTCAAGGGTGCAGGTTCTCAGGTAAAGGTGGAGCTTTGAAAATTGCCAGAAGTGCCCTTGTCGTGATGAAAGCTTGCAGGTCTAGAAATTTGTATATTTTGCAGGGAACTACAGTTACAGGTTCCGCTGCAGTTTCGACATCCCCGGAGGTTGATACCACACGATTATGGCATATGCGACTTGGACACATGGGAGAAAAAAGCTTGACGATTTTAAGCAAGGGGGTCTACTTTGCGGTCAAAGTACTGGTAAGATGGACTTTTGCGAACATTTTATTTTTGGGAAGCAGAAACGATCAGCTTCAATTCGCCAGCTGTCCACAGGACGAAAGGTACTTTGGACTATATTCATTCTGATGTATGGGGTCCTTCTCGTGTTCCGTCCAAAGGTGGTGCAAGATATATGTTGACTTTTATCGATGATTTTTCGAGGAAAGTCTGGGTATATTTTCTTAAACAAAGTGATGTTTTCCTAACATTTAAACAATGGAAAGATTTGATTGAAAAGCAGACAGGAAAACAGATCAAGCGGTTGCGGACAGATAATGGCTTAGAATTTTGCGGAAGCGAGTTCAACGAATTCTGCAAGAATGAAGGAATTGCTCGACATTACACAGTTCGAATGACGCCTCAACAAAATGGTGTTGCCGAGCGGATGAAACCGAACGCTTATAGAGAGAGCTCGATGTATGATCTCCAACGCTGGGTTGACAAATGATTTTTGGGCTGAAGCTATTGTCGCAGCATGTTATATTGTCAACCGTTCACCGTGTTCACCGATCAATTTCAAGACTCCTGAGGAAGTTTGGTCAGGTACTCCTGCTGATTACTCCAACTTAAGAATATTTGGGTGCCCAGCTTATATGCACGTAAACGAGGGATAGTTAGAGCCTAGAGCTAAGAAATGTATTTTTCTCGGTTACGCTTCAGGGGTGAAAGGATATAGACTATATAATCCTGATCCCAAGTCACCCAAATTCATAATTAGCAGAGATGTTACATTTGACGAGTCCTTTATGTTACATCCTTCAAAAGAGTCTACTAATCATTCTAATCAAGAAAAGAAGGATAGCGTACACAGCAAGGTGGAGCTCGTGATCAACAAAGATCCTTCAGATGATCCTGCTACGAGTTCAACAGATCAAGAGGATGAGCCAAATCCTGATTCAGATCCTGTTGAAGATGACAGCACCGAGCAGGAATATTCTATAGCCAGAGATAGGGAGAGACGAGAGATTCGACTACCACAGCGGTACATAAATTTAGTTTCGTACGCTTTATCAGTGCGCAAGAAACACGTGGAGGCGGCGAACCTTCTACCTATACGGAGGCAATAAGCGATGATAATTCTGATAAGTGGCTAGTAGCGATGAATGAAGAAATTGAGTCTCTACACAAGAATGGAACTTGGATTCTTGTGCCGCCGCCGAAGAAAAAGAAAATAGTCGGATGTAAGTGGGTCTTCAAGAAGAAAGAAGGTTTATCTGGTTCTGACGATGCAAGGTATAAGGCACGATTAGTCGCGAAAGGCTATAGTCAGGTACAAGGTGTTGACTTTAATGATGTATTCTCACCTGTCGTTAGATATAGCTCTATTCGTGTATTACTTGCATTCGTTGCCATGTATGATTTGGAGTTAGAACAGCTTGACGTCAAGACGGCGTTCTTACATGGCGATTTAGATGAACAGATTTATATGAAGCAACTTGAAGGCTTCATAGTTGAAGGCAAGGAAGACCAAGTTTGTTTACTGAAGAAATCCTTAAACGGATTAAAGCAGTCTCCAAGACAGTGGTATAAACGTTTTGATTCTTTCATGTTGGGTCATGGTTTCTCCAGGAGCAAGTATGATAGTTGTGTTTACTTCCGGAAGTTAAATGACAGTTCGTTCATTTATCTGTTGTTATATGTTGATGATATGCTCATTGCGGCTAAGAATCTTGCAGCAATTCACCAGTTGAAGGCCTTATTGAATGGCGAATTTGAGATGAAAGATTTAGGAGCAGCTAAGAAGATTCTTGGTATGGAGATTAGACATGATAGAGGAGCTGATAAGTTACACCTGACCCAGGAAAGTTACCTCAGAAAGGTTTTGGAGAGATTTGGCATGAGCGATGCCAAACCAGTCAGCACTCCTCTTGCTAGCCATTTTAGGCTAAGCGCTGCTCAGTCACCATCATCAGAAGATGAAGAAGCGTACATGGCACGAGTTCCCTACTCGAGTGCAGTCGACAGTATTATGTATGCGATGGTATGTACACGTCCTGATATTTCACAGGCTGTTAGTGTTGTTAGCAGGTATATGGCTAATCCAGGGAAAGAACACTGGCAAGCAGTGAAGTGGATTCTCAGATACTTGAAGGGTACTCTAAACACTTGTTTGGAGTTTGGCAGAAACAGTGATACTCTCGTTGGCTTCGTCGATTCAGACTACGCAGGTCATCTCGATAAACGACGATCTCTTACCGGTTATGTATTTTCTATTGAAGGTTGTGCAGTTAGCTGGAAAGCAACTCTACAGCATGTAGTGGCGTTATCTACTACTGAAGCAGAATACATGGCGGTTACTGATGCAATCAAAGAAGATTTGTGGTTGAAAGGGTTATTCAGCGAATTAACCCAGAATCAGGGAGTCATTCTGTGATAGTCAAAGTGCGATTCTTTGACTAAGGATCAGATGTATCACGAAAGGACTAAGCATATTGACGTTAAGTATCATTTTATTCGTGATATCATTGCAGATAAGAAGGTGTTTATCAAGAAGATACACACGAAGGATAATCCTGCAGATTTGTTTACAAAGGCTCTTCCAGTTTCCAAGTTCAAGCATTGCTTGGACTTGATTGGTGTTTTAAAGTTGGTGAACTAGCCCATCGGGGCTAAGGTCGAAGGGAGATAAAAGGTGTTCTAAGTGAAGGTGGAGTAATTCTTCGGAATCAAGGTCAAGGTGGAGATTTGTTGATGTGACCTTGAAATGTGGGAAAGGAAAAAAGCCAGTTCACGTTGGCTTATTTCTCTTGTGGGCGCCGTTGCTTTAGAAACTAATAAAAAAGCACATGTGATTGAACAAGTCAGACAAGGCAACAACTAATGGAAATAAGAAAAGTTTCGATGCCGTATTCAACATTCAAAGTTGGGCTGAAAACTTTTGATAAGTTCACATGCAAGTACGAGGGTCTAATTCGCCTATAAATAGGCATTAGACGAGCAGAAAGAAATGCACCACACAGATATTCGTCTACTCCGAATTATTTCTTGTATAGCCTACTCCTAATATTGTTGTAGCTGTTTTGTACCGTGTCCGGTATATGTGGCTGTAATCTCTCCACATAATAAAGAAGTTCTACCCTCCGGCCCGTGGACGTAGGTCATTCTGACCGAACCACGTAAATCTCGTGTCACTGTCCAAATTTATTTTTTGTTTCGTTTATTTATTATCGTCATTTTTCGGGCAAATAATTATCGGGGATTTCCGCATATCCTAACAGTTTTCTTACGTTGACTATGTAATGGCGATCGATTGGGCGATAGTTGACTTAGACTATGATAGCTGGGGTGGCTTAACCAGACAATACTTGTTTGACTTGTAATAATGAGAAAAGAGTTGTGCTTTGCTGGAGTGGTGCACGCATAGTGTGATACTCTAACGTGCAATTCTTTCCTTAGTCCAACATATGAAACAGTTTCTTAATGTGTGCCTTCGAATTCTTTCGCAAGTTAAGTTGCATCATGCGCATAACAAAAAATGTTAATTAAAATATGTTCTCTCTCTTCGTTATCTTCATCGATATGTTTTTTCTATAATCCTACTATTCCAACTTCAAGTAGAACTAACTTTCTATGCAACTATCTGAAGTCCACAGAAACAGTCCCTTCTTCATGGAAGTCAATTATAAACGAATTCATGTCCTTCATGGATAGTATTAAGTATCGTACATACATCAATTGCTCGGCAACAACTGATCGATCCCTTTACAATGTTCTTTTAAGTCATGATGATAGTCCACTAGATAGACATAAAATTTTATTTATAAAACAAATCAACCGCGCCATACGTTTCAACGATCAACGAATATAATATATACCATCAGATTCACACATACAGACATACACATTGTATTATATATGTAATAAGTTTCAAATCAGTAAGTCCCTTCTCCACAGCCATTTTACCCCTCCATCAACACCCAATATATTCTCCTCCACAAATCACATACCCAAAAAACACATTGAACCAAAAAGAGTGAAAAAAAGGGCAAACCATAGAAAAAAAAGTTAACAACCTTTTTTCTACGGCTTCCACGGCGCCGGCGGCGGAGGAGGCGTCGGAAACATTGGCGGCACGGCCGAGAAAATGGTGTTCTTGTCCACCGCCCCGCCCCTCGGGTCGCCGGAGAGCGCCACCAGAGCCGCCACCAATCCCGCGTTTCCGGCGAGGGTGGGCTCAGTGTAGTTGTAATTCGTCCTCACGTCGTGGAACCCGTCGTGCCTGTCGGGTCCCGCCACCATGGCCCCGACGAGCACGTTGGGGTTGGGCTTCTTCGAGTCCCGCCACTTCCATCCTCCCTTGCAGCTGTACTTCACCTTGTTCTTCGGAATCGAAGCTCCTCTGTGGTGGACGTGCTTTGGGTAGTGGGACCCAAACCCCACCACGTAGCTCATCTTTCTCGGGTTCTCGCCCAGGATGTAATTTATCTGAGGGAGAGGGAGAGAAATTCAATTTTTTTTTTCACTTTTAGGATAAAGGCTTAGTTATTTTTTTTAATCATGAGAAAGTTATTGTCCGTATAACGCCACCCCCTAAATTCTTTGTCCCTATAAATTATAATGTCACCTTTGAATTCTATGTCCATATAATATAATGCCACCCCCTAAGTTCTCTGTCCCTATATTGTCACCTCTGAATTCTCTGTCCATATAATGTCACCCTCTAAATTCTTTTTCCTTCTAATGTCACCTTTAAATTCGTCCATATAATGTCACCCCCTAAATTCTATGTTCTATAATGTCACTTCTAAATTCTCCGTCCATATGATATCACCCCCTAAATTCTCTGTCCCTATGATGTCATTGTCACCCCCAGAATTACAGGACAGAAAAAATAATTAACGCTGAAGAAAAATATCAAGAATGTCCATCCATGAGATGTATGATCATAGGATTTGTGTTTGGTACCTGCGTCTGCGCGAATTCTCGGAGGACGCCGGCAGAGTAGAAGTGGGGCCCGCAGTACCAGCCGGGCGTGTCGGAAGCTTTCATGTAGTCGCTGAAGAGTGTGGCTAAGAACGCTGCGTTGACTGCGTACTGAAGGGGCTGAGGACCTCCGTGGTTTAACTGAATCAACCCACCTGCTCGAGTTTCGTAAAGAAGAAATAAAGGATTAAATCGATTCCCATATACTGTAAAGGGTATAGATAGAGAGCGTTCGAGCGATCGATTTTTTGTGTAGAAAGGAAGTGTTTGCTACCTTTTGTTCGATTGAATGAGGTGTAATAAGGCAGAAACGAGCACATGAATATATTCGTTTGGTTGTGAAACGTCTTCAAAATCTCCTCGTAAGGATATCCCGGGCTCAAGAACAGCCTCAACCGACTCAAGAGCACCTATCAAAAAAAATCAATCATTTCGCCAAGAATTCGAAGAACAAAAACAGAAATCTGGGAGAACCGAAAAAAAAAGGATAATTTTTTTTATCCTGCACTTTAAGGAGGATGGCATTATAGAGGAGGTGGAATAATACAGATAATAATTTTCAAAATTAAGCAATTTTGGGACAAAATCCAGGATTCTGGCGTCTAATGTCCCTAAACTGCTTAATTTCGAAAGGTACTGTCCGTACAATACCACTCCCTAAATTAGCCGTCCCTATAACGCCACCCTATAAATCACAAGACTCAAACAACAATCAACCAAAAGCACAAAAAAAAGAAAAAAAAAATATACTTCCACTCACCTGTGCTCCAGCGAGCTTATTATCCCAGCTCAAAACACCATAATAAGGCCCGCCCCAGAAAGCGCCCGCATGCTTGGCAATCCCGGGAGTAGTTGCGAGCTGAAGGTAGGAATTATTCCCCGTGGCGTAGTACAGCCAAGTGGCGCCCCAAACGAACTCGTCGTAGTATCCCGTGGAGTTGTAGAAGATCGCAGCCTCGTTGCCGTTGCTGTACCTTCCTCGCTGCTGCCTCGAGAATTTGAAGAGGGTCGTCGCTCCGTGAACGAGCTTCTGCGAATACGCTTTGTTGTCTTTGAATACGATCGAAGCCGAGGCTAAAGCTGCAGCCATTTCTGCTGCTAGGTCTGAGCAGCTGTGGCACTCGGAGACGGGCCTGTCGTAGTCTATGTCTTCGGGCCTCGTCCAGCAGTAGTGGTCGTTCGGCTCCGTGTTCCCGCCCGAGGTGTCTCCTTTGCCCACCTGAGAGAGAGAGAGAGAGAGAGAGAGAGCGAGAGAGAGAGAGAGAGGGGGAGAGAGAGATGGTCAGTTTTCGTTGGTAGAGAGTGTGTAAAGAGGTTTAGAATGAACTGTGTAAGAAATGAAATGGTATCAAGGAAGGTGCAGAATCTCTCCAAGATGAACATATGAGGGTAAATATGATTAATTTGGAGAGACGGGTTGGAAAGTTGAGCTCCCAATTGACGTAAAAATGGCCAAATTTGGTCATTTGGATGGTGAGGGTTCATTTTAAAAATGGCCAATTTTTTGGTCAGTTGAGTCAACACTCTTCGTAGTTTAGGAGAATCGGGAAACAAAGGCTCTGACTTGAAAAGATTGCTTCGGACAGCAAAAGCTTCAGCAAAGATTAAGGGGTGACAGCAGATAAAAATTATTACATAGGGCTTAATTCACATAATTTGAGATTATTGCATGAGTGAGCCATTTGAGTCAACAGTCTTCGTCGTTTTGGAGAATCAGGACATAAAAGATTTGACTTGAAAAGATTGCTTCGGACAGCAAAGCTTAGGAAGATTAGGCCGACATCAAATAAGAGATTCACATAATTTGAAATTTATTGCATGAGTGGGGCCATTTAGGTTAACACTCTTCACAGTTTGAGAATCGGGACTCAAAGGATATGTATGATTGCTTTGGACAGCAAAGCTCAGCAAAGATTATGTGGGCAGCAAATAAAAGATTCCTTACAGAGGCCTACAACTCACACAATTTGAAATCTATTGCACGAGTGGGGATTCTGATTAGATTTATAACGTAAATAAATGGATTTTGAGTTTTACCTGTGCGACGACTCTATCGATCGTATCAGCGGTGTGATTGAAAGTCTTGAGAAAGTAATCAGTGCCCCACTTTATGATGTCTTTGACATGGTTAAGCTCGCCAGCCGCTTCGTACTTGGCGCTGTATTCTATTACACTCCAACTCAACATTGTCATCGCAAAGGACTGAGGGAAATTGAACTTTACTGCATCCCCAGCGTCGTAATAACCGCCCGCAAGATCTTTGAATAAAGTTCCCGAATCAGATTTCCCATCGTTCACGCACGAGTTTCCCCTCCACGACACATTATTGTGCTTCGGCAATTTTCCAGCTGAAAAAAGAAAGAAGTTGACACAAAAAATAAGATGATTACAAAGCTTAGGATCGAATTACGAAACAGATGACATACTCAGACAAGAGTCAAACTGATAGTTTTTCATGCCAAATAATATAAAAATCCCAGATCTTGAAGCATGTCATGTGCTACAATAGTTTACTGATATAAGCGTGATGAATGCAAGAAACTTGTTTGTTGACTAAATGGTCAACAAAACATGCCATTTACCACAAAAATTCCTCAGTTGTTACCTCATTTAAAATGTTCAAAATCATAGAAAAAGAATAGATCCACTAAGAAAGAACAATTATGTAATCTAGATCTATCAGATCTCAAGCTTTCATTTTACTTCTTTCCTTACCAACAAGATTAAAGAACTGAAGTTGACCATGGTTGAATCCACTTCCAATAATATAAAACAAACAATTTGTAGTCACTCACTTATCAATCTTACTCCAAACCCAACTCAGAGGATTGATTAATCTAGAAAGATCGGTTTCCTTTAGCAGATTCAGCACCCATGCTAGCATTTATCAGATCCAACGAAATTCAAAGCAAAAAACGAAGAAAAAAAGAAAGCCCACTCACATCTCTGCGCATTGAAGAACATCAGCGCCTTCTCCAGCGCTAGGGTATAATTATCCTTGGGCGGCGGCTTGTGGTGGTGCCTCGGCACGGTCTTGACGAGCAAAGTGATGAACCCAATGATGAACGCCGCCGCCAAAAAGCAGCCCACCGTCCACTTAAACACCTTTCTGCTGACGATGATGCACCCTAGATCTACGTACTTCTTCTTCTTCTGCTCGCCTGGGCCCAAAAGCCAGCTCTGCTGCGTCTCGTCCAAGGGCCGAGACGACGAAAGGGCGGCGCGGTCGTACTCGCTGTTGAGGTTACGGCTGCGCTCGTCGTCGGTCGCCGAATCGGCGGCGATTTCGAGCGGGCCACCCCATGGATCCCTGCCGTACATGCTCTTATACTGCTTGGTGGGGTTTTCTTCGTTTTTTGAGCTTTTTTTCTTCTTCAGTTGGGAATGGAATCAGATGAGCATCAATGTAGATTTAGAGATTGGATTTTTTTGTGGTTGCTTGTGTGTGGAGAGAGGACTGTGAATGGACTTTGGTTTGCTTTATGTTTGTTGAGCTGTTGTGTAGTGTCGTAATTCAATAATGGTGGGTGAGAGAGAGAGAGAGAGAGAGTTGAGTGGCTTTGTATTCTTTATGTGTGGGAGTTGTTTTCTTCTTTCTATCTTTGGCTTTTATATATTGAAAATGCTATCGGAAAATTAAAAAAGAACATTTGTTGGGTATATTTTTCAAAATTGCGTATTTGTCATTTTATTTATTCTATTTTATAATTACACGATGTTGTCGTCGTCCCCACACTTTGATTAAGTTATTCAAATCTTGTGGGACATATAATGATATAATGTTCATGAATTTAATTTAATCGTGAACATCGTTGTCCGTAGGGTTGTCAGTGGGGCGGGGATTCCCCGTCCCCGCGGGGATCCGCCCCGAATAGGACGGGGAATCCCCGCTATTCTATCCCCGCGGGGCGGGGACGGGGGAATATTTTTCCCCGCGGATATCCCCGCCCCGTTCTCCGTCCCGTCCCCGAAATTAAAATAATAATTATTATATTCAATTAATATTATTATAAGAAATATTAAAATAATATAAATATGATTAAAATATAGTTTAAATAATTTAATTAATATTAAAATATAGTTTAAATAATTTAATTAATATTAAAATATAGTTTAAATAATATTAAAATAATAAAAATTGATTTTTTTTTAAAATATTGACGGGGCGGGGAATCCCCGTGGGGACGGGGATCCTCGCGGGGACGGGGACGGGGACGATTTCGTCCCCGTTTGCCTCGCGGGGCGGGGACGGGGATTAGATCCCCGCCCCGAACCCGCCCCGTTGACAACCCTAGTTGTCCGCTGTGACTGTGAGACGTTTTTCAAATGGATTAACTAGTCTCCCTTACTATCCTATCTATACGATTATATAAAGAGTTAGAGTATAGCCACATTTGGTATGTTAGTTTAAAAAATGATTATTTACAATTTTACCATTGATTGTTAAATTATAATTCTACACTTAATATTTTCATTTATTACACATTTATCGATAAATCAAAATTTTATCTTTAAACTAATTTATTAAAAAAAAATGTGCATATATAAAACAACTTGATATATTTGCATACGTATTTTGAGTGTCCTACGCATACTAGTAATGAATAACACAAATTATGATAGTTTAAACAACACTAGTTTGATCAATCCATCGGTAACGGTAATTCTTTTTTTCAGTTGATGAATGATTTTCTTGCGTAAATAAAAGAAACTAACATTAATCACTGGAAAAAACAGCAATGTGCAATTGTATGTATATAAAAAGATTATAAACGTTGATTTCGTATGGAAAAATAGGATTATGTAAAAATAAAAAATGGAGAGATATTGAAATAAATTAGTTGAGACTTGAGGGAAAGCGATGGGTCCACCGACGGACAAGGATAGTCTGGCTGATTTCGTCTGAGCATGTGAATTTTTTTATTATAATTAAAATAATTTCTAAAACTACTCTTCTAACCCATCCCATTCCCTGTCGGTGTGACGCTTGTCTGCAGATTAAATAATTATGACATATAATTGTATTTAAATTTAGGTGAATCTATAGAAAAATACTCTATTGGATAAAATTTATACACATAGGTACCCATGTCAGAAAATTTTACAGATAGGTACCCAATTTAATTTTTACCAGTTTCTTTAGTCATGACGTACCTTCCTGTGTGTATATTGCGTACCATAACACGTTGATATAGGGTACCTAAATATAGCATACGTCGTACCTACAGCATATCTGTGTGTTACATAGGGCGTACCTAAATATAGCATACGTCGTACCATTTTCTGTTGATATAGGGTACCCAAATGTGTTGATATATGGTACCCAAATGTGTTGTATGGTGTACTTTCGGAGATCGGGTACCTATGTGCAAAAAATTTATTCTGTTAGGTACCTACATATAAAAAAATCCTGACAGTATACTAAATTACAAGTTTTTATCCAAACAAATAGGTACTTATATGTAAAGTTCCCAATTTAATCGTTTCAACTTCTTTTATACTAATATCTTTGCTTTCAGTTTGAGTAATAAAAGGACTTTGCTTGCTTCTCACTGCATTATATCTCCACCTTACGGTTCAGCTCAATTTCACCAAACTCAATAAATAAATGCAGAAAATTAGTTACTTTAATTTAATAACACATTTGTCATCAAGTATCGACTCCCTTTAATTAATTACGGCAAAGAAAAAATATAAACAAAATAAACTATTTCTTCTGTTCTGCCCACCGACAGAAATGAAACGGTTGTGAACAGCCGGGACTGGGAGCCAGCCAGCCTTCTTACAAAAATTTAAACTGGGCCCTACACAATTTTCATAAACTGACAATTAACACCAACTATAAAATTTTTGCCGAGGGGGTGTTCATCAGTCAGTTCGGTTCGATTTTTAAAATTCGGTTCAGTTTTTCGATTTTCGATTTTACGTATGCTTAATCCGATATTCGAAACGTTTTAGTTTGGTTCGATTCGTTCGGTTCCGGTTTTTTCGATTCGATTTTTCGGTTAGGAATTTAAATATAAAAATAATATTATGAGCTGAAAATACATAAAACAATTTATGGTTATTAAAAAACAAAGAAGATTTATGGAACGTGACATGTAGCAAAATAATTCAAAGGCCGAAAAAACAACAACATGAAAATGGAACAAAATCTAACCAAAATATAAAAACATTCATCTGAAGATAATAGAAATTATTTGGGAGAAAAATAGTATTTGATTTGGTGAGGAAAACATTTACCAAAAAATGGAAAAAAGTATACCAATGAAATTATATTACTGTGTTGTTTACGTTATGTGGGAAAAACAAATGATTTTTGATATTTTTCTATTTTAATGTAATATGATAATTTCAGTTCGGTTTTTCGGTTCGTTTTATGTATGCATAATCCGATATCCGAACCATTTTAATTTGGTTCGGTTCGATTTTTTACAATTCCGTTCGGTTTTTTTCGGTTCCGGTCTTTTCGGTTCGGTCGGTTTTTTCGGTTTTTCGGTTAATTTGAACACCCCTAATTTTGCCTATGATTAAAATATAAATATGTTTAATGTTAATAGTTTGTATATACTGTTTTATTAAGCCTTTGGAATAAACTGGTTAGTCATTTAAAATAATTTAAAAAAATAATTAAATAGAAAGAAAATCTCCACTATATGTCATTCTATATTCTCAAATTTGCTTTTATATGATTAGTTAATAACTATTTACAACTAACATACACATATATATAGCACACACATTTAATCGTGCAAAAATACGCGTATAGAGTAAATGATTAGAGGCAATATAGTTATAATTAAAAAAATTAAGGACTGAAAGGATAATCACCCAATTAAAAATATAACTTGTAAATAAAGGAGCAATTAAATTTATAACCAAAATTTGGTAGTTTATAACTTCTCGCATCGACTTATATAATAGAATTGATATTTAAAAATACAGTTCTCGCTTTATCAGAAAATTAAGTTTTGCGAATCCATTTTCTTTCCTCATATTGTACTTTGAATTACAATCTGACCAAAATATTCTCAAAAAAGTATTATTAAATGGTATTAGTCGAACAAAACTGAATCCCAAGTCCCAACAAAAAAAAGATCACCAATAATCCCCACAAGAGCAAAGCCCATCCCTAAAGTGATGAAACCTACTCACATCCCTAACAATCAACTCCCTTTTAACAACCCTACATATATGCTTGAAAGCTTCATGGCAATCCAAGCAAATCCTCATATTCTTCATAACCCTAATCGGCGCCCCGCTAGGCGTAACGATAAGCCCAAACGCCACCGCGAGCCTCTCGCTATGGTACGAAAGCAACACTTCCTTCTCCTTCTCCTCCACGTCGTGCAAGTCGACCTCCGTCCGAGGAACGTACCCATCCTTTGCAATCAAACCCCCCAACTCTTCAAGCTTTTCGTATATCTCCTTGCTTAAATAATGGCTTCGGTCGCCAACCGTAAAACTGTGCAAGCTCCCCCTCACCTCCATCCAACTCATCCCGGGCTCCTTCTTAAGCCCGCCGTCCCTCATCCCCCTCCTCAAGCCCGCCACGCCGGCCCACAAGCCCGCCGAGGCGTATATGTTCGCCAAAATCACGTGGGTCCCGCCGCTCTTCTCCGGGCTGAGGGCGCAGAGCTCCTCCGCCGCCCGCCGCCCTATTTCCACGTTCTTGTGCGTCTTCGCCGCGCCCAAAATCGCGCCCCAAATGGTGGCGTTGGGTTCGAAGGGCATACTCTCCGCGACTTCCAGCGCCTGCCCGAGCTGCCCGGCCCGGGCCAGCGCGTCGACCACGCACGCGTAGTGCTCCACTGCGGGCCCGTCCATGGCCTCGAAGTGGCGTCGGGCCTCATCGACGAGGCCCGCGTGGCTGCACGCTGTTAGGACGCTTACCATTGTGACGCCGTTAGGCCGTACGCCTCTCTCGAGCATTTCGTCAAACAGTTCGAGCGCGCGCTCGCCTCGGCCGTGCTGGGCGAGCCCGCTGATCATCGCCGAGTACGAGACGACGGTCTTTTCGCCAAGCTCGGAGAAGGCGAGCGAAGCGTCGTCGATGCTCCCGCACTTTGCGTACATGTTCACGAGCGAATTCCCGGCGAATACGTCGTTTTCGAACCCTAGCTTCGATATGTGGGCGTGGATTTGCTTCCCCATTTCGTACGCCGAGAGGTTTGCGCAGGCGTTCATGGCTGAGCTGCAGAGGAAAGAGTCCGGGCAGACGTTGCTGCTGCCCAGGATTTTCTTGAAGAGCTTCAAAGCTTCTTCGCCCTGCCCGCACTGGGCGTGGGCGGTCAATATGGACGTATAGGAAGGCAAATCGGCACTCAGGCATTCGTCGAAGACCCTACAAGCATCGTCGACCATGGCGCACTTCCCATACGCATCGATGAGTGTGTTTACGACGAAATTATCGTCTTTGAACCCCACTTTCACCGCGAAAACGTGCATTTGTCTGCACGCCATGGAAGCTTGCAAGTTAGCAGTTGCGTTGAGCGCTGCGATAACGGTCGTTTGGTCGAACTCCATGTTTTTCCTACAGTGCATATCTTCGAATAGGGCTAACGCTTTTTCGTCCTCTCCGTTCTGCATATATCCGCAAATCATAGCGTTCATTACCACCAAATCCTCGTCCTTTTCGGGCATCGAACTGTAAACCTTAACTGCTTCATCTATCAAACTGCACTTGCAATACATGTCGATCAAACCAACTCTTACGAATGGGTCCTTCGATGCGTCCATCTTCAGTAAACTGGCGTGGAATTGTCTGCCCAGTCCTTGAAAACGCAGCGCCGTGCAGGCCTTAAGAGCGCTGGACATTGTGAACATGTTAGGGAAAATTCCCGAGCTTTTCATCCGAGTTAAAAGCCCCAAAGCCCTGTCGTAAAATTCATGGGATACACAGCCAGCGATAACAGCATTCCAAGAAACGATATCGGGTTTCAGAATAGAGCTGAAAACTGTCTCGGCGTCTCTGATATCTCCCAATTTTGCGTACATATCGACCAGCGCATTAGATGAGAAGGGATCGTTTTGGTACCCAAGCTTGACTAAGTAGCCGTGAACCTTTTTCCCTTGCTTCAGCTTAAACAAGCCCGTTGCAGCATTGATTGCCGTCGATAGAGTAAACTCGTCGGGCCTAATTTCGTTAGCAACCATCAGTTCGAACAGCTTAACTGCTTCGCCAAAATGGTCGATTTGCGTGTAAGTCGAGAGCAGAGCGTTCCACGAAACGACGTTCTTCTCTGGCATTTCGTCGAATAGCTTCCTCGAATCGACAATATGGCCACACTTGGCGTACATAACCATTAACGTGTTCGCGACGAAAATGTCGCACTCGAATCCCGTTATTACCGAAAGTGCATGAACTTGTTTCCCGAGGATGAAATTCTTGGTATTTGAGCAAGCCTTGAGCACGCTGGGAAAGGTGAATTCATTGCACTTAACGCCCAATTCGTGCATTTCACGAAAGGAAGAGAGGGCTTCGTTCCCGAGACCATTCTTGACATACCCAGAGATCAACGAGGACCAGGAAACTAAGTCTGATTCTCCGTCTTCTTCGATTAGCTTATGGGCGTTTTCGTAAGCTTCGTTCTTGGAGTAGAAGGTTATCAAGTGGTTACGGTATGTTTGGTGTTGGGATAATCCGTGTTTGAAGAGATGAGCGTGGATTTGTAGAGCTTGGACTATGGAATTTGCCGTGGAGAGGTGTGATAAGATCTTTGCGTTGGAAAAATACGCAAACTTTGGAACCGCTGGAAGAAGCATGTACTTTGAAGCTAAGGAAAGAAAGGAAGGGAAATGTTAGTGTTACGTCGCAATTCTTGACAGACATGCTCACATCATATAATAAAAATACATTTAAATTAGAAGAAATCAAGAAAACAAATCCCACACTTCCCATAAATTATGCAGGAAAAGACTCAAGAACAAAGAGATTCATGCATCTAACGGGAAAAATACTGGATTGTGAGGGACCATAAGTATCCCAATGTATAATATAAACTGCTAAAAACTTACGAATTTCAGTAACATCAGATTGATTAAAATTCACCAGCTAAAAGCCCTGAAACTGGAGAAAGTGATACAAAAGAAGCATTACCATAACCAAGTATGCAGAGAAGAGGGCGAGCCCATTGAAGCAGAAACCATGGTTCAACTCTAACTGGATATACAAATGTTTGAACCACAATGTTAAAGATGACAAAACCTTCAAGAGTACCTACTCAGTTAAGACGCAATGTGTTTTCTTCCCTTTTAGTAGTAACGATTTTTAATCTCAATTAAAGCAACTCAACAAAAAAAAAAAAAACCAATAAGAAGCAAACCTCCAGCTAGCATATGTTTCAACAAACAAATAAAATCATACAGTTATCCTCGCAAAATTAACCAAATGGAACATCATAGAGTAATGAGAGCGATTTCTTACCCCGAGGATTGAAAGAGACGACGGAACTGATGGATGAATCGAAAGTCTACGGATTAAGAGAGAGAGAGAGAGAGTGGCATACGACGGCGGTGGTGTGATGGAGAAGAGAGATGGGAAACGAGCGGGCAACCAATAAATTTACTCTCAACTTCAGTTCACATTTTTTTTCTTTTTCTTGTTACTCTCCAGTTATATGCAAAAGTAAATTTAGCAGGAAATAAACGAAGGGGGATTTTACATAAAAATACCCATTAATATAAAAAATTAGCAAGTCAGTACCCCGTCAGTTTTTTTTATATGCAGGTACCTGTCAGAATAAATTTCTTGCACATTGGTACCTGCCCGCCGCAAGGTACATCATATCACACATTTAGGTACCATAGAGAAACGTATTGTGGTACTTATTCCGGAAGCAAGGGGCTTGTCAGAACCGTTGGTGTGTGCGGAGGCGTCCTTATATGAAAGGTTGGTTGGTCAATTTGGGTTAGAGTGGTGCGGTGTGTGGTGGTGGTTGTTTGGGTAGTGAGTTGTGAGGTTTCAGCGGCTCCGGCACTTGTCTGTGTCGCGCCCAGCTTCGTCCTTGACTTCTAGTCATTAGCCTGGGTCTCCTCTTCCCTTCATGACGGCCTTGATCATCGGGGTCATCATGTCTGCGTTTGGAGCGGGAGCCTTGACCTCGACAAGTTTCGGTCGGGTCAGGACGGTCGACGAGACGGCGGAAGAGATCTTCTTCTTCCGACGAACGTAACACAGCTAGAAAATGGTACCATCATATAGTCAGTCGCAAGGTACTGTGTGGAACGTATATAGGTACCATATAATGCGTGACGTGGTACGCAAATACACATATAAAAAGGTACGTCAAGACCTGAAAAATGGTAACAGTCAAACGGTTACTTATATAAAAAAATTTCTCGGATACTGACTTGCAAATTTTTTATACAATTGGATATTTTTCTATAGATTCACCTATATTTATCTTTTATGGGATGGGATATTCGATGATAATGTAAACTTTTTGTTTCCAACCAAATAATTAGCTTTAGAAATATCATCCATTCCAAGAGAATTTAGCTTCACTTGTAATATAAAAACAAATAAATCAGAACTCCCCAAAAAAAACAAAAAGAACCAGTAGGCAGAAGCCAACACAGATGGAAGCACATCTACCACATTCACCACTCCGTTGTTTCATTCTCCAGCCAGGACCCAAGACACCTCTTCACTTCCCAGCCTAAGGCCGCGTTTGGCCACCGACGATTCTCCACAGCAATACAACACACCGAGAAGATCGCCGCCGACTAATAACCGCCGCCGCCGCTCGGGCACTCCGACGCTCTGTGCCCCGTCCGACCGCACTTGAAACACGCCCCACCGAACGATCTGCGCAGGCAAACACGGCGTATGTTTCAGAGGATGACTCAAAATATCACCCCATCACCGCAATGTTGGATCATTTAGGATCCTTCATCACGGTGATGACTCATCACATACGAAAAACAAACACAGTGACGAGGAGGCGATGCAAAGATCGCCGTGATGTTTTGGAGGATCGCCCCAAAACAAACACCCCCTATACTTACCATTATATTTCAAAATTTAAGTAAAAACTAAGGGACATCGTCCCTATAACGTCACTCCCTAAACTGCAAGACTAATTAATGTCCCTAATAACAAACGCAATACCTATCCCTGCTCCCGAGAGCAGGCGATCGGCTCGTCCTCCTATCATTAATCAGCCAATCGCCTCCGCCGCCGCTCCTCGAAGAATTCCGGCCACCACCTCTGCCGCCGCCGACCCTTCTGAAAACGCTGTCGCTATCTCCGTCGCCGTCCAACCAATCCCGAGAAGATCTAAAAGCGCCGCCTCTTCGGTCCCTCGAGCCTCTCACCGAGGACGACGAAGGCGAGCGTCCTCGCATTTCGCTGTTAGAAAACCTTCCGTAGTAATCGCTGGGCGGGCCGTCGTCTTGCAGTGGAGGCAACTGAAAAAAGGTATACCATCAAGTAATCATAGGATCAGTTGGTAAGTAAAGAAATATAATGCGAAATAAAGCAAAAATCAAACAAGACACGAATTAATGCGAAATAAAGCAAAAGCCCGCGTCCCAATTGCCGGATAATTTTATGTAAATTTGTGAGAATAAAGATCCATACTTTAGTTATCTTGGTGATGGTGTTTCCCGGGGGTAGTTCCTTGTTCAGCAACTCTTTTGCAATTTCTTCTGGGAGGTCAAAGACTGCTCCTTGAACCTGAATGTTTGTGTGTGCGTTGGATATTTACATATGTCAGTTTATTACAGAGAGTTAATCTTAATGTGAAGTAACTTACATTCTGATCTTCAATAAGTTGTATTTTCCCTAATTCATCGGCTGCAGGTGAATATACGTCGGACAGAAGTCCAGTCACCGATCTAGCCGAGAGATACCCTCGGGAATAAGCAGCATCACGCGTCAATTGCAATGTCAGAAGCCCCTGTAAAATTATATCATCAACAAACCAAGAAAATAACGTATGAGATAGAATGAAAGTTGCACGGAAACATTGGAAGAATGCTTAATTGTCCAGCATAAGATGGACTGGAGCAGTAGAAAATGATGGGTTAGGAAGTGTGTGCTTATATTGAACAAACTCCACCTCTTACATGGCAGAAAAGAAAATGATATCACAATGATACGCACAAATCTCCCAAACATCAACGGATTTGATCAGAAATAGTTGCTTTTATTACATCAAAATCGTCGAATTACCTGTTCGTGGGTGATAAGAGAGCGAGAAGAAGGAGGCTGAGCAAAGCCGCTCAAGGTGGCCAAAGCAGCTGCAAGCGCTTCGACTCCTCTTTGTTCCACGAGCTTCTGTGCGGTAGGCGTAAAGTACTCGATAGACTCGGGGTGGACCCCACCGAGGGTCGACACTACTTGGTCAGCGGAAGCTTCTAGAACCTCCTGAACAGAAGGCGGGCTAGTGAACTCAAACCTACACCCAACGTCACGCTCGAGCGACCTAACCGTTCTTCTCTGACTGCCCGTGAACATCAGCACAGCCGTCCCTTCTTTCCCAGCCCGGCCCGTTCGGCCCGAACGGTGTACAAAGGTTTCGGGATCGTTTGGCAGTTCGTAGTGTATGACCTTGAAAATCCAAAGTCAGCGTTGAGAATTGATTAGTACGAAAATAGGTGAAAAGGGTGGTTTATAATGAAATATACTTAACATAAAATCACAGTGGTAAGATATGAACTTACAAGATCGACGTTTGGGATATCGAGCCCTCGAGCAGCAACATCAGTGGCGACAAGAACGGTGAATTTTCCTTGTCTGAAACCATTTAACGTTCTTTCCCTTTGGTGCTGAGAAATGTCGCCGTGGAGAGCTTCTGAAGCAATGATGTTAGATAAGGCCAGTGAAACCTCGTCGGCGTCTCTTTTGGTTTGAGTGAAGACTATTGCTTTTCCACCCTTAGCATAGACCTTGGAAGAAGAAACAAAAACAACGTAAAATGGCTATAGATAGTTGTTAAAAAGTTTAAACTGTACCAAAACAGTACATATCAAGAAAAATTCAATACATACTGTAACAAGATCGCTGAGGATGGTGCGCTTCGATGTCGCAGTTGTTAGAATAGCGTACAGCTTAATTCCTTCAGCCAACTTCTCTTCTTGGTCACCAACCTAGAAATACAATTTAATGACACAATAAATAACCGAGAAATAATATTGAAATCGCTGTTAGTTGGGATTCCTCGGATGATGATTCCTTAATCAATATGATACTAATTTATGAGCATGGAGCAGTTTTAACAACTAAAACTAGGCAGCAAAAGAAATTGAACTGAACTTACAAGATCGATGGTCAAAGGATTACTCAAGAAGTTCCTCGCCAGTTTCTTAACCCAGCCAGGCATAGTAGCAGAGAAGAGCATACTCTGCCTCGCAGAAGGAAGCTGCTTAAGAATGAGCTCAACGTCTTCCTCGAACCCAACGGCAAGCATTTGATCAGCTTCGTCGAGCACGAGATAGTTAACTTCTCCCAATTTCAAGCTGTTGTTGTTAATTAAGTCGATGATTCTCCCAGGCGTTCCAACCACAATATCAACCCCGCGAGAAAGAGCACTCTCTTGAGCTAGATAAGAAACTCCACCGTATATGCAAACTGTGTTCAGATAAGGAGCAGATTCTTTGAACTCTTTCTCTACTTGCTTGGCTAGTTCTCGAGTAGGCGCAAGGACCAGCACTTTCGGGAGACGCCCACGTCTATAAACGACAAATATTTGCATTTAGATTCAATAATTTACTTCCCACGGGGATGAAGACAAGGAATCGATCATAATACCTCAAAGAGCCTCTTTCTTGTTCGGCATCAGTGACTCCTTTGAGAATTGGGATACCAAATGCTAACGTTTTCCCCGTGCCAGTCTTTGCACGACCTATTATGTCCCGCCCTTGCAACGCGGGCACTAAGACAGCTCTCTAAGAATATAAAGACACAGTAAAATCAGTCGACAAACTCTTTCCATTTCATCGAAAACCCCCATAGAAACTCACAAGTTTCATCCATTACACTCTATTGAGATTTTAACAAACGCAAATGAAACGAAAGGCAAATAGAACGCACGAAAACTAACCTGAATTGGGAAAAGCTGCGTAATCCCACGCTTTTCCAGCGTCTCAACAAGGCGTTTGGGCAAACCAAGCTTACTGATATCCAATTCGTCTTCCCCTACTCCCCCTTCGCTGTTTCCTACGTCGTCCTCATACTCGCCATCGCTCTTCCCAAAACCCGTAAAACCCTTGAACGCCTCCTCGCTTAGGACCGAAGAGTTGGGAGTTACCAAAGCCGAAGAAACGGAGAAAGGAGCGATGTTCCTCGATGACCTGAGGAGGACGCGCGTGTGTGGAAACGAATGCAATGGCTTGAAAGGGTTGTGGAAGTGAACGGCGGGCTTCTTGCTGTTGTCGAGTGAAGAAGGATTGGTTAGGCAGAATGAAGAGAGTCCGAGGATGGAAGAAGAGGAAGACGCCATAGTTACTGAGGTTCGTGGGAGAAAGAAGATAAAGAGGGTTTTGGTTTCTGTATTCCCTTTCGAAGGGTTTTAGGAATTTATGGTGTGATGAACCTCCACCTCATTCTTCAGCTTGAGGATAGAGCGAGGGCTGGGCGATTTTTTTTCAATCGGTGGAAACGTAAAACGTGTTACAGAGTCGCTTGATCGCATTGCACCAAACAGAAATAAGTAGGGGTGTTCATTCGGTTACAACCGAACCGAACCGAACTTTCGGTTTTGTAAACCGAAACCGAACCGAAATATTTCAGTTCGGTTTCGGTTTTACCGAACTTTTCTTCGGTTCGGTGCGGTTAACCAACCGAAAAACTGAATTTTAATAAAAAAAAATAAAAAGTAATATTATCTATCTTATAAATATACTTTATCATATATATTTGTATAAAATTTTAATTTACCAATCAAGAAAATCAGATTTTGAAGGTTGATTTTTCTCTCTCTTCCGCACATGGTGAAAAAGAGGAAAACAACCAAACAGAGGACGACGCCGGTCTCGGTGACGCCGCCGCCCCCTACAATCGGTGTTTCTTGTTGCGACAAGGCTAAGGATAACAGTGGTGGATCGCCTAGAGGAGTGAAGTCTACGAGTGTATCAGCTGGTACTGTTCCATTGGTACTGAAATCAGCTACTGTTCCATTGAGGCCAAAATCTCCAAATTCCTTGGAGATAAACGAGTCTAATGTGAAGGAATGGCCATTGTTGGGGGAATCGGCCGGTCGATCGGTGAAATCGAAGGCAGCTTCGCCTACGCACCATAATCCGTGGGGTAATTTCAACGTGGATATGCTGCAAAATCAGGACCAGCGCCTTGAGTACATTGAGCCTATCAGTAAAGGAGGTATTGAAATTGGAGCAGTTGATGTGGACGAAATCAAGGATGAGGTAGAGCACTGGAACTCTGCTATCCTGTGCTATGTATTGGGATCCAATCCACCCTATGGCGTAATGGCTGGATTTCTAAAGCGCAAGTGGGACAAATTGGGGCTGGGGAATATCTGGCAGGTGCGACAGGGGCTCTTTCTAGCCCGTTTCGACAGTATAGCGGCCAGGGATCATATCCTGCAAACTCAGATCCACCACTTCGATAAAAAACCAGTGGTGCTAGCTCCCTGGACAGATAGTACGCAGCTAAATAATGTTGGAGTGGAGAGTGTTCCTATATGGATTCAGATGCCACATTTGGACTTGAAATACTGGGGGCCAAGGACTCTAAGTAAACTATCCAGTCTAATAGGGAAACCTATAATGACAGATAAATGTACCCATAACAAGGAAAGAATTCACTTTGCAAGGGTTCTGGTGGAGGTCAGTCTAAACAAACCACTGAAAGAATGTATTCAATTTGTGAACGAAAAAGGTCAGTTAATGGAACAAAAGATTTCCTATGAGTGGAAACCTGTATTGTGTTCTAATTGTGGGAAGTATGGGCATGAGGGACCAAGTTGTAGAAAGGATATTAAAAGGGTGTGGCAGCCTCTGGTAACTGAACCAGCACCTGCAGATCAGTCTGCAAAGAAAGTCCAGACAACAGCAGTGAGGGATAGTGGAGAAGCACAACCAACCACAGTCTCTGTATTAACTGGGAGTGAAGCAGTAGCTCAAGCTCAGGTTCCAGAACCACAGGGGACATTAGCTAGTGGTAAGTGGGCTGATTTAATAGTACAAGAGGAGTGTGGGAAGAAGCCTGGTCCATGGGGTTCCCCTTCAAAGCAGAGGGACCATGGCCACAGC
Source organism: Craterostigma plantagineum (assembly GCA_027422505.1). Classification (NCBI taxonomy): domain Eukaryota; kingdom Viridiplantae; phylum Streptophyta; class Magnoliopsida; order Lamiales; family Linderniaceae; genus Craterostigma; species Craterostigma plantagineum. Next base: position 7,724,426 of record JAPQWV010000009.1, on the reverse strand, counting down.
CATGGATAAGTCAGCTTTGTGGAACGTCAGGGGCCTGAATAGCCCCGTAAAGCAGAAAGAGATCTCTCTTTTCTGCAGTAAATATAGTATTAACCTGATGTGTCTTTTGGAAACAAAAATCAAATCAGGGCATATGGAAGATATATTAAATAAGCAGTTCTGTGGATGGGAAGTTTGGCACAACTTAAGTGAGCATCCAAATGGTCGCATTGTGGTACTTTGGAGGGGGGGATTTGATATGGAATTAATTTCAAAATCTGCCCAGCACATGCATTTCAGATTGATGGCAAATAATTCTCTGGTTACTTATCTCACTGTTGTCTACGGCTACAATGAGCTTCCTGCCAGAGGAACACTGTGGGAGAATGTTCGGCAGATTGGGCTAACAATGAATGACCCCTGGCTAATGTGGGGGGATTTTAATAACATCAGGGGTTTCGAAGATAGATTAGGAGGAGCAGCCATTCAGTCCAAAGAATTCTCTGAGTTCAATAAATGTGTTCAGGAATGCCAACTGGAGGAAGTGAGGAGAAATGGATGTCATTATACATGGTCAAACAGACAAAGCCAAAATACCAGAATTTGGAGTAGACTAGATTGGGTATTTGGAAACATGGCATGGATCTCAAAGTTTAGTGAATACACAGCCACCTTTCTCCCTGAGGGGGTGTCTGATCATACCCCAATTTTGCTTAGAGATATGAGTAAACCTGCAGCTCAGAGAAGACCTTTCAAGTTCTTTAATATGTGGTGCATGGCCCCTGATTTTGTAAGAACTGTGGAACAACACTGGGTTAGGCAATCGGGATCTGCAATGAGAAGTGTCTGTGATAATCTGCTGAGACTTCGTGGTCCACTCAGAGATTTAAACAGATCAATGTTTGCAAATATTGTGACCAGAACTGCAACTGTTAAAGGACAGCTAGAAGTCTGTCAGCTAGAGCTGCACAATGATCCTTTGAAGTCTGCATTAATTGAGAAGGAGGAAAGACTCAGGCTGGAATACAAGTTTCTAAGTGAAGCAAATGTTAAGTTCCTGAAGCAGAAAGCAAAAGCTAAATGGCTGGATAAGGGGGATCAGAATTCTGCATATTTTCATGCTATACTTAAGATCAGAACATATAGGAATAGAGTGACCTCTATTCTTGACCATGAGGGGAATACTATTGAGGATCATATGAGTATCCAACAACACTTTGTTGATTATTATAAGGGGCTGCTGGGCAGGAAAAAAGCAGAAATGCTCGAATTAGATCAAAATGTTGTTAAGGAGGGATATACACTCAGCCTGGAGGACCAATTATCCTTGATTCAACCGTTTGACAGAAAAGAGGTACTTTCTGTGATGCAGTCTATTCATGAAGATGTTTCTCCTGGGCCTGATGGATATAATAGTGGTTTCTATACTCATGCTTGGAATGTTGTGGGTGAAGATATTGTAGATGCAGTAATGGAGTTCTTCAACACAGGCAGAATACTCCCTAGGATGAATAACACTGTTTTATGCCTTATACCTAAGAAATCTGATCCTGTGTCAGCCAATGACTTTAGGCCTATTGCTTGTTGCAATACGGTCTACAAATGTATTTCTAAACTGTTATGTGCACGGATTAAGCTGCTTCTGCCTAAGCTCATCCAAAATAACCAGAATGCATTTGTTAAAGGGAGATCTATAGTGCATAATGTCTTATTATGTCAAGACCTGTTAAGGTTGTATAACAGGAAAAATGCCTCATCCCGTGTGTTCATGAAAGTTGACATCAAGAAAGCATATGATTCATTGGATTGGGATTTTCTCCTAAGCTGGTTAAATCTGTTGAAATTCCCTGAGAAATTTGTAACATGGATTAAGGAGTGTGTTCAGACTGTTTCTTACAGTATATCACTTAATGGGAGTTTGACAGGAAGATTTCAAGCTGCTAGGGGGCTTAGACAGGGGACCCTCTATCCCCTCTGCTCTTTGTAATTGCAATGGAATATCTTTCACGCAAGCTGCAGGCCTCTTCCTCTGATCCACGGTTCAGGTTTCACCCTCTATGCAAACAAGTGAAACTGGTGAATCTCTGCTTTGCTCACGATCTAATGCTGTTCTGTAAGGGCACTCCTGGGGCAGTTAGTGTTCTAGCTGAGGGCCTGGAACATTTTAAGAGGGTAACGGGGTTGGAGGCTAACAAACAGAAGTCTAATGTCTTTGTAGCAGGAGTCTCCTCCCACATCAGGAAACAGGTCCTGGAAATTACTGGATTTCAACTAGGAAGCTTCCCTATGAGGTACCTTGGTGTCACTGTTTCGCCTAATAGGTGGAATAAGAGCTCGTGCCAGGCTTTGGTGGAGAAAATCACCTCAAGAATTCATTGTTGGGCAACTAGAAACCTGTCATATGCTGGGAGGATTTGTCTCATTAACTCTGTCCTCTTAGCTGTTCATGGATTCTGGGGGGCAATCTTTCTACTCCCTAAGGCTGTTACAAAGGAGATTGACAGAATTTGCAAGGAATTTTTGTGGGGAAAGAAGGAGAGTGGTAAATGTTTGGCATTGGTCAATTGGGATAGTGTCTGTTGTTCCAAAACCAGAGGTGGATTGTGTATCCGAGACTGTGTAACATGGAACCAAGCACTTGCTGCCAAACAAATATGGGATATTACATTGGATGTGGATTCTCTTTGGATTAAATGGGTTAATGCAGTGTACTTAAAAGGTGTCTGTTTTTGGGACTCTCACCGGCGGCAGATTCCAGTTGGCACTGGAAGAAACTGCATAGGCTCAAGGAAAAGTTTCGAGAGGGGTATGTGGGCAGAACTTGGAGACCTTCTGGAGATGGGAAATACACTGTAAGCTCAGGATATGATTGGCTCAAGGGTAATATCCCAAGATTCCAGCTTAGCAAAGCCATATGGAACAGGTTTAACATTCCTAAACACGCATTTATGCTATGGATTTTAGTGCAGAAAAGACTGCTAACTTTCGACAGATTACTTGCTTGGGGTGTGGTGGTTGCTAACAGTAGACGTCGATTGTGTGGTATGGTTGATGAAACACTAGACCATCTGTTTTTTGAGTGCCAGTTCAGCAAGCAGATAGGCCAGGAAGTAGCCAAATGGATGAACCTTAGTGTACCTTTTATATCATTTGAAGGTATGGTTACCTGGCTGTTGAGAGAAGGGGGGAAAAGGAGGGTGCCTGCTCGTATCAGTTGTGCATGTTATGCTGCTATGTTGTATCACATATGGAGGGAAAGAAATAGACGAATCCATGCTGTGGGAGAACATTCAGTGGAGCAGATTGTCCATATTATTGCCCAAGAGATGAAGTGGAGAATTAGGAATATCTGCCAATTGAAGGCTGCTAGTGGTGCAGAGTTGATTAATCGTGTGTGCTTGTATCCATTTTACTGATATGTATATGGGTCGTGCAACATTGTAATTTTCCAATGGGTTCGTGGTAAATGAATACATTCATTCTACCAAAAAAAATTTTAATTTACCTCATTATTTTCATACTTTATTAAATATTTTATATTATAAATATATATTATCATATAAATATTTATATAAATTTTCGAATGTTTTTCTGTTTTATTAAATATGGTGGATATATTATTAATATAAGACATATATATCATTATATATTTTATATGATATATATGTATATAAAAAAAATTAGAGTTCGGTTTTCGGTTCGGTTCGGTTTACCGGGGTAATAAACCGAAACCGAACCGAATTTTATTCGGTTATCAAATGAAAACCGAATACCGAACTGAAATTTTTCGGTTCAATATTCGGTACGAAACCGACTTCGGTTTCGGTTCGGTTCGGTCGGTTAACCGACATTTGAACACCCCTAGAAATAAGTCCTCAAAAAGAACCCCACAAAGGGGCACAACATTCCCAAATCCCACATAGGGAGAAAAAGGTTCAAAAAATCAATAGAAAACAAAACTCATTATCTATGATCAAGAACTAAAGAACCTATAACAGAAAAAGCTATTAAGCTAAATCTACGATACTCTTCACTTTCTTAGGCTTCGACTTCTGGGTTTTGTCTTCATCGGACTGGAGGCTCTCCACAAGGGAGAAAAGAGCTCCTGACCCAATGGTTAGGAGAAACGAGCTCCACATGGGAGACTCATCAGTGTACAATGGTGTGGGTGACGGTCGGCGAGGCGGAGACGGTGGCGGCGAGACGATGGGGGAGAGGCGGAAACGGTGCAGCGAGGCGGAGCCGCGGAGATGGAAAACCATAAACCAGATAAATCTATCTAACGTGCTAAAAAACCAAAAAATCAGCTAGATTAATCTAATCTAAAATGCTAAAACTAGAAATCAACATAAAATAGCGTTGCTCCCCGTCCCTCTGCTCCCGTCCTCACACCGAGGGACGGGGAGCAAGATGATGGCAGCGGCGACGGGCTGTTGTCGGATGTTGGGAAGTAGGAGTCTGATGTATAATGATGAAAGACGATAGTGTGTTAGAGGTGGCTGTTAGGGAAGATAACGACTACTAGGGTTTGGGAGCGTTACGACAGCACTGTGATGACTAAAGTACGCATTTTTCTGAGAGATACTTTGTCGAATATTAATCTAGAAAATTTGGAATTTTTTTATTTAATATAAAATATAGTTATTAAACTATACCAAGGTTTGCATTCCGATTTATAAATATAATTTGTATGACAAAAAATCATACTTATATATTTGCTGAATTATAACAAACTATATAATTTTGAGAAGCTAGTAATATTTTTTTTTGGTACGAGAAGCTAGTAATATTGTTTGTTGAAAAAATATTAATTATTTACGTTAAAAATATTTCTGTAATACTTGTAGTATGCAAATAAATATGAGAAAGAATAATCTAATAAAGAATTAATTAAACTTGAAAACATACTATTTTTAGTAGGATTTACTTTCGTAATACAAAGGGGATGTATTTAGTAAATAGATGGTGTGAATAGAATTATTGTTCTTTTTTTTTTTTGGGAAGCAATTATTGTTCTTTTATATAGGTAAGAATGAACGATTTTGCAAAGTTCAATAACTAAAGCGACGCACTTAAAAGTTTGTGCATTATTAGTTAGAACTTTTATTTAATATGTAACTGCATAAACTTAATAATGACATCTAGAGAAAAGTACCCAATTTGAATAAATCAGTACAGAAATTTTTAAAGATTAGTACCTGTTTTACTGTATTGCGTTTATATGGTACCATACACGGTTTCTATATGATACATTAATGTGTTATATGGCGTACCATTTTCTCGACGTATTACGTACCACAATATGTTGCTATATGGTAATTTAATGTGTTATATGGCGTACCTGCGGCGGATCAGGTACCTATGTGCAAAAAATTTATTCTAATAAGTACCGACATATAAAAGAAAATACAGACAAGGTACTGAATTACAAGTTTTTATGCAAATGGATGTTTATTTGTAAAGTCCCCAACTTAATTTACCATTTTCAAGACACTAGTAAAATTCATCAACCAACGCAGTGCTATTTGTTAGCATCTAATATTTCTATCAGCGATTTATGAATTAAACGCGTGGACTTAAAAATCGATAAATGAAACTATTTGTTCATGTTCTATGCTTCTATCTCTTTCCCATTTCCGAAGATAAACATAAATATCACATACCTCTAGTTTTTATTACATTTTAAATTGTACTTAAATATTAACGTCTAATAAATATCGGAATTATTCAATATCTTATATGCATATCATATGTTCAAGAAACACTTCTCCATTCACCTCAAAGTTCTGTCACCAATCTCCACACAAAAGAGAGAAAATAAGAAAAAAAAAATTCGTTTTTTTTCTTGGTCATCTCATGGAGAAGAAGAAATGCCAGGAATGCAGCTCAGAGAATCCGTCGATACTCCTCCACAACGTTCCCCACCGCGGCGGATTCGCCCAAATCTGCACCGCCTGCGTGCTCTCCGATAACCGTGACATCTTCTGCCCAATTTGCTACCAGCTCCACCGCGACGGAGATGCTACCAAATCGATCGGCGATTTAGCCCGCCGCGATTCTCAGGTACTGATTTGCAGAAGCTGCCCCGCCCTCGCCCACGTCAGCTGTCTCCCGCCGGAAGCCTCCTCCGCGGCCGCGTTCCGCTACGCGTGCCCTAATTGCTCGCGCGCCTCTTTCTCCTATTTCGATTTCAGATTCAATTCGGGCGCTCAAAACCTCGTCTTCACCAGGGATTTGGCGATGAGATTCCTCTGCGCCGCTAAAATCGCCTCCATGGTGATGAACGAGGCGGCGATTAAAGCTAGGGTTAACGCCGAGGAGAAGGCGAGGGAAGCCCTAATTGCGAGGTATAAAGCGAGGGAAGCTATTCATAGGGTTGCCTACTTAACCCTCCACCAATCGGTCAAGTCCGAGCCGCAGAAAGGGGATAATTGATGGGATTCAATCGAGAAAAAAATGGTAGGAATTCTTGGATAGATTAGGTTCGTATGAAATAGTAGTTCTTTCGATTCCAAATTCTGTGCCTTATTCTTTTGTGTGTGTTTTACTAAAGACTGTAGCTTTATTCATTGCTTAACTTCACTCCATGTGTGTTACAGTGCTGATTACTTCATTACTTTCTTGATCCTCATTTTTCTTGCTGATTCTTGATGATGGCTTACTTTTAGCTCAGATTTTGTGCAATTTATCGTGTCGTTTTGCGCCTGCGTTGATTGTCGATCTGTAACCGAGGTTACTAAATCTGCTTTGAGTTGAGCTTTTTGTGAGACTAAGAACAATTTGTCAAAATCTTTATTGGGGGATTATGGAGCATTTTGGGTATCTTTTTAGAGCAGTTTCGCATTTGCTACGTTGGGATGAAGAGAAGCATATGATAGGAAACTGCTCCTTGGTTGTACTTTTTTATTGCACTCTTAATTCATTTGGTACCTATTTGGGATTGGCCTAATGGTTTGGGAGTGGTTCGATTTCCATGGCTCTTTTTGTTGGGTGAATTTGGAATTATTTTCGTTGAAGGGAGACCGATCTATTACATGTGAAGTTTGTTAGTTGTCAAAATAAATTTCACATCGATCAAATAGGAAGTTTTAGTCATGCATATATTAGAGCATCTCCAATCGACAAACTCAATTTCAAACTCAAACGCATTCTCTCCCTCAAAATACAGTATTCTTTCTCCAAGCGTAACTCGTTCACAAACACAAAGGATTACTTTCGAAATATATATTTTTACACCAATTTTTACAACATTTCAAGCTCACATATGTATTTTAGAACTTCTAAAAAAACTTAATATAATATTACATCTAAATAAATAAGCAAATATTACTAGTATATTTTTATAATTTAAAAAATTCTGTAATTACTTTTTATATATTTTTTATTTATTTTGTTATTTTTATAAGGGTGCTTATTAAAACAAAAAAAGACTTTCAATGCAATTTTAGTTTTATATTCCAACGCATCTATGCGTTTAGTGGATGATAGGAAAAGTAAAAAATCCAATTTGTGATAAATTTTTGGATTAGTGATTTAGGATATTTTTTTTTTAGTTTTACAGTTCGATTGGAAATATTAGAATACATCTATTATCAATTGACGTTAAAAGTGAAACTTCATCTTAGGGTTTTGTGAGTTGAAGGGCATTTTATTTCAAACAATTTTGACATATGTTTACAACCGCATTACTATTCCGACGTGGTCACACAAAATGTCACGTCATGAAATCGTGGAAATACGTCACTAGTTAGGGAACGAAAAGATAATGTAATTTGAATATACATGTGTCACTCCTAAAATGTAACGTAATTAGGAAAAAAATATAAAAAATGAAAAGTAATTGAGATGTCTCTATCCAGGTAGAATTATCGACTCCATAAACGTTATTGCATGAGCTGTCCTTTAGATCAACAACTTTTGTTCCTTCTTCGCAGTCGTGGCAAATAATTACGACTCGATGATAAATTTAGTACGTGACAATTGTCGTTTTATTGAATAGCAATATATACAGCCAATTAGAACAATGCAAGTGGCTTATGAAGACAAAAATGAAGATTAACTTCTCATGTTTGAGCTCCTATTAAACATTGCCTCGTTGCCCCCATTCCTACGCATTGTCGTCGAGAAATCTTACACCTACGTTCACACATAGATTATAAATTAACTTCATAAACATCATTTCTTCCCAAGATTAAGCATATACCACATAGCAAAAGCGAATCATCAAAGGTGGCAAAAAATGACAACGGCAACTTTTGTTGATATTCTTGTGGCGATTCTTTTGCCTCCTCTCGGCGTCTTCCTCAAGTATGGTTGCGGGGTAATGGCTAATTAATATATATTTCTAATATTTTGTTAACAATTCCGCAGTTAAAGTTCTCATACTATAATTATATCGTCCTCATTTGATAGCTTTAGTTACTTTGAGATGTAACTATAAAAATTAGAAAATATGATATAAGAGACGTGACGAATATGTGGTATCAGAATAGATTGGGTTCATGGGTAAGTCTCTCACGATCATTCTAAAACGGAAAACCTATATATTGTGGTTATATAAATAGAAGAAATTATTAGTAGGAGCCTTTTGAAACTTAAATATATAAAATTAACTATTCACACTTCATCTGTGCATGTTCTGTAGTTTCTTACATGTACCTAAAAAGGTACGTATGTTTCGGTTATTTTTCAATAAGGTGAAAATAAACATAATACAATAGGTCATATATATATGAGTTTCTCGAATATTTATTTATTGGATTTTCCATCATAATTTGCAGGCTGAATTTTGGATCAGCTTGCTTCTGACCATATTAGGTTATATCCCCGGCATCATCTATGCGGTCTATGTTATTACCAAGTAAGGGTCCATTCCTTATTTATTAAATCACCCTGATTTCATGTCAACACTATACCCATATATTTTGGTAATATGTATTTGTAATGTTCTAACTTCTACTATTTGAACATTGACAGGTGAATGAAGATGCTAGAGGGTTGAAAAAGTCATATACATCGTCTTCCTATGTTTCTATTACGTTTCATGTATCTATTTATTTACTTACATAAATTTGTTGTTATATTAAAATTCTGCACGCGACACGTCATCATCCAGTAAATATGAGTTTGTTAATGGATTTTCAGACAGTGATGTTGTGAGATATTGTCTTGTTATTCACGTGGTTTTGCATCAATGATTTTCGATTATTCTAGGGTATACGTACGAAGATGAATGGTTCTTCAATGACGTCATAATAGACCCTGTAATATTTGCAAAGTATAAAAACAGAAGAAAAAATTGTTAGATTATACACACGTATAATAGATATATATTATTATATTACGTCGAAGAAATTTTTCGCTACTAGTATTAGTCATATAGTCAAGGTCAACCATAGATGCTACATGGTAATGATTTTGTATCAATCTCTCGTAATCCACGAAGCCTGAAGTTCACAATTTTCGTTATTAATATCATAGCATTTAAGCCTTAATCCTTCCCTTGGTACACGGAATTTGTACGTGACAAAGAAAAACAAAAGAAAACAATATCAACATTATCAAACAACGGTACCTCACGCTTCGCATATCATACCACTATATTTTTCTTTTTAGTTTTCACCTAGAAATATTCAATTCATTCAATGTCAAGAAATTCCCTAAGCAAACCCTATGAAATCCAGTTCTACCTTTCTCCTAAGAAGAGCCACACCTTGCCCACAGAAGAACATAATTAAAGCGAATAAAAAATGCCATGACAAGAAAGATGGTAAAAAACTCTCTTACATCGCAAACGACTCCGCTCGAAAGTCAACGTTCAAGAACTCTCTTGGTTGAAAGTGAAGGAGATTATGTAAGAAAATCGAGGTTTAGTGCGCCACCGTTTGACGGTGTGAGGCGATATATAATAGAATTAATGATGGGGGACATGGCCTGCTAGTGTTTTCTTTCCTTAATAGGTGTATTTATTTTATTGTATGCTTTTTGCATTGGACTATTATGTGATGCTCCACTGAGATGGTTTAGATTTTGACCTAACGAGTTTTCGAGGAAACCATTTTTGCTGGTCAGTAATGTGTTAGTTAGGGTTTGTTCGTGGACTTGTTACAGTGTTTCATGTAATGATTTCTTCGATTAGACTGTGTGTTAGTATAGAAGTGAAAAATAACCACACCCCCATCATTTTTTATAACACACATAGGAAGTCATGTGAAAGGAGGAAACAAAAAAGATGGGCTCGTTTAAGTACTTAACGTTTCAAGCCGTCAAATCGATCTGCGCGCCAATCGCGGGCCCACACAGTTGAGTGAACGATTCGATATTGCAAGAGCTCAAGCACTCCCTGCATTGATCTTCGCTCTTAGAATTGTCGCAAAATGCTTTACCACAAGCGGTCACTCCTTGATCAGTATTCGACGTTCGATAATCATAATTAGGCCGAGTAGGCGCATTGGCAACTATATTGGCCAACAAACCGTTTACTACGCCAACGTAAGGGTCGTTCGTGCTCACCATGGGTTCTTTTCTTTCTTCCACCTTTTTTTACTTAGTCGTCTATCTTAGGTTGTGTGAGATACTTGTTTTTGGGTTACTAACTCGTATGCTATATTGCTATATAAATACAAGGTGGAAACTTTGTTTCCTTCGCCTTTTCTTGGGTTCAACCGACGTGCGCCTCGAGAGTAGGGGAAAATGTCCTCGTAAGTTAGTTATTTTCTAAGAAGTGAGTTTGAGTGGCCCTTCTTAGCGCAAACTCGTCCTTTATATTAGAGGCCTTGTATTTGTAATTTACTCGAGCTAGAACTATGTTGTAACTCAAACCTTAGTGATTTGTTTGCAAGTGCTTGTCCTTACCTTGTGTTGGGTGTTAGTGTCTTTGTCTCTTGGTTTTGTAATGTGTCAACTTGTCTTAATCATAGTTTCCCTTAGTTGTGGTTTTTTTATGCTTACTAGATTTACGTTGAGCTTATGCGTTGTTACATCAATCCTTCAAAGTTCATGTCGATACATAACCCTCAAAAAAAGAAAAGACGATGCAGACGACAACATAGAAAAAGCGATAAAAAAGCCATGTTAAATTTTTACGTAGCGCTTGGTTGGATGAAAGACGAAACACAAAAATATACAATACACGTTGGAGATGCTTTCAATTAACATTTTAAAGTATCAACCTTCAGACTCGTAGAAACGATTCCTATACACTTTTAACCAGTAACGGCCGATTTGGAAACATAACAAAAAAAAAAAAAATCGACTTATCAACCGATAAACAATTTGTCACAAAAATCATAATTGTTAGTCGCATTGTAAGGACACCATAATTGTGGGGTCGTCGTGGTTTTTCGCAGTTGACATATTTGACACTGAGAAAAGAAATCTCATGAAGAAAGTTAGGTTGAGAACTCCAGCGAATGAGTTTTCGAGAGGAAACCCTTATTACTGGTCAGTAATGTGTTAGTTAGGGTTTGTTCCTGGACTTGTTATAGTGTTTCATGTAATATTTCTTTGATAAGATTGTGCGTTAGAGGTGAAAGATAACTACTGACGAAAGATAAATCCAGGCATCCCATCATTATTTATGACACATATAGGACATATAACAACACACTCATGTAAAAGGAAAGAAAAGATGGGTTAAACAAGCCACATCTTTGATTATTTAGTACGTTACTTGCATATAGCTCAAGTATATATAGTGAAAGGCTGCTATGGGAATCACAATATCCTTCATTTTTCCATTTCTTTTGTTTCAATTGAAAGGCTCGTTTAGGTATTTAACGTTGCAAGCCGTCAAAGCAATCTGCGCGCCAATATCAGGCCCGCAAAGTTCGAGGAACCTGTCGATGTTGCAAGCGCTCAAGCACTCCCTGCATTGGTCTGCGCTCTTAGTAGCATCGCAAAATGCTTTACCATAAGCGGTCACTCCTTGATCAGTGTTCGACGTTTGATATTCATAATTAGGCTGATTAGGAGCGTTGGCAACTATATCGGCCAACAAACCGTTTACGACGCCAACGTAAGGGTCGCTAGTGCTCACCGTTTGACCGTTGCAGTCGAACCACTCGAGGGTTGTGAGGTCGGGGTGGCTCTCCACCACTGCTATTGTGACCAAGAGAAGCCATGATATCAGCAACAACCGTTCAAAACCTAGCATGCCCATTTTTTTGGCTCTTTCTTTCTTTCTTTCTTTCCACTTTTACTTGCTTAGTCGATTGTATGAGTATTTGTTTTGGCTTAGTAGCTCGGCGACTATATATATATATACAAAGTGATAAACTTAGTTTCCTTCGCCTTCGCTTGGGTTTCAGCGCCTCGAGTAGGGCAAAATGTCTTTGTGAGTTAGTTATTTTCTAAGTAGTGTGTAGCCCTTCTTAGGGAAAACTCGTCCTTTTGTATTCGGCGTCTTGTATTTGTATTTTGGACAAGATTATTAGGACGACAAGTTTGAGAATTTCAAATGTCCTTGTTGCTGATCTATGGTTAGGGGTTAACATCCCACAAAAAAGAAACTGATTTTGATGTTAGGGTTTATCATTAGATCATATATTCTTTTAAGTTGAGATTTATCTAAGAGAAAGACCTACTATAATACCGTGCTAATTCGAACCCGACATACTACCACGCTAAATTGAGCGTTCCATCCTAAATAATCAATTTAACAATCTGATTCACGAATTATTTTGTTATGTTTAAGACCTAGGAACTTAGTTTACTTCGCCTCACTTAAATTTTGCCTCGAGCTAGGACTAAGTTGTAACTTACATCTTAGCGATCTGTTTGCAAGTGCTGCTTGTCCTTACTCTTCTGTGTTGTTTCGTAGCTTTGTAATGTGTCAACATGTCCTAAGTAAAGTTCCCTTAGTGTGGTATACTTGGTAATTAGCTTCAATAATCTCCTTGTAAATCTTCACAAGTCATTTCCACAGGTCGATCAAAACCCTCGTATGAAAAAAGATGATGAAGACGACAACATCATAGAAAAATTGATAAATATCGAAATTAATTTTTAATGTAGCGTTGGGTTGGATGTAAGTTACACACACAAAAAAATACAGGGCATGTTGGAGATCAAACTCATGGAAACGCGATCTATACTTTTTAAGGTAATTAACGACCGATTTGAAAGCCAAAAACATACGACGACTTATCGAACGTTGCGCAATTTGTTACAGATAACGTAATACTAGTATTTTTACGCACACCCTTCGTCGTCGTTTATGATTATTTCATCAAAAGAACTTGTAGTGTCGTACCTCATGTCTACCCGTTATAGCAATCTGCGCACCAATTGCAGGGCGGACTGCCATTTCTCAGGCCCGCCAGAGGGCAGGCCTATGCGGATAAGCCCGCGCAGGCCGCGGCAGACAGGGCCGTTTTTTCAGTTTGGAAGGCCCCGTTCAGTTGGCCATCTAATATTTTTTACCTTTCGTGGCCTTATTCAGAAAGAAATGGGCCTATTTTATTAAAAAGTACAACTTCATTCTAAAATTATTGTCACTTGTAAAATATTGGGCCCGTTTTATTAAAAATACAGCATATTTCAGAAAAATATATTAACAGTTTTCATTTTGTGTGGCCCTTTATTAACTGGGCCGGATTTGTGGCCCTGTGCAGTAGGTCTGGATGCACAGGCCCAAATCCGGCCCTGGCGGCAGACCCGCCAAATATCATAAACTATTTTTTACAAAAATAAATATATAAATGAATTATATAGATTTTTATATTTTTGACATCCAATTTCTATTTAATCATTTTAATAACAAAATAAATTTTTGTTAAATAATTTAATTTTGATTAGGAGTAATTCAACTTCATTAGTTTATTTTAATGTTTTTTCTTTTTTTATATAGTTTTTTTTCGTTTTTATTTTTTAGGACGGGCCGGGCCTACCAGCCCGTTACATCACCGGTAGGGCGAGTCGGGCCTTCATTTACCATGTCCGTTAGATGGAAAAAATTGCTTTTTTAATCGGCAAGTATTTATTTAATATTACTTTACATATTACTTAAATTATTAATATTAAACTCCTTTTTTTCTTTTTTACATAGGCTATGTAATTGGTAAATAATTAACGTTTACTCTACATATTAATTAGGGGGTGCAAATAGAAAAAAGGTGGGTGCCAATAGAATTACCCTTTTATTTATTAATAATGAAATAAGTAATAGAATTCGATTTTGAGGGAAAGTATAGTATAGTATTCAATATATTGAACGCGACAATAGGAGAAAGATCATGTAACGAGGCTTAGTGTAGCATAAGCTTAAAACATAAAATTTACTGAGAAATTTACTTATAGTTATTGGACTTGTATTCTCCGACTAGTTTATTTTCATTCAAGCATATAATTTACAATTATATGTCTCAAATAATATAAAAGGTTATCTGAAAGTTAATTTGCGTAAGCAATTAACTTTAGAAAAATTCTCAACGTCAAATCTTTGTTGTTATATTCTACTATTTTATATTTCACTACAGATTCCGGGGAGTTTCTGAGTGGCTAAAATCTAGAGATGTCAAACGGGCCGACCCGCCCCGACCCGCCCCCGCCTCAACCCGCCATTAAACGGGGCGGGCGGGCCAGCCCGCCAACATAACGGGCTACTAAATTAGTAGCCCGCCCCGACTCGCCGCGGGTTGGCGGGCCAGCCCGCTATATATATTTTTTATTTTTTTTTATTTTTTTTTAAAATTTTTGTGTTTTTTTTTGCAAATAATACTTAAATTAATAATATTTTTTGGAATAATTAACGAATAAATCATTTATATATTAAGTTTTTAACTAAATTAATGATAATTAATCACTAATAAATATTACTAATTAATATATAGCATTAAAAATGTTTATAATATATATACATAATAAATTAAAAAAAAATAAAAATTATTGGCGGGCCGATCCGCCCCGACCCACCTCAACCCGCAACCCAAACGGGCTGGTCCGTTTCGGCCCGCCTTTAAACGGGGCAGGAATTGGTTGGCCCAACCCACCTATTTTTCATGGCGGATCGGGCCAACCCGACGGGCCCGGCCCGTTTTGACACCTCTACTAAAATCCCCAACACTTTTGAATAATCGACAAGATAAGTAACATAGTGCTGGTAATTGTGAGCCTAAATTCGCTGGAGTTAGGCCGAGAAATGACCGGAAAGATTGATTTCTGGTTCAAAAATATGCTAACTGCCAAAGGTGAGCAGCTACCGTTAGATCATGGCGGGAGTTGTTCTTAGATCTGATGGCCGAGATTTAAAGATGATTTAAAGTGAACCTTTAAAATCTCATCTGTCGGATCAGGCGCTAGATGAATCTGATGGCTCATATTGAAGTTGCTGGTAGCAAAAGTAATTTTATAAGTTAGATGGGTGCGCTGTACAACATAGGCTGCACATGGTTCAAGCTTGCTGATGCAGGGCATGGGAAATTCTGTTCTTATAAATACCAGAATTAGCGAAAGTGTAAACTAGGATTTTGTAGTAGACATGAAGGTCTTCTAAAATCGTAGTTGAATTGAATAAAATCGGAGCTCTGTTGGTCCGTGCTGGAGGCCTGAAGTCGAGGTCAAACGACGTAAATCTGTTTTCGTTTTCCTGTATTTTTTGAGCTGTGAATCTGCATCGGTGCGATTGCTCGATTAGGTAAGATTAATTCGTACACTCATAAACACTTTGAAAGGCGAGTCGATTGCAGATCATTGATCAACACATAGTACTACATTTTATTTTCTCCTGTCATTATGATTTAATGACCTCGACCTCCACATAGTCGATCGTCCTCGACATGATGATTATATAATTCAAAGGAACTGATAGTTCTCATATCTCATATAACAACCCGTCAAAGAAATCTGAGCGCCGAGCGCATTACCGCACGCCATATTCATCCCGCCGGCGGCGGCGCACAAGCAGTCCAAGCAGTCACTGTCACTTAAATCGATATCGCAATCAGCGAAACCGTACGCAGTCTGCCCTTGAAAAGTAAACGTCGTCTCGTACTGATAGTCCACCTCATGGGGAGTGCGCAAAACCATGTCGGCCAAAAGGTTATTTACGGAATTTATAAAAGGGTGCGTAGGTGGTAGTATACGAACGTTGCACCGCCACCATTGGAGGGTAGTTTGGTCATTACGGCCCTCGACGACTACGATACTTGTCGACGAGAGGGCTAACAAGAAAAATCCAATAAAGATGAACGATAAATTCCCCATTCTTCTGTTGGCTTATAAGTTATAATAGACTTGGATTATGTACGGATTACTTGAATCTAATCCTAAGTATTACGCATACTTATATATATATATATGATATGATGTGCACTAAGATGGAAGCTTCACTAAGATGGAAGCTTTGTTTCCCTCGCTAGCTTCACTAAGCGGATTTCATACGACGTTGTACGGTCATTTCGTTTGCTGGTAATATGATTGCTCGCCAAATTAAAATTTTAGGTCACTAATTACACATGTTTTCGTTTTTGGGTCACTATGTTTGATAATTGCATAAGTAGGTCACTAAGTATGTATGTCAAAACAAATCCGGGTAGCCCTCTCATTTTTGGGTCACTAAATATATGCATTTTCAATTTTGGGTCACTAAGTATATATGTTTTAAGTTTTTGGGTCGCTATATTAAGTCTATTTTTGCATTCATAAAAACATAATGACCCAAAATCGAAAGCATGTAAACTTACCCAAAAATGAGAGGGTGGCCCGAATTTGGTTTGACATACATAGTTAGTGACCTACTTTTGCAATTATTAAGCATAGTGACCCAAAAACGAAAACATGTATACTTAGTGACCTAAAATAATAATTTGACCTATGATTGCAGTTTTATTTCTTTGTTTTGTCTCGTTATGTTTTTCAGTTGATGACAATTGTTTTACGCGTAAGTGGCACTAAGTTTTAGTTTTTGATCCATTGTACGTATCGTATGTACTTATTTGTACAGACGGACACTGGATCAGGAAATAATATAAACTATGATTTTACCTATATATATATTGACGTGCGTTATGACCATGGTTTTTAAGACCTGACCGGACCGGCCGGTTTTGGCCGGTTCCAACCGGACCGGTCAAAAATCCGGTCCGATCCCGGTCCGGTCTTGTTCTAATTTAAAAAAAAAAAAAACGAAAATTAATAAGATCGGCAAAACGAACAGTATTACGGATTCATGGGTTGGTCTACTGGTGAGATTCTCAGTTTATTTCCTTGATGTTC
Organism: Craterostigma plantagineum; assembly: GCA_027422505.1. Lineage (NCBI taxonomy): Eukaryota > Viridiplantae > Streptophyta > Magnoliopsida > Lamiales > Linderniaceae > Craterostigma > Craterostigma plantagineum. The sequence continues at coordinate 7,707,233 of JAPQWV010000009.1, read as the reverse complement.
TGGGTCGAATTTCGTCCGGCCCATTTTACTTGATTTTATAATTAACTTATCAATCTACTATTTTCCTTCTACTTAATTTAGACCCCAAATTTATGAATTTAATACTTCACACCCCTAGTATAATTAATTTTAAATCCCAGCACAATTTACTTTTATTAATTTTGTCCCTTAATTTAATAAAACTATAATTTCGAAAAAATTCATAAAACCATGTATATTTTCTATTTAATTTGCTTGATTTTATTCATAAAATATATATTTTTAAAATTTAAATATACCGGTTTAACTCCGGTTTGATTTCGGTTTTATACCGGTTAAACCACTAAACCTTAAACCACTGAAATTTCCGGTCCGGTTCGAAAACCCGGTTTCAGAACCTTGGTTATGACGACCATAAGTGTCGATTTGGACAACGTGTTTCACAGTAATGGCCAAATTATAATAGACATTGTAATTTAGATCATCTTTTCATATAAATAAAATAGTGTGGGTTTACCAACTCCTATGTGTTTATCTTCAATCTAAGAAAAATGTTATGTTTAGGCTGTGTTTGGTTTCCGTGATAAGCCCAGATAAGCCCAATTAGTATAAATAAGATGGTGTTATTTAATGTTTGGTTATTCATTGTTCAGCCCGATATAATTCAAAAGCTCGCGTGTCAGACTAAATGTCCAATATAAATTAACTAGGGGATGAGTCTTAGATAACTTATTTTGGGCCCTTACATAAATAATTTATAATTTCTTATCCTGGGCTTTATACTAATATTATAACCAAACGTTGCCTTATTGTATTGTTAACTTAATTGTAAGTGACTGTGTTAGAAAAGTTCACTGCTTTCGTTTTAATAAGACCAATCATGAGAGTGCCATACAATTTATTAGATCAAAACTACAACGTTTCTTCGTTTCATAGGTCGTGCAAGTAATAAAATAGACACGAATTTAGATATCGATCCCTCAATCTTAGAATTGTTTTCCTATATTTTCGGTTCCTCATTTGCTTGAATACAACGAAATGTGCTAGTTTTTTAATCTAGGTTACTCAATGGCTTAACTTCTTTTCCTTTCATCAGAGGATTCGTACTTCATAAAGACACTAAATTTTAAAATCAATATAAGGACACAATGCATCAGAGACCCGAAAATTCGACGCATGATATGCACAATGACAAATAATTTGTGAACGTCACGCAACATTGTCACCCCGAAAAGATAGCTCACAGTCTTATTCGTGTCATTACAAGGTATCGGTGGGACTAATAACACACACACATCACACACACATATATAGAGAGAGAGACTATAATATGAAATTTCGTAATTGGGCCTAACATCGGCCCATTAAGAGAAGAGTTATATCCACATAAGTTGACGGGGTTCCATCCTTAAAACCAATTGGGGATAGGTGAAGTAGCCCATCAACTTATAAGCTACTCGATCTCCGTATGAAATCCTTTGTGTTGTGTCTTATTTCCTGTCCCACATTGCTGAATTTATGAAAAATTGATTCTTGTGAATCTTGGAAAATAGTACATATAGATAGATATCAATTTTATCATAAATAAAACAAAGAATAAATTGGATGTGTTTATTTATTAATCATATATAAGTACTATTTTTTGATTTGATGGGATATATAACAAAAAGAATAAAAAAATTTTATCAACCACATCATTGAAGATTCAACGGTGTTGTACTCGGGTTTCATCCGTGAAGATAAAAATGTGCCTAAGAGGGGGAGGGGGTTAATTAGGCTTATAAAAATTTATGCTTCTTCTTTTCAAAAATCCTAAGACGTAGTGACTTAGAGATGCCTATTAATGCTTGTGATGGGTATGCCAGATATATTCTAGTTACGTCGGATGTGTGTCGGGTCTGTCTCACTGAAAAAAGGAAATAACTGTAAAGTAAATGCGAGACATAGGTTATATCCCCAATTGGGGTTTACTCCTCTCCTTGAGGTTTGCTCTTCAAGAGTTTATCCAATCACTATAATGCACCGTAGCTAGATACAAAACTGATTGATTAGCCCAATACACAACTGAAACAAGTCGAACACTAGACACACTAGGTTACCACACGCCGAGTTTCGTTCCTCGGAATCTCCTGATCCCGACAGACACAGCTCGCTACCGAAGGGCCTCCAAACCCCATCCTTCCCTTCACGTTTGCGTAAACGCCGACCTTGCCTCCTTGGTATTGCTCACGTCCGAAGACAGAATATATGGTGGGACGTTGGAATATCTCAGTACAGTCAGTACTTTGCAAGTGATCGCTCAGGTAAGGAGAAAGCAATCGCAAATGAACGCTTAGGAAACTCTTAATAATACTTTCTGCTCACAACGCTTACAGTCGTATATTCGCAAAATGCTAAGTGTCTCGAAAATATGAAGTGTCTCTCATATTTATACTCCTTGTCATTCAATCACTCACATGCAAAATCAGATCATAATATTAATCACCAAATCATGCATATAATCCATGTACTTTTTTAGAGTCAACATGCCATGTAAATGATGCTTCTAGAAAATCATCACAATGGTCACAAGCACATTAAAGCATGATTTTATTCGATATAAAGGTTCAGATGCGTTCTCAGGGAATGTTCAATTATTTCGAATTATATTTATCTTAACAGAACTTTCCATATGTGATTCCCTATTATCAGTTTATAGAACAAGTTAATCCAGCTTTACTTTCCATGTTTAGCACACGAGATAGCAGACTATCAATACATTTTCCATATTCGGCACATAGTATCAAATCAATATATTTACCATGTTTAGCACATAAATCAGATCAGATCATATATATATTCGAATTGCTTAACTTTCTAAAGATCATATTCGTTTTTAGCACATACCATATGTTTGCATCTTATCCACAAAGTTAATCAACCAAATCTTTCCTAATTACAATATCCTAATCAGTATAAGGAAAGATATCAAATTGATTTCGCACAATTAATTCAGCAGGATGCATTCAAAAATTGTAGATGCCACTCAGGAATAAACGATTCTCAACGGATATTTCACTTTCAATATTCAGTCATCGTATTTTCCATATATAATCCGGTCGGATATCTCACACGTTTTTCCATAAATAGCACAGAACGATATATCCCATCAAATGAGACGTCTATAACATGCAATCACATAGTTTCACCAATAAATCACAGAATCATAAATGAATCAAATATTCAACATGTTACCAATTTATAGCTCACCAATAATGCATGGTTGGATATTATTATGTACTTACACATTATATATATCATTTATCGAATTGCGTAATTTATAGAAACGTCATTACAATTACATAGTTTCATCAAAACTCTCTAACGCTCATGGACCAAAAAGGTCAACAACCTATATAATATTTGCCTCGAAATGTCCCTCGAGAGATGACGCGCTCGGGACACAATCCGAGTGACGAAAAAGATGAACCAGAGGGATGCAAGAGGATGAATCGGACAGAAGGACTAACTGCTCGAGCAGCCCCACGGAGCTGTCAGGCAAGAGGGCCCAAGGAGCTGTCAAGCAAGAGTGCCCGAGAAGCCGCCTGGCAAGAGTGCCTGAGGAGCTGTCGGGCAAGAATGCCCGAGGAGCTATCAGGCAAGAATGCCCGATGAGCTGTCAGGGAAGAGTGCCCGAGCAGCTCCAGGAAGCAGTCTAGCAAGAGCGCCCGAGAAAGCTGAAGATAAAGAGTGACCCGAGCAGTCCAAGAAAGCAAGCTGGAAAAGAGGGCCGAGTGACCCACGTAGGTTGAAATGCTCGAGCAGCCCGAGGGAGTGACTGCTGAGTGTCCTGACGGATTTCTCGAAAAAATGACGAACATGGAAAGACCACGACCGTGTGAAGAACGTGGGTGATGGGGAAGACCACGTCTCCGCATAAAGTTCGCAAAAGAGCGGACTGGGGTGACGAACAGGTCAAGACGAGGGAAGACGAGATCAGTATAAAAGGTAACGGTGAGATCATTTCAAAGTACGCACTCTGAAAACGAAAACTACTCTTTGAACCTAGCACCTATCTTTACCCTTTTTGAGGACTTAAGTATCGGATGAGCATCGCCGGAACCAGCACGGCCCCCTTCTAATCTGTTTTCTGTTGAGTGTTAGGTTCGAAGTGAACGATCGTTAAGGTAAGAAAAGCCGTGCCAGAAGTCGTTGCGAAATGGGCGTTTTCGTGGAACACATAAAACGGCTATAATTATTTTGGGACATAGAGGGGGCATGATTGTAGGACAGACGATTTCATTCAATCAGTCTCTTCTCAATTATCCGATGTGGGCCACGTGTAACTTATTAGGGTTTATCTATTTTAACATATAGCATCAGTAGCTCAAAAAGATAGAAATTATCCTCTCGGCAACGTTCACTACATGAAATTGAAGTTCTCGTATCTGACGTAACAAGCCGTCATTTCGATCTGCGCGCCGATCGCAAGTCCGCATTCGTCTTCGAATAAGGCACAAAGCGCGTTCAAGCACTCTGCGCACTCCTCTTTCGTCCTTTCTGCATCGCAGTATCCGTATCCGTAAGCAGTGCTTCCATACGCAGCGTTCGAAAGGTAATACTCAAAAAAATCTTCGTCGGGAATCGTATCGACCAGAATATCCAAAAGTTCGTCGAGCGCGTCGACGAAGGGGTCGTCGACGTCGACTTTCTGCGCATTGCAGCGAATCCATTGGATGGTCGTTAGGTCGTTACGCCCTTCGACGTAATTTATCGAGAAAAGTGCCGCCGGCAATAATAAGAAGAGAACATAATTAGTAGCCAAGATCGAAACTTGGCCCATTTTTTTTTTGATTCTTTAAGGTCGAAATTATTTGATTTGGTCGTAGTATGGTATTGTGACAACTGCTATATATACATATATATGGCTTGCAGAAACATTGTTTCGTCACTGTGTATTCACCCTATGTTGTATTTAATTTCGTTTTAATCTCTTTCTTGAATGTATGTCAACCACTTTTTTTTACGATGTTGTCGAGATATACATAGTTGGATGTATGTTGTTGGATATACTGTTTCGCAAATAGTCTTTCGTTGTTGAAAATTTAGTTAGTGAATTCCGATGAGATTAGTTGTTTACAATTACGAATGTCAACCTTAGTTGTTGATAAAACACTAAATAAAACATTAAAGGTTGTCTTTTTAGAAATAGGGTTTTGATGGCCCCAAAGTATCTCATTCTTATCTCCTTTTATTTGTCCTCGATTACACATGAAAAAACCAAAGCATTTAGAATAGGAGAAGCATATATGTACAAATTGTATATTGAACCGCCTTTGTAAATAGTCGAAATATCTTATAAGGGACGATATTTTTAGTCTCCAATTTGAGGCACGAGCGTTTCTGATCCCTCATGTTCCGATGTGCCACTTTTAGTCACTAATGTTAGCGATTTTGGACGGTTTTGGTCCCTCTATTAATTTAATCGCTAATTTAGACGAAATTTAACACGTGATAGCTCATAATATCCTTTTTCTCAACGTAAACCTCAAACACATTTTCTTCTTCGATTTAAACGCACATTAACATCATTATATATCACATTTAGGAAATAATCGACAACCATGAAAATGAGTTTAATGTGATACAAATGATGTTCACGTGCGTTTTAATTGAACAAGATGGTGATTCATTAGGTGTTAAGTCAAGTTGAAGGAGATCATGTAGTCTTTAAATTACGTCTTAGCAATTAAATTAATCGAGCGACCAAAACCGTCCAAAATCGGTAAGATTGAGAACTAAAATTGGCACCTCGAAACATGAGAACAAAAACACGCATACCCATTTGGGACTAAAAATATCACTCCCTATATTATAACAAAAGCTTTCGAAATTTGTTTACGTTGCTCGATCATAGACATGATTTCATACGAAGATTACAGCTTCACATATGCATACCAAGTGTACAAATTACACAAGAAAAACATCCATAGTACGAGTGGCTCCTCTTCATATAGAAAAGATATAAAAGCCACTGGGAAAATTAAAACGTGGTTCTTTTAAAACTATAGCTAAATTCCCCTTTAGACTTTCAAAGCAAATAAATATCGTCTAATGGGGACTTTCGTCGTTCGACCTTTTTCACGCAGCTTCTGCAAAACCCAGACGAAGGTTACCATAGTCGAACACAGTGTGATAAGCTCCCATAAACACATCCCCAAGAATCCTGCAAATATTGATTCGAGGATGTTCTCAGACGAAGGTTTAAGGGATGAAAATTTCTTACAGTGAGACGTTTCCGACTAGGATGTTATAACTTGCTGTCAACATCTTCATTTTTTTCGTTCTCTTCTTTCCTCTTTTTTTCCCTTCTTTTCAAGAATTTGTATGTATATGCAATATGATAAATACAGCTGAAGAGTGTAAAAGACAATTACCAAAGAGGGCCTCTCGGCGGGGGTACGTCCAAAGCCATGAAGCCACTGATGCACATAGCGACTGGGCCTTCGCCAGTTTTAAGGATGTACTGAAAAAAAAAACATCAACGAAATCATTCCTTTCTTACGTCGAAATATTAGTTCATATATAAGAAGATTGCGAGAGAAGTATTATCTATCTATCCACTGCCTTTCTGGGGAAGAAATGGATTAAATGTCTAAATTCAATTCTTTTGCAAGTTTGCCAGAATATAGAAGGGTTTTTATTGTCTGAAAAAAAAACCTGCTCTGGCGTGAGGACGTAATCTTTTCCGCCAATGGAGAAAGTGACATTAGGCATATCTGAGATGGAATTGCAGTCGATCAATGACTCTCCCGCTGGGCTAGGAATGCTCTCACAAAGCTACATTGAAGAAGATGATCGATATCAATAAGTAAGCATGGGATATTTTCAATTTTGGTCTGTTTTTCCAAAGTAAGAGTTTTGTTTCATCTTTACTTGGTTGACGTAATCTAGGACTTTGTCCTTCACTTGGTCGTTGTTTAGTTGGTTCTTCATCCAAACCACGGCCATCTCACAAGCAGTGCACATTGGATTTTCGCCTACTTTTTCTCCCTCGTTCTCCTTCTGAGTTACCATTTCGATATTCGAGCTGCAAATTGAGTTAAAATCCAAGAAGAACCCTCGAATCAGAGACTATATATCGGGCAAACTGTTAAGAGGACTAGGAACAATTGCAAGAGAAGCAAGTGTAAAAAAAGTCGCACAACTGGAAATATATAAGACAATTGAGGTATTTTATGACTCACTTGACAGAATGTTTTCCATTGGAAGAGCACAGTCCTATCTGGGAACAAACCGCATCGGGTCTTACCTTGAAAAATGAAAAAGTCCATACCAAAAATCAATCGCATTCCTTACATAAAGACCAAAAGTTAGCAGAAGATACGAATCAAATTAAGGAGATTTTAATAGCGTAAAACTAACCCCAGCAACAAGGAGATCCCAAATCATATCTCCATACTGGGAAACGAGCTGTTTGCACTCGGTACTCACAACTCCTTCAGCTCCAATGGCATGGTTGATTTGAGTCACAACAGTCTGCGGAAAAGAAAATGCAAAAAATTATCAAGAAAAGGAAAAGAAATGAAAAGACACAGATCATTCTTGTTATTTTAACAGAGAACTAATGGTAGTAACAAGAACTTACTGTTGGCCCAGCAAGCAATGAAGTCCCAGAATCCACAATAGCAGCACAACCTCCCTCGCATAAACCTGTATTAATGATCGATGACATAAACTACTAAGCCACATTAAATTCACTATTTACGCCTAAACAAAAATAACATGTTAAAATTTAATCCAACTTCTCCAGTTCAAAGATAACTTACCAGTCGAAGCGTTTCCAATCGAAAGATCGCCCATTTCGAACTGGTAAGAAGAAAGATTCAAAAAACAATGTAGTTAGAGAGTTACAAGCACAGTTCAATCTTTGAATCTCAAGGGGAAAAAAAAGAGAAATACCTGCCAATAACCCTTTTGAGTAACAGGCACATAAGAGTGATTCCCTTTGTAGTGATTAGGATCAACACCGCCGAAGATTATCTCCCCTCCCACTTCTGCTTCAGTGTCACGGTTAAGCCAAAAGGAGAATACTTCTTCATCGACAAGGCCTTGATCTACCATATTGTACCTATCAATTTCACAAAGGTCATAACTTTCAGCATAACAGTAAGGGCAACACACATATAGATATAATATATATATTATATATATATATATATAGAATCCAAGGTAATATAAAGAATTTTATACCAAACAGGCACTTGATCGCCAACAGAAATTTCCTGGAATCCAAGCCCCAGTATGCCATCGAATTTCGCAATGATGAAGGAAAGGCTTCCCTCTCTTGTGGCCTCGATAAATTCCTAAGTACAGTAGAGATTAATGGAAGTGTGAGATTATAATGGAACTTGGCAAGCAAAATCACAAAAAAGCTTGGGACGAAATCGAAGTATGTACTTGATCTTTGACGATGACATCACCAACTTCAACATTATCTTGGCTAAAGAACCCAGAAATCGAGCCAGAGCCATATGTAATGGAACAGGGCTTTCCTGAAAATCATTGATATCACATAAAAATATCTGAAACACTGCCAAAGAAGCACAAATGATTGTTTCCATACCAATCTTTGTATAGGTGCTGGACTTGCTAGCCTTGTATTTGGGATGTAAGTAGCAAGCAATCTGTTGTACAAATCAATATCAGTAAATAACAGCTTCATAAGAAGAAAATATGAAGTTTCAATCATATCCAAAAAGCACTCACAGAGAAGTAGCACTTCGAAGAGGGAACCCATAGATTGGAGCTCCCAGTGTCGAATATGACAGTGAACTTCTGAGGAGGCGAACCAATGCCAATTTCACCATAGTACTGAGCATCCAAGTAGTTCTTTAAATACACAGCATCTTCATCATCAGAATCACTTAGTTTGATTTGTCTATCTTTTAAGCGAAGGCCATATTTCCCTTCGATTCCTATTTTTCGAGAAGCTTTAATGGTCGCAAGGTCCAAAGCCTTCTTCTTTAAGCTGATTCTTTTTACAGCGTCAGAAATAGGAAACAAGGAACATGCGACGATGGCCCAAAGGTAGACAAAAGCAACAAGGTAGTGGAACCTCATCTTTCAACTGCTTCAAATATCGCAAGAAACAAAAGGTCAAAACCAACACCTATAAATAGCGTGAAGCTAACGCAGGGTTTAAAATCGGACAAATCTCTAAAACAAAAAGCCCCAGTAGCACAGATGGGTCAGATTTAGCATCAGTATTAGTAGTAATCAAAACTACCAAGAACAAAGAAAGGTCAGCTGAGCACCACCAAGCTATCAAACAACCAGAAATACGAAGAAAAAACGCATCTTTATCCGTATAACTGCAAAAAAACTACAGAAGGTAGATTATATTTTCAGGGATTATCAAGAAAATCAGAAAACAAGAGACCTCTCGATCGCTGAGCTTCTTGGTAGAAAAATGAGAAAAGAGAGTAACTTCGAGGTCAATTTATTGAATGCTCCTTGAGATTATCATCAGTTGTCCACAATATACGGAGAGGATGCTTACAAGTGTTCAGATAATTTCCGCTACTTAGGTATCAACTATTCTATTATATCCCACTTGCGTTGATTCTTTTGAATTAAGCAAGAGAGAGCTATATTAATCACCACTCGCAGAAGCCTGGCGCGTGCAACTAAAACAAAATACTACTTCCTCCGTCCCATTTAATTCTTCCCAAAGATTAGTGGGCACGGAGATTAAGAAACTACATTATTTTAATATTATAGTATACTTTTAAGGTACTGAGAGAGAAAACTTATTAGTGGGCACGCAAATTAAGAAGTCCCTTTTTAATATAAATGGTGTAATTAGTTTAATTATTAGGATAACTTTTTACCAAAAATGGAAATGGGAAGAATTATGTGGGACGCCCGAAATAGAAAGATGGGAAGATTTAAGTGGGACAGAGGTAGTATTATTAATACTTGAACTGACCCTCTTTTTACTTACTCAATTTTGGCTAATTGATTAATAATTCAAATAAGGTAGATGTAATAAATATCCTCCTAATAAATCACGGCACATAACTATAATGTAAACGGAAGGTGATAAGCACGCGCTCTGGCATTACTATGATCACTTTGCTGAAGAAAGCAACTATATTTTGTTATTATCCTTTTGCTAGAAATTTCATCACGTAAGAGGAAAGGAGAAAGCGACGTGGTAGGTGATAATCTTTGTATTTTATTAAATGGGATAAATGTGAGAAGCTTACACTAACCACCACTTAATCAATTTGGTATGTCAAGTTTAATTATAGTTTTATCCATAATTTTCTTAATAATTATAATTATATCATCAAATAAATTTTCTTATACATAATTGTTAGGATCAGTTTACGCGTTTAGAGGGGGTGAATAAACGCTTGACGCTTTTTCTGATATTAACCGGTTATGGCTAATACCGGTACTTGATATTTATCTAAGTGTGATTTGTGCGGAAGGAAGCCAGTCGGTTTTGAACCAAGACCGATGATAAGTGTGATGTGTTAGCTTGTGTGTGTAGGGAAGACACCGGTTTGTTTCTGAAAGTTTGAAGTTAAATCTCCTACGTCTCCCCTTCTTCCCCGCAAGGAAGGTTCACTAGACTTCAGTTATACACTCACTATACAACCTACTCAGCTGCCCTCAGTCTTATCTAGTGAATCACCTAGGCAGTCGCATAATACAATCCACCTACTTCAACAGCTTTTTACAGTCCGTCGGAAAACAACTCACTTACTAGCCGATCACCGGTCTAAGTACAGTGTGGACAACACCTACAACGATTTACTCAATCGCTCAAAGTCGTAATACTCTTATGCTCGATTTTGCTTGAAATTTGGTGGTGTTTTCTTCATCATGCCTCTCTTCTTTTTATAGTTGGCCTTGATGAATGGAGCCGTTGTGAGATAGCTCCTTGTACCAGACTATGCATTAAACGCATTTTACCCAAAACGGGTACTGTCCGGTCTTCATAGCAGTTCGCACTGTGCCAATTGATTTTTCCTTTTTAAGCTAAACTTGACTTCAACTTGCCTCCTCCTGGCAGCCTTGCATTAATTGCTTTAGCAGAAGTCTTCAACATCCCGCCTTAACTGAATTTGAATTTCTGTACACGTGGCAGGTCCGGTATCTGTACTTTGGTCTTGACACTTTGTCAGTTCCGGAAGTTGTACTCCGGTCTTGGCACTTTATTAGTTCCGGTAGTTGTACTCCGGTCTTGGCACTTTATTAGTTCTGGTAGTTGTACTCCGGTCTTGGCACTTTATCAGTTTCGGTATCTGGCGCGTTTTACTGCTGACTGTTATCCGGTCTCTAGCGCACTTGTGACCTGCTGACTGATATCCGGTCTCTGGCGCACTTGTGACCTGCTGACTGGTATCCAGTCTTGAGTCTTCGTTTAACCGATTACACTCAGTCAAGTTTGGACAATCACCAAAACTGTTTAATATGAATTCTTTGATTCACGATACTTAACAATAGTAAAAGTAAGAAATTTAAACTTACAATTTAATTTAAAAATAACTTAAAATATCAAATACTATATTATATATTGCACATGCATAGAATGTGACTATATACTAGTATATTAAATTGTTGATCGGTTGATAGATAGTTACCAACATGTGAGATTTTGCGTATGTATATATTCTTTAATACTTATAAGCACGGAAGGGCTTATGAATAGTGAATTCGTCGTAAGCTACGGTTTGTAGCAATGATTGCCTATTAACCTATAATTTCTCTTTCATATCATATATGATATATATCTTTTTATTATTTCAATATACATTAATATTGATGGATCTCTCACATCATTTTTACTATTTTAATAAGAAAAAATAACTATGGAATCTTCATTACTTGTCTAGCTTTTGGCTTCCTATGCATTTTAGTAACTTCGTAGGGCGTTTCATGAGATATAAAGTTCTATTGATTACAAATGTGATTATGTAGCGTATTTTTTATTGGTATTCTCTTCTCTATCTACTTGTGCATGATTTAATTCCACTAAATAAATCACTCAAGGCATAATAAACATAGTTGATATTTGACTGTAATGCGTTAAGTGTGACATTTTAAATGGAGTTGGATTATACCCACTTGGGTTGGGAAGTCATAACCTTCTTTACTTCAAACTTGATAACATTGTATTATAAAGTTCATGTTCATAATTTATGTTAGGTATGCTCATAAAAGAATAATAATAAAAGAAAATATATGGGCAATTTATCGCCGCACCTTGTGTGCGGCTTCGAATATCTAGTATACATATATATATATATGGTGAATCTAAAAAAAGATATCGATTTATATAAAAATATGCAAGTCAGTACCCTGTCGGAAATTTTTTATATAAGTACCATTTTTCCAGTCTTGACGTACCTTTGTATATGTGTATTATATACCACGTCACGCGTTTATATGGTACTCATATATGGTACCTATATACGTTCTATATGGTACCTTAATGTGTCATATGATGTACCATTTTTTCACTGTATTATGTACCACAATACGTTTCTCTATTGTACCTAAATGTGTTCTATGACGTACTTGCGGCGGAACAGGTACTAATGTGCAAAAAAATATTCTAATAGGTACCTACATATATATAAAATATGACAGGGTACTGACTTGCGAATTTTTTTAGATATATGTATTATCTATGAGTAATTTTACGTTGCTCATGTGAGCACCTTATGCGGGCACCTATTGATTTGGCAACGATTCATACCATGTTAACAGTACACATCGGCATTTGAGGTTATGTCGTTTTAATTAACACTTTTTAGTTGTCCTTGATCAACATCTCGGATGTTGATGTGACATATTAATGCCTTATATAACACACATTACGTATCAATGAATATACCAAGTCAACATGCCACACCAGCACCTGAGATGTTGATCAACGACACCTAAAAAAGGTGTTAATTAAAACGACATAACCTCAAATGTCGATGTAGGCTGTTAACATGGCACGAATCGGTGTCAAATCAACAGGTGCCACATAAGTTGCTCATATAAGGAAACACCATAAAATTCCTCGTATATCTATTATTCTATCAGATAATGGACGTGAGGCTCAGAATTAAACTGCTAGAGCTCGACTTTACTCCTATTTTAACGTTTATTAGGAAAGATATTTGTGGGGGCGATATCAATTTGAGTATAATGGGACTTCTTTTAATTATTCAATACATTTAAATTAGAAAGAACCAGATAGTTTATATTCCAATCTACTACATCTCTCTCTTGTATTGTCTCCTCCCTTCCATCTCCATGCATATGCTTCTTCATGGATAGGAGCATGTGCCATGAGCTGCAACAATAAAATTCAAAATTATATTTAACATTTCATTTCTTTTTAGCATGCAATGCTATAACAAACCCAAAATCAAGAACGTAAGAAAATTAAACTTATTACATGGATCTTCGATTACGATGATGCCTACATCTAGGTTGCAAGAGCCGAAATTGCGGTAATAAGAGTCGAGCGCAAATGAAGTGTGACTTAGGACCGTGTTTGGATGAAAACACGAACCGCGCCGACTGAATAGGAGAGCAGTCGACTTTCGAGCAAGCAAAGTCGAGGAACCCTTGAAGGCTGTCGTCGGGCGCGTGGGGTTTTGAGACGCACCAATCTTTGGACTAACAATGAAATTTAATTTACGAAAGAAAATAAAACTATTGATTTTGTTTTTTTTTGTTTTCTAATTATGGGAAATGGGAATAGATTAGGAGTCTAATGTTATTGCAAAACCTGTTTTTGCTCGAAAGCTTGGTAGAAAGATGTCACCGGGCGTTCTAGGGGAACGAAATCCAATAGTTTGGCTTGCGTACGAAATTTCTCTTCAAGCCCTGTTCCATTGGATAAAGAAAACCCTAGGATGAAATAAGCAAGAAAGAAAGAGCTAAGAGTATATAGTTCGACATGTGTTGCAAATTAGTGACATGTTTGGAGCCGTTTGGGTTATTTTCGTCTTATTTCTTCTGTTTATTTATATAATATGTTTGCAAGATTATATAATGTTGGTGGAACTTTGAAATACGTGGTTTTTGTACTCATTGGATTTGAGTAATCTTTGAATCGTGTAAGTTATATATGTAATATAATTTCATTGAGAAGATTTTTGTCGATGAACGCTTTTGAATAATCTTATTTTGACAATCTTCATGAGTTGATTCATACCATGCTTTAAGTATAAGTGTGATAAACTAAGTTTATAATAATATTGACTTTCAGTTCTTGGGTAAGGACTAGGAATATATAAGATGGGATGGATATTTAAGAACATAAATTAATTTATACTTCGACGTGCCCATAAATTTCGTAAAAAAAATGAATCCCACAATTTGATCTTCACTAAGACGTAGTAGGTTCTTTATTTCATTTGTCAATCGCATTTGTTTCTTCACACCAATAAAAGAAAATAAAACCGCAAACAAGTTCTACTATCCTCCCTTGCCGATCTCAACGGTATTTGCACGAACCATACGCTGCAAAACATCGTATCAAAATGAAAATACAAGTGAAAATGATTCAATATACCATATCGAATATACGCAAATAATAAAAAGGTAAAAATGATTGAAAGAAGTCGAAGTGAAAATGTACTTACAAGGATCTAACTCGACCAAGATGGCGATGTTAAGGTTGCAATCGCCGTAAACGAAATAATACTCGTTGAACGCAAAAGACGCATGTGTTAATAACTTGTTCGGCTCAAAACACGAACCGCCGGGATTTATCTCGTTGCAGTTTACATTTCTTTGCGAGCAAGCGTAGTCGAGAGATTCTTGTAGTCTGTCGTCTGGGGCATTCGGTTTGGCCACACACCATAATTTTTCCTGCAATAAAATGTTTTTTATTTCATAGAACTAATATTCACTAATCAAATGGGAAAATTAAACCCTTAAAATTCAATTAAATACTTGCCGCACGCCTCGCTTCGCAGCTTGAAACGGCGAGCATCAAAATGAAGGCAATAAAAGAACACGATGTAATAGATTTGGTCATGATGAAATGAAGGCTTTTCCTTTGACGATGTATATGATATGTGAATATGAATGAACAATATGTATTCTGTGGGAACTTTTGTGACATATATATATAGTTTTAATGAGGTGTAGTTGTAGCCTACAGAATCTAAATATGCTGGGATCTCGTAATTATTACATAGATATATTGTTGCTCGAGAATATCTTTGGCTATTAATTTATCATTATACTAAAATCATAGACCATTTTCAAACTGCGATGACCTGGGAAAATGTTTTATGCCCGATTACGAATAATGTCCTGATTATTACAAGAAAAGGAAAGTAAAAGAAAACAGTGTGGTTTATCTTTATATAATTGTTACTTGAATCCTATGCTAATTAATTAGAATTTGGAAAACTCAAACAAGGCATACATCTATGGGCACTTCATATTGTTGTTATTTGTATTTAATATAATTCAGGGTTCAATTTTGAAATCTAATTGATTATAGCAAACGTTCTCCATACATTTATGATTTATTTGCCTCCAACTTTATAGTGTTCTAAAAAAGAAATTAATTAACGACAGATATGATGGTAAAAGGTGCTCCAGGTAAAAATGGGCACCTCTCAAGAATACAAAAAAGGCATTCAATTTACAGAAAAAAAAAAAAAAAAACTTTTCAAGTTCAAATTTTTACATGTATATGTACTCTCGAGAAACAATAGATCTTACAAGCTCCTTTAAATTCTCAAGTACATGGCGTGGACCTAAGCTCTTAACACCAATGAAATTCAACAGCTGCTCCAAGTCCTGCAATATATGTATATATATATATATATATATATATAACATATATATATATATATGTGCATAGTAGATTCAGTCACAAGCCAACAATGCCTACAAAAACGATCCTCGACAGATGATTTACGAGCCTAATATGTTGATGAGTTCAAAAATGTAATAATGCTCTCACCTTGTTAAGCAAGAAAACAGCGTATGCAGCTCTAGTTGAATCTTGGCCTTCAAGGTAGAGAGGGAACTCCACATACTTAACGCTCGTCGAAAGCAAAGGATCAGATGCTGAGGTGGAAGGCGAAAGCTCGGGCGAAGGTGCATAGTCTCGTATATAAGAACGAGAGCCTCCTAGCCTTAATGGGTAACGAAGAGGAACTTGCAGATAAGATGCAATAAGTGAGATGGCCTGCATTTGTAGATAGTGTGATTTTGAGATGAATGGGTTCTTTGGCCTTTCTTTTTCAGTACAAATAGAGCCATACGACTACTTACTATTAAGATGAGTTGTTAAGAAGTTGTGGCAAGTAACTAAAGAACACTCACATGTGCCACATATCCCAGTGCAGTTGAAGATTGCTGAATCTCCTTCTTGTCTGTGAAAATGCCCATCTTTGTCAGGGGAATGACGGTGAGGTGCAGGCCTGAGATTGTCATTGTTCCGTGGGCGACGGGTTTTGAACCATCTGAATTACGTATAATAGGAACACAAGGAAAAATGTTCAAATAGCTGAGGAATATATTATTCATGCAGAAATGAAACAAACGATGTAGTTACTTATAACACAAGCATTTGTTATATGATACCACAAATTGATAAGCAGAATATAGTGACGAAATCCAATTCCACGGTTAAAGATAGTGCAGTATATTATTGAAGCTAAAGTAAAGGTAAAGCAAACCATCAGCTGCATAACACTGAGTAGACCTGGCTAACATAACTTCACCATCGGCAGTTATATGAATAGTAGGAATATGGAGGGTAAAAGATGAGGAAAAAAATCAGTTTAGATGAATTTGGAACAATAAAAGTAGTTATTTGATTCAGAGAAGAAGTCCTTGCCTGGCTTGATGGTGCTGCTAAACGATTCAAGTTCTTGCTCAGGATTTTTTCTAAACTTAACCTTCACAGGGAACAATAATGAAACTTGTGATACCATGTGTTGTTGCCTCAATCTCAATAACTTCTTCAACTTTTGAAGACGGCCATAGCCTTTCTCTCCAGCAAGAGACCTACTTGAATCCTTCATAAAAAGAAAGAGAAAACGAGAAGAGTTAGTTTTTTTCATTGTGTTATATGAAAAATACAGAAGCAAGTTAGCTTTTTTATTTTTATTTTTTATTTTTATTTTTTATTTTTTAAATTTTTGATATTTTTAAAACACAGTAAAAGATAAATACCCTTTATTTAATTTTGAAGAAAAAAATCGATTCCAATCCTGATGTGTAATCCATGAAACACACTGAAAATATTCCACGCCTCTTGCTAGCAAAATGGCAACACAAACAACGAGAGGAAGTAGCCAAGATCGGAAAACTTTTAATCAAGTTTAGGAGAGATTAAGACTTAATCAACAGAAAAGCTAAACACATAATAATCACGATGAAGAGAAGATCACCTGCAAATGCTTGTTGGCAGCGGAAAGAGAACTTCCACCAGTCAATAGAGATCTAATTTCAGCACTAAGCTGCTCCTCCTGCTTTCTTACTTTCTCCTTCACAACCTTGGACTGCATTGACATGTTTCCCATCACCAACTTCCGAGATTCCAACTTTTCACGCATCTGATCGAGCTCATTTGACCGGCTCAATGACTCGGCATCTATCTGTCAATCAAAGGTGGTTGCTCAAATATGATTGAACTCTTTGATACTCCAATTTTAGAAACCATAGCAAGGGATGAAAATAGGTTGAACAAACAAAAAAATAGCAGAGGACAATCAACATTGTTGGTAACAGATTTCACCACACTACCTGCTAAGTTAGAAGAAAACTGAACTGACAAAAGTCCCATAAAAATTGCTCGCCACATAAAAATTGAAGCTATTAGAAACCTGATTACACAGTAACAATCCGACTCCTTGAAGCATATACCTTGATATTAGCCCGGGGAAACGAGCATAACTGTCTATCTAAAGTCTACTCAAATTAAAGGATTTGCCAATAATCAAATGTCTCGATAGAGTTGCTACACGAAAATTCATGCGATACTATCGCAGATATAAGAATGTCCCATGGTGAAAAGGATAAATAAGTGAAAAGTAACAGTTGATTGTTCCTTACCTGAACTAAAGAACTGAGTTTCTCTTGAAGCAATTGTTTCTTCTTTTTGGCCTCTTCAAGAGCAGATGTCAAACTGCACAGACGAGCAAGGTCTTGTTGATAATCCTCCCATTCAATCACTACAACCTTCTCTTCCTCTCCTTGCTGTAGTACCTTCTGCTTCTCCTCTAGTAACTTCACGGTTGACTTTTTCTTCGATCGTTCCATTCAAAACTCGCGCTTTTTCTGAAATTACGGCCGGTAAAGTATTCGGAATTCAAAAGAATTATACGATTCCCACTTGAAGAGCTCTCCACCATCTTACTATTGATGATTTCTTTGCCGCGATATCGATCTACGGATTACATAGGCTCGACAACATTCCGTTGGGTAAAACGAGGGATTGTGGAATTGGATCGCAGGCTCTGGGAAGAAGATGATGAATAAATCCTAAGAAATCGAAAATTCGGAAAGGGCGACAGTTTGCATTGGTTCAATCGATTTTCGATTTTTCTCCGGTTTCAGAGCATTACGCCATTTGGGTCCTTAGCAGACCATTGGTCCATTAGGTATCCAATTGAAAATAATCAAATAATAAAGGACTAAAAACTAAAAAAGGAAATTAGGATGCAAGCGACTCTTCAATTTTACAATCTCAATCTCCATCACTGAAGCTTGAACTCACTGGCACGAAGAACAGTACGGTCAATTTTCTCGGCGATTGGTCGGTGCTATGGCTGGTGTGTCACTGAAATGCGGAGATTGTGGAACGCTCCTCAAGTCTGTAGAAGAAGCTCAAGAACACGCCGATCTCACTAAGCACGCAAATTTTGTTGAATCAATTCAGCCTGTGTTCAACTTAGTCTGCTCCGAGTGTGGCGAGCCTTTTCGATCTAAAACTGTAATTTTCATCTTCGGATAGATGTTCATATTCGTTTTTCCATTAATTTTTGTGCGAGTTTGTCGTTATTTTGTTTCATGTGATATTAGGAGAGTGATCTTCATACAAAGATGACTGGACACGTGGAGTTCGTGGACAATACTTCGGAGGCTGTGAAACCGATTAGTTTGGATCCTCCAAAATAAAAAAAATGATGATGTTGATATGGAGGAGGCTGGTGGTGATGTTGGAGATAGCAGTAAAACGAGTCAGGAAGGTATTGTTTTTATCGCTGTACGTTTGCCATTATTGTTTTTCATGTTTATGCTATGTAAAGTTGTGTTGAGTTTAACTTTGTGCTCGCTAGCTGAATCGTGATTCATGAAGATTGAAAGTGTAATTCCATGAACTGGCATGTAATCTCAGTGCTCTAGCTAGGTGACAATCATTGAGGTTTCAGTAGAAACTAGAAGTTATGGTGTTACGATAATGATGAAATGAACATTCTGTTCTCTCTCTCTGTCTCTCTCTTATGAAACTGATTGTTTTATCCTTTATTTTGGAATCGTATTATTGTTGAACTTGATGGACTTTATTTTTCTGACCTGTATATTTTTTTGTGAAGTTCTTTATCTTTATTTACCAGGACTTTGGTCCGTGTATAATGCCAATTTAATTTTGACCTGGCCTCACAATCCCATTTTGCACCATGCTCTTCGATGTATGCTTTTTTCTCATGAATTTGCATTATTTTCATTCATATGTTAGGATTTGGGGGAAATGATGATTTCTGTCTGAGGCTGACATCACGTAGCGGTAGTGCTGACATGTTCTCTTTTGTTTAGAAATGGTTGTCTCAGAAGTCAATGAGCAGCTACTGACGGAACTCCTGGACATGGGTTTTCCAGAAGAAAGGGCAACTTGTGCACTTCACTTTTCTGGTGTATGCTTTAACAATAATAAGTTGCATCTCTGATGTTTGTCTCTCAAGTTCTGCCAGACCTAAGTGATGTTAACATCCATTTGTCTGGGATGGTGTCTACTTGTTTGTTGGACTCTTAAAGTATTCGTTTTGTTAAAAAATGTTTAAAACGAGTATGCGAAAACCATTTTACTGTTAATTTTATTTAATAGTTACATTTCTCCAGGTAATGCTAGTCTTGAGGGTGCTGCAAATTGGGTAGTAGAACATGGAAAATGACACAGATATTGACCAGATGCCATTGGTATGAGCTTCTTATATTTCTTCATAATTTGTTTCATACTGCATGCAACTTAGCATCATTCATCATTAATGTTTCTTGTCCATTTGTGTGTGAAATTCTTGTTATCACGCCTGCTTTTCTTAGGTGCCTGTTGGTTCGAAGAAGCCTGAGGCTCCAAAAAAGGTTCTCACCCCAGAAGAACTTAAGCAGAAACAGCAAGAAGTGAGGTTTTATCTCTTCAATTTTTTTTATTTATTATTTTGGTTAGTGTTCTTTGTATAAGTCAATTATTATCTTTTCGTGTTCTTTGTATTATTAGCTGAACTGCAGCGCCTTTGTACCGTTTGATTTGTGGTCATTTTTTCTGAAATCTGAATTGACGTTAATTAATCTGACATGCTTTGCACTTTAGCCCACTGGCCACCAGTTCTCCAATTGTATTGTATGATATCACTGCTTCTTATATAGTGATTTATCAAAAATCTTTCTTACTTCTTCCTGTTCGCCTGTGTGTTATTACTTTATGAATCTCAGGGAGCGGGCTCGCAAAAAGAAAGAGGAGGAAGAGAAAAGAATGGAAAGGGAGAGAGAGAGAAGGTGTGCTTTCATTTGACTTCGAGGATTAACTTGTTCTTTGAGTATGTTTTTACCACATAATTTTCTGTCAAAATGTGAAAAGTATGGCTTCTAGCATAGTTTCAACAGGAAAGAATGCGAGTAGGAAGGGAATTGCTTGAAGCCAAACGCATTGAGGAAGAAAATGAAAGAAAACGTATGCCCTTGCATGCAGTATTCCATTTGTGAAATTCCAGATTGATTATCATATTGAGTTTTATTGTCCCTGCAGCTTATTGGCCTTGCGAAAAGCAGAAAAAGAAGAAGAGAAATGGGCACGAGAAAATTCGTCAGAAGTTGGAGGAAGATAAGGTCCTTTAAATACTTCCTACATGTCTGTTGCTTGCGATTAGTTTATACAACATATGCCAATATTCTCCAAGAAAATGATAGTTGGAGCAGCAACCCCGATTTTGAAAATTTCGGACATATCCCTGGAATTCTACTTTTGTTGCAACTTGCAAGTATGGCACTGATGTTTTTTTATCATTTACACCCCGTTTTGTGTCTGTAATCCACCTAAGGAGGTAGGTTATGAAAGCAAAATTCAACCTACGCTTTACTGTTTAATGCGTAGGTTGAAATAGGCAACTGTGTGAAATGAGTATGATTGTTTAGCCTTCTAGAGCTGCTGCTTCGCCATCTATTATTGTCTTTCAATTTCGTATTTGTTCCACAAAACAACATGGTTAAGACATTTTAATTGCACTTCTGTATATTGTAGTTAAAATAATATTTTGACCTTTCTTTTAAAAAAGGGTTAATTCACTTTCAGACCCTATTAACATGTTTGGATTTGGATTCAGGCCCTACTAGAGTTTGGGTTAGGAATAAGGACCAACTTTTCGAAAAATTAAGTGGTCAGGCCCTAAAATGACGCAAAAAGACATATTTAACCCTGACATATGCCAAAATTACGCTGTATACCTAAATAATCCGTTCCAGCCAATTATAACAGTTCGGCGCTGAAAAAGAACACTTCCTTCACTTGGATAACAACAGTCTTGTATTGAGTACCATATGTCGTCTATTTAATAACAAATGACGTCGCAGAAGTAACACAGCATTAAAAAATAATACCGATTCCTGCAACATCATTTGTTAATGTGTTACTGCAAGAATCGGTATTATTTTTGAATGATGTGGTACTTCTGCGACTTCGTTTGTTACTAAATAGACGTCATATGGTACTCAATACAAAACTGTTGTTATCCAAATGAAAGGAAGTGTTTTTTTTCAGCACAAAACTGTTATAATTGTTCTTGAACCCTCCACCCGACCATCCCCCCTATTTTCCTAGACAGAAAATTCATCATTATAGGGAGCAATGCTCGATCAGTGGGAAAAATAGGTTCGATAGTCCGATGTAATAATATGTCTTTAATAACATTTTACTGTCGATAAGTAACATCGTATGACGTTAAAATAACACTTACGGTTTTTCGGTAACAAATCATTATAATTGTGTAACAGTTATAATTGTTCTTGAACCCTCCACCCGACCATCCTCCCCGTGTTTCCCTAGACAGAAAATTCATCATTATAGGGAGCAATGCTCCTATAATGGGTTACCAATTTTCAATCTCGAAACGTGTAATAAGATCGAAACGCTAATGATTAGATCATTTATAGGAGAACGCTAATGGTCGTCGCGCGAGTTTAGGGTTTACGATTTATGGTGTAATACCGCATGATGGAAAACAAAACAAGGTGTTAACAATCGACTGTGCTCGATCAGTGTGAAAAATGGGATTCGATAGTTCGATGTAATAAATATGTTTGTTACTAACATTTTACTGTCGATAAGTAACGTCTTATGACGTTAAAGTAACACTTGCGGTTGTTACGGTAACAAATCAGTAGAACTGTGTAACATAAAACTGACGTTAAATACCATTCAGAAATCACTTTTATTAAGGGTAATTTCGTCAAATCACAGTTTTGGGTCCTTTTCACTTAATTTTTTAAAATAGGTCCTTAAAACTAAAGAAAATCCTGACAGGGTCTGATTCCTAATTTTAAAATATAGTAGGGCGTGACACAAAATTTGCCCTTTAAAAAATTGAAACTTTCGACTGAACTATCCTTTTAGTTTGTGCCTGGGGCAGATTTCATGCCATGTGCACACACATTCACTGACAAAATCTTTGTTGAGTTTTACTTGTGGAACTATTAATTTGCTTGATGCCTTAGGATGATGAAGCCATAGTGAAGACGGCTTTCAACACTCTTTTGACTTTCGCAAAGAACGTGGCAACAAATCCACATGAGGAGAAATTCCGTACGACTTTTCAGGTATGAATCATTCAACTTTGTATAATCGAGTTCTTTTTGCACTCTTTACTCTTTCTTCTTCAATCATATATGGAAGTCCGCTGGAGAACGGGTTTAAAAGTCTACATGATCGATCGACATAACTCATCATATATTTTTTCATACAAAACTGTTTAGAATCATTAGATTGGTAAATTTAGGGCATTATACGACCCGACCTTGTATTTTGACCCAAACCCGCTGACGTGGCTCCCGACCGCTGATATGTGTGCTTAAAGACTCGACTGGTCAGCGGGTCGAGCGCCACGTCAGCAGGTTTGGTTCAAAATACAAGGTCGGGTCGTATAATGTCCCTAAGGATGTCCACAACAATAACACACCCATAATACTACCACATTAGCTTTTCACTATATTTTCCTATATTTTATTCTATAACACTTTTATTCTACTTTTCCCACAATAATAACATTACTATAACAC
The DNA here is from genome assembly GCA_027422505.1 of Craterostigma plantagineum. Lineage (NCBI taxonomy): Eukaryota > Viridiplantae > Streptophyta > Magnoliopsida > Lamiales > Linderniaceae > Craterostigma > Craterostigma plantagineum. The sequence continues at coordinate 7,683,737 of JAPQWV010000009.1, read as the reverse complement.
GGACCCACAACTATAAATAAATAATTTCTTTTTTTTTTCTCTCTCATTCTCTCTACTCCATAATACTATAATATTCCTATAACACAGTGTCATACATATGACACAGTGTCATGCTCATGACACATTCACAATGGTGGTGTGTCATATAAAGTGTCAAATAAGCACATATGACTTACATATAAACCACCGTTGTGGTTACCCTAAATTGCCATTTTTTTAAAGTTAATGTCCCTATTTTGCCAACGACTAAAATACGTGTCCCTATAATGCTACCACCCCTTAGTTACGGGACAAAAAAATATTTAAGCCTATCTATTTTCATACAAAACTGTTTAGAATCATTAGATTGGTGAAAATGATTTTTGGATGCTTATCTATGATCGAACATTTATAAGCATTTTCGTTATATTGTTTACTTGGTTATATTCTCAGCATTAAACGACGCGACTTGTGCACGAATGACTAAACGACTCACTATTGAATTTCGTTCCTAACAGGATAGGGTTGGAAAGTTGCAAGGAGGAATCTAATTTCTTGAACTCTGCGGTTTCGAAAAATCGAAGGCGGGGAATTTCTATATTTGCATAGAGACAGTTGATATGGCCGTAATCAACTCTGCTGGGAATGAGTTGAACAGCGCCACAAACAATCCCTTCTATGGAGTTATTTAATCTTCTCTTATATTGTTGAATCGCACTTGAATTCGCTTGTGTGTGTTATGTGATTTGTTAACAGCGATGTAAAGTGGTTCGGATTAGAAAATCCTACGTCCACGGAGATCAAACCTTCTTGTATTCAAGGACAGACTTACAACGCATACATACACACACTGTTCACTCTATTGACTCAGAGAAAAACACCAAGCTAAACAACCTCTCAAGTGGAAACACGCTTGATGCTTCATAAGAGTCCACACGCTTCTATAAGTGAAGTGACGCTTCTTATTTAAATGAGGAATAGGCGTGAAGAACTCTGAGGACATTCACGGCCGTGAATGAAAGGGGAGCAAGCCGTGAAGGACGACAGAGCCATCGATCTGAAGCGACTTGATTTGGTCACGCCCGTGACAGTGGCTACCGAAGCCGTGAAACAGGACAGAAACATCTATATGCAGCTACTCGATGATATCACGGCCGTGATGGATAGTAGAAGAGGCCGTGAAGGTTCCTAAGCTGCAAACCATAAACCTGAAACTAAACTGAACCAAAACAGAGCAAAAGAGCAACACAGATAGCCATGCTTATTATGCTTATTACCCATTATCACGATCATATTTCAACACCCCCCTGCAAGATGGATGATATAGATTCATAACAGACATCTTGACCAATAATTGTCGTACAACGGTGCCAGTGAGAGGTTTAGTAAAGAGGTCAGCGAGTTGGTTTTCAGAGGTGACTGGTAACAGTTTGATGGCACCCTTTGCTATGTGATCCCTAATGAAATGACAATCAATTTCTATATGCTTCGATCTCTCATGAAACTTAGGATTAGAGGCTAGCTTAAGTGTGGACAAATTGTCACAGAAAATGGTAGGAGTACTATCCAAATGAATGCTCAACTCACTCAGGAGGCTTCTGATCCACAACAGTTCTGAAACAAGTGACCCTAAGGCCCTGTATTCAGCCTCAGTGGAGGACCTAGAAACAGTGGCTTGTCGTTTAGCCTTCCAAGTAATGAGGGAGTCGCCTAGGAAGGTACAATACCCCGAAACAGATTTCCGAGTGTCCTTACATGCAGCCCAATCTGCATCAGAAAAACCCCTAAGGTCTAAACTACCAGCAGAGCTGAAAAATATGCCTTGCCCGGGTGCACTCTTAAGGTACCGAAGAAGATGATGGGCTGCCATCATATGGGCAGTTCGAGGGGCAGAAATGAACTGGCTCAACTTATGAAGGGCGTATGTTATATCAGGTCTGGTAAAAGAAAGGTATAATAGCCTACCAATTAACCTCCTATATTTAAAAGGATCAGCTAATAGGTCACCTTCATCCGCAGTTAGGTTTTGGCCTGGATTCATAGGAGTGGTAATACCTTTTGCCTCCAAGTAACCTGCATCATCAAGTAATTGTAATACATACTGCCTCTGGGAAATATATAAACCTGTTGTACTACGAGCTACTTCAATGCCAAGGAAGTATTTCAGCTGCCCCAAATCTTTAATTTTAAAACTGTTGCTCAAGAAATCCTTAACAGCCTGAATTTCCTGTATTGATGGTCCCCCAAGTATTATATCATCAACATATACCAATAGGACCACCAAGCTATCACCAGTCCCTTTAACAAAAAGTGTGTGATCAGATAGAGCTTGACTGAAACCAAAGGCCTTAATGGACTCAGAGAACTTCCTATTCCATTGTCTAGATGCCTGCTTTAGGCCATAGAGGGATTTTTGCAATTTACATACCAATCTGCCCGAACCAAATGATTGCTGACTATTGCCGAAACCTGGGGGTAATTCCATGTACACTTCTTCATTTAAATCCCCATTTAGGAAAGCATTATTAACATCTAGTTGTTCCAAGTTCCAGTTAAGTTTGGCAGCTAAAGAGAGAAGGATTTTAATTGTATTGGGTTTAGCAACCGGAGCAAAGGTCTCTATATAATCTACCCCCTCCCTTTGGTCATACCCTTAGCTACTAAGCGTGCTTTATACTTCTCTACTTCACCAAGTGAGTTAAGTTTTACCTTATAGACCCACATACAACCTATGGATTTCTTACCTTCTGGCAGTGGCATGACAGTCCATGTGTTATTCAGTTCCAAGGCCTCAAACTCCTCTGTCATGGCCTTTATCCACTGCTCAGATTTAGAGGCTTGAGCAAAATTCCTAGGCTCGTGTGTTAGTGATATTTTACAGAGGAAGTTGTGATAACTATCTGAAAGATTCTGATAAGAGAGAACCTGGGAGATGGGGTGCAGAACCTTCTTTTCTAGAATCCTGTTGCAATGGTAGTCTCTTAAATAGGTAGGCTTCTTCTGCTGTCTTCTAGGCCTCCCTTGGTTAGGCTGACCATTCAGGCCATCCTCAGCATTTGGCTCACTGCCACTGCCTGAGTTTGGAGCTGGCAGAGTCTCAGCACTTGGCTCATTGTTACTATCTGGATTCGGAGTTGGCAAAGTCTGGGCATTGTCCAATGTCTCCAGGGAGTTCCCAGACAGGCCAGGATGACTTTGATCACCCCAAAAATCTGTAATGCACGGCCTAGGCAGGACATGTCTGGAGAAAGGATCATCAGGTGTAACAGTGTGGTCTTGCCTCTTAAAAGGCAGCTCATTCTCCCTAAATTGAACATCTCTGGACACTGATATTTTCCCAGTTTTTAAGTCAAGAACTTTATACCCTTTCATGCCATTAGGATACCCCAAAAACACACACTCTCTACCCCTTTGATCAAACTTTCTTCTCCCTGCTGCTAACGAGGAGCAGAAGCAGAGGGAGCCAAATACTCTAAGCAGATCATAGTTGACTGATTTGTGGTAGAGAAGTTGATATGGACTTTTATTCCTTAATAATGCTGAGGGTGTCCTATTTATCAGGTAAGTAGCTGTAAGCACACACTCGGACCAATACTTAATTGGCACCCCTGACTCAAACAAAAGAGATCTAGCCACATTCAACAAATGTTGATGCTTTCTTTCAACTATAGAGTTTTGCTGTGGAGTTTGTACGCAAGATAAATGGTGTATGATGCCATTTTTCCTAAATAGCTCAACTAGATTGAACTCCTTAGCATTATCAGACCTAACAGTCTTGACCTTACTCTTGAATTGGGTACTAACTAGGGCCAAGAAAAAAGTAAGCACATACTCAACTTCGGATTTATACTTTATCATGAAAACCCAAGTAAAACGAGTATGATCATCCACAATTGTAACGAAATATTGATGCCCCATATGTGAAGGCACATGAAAAGGCCCCCAAACATCACAATGAACCAAATCAAACGGTGAACATGCTAGTTTGTTGTCATGGGGAAAAGGTGTTCTTCTTTGCTTAGCTATGGGACAAATTTTACAAAAGTCATGCTTGGAACTATTATCATGTCTCAGAACAAACTTCAGTACATCTAGGACTTTAGTAGAAGGATGTCCCAATCTACTATGCCACACATCCAAAGGTACTTTATTCAACAAAACAGAACTACTTTGACAGGCAGTATGACAGAATTCAGTCTCAAATATGTAAAGTCCTCCCATTTCACTACCCTTGCCAATCATTCGTTGGGATTGATCCTGTATGACAAACATGTTAGCCTCAAAGATAAACCTATACTTATTAGACTTGGCCAAAGAACTCACAGAGACAAGATTAAAACAAAACTCGGGCACCAATAAGACTTCTGTCAAAGTAATATGTTGATTTAGCATGACAGTTCCTGCCCTATTGACCTTAATCACTGATTTATCAGGCAAGATGACACTGGATTCTTCTACCTCATGTAAGTCATGCAACAGATTATGATTGCCACAAACATGCCTAGTGGCCCCGGAATCAAAAATCCAAAGATCAGACTGCACACATCTAGGCTGTTTAAATGACAAGCAAATACCTGATACTTTCTCACCATGATGTGTCTGGTCTGCAGCTTCTTGAGGTATGGTAGCCACAGATTGGTTGATCAGCATCTGAAGGTTGTGCAGCTGTTGTGGAGTCATTTGAACCTGAACCAGGTTGTCCGCAATGCACCCTAAGCTATAGTTTTCTTGACTTGTTGGCTGCCCTGGTTTCCCAACTTGATCCACTGTAAACTGGTTGGTCCTAGCTGTCTTATACTTCAAGTTGTGTTTGTAACCCGGTGGAAACCCATGAAGTTGGTAGCAATTGTCTATGGTGTGGCCTCTTCTGTTACAGTGAGTACAAATGGGCTTCTGTCCATCCTTTCTCTGTGGATAGAACCCCTTCTTGGCTTGTGTCGTGTCGCCCTTTGTAGCCATCATAGCCATGCTATTGTTGAGGTCTTCACTGCCTTTACCATAACCACAGAGCATAGACCTTTGTCTCTCTTCTTGCACCAACAAGGCAAAAACTTTATTGATGCTCGGCAGCGGCTCCATCAGCAGTATCTGCCCTCTAGTCTGTGCAAATGAGTCATTTAAACCCATTAGGAAGGTCAAGACATACTCTTCATCATAGAAGGCCTTGACCTCTGCTATGCCTTGACAGTTGCAAGAAATTCTCGGCTTATAGTTAGCCAACTCATCCCATAAGGACTTCAACTTGGTAAAATAAGCAGCAATACTAGATGATCCTTGTGTGAGGTTTATGAGATCTTTCTTGAGTTGGTAAATTCTTGGCCTGTTGCTCTGTCCAAACCTCTCTTCCAGGTCTAACCAGACCTCCCTCGCACTGGAATTATAGAGGATACTCGCTGATACATCCTTGGTAACAGAATTGATTATCCAAGAGATAACCACATTGTTGTTGCGCTTCCATATGGCCTCTTGAATTCTAGTGCTCTCAAGATTCTGCGGATTAGCAACTGGTGGAACAAGATCGCCATTGATGAAGCCTTCTTTATTCCTTCCGATCAAGGCAATCATCATTGCACGGCTCCACGTAGAGTAATTATCACCATTGAGGAGCTCGTGAACCAGCAATTGACCTGAGTTGTCATTGGTTCCCAAGTAGTAAGGATCGTTGGTTCCCAAATTGGTGATGATCGGTTGACTCGGCTGACTGGGCGGTGAATTTGGTTGCATAACCTCAGACATAACTCGAAATTTTGCAAGAACAGTCGTGATTGAAAAACAAGATTGCGCAGCTCAGAATCAGTTCTCTGATACCATGTTGAATCGCACTTGAATTCGCTTGTGTGTGTTATGTGATTTGTTAACAGCGATGTAACGTGGTTCGGATTAGAAAATCCTACGTCCACGGAGATCAAACCTTCTTGTATTCAAGGACAGACTTACAACGCATACATACACACACTGTTCACTCTATTGACTCAGAGAAAAACAGAGAAGATGAAAAACGAAAAATGAAAAGCAGTTAAACCAAAAACAGTAACGAGGGAAAATATTATATACAATTATAACCAAGCTAAACAACCTCTCAAGTGGAAACACGCTTGATGCTTCATAAGAGTCCACACGCTTCTATAAGTGAAGTGACGCTTCTTATTTAAATGAGGAATAGGCGTGAAGAACTCTGAGGACATTCACGGCCGTGAATGAAAGGGGAGCAAGCCGTGAAGGACGACAGAGCCATCGATCTGAAGCGACTTGATTTGGTCACGCCCGTGACAGTGGCTACCGAAGCCGTGAAACAGGACAGAAACATCTATATGCAGCTACTCGATGATATCACGGCCGTGATGGATAGAAGAAGAGGCCGTGAAGGTTCCTAAGCTGCAAACCATAAACCTGAAACTAAACTGAACCAAAACAGAGCAAAAGAGCAACACAGATAGCCATGCTTATTATGCTTATTACCCATTATCACGATCATATTTCAACATATATATATATATCTTATATATACAATCAAATGTAGTTTTGTTTTCTTTGCGCCACGTGTCCATTTTTATTATATTAAACAAATAAAAAACAAAAAAAATGAAAAACCACCCACTAACAAAGTGGAAAATACTATATTGTATTAATTATACATATTTCACACCCGTGAAATGCACGGGCATAAAACTAGTATATATATATGTGTGTGTAGGCTTTATCCCATCCCATGACTTGTGTTTTTAAGACTGCAGTTGCGAGCGTATCATCATCTTTGGAGTTGCTTGTACCGCTGAGAGGTTGCTTTCTTGAAATCGTATATCTTTTAGTTTGGCGTGCTGAAAGTTGAAATATTTAAACTAACTTCCTTGAATATTCAAAAAATCCTAGGGGCGTTGAGTGGTATATCTTATTATAGGGGGAAACTCTAATCCAATTGCAGTCTTAGGATAAAATTCATTTTTTATTAGTGTAATCTTCACATAAATATCTACTTCAATAAAAACTTACGAATCAGTACCTATGTCAGAAATTTTTACAGATAAGTACTCGACTTACTGTTTGTACCAATTTATGTGTAAAGACCGTGCCTTGCTATGTGTGCATAGCGTACCATGTCACGCCTTTATACGGTATCCATACGGTTTCTATATGGTACCGAGTGCTAATACGGCGTACCATTTTATAAACGTATTACGTACCATAATACGTTGCAATATGGTACCTAAATGTGCTAATACGACGTACCTGCGGCGGGATCGGGTACCTATGTGCAAAAATTTATTCTGTTAGGTAGCTACATATAAAAAATGCTGACAGGGTACTATATTACAAGTTTTTTTTGCAGATAGTGTATTTATGTGTAAAGACCCCTTTTTATTATATAACACAACTCTAAAATCATGACTGCCGGGTATGATAAATGTATTTTCACTGGTGGATTATTATAAATTTACTAGTCAAATACACATTTTATTTATACAATAGTTTTTTTACCCGTTCGTTGCAACGGTATTAACTAGGTATTATATGTTAATAAAAATATTAATTTTATGTTGACAGTGAAACTGTCCAAATTAATATGGAATAGTGGATAGTTTTATTCTTTTTTTTTTAAAAATTTATAATAATTAGTTATTATTGGCCACGTATTTTGTGACACGTGGTTTTTATAATCATTTAAGATTACTTTTTAGTTTTATAGAAATTCTATCAATTTAAATTTATTAAAAATGACACATGATGATGATACATTATACACGGCCTCATGTTAAATACCGTTTGTTTCACTAAATACACATGCCATATTTCTAATTATAGTTGACTTATATTCAATTGGGTAGTAAAAGGAAGACTAAACATAAATAATGAAACCTTAGTGCTACTTTAAGAAAATAATAATTTTATAATAATGAAGTCCTTTTCCATTACGGATATATACATATAAATACCTATTTGAATAAAAACTTACAGATCAGTACCTACGTCAGAAACTTTTACAGATAGATACCCGATTTAATTTGTATCAGTTTCTTCAGTCATGCCGTACCTCCTTGTGTGTGTATTGCGTAACACGTTGATATATGGTACCTAAATATGTTTGTAAATAGGGCGTACCTAAATGTGCTAATAAGACATACCATAAACGTATTACGTATCACAATACGTTGATATAGGGTACCAAATGTGTTGTATGGCGTACCTGCAGTGGATCGAGTACTTATCTGCAAAAAATTTATTCTGTTAGTTACCTACCTTTAAAGAAATGCTGACAGGTACTAAATTATAAGATTTTTACAAAGGGGTATTTATATGTAAAGACCCCATTTATCTGATGGGTATAGTTGTAATTTAACCGCGAGGGAGTAGTTTAGTTAGGGCTGTTAAAAATCGACCCGACCCGCCAACCCGACACGAACCGCACCTGAAAATAGCAGGTTCGGGTTAGCATTTTTGACCTGTTTACGTAAATGGGTAAACCCGAACCCAACCCAGTTATTAAGTGGGTAAGGTTAGGGTTCGGATTTTCAACCCGAAATCAACCCGAAATCAACCCGGAATCAACCCATTTAACCCGAATAATATATATTATTAAATTATTATTAATATAAATAAAATAAAAGGATTAACCCTAATTTTTTATCTACTCTTACGCTCACACATGATGTTTTTAGAAAAAAAATTGCATTAGTTCTCCTTTTGTTTGTTTAATTTGGATTATAATTCTGCCAATTTTGTTGTTTTTTCTTTTTTTTTATAATTTTAAACGGGTTGCGGGTTGGCGGGTTGGGTTAGGGTTAAAGCAGGTTGGGTTTGGGTTTGATTTTTCGACCTGTTTAAGTAAACAGGTCAGGGTTGAGAGTTTCAACCCGTTTATTAAATGGGTTGAACCGAAGGTGACCCAACCCGACCTGTTTACCACCCCTAAGTTTAGTGAAGTATTTGATGTCAGCATTTGTTTTGTTCGGAGTCTTTTGTACAAAAACCCTCGGAACTCGTTAGCTTTGTTAACTCAAGCTATTTATTTCGGCGACGGCTTAGGAGATACATCTAATCGTCATCCACCTCCACTCCGCCCTCAATTTGTATTGATTCGTACAGAATGGGAGAATTTAGCTCAGCGAAGCTGCCGATCGAAGGAAGGAGGAATATCCTCATCACCAGCGCTTTGCCTTACGTCAACAATGTTCCTCACCTCGGGAATATCATCGGATGTAAGCAAAATCACAGTCGCTATTTTCCGTTTCGATCGTCTATAGCCTTCGAATTGATGGATTTTTGCACGTTGATTTGCTGTAGGTGTTCTCAGTGCGGACGTTTACGCGAGGTTCTGCCGCATGAGAGGGTATAATGCTCTGTATATTTGTGGAACTGATGAGTACGGGACAGCGACTGAGACGAAAGCTCTGGAGGAGGGCGTTTCCCCCATGGAAATTTGTGACAAGTAATATAAATTTTTCGTCATTTAGTTTTGTGTTGCGACTGTTATTGTCTAGTTTCGTTTCCATGGATTAAAAACTAAAAATCTGCTGTTTCAATGTCTTGAATTACGGCTTGATAGGAACTGGTTTGAACCATCTGTTTAAGTGTGTGATCGGATACTTAATCTTTTGTTGATAATACTTAATAACAGAAATCTTGGAACCTGATTTTGGAATCATTTGGGGAATCTTTAATTTGTCACCCATTGGAGTAAACATAATGGTTGATAGTGTAAAAATTCATCTTTATGTCGAACGCATCATGTATGTGCTAATATTCTTTCTCTTAGAAAAATTCTTGACAAGACAGATGATCCTTTAAAGTAGAGTTAAATATCATTTAGAAATGAAAACGGAAGGGCAAGGTATTTTTGAGTCACAACTGAGAGTTGTTTAAATGCAATAGACAGCATTCTCATATGGCAGACATGTATTACATTAAAAGCTATTTATAATCCTGTTTATATTGGGCTTTAAAATTTAAATATTGCTCCTAGTATCATCAAACAAGTGCATTTTGCATTATGTGAATTGTGAAATATGCTTATCTTGAAGATGACTGAAAAACTCGTGTGAATTGAATATTAACCTTTTGCAGTCGCCTTTCCCATCCTGGTTGCCGAATATCAATATCAACATGTTCTTGTTTAAGTTAAATCAGTTTTTCATGTTATTATTTTGACCGGTTTCATGCTGGATTGTTATACTTCTCATGCAAAAGTAGGAAAAGGAATATTTAATGATTTGCAATAAGTTTCGAATATAAATGGTAGTGTATTGGAATTAAAAGTGGAATGTGAATATCTCGCTTGTTTTTGTAGATACCACGCTATTCACAAAGAGGTGTACAAGTGGTTTGATATAAGCTTTGATGAGTTTGGTCGCACTTCAAGTCCCCAGCAGACTGAAGTTTGCCAAGCAATTTTCAAGAAACTGCTAGACAATAACCGGCTGTCTGAAGACACTATGCAACAGGTGAAGTATTGCGTTTTCCGAAGAAGAAAGTTTATTGTTTGAGTTTGAAGAATAGCTGATGGTTTGTCTCCTAATCTCATTTTGTTTCTGCTTACCCAATTTTGAATAACGATTTTTTCCTGCAGCTCTACTGTGATACATGCAAGAGATTTTTGGCAGATCGCCTCGTTGAGGGTGTTTGCCCTACACCAGGTTGTAATTATGATTCCGCACGTGGAGATCAGTGTGAAAAGTGTGGAAAGCTGTTAAATCCCACTGAACTACTGGAGCCAAAGTGCAAGGTGGCTGATCTTGTAATCTAAAACCATTTTGCTCGTGATTAGGCCATAGCATACACGTCTCAATTGCTTCTCTTCTCGGTTGTTCAATTGACTCTACCCAGTCGTACTTGAAATTACGAATACATTACCTTTTACCTAGATTGAGGAATTTTTTTGGTGAATTGAACATGTTTTGAGATGCAAATCTATTCACTTGAGCAGGTGTGCCGTAATACTCCACGGATTCGGGACACAAATCATCTTTTTCTTGACCTTCCTGCTCTGAAGGAAAAGTTAGAAGAATATGTAAAGCACACATCAGTAGCTGGAGGGTGGAGTCAGAATGCGATCCACGTAACAAATGCGTGGCTCAAAGAAGGGCTTAAACCACGGTGCATCACTAGGGATTTGAAATGGGGAGTGCCAGTCCCACATGAGGGTTTTAGAGATAAGGTAAGTTGGGTTAATGAAATCTAATCATGTATTTCTTGTGCATTAATCATCTGCGCTTAAATTAAGGGTTTCATGGCTGCTTAATTGTGCACTGGCCTGCTGCTTATAGTGATCTTATTGTTACTAAAGGTTTTCTATGTATGGTTCGATGCACCAATTGGCTATGTCTCAATCACTTCATGCCACACTAATGAATGGGAGAAATGGTGGAAAAATCCTGAGAATGTGGAGCTTTACCAATTTATGGGAAAGGATAATGTTCCATTTCATACTGTAAGTGACCAAGTTCTGTGTTAGTTATTGTGCCCTGTCCTTTCATCTTTTGACAGGCTAATCATCGGAGAATGCAGAATGTTATTCCATATCCTGCACAGGTTAATCTAGTGACTGGATGTGATTTGCAGGTTATTTTCCCTTCCACGCTTCTTGGAACAGATGAAAACTGGACATTGATGAAGACCATCAGTGTGACAGAGTATTTAAACTACGAATCAGGTTAGTTAAGCCTTGTAACATTTTGCATAATGCTCTTAGTGCGGCAAATACAGGAATGCCTCAGCGCTCTTAATTTCTAGGATTGATTGTGACTCCTAAATTTGCTTCCACATACAGGGAAATTCTCGAAGAGTAAGGGTATAGGAGTATTTGGAAATGATGTAAAAGACACGAACATCCCTGTTGAGGTTTGGAGATACTATCTGCTAACCAATAGGCCAGAGGTATACTCAATTGATGAACTTTTTGTGTGAGACTATTCCGCTATAGTAATGCCAGCTTATATTCAGACTTAATTTGCCTCCTGTTTTTTGTCACTCATTCCGATTTTCAGGTATCAGATACATTGTTCACTTGGACTGACTTGCAAGCAAAGCTGAACGGTGAACTGCTGAGCAACCTTGGGAATTTTGTCAATCGAGTGCTAAGCTTCATTGCTAAAGACCCGGGTAGGTCAACTTAAGTAGTGTATGAAGCATTTGAATTTATTAGTTGCTAAAATCGCTTCTATGAACCTTAAATACACCTTGTGGAACTATGCTACGTTGGCAGGAATAGCTGATTCATCACTAGATGGCCATATCTTTTTTTAAATGACTCACTTTTAGAATATGATTAGGTTAGGCCGGCCATGTGAGTAATTTGACCTATGGAGCAATTATTTTTAAAGATTATAGACATGTTTGGCTTATTTGAATTTGAAGAGTCAAACAAGCATGTTTTTGGAAGTTACGGCCCATGAGTATTGATTGCTGTTGGTGGTTCATCAACGGTGTTGACAATGGGAGTGTAGGTTCTGGAAGAGACATGGTTGTAGAAGTTTGATAGGCATAAAATATTTCGTTATTGTAAACTAAACTAAAGCACCCACACATACTTCCTAGAAACATTTTTAAAGGAAACCCTTCATCGTACTGTGATAGCTTTTTCTCGGTTTAAAAGATATTCTTAAATTTTTCGTAAACTTTCAGGTTCAGGATATGGTTCCATTATTCCCGATGCCCCAGCGGCGGATAGTCATGCTTTGACCAAGGCACTAGGAGAGAAAGTTGGAAGTTATGTTGAGCAGTATATAGAGGCCATGGAGAAGGTAGATATGCACCATTATTTTAGTCGTGAATTCTGGTTTGCCCTCCAGTATCGTGGTAAGTTAACTAGTTTATCTCAAATGACGTCTTTTGCAGGTCAAATTAAAACAAGGCCTGAAGCTTGCTATGGCTATCTCTGGTGAAGGAAATGCATATTTGCAAGTGAGCCCTGTGTTCTGTCTTATAAGTGTGTTGCTCTCTTTATCGTGGCAAATTTGACCATTCCTTAGCCTTATAACAAGTTAAGTCCTTTCTTAAAAGCATGAACTATAGATTTCTAACTTTTCATGGTTTAATCTTGCAGGAAAGTCAATTCTGGAAGCTTTATAAGGAGGATATTGCTTCTTGTTCTGTTGTTATGAGAACTGCTGCAGGGCTAGTGCATCTTCTTGCGTGCCTCTTAGAACCTTACATGCCATCTTTCTCCGTTGAGGTGATTTAATACAATAAAACTAGAAAGTGTTATGCAATAATAGACACCATGCAACATAATCGTTAACCATTATAAAGTTCAAAATGTGTAGGTATTTAAGCAGCTTAATCTGCCTCTTGAAGGAAATGTTTCTCTGTCCGATGAAAAAGGCGATGTTGAGAGGGCTAAGCAACCTTGGGAGATTCTACCCGCTGGTCATAAAATTGGGACCCCCGCACCTTTGTTCAAAGAATTGGTATACTTGGGCCGAATGCTGCAATATTAATTATTCTATATTCCTTTTTCTTAATTTTTCTCTCTTCTATGTACCTTGCAGAAAGATGAAGAAGTCGAATTCTACAGATTAAAGTTTGCTGGAAGCCAAGCTGAGAGGAAAGCAGAAGAACTGAAAAATGTTGCTGCAAAACTTAAAGATGCCAAAATATCAGGTTATGCTCTTTTTTTGCTACTTTCTGATTTGTTTTCCGAAACAGCTTTGGTTTATTGTTCTCGACCAATTTTTTTTATAGCAGAGCCAGAATTTTTCATCTTATTTCAAATTTTGTCTGTTGACGGTGTACACGGATACAGAATTCATGAGTTCATAATCTATGGAGTAGTAGTATCTCTGAGTCAATATTTTCTAAGCTCATGCTTTTTTTCTTCTACAGACACCAAGACACAGAAGGATAAGCCTAAAAAAGCTGCTGACGCCAAATCAAAAGCCCCTTCTTCAGCTCCAACCGAAATCTCAATCGATAGACTAGACATTCGTGTCGGCCTTATAACTAAGGTCCAGAAACATCCCGATGCTGACTCATTGTATGTGGAAGAGATCGACGTCGGCGAGCCACAGCCTCGCACCGTTGTCAGCGGCCTTGTCAAGTACATCCCCATCGAAGAAATGCAGGTTTGTCACTCACTTCAAAATTTTTATAATAACTCTTCTTCTCTATGTATTAAGGCATAATACATGAAAACTTGTTTGTAATATTGTGTCAGAACCGTAAGGTATGTGTTCTTTGTAACCTCAAACCAGCAACCATGAGGGGTATAAAGTCCCAAGCAATGGTGCTTGCAGCTTCTAACAGTGACCACACAAAGGTAAGACTTTATATGCAATTAGCTCATTAGCTCATTAGAGCTACCACACAATGAAGAACATTGACATTAGTTTAATGACCGCCTCATCTAAAAGCTTAATTCTATAGCGAATGCATCATTTTTTTAATCTTATAGCTTATATTTCCAATACGCCCCTCACGTCTAGGCTGATTTCTTTTATTATCTAGTCTTATACGTGTAATTCACTTTAATTGGTGATTGTGAGGATCCGTTCCTCTCTTTGGTCCCTGAGCACTGATATCATGATGAATGACCACTTACATGTGGCGTATCATTTTTTTATCTCATGGTTATTATATACCGACAATTATTTAGATGAATCATTTCAGGTAGAGTTGGTCGAGCCCCCAAAGGAAGCTAACATAGGGGAAAGGGTAACATTCCCGGGATTCAATGGTTCCCCAGACGACGTCCTAAACCCGAAGAAGAAGGTCTGGGAAACACTCCAAGTTGATTTGCATACCAACGCAGAGTTGGTGGCTTACTACAAAGACTTGCCTTTTACTACTTCCTCGGGCGTTTGTAAGGTCTCGTCCATCGCCGAAGGGTCGATTAGGTAAGCGAATAAATTGCCAATAAGCTCTTCAATTCGAGCCCTATTATTGTTTTTTCCATATTTAAGTAGGTGATTTGAATGGATGAATTTGCTGCTCTTCACTACAGCTGATGTAATGGTTATTTCGACATTGTCTATTGCGAATGTTTATTGTGTTGTTTTTAAAGATGATCTTTGATAGCTACTTGCTTTGTAAGATGCTTTTGTGCCAAGTTATTTGGTCTGGTGTTTTTGGATTCATCGTGTGTTATCCCTAATTTAATTAGGGTGAATTATTGATCTTTCTTCTGTTTATTGTCAGTAGTTTAACTAACATGAAATCGTAATTGAAAACTAAACTACAAAATTTTTAATGTCACTAGTATTAAGCACATTCGATGGTGCAATATGTTAATATCGATATATTGTTATAAAATTAAAATACAAAGGATAAAATTATAATTATAATTAACACACCAAATTGTTTGAAAGATATTTACTTTATGTTGCTGAGCAATAATAAAATAGAAAGATTATATTGATAAGCAAAACTAGTTTATGAGTGAAGTTAATCCATAAATAAATCGGTTCATGTAGCCGATCATGCGAAAGTAGAGGTCTTCAAAACGTCCGAGTGGTTTTGTAATATTTAGGTGAACATCCGATTTATATGATATTTTCAATCTAAATATTTTTCGAAATAATAATTTTTTTTGGTGATAACCCAAAGATGAAGACCTAAACAATAATTAAGAGTAGTTCCTCAGCCTCTATGAATGGAGAAATATGTTTATCTCGAAGAAGCGTGTTTCAGAGAGAAGATCGAGAAAAAGATGGAGAGAGAATTTAAGCTTGATATACGTTTATCATGTTATTTCAAAAAGAAGAAAATGAAAAAGATATCAATGAACCGAAAAAAGTAGTTGAATTTGCCGGTTCTACACGAAGAACCGTTACCACGGTTTCGTTACGGTTCGACGGATCCCATAAACGAATACATTTGATTCGAAGTCTATCGACTCAAAAAAGCCTCAGCAGTCAACCATTTTCAAAACCCTAAAATCCTCTGAGAGAGGGAGAGATAGAGGGATGGAAAAGGGGGGGAATCGACAGAAAAAATCAAACGAAGAGAAGGGGAAATCGGATTTGGAGCTTCTCGACGCTTTAGGGGACTTCACCCTCAAGGAAAACTGGGATAAATTCTTCTCCATTAGAGGCGGCGATGATCCTTTCGAGTGGTACGCCGAGTGGCCCCAAGTGCAGAAGTTTCTCGCCGATAATCTGTCATTTCCTTCGTTATCTGAGTCGGAGGTTTCAATTTTGGTGCCTGGCTGCGGGAATTCGAAGCTGTCGGAGCATCTTTATGACGCGGGATTCAAGAATATAATCAATGTTGATTTCTCGAAGGTTGTCATTTCTGATATGCTGAGGAGGAACGTGCGTGAGAGACCTGCGATGAAGTGGCGGGTCATGGATATGACTAGCATGCAGGTGAGATAGAATAAGGATTGAACGACCGAATTAATGCTAGTGTTTATGTTGTTTTGTACTTCGTTTAAGAGTTGATGCTTATGCACACACGCCGACATTCACACACATATGGAGTGAGGATAGTTGCATAAATATTTATGCCGTGTAGCCTATGAAATGCTTCGGGCATTCCGGAAGGTGACTGTACTCTCTGTTCAAGGGAATTGAAATTATTTGGATTAGATTTTGAAGTTCAGAAATCAGAAATGAGGATCCTTCCTTGATGTGATATTCTCACGACAGTCATTCAAATTTCGATGTGATTTTCCTTTCAAATTCTGATCCATTCTTGATCTTTCATTCCTCTAACTCAGTTTGCGAATAATAGCTTTGATGCCATCATTGACAAAGGAGGATTGGATGCTCTGATGGAGCCCAAACATGGACCTCGATTAGGGACTCTTTACTTATATGAGGTAACCTCTGTGCTCATTTTAGAGTGACCTGAATCTTTTTTGTTTGTGTATGTTTCTTTCTTCATTTGTGTTGTGTAGAAGTTCGGCTCAATCAGTTTTTTTCTATCTTACAGGTGAAAAGACTTTTGAAATCTGGAGGAAGGTTTATTTGTCTCACTTTAGCCGAATCTCATGTATTAGGTATTCAATTTTTATTTCTTCGGTTTTGTAGGATATGTCATTTAACCCCGATTGTTTTAAAGATTGCTCATCTTTTCTGTATTTAATGGGAACAAGGACCCTTTTCGTATTCCACTGTATACCTGGGCTTTCAGTGCTTTGGTTTTGCTTAGTTTGGTATATGCATATGCTTGACACTCTTTTTTCTGCAAACTTTCAAGCCAGGTCTACTCTTTTCCAAGTTTCGATTTGGATGGAGAATGAGCATTTATGCAGTTGCTCGGGATCAATCACAAAAAAATGTTGATCTGAAGACATTCATGGTGGTTGCTGAAAAAGACTTCTCCAACAAAATTTCTGATATATCATTTTCAGCGGACGAAATTTCCTCCGGTTCTCATGGTGACCAGGTTCAGTATTTTCACCTATTCTCATTCATTCAGTCTCCCCTCATACATTGTTACTTTAATCAGAACACGAGTCATTTCAAATGCTTTAAACTTACCACGTTCTTTTCTACTCAGTAATATTATTGCCATTGTACAACATTTTTTGGTTGAACACGTTCCAGGTTCGTGAACTTAATAAAGCACTTGAGCTAGAAAACATTGTCCGCTCGGCACACTCCACTAATTCCGATGTCTATTACCCTGTGGAAGACCTGAATCTTGGGTTGAAAGGAAATCTTTTAGAGATTCAACCTGGTCGCAGAATAAAGGTGACATTAGGTGAAGCTGGAGTGTCCAACTTCTGTTATAATGGTATCCTTCTGGATGCTGAGGAAGAATCTGGACCTTTCGCCTACACTTATGCTGTATTCATTGTTCCAAAGGTATTTCTATGCTATATTCTTTCAGTCTCAACTTGTGCCCCCCATATATACTCAAACTTCTAAATCTTGTTATTTTAACAAACCGTTGTAAGTTGTGTTATTTTGGTTGTTTAATCAACCAGTATATGACTGATATTTAGATTTCAGATACGAGCTAATGAATGGCTTTACACATCAGAAGAAGGTCAATGGGTAATTGTTGAAAGTTCAAGCGTTGCTCGATTATTGATGGTATATCTTCTTGTTCCTGATGGTTTTAGTGATCAGTTCCTTATCAATGCTTTATATTTTCTATTTCTACTAATAAAAATATATATTATCATGGCTAATTTTAGATTGTGTTGGATTCTATCAATGATAACGTAGCCATGGAGGACATCCAGGTCTGCCTCATTTTTTCTTTACTTACATTTGATGTGGAATTAATGTAGTGGATTTAATGGTATTTTTTCCCTTCTGCTTCCTCTATTCAGAAGGATCTCTCTCCCTTGGTGAAGCAATTAACCCCAGGAAATTGTGATGATGGTCGCCCAATCCCGTAAGTTTTTAACTGCATTGATTCGCGTTCCTGTGATTTATATTTTCGTGTAGCCAATTAATTTAATGGACTCCATACTGCTGAGAATCTTGAAGAAGTATGATCTTATTGCATAAAAAATGCACCCAGCCAACTTTCCCCTATTGGGATTTACTACCATCTGAATATTTCTTATTATGGGGCTCTCTTATGCTAAGATGTAGCATGCTCTACTGCTCATCAACATTTGCTTTCTTTTCCTCTTTTTTCCATATCATGAATATATTTTTTATTGTAGGTATTTGACTGCAGGTGGTGGGATAAAGCAGAGGAACATTTTATATCAGGTTCAGTAGTACTTTCTCCCTGTTTCATTGAATGGGCAATGGGCATTAACTTTTATCTGGGATAAGAGAAAGACTATGTTGTTGGGGCGTAAAATGATCTGCTATTGTTGTGGCAGGCACAAATATTTAATTGTTAATATATGTATGTATGATGTATCTGCTCATTAGTGCATTTGCATGCATGCTACCTGTTGTTTTTCATTTCCTAACTCGTTCATTTTGCAGGTTTATTCTAAAATGACTGGTCTGATTGTGGTGGATGAAGTGGTCTATGAAAAAGTTACTGGCGATACTGATATTTCAGTCGCATCAAAGGAATCAATATTTCGACGTCTTACTTTTGAAAGATCGGAAAACTTGGTGCAATCTGAGGCAATTGTGTCAAAAGAATCAAAGCAAATAGTTAATGAATTAGAAGACAAAAAGGTCCAGGGGGGTTCCTCGTCCAAGAAAAAGGGAAAGAAAAAAGTTGATTCTCGTATAGCAAAGCCTCTTGGTGAGTGTTTTCACTTTGTTTGTTTTCTGCTTAGATGTCAGTGCCTTTGAGAAAGCAGGAAGGGACCTCACTTCACGTGATTATTACTACTAGTAGGACAGGCCACTAATGCTTGTAGTTCATTCTTAGTGGCAAAATACTTTTGCCGTGTCCAGGTGGAGTGCCATGAGTTGCAAAACTTGTTAAATCTTCTTACATTTTTTAATCAATACGTGAATTCGTGTCCTTCGTGTTTTGAGCATATGCTTTGCAAGCTTAAGTATGTCATGCTTCCTAGTCTTTGTTTTGGCTTAATATGGTACGCAGAGAACTACTTATTTTCCTATCATAATTTTTTTGTGTATGCTTATCATCGTTTTTGTTCATGATGCAGCATCGAGTAAAAAAATGAAAGTTGATCATGACTACTTGGCAAGTTCCTACCACAATGGGATCATTTCTGGAGTAATGCTGATTTCACATCTACAGACAATTGCATCACCTGGTGTTGTGGGAGCCACGGTTAGAGAACTAATTTTCTGTAACAAAATATTTATTAGCTTGTCATTTCTTGGCTGTAGCCTGTACCTAGAGGAAGTCAATTTTGTCAAGAGATTTTTCTCTCTTTTTCTCCGTGTGGATTAATAAAGCAAACAATAACTATCATAACAGTCACAGAGACATAGTCATCCTGATTTCACTACCGTGTTGATTTGCCTTTTTACGCTGGTTGGTATTTGAAAGATGGGGCTAGGTTGGAACATTTGGAAATAAACCGTTGGTACACCATCTTATTTCAAGTTTTCACCTCTAAACTTTATATTTTTCAACGAGTAGGCTGATGCACTATCAAGCATGGACAGACGAGAATTGTGACATTGCTCCATTTCTGTTTCTGATTGAGCCTTCTCCCTTTTTACAGGTCAGAACTGTTGTAATTGGTCTTGGGGCAGGATTACTTCCAATGTTTATGAGGAAATGGATGCCTTATGTTGAGATTGAGGTATGATATAATTCTTAATCAGTTATCAGTTATGTAAATAGTTGAACCTCTCCTATCCTTCATTACCAGGTTGTTGAATTAGATCCTATTGTCTTGGATGTTGCAAGAGACTACTTCGACTTTAAGGAAGATGAACACTTAAAGGTCTGTTATCCACTTTCAATGTTGTGGATAAAAAAGAACTGTGCTGGTCCAATCTTGTAAAACTGCTTTACTTTAAAATAACACATTAGAAATCCATAAACTTGCTTTTAGTTGCATGTATTCTATGAAAGCTCGTTTCTAAATCATTATTCGTGTTGGTTTTTGGAACTTCCTTTCCCTCCTTGCTGGTCAGGCACATATATATGATGGAATTCAGTTTGTCAAAGAGAAAGCAGGTAATATTGGCATCAACTAGTTAATGCAATTAGCTCAAAAGATGAAAAGCCTTTAGAGTCTTCACTTTGCTTTGTGTAGAAGGAAAAGGCGGAACCAAAATCGACATGCTCGTAGTTGATGTAGATTCATCAGATCCAAGGTAATGCAATTTTAAGAATAATGATCTTCCATGAGCTGTTCACACTAGTTTTGATCTGCTCATTGTGCATTTTCATTTTGCAGTTCGGGTTTAACTTGTCCTGCCAAGGAGTTTATCGAGGAGTCCTTTCTTCACGAAGTTCACAGTGCTCTTTCTGAACGAGGCTTATTTGTCCTGAACTTAGTATCGAGGTCGTCTGTCCTGAAAGAATCACTGTATTCAAGATTAAAAAAGGTGAGTCGAGATCCAAAATCGTTGACGTTAATCGTGGGTGTCATTGTGTTGAGATTATTACATTTGTCTGCCCTCTTTTGGGATAAACAGCATAATACTAATTATTTGAGAGGGGAAGATCGAAGATCATATTTATTGAGTTACTTAAAAGTGATCTGCTTTTGCTTTTTCTCAGGTGTTCAAAAATCTGTATCATCTACAGCTCGAGGAAGATGTCAATGAAGTCATTTTCGCTCTAAAGACCGATTCCGTCATCAGCGAAGAACAATTTTATGAAGCACGGAATGCATTTGAAGAATCGATTGAGCTCGACAAGAAAATATGGAGCGAACGAGTATTAGAAGCATCGAGCTCGATCAAGCCACTGAGATGAGCTACTTTCTGGCATTTTTGTTGTTTCAAATTCAATGCAAAGCCATTATTGGTAAGCAAGATATTGACGAATCATAGTTAATGATTTCAAATTGATTTACAAACACAGATTGAGGGATGGGATATATCATTTTGATCTTGAGTGATTTTTGGCTTAAAAAACCCGAGGATTTTTCAATACTCATATATTTGTAAGCAAGCAAAATTACAGTATTTTCAAGCACATTGCAGTGCAAATCGAAATCATACATCGTAGGATCATCGTGACATTTGACAATGGTCAAATAAATAAGATATATTAATGAATATGAATAAGTTAATTAATTAATTAAAGGGTGACGGACATTGCGTAATAAGATGGTTTTATTACCTTTGCTTTGGCTGTGAGATAGAATAGAATGATACCTTCTCCTATTCCAAACTATTATTTCACCAAAGTGAGTTATCATATCATTGCTCCATTCTAAGCATACATAGCTGTAACGGATTTTATTATTTTCTTAGTCATTACTTATTGATAAAGATCAGACGAAGAAAGAGCCGCGCAACACCTCAGAATTTTTAATAGGTGAGTAGTGGGAAAGGATATATAGATAATGGAAGATCATCTCTGAAGTGGCCCATGAATTCCGTCGTTTGGATATTGATTGCTATTATTGACATCTATGCTTTGCTACTCTGTCACGATTTGAATACTCTGATTCCCTATCTACTTTTCTATTAATTTTTTTTTCTCCTTTTGCCAGTTCTTCTTTGTTGTTTTAGTCTCTTTATTAGCTTTGTCTTGCCCCTTCTTTTGTGTTTCTTGGACCTTTTCTTATGATCATCGGAGATTAAATACATATATTTTTCTTGTGAAATGACGAGGGATGACAGTTTTATCAACCGCCGTGGTGGTTTGGTGGTAAGACTTTATGAAATGTGAAATGGGATTCCTTTTTTTTTGTATTGTTGTTGGTATTAATTTAATTTTCAGCTTTGGATTTCTGGATTTTTATGGAGTTTTCTTCTTCTTTTCATTTTCTTCCCTAAACTTCTAATAAGAACATTACACCATTGTAGCTTTCCCAAATATGAGTGTGATTGCCTGAGCAATGAGATTGAAATTAACTGTGTAGCCTACCAATATTCTTGATGGCATTCGATGTTTATGTTGGCTTTGATTTGATGAGGCATTGATCTAACCATAGAGGCTTTGATGTCGTACAAGAATTCTTTCTAACATAGTCATCTATAATTTTATTGAATTCGAACATTTTGTCAAATATCAGGCTAGTTCTCCGCCACCTGGTTACTTCGTACGCCTGGAGAAAAAGACTTCTAAAGACGATCTTTATCTGAGAAAGAGAACAAGAATGCGTAGGTGGCTTTGCTGTAGCAGTATAGATGAGACCTACCATTTGAACGAGGACGAGCACCTAAAAAACCATGGCACTGGTATTGATGGTAAGTTTTCGGTAGATATCTCTCTATTTTTTTCTTGCAAATTGTAGTTCTTTTTCTTTCTATCGTATTTTCGAGGAATTATCTTTTCTCGAGCCAACGCTGACATATTGGTTTCATCATCTTTCTTTATCTGACTAATGGGTTTCTAGTTCTTGAGTAGCTACCTATGTAGACAACATGGAATCTTGTAATAACAAGTACATTAATGGCTTTCATGTATCTATCTCCACGTCATAAATGAGTTCGTTAGAAAATATAACCGTTTATTCGATTTCTAGGAAACCAATAACTTTCCCTTTTACGTATTCATCGATCAGCATATCAAAGAGGCTCCACAGCATCATCAGCTCTAGAAAAACCCGAAGCGCATAAAGCATCAGCAGCTCATATCGAAGTGCCATCCCTGTCTCTCGAGGAGCTGAAGGAGAAGACAGACAATTTTGGATCAAAAGCGTTAATAGGCGAAGGTTCTTACGGGCGAGTTTACTTTGCCCAGTTGGAGAATGGTAAGGAAGTTGCTGTCAAGAAGCTTGACGTCTCGTCTGAGCCCGATTCGAATGCTGAGTTCTTGAATCAGGTTTTTTATTTGTTTTTTTCGAATGCATTTTTGTTATTACTGCATAGTTCCTTCCCTATGCGTATCGACATGTTGAAAATAAATGTGAATCTTATTTTTGGCTTTGAAGGTTTCCATTGTTTCGAGGCTGAAGCATAAAAATTTGGTCGAATTGCTCGGTTACTGTGTGGATGGGAACGTTCGTATATTGGCTTACGAATTCGCAACCATGGGATCCCTCCACGACGTTTTGCACGGTATGTAGCGTAGAAATACTGTTAGAATTTGGAAGGTTTCTTTTGTCCCATAGGAATATATCTCAATTCGTTTCACTACTTGATTTAAAACAAAAAAAAAATGTTACAGTACTTCTCAATGTATCTGAGTTCTTAGTTCTCTAACACTAACTTGCCATGTCTAAAAGTAGTCAGCCCTAATAACTTAGAAAATTCTTATTTCGCCGTCCAACTTGTCCTTGTCTAAAACTAGTCTAATATATTTACACCATCTATCATAAATGGTAACTTTTCCTACGATTTTTTTTATTGCTTCCAGCAACAAAAATACGATCGCTTCAACAAGAACATCAATCGAATTTTTAGTGTGAAAGGGCTATTTATGATAAATGGCCGATTTATTATGAAACGGCGTAAACATACGGTACTAGTTTGGACATGGACAAAGTAGTAGAGGACGAAAGGGAATCTCGTGAAAGTACTGACATAGCTGCTCCTAAACACACCGGACATTTTTAGACAGGGACTAGTTACAGGACGAAAACCAAGTTTCTTGAAAGCTACATAACTGAAAATTTGGTCACTCCTTAGCTCAGAACCCTCAAATTTCTTTTGTCGTCAAGTTAGTTTTAATTTTTAAACACGGTATCATAATCATCGCTCACTACCTCATTCATTCATTCATTTACAGGCAGAAAAGGCGTACAAGGAGCACAACCGGGCCCCACGCTCGACTGGGCGCAACGAGTGAGGATTGCCGTCGACGTCGCGAGGGGATTGGAGTACCTCCACGAGCAAGCCCGTCCTTCCATCATACACAGAGATGTAAGGTCGAGCAACGTCCTTCTCCTCGAAGGCTACAGTGCAAAGGTCGCCGACTTCAACCTTTCGAATCAATCCCCCGACATGGCCGCCCGCCTCCACTCCACTAGAGTCCTCGGAACCTTCGGTTATCATGCCCCAGAGTAAGTAATGTAATAGCATTGATTTTATTTCTTACAGTGTCTTAAAGTTTGCAGATGCTATAGTCTCTGATTCTGTTGAGAATATGAATTGGGCTTAATATATCAGAGGTTGTCTCCTCATGTCACAAATTGGTTTTTAGGAAGGACCCATTGATTTCTAATATATCGTTTCAGAGCAGTCTTCCTCTCACCGTCGCGTGCCAATTATATTCAGTAAGGACTCATCGAGTTCTAATAGATTCGGTGGTCTGAAAATCTCTTGGCAGGTATGCGATGACTGGGCACCTGACGCAGAAGAGCGACGTCTATAGCTTCGGCGTTGTGTTGCTCGAGCTTCTGACTGGAAGGAAGCCCGTCGACCATACGATGCCACGCGGGCAGCAGAGCCTCGTTACTTGGGTGAGAATTTTTTTTCACTTTCCAAATTTTTCTGACGGGAAAAAAAAAACGCATATTTTCTTTCATTACCAGGCGACGCCGCTGTTGAGCGAGGATAAGGTGAAGCAGTGCGTCGATCCAAAGCTTAAGGGAGAGTACCCTCCGAAAGCAGTTGCCAAGGTGATTGGTTAATAATATACTTACATTTCATACGTACATATATATATACATATATATATATATATATATATACATATCAAAATTTTGAAATTTGTATTTGTGCTGAATATATTTGTGTATTTTATCTACTGCCCGCACGCCAGCTGGCGGCCGTAGCAGCGTTGTGCGTGCAGTACGAGGCGGAGTTTCGACCGAATATGAGCATTGTTGTGAAAGCTCTGCAGCCACTCGCGAGGCCAGCAGCCGTTCCTAATGCTTCTGCTCAATCCGATGCTTGAAAAAAGGGCCGCCATTGTGCGTCTTTTTTCTTTTGTACGTGTGTGTGTGTGTGTGCGTTTTTGCCTGCGATAAAATGAGCTATCTTTTCCGAGAATAGATGGACGCGTACATACATTCATCGAGTATCTTGTTTTGTTCGCTGAGGAGTTTGTTCTGTTTCGGTTACGGTTGCGATCGATGTGTTTTATTACATCTATGGAGTTTGTGAAATTTGATTGGTATTGCTGATAGTGTGATGTGATGGTGGTGGTTCCGAATTTCCCTAGGGCCGACCTTTCTTTTGCGGGATTCATCCGCCTGGAAAAAAGTTGGGGCTCTGCTCTGCTCTATGTAGTCGGGATGGTTCCGGTGGGTCGACTTTGAGTTCTTTGACGAGGTCGAACCGAAAATTAATCTGTTTGATTCTTAAAAAATATATTTATATAGCTGGTTAATAAAAGAATTTTTGTGCTTACACACACCACAAGGATGATGCTAATCTTTCAGGAATCAGGTGATTGAATACGTTCTAATTTCACATATGAGATTCGAACACATGACATGATTGGTGAAGCCTCCAAGCCATTAGGACAACCCAGTAGATATCTAGTATATAAAAGATTTATAATTATTGAAACATTAATCACTTTTTACGTAAAAACCAAATTATGCAAAATGTACACCAACCGCTGACAAACACAATGATGACATATATTTCAAATAACACTTCCTACCGATAAATATTTTTTTTCTCAAAGAAAAAACATTTACATTGTAGACGATTTATAATTATTTTATAATTTAATAACGTTATGATTCACAATTTTAATTTATTTGAATAAAATTTGCATATCAGTACCTCTGTCAGAAATTTTGTATATAACTACTCGTTTGACTGTGGTTACCATTTTCTCCCGAAGGAGACTGGGTGGAGCCAAATCTCCCAAAGAAAACTGAAGCCCGAGCAGGGCAGTTCCAAGGTAAGAGGAAGAGGTCGGAAGGAATGGTCGAGCCCTAGGGAAATACTCCGACCTCTGGTTAGTACGAGAGAACTTACTCAGGACGGTCAAGCACGAGGAAAGGCGAACTGCCCGAGCAGGCCAACCCAAGAGCGAGAGCCCGAACAGGGCAGTTCCATTTCGAAGTAGTGCGAATGAGTCAAATGAAAAACTGGAAGAAGAATGATGACCCAAGAACGTGGGATGATGGAGAAACCACGTTCCGTCCACGAAGCTCGCGAGAAAGGCGGGCTAGGGTGAGGAATAGGTCAAGGCTAAAATGAAATGAGGTTAGTATAAATAATAGCAGTTGAACTTCTTTCTAGGTACGCTTTAAAAATAACTAAAACTACTTACGAGCCAAAACACCTACTTCTACCCGTTTTCTGACTTAAGCATCAGAGGTGCTACGCCGGCACCAACCCCTGCCCCCTTAAGACGTGTTTGTTGAGTTTTGGGTGTTAGGTTCGACGGATAAGACCGAAGAACTCGCGCCGGAGGGAAGAGAAGCCGCCATTTCGTCGTTGCCAAGAGTCGTTTTACGCTGTCCACATCAAGATACTAATGTGCAAAAATTTATTCTAAGGGTGTCCACAACATACCACACTCATAATACTGCCACATCAGCTTTTCACTATATTTTCTTATACTTTATTCTATAACACTTTTATTCAACTTTTTCCACAATAATAACACTACTATAACACGGACCCACAACGAAATAATTTCTTTTTTTTCTCCCTCATTCTCTCTCCTCCATAATATTTTTAATATTCCTATAACACAGTGTCATAAATATGACACAATGTCATACTCATGACACATCCACAATGGTGGTGTGTCATATAAAGTGCCAAATAAGCACATATGACACACATATAAACCACCATTGTGTTACCCTAATAGGTACTGTCCTGTCAGTTTTTATATAAATGATTATTTTTTTTTAGATTCCCCTTAATTATAGTATATCAATTATCAATATTTTAAAGAAATTACGAGAGAAGGAAAAGAACAATAATAATGGCAATGGCAATAGAGAGACGAGTTCGAGTTCATAACAAAAGCACGCGCTGGTCGCCATTACTCTCCAAACATGAGAATTGCGATTCTTCGTTTGATATAAAATAATCCTCTCCCCTCTCGAAGGTCAAGAACCCTAATTTGGCTGATTTAGGGACGACGCATGGAGACTCACTACAGTTACAATTTGTTCGATAGACGAGCGCGCCCCATCACCAAGTCCAAAGCCCCTGCTGTTAGATGGTTCAAAGAATGGTATTTGAGAGGGTTCTTAACTTGCCGTCTCTTTAATTCTTCCGTTTAACTGTTCTTTTCGTATATGTTGTTGCCCTGAAAAGGCTTTTCTTCTGATCTGTTGTGTTCCTGGCTTATGAGTATTTCTGGAATCGTGTCCTGATGATGAGCTCGTGGTTGGGTTGTGCTTAATCTCTTCTTGAGTGATTATATAGTCCAAAAGTTATGTTTTCCTGCGTGTTATTTTTGTATGACTTGTCTCTAATGTTGAACGCGTTTCTAGAAATTCCATCTCAAGAATTCAGACAAAAGGATTCAAAAAACTTGTGTGCTAATGAAAGCCTGTTGGTCTAGTATAAAGATTGGGGTAGAAGATGCTCTGTAAAGGAAGGGATGAACTATTGGTCCTGTTTATGATCCTTTTCTTGGTTCCATTTGGTTGTACCTTGAAAGTTTGCACCTTACAGATGTTGTTTGAATGGCCGAGTTTTGATTCTTTATGCAAAACCTTATTTTTCTTGCGAAGATTCTCGTTTTGTGACACATATTTATCTGCTCTAGAATTTTTCTCCGTCCGCCACTTTCTGTAGTTTCTTAAAATTTCAAACTGATTTATGTAGGGTGCCTCAGGATGTCATTGCTACTGGTGGGAAATGCATGGTTCTGAAATGGGTTAATGGTTAGTTTCACGAATTCTCTTGCCACTGCTGTCTAATATGTTAGTTTTGTGATTAGAGTTTAATTTGTTCATTTTACTTCGTATGTCGTGATAATGACTGATCATTTCAATTGTAAACATTGTAATCGAATGAATGGTTGAGAGTAATTCTAAGCTTTTGTGTTCTTCTTTCCAGAAGCGACATTGAAGGCGACGAAAGATAAATCAGGAGATGCCCAACATGTGGATCCCGAGCCTGAGCCAACAACTGAAGTTCTTTTCCTTTGTAGCTTTGAGGGCTGTGGAAAGACATTTATCGATGCTGGAGCCTTGAGGAAACACTCTCACATCCACGGGGAGAAACAGTATGTATGCCATTATGAGAATTGTGGAAAGGTAAGAAGTTGTTTACAACAGCAAGAGAATATAGTTGAATAATTGCTACACCTTTTTTTCTTGAAGTCGTTAGCTATGACTTTAGTAGCTGACCTGCATAAATATTTGTAATATCTGATTTTGTCCTAGCCGCGATCTGAACCTGGCAGTGCCAATACTAAAATTTTGGTGGTGCTTGTGTCTTATTGTTGTTGAAATAACTGTAATATGCTTAAGTTGTCAAATTCTTTCATCAAGTTCCTCTCTCTTGCTCTTTCTTGGGTGTCTTTCTATTTTCTCACGGACTGAAAAATAACTTCTGCAGAAATTTTTGGATAGTTCGAAATTAAAGAGGCATTTTCTAATTCATACCGGAGAGAGAGACTTTGTCTGTCCACATGAAGGCTGTGGTAAGGTGAGTAGTATACATTGTCAGAAGAGTTCTCATTGTTTCTGCTCGTCAAATATACCATCAACTCCTCTTACACTATGGTCACCTTCACGATCATGCCTCCATGACCGTACCACTATGTCATTCTTGTTAAAATCTGACAAATTATTCTCTTTTGTAATGATAATGTCAATGCGCTTTCAATAAGTTTTAGAAAACAGGATTGCTAACTAACTTTGTTTCTCTGATATTCTGTTACCTGTCACAATTAATTGGGTCTAAGTTTCCTTCCTTTTGCTTTATCGACTGCAGGCCTTTTCACTGGATTTTAACCTGAGGTCCCACATGAAAACGCATTCCCAGGAGAATTATCATGTTTGCCCTTATCCTGATTGTGGAAAACGATATGCTCATGAATACAAGCTGAAGAACCACATTACAACTAATCATGAGAAGGTTTACAGTTTTATTTACTCGGGTTTTCCGTATTGTGAATGCTTTGCCATCTTCTGTTACACTCCGTATATTTCACATAGTTCAATTATCTTTGATAACTTCAATGGCTGCTGCTAACTTTGGCAGAAAACGTATCTATTTCAGCATCTATCATCGCTCATACTAAATTGATACGCTGTCTTAAATATCATATACGCAGGGCCCCATGGACACCAACATCACCGTAAAATACACTCCTCCGCCAGAAAAGCCAGCGAAGACCACCAAATCTAGCTCTGCTGCTTTGGGACCCGCAACGCCTCAACGACCCTACGCATGTCCATATGAAAGCTGCGATAAGGCTTACATCCACGAATACAAGCTCAACCTTCACCTCAAGAGAGAACACCCCAATCACTTCTCCGATGAGAGAGCTTACAGAAACACTCAAATTAACGAGAATGAGATGGCTGCTACTGATGAAGTCAGCGATCACGAAGCACTAAAACGAGGCAAATCTCAGAAAAAGAACAGGCCAAAGCCGAGCCTGAAGATGCCCCCATCTAAAGCTGCAAAGCACAAGAATAATAGTAACGGTAATGCTGCTGCTTTTACTTCGACTGTGAATTTGAACGCTGCGAAGAAGCCTTGGGCGTCGAGTCGTAAAGAGGAAGCGTATGAAGATGATGAAGATAGCGAGGAGACTGAGGAGGATAGGGAAAATGTGGTTGGAGAGGGATGGAGGTATGGAGAAATTAATAGTAGTCGTAATAACAATGAGGAGGAAGAGGAAGATGATGAAGAAACTGAGTATGAAGATTAGGTTTTCGAGTGATAAAACCGTTCTTTCTTTGATGGGCTGCGCTGTTCCGATATGGAAGATGATCGATCGTTTTGCTGGCGATGGTTTTATTGAAAGATTGAGGGCCTTTTCTTTCCCTTGAGTTGTTACATAATGCATATCTGCTAGAGATTAATTGCTGTCCGGATATTATTTATCTTTGTTCAGAAAGTTTTTATTTTTTATGTTTCTGTTTTTCGATGTATATTTGCTAATCTTGGTCTGAACTCCAATGGTGATGAGAAAGAGTAAATACCTCTCATTTTCATGGACATTGAATGCAGTTCTGCTTTTCTGTAGTCATGCTTAAGAAACAAGATCGCAGCTTTCGATTCTTTGTAATAAGAAGTGCTAAATCTCTAGCTTAAGGGTGAGTTTGGTATGCGGAATTTGGTGCGGAAAGGAAAAGAAAACGTACTATGGTACGACACGTGAGACGTAATGTATAACGATCCGATGCGTATCATTTCGTTTTCCTTTTCTTTTCCGCGTTGGATTCCGCATACCAAACGGACCCTAAGTGATGGAGTTTGGAGTTTGTTGGTTGCCACTTATTCGAAATCGCTGTTTTAAACGGGACGTATCGGTCAATAAGCGTTGAGCTATTCAAATTTTCAGAATCTGAATATTCAACTTGCACAACCTTAAGATCGATCGAAAAATAGAAAAGACAATACATAGCATGCATATGCATATGCTTGGTCAATATCAAATAATAAGAACAAAAAACCAACATCAATATCATTTAAATCCCACTTTATTTATTCAACAACAACAAATAAAATAAAAAAGAATGGAAGCCATTACAGTTTCAAAAACGGAAGAGAGAAATAAATAAGCACGCAAATAATGGATTGTTCAAGAATTGCAAATAAACTCCGAGCAAATTAACTAATTAATAGCACCACAAGTCCTCCTTATGATCCCACTCGAGCCCAAGAGCGGCTCGATATCGCCCATCTTAACCATAGCGCTCGCAAAGTCTGAGGCAAAAGCCCGAGGATTGTTGCTGTACTCAGTCACGATGCTATCGGTCGCCCCGCCGCTGAAGAGAACTTGGTCCGACTGAAGAAGCCCTCTCCGTTGTATCAAGTTTCTGTAATAATTGCTGTCCAATGCGTTCGGCGTCACCAAGTCGAGCGGCGCCAAGTTGCTGTCTCCGCCCGTCTGAGGGCACTGACGTCTCCTCGTCGACGCAAATCCCGAGTCGATATCCGTCCCGTTGCTGTACACGCGCGACCTAAACAAGAAGCACTGAGATTGGCCGATCGTGTGTGCCCCTATACCCAAAAACACAGAATCGTTAGTCCACAATCAGAAGCCCAACATATAAGCTCAATGCGTTGTGGTTCCATTCTGAAACCAATTGGGCGACTATAGATGGAGCAGTCCACTAAGCTTATATTCAGGACGTTCAATTTCGTGTTTTCTTTTCTACCTGATAAGGCGACCATGTCTCTAGTGTTGAGCCCTTTCCTTGAAAAAAAGTCGATGAGCGTGTTGAGGTCGGAGAACGGGCTAGGAAGGTCCGTGTTCGCCTGGTTTAGGTTAGCCGTCGTCGAGTCCCTCCTTCCCAGCTTCACGTCCCACGTTGGCCCACCAACCTATATTACAGCATTTTGATGTCATTACTTGCATATTATACAGGGCCGTTTGTTCAATTTATGGGGCCCTTGTTCTTATAGCATATGAAGGCCCAACCTTAATATAAATAAATAAAATTTTAAATATTGTTACAATTTTTTGGGCCCATTTTTATTAATTACATAGTATTGGACTATAAAATAATGATAAAATTTATTTAGAAGGGAAAAGACTTTAAAATGAGCCCCGAAATTAACCCAAAAAAATTGTGGCCCTGTGCAGTGGGCCAGGAAGCACAGGCTCAAATCCGGCCCTGATACTATGATCACTTCGAGAGAAAAAAAATAACAAAAAAGAAAACCCTAGCCTTACCGCGACGGAGGAATCCCTAGCGGCTAAGGTGAGTATGTCGGCGCAAGAAACGACGCCTGGGCAAGCGCTTTCGACGTCCCTCTTGGCGGCCTCGACGGCGTCGAATCCCCTGGCGGAGTTTATGTTGGGAAACGCGAGCTTCTCGCTCTGTATCGTCGGAGTCTGGTCGAGTAGGACCGAGGCGTCGCAGCCCTGGACGAAGCAGTCGTGGAAGTGGAGGCGTATTAGGGAGGCAGCCATTCTGCGCTCGGCCGATATTGCGCGCCTTACGGCGGTTCGTACGATGGTCGCCGCGTTAGGGCACGTTTGGGCGTAGAAGTTTGTGGAGAGCTGCGCTTCGGCGTCGGGGAAGGTATTAGCGAGGAGTAGGGGGGACGATAGTATTGCGAAGGCGGCGTAGTTGCCCATTTTTCGGGGTTTTTTTTTTCGAGGTAGGAGAAGATATTTGGATGAATGGATATTTGTATATGTTGTTTTTTGTGTATGAATTTGCTGGTGATGGAGAAATTGTGTTGCATGGAAGTGAATTTATAGTGTTAATTAAAATGTTGAGGTCGTTATTGGCTGCTTCAAACGCGTCGTTGCATGAGCTGCCATGCATAAAGGGATCATTTGGATAAGTAAACGTTTTCATTTTTACTTCTTACCAATTATTGTTTGTCTTAGCTCTTATTACAATTCAAAATCACTTAATTGTAGGATTAAATAGAAGTCTTCAGTAACATTTAAACGACTTTATGATAACGAGCAGATAATTGAAGAAACATTTGGTATTTATGTTGAAAAAAAATGTATGATATATATGCTACAACTCTGTTAATGTATATTTTAAATGAAATTAATATTATATATATACGTATATATATTATCGGTTTAAACTCATTTGCACGAGATCTGACTATTGTTCCAAGGGCGATTCCGATTTTGGTAACTTGTTTAATTAATAGTATTTTGGAACATTTTTCGTTTATGATTGTCAACATCATTAATGGCTTGGTTCGACAATTCAATATTACATAGTAGGCCTTTTTGTATCAAGGTGTTGTGATGTAGACAGTGTGTAATTTTCTGCAGCCATGAAAAAATTTGTCAAAAGCATTCATATAGTATATAAAACTTAGAAGCTAATGTTGGTCGATTATTCTGAATATGCAAAGGTTGACCAAAGAAAAGAACACGTTAGAAGTTCTAGAGTGGAATTACAGCTTCAATTTATTATTATTTGCGACTGAATTTTCTTTACCAGAAACGGATAGAAGACCAAGTCCAACAGTAGATTGCCGAAAGTCAAATATTGCAAAAAACTAATTGGGTTCCATAATTTCATATGATTCTAATTGGGCTGTATCTATATTTTCGTTTGGGCGAGCAATGAAATAATTTCATCGGTCTCATCATTATTTTTGTCAATAATTTAGTTATTGACATTTTTTTTTGCTACGACTGCGACCCATTAGACACCAACGGCTGATATGAATACAGCAGTGCGTTGTAGTGAAAAAGATTGAATAGGGAATTCAGTAATAATTATTCAAGGACACCAT
Source organism: Craterostigma plantagineum (assembly GCA_027422505.1). Classification (NCBI taxonomy): domain Eukaryota; kingdom Viridiplantae; phylum Streptophyta; class Magnoliopsida; order Lamiales; family Linderniaceae; genus Craterostigma; species Craterostigma plantagineum. The sequence continues at coordinate 7,650,075 of JAPQWV010000009.1, read as the reverse complement.
TTTTTGGTATTATAATAATATTAGAGAAAATTCTAGTAGCATATATATTCCAATATCACAATTATCTCTGTAAAGAAAATAGTGTCCGACTCTTATTTATCTAGTACACGCTGAAAAAAGTCTCGAAACATGGACCATGACCCCATAGAAATATCAAATAGTTTCTTGTGGGTCGCACACAACCAAAAACTATAGAATGTTATAAATATATTATTATGTGGATGTCCTCTATTGGAGTGTGTATCACATCTATTGCCTATAAATAGACCTCATTGGTCACTTGTAAAAGGTACACAAATTTTAAAGAAACTTCTCTCTCTCACGTTACTCTCACTCTCACTCTTTCCCTCTCTCACTTATAATATTATATAATATAATATATGTTATACTTAGTATAATAATGAAATCTTAAATACAATTAATAAGTTAAGTTATTTATAACACGTTATCAGCACGAGACTCTACCGACAACGCCGATCCCCGACGACGACGCTAATTTCTGCCGAAGATTTACGGGCATAATTAAGGTATAATAATTTTATTTCACCAAATTATACAAATTTAACATATATATACAATATACAACAAAATGCCATAGTCCGACTGGTTTCGCGGAATACCGTCAAAATCTAATTGATGGGAGGTCCAGATTTCGAATCCCAGCGGTGGCATATTAATTTTTTTTCTATCCGACTAGCTTGGTTCGGTTTGTCCGACTAGCTTGGTTCGGTTTGTCCGATTAGCTTGGTTCGATTTATACCGCCTACATGTGATGGTTTGTACCACCTGATATGTGCCGGTTTATACCGCCTATTATGCGCCGGTTTGTAACTCTTGCCAATAACTACGTCTAATTATACATTCGAAATAATTGGCTATACCGACTATATTTTCTGAATATTATTTTTATTAAGATTACTTATGCATGTAATATTTTGTTATGTTATCATTTTTGAAATGCTTTTTGTATTTTATAGTAATATGACGAATTTGGCGAGCCTTGAGTTTGTTGCACTCGATATCACTGGCCGAAATTACCTATCTTGGGCACTAGATGCCGAAATTCATTTGAAAGCAAAAGGTCTAGGTGATACCATCAAACCGACCAATGAAACATCCGAGCAGGACAAGGCGAAGGCAATGATTTTTCTTCGCCACCACATTCATGAAAGTCTCAAAATTGAGTACTTAACGGTGAAAGACCCGAAAGACTTGTGGAAAAACTTGGAAGATCGATATAACCACTTAAAGACTGTTATTCTCCCAAATGCAAGGTATGAATGCGTGAATTTACGCTTGCAAGATTTTAAATCGGTAAGCGAATATAATTCTGCTGTTTATAGAATTACTTCTACACTGAAATTATGTGGAGAAACTATTACCGATGCAATTATGCTGGAGAAAACATTCACCACATTTCGTCCATCAAATGTCATTCTACAACAACAATATCGGGAGAGAAAATTTGAAAAGTACTCAGATCTTATTTCTTGTTTACTGTTGGCTGAGCAAAACAATGAGTTGCTGATGAGAAATCATGAATCCCGACCGACTGGTACTGCTGCACTCCCTGAAGCGAATGCGGTCAACGTTAATAATGATAATAGTCGAGGTAATGGTCGTGGACGTGGTTGTGGGGGATACCGCGGCCGTGGACGTGGCCGTGGTCAAGGTCGTGGTCGTGGCCGGAGTTATCATGGTGGTGGTTATCCATATTTCCGTGGTGGTTATCATAATTATCGTGGTGGTCATCAAAATCTTTTCCAGAAGAAGAAAGTTTATGACGGTAAAAATGAAAAGAAGCAAACTGAACAGAAAGGGAATGACGAAAAATGTTATCGATGCGGTGGTCCGGGCCATTGGTCCCGCACTTGCCGTACGCCCCAATACCTTGTTGAGTTGTATCAAGAATCAATGGGCAAAGGAAAGAAAACTGAAACGAACTTGGTTCAGGGTACAATTGCTTCAATTTCTGGTGTTAATGAAGAAGGTGTTAATTTCGATGCCGACGATTTTCTTCTCCTCAATGAAGAAATTTAATCTTGCTATCATTTTATTAAATGCTTTGTTGTTGTGTGCTTTGGTATGTATCGTTTATTTTCAATAATATCGTTATGTTTACTATGATTGTTATCCGGATGATATTCATGTGTTTGCTATGTATCGTTTGCTTTCAATAACATTGTTATGTTTGCTATGATTATTATTTGGATGATATTCCTGTATTTGCTAGGTATCGTTTGTTTTCAATAATATGTATTAATGATAATTACATGTTTGTTTATAAAGGATTTTATATGATGGACACGAGCATGTGCAATGGAGAATTATGTCTTGCGGACTGTGCAACGACTAATACAATTCTGAAAAATAAGAAATATTTCGAGTATCTTTATATGAAAGAAATCAGTGTGATTACTATATCGGGTAGCACAAATATAATTGAAGGCTCCGGAAGAGTTAATATATTATTGCCCAGAGGAACAAGGCTGATTATTGAAAATGCTTTATATTCCCCTAAGTCTCAAAGAAATTTATTAAGCTTTAAAGCGATTCGAATTAACGGATATCATGTTGAGACTGCACAAAAGGGAGATATTGAATATTTGCACATTACACAAGTGATTTCGAATGAAAAAAGAATCAAAGAAATATTACCGTCTTTTAACTCTGGGCTATACTACACATATCTTCGAACAATTGAATCATATGCTATCCAAAAGTTTAGCAATGACAGTACAGTTAATGTTTGGCATGACCGGTTGGGCCATCCCGGTACAATTATGATGTGAAAAATAATTGAAAATTCACGCGGACATTTATTGCCGAAGATCCTTCAATCGAAAGAATTAGCATGTATTGCTTGCTCTAAAGGGAAGTTAATTATTCGACCATCACAAATGAAAGTAAAGACTGAATCTATTGCATTTTTGGAGCGTATACATGGCGATATTTGTGGACCGATACATCCATCATCTGGACCATTTAAGTATTTCATGGTATTGATTGATGCATCAAGTAAATGGTCTCATGTTTGTTTATTATCTACGAGAAACTTGGCATTTGCGAGATTACTTGCTCAGCTAATCAGATTAAGAGCACATTTTCCAGATTATCCGATAAAGAAAATACGACTTGATAATGCTGGCGAATTTACTTCCAAGGCATTTAACAATTATTGTATGTCTATTGGTATCGATGTCGAGCACCCTGTGCCACATGTCCATACACAAAATGGTCTTGCAGAATCATTGATTAAACACCTGCAATTAATTGCAAGGCCGTTGTTGATGAAGTCGAAACTTCCATCGTCTTGTTAGGGACATGCTATATTACATGCAGCAGCACTAATCCGCATCAGGCCAACAAGTTATCATGATATCTCCCCGTTACAAATGGTTTATGGTCATGAACCAGATATTTCTCATCTAAGAATATTTGGATGTGCAGTATATGTTCCAATTGCATCACCACAACGCACAAAGATGGGACCTCAAAGAAGGTTGGGAATATATGTCGGATTTGAATCTCCATCAATTATAAAATATTTAGAACCCTTAACTGGAGATCGATTCACGGCTAGATTGCCGACTGTCACTTTGATGAAACAAATTTTCCGACATTAGGGGGAGAAAAGAAACAGTTGGAAAGAAATATTAGTTGGAATGAATTATCACTAAATCATTATGATCCTCGAACAAAAGAATGTGAACTAGAAGTTCAAAAGATAATTCATTTACAAAGCCTAGCGATCCAATTGCCAGACAGTTTTGCTGACCCAAAAAGGGTGACAAAGTCACATATTCCAGCTGTTAATGCTCCTGCTAAAATTGATGTTCCTGCAGAACAAACAAATAATACGATTGAGCTTAAACCACAACTAAAGCGTGGTAGGCCCTCTGGTTCCAAAGATAAAAATCCTCGGAAAAGAAAAGGAGCAAATAATAAGAATGGTCCAATCGAGGATTTATCAACTAGAGAAGAGTCGATGGGCATAAATGATTATAAGAATGAAAGTAAGGTACCTGACAAATTGAAAATAATGATAATGAAGAGATCTCTATCAATTACGCCCAGAATGGAATAAGATGGAACCGAGATAAAGTCAACGTTGACGACAAATTCTCATTTAACGTAGCGCTACAAGAAATGAATGAGATTAATGAGAATGAGGATCATGAACCAAGGTCTGTAAAAGAGTGCAGACAAAGAAATGATTGGCCAAAATGGAAAGATGCAATCGATGCTGAATTAAAATCACTTGAGAGACGAAAAGTTTTTGGACCTGTAGTCCGTATACCAGAGAATATAAAGCCGGTTGGATATAAATGGGTTTTTATCAGAAAGAGAAATGAAAAGGGCGAAATTATGAGATACAAAGCCCGGCTTGTTGCACAAGGTTTTTCGCAAAGACCTGGTATTGATTATGAGGAGACATACTCTCCTGTGGTGGATGCAACAACTTTTCGTTATATAATAAGTCTGGCAATACGTGAAAAACTCGATATGCGTCTAATGGATGTTGTCACTGCCTATTTATATGGCTCACTTGATAGTGACATTTATATTAAGCTTCCTGAGGGATTTCAATTGCCTGAAAATTCAAGGCCCCGTGATGAGTACTCAATTAAACTGAACAAATCGCTTTATGGATTAAAGCAATCTGGGCGTATGTGGTATAATAGCCTAAGTGAATATTTATTAAGGGGTACAAAAATGATCAAATTTGCCCTTGTATATTTATGAGAAGATGTAGAAATGATTTTGTTATCATAGCAGTATATGTTGATGATATCAATATAATTGGAACTCCTGAAGAGTTGTCAAAGGCCGTTAATTGTTTGAAAAAAGGAGTTCGAAATGAAAGATCTTGAAAAGACGAAATTTTGTCTTGGCTTGCAGATCGAATATTTGAAGAATGGAATATTTGTATGTCAAGAAACATATACTAAAAAGGTATTGAGAAGATTTTATATGGATAAAGCGCATTCGTTGGATACTCGGATGATTGTTCGATCTCTAGATGTTAATAAAGACCCGTTCAGACCTCGAGAAAATGATGAAGAGTTGCTTGGTCCTGAAGTACCATACCTTAGTGCCATAGGAGCACTAATGTATCTTACGAGTCATACGCGGTCTGACATAGCATTCGCTGTAAATTTATTGGCGAGATATAGTTCGTCACCAACTCGTAGACATTGGAACGGTGTTAAACGAATTTTTCGATACCTTAAAGGAACAACTGATTTGGGATTATTCTATTCAAATGAGTCCAAGTCAGATCTAATCGGATATGCAGATGCTGGTTTCCTATCCGACCCACATAATGCTCGATCGCAAACGGGTTATCTATTTACATATGGTGGAACTGCTATTTCTTGGCGGTCAGTTAAACAAAGTTTAACCGCCACTTCATCTAATCATGCGGAAATTTTAGCAATTCACGAAGCTAGTAGAGAATGCGTTTGGTTGCGATCAATAATCCAGCATATACAACAAACTTGTGGCTTATTATCGGAAAAGTTACCTCCGACGATCTTATATGAAGACAATGCTGCATGTATTGCTCTGTTAAGAGAAGGATACATCAAAGGCGATAGAACCAAACATATATCGCCTAAATTCTTCTATACACACGACCTACAGAAGGCCGGCGAAATTAACGTACAACAAGTTCGGTAGTGACAACCTCGCAGATCTATTCACCAAAGCGCTACCTCCAATATCATTCAAGAGACTCGTAGATTTGATCGGACTTCGAAGACTCAAAGAGATCAAGTGATGTTTACATCAGGGGGAGACAATATACGCTGCACTCTTTTTCCCTTCACTAGGTTTTTCCCACTGGGTTTTCCTAGTAAGGTTTTTAACGAGGCAGCTAATATTATTTATTAAAGTATTTTGTTTTAAGGACATCCAAGGGGGAGTGTTATAAATATATTATTATATGGATGTCCTCTATTGGAGTGTGTGCCACATCTATTGCCTATAAATAGACCTCATTGGTCACTTGTAAAAGGTACACAAATTTTAAAGAAACTCCTCTCTCTCTCTCTCACGTTACTCTCACTCTCACTCTTTCCCTCTCTCACTTATAATATTATATAATATAATATATGTTATACTTAGTATAATAATGAAATCTTAAATACAATTAATAAGTTAAGTTATTTATAACATAGAACATTTTTTTAGGGGCTAATAATATTAAAATAATTTTATTTGATGAGTTTATAATTCAGACATATTATCGAGTCTTGCCTTGACTTGACAGCATGCACATGAATACGAGACATAATTGCACTGCCCACTTGTCACCATATTATCATCACCACTCCATACTTTTCTTGGTAACACAAATTCCTGCAATATTTATCCCAACCTCTTTCAAGCGTTTCACATTTTCCAGATTAAGCACTGTTTTTTCTCATTTTCCCTTTTCCCACTTTCTCTTACGAATATGATCAGTCGATGAAAAGCTATCTCTGCGTTTGCCCCTTTGAATTCAAGTCATATATGGTCATTCCCTTCTAGAAATTTGACATCTTCCTTACTTATTGAACTGTCCCTTTTCATCTGAGTCTGGGAATTGTCGAATTCGAAGCTCAACAGTGGATTATTGTACCTTTTTTTTAGCTTGGGTAGTTTACGCAGTAAAGCTAATAAATTTGAGAGCTTGGTGTGGTTTTAAGCTTTTGAAGTTGGCTATAAAGGGAGAAAAAGCAAATCGAAATGGAAAAGTACGAACTTGTGAAGGATATAGGGTCTGGGAATTTTGGTATCGCCAGGCTTATGAGGAACAAGGAAACTAAAGAGCTTGTGGCTATGAAGTACATTGAAAGAGGACACAAGGTTTGCTTACATTTTTTTTTTCGTTTAATTTGCTATTCTCTTGTAAGATTCCTTGCTGTTTAGTTCATATGTTCTTTCCATGTTTCTGTATTTCTTGTTAGGATCTATCGTGGCGATTTTTTTTGCGTACCTCATTCTTGATATGATTCTTTTTTATCATCTTACATGGTTTCCCTTCCTTTATTTGTGGGAATTTTGGTGGATTTCGTCAAATTGTCATATTTATTATGCTGTAATATACCCATGAGGACTGAAGCAAATGTGTGGTTTTGATTGTAGATTGACGAGAATGTGAGGAGGGAGATAATCAATCATAGATCTCTTCGACATCCCAACATAATTAGGTTCAAGGAGGTACAAGTGGAAGTTGTGTTAATCTCATTACATTCTATTCAAATGTTTTGTTTATTCTATAACTTTAGGCCTTCTCTTAGGTTGTTTTGACCCCAACTCATTTGGCTATTGTCATGGAGTATGCAGCCGGGGGAGAGCTATTCGAGCGAATATGTAATGCTGGTCGCTTCAGCGAAGATGAGGTAACTAAAACTTTGCGATTCTTGACACAGATGTTCTATAAAGAAAATGCGATAATTGTATTACTGAACATTTCTGTAGGCGAGATACTTCTTTCAGCAGCTTATTTGTGGGGTCCACTATTGCCATGCCATGGTAAGGGAGATGTAGGATCAAGTGATATCTGTTTTATTGAACTTAAGATGACTGAATCTGAGTTAATCATCTGATTCTGATAACATTGGATACAGCACAGATTCAAAAGAAAAGAATGAATGAAAACGTTATCTTAGATGATATAATAGTGTCACTTCGATTGTTTTCTGTGTTCAGCAAATATGCCATCGTGACTTGAAGCTCGAGAACACGCTTCTTGATGGAAGCCCAGCCCCACGTCTGAAAATCTGCGATTTTGGTTACTCTAAGGTAATTCAGTATGCTCTAAGTTTCGATTTTCTTTTTGGAGATTCAAGTAGATATGGACCTGCAATTTTACTTGAATCACTAATTGGCTTTTTTTCTATTGTGTTTCAAGTCGTCTCTGCTTCATTCGAGACCCAAATCAACCGTTGGCACTCCTGCTTATATAGCACCCGAGGTTCTACAGAGAAGAGAATATGATGGAAAAGTGAGTATGCTATCTAACACTTTTCGCCTCTTTAGATATAGCATTTCTACATTTTTCATTTGAATTCGATGGGAACTCTTCTAATGTTTTACCTTTTGTTTCAAATTTTGCGCCTTTTCATCAGAGTTTTCTTACAAAACACGTCACCGCATGGTCTTTATATTCACAAGTGCATATATTTAGTTTACTTGCAGAAGCACAAGTGTGTTGTACCTTGCGCTATTTCGAGCCTTAACTCAAAACTTCTATTTATGCAGTTAGCAGACGTATGGTCTTGTGGTGTGACTCTTTACGTAATGCTCGTCGGTGCGTACCCTTTTGAGGATCAAGAAGATCCAAAAAATTTCAGAAAAACCATTCAGGTAATTAAATTCTCCCTCAAATTTATTTCTTGATCCTAACAAATCGTATATCATTTTTATCTCCACGCACCTACAGCCAGTATATATGTAATTCAGATGCCTTTACAACATTTTCTTGATATTTTTTTTCCCAGAGGATAATGGCTGTACAATATAGGATCCCTGACTATGTCCACATATCTCGAGACTGTAGACACCTTCTTTCTCGCATATTTGTCACTGATCCGGCGAGGGTATGTGTATTTGAGGTTCTTGTCCTAAATCTTCACTAATTCGAAACTATGCCTCTAGAAACGATAATATATAAAAGAAATATATTCCATTACCAACTTGAAACCTTTGCAGAGGATCACAATCAGAGAAATCAAATCGCATCCATGGTTCCTCAAGAACTTACCGAGGGAACTAACAGACGTAGCTCAAGCAGCTTATTACAGAAGGGAGAATCCAACCTATTCGCTTCAGCCCGTCGAGGAGATAACGAAGATCGTCGAAGAGGCGAAAACTGCTGCGAAAGCTTCGACCTCTGCTGGGCGTTTTGGATGGGGAATTAGTGAGGAGAAAGAGGACAACGTTGAAGAGGAAGAAGTCGAAGAAGATGATGAATATGACGACGAAGAAGATGAGTATGATAAGCAAGTGAAGGCTGCCCATGCGAGTGGAGAGGTTACTATCACCTAAGAAGGTTTTGTTTCTTTTCATCCATGCATGGAAAATAGAAGTAAATTTATAATAGATGACCTCTTTGGCAATGTAAAAGAAATATGTCTCTGTTTGTTTGTTGTAAGGAGGCTTTTTGTGTGTTTGTCATTGTACAGAGCGTCTACTTAGTATCTGCAGATAGTTCGTGCTTGGTGAAGTTCTGTCAAGAAAGTGTATTGTAATAATGAATATGACATTGGGATTGTGTTTGTAATTTTGTATGCCCGAGTTTGGAAATCCTTTGATGATATAATTCTTTCAATCAGGCCTGTAAACGAGCCGAGCTCGAGCCCTGGCTCGAGCCCTTACAGCTGAGCTCGAGCGCGTTGAAGCTCATCGAGCTCATCGAGCTCGAGCATTTAATAAAAAAATATTAATAAATTAATAAAAATAATATAAATTAATATAAAAAAATTAAAAAATTTAAAAAATCGAGATTTTAATAAAAGATTAGAAAATTAGAAAAAATATAAATTAATAATATAAACTAATATAAAAAATATAAAAAATTAAAAAAGAAAAGCTCGCGAGCCTGTTCGCGAACTTTCGAGCCACTATATCCGGGCTCAAGCTCGACATAAACGAGCTCGAGCTCAACTTAAATGAGCTCAAGCTCATTTATATCGAGCTCGAGCCGAGCTTTTGCCGAGCCGACTCGTCGAGCTCACGAACCGGCTCGGCTCATCTTTCACCCCTAAATTCAATGATATAAATGTACCCTAGCTTTTGCTTGTAATTGTCTCATCGTGTACTATAACAGCAGACAATGAAAAGGTGGTAAAAAATTCTAATGTTAGAGAGACTTCTCATCGACAATACTCATGATGATGATACATAATAAGCAGAACACAATATTTCAAGATAATATTTCTCAGTAGGGTTTTGCCTTCACAGCTCTGCTTTCGATTCTTCGTCTACTTGCCCTTCTTCATCGCCGATTTTCGCATTATCAATTTGAGACGAAGTATCTTTAGGTATCTGTTCTTGGGGTTCGAGATTTTCACCTGAGATCTTCTCCGTGAAACGTTTCGCTTCAAAATCAAGATCAGGCCATTCTGCAACTATTCTTCTAGCTCCCTATGACATACAAACCGTAGATCTTCGCTTGAGATATGGCAATCGATAGAAATAAAATCAACAATTCTACAAGAAATTTACCTGAAGCTTGGGCTCCTTTGTCATGGGATTATTGCAGAGATCAATGGTTTTAGCCCTTGGCTTAGTTTCATTACCACACCATGACTCACACCATAGCCATTCTTGTGGAAGCGAAAATATAGGAACCATGTGTTGAGCATAGTTCGGAAGATCCTGGAGATCGATGAACAAGCAATATATATAAAGGCTGCTAATTTGCAAATTAAATAAATAGATGAATGAAGGACGATGAAATCGAGGTTCTACTTGCCTGATCGAGATTAGAAAGACTGTTGGGATCTTTGCTTAGCGTTTCGTAAACTACTCTCAACTGATCGCCGGCGGCCGTTTCTCTAAACTTTTCAAGATCAACGACGTACAGTGCACTGCAGAGGACATCATTTACTGCAATCACTTGGATGAACAAAGAAAACGGTATGCAAGAATTTTATGTCTATACGTTACCTAATGTGATACGGTTTTCCTCGCAAGTGATCTTTCCAGAAACCCTATTCAACAAATTGGAACAATGAAATAAATAATCAGCTTACAGTAAAAAAAAAGTAAGCTAGAAAAGCAGATATAAAGGGGGAGGGAGATGGGCAACAGGCCTACTTGTTTCCAAAATCGATAGCCATCCATGTCTTTGTTATTGTCGCAAAATGGAGTGTAAGCGAGGGGTCGTCCTTTTAAATCCATGTCGTAAAGTTCACCCATGTCTGCCCTTACGATTTGGTCAGCATCGACAAATATAACCTGCGTGAATTTTTACAATACCATGTAAGGGGCCAGAAACTTTTCCAGGGCATCTAAGAGTTAAAGTGATGACTATAACAAAAGCGTAGATCAAAGTGTTAAGAAGTTTTATTGCAGAAACCTTTTCAAGGGCGAGAGGGAAAATGACATCAAGAAATAGGATTTTGTATGCCCATATAATTCTCTGCTTCTCTTTCTGTTTGTGGAGCCACGTGGGCCACTTGTAAGTGATCAGTTCGTACTCAAAACCGTAATGTTGAGCCATGTGTGGTATTACGTCCTGCGTAAACATCACGAGGCAGTTCATAAAGAGAGTCTCAGAGAAGAGCATAATCAATTTTAAAATGAGAGAGACAAAGTAAGGTCCTGAGAAAACCTTAAATGGAGGAGATAAATAGTTCTTTATGAACCAAAACTTGACCGGCCGCTGCGTATTTTTCAGAACACTCAAAATCATGATTTTTAGAAAACGTTCATACCTGTATGAAAGAAAAGTATCGCGACAGTTATGATGGAAACCACAGTATAATTAACTGATGGAAGTAGACAATATAACTCACAAATGTCCGGAAGCCACTGAAAATATATTGATCGTTTTTCCACGACGACCACCTTTTCCAAGTTCCTAGGGAAACAAGAAAATTTGTTAAACTTAGTAAAACAAGTCTATTAAAATAAATAAGGGCCAAGATCAATCATTCACCAAGGAGTTGCTTTCACTCTTCTTTGCCTGGTCCTTCCCTCCAATAAAGCCAGAAGCCCATTTAAGGATATTCGTGTTCCAGCTATTCTTACTGACCGAATGATGATCCTCGTCAGCAGGAACTAAAAGCTTCTCTCGTTCCTTACCCTTCTTCTTCACCACCTCCATGTGAACCAATTTACCCCTCAAATCATCTATTGTGATTCGCTTCAATAAAGTTGTGCCTCGAGTTACTTCACCATCTTCCTTCATAATATATAGCTCTGAGCTTCTGCCAGGAGCAAGCTGTAAATACCACACCCCAGGGAGAACCTTCATTTGCCAGTAGCCAAGATTAGCCATTACAAGGGTATCGACCAAGTGTGGAGCATTTTTAGTTCCAAGTATCAATTGCAAACCGCGAGGTGGTTCATGATCTTTCTCCGAGCAATGGCCTGTTCGTTATAAATTATCCTTTTTTAGACCAGCACGTGGTATACTGGTAATAAATCACACAAAATTTCATTGCAAATGATACCCGTAAGAACAAGGGCTTCAAGCTCAAAGACAGCTTGTAATGTCCTGATATCTCCCAGATTCTCTAGCAATATGTTGTCCAAGTCATGGCTGAGATTTTTAAAACCAGTCATGGAAAGTCAATCACACCTAATTGTATACTGTCGTTTGCTAATAGTCACTATATCGTGAGAAAGAAAAATTATTGTCGAAACTGCTTAATTAAACTTACACAGCAGCAATTGGTTGAACAAGCCACGGTTCGGGAACATCAAGATTCATTGTAAGTGTCTTTGAAAGTGGCATATTTGCGAAAAATGCTTTGGGACCAGGTACTCTATGATCAATACTACTGAAATCATCCTGGAGAGATGAAGAATCAAGATTCGTAAACTATGTTGCAAAGAAAGTTTTTTTTCCCTATGTTGCAAAGAAAGTTAACTAGCAAAAAAGCATAAAACAATTGAATACCATTGTTGGCACCACATATCTGTAATAGTTCTTCAAAGGAAGATCTGCCAAAGAACTCTGCAGACGAGGAAGAACACACCAAAACATTTCGTTAACAGTAAAGCAAATATTGAGCAAAACAATGTGAATGGCCACTGCTGAATATAATAAAAAAAGGGCAACATGTAGGGGTTGTTTTATCGAAGAAGATCAACCTCTTGTATGGTTGTAGAGTAAACATCACATACCAAATAAACAAGGAAGATAACGTAAATCTCCCAAAACATATTAATTAATCTAACTAAAAAACATATCAATTTAATAGGTATGAAGCAGGAACATAGCATTTAACGATAGACTTTACCACTGGATTGAGAACAAGTCTCATGCTTGGCTGAACATACTTCGACAGAATCTTCAAAAGAGCTGAGAGCTTTTGTCCAGAGGGACTCAAGGGATCGACAACAGCATCGATGTGAATGCTTGAGTGTTCGTTTTGCAAATTAACAGCACTGGGTACGAGACAATAACAGAATATATAATATCTCAGATGAAGGTTCGAAGTTGAAAATTGTTTACAAGCATCAAAAACAAGGCAAAAAATTCCAACACAATAATTCTTAATATTCAGATTCTTTATTTTTTGGAGTAAGCACGATACCTAGTAGACAGAGTGACATGAAAATGTATTTGAATTCTAACATTGAACTAATATCACATCAAACAAGTTGACTTTTAATCCATAACTGTTGAGGTGTGTATCGAATTGTTTACAATGATTGGCCACCTCAAGTCAAATAGAAAAAAGAATAGATGTTCTAACTAATAAAACAGATACTGTGCAGTCTATTCAACTTGGAATAACAGGCAAGGTTCAGATTAGAGCACACCTGTACTCTGCTTTCAATATTTCAAAACGAGCACTTTCAGAACCTCGATCACGTGTGGCTATTGAGGATGAAATGGCCATTACAATGTCACTGATGAATTTGCTGCAAATATAAAAGAATTTTAAATACAACAAACAAAGCACAGACGGGTTGGAGAATAGATAAAAACGGTAGGGAACAATGAAAGAAAAATAACGCTGAAAACCCAATATCATGCAGTTTGGGCAAAACATTTGCGCCATTATCACAAATATCATGTAGAGTATTAAATTGTTATGCAATATTAAGAAATATGTAAGCCAACATAGTGTCACACCACAGAACGAACAGACAGGGCACCCATCAATGGATAGTGTGCAAAATCACAATATGATGATGATGTCTATCATCATTTGCCTATCAAACATTTTCTGCTACTCAAACACAAAACCTATTTCTTATGACGAAAATCCTACATACCTGGTCAACATGTCAGGATCTATGTCCTCCCATTTAATATCATCAATTGCATCTGCAACATGTTTAACACGTTGCTTAAACTCCAAGGATTCAAGAAGATGTAAATCATGGCTCAAGAATGTATTATTTCCGAGTCGCACCACCTATTAAAAAACAAATAGTTGTACTTAAGAAGTAGAAGCGATAATGATGCACACAGAAACAAAATACTTTATGGGGCACAGAAAAAATAAATTATTCCGCAAATACAATTTTTCCAAATTAAATGTTTTGAATATCAAATTGAGGTCCAAGAAATCTGATAAAATACTTACTCTTCCATTGGTGATAACTGCACTAGCACCTCGTTCAAGGGCTACTTTCCTATGTAAAAATTGTGAGACCTGCATATTCAGTGCCAAAATAATGTCATATATTCATCAATTAGAGCGTCTTACCAGATTATTGCCTCAACTAGCAAGACTAAAGATTCACGCATGTCTTTTACGATTAGACATCCTGGATCATCTTAATTGACCTAAGGTCATCATTTTGTTTCTTTGTATAACCAACTCAAGGGGTTCAACGTATCGTCGCTCAAAGGAGAAAAAATCAACAGCAGAGAAAAAGTATCTGCAGACAGTAAGGCTTAAACCTTGTTTAAGTGAATCCTCAAAGTCTCTGCAGAAAATCCTGAAAAGGCAGATTCATAACCCTTTGGTGGCAGACCATTGGAATCTGCTAAGTGAAGGACCTTAACAATGAGCAGACGGTAGCTTTCAGGGTCCGCAGAAGACAACACATATTCTTGTTCATAGAATGAGCATAGTTGATCCAGAAATTGTAATACACCTTTCTTATGGCTGCAAATTGTTACAAATGAAAAGGAAGGAAAATATAATTTAAAATTAATGAACCGAGGGATAAGAATAAATAACTTTTTGTGCGTCAATTTGTACGAAGTAAACAACCTATATGAAGAAACAGTTACTTCAATGACTTTCAGGAAATAGAGAGAAGGTAAAGATGCATCCTCATCGAGATTAAACAGCAAACCAACTCGAGCAAGTTTAGAGCCACCAATCTGTATTTCACACACAATATTATTGAGATTGCACATAAAATCGGCCATGATGGATGGAAGTGCACAAATTCTGTCATAGGAATTAATAATGCCTAACGATAGTTACCAGATAGTGTATCCCTTCACGCAATAGCTTCATCCCCCTCTTGGACATCATGTCAACAACCAGAAGATGAGTCACCGGTTTTACATCATCTATAGCTGGAGATCATTGGATATAAAGCTAATCTCAGGAATCTAACAAAGTTGAAGATCAAATGCTCTAATGTAGCTTAACAATAACTTACTTCCCGGTGAATGCAAGTAGTAAAGGTCACTCAACACAGATTCCTTATCAAGAACCGACGAACATAAAGATACAAACTTAGGCTTGGCCTTCCCTTCTCCTATAATCTATTAAAGATTTCAGAATAGTTAGCAAGAGAACATAAAGCAACGAAAAGCTCAAGGTGAAATGAGATATTGAATCCCGCAAACATCTATCAGAGATCTAGTCACAAACCTGTGGGTTATAACGCTGGACTCCACTTTCAGATAGAAATTTGTCAAGAACATCAGTTTGAGAACTTATCTGTCCATAATAGACTTGCTCCTGTATTCTGGGGAGCTCCTCGTTCATTGAATTTATAAGAGCCTCCTATAACAGCAAAGAATTTATCATGTAATATAAAATGTGTCTTTCCAATGAGCATGAGCCATGTAGGAACATGCTTTCACATCAGAACGGTAACGCTTTCAAAGTTTTAAACTGATTGTAGCAACAATCTAAGGAGGAGATCGTGAATAGATTTATAACGACGAAATACAAGTAAAAAAACCGAGACTGAGTTAATCCATCACAAAAGATAAACTAATGCTTCCATTAAAGGTCCTATTTTTAATAAACGATATTACCTCAGTAGGTTCTTGCAATAACCCATTCATTAGAAGAGAACACCCCATCTTGGACAAACCAAGTTTAAATACAAATATCGAACTTTCCCCAGACAAATCACTCAAAGTTTGCTCTTTCTGAAGTTTCAGCAAAGTATCTTGAGGAGGCGACTTAGCCGCAGGCCTAGTTCAGAGAACTATATATAAGCAATGAATAGTAGAAATACAAGTCGCACGAACACTTGGAATTCTTACAGTATTGTCTCCACAAAAGCTCCTTCTACATGATAAATTTCAGGGCCATCTTCTGCAGCTGAATCAGTTCTCAATTTGTTTATCTATAACCAAGAAATTTTGCATGTTAATGTAGCATAAATAGTATAAGTACTCAGAAGAAAAAACGGCCAATGATGATATATATGGTCAATTTCGCAAAACAATGGCCACTGGGGCTGAGCTATATACTATACTAGAGCCATGGGGCACAGACAACGACAACCGAAGCAATACATCATACATGCCAATATTCTGAATGAATTATGGAAATTTTCCTACAGTTATTGATATAAGTAAATGCACAAAATCACTACATGCTAATTGTTAGTATTTCAAGTCACTATCCAGTAGCTACTTTTTGTTGTATGAGATGTCTGCATTGGTCACTTTGGATTTGATGCCAGGCTAAAGATATTATCTGATCATGAACTTCATACAAGATTTCAGCTCAGTAGTAAAGCCCATGCAACTTGGCTTCATTCATGAGTATGATGGATAAGCAAAAACAAATGAAACCATTTCAGGATCAGAGTAGTCATTGTATCACCGAGAAGATAATGGGTATAGATGTCAAGCACATACATTGCTCAGAAACTGAAAAGCCATCAATGACCCGTGATTTTCTTTGATGTAAAGGAAAAGACGAATAATCTGTCAAACAATACCAGAAAAATGTTAAGACAATTCAGAGTAAAAGCACCCAAAAACTTGGTAAATGAATATTGAGTTTCATAAAATTACCAACTCAGAAACATCTTTGCCTCCATCATTCACACTAACAGGAAGCTCGCCGTTGTTTGCTTCAATTTCGCCAATGAGTTTTTCTGAGTAAAGTATCACGCCGAATCTAATAGGTAGACTATTCTCAAACAAGGAAATAAGCATATCAACTGCCTGCAAAAAGAGATCACCCGTGTAAGAAATAAGACACACAAATAATAGAATATCAAGGTGATTTTGCGTATGAAAAGACTAGCCTCAAGCCCACAAAGAGATGCAGGATCCAATACAAATACGGCATGGAAAAGGTTCTTCCGTATGTAGCGTAGTTGACCAGGGAACACAGGCATCAAAATCTACGATCCATGATTGGAGAAGCCCTTGTTACAAATTATATAAGGAATCACGCTGTTACTTAATGAAAATTAAAAAAGATATACCTCGTTAATATTGCTTCTCCAACGCTTATACATGGAATCAACTTCCAAGTTATTGATATAGTGAACGTGATCAGAGCGGAAGTCAACACGAAATGCATACGATTCAGCAGGTGGTAAGACCGAAAGAAACTTTCTCACATGGTTTGGAGGAATCTAGAATTTTTAACCACTCAAGAATTAAGGCTATATCCCAAAAAGAGTTAAGAAAAGTTAAATAACCACAGGAAAAATATGTAGACTTGAAAATGTAGAATTGAACAAATCAGCAACAAATGAGCAAATACATCAGGCAAATATATTGATAAGAGTAAATCTTGCAATTCATACCATCAGTTTTAGATATTGATCAGCCAATGACAGTTCTTGATGGACCATGTCAACTAGCCTGAGAAATGCAAATAATACCAACATCATAAGAATGACTCCATGCCTATCAAGTTGATGACATTTAAGTAAACAATAAAAAAAACGAAATGAAATAAAGCGTAAGTTTGAACAATATAGCAATTTATTTATACATCATTCTTGCAGCAATTGAGATGGAAAGGGATGTATCATTACAGTTTAATAGAGTTCAATACTTTGAATAGTTTATTATCACTTTAATCCTGTAAGTTGCAACTAACAAAATGGAAGGAATGGACCATTACAGATAGAGATCAATATCTTCAATATTGATCAATGCACCATTCAACGCCATTAAAGATTTTCCTGGAGGAATCATTTGCTGGTTTGAAACAATTTCATCTTTAACGGAATCATTCAGCTGCAGAAAAGAAAGGGTCATGTTCTCATTGAATCAGACCAGAAAATAACAAATAATTTAATGTAAACGAAGGTTTTTTTGAACAAAGAAAGAAAAGTTACACGAAAAACCATTCACAAAAATATAGACCTTCATGCGAGACAGGGAGGAGACTACAGTAGGAAAATTTTGATTGATTTCTTGCATCAACTGCAACGGATCAGAGGCATGCACAATCCTCTGCGCAGTTTGATGTCCTAAATCTGAGAATTGCAAGGAAAATAGAAGAATCGATATTACATTTTTTATGTAGTAAAACTAAAGATATGATCAAACAAAACTCAAGCCACCTTTCAACTCCCAAACATCGAGTGTGTCAGAGACAGTCGACGACAACAAATAATCCCTGAATGCCATTATCTCAGAATTCAGCTCAGGCTTCCGCTCCTGCATGGGTGTAAACATATATTGATGTGTTCATTGATATATGCTATAACACACATTTTCGTTTATGAAAATCTTTGCTTTGGTTATAAACATGTAATAAAGACTAATTTGATGTGAGTTCATTATTTCAAGAAAATGATCATACTGACAATGATTTGATATGAAATAATAAATCCCCATTTACTTTATATGTTAAGGTTATATTTTGATGTCTTCTCAGGTTTACACAGGAGCTTAATCCAGTCACCCCAAGATTATTTTAAACTGTTGGTTTTCACGAGTAAAGCACACTATTAACAATTCAAGTGTTTCTTTAATAGTTTAGAAGGCTTCAAAAATGTAGGCAATTTGTTTTTACAAGAAAAAATTGCGGCAAATTTAACAGGTTAGCAATAGACAAACCAGTATCTTGGAGAAAATGAATCCTCTAACGTCTTGGCTCAGATCTTCGGTATGAGGATCTTCAAGAGTTACACCTGCAACATACAAAAACCTTCAAAGATAATCCTGCAACAAAGTTATTTCTAAACTAGTTCAAGGTAAAATCAATTAAACATAATGCAATATGGCATGGACTGTGATCCAGCACCATAAAATAAAAATATAACCTTTTTTTACTGCACTGTCATCCATAGCCTTGTATTCCATATTCTTCAAGGCAAGCTCCACACCGTAGCCACCAAGGCTTAAAGGTTCACCAGCGCCAATGCTTCCACATGAAGCACCTTTAGATTCACAGCCAGTGGGTAACACTGATCTGACAACATAGGTCACCTTTCCCTGGAAAGATTAGGGACTCAGAATTTTCACTTCTCAAGTACATGTCATCAGAAATTGCGAGTTAAATTACAAAAGAAGATTGCCGAGATATAATTATAGATGGAAATGTAATGCAGCATAGACAGAGAGATTTGCTTCTTGTATTTATCTCGTCAAGTTGAACAAAATGAACAAGACAAAGTTAATTGGTATAATGCACTCTGAAACTACGTTAATTGCTCCAAAGATTTTGAGGAAATTAAAATCTCGAATGTCAACTAAAGGATTTGTCATAGTTTCTAACCACAAATAACACCACTAAGTCATTTATAAGATGTATGATATATACTGTACATGAAATGACATGATCGAAGAAAATGAAAACAAATTAACCTTTTTAGATGCTTCGGCCAATGAAAAATGAAATTCCTTAAAGCATTCGGTCCCAAGGGCCCCGTAAAGAATAGCAACAGGACTTCCAACTGCTGAATCGGGATGGACATGATCGAACTCAAAAATCTCAGGCTGTTGAAATGAACCTTGTGTTCTAGAAAAGTAAAAAGAAAAAGAAATTAATTGAAAAAAGGAGCACAATGATATGGATGTAAAAAAGAACAATAAAGTTTTCAATATCATGCATACATAACGATTAAACTTACGAGTCAATGGAGTTTTTCAGCCACGCCTCAAAATCTGCGACTTCAAAGAACAAGGACCCGCCAGTATCAACCCAACAGCATTTATTCCCAGGACTTTTCGGGTTCATTCCCAACAGAAAAGCCTCGGAATTTTTGGCACTAAGGGTTTCATTTTGTTCAGCGATCGCTCCATCAATAAAAGGGAACGAAGATAAAGACTCGTCTGCTAATTGGCGATATAAAACTAATCTAGGAGATGCTGATCTAAGGGTGAGAGAGAATTCAAACATTGATGCCAAAGGTTCGGTTAGCAAAGACTTCCCATATTTGATAATTTTCTTCAAGCAGTCTTTCGCGGTGTAAGCATCCGAATCTTCGTTCAGCGCATGATTCCATGTTTCAACAAAATCCCAGAAGTAGTCTTTCCATTCTTTAGAAAGCAACTCCCTGTTAAAAAATGCAGATAACAAATATAATGGTGGGTCATACTTGTTCAGCGTAAACACCTATTTGTTCTTCATTAGTTCTCAAAATACCATAACATAACTTTATGTGGATACACACGCGGAACACCATTTTTTGTGGAAATGTGTGTATAAGAAATCTAAGAAAAAATCGCCCCTAGAGTCTAGACATGATTGATCACTCTAAACGCACAAAAAACATTAACAAACTAAATACTACGTTGAAACTAAAGATGCTCCATCATCATCTACATGAATTCCCAGGTCGGTTTTTAGAAGGCAATGAAGCCATATGGCTAACATCTTCTGAAAGATCACATATGTCCAACCAAATGAATGCCAAATAAGACATTATTACAACATTCCCACGCACATTTTATCATCTCTATTTGCTACTCCGCGTTTGGAAAGTATGGCCATTTACATGTAGCTTTTTACACTTAAAAACTACCAACAATCAAATGATCAGACTTATTCCAAAGATTCTTAACAAAGTTTGACAGACCATGTTTTTCAACTCGACAAACATAGGTTCTCTGACACTCTTTATCACACTCGTTAGCTTAATATCGTGCAAAAAAACTTCCATTAAGTTAGACTGATTATAGAACACATCACAAAGAAACGCTGAGCATGGTTTAAAACACACACATCAGAGACGTAAATACAAACATACCCAGCTTCAAGAAGAAGTGGCGTGCCCGGCCACTTTGCTGTAAGAGCCACCTGGACATTCTTGGGCCTACGTGTCTCTCCATTAACGGAATGCCCAAGAAGGCACATAGACAGAACCACAAGGGCCAGTAAGCAAAGCACAGATCTAACTACGACCCTCATTCTTTTGAATCTTTATAAATTTCGAAATTCAGCAGATTAAAATCGAGATTAACGACGGATCACAGCATGTTTTTCCTCGATCAGGGATATGTGTAAGAAAGATCGAAATGGGCTCTTTCGAGCTAGATTTCCAGTGGTTGTCTATTCTCTGAGTGTTGTATTGACGCTCGAGCTGATGAGGGCGAAGACCAAGAAAATGCCTCGTTAGGTTTTTTCATATATAATTTTCTGATAATTATAATCCCATAATTTAATTAGGTTGATCTAAAATTACATAATCCCATAACAAATATTTATTTCCTTATGAAATTACAAATAACTCACTCTGTTTATTTGGGTTGACTAACTTATATGAGGAACTGATGAATTTATAGCATAGAGTTCTAATTCTCTATTTTATTGGCAGATGAATTTAGGGGAAGAAATAGGTTTTGGTACACATTCAATTAATTTTTCCATCATCTATCTGATATGGCTTTTTCTTATTGGCTATTGCTTTGAGGGAAAACCGACGTGTCATAGATCTATTTCACCATCCTTACGTAATGTGACACAGTAAAGTTTCGATTTTTTACTTTCTTGTTAACGTAGTGATTTTGGAAGATTTTTCAATACAATCATCAAGCGATTATATGCATTTCAATATGATCATCATCAAACCATGAGAATTCCAAGAAAACGCCAAGAGAACTCCAAGAATCTTCTCCTCCCTTTGGGTTCTGCGACGCAGTAAAGTTTCGATTTTTATTTTCTGGGTTGATTCGAGGGGATTATGTTCTTGCAAACATAGTTAATTTCGGAAGTTCAATCGATATAAAGCGATGAATCAGAGAAGGAGCCAATACTCGTTATTTCAAAAAGGTCTCTCTCTCTTCTTTTTCTCCGGCCTCTCTCTTCCCTAACACTAAAAAGACTCCAACGCCGTCAACCTCTCCCCCTCCTCCCCCTCCCCCTTCTCCATTTTTTGGAGGCGGGGGAGCTCTTCTCCTTTTCTTTTCTTAGTGGGTTTTCTCTGTATTAAAAATAAAAAATAAAAAAGAATTTCGCCGGCCTCCTCCGACTGCCGCTACCCGCAGCCACCTCCACCTCCGTCAGCCCGGCGCTCACCTCCGCCTCCGCCGGGACCCTGCTGCACCGCCACTGTCTACCGCCTCGCCATAGCCACCCACTGCCGTCTGGCCACCACCACCGTCCGCCACTTCCTTTGTCTCCATTTTGGAGCATCTTCTCCTGACCATGGTCAGGAGCTCTTTTTATCCCGATGTGGAGCCAATTCTCCCTTGGTGGGAGCTCCTTCCGATGAAGACAAGAGCCTTAATAGTTGGACAAAGAAAATGGAGAGTATTGTAGGTTTGGCTTAATAGCCTTTTCTGTGGTAGGGTCTATAGCTCTTTGGTCCAAGTTTGAGATTTTCTTGTCTTCTATCGGCTTTTGTTACCATTGTTGTGTGTGTGTTTGCTCCTTTGTGAGTCTTTGTTCTCCCGGTTGATGATGTACCGGTGAGACCCCTTAGGCTATTTAGCTCTGTATTTTTGTTATTAATGCAATCAATCGTTTTGAAAAAAAAATCGCGATTAAATGCATTTGTTACAGCATACTATGATCAGCATCACATCAATCCTTGGGCCATCTCCAATGGAGACGCAAATCGCATAATGGGGGAGAAAATGTGTCCAATCGTACTGCAAACTGAAACCAAATATAAGTAATTAACATTTTCTCTGACCTAAAAAACGCAAATATGATTTGTACTATTCATATACCTAAATGTTTCTAACTCTTTCAAAAAGATCCCAATTCAATAAATAATTTGTTTTTAACCAAAATGATTTAATTAATCTATTATATTCTATCTATCTTATTCCTTTAAAATTGTATGATACGTAAATAATGTTTAATATTGTAAACCTAATACTTATAATTATTTATTAATAGTGAAGTAATATTTTAATTTATCTTTTGCTTTAATTTGTGAAGCTGTAAAATATGTTGTGGTTAGTGTAAAGTTGTAAAAGTTTTTGTAAAAGAAAATATTTTGAGAATATCCTTTTGAGTTTGAGAATGAGTTTGATGGTTGGAGAAGAATTATGATTTGATGTGACAAATACTGCATTTTGAGTTTGAAAATGGGTTTATCGGTTGGAGATAGGTATTACTGCCAAGAAGGATGAACTTTCAATAAAGTTTCGATTTTTATTTTGTGGGTTTCATTGAGGCGATTATATTCTTGCAAACACGGTCAATTTGGGAAGATTTCAGTACAATGTAAAGCGATTAAATGCTTTTATTGCAGCATACTATGATCATCATCAATCCTTTTACAACCTACGAAGGATGAACTTTCTTGGTCCGCGAAGAAACTGCCTTCAAAGCAGATCTCATAGAAGCAGAAGCAGATTTCATAGCAGCTTCCACATACTTATTCGAAGCAAAGCTCGCAGCTTTTTCCAAGCTATTTCCGAACCTCTTCGCCCTATCTCCATCCCTAACCAAGCCATCGAACTCCTCTTTAGCAGCTTGCTTCATTACCTCTTCGAAGCTGTAGAATTCAGACATGGCACTTTCCATTACAGAATCCAAGTAATCTTCTGCATCTTTCAGTTGATCTTCAGCATCTTTCACCTCTTCCTCGTTTTCGAGCTCCATCTTGGCCCAAGCTTTGTAAGATTCGACCTCAAAAAGCTTCATTAGATCTTCGATGGTCGATGGATCGAAGCTCTTGTCTGAAAGGGCTTTGTCTGAGAGGAATGTGAAATCGGAAAATAGTGCTTCCATTTTCTTTCTTTCTCTAATCTAACTATGGAGTTAGGTGTCTATTTATTAATGGGTTTTTTACATAGTAGGGGAATCTAATTTAGTGGGAGGAGTAGGACCACATTCATCCCATTTCTTCTTTATGTCAAAGTTATCATGTTCTAGTGTCTTTTTATTCGATGGAATTGGTGTAATAAAGTTCATTTTTTTTGTGGATATGTGACCGTTTGCAAAGAGGGGGAAGTGTTGCGGTTAGTAGAAAAGCTTTACATGCGAGGAAACGACGTCGTCTAGGCACAAATTGTGGGAGATTGGATGACATCGGATAAAATCGTATCTGTATTGTATTGAAATAAGAGTTATGGGACAGATTTGTAGTTAGTTTAACTGAGAGGAGTTTCAATGTAATTAACCACCCTCTTATCCAACGAAGCCCCTCTTCAACACTATATCCCCAATCCATTTCCATTTATGTCGCTCCACCTCATCGAAGCGTTTGAGGAAAGATGGTTGAGAATTCAAAGCGTCAAGAGCCATTTTAGTTTCTTGTTGCAGTGTGTAGATTAAAGAAAGCTGTATAAATTTGGTAATAAAGATAGAGTGAGAGAGAGAGGTTTTGTTTTAGTGTCTTACAGGAGTGAAGTGTAGGAATATGAGCTGAAGGGTGTATATATATACATTATATATATAAGGGTTTTGTAGATGGGATGAGGTTGCGTGGAGGAGTTGTATAGGGACTTTAAGAAATTAAGTACGTGGGATTATGTAGTTAATTGCAATTAATTTTAGTTTCATCTATCGTTGCGGATTGTGATTGAGAAGAAAAAGAAAAAAAGAATATAGTTTAGCTGGACGATAAGTGAAGAGATGTCTCGACACGTTACTTCACTATGAATTTTTTATTTTCTTTTGTGTTATGGACACACAATCTTTGTTCGCTTGGAGGTCAAAATCCAAGTGTGGGAGTGAGAGAGTGTACACCACGATACAATACGTGTTAGGTTACCTTTCACACAGTGCGTTTCAGTGTGTGTGTGAGAAATGATCAACTTCGACAAAAGCTCTATTCTTTTATGACCTCTTCCTAAATCAGAAAAGAAATACGTATATATGCACACGTGTAGTTGGAGAACTTGGTTTGTATGTATTGTATGAAAGGGGAGGCGTGATGAATAGTTACTACTTCACCACGTGTAATCTTTTTTTCCTTTAATATTTGAGATTCCAATACTCCGCCGCGTGCGCTCATTAAAATTTCTAGAATATTTCCCTTTCCATTACTCTCGAACTCTATGGAGTTCCTTCCCTACTAAATAAAAAGTAATATAGTTTGCAAATAAGAGCGACACACTTACGATGATAACACTACAATAAAAGGAGATGGATATGGCTGCCTCTTCTAATAATGTAATAAGGGTACTTGAGTAACTTCCCATTTTCACTTCGTTTGCGAGACTTGTACCGCAATGTGGGTTAGGGTAAAATTGGTAATTAACTCGGCGCCGACTTTCCACGCCACGTGTATATACACATTCTAGGCAAAAGGACACGCAGCTATGTCGCACACGTTTTATTTTTATTTTTTGCTACGTACGAAAGAAAGTACTTGTGCTGTGCCTGAATTTAATGAATCGATTACTAGTTGTCGACGTAGTAATGTGTTGCCATTTTAATTTTTACTTCTTGGTAAGGATCTAATCTAATCCTTGGCCCCCAAAATGGGACGAAATTGCCAGCAAGAATATAACTAAAGAAGATATAACATAGCCAGGCTCATTATATACCAATCAGATGTACAACAATGTTGCCGAATTCTAATTCTAATACTAAGCTGAAGATCAGATTTTTATCACCGAGAAAACGATAGTACACGTAATAGTCGAAAATCGTTTGGCTGACCTTAATCATTTGGCAGGAGTTGATTGAACTTTAGGCTTAGGCTTGACTTCGACTTCGTTTACGCTTCGAATAAATATAGAATCTGGTTCGTGGCTACGAACGAAATTAAGTTATAGATCAAGAACCAAGATAACGAAAGGTGACCAAAGGGATTTATTTTATTTCTTACGGTTTATCACCCTCTTCATAAGTATAGCTAGATGCAACAGCCAAGAATCTACCATCTCTGCTAAAGGACAGAGCTGCGATGCTTGTTGGGTACTTGGAATACTTCACCATAGGATGAAAGGAAAAAAAAAAGCATTTAAAAGCCACCTTTTAGCAGAAGATATATAGGAAATAAATATAAGTTTTTTACCTGATACAATCGTTTCTTGTTGTTCCCATCCCACACGTTAACTATACCATCACATCCTCCAGTGGCAAATGTACCATAACTACATGCATGAGAAAAGACCTTTTAGGCTTTTCACAAATTCTATGATCATATAGTGGGTAAGCAACATGTCTTGAAACATAAATGTAATAAAAAATATATATATAGCGTAGCTCACATGGGGTGGAACGCAATGGTGTTCACAGGGTAGACAATGTCTCTTCCAGCCTCTGATTTACGGTGGCACTTAAATGCATACCTACAATATACATCATCAAGAGGGTGGTGCACAGTTGAAGAACAAAAAAACTTGAAGAAAGTGTTAAATGGTACAAGGCGATTTACTTCTTCGATTGACCAGCCTCTGAAAGATCGAAGAACTCCATCGAAACTCGGCCTTCAACAGAACTAAGAGCATAGCCTATAAAACAAGATCAATTTATCCCATCGAAGTCAGCGAACTAATGGTCTCCGCCTATCTGGAAACAAAAGCATAAACGGAGGAAGTCAAGCAAGGAAACTGATAGACAAAAAAATCTGACCCGTAGAATCTGGATAGCAACGGACACATCTAGTTTGGTATTTCAAAGAAGATTCCCTCCTTTGTTCAGGTTGTGACATGTTTCGTATGTCATAAATGTTTACGTGTCTCCCAGCAGTTGCGACCACCAAACGATTTCCTACTAGAGACATAGAGTAAACGCGCTCGGGCTGAACATATGTCCCAACAAGAGATCGTTCTTGACCACTTGCACCTCTCGGGTCCCAACACTTCAAGGTTTTGTCCCAACTTCCAGTAATAACTTGGCCTAAATAAGAGAAAAGAATGTCAAAACCACCAGTGAGTCCAACGATATTATAAATAAGCTTGAGATAAAGGTCACGTTAAGGGCTTCAAACAGCAAAGATCGATATCTTCAGCAAACATATATATAACACTGTGCAAGATCCTCAGAGATGGGATAAGCAGCAACGAACGCCATTACATTTAGAGCGCATGATCTTACCAGTGGCATAATGATACTCGATGCAACGGACAGGTGCATCATGCCTCCCCAAAATATCCTCCCTATTGTTGTTAAATTCAAGCCTGCAAAACGATATAAATACCTATCAATAATTACATCAAATCAAATGCATAACGAAAACATTCAAATCACCCTAGCATGAACAACTCTTGGTCTCTTATGTGCACACTCACAGCGTACCATAGCGTAAATCGCATTATAGGCAATCAAACTAAAAAGGACAATCACAACAATAAGCTCACTGTCCATTTAAGTACAGAGAAGTCAACCACTATATAGCAGATTAAATGATGAATAGCATAAACATAAGCATTTCAAAACCATAGAGAGCTTATCAAATTGAAAAAAAAAAAATAACACGGAAGTCAGCTTTCTAACATAGTCTCTATTATCATATATGGCAAACAATTAAAAAAAAAAAGAAAAAATAACTTCACCATCAATCACATACTAAAGGAGAAAACTTGACCAAACTATAGTCGCGAAAAAAGAGGAACAACATAAAACTGGAAAAATCACCTCCTAACAGTGTGATCTACTGACGCACTAAACCCAGAGGAATCATCATGAAAGCAGCAATCCAATACAGCATCACCGTGCATGAACTCCCCCCTCAGCACATTTGCACTCGCATCATACAATCGAACACTCTGCACGAGAAGGAAAAAAATCTAATAAGAGACGAGGAAGTAAACGCCGTCGTTTAAGTGGAGACGAAAAGGGACCTTATCCCAGGAAGAGACGAGGAGGTTATCACTGTGGTTAGAAAACCGAAGGTTAGAGATTCCGTCAGTTGGGGGATCCGACAGATCTCTGCCGGCCGACTGCGGCGGCGGGGGTACTGAAACCGTCATGATTGCCGTAAACAGTCGCGTGCGTTAAAGAGATAGCAATTTAGGTTTTTAGCTGGAATTTGTTGGGAGAATGGAAGGGAAGGGGATTGAAATGGTGAAATGAAAACTAAAAGGGTATTATTCTATTATTATCTGAAATTCTGAGGTCGATAATTCAAATTCAAAAATCGAAAGCATCCCCCAACGGTAGGTTTGCTCAATATCTTACTACGAGTAATCGTGAGCTCCCATTTTAGGACTCGGTGTGGACATCTTTTTGGGCCTGATGGACAAAATGGGCCCACGCTAGCCCATTCTAAAACAAGGCCGAAATACAAATGGGTGGTTCTCATGGAGAGTGGAGACCATAAATTTTAGAGTATTATGAAAATATTCTGAATTGTAACATATTGAATACTCGTCTAAAAGTTTTAAACTTGACGAGCGAGAGACTAACATTTATTTTCTATTTTAATTTTGGATATTAAATTTTCACGTGGCTTTCAATTCTCAATTTATGATGGACTTTCTTTTTCCTTTATTTTTTTGAGTCTTTGACGCTGCAAATGTCAACCAATATAAAAATATTTCACCATCTCTACACTACATGTTCACATCATAGAGTCGTTTCGATGAAAGTAAACGTAGCATATTACATATATATATTATATTATATGTCTGTATTAGAAAAATGACAAGAGCAGTTCATTTTCAAGCCAAAGAGAAATGATTTCAGGGGATGATACATTTAGTTACAAAGAGGCTTTAAAAGTCGACATGTTTAAAATATAATACAATCAATAATGGTCGACCTCTCTGAATTCTCTATATATCTACAATAAAGAAGCCAAGTTAACCGCACCATTGAAGTATTTCTTGTTTTTTTTAGAGTTAACGTGGAAATTGGAATACCTAAATTACGAAATGAGATAATTCAATTATGAATATGCGGTAAGAGTCCACGAGCTTCCGAGTGTAATAAACTCATTGAAATAGCGAGGGCTGGCCCTTGTGACGGGGCGAGTATCATGTTTCTTACCATTATTATCTACGAATATATATAATTCAATAACATACGATGAGTATATTTTTTACTTCGTGTGTCGTTATTATTTATCGTTGACATATACTGACAACCTAGAATTATTTTTATATTTAGTTTAATTTGTCACGAGCTTTTTCTAGCATCTATTTTAGTATTATATAGGACGGTCATGATAACGTCCGCTCGATTATTTTAGGTATAATCCAAGAAAAAACAGCTATTTATTTACTGTTTGATATTAATATGTTTTATATATAAGAAATCAGATTCGAAGACGACCAAGACGAACGTGCAGGGGCGTAGGCAGTAATGCTCTTTCAAAGGCAACAAAAGAGACAGACAGGGATCTTGATTTCATAGGGTTTTTGTTTGATGATTTTTTGATATATTTCGCCATGAATTGAAATAAAACAATAATTAATTAACCAGTTTTCCCCATGTCTCTTTGTCCATGCATATGCATTATGCATCTTTACTAAAAAAAATTAATAATATAGGTCGTGCACAGGCTCATCGTCGGCTCCATCATCACGGATTTATTTTAGTCAAATCACACAATAACTCGATTCATCAAAATATATTTATACTCGAAAAATGCAAGTAGCATATCAACCTAGGTCCGTTCATTTATTGAAATAGACATATAAAGAGCCAACTGTTTCCTTCTATATGTAAGAAAAGCATTTATATATTTCGCAAATGTCGAGTGGAACTTTAATTAATAAATATTGCCTGAAGTTAGTCTTATCTGACCGAGCTTGAGTTGCAAAGCATTTTGTAAACGTGATGTTAGGCATATAAAGAATGTATATATTGTGAGACACACTCGGGAAACCCCTCTATATATATTATACTTCCTCTGTCCCGGCTATTTCTTCCCAAAGATTAGCGGGCACGGAGATTAAGAAATCACATTATTTTAATATTATAGTACACCTTTTGAGGTATAGAGAGAGAAAAGTTATTAGTAGGCACGCAAATCAAGAAGACTTTTTTTAATATTAATGGTGTAATTAGTTTAATTAGTGGGATAATTTTTTACCAAAAATGGAAATGGGAAGAATTATGTGGAACGCCCGAAATAGAAAGATGGGAAGAAATAAGTGGGACGGAGGTAGTATCTCATTATTCTTGTCCATTCTCACTCAGTTTGAAAGCATATACACATATAATAAAGGCAACACATTTTCTTTCAAACAGTAAAGATCGATGGATCTTGTAGGAACGATTTCTGAAGGCGTTTGGAGCTCATTGAACGGAATGTGCTCCGAAGAAGATGACTTTATGGAAACCCTAATCGGTTCGCTAATCGAATCATCAGTTCCCAAACTGTTGCTTCTCTTCCACAGTGCATTGGCCTTCTTTAGGCAACGATAATGCTAATGATAATAATGCAATAAGGTACTTCTCAAGCTCATCGTATATGAGCTCCCTCTTACCATCTTCGAGTCGGGGAATAAACGATCTTCAAATCCCAGAAATAATGTATTATGATCATATGATGATGGAGGCTGGAGATGACTTCCTTGACCGTGATGTAATAAAAAGCGATGGAAAAGAAGAGTCCACCGAAAGTTCAAGAAAGATTGAGACTCAAACGTCGAAGAGCGATCATAATGCGAGGAGCCCGTGCGAGCAATCGAAGAAACGATCACGTAAAATGACTAATGAAGTATGATTTTACTATCATATCTATAACAGTCTTTTTTTTTAAGAAGAAGTGTTTGATTTTATGGGTATCTTTTCAATGTTCTATGCGCAAAATCCCACGCACAGAAGACCAAGCGAAACGTCAAAAGAGCAACGAGGGTTGCGAATTTCAACAATGGGGAAAATTTGAACGATTCACACGAAGCAAATAATGGAGATGCATCGAGGTCGAATTTAGGAGGGAAACCAAGAGCAAGTAGAGGCTCAGCTACGGATCCGCAAAGCCTTTATGCTAGGGTAAGATAGATGTAACATTTTATGGGATTTTAGTATCAGGTAAATTTATTACATGCGTGTATTATTGCAACCTCTTACTATGTTTCTCCATTGATGATCTTCTAGAAAAGAAGAGAAAGAATCAATGAGAGATTGAGACTGCTGCAGAACCTTGTCCCCAATGGAACCAAGGTGAACACTTTATATCTACATTTTATCGCATTCTTGAATAAATGAACTATATGAATATTTGAAATTCACATATAGGTGGACATTAGTACAATGCTTGAAGAAGCTGTAAAGTATGTCAAGTTCTTACAGTTTCAGACTAAGCTATTTAGCTCTGATGATCTATGGATGTACGCTCCAATTGCCTACAATGGGATGGACATAGGTCTTTTTGATATAATTTAAAGACAAAATGGTCGTTGGTTGTCTCATATCTGTGAACAAACACTTATTGCATGTCTTTATCTAGCGGAAAGTCCTCATCAAGAATCTATAGTGTGACGTAATATAATGATGAATATAATGAAAATAAATTATTATCCACCATATATATAAGGTATTCAGAGTGGATATGAAGATAACCATCTTCTAAACATGGCAAAGCATTGCTCGGGCTTGTACTCTGGCGCAGTGTGTCCAGCACCCTGAATTAAAGAACAAACGCTAATTAAAAAGATCGAAAAATAAAATAAAAAAATCGAATTTAATAAAAATGTGAAAGTTGTTTCATTGTCTTGCCTTCACCGTGGCATAGGTGAGAACACCTTCATTGTTTTTGTACTTCATGGTATACCTGAAAAACAAAGAAAATCATCCTAAATGTTCCTTCAAGTGATTAATGATCCTCGTGCGAACGTAAAAAATTGTGAACTAACCCGGCGACTTGGGCATTTACAGTCCAAGCCCTCCAATCTTCATCGAGAGTGAGATTTAGAGCACGAATCCATTTCAATGTACTCATGTAAGGAATAACCATGTCGTGATCGCCACTGAAAAAGTAGTAAAAAGATCGTATGATGTGACTTTAGAGCGCTTTTGTAACGGTACATTATTTTTCTTTAAGTTGTGACAGCTCACCTGTAAATCAGAGCTCGATACCCTTTCTTGCTGAGAAGCAGATGATGCTCGAAGACGCTCTCAACGTTTGACTCGTAAGGTATGGTCTTGTTGCATCTTTTCCAAACTGTTTTTGTACCCTTTATAAATAAATAAATATATATATATATATATATATATTAATTTCTCGCCCGACCCGACATTAATAAAAACATGATCTATGGATTCATACCTTTCTGATGTGAAGAGCTTCTCGAACAGTTTCGTCATCAGCCCAAATATATGAAAGAAGATAATGATTCGCCTGCAGCAGTTGACCATTTTCCATACATATGACGTAGTAAAAGTCTTCTTCTTCAATTAACCAGAATATATGCATTTACTTACACGGCAAGACGATGATTCCTCATCTCCGTGAAGAAGTATATGATCAGATTCATTATCTTCGAAAGGCAATAGCTTTATGTTATTACCACTCTCGTGTTCCGGTGATATCAATCTGCATGTCGGCTCTAGCACATGGGCCTCGTTGACAAGGCGCGTACACTTTTAAGGGCAAAAGAAAGAAAAGATGCGATTAAGGAAATAGAGATAGAGATTGTGCAAGAAACTGTACGAAAAAGATCAACGGTATAGTAATGAACTCACCTCATTGCAAAGATGAAGAGCGTATTTGCACTGTATATTGTCTGGATCTGGGTTCGAGTACTCGCCATTACAGCTTTTCTTTGCCAGCTGATTGAGTTTAGTTTGTTTTTTTGCAGAATTTTTACACTGAAAACTAAATACTAATGGACCATGTGAACGATGGAAAGCATAAAAGCACCTCAAAGTACTCATCTGAGACGAGCCCCATTCTGTGAGCAAAGGGAATTTTTTCGTTACCGTCCTCATCATCGTTTAATGATCCATTGCCAACAATATAACCCTGATTCGATACTCAAAACCATCACTCGTCAATCTTCTACGTCTTATAATTACGCGGACATTTCTTTTTCACATATCTTATTACCTGGAGGAACAACCGTGGCTTGAGTCCAGCTTCATTGGCTGGAAAGTTAACAAAAAAAACACCAAAACTCAATTTCCCATGATGTAATAGAAAAGAACAAGAAGAAGATCCTCAGAACTAACTAGTTTTACTTTTTCCTTAAAAATTCCACCTTTATCTATATCCAGAGCTAACATGGGCACGAGTTTGCCCCCGTAGGAGTCACCAGCAATGTAGAGAAGATTCGAGGTGAAATTCGGGTGATCTGATAACCACTGCAATGTCATCAGAATGATATTTGATATCATTGACCGATAACTTTAAAATTTAAGGATTCTTATGCTAAATCAATTTCAAGTGATTACTCCCATTTATAACTCACCTTTCTCAAGAAAGTATGATTGATTTGTGTCGTATTGGTGTCATTTGTAGCGTAGTTTTCTGCTTTGGTTGCGTACGAGAATCCAGCCCCGGCAGGGTAGTCGAGGAAGATTATGTTGGCAACCTATGCAAACATAGATTTATTATACAGATCGATCGACTGCTGATGTTAATTCCAAGAAAATGTTAATAAAGACAACCTTCGTCCAAGAATACTTGTTGATTCTGAAAGAAGGCAAGTTTCCATCAAAAGCATCATAATCAAAAACCAAAGGACCTGCATTACACACATATATACATACACACACACACACACAAAGCAGAGCACATTAAACGACCGAAAATAAAGAAAAAAAATGACCTAAAAATGATCGACCCACCAATTTCATAAACGAGACCAGAAAACCCGGAGCAACCCTTCCCACCAGTTAGCCAAAGCACCAAAGGGTCTTTCTGTGGATCACCCTCTGATTCGATGAAGTAGTAAAACAGCTGCAGTTCATCGTTTTCTCCCACTCCAACATATCTTAGTGAGAAAAACACAGAATTTATTGATAGAACATAGAAATAGAAAGATAATCAAAAGAAAGAATGGAGTAACGAACAAACCCTGTCTCGAGCTTGAAGGGAAGTGTACCATTATAACCAGGCAGAGTCTCGATCACATGCTGTGAAGCTGCCACTAAGATAGCGTTGTCGAGGACATGAAGGCAAGCTAGTGCTAGAATGATTCTGTGTCTTAACCAAGACTCCATTGTCTTAACACTTCCCCTTTCAGCGATTCATCAGTTTTGCTGAACTTAAGACACTAATAATGATGTGACTGAGAGATTGAAGACAATGTTTGACACGTAATCAAGGCAATTGGATTGGGTAGAGGTGTTCAAAATGTTTTATGGAAAATGACTTTAAATAGAAATTTAAAATCAAAAGGGCAAAATCGTCTTTTTTCAGCCCTTTAGGGGGCGGTGACTAGGAAAAAGGGGGCGGTGTTGCTATTTTATTTTTTTTTCAATCGAAAGCTTGCTACATCTCATTCAAAAAAGTACAATTACATTGGCTAAACAGCCAAAGAGGGTTCCTCTGGCGACATCGATTATACCAGTAGGAACGAAGGCTCACCATAGGAGTAAAACTAAACTACTAAGAAATAACAAAAAAGCAATGAAGAAAAGCAACAAAAAATGCAAAACACAGATTGCGCCCAGGTTGCAAGGTGTCAAAAAATCTCCGCTTGATACCTCCTTCTCACCACTGAATGCAAGATCCCTAATGATAAGCAAGTAGCCGTCGCATTGAATGCTAAATCACCCCAAATAGCATCCAATGCTGTAGCAAATGAATCAAAAGATGCACCGGTCAGAAGTGAACCCTGCACCTTTTGATGAAGACAAAAGACCTCCCAACACATAACATAAAACCAGAATGACAAAACTAAACAAATTTTAAAAATTCTTCCCATTCTGACACTGCTTGTTTAACAGTGTCAAATTCAGTCCATTTTTCACCATTAAAAATCCAGAGATTTCTGGTCTTCCACAGCATCCATAAAATGTAGACAGAGAGTTGCATTCGATCGATGATACAATTTGTGTTCGGGCTCGTGCATAGCTCGAGCCACCAGTTCTTGAGTTTGTGGTCACTAGTCTGAATTCCCACCCACAGCACCGGGGAGAGTTTCCAGACTTCCTGTGCTCTATCACATCTGAAGAAAATATGTTCAAGCTGTTCCACTTCCTCCCCACACTAGCTGCAAATCGGATCAATTTCAATGCCATTCTTCTTCAAGCTATTCACCGCCCCCTTTTTCCTAGTCACCGCCAAGGTTTTAAAAACCGGACCGGACCGGCCGGTTCTGACCGGAAATCGGTGAACCGGCCGGAATTCCGGTCCGATTCCGGTCTGGTTTAGGTTTTAATTAAAAAAAGAAAAATCAGAAAAATAATATAATTGATAGAGTGACGAGTTTAGCATGAACTTTGTTGTAGTGCAATGGTTGGTATTGGGCTTTTTAACCCATTGAGATGGGTTAGATTCCTAATCTACCATTTTATTTTTATTTTATAATTAACCCATGAACCACATATTTTATTTTTATTTTGTTTTGACCCCAAATTTTAAAGATTTAACTTTTTTCTACCCATGGTGTAATAATTTTATCTACCAACACAATTTACTTTAATTAATTTTGACCCCTAATTTTTAACTGTATAAATTTCTTTATAGATATGCATGTACATAATCAATGTTATTTAGTTGATTCAATCATAAAATATATATTAATTATATTTAAAGATACCGGTTTGACATCGGTTTGATTCCGGTTTTATACCGGTTAAACCACTAAACGTTAAACCACTAAAATTTCCGGTCCGGTTAAAACCCTGTTTCAGAACCATGGTCACCGCCCCCTAAAGGGCTTGAAAATGACTTTTTGCCCTTATAATATTTAATTAATTTAAAAAGAAAAAACTAACAAAATATATAATTATAGTACGAAATACTGAAAACTACACACACAAATAAATTCGAACGATCGATCTCGATATGGAAAAAAAATTCAATTTAACATTTTAGGACCGAACGATCGATATTTTCGGTCCTGCAGTGCGCGGGCCGAACGATATTTTCGGCCAGGCTGTGTGCTGGCCGATCGACATTTTCGGCCCGACCGAAATCTCAGTTCGGCCCGCGCAGGCCCCACCGAAATCTGAGTTCGGCCCGCACAGGCCCAGCCGAAATCTCAGTTCGGCCCGCGCAGGCACGGCCGAAATCTCAGTTCGGCCCGCACAGGCCCGACCGAGATCTCAGTTCGGCCAGCGCAGGCCCGACCGAAATCTCTGTTCGGCCCGTGCACAGCCCGGTAGAAATTTTTTTTAATACCGAGAGGAATAAAAGTTAAAACCGGAGCAAAACGCGGGTTGGTCAGGCCCACTGTTCTCGGCCCGGCATTCATGTGCGCGGGTCGCGCGCTCGCACACAAGTCGGCCTGATTTACACCCCCCCTGCGCGCGCACGCGAGCGACTTACATGTGGCATAATATTAGCTATTTAATTTAAACTAATAAAATTCACATCTATATATAAGGTGGGTGAAACCATGTTGTTTTTCCAATGTTGGACAACAACTCTTCACTTTAAATTCCCTCCAATTAATTCACCTTCACAAGCCAATAAAGCCCATGTCTCTCAACTTAATATTTTCTCCAATTTGGGCACATTCACAATCCCAAAAAAAATAATATTACAAAATAATTATAACAAAAAAACTTAATAACAGAAAAGATTAATAATACAAAATATTAACAACAAGAAAATATTAATATTACAAAATAATTATAACAAAAAAAAACTAATAAAAAAAAGTTAATAATACAAAATAATAACAACAAAATTATTAATATTACAAAATAATAACAACAAAAAATATTAATATTACAAAATAATAACAACACAAAATATTAATATTACAAAATAATTATAACAAAAAAAATTAATAATACAAAATAATAACAACATAAAATATTAATATTACAAAATAATAACAACAAAAAATATTAATATTACAAAATGATAACAAAAAAATAGTAATATTACAAAATAATTATAACAAAAAAAACTTAATAACAAAAAAAATTAATAATACAAAATAATAACAACAAAAAATATTAATATTACAAAATAATTATAACAAAAAGAATTAATAATAAAAAATTTAATAATACAAAATAATAACAACAAAAATATTAATATTACAAAATTATAGCAACAAAAAATATTAATATTACAAAATAATAACAACACAAAATATTAATATTACAAAATAATTATAACAAAAACAAATAATAATACAAAATAATAACAACATAAAATATTAATATTACAAAATAATAACAACAAAAATATTAATATTACAAAATAATAACAAAAAATAATAATATTACAAAATAATTTTAACAAAAAAGTTATAACAAAGAAAAGTAATAATACAAAATAATTACAACAAAAATATTAATATTACAAAATAATAACAACAAAAAAAATTAATAATACAAAATAATGACACAAAAATATTAATATTACAAAATAATAACAAAAAAAAATTTAAGCAGCCAAATCGAATTTTTGGCCCCTTGTATAGGCAGCCGAAGTGAGATTTCGGCCCTGCATGAGTGGGCCGAAGTGAGATTTCGGCCCTGCATGAGTGGGCCGAAATCAGATTTCGGCCACAGCTGTCCCGGCCAAAACATAAATTCGGTCGGACCAGCTCCGGCCGAAACGCAATTTCGGCCGGTGCTGGCACGACCGAACCATAATTTCGGCTGCCACATGTCACAGCCGAAATTGTGTTTCGGCCGTGCCAAGCGCCGGTCGAAATTGGTTCGGTCGGGAGTTTTTTCAAACTATTTCGATCCGTGTCGAATGATTTTTACGACAGTATCGATCGATCGGTCCTAAAATCGATCGATCAGTCCGAAAATATAGATCGATCGGTCCGAAAATGTTAAATCAATTTTTTTTTCGTATCGATCGATCGTTCGAATTTATTTGTGTATGTAGTTTTCAGTATTTCGTACCGAAATTATATATTTAGTTAGTTTTGCTTTTTAAATTAATTTAAATATCATAAGCGCAAAAATGTCTTTTTTCAGCCCTTTAGGGGGCGGTGACTAGGAAAAAGGGGGCTGTAAATAGCAGTCCAGATTCCATATTGGCTAAGGACTTTCGAGGGTAACTTAGGACTGGGGAAATATACCGAAATACCTATATACAATCCTTATCGTATCGAAACGTACCGAAAATATCAAAAATTTTGGTATACCGAAGTTTTTGGTAAGGTATGATACCGTACCGAAATTTTCGGTACGGTAATGGTATGAAAATTTTAAAAATTAGGTATACCGATTATACCGAAATATCGAATACTAAAATTTTTAATATTATATATATATATATACAAACACCTACATATATTATATTATCTCGAAAAATATAAAAAATAAAAATAGTATAAGGATCTTCATAAATTTATTTAGCCCATAAATTATTAACTATACCCAACTTTTAAGATTATTGAGGCCCACCATTTTTTACATACATTAAAAAAACAAAAGGAAATACAAAATAAACTTTTCGTTTAATTAGTTTGTATATAAAGTTGTATTTTGTGGTTATGTAAAGTTCTTTTTCTTACTAAGGAGACTGACTAAAATATGTAAATATTAAGGTTATTATATGAATTAAAAATCTTTTTATTTTGAAAAATTTGGTATTAATAATCCATCTTATTGGGGCCTAAGGAGTTTGAATTGACTAAAAATCCAAAAACAACTAATTAACGAATTATGAGACACGCAGGGTAAAAAACCCTCCGTGTGAATGGTATATGTAACGACCCGTCCCATACCGGGTGTCACTATATCATCGGTCCCTACCAGGACCAGTGGGGTTGGGCCCACCACACTCCGACTGATAGTCTAGCCCCACTGTACCACCATTTAACTTTTTAGCGTGCTTCGTGCACTCGCTCACACGCACCCTGAGAAACTTCCCAGGGGGTCACCCATCCCTAGATTGCCCCAAGTCAAGCACGCTTAACTTCGGAGTTTCTATAGATGGACTCCCGAAAAGGTAGGTCGACCTTGGTGATATGAGTAGTACTATCAATCCTTTTATACGATTCTTAGCCTGACACGCCCATACATTGTCAGTCTCAGGATCCCCTCTCATTCTGGTGTTGGATCGGTTCGTTCATGTACTCCTTCGCCTAGAAGCCTGCCAGGAGCCGCTCATTGTCCGTGCACCCTGGCACCGGCGATCACTCCCCGCCCTCTTCGGCCCCGGGCGTCACAGTATAGAACGTATGATGCAAACCGAAATTTCGGTATGATAACCTATCGAAATTTAAGGTATACCGAAATTTTTATATGGTATAGGTATGATTTTTCTCGATACAGAAATTTTAGTAAGGTATACGATATCACAGTTTTGGTATACCGTACCGAACCACCCCCAGGTAACATAGACCTGTCAAACAGTAAAGATCGATGGATCTTGTGGGAACGATTTCTGAAGGCGTTTGGAGCTCATTGAACGGATTGTGCTCCGAAGAAGATGACTTTATGGAAACCCTAATCGGTTCCCTATCGAATCATCAGTTCCCAAACTGTTGCTTCTCTTCCACAGTGCATTGGCCTTCTTTAGGCAACGATAATGCTAATGATAATAATGCAATAGGTACTTCTCAAGCTCATCGTATATGAGCTCCCTCTTACCATCTTCGAGTCGGGGAATAAAACGATCTTCAAATCCCAGAAATAATGTATTATGATCATATGATGATGGAGGCTGGAGATGACTTCCTTGACCGTGATGTAATAAACAGCGATGGAAAAGAAGAGTCCACCGAAAGTTCAAGAAAGATTGAGACTCAAACGTCGAAGAGCGATCATAATGCGAGGAGCCCGTGCGAGCAATCGAAGAAACGATCACGTAAAATGACTAATGAAGTATGATTTTACTATCATATCTATAACAGTCTTTTTTTTAAGAAGAAGTGTTTGATTTTATGGGTATCTTTTCAATGATCTATGCGCAAAATCCCACGCACAGAAGACCAAGCGAAACGTCAAAAGAGCGACGACGGTTGCGAATTTCAACAATGGGGAAAATTTGAACGATTCACACGAAGCAAATAATGGAGATGCATCGAGGTCGATTTTAGGAGGGAAACCAAGAGCAAGTAGAGGCTCAGCTACCGATGCGCAAAGCCTTTATGCTAGGGTAAGATAGATGTAACATTTTATGGGATTTTAGTATCAGGTAATTTATTACATGCGTGTATTATTGCAACCTCTTCCTATGTTTCTCCATTGATGATCTTCTAGAAAAGAAGAGAAAGAATCAATGAGAGATTGAGAATGCTGCAGAGCCTTGTCCCCAATGGAACCAAGGTGAA
Organism: Craterostigma plantagineum; assembly: GCA_027422505.1. NCBI lineage: Eukaryota > Viridiplantae > Streptophyta > Magnoliopsida > Lamiales > Linderniaceae > Craterostigma > Craterostigma plantagineum. The sequence goes on along the minus strand of JAPQWV010000009.1, from coordinate 7,609,610 downwards.
CACTTTATATCTACATTCAATATATGGCATTCTTGAATAAATGAACTATATGAATATTTGAAATTCACATATAGGTGGACATTAGTACAATGCTTGAAGAAGCTGTAAAGTATGTCAAGTTCTTACAGTTTCAGACTAAGCTATTTAGCTCTGATGATCTATGGATGTACGCTCCAATTGCCTACAATGGGATGGACATAGGTCTTTTTGATATAATTTAAAGACAAAATGGTCGTTGGTTGTCTCATATCTGTGAACAAACACTTATTGCATGTCTTTATCTAGCGGAAAGTCCTCATCAAGAATCTATAGTGTGATGTAAAGATGAATATAATGAAAATAAATTATTATTCCAGCATGAACATATATATATATATATATATATATATATATATATATATATATATATATAAGTATTCAGAGTGGATATGAAGATAACCATCTACTAAACATGGCAAAGCATTGCTCGGGCTTGTACTCTGGCGCAGTGTGTCCAGCACCCTGAATTAAAGAACAAACGCTAATAAAAAAAATTGAAATATAAAAAAATCGAATTTAATAAAAAATGTGAAAGTTGTTTCTTTTGTCTTGCCTTCACCGTGGCATAGGTGAGAACACCTTCATTGTTTTTGTACTTCATGGTATACCTGAAAAACAAAAAAAAAACTATCCTAAATGTTCCTTCAAGTGATTAATGATCCTCGTGCGAACGTAAAAAATTGTGAACTAACCCGGCGACTTGGGCATTTACAGTCCAAGCCCTCCAATCTTCATCGAGAGTGAGATTTAGAGCACGTATCCATTTCAAGGTACTCATGTAAGGAATAATCATGTCGTGATCGCCACTGAAGAAGTAGTAAAAGATCGTATGATTGACTTTAGAGCTTTTTTGTATACATTATTGTTTTCTTTGTCAGCTCACCTGTAAATCAGAGCTTGATACCCTTTCTTGCTGAGCAGCAGATGATGTTCAAAGACGCTCTTAACGTTTGACTCCTAAGGTATGGTCCTGTTGCATCTTTTCCAAACTGTTTTTGTACCCTTTATATATAAACATATATATATATATATATATATATATATATATGTATATTAATTTCTCGCCTGACCCGACATTAATAAAAACATGATCGATGGACTCACACCTTTCTGATGTGAAGAGCTTCTCGAACAGTTTCGTCATCAGCCCAAATATATGAAAGCAGATAATGATTCGCCTGCAGCAGATGACCATTCTTCATACAAATATGATGCAGTAAAAGTCTTCTCCAATTAATCAGAATACATGCATTTACTTACACGGCAAGCTGATGATTCCTCATCTCCGTGCAGAAGTATATGATCAGATTCATTATCTTCAAAAGGCAATAGCTTTATGTTATTACCACTCTCGTGTTTTGGTGATATCAATCTGCATTTCGCCTCTAGCACATGGGCCTGGTTGATAAGGCGCGTACACTTTTAAGCGAAAAAAGAAAGAAAAAATGTGATTAAGGAAATAGAGATAGAGATTGCATAGTGTGCAAGAAACTGTATGAAAGATCAACGGTTTAGCAATGAATTCACCTCATTGCAAAGATGAAGAGCGTATTTGCACTGTATATTGTCTGGATCTGGGTTTGAGTACTCGCCATTACAGCTTTTCTTTGCCAGCTGATTGAGTTTAGTTGGTATATTTTTCAGAATTTTTACACTGAAAACTAAATAATAATGGACCATGTGAACGATGGAAAGCATAAAATTACCTCAAAGTACTCATCTGAGACGAGCCCCATTCTGTGAGCAAAGGGAATTTTTTCGTTACCGTCCTCATCATCGTTTAATGATCCATTGCCAACAATATAACCCTGATTCGATTCAGAAAACCATCACCTTCCACGTCTTATAATCACGCGAACATTTCTATTTTCACATATTCTTGTTACCTGGAGGAACAACCGTGGCTTGAGTCCAGCTTCATTGGCTGGAAAGTTAACAAAAAGAACACCACGATAAAAATCAATTTCCCATGATGTAATAGAAAAGAACAAGAAGAACTTTTTCCCTAAAAATTCCACCTTTATCTATATCCAGAGCTAACATGGGCACGAGTTTGCCTCCATAAGAGTCACCAGCGATGTAGAGAAGATTCGAAGTGAAATTCGGGTGATATGATAACCACTGCAATGTCATCAGAATGATATTATGACTGATAACTTTAATACTACTTCCGTCCCAAACCGTTTTGGACATTTTACTATATCGGGCGTCCCAAACTGTTTTGGACATTTCCTTTTATAGCAAAAAACTACCACAAACAATCAATATAATATTCTTAAAAGACGTGTCAAAATATACATTTTTCACCTTTTAATTGTACTATATTATTAAACTATTCAATTTCTTAAAAACCGTGTCATACCCCAAATGTCCAAAACGGTTTGGACGGAGGGAGTATCTAAAGATTCTTATGCTAAATCAATTTCAAGGTGATTACTCTCATTTATAACTCACCTTTCTCAAGAAAGTATGATTGATTTGTGTCGTATTGGTGTCATTTGTAGCATAGTTTTCTGCTTTGGTTGCGTACGAGAACCCAGTCCCGGCAGGGTAGTCGAGGAAGATTATGTTGGCAACCTAAGAATACTTAAATTTATTATACAGATCGATCGACTGCTAATGTTAAATCCAAGAAAAAGTTAATAAAGACAACCTTTGTCCAAGAATACTTGTTGATTCTGAAAGAAGGCAAGTTTCCATCAAAAGCATCATAATCAAAGACCAACGGACCTGCACAACACACACATACACACGCACACACAAAGCAGAGCACATTAAACGACCCAAAATAAAGAAAAAAATGACCTAAAAATGATCGACCCACCAATTTCATAAACGAGACCAGAAAACCCGGAGCACCCCGGCCCACCAGTTAGCCAAAGCACCAAAGGGTCTTTCTGTGGATCACCCTCTGATTCGATGAAGTAGTAAAACAGCTGCAGTTCATCGTTTTCTCCCACTCCAACATATCTTAGTGAGAAAAACACAGAATTTATTGATAGAACATAGAAATAGAAAGATAATCAAAAGAAAGAATGGAGTAACGAACAAACCCTGTCTCGAGCTTGAAAGGAAGTGTACCATTATAACCAGGCAGAGTCTTGATCACATGCTGTGAAGTTGCCAGTAAGATAGCGTTGTTGAGGACATGAAAGCAAGCTAGTGCTAGTATGATCCTATGTCGTAACCAAGACTTCATTGTCTTAACACTTCCCCCTTTCAGCGATTCATCAGTTTTGCTGAACTTAAGACACTAACCTTTATGTGACTGAGAGATTGAAGACAATGTTTGACACGTAATCCAAGGTAATTGGATAGAGGTGTTCAATTCCATATTGGCTAAGGACTTTCGAGGGCAACATCATGCGACTACTAATCTTATCAACTACTCAAATACTCCCAATAAATATGCGATGAAGGAACCATATTCTAGAAGATAGCTACTTATGCTCCAAAAAAGTCCAAAAACAAGTTCGAAAAACTACACAGACAAAACATCGAACAGTTGACATACAAAAAGGATATCAAAACAGCGCATGAAGTCGTCATATTTCACGTATACCCACCGCCCATCTCACAGATTCTGTCCCAAACGCGCTTCTCCACGGCCACGACGGACAGCCTCGGCTGCCTAAACAACCCAAAATCACCTTCGCTCTTCGAAAGCTCCTCTTTCATCTCGGCCAATCCCACGGCCTTACTCATCTCGCCCACCGCCCTCACGTCCACCGCACCAGCACCGTCTCCGCCGTCGTCGTACCACTCACGCTCCACCTCCACGACGCCTACGACGCGGCGGTGCTTGCCTCCCGAGTGGTAGAAGAAGCACAGGTCGCCGGCGCGCATGCGCTTCATGTTTTTCTGGGCTTGCTTGTTTCTGACGCCGTCCCATTTCGTGACGCCGTCGTTCGCCGCTTGGTCGGACCACGACCACTCGCTCGGCTCGGTCTTTAGCAGCCAGTAGCTCTTGTCGTTTCCCATTGTCTCCTTTCTCTTGGTCTGAAGTTTGCTGTCCTTTTCAATCTTTCTCGATCATTATCAGCTGATTTGGGTCGTGGGCTTCTTCGAAGATGTAAGAAAGGTTTCGAACTGTGGCCCACATTAATGGGCTTCTCTACAATCAATATTTTATTTTTTTTATTTTTATTTTTAAATCGATTTATATATAAATCTTTTGCTCATCTAAATCTAGCACAACAAAGCACTCCGCCATCATCTCGCCGGAAAAATTACAGATAAATGGCGGCGACCATCGTCTCTCTCCACCTCAGTCCTCTATCCCATCACCATCCAAAATATCCTCCCTGTTCTTACTCAAACCATCGCATTCCGCCTCTTGATTTCCATCGATCTATAGCTCCAAGCTCAATTCGCGCTCGAACGGCGGCGAATCCTAGAAACGGAGTCGTTACGGGAGCCTTCGGAGACGATCTGTACGACGACCGCGACGAAGAGGACGAAGACGATGACGACGAGGAAGAAGAAGATAGGAGTTTGGAGTTTCTGGTTAGGTTCGTGGAGAACGTTTTTCGAAAGGTCTCGAGGAAAGCTCGCCGAGCCGTGAAATCCGTTCTTCCAGTCCCTATCTCGACGAAACTTGTAAGCCTATGATTACCGAAGCTCGAAGCTACCATTTGATTTTACTGCATCGATCTTCAAGTGTCTCAGCTTAGCTTACTAGTGCTAATTTGGAACGTGTAGGTTGGATTTGCAGTCAACGGTACTCTAATTTTGACCTTCCTGTGGATTCTGAAAGCTTTCCTTCAGGTGATAATAATGCGCTTTCTTCTTGCTGGTGCTATGAATTATGGTTCATTTTCTTCAATGGATGATCTGTTCTGCATTTGTCCGAATCGATCAAAGTCTTCGATTGCTTCCCTCTTCGTACCATTACCAGCGTCTCGTTTTTTTGTTTTAGGTAATCTGTACCCTCGGGAGCGTGATTTTCGCAAGTATTTTGCTCGTTCGTGGAATATGGGCCGGAATCTCCTACTTCCAGGAAAATCGATTATACAGGGCAGAAGACGATCGACCCAAATCATGGACAGATACCCGGCCAGGGCCAGCCTTCTAATTCATGTTATTACCACATCAGCATCACATGTCTATGATTCGAGATTAGAAAGATTTTGCTAGAAAATCTACTTGTAATACTAGAAGGAAACACAAGCAGAGATGACGTCTGTCTTACCTGGAAAAAGTTGATACTTGTATGTACTTCAGATAGTTGTAATATTCAATCTCAATTCGACTTTGTGATGGGCTATGCATAAGTGTCAATTTTAAATACCTACAAATTACAAGGCAAGACACGTAGTTTGATATCTAATTTGGAAGAGGAGGTGCTGATTGGTATATTTTCTCGTCTTCGAGCAGAGCATATGGGTCGATGTACTCGGGTGGAGCGACTGGGTATCTGCTTCCATCGTGAACAAAGTCCGGCCCGAAATACTGCACCAACAATGAAATACAACGATTAAACATAACAGTGCCGAAGGGATCGGTGAGATAATATCTGTTGACGAGTTAAAGATGATGAAGTTGAACTAAAATGATCAAAATAGAACAACATAGCCAAAGAACTGTACCATGTCAAATTAAGGAATGAACATTAATAGACTGTGTTAAAGCAACAGTGCTGTTATAAGACGAATTGAGGGGCGGGGTGGGGTACTTACCAGATATACAGCAGTGAAGAACGCGACAGTCACAAGAATTAGTGGCCAAAATGCTAGAAAGAAGGTCCCTCCCAGAGTAAGTAGAAGCTTCGCCCGTGGAAGCAAACCCTGATTGAAGGGATTGAAAGGTTTGTTTTTTTCGTATCAAGAAAGCATAACAGATTCAAGTTAGAAGTGATTATTATTCATTGTGATCATAGCTTCGTTGACAATGTAATAGAGCAATGATCACATACCTCTAGGCCCTCGCTGTTAAGAGACATTGATGTCTCCCTTTGATTGAAAAGCTTTTTTTCCTCATCGGTAGAGACTCCATTTCTCGTCGAGTAGTTCCAACCGCCATCTTCCTCCTTGAACTTTACTTTCTCGTCTCTGCTCGCTGCAGCGTTTTTTTCCTCGAGCAACGAAGTGGGGGTCATTCCTCTTCTTTTCAATTCTTTCATGAACAAAGACTCGGGAGGTTCTTCACCTGGTAAAATGCATGCCATAGTTTACACAATATCAAATTATCAATGGCGAGGTGTATCTAAAACAAACGACGGCACACACAAACACACACAGTAAAGGGAATTGCATAAAAAAAACAGGGATGGTTACTGCAGAAAATACAAACTACCATTCTTAGAAATGAGACTCCATATAGACAGAGACGAGGAAAAACAGCCATGCTGAAATCTACCAAAAAAAGTTATATACTCGCGAACGACTACACCGCAGCTTGATAGACCTCAACAAAATTAATCAACGGCAGTATCTCAATGCTTAATCTTGTCAAAATACGAAACACAAACGTTAAACACAATAGCAAACGACCTCACCTTTGCTTTGACTATTGTTCTTATCGTCATCCCCGACTTTACACGAAACCCTAAATCGCCTCCAATTAAGCTCGTGAAGCCTGCAAGTCCTCCTAATTGATGTCCTCGGATGAATAAACTTAACCTTCAAATCCAACGGAGTCGATCGCAACATCTGAACGCAAGCCATGGCCTGTTCCTTGGACTGATTACGGTTTACACCCGAAAGGAATCAACGAGCAAACCTATCTACAATTCTCCTCCAAATAATTTCCCCGAAATAAAGAATTCGAGAATGGAGTAGAAGACGTGAGACGGCTATCGAAAGCAAAGCAGCCCAATGGCAGCGATGCTCCTGAATATACAAAATGATTAGCGTACGTTAGGTGGAAATAGTTCTATCCCGCTATCCTGCGCGGGATTTTATTGTCCTTGCTTTTCCGTGGCCACGAGGACGGCATACGGAGCCTGACGATCTGGACCGTCAGATTTCAAGTTTCATGACGTGGCAGAATCCAGACCTTTGAACTCAAATCAAATGATTGGCCTGCTTCGAGCCTCGATAACAGTTTCTCCCCAATTGTATTTCCAAATTACAAACTCACTAAAATGGTCCTTGCACGCTCTAACGTTGTGCGATACTATAATATATAAATATAAATTTGATTTTATCTAAGGGATTTTTACACATAAATACCCATTTGAAAAAAAATTTGTAAATCAGTACCCTGTCGGCTTTTTTTATATATAGGTACCTAACAGAATAAATTTTTTGCAGATAGGTACCCGATCCGCAGTAGGTACGCCATACAACACATTTAGGTACCATATATCAACGTATTTTGGTACATCAATACAGGTAGAATTGGTACCCCGCTACAGCTTGCCGCAAGGTACCGTATGTAACGTATATAGGTACCATATACGGGTACCATATAGATGCGTAACGCGGTACGCAATACACATATGAAAAGGTACGTTAACATCAGGAAAATGGTACCCCAATCGAACGGGTATTTAACTAAAAATTTTCTGACATGGGTACCTATGTGTAAAAATTTTATTCATTTAGGTATTTTTCTATAGATTACACTTTATCTAATTGATAACTATTATTTAAATTTGGTTATGTATGTATATAAATTATAATAAAGATTAATAATTTTTAACTAAAAATAGTAATTAACCAAGTAAATAGAGTTAGTGGGGATTTTTTATTTTATTATTTATTTGTTTTTAAAAATTTACAAGGCAATTTGAGACCCCAATTGACAGTTTATACACAACACTCACGCTTAATAAAAGATATTTTACCAAAACTCAATTAAGGTTTTGGGATTTTTTAATGAACTTTAGTATTTTCCATTAGTAATGCTTTTATCTGGGTATATAATACACTAGCTTAAGCCCGTGCGCCGCACGGGTTATTTTTAAGAGATTTTTTAGTTATTAGATCTATTGTTATCGGAATGACCCGCGACCGGGCCATCTATTTTATAGTGGACCCGAGACTTGCCTATTTATTTTATAGTGGACCCGAGTCCCGCCTCAAAACAAAACTGCCCCGCATTTATAATTTTTTTCTATATAATTTTTTTTATAGTACCTCATCATGTAGCCAACTTCCCTTCGTCATAAGGTTTTTGAAGAATTCTTTGCTGCGTTCTTCTGATAATAGCGTACCATTAGAATCTGTATCGTGTTTCTATTGTCGCCGATACACGACGGAAGAATTTTGACATCTTGTTGACATGCATCGCAAGAGTTTTGTCTACCGGGACATTTTTTGAAATCAAACGGTGTCCGTCGAACATGGTTGCATTGTTCTTATATCGTTTTTGTAATGGATCGTCTCTTGGCTGACTGGAAATATTAATGTGCTTTCTTTTTGCCTGCAGTTTCGTCTCCTTTGTTGAAGGGATGCTAGTTGTGAATGTTCCCTTCCGTTCTCCGTCAGGTGTAGGGCTTCTCTTTCCTGTAAATAAATCGGACATGGATTTATAAGTAGTAACAATGTGTTCAATTTTGCTAAATAATGTTTGACATACCAAGTGTTTGTTCTATACGCGATAGCCTCAAATCGATTTCTGAGTAATTTTCGTTGATCTTCACTGTCAGATCGTCGAACCTTTCAGTAACATATTGGACATAGCCATCTATTTTACGTTCTATACGATCAACAAATTTTCTAGCTTTCTGATGAAGACCGGCGACAATGACGTCTAAATAATCTCTTATTTGATTCATCATTTTATGAAACCTTTTTTTTTGTTTTTTTGTGTGTAATGGTAGTAAAATTATGAAAATGATTTGATTTATATAGAGTCTAAGTCGATGTTAAGGAACTGAAAAGACACTACTCTCCACTCGTAACTTCTCAGTAGAATGTATGGGTTTGCTTTGTTTAAATGAGTTCTATGATTAAATGTATTTAGTGTTTATTCATCACTGTCTTAATTGTTTGGATAATATTTCGATGTGTCTTTTCATTTCAACGGTCATCATAATTACGCAGTGAGTGGTTATATTGTTTATGTAATAGATCGATGCGTCTTTTGAGTTCAATGGTTATCATGATTACAGAGTAATTATTGAACGGTTATATTAATCCACTCTGTTGTGTTAAATTTCGTAGTGTCTAGACGATAATTAATGTAGTTATGTCTAGATTAAGTGTAACAGTAATATAGTGAGTCTTGTAATGTAATTATGTCTAGGTGAAGTGTAACAATAATATAGGTACATTAATGAATTATCTGAAATCGTGCGACTGGACAGATTTTTGCACTACTGTACTGCAGTTGTCGATAGCATACTTTTCGTTTACACTACTGTATATCAGCCGTGCAGCGTAGGCCATCTCTTGTAATTACATGACTGTTTGACTCGCAGTCGTGCAAAATATAGCATAGCGTCTTATTACACTGCACCCAATCGTAGCTTGACGCATCAACAATATTTACAACTTTTTTCCTATTCGAATAAAACATTTGAGGTCAGTAGTGTGAAAGTTGGTGGTGCATTATGCAAAAGTTAAAAGTTATTCAGTTTAGTTTGATGTGCAACTGTTTCTGACATGCTTATCAATTTACATGCTTATGAAGATTAGCCGCAACATTTATTCAGTTGACAATATTTTCGATATTTCTCCAACTTCGAACATTAACATTTGAAAAATAAGATGGTCAGTAGTGTGGAAGTCGGTAGTGAAGTTTTGAGATGTTAAGCTTATGCACTTGAGGATGACGTGTAACTGTTCTTGAGTAATTAGAAATGAGTTGCTGTAATATGTTGTACTCTTTTCGTAATATATGTAGTAATACATGTACATTAACGATAAAAGGGACAAGCACAATAAAATGATCATTAGTGTGCAATTCGGTAGTGCATTATGCAAAAGTTAAACTTTTCAGTTATGTTCGTTCAGTAGTGTAAACTATAGGCCGATTCCCTTTTTGATGAACAATAACATTTGAAAATAAAAAACGGTAATCTATCCGATCGCTCTCATAGTAGTGTGTAATTTGATAGTGCATCATGGAGAAGTATGAAATGAGATGTAATATATGTACATGTTTTCAATAACAATAATTCTCCCATGCTTTACAACGTTTTTCCTATTTCGGACAATATCTTTTGAAAAATGAAAAAGGGTAACTTGTCCGATCGCTTATGTTAATGCATTTTCCAATGTTACGTAAACAGGGTATTTCTGGTCCTTTATAGAGAAAATAGATGAAGTCCAAACTATTCAAGTGTATAATTCGGTAGTGTGTAATTCAGTAGTGCATTACGGCTAACATTTATTCAATTAACAATATTTGCAACGTTTTCCCAATTTCGAACATTTATTCAAGTGTAAAACGGTAATTTGTCCGATCACAGGAATAACTAATATCTGTTTTAATTCTTAAGAAAATGGATAGTAGTGTGCAATTCGGTAGTGCATTATGGAGAAGTAACTCGTAAGGCTTGAAATTGCAAGAGCGAGACCACACGCGTCCAATTCGCAGAAAGGCAGGCATGCAACATCATTAAAATAACGTCTTATCTTGCAGGATTCTAAATGATAACATTTAACGAACATCACTACAATGGCATCCAATCTAAAAACTACTTGAACTTCTCAATCTTTTCCTCCTTTATCTTCTTACTTCTAACATGTGGAATGCCATCGGCGTCAACACGCTTAGGTTTTTTTAACGTTGACAGAACCATATCGAAATCATCAGGGGCGTTTTCTGTTAAAATGAGATCTTTTGGACCAACAACAGACTCCACAACGCTTTTACAAACAACATCCTTAGGGGGGCGGGTCTCGGTGCGCATTCTGGCTAGGGTTGGCAAAATCCGCACCCGCCCCGAACCAAGCTGGGTTTTGATGGGTTCGAGCCTAGACCCGTCCCAGTCCCATTGACATCCCTAATTGTTATGTCATTTTATCAGTATTTAATGTAATAGTTTATAAACTTTGATCTTTTGTTATAATTAAACAGATAAAAAACTTATGAAGTATTATATGTCATTTTACTTTTAAGTATGGTTATTATGTTCCAAATTTAGCTTTGAAAATGTAATCAGAAAATACTTGTTGAAAAAAGAATCACGTACAGATGGGAATAACCTGAAAATATCTTTGGATTGATATTCGTCACAATAACCACAATAGCGTCCCCAAAAGTTCCTTTCAACCTCTTATAAAACTCAAGCGCTTTATCATCCCAAGCTGTAATAGTTGCATGGTGCCCAAACCGTTTAAAATTTTGATCCAGGAATTCAGAGAGTTCCTCACCGTAGCAGTGTTTTCCAATATTTGGTCTTAGCTATTTCTTTTCAATATTTGGTCTTAGCTACTTTGATGTTAAATAAGTTATTACTGCTCATTGAATAGTAATTCTGTTTTTTAATCACATATCTTTTCACATAACATTCACAACTAACATCCCATCAACTAAGAAGATGAAATTGCTGGCAAAAAGAAAGAACTCTAATATTTCCATTAGAAAAACAGACACGTTGGAGGGACACCGTTTGATTTCAAAAAACGTCGCGGTGGAGAAAACTCTTGCGATGCATGTCAACAACTTTTCGTAAACAATTTAAACTATTTACCATAATCTGACAATTTAAACCATTTCAAATCGAAGAATCCCTTAAGTCGTTTCTGTGACAGTCATACACTGAAAAGTTCCACCTCTGTAGTGCAAACACCGGCATTGCAAAATCTAAGGTGACAAATATCCGTTGGGATCGCAACATCTTCATCGGCATCAAATCTATTTCTGAGTAGTGAAGTCCACGATTGAGTCAGTAATGCGCAAATTTAGAAGAATATATGGGGATCATAAATCGTGTTTTTTGAAATACATCTTCAAAGAATCTCATATACCTATCAACCGAGGGTTCAGAGTCATATACTATTATTGACTGTTTCTTATAGTCAACAATGCACAGTATCCAGTGACATTGATTTATGTTACTGGGATAACTATAAGATCTGTTTCCTCACAAGGAACAGAGAATTTTCTCATTTCGATTTATTATTACCATTTATGTTTTGGTATTTGTTCTGATGATTTTGAATGGGGTAAATCGCATAAGTATATCATATCTCGCAGTTGCGACTGATACCTAGACAGTAGTATTATCAAACAATGAGACTTAATTTGTACTACTAATAACATTAGTGTAAGTAACGACTTAAATTGCTCTACTGATAACAGTAGTGTAAGTAATGACTTAAATTGCACTACTGATAACAGTAGTGCAAGTAATTACTTAAATTGCACTACTATAATAGTAGTGTAAGTAACTTGTAACGCATAATACACTACCGATGTGCACTATTATTGATTGTTTTCTATAATCAACAATGCATAGTATCGATCGACGTTCATTAATATTCGTTGGAATAACTATAAGATCCGATTCTTGACATGGAACAGATGGCCAATACTCCACAATACCCTGTGCATATGGGCGACCCATATGTAATTATACGACTAATAATTGTCAGAATGTTATGACCATCAGATTTGTAAGATTGTTCGTGAATGATTTTTGTGATTTATTATTATATGACTACCATCAACTTTGTAATACTGCTTAATTGAATTCATGTTGTATGATTGTTGTTAATAAAATTATTGCAAGACTGCATCGCTAATTGCTTGTCATAATATATAGTAAGACTCTTGGTAGTGTCCTTATATTTTTCTATTGGTGGCACGGTTGTACAACATTGAAATTGAAAATAATGTTGCAATATTAACTCATCAGTTTTGCCGACACATATTTATGTTTTCTAAAATTTCTAAAGACGAAGTTTTCTGATGTTAATAATACTATCATGTTCAAATGTTAACGTTGTTAGATGTATTATATTAAAAAATTATACAAATGTGTTTATATGCTTTGTATTATATTTTGTAAGACTATTATGGATAAAAATATTATAAAACTACCCGAGGGGCTCACCGTTTTATTATCTATTTGTAGCACTGAAAGTAAGATAATGTTGTATAACTGCTTAGAGTATACATTATATGCCTGCAAATGGTAACAGTGGGGTGTATATTGCCCTAAACCATAAACCTTTAATCCTAAACTCATCTATACTACTCCGACGAACGATTATTGTTGTATTATACACCGGAAGCACTTTCAGACTGCCCCGCAACATATATAAAGATACAATTCCAGAAAGAATATTTTGGTCACCAGCAAAAATTGTACCGCGAGGAATGAAAGCTTTCTAACGTCTAATAGATCGATCATTCATGCTAACATCATACCATACCACTTGTTATACATAACTGTACACATATGATTAAGGCAACAATAAAAAAAAGAGAGAGAGAAAAGTTTGAGAAAGAAATAAAAGGCATAGTATTCAGTCGAATCACAAACTTTAAACAAATCAAGCTCTAGGGCTAAATGGCTTGCTCACATCCCTATGTCTCGATGTACATGCTTGAGCCTGCCTACCTTCTTGTTTCTTCATGTTCCCTCGCAAAGAAAATTTGTATAAAGTTATCCTTAACTCCCTATTCACATCATGCACAAAAAAAAAATAGATAAAGTCTCACCTGATCAAATGTCAATGAGCTTAACCTAGAAAGATTAATAAACTTGATTAGAAACGAAAATGGAGCAGACGTGTGTGAGGAGACTACTTATGTAAAACAATCGATGACCAAAAATCCAATTAAGAAATGATTTCGTTCACATAGATAAAACATAATCAATTTCAACTCCCATTGTGTCCTCTGATGTTTATATCTTGCAACTGTGAAACTCTTACATGTACTTCATCTGCTTCCTTGAGCCTTGCAAGGCTTCCTCTGGTCCACGTGGATGCTGCCTTTTAGAAAACCAATGAAGAAAAATGAGTCAATATTTTCAATGACGATTATGATAATTAGCCATTTACCTATCTTCCAATAAATATTAAAAGTAAGAACAATACAAAAAGAAGAGGGTGCCTCCTTTATTTTCTTGCTACCCACGGATTCAAGCTCTGCCAGCTGTTGCACTTAACACTCTGACCATGCAAAAAGTGAGAACCCCTTAAAGATTTAAGCCCTGCAAGATGCTGCGAGATATGACATATTAGTCACATGTACTGATTTTTTCTCAAGGCTCCTTAAATGGCTGCTAAACAAAATTTTCAATGCTTAGTTAACTTAAATTGTAAGCCTATTGAAAACTCTCATTAGATTCTCACCTTGGCTCTCTTGTAGCCTGAGATGTGAAGCCACAAAACTTGATGTTGCTTGCACTTCCAGATCCTCCCTTTATTCACACGAAAGAAAATGAGATGACGATCTTATGATAAGAATACTATCGAACGATCAAATTTATTATAATTAATACCTGTCATGTCTTGATTGTCACCCCATTTGTAGTCCCATATAGTTTTACTTCATTAACCACAACATCTGAGACATACACTTATGAATTTCCAGCCTAAGCTTCATAAGAATCAAATCAATTCAACGTTTGAGACGTACACTTCTGAATTTCCAGCACCTAAGCTTCATAAAATTCAAATCAACTCATAAATCTCTTGCAGAGAGTGATAGGATAATACTATCGAAGGATCAAAGTTATTATAATTATAACCTGTCATCTCTTGATTCTCACCCCATTTGTAGTCCCAGATAGCTTTGCTTCATAAACCACAGCATCTGAGACGTACACTTTTGAATTTCCAGCACTTAAGCTTCATAATAATCAAATCAATTCAACATCTGAGACGTACACTTCTGAATTTGCAGCACCTAAGCTTCATAAAAATCAAATCAATTCATAAATCTCTTGCAGAGAGGATATAAATATGAAGAAAACTGCAATATAAACCTGGGCTAACGCTGAATCAACATCAAAACCTTTCAACAACCCCAAAACAGAATCTCCTTCGGCATCAATCTGATTTTTCGAAACTTTAGAACCACCCTTCGCCATTGATGTTCTGATACACGACGTTCTTCACATGCACAGCCGAGCTCTGAAGGAAAATAAAAAAAAACATATTAAACTGATTCAAAATATAAAAAAAATATATCTTATTTTATCACAATAACCCTGATCAATGATTATAGGGTTCTTCACATTTTGCATCTCAATGTTCTGAAACTTGATGTTGCTTGCACTTCCAGATCCTCACCCTAAGAAAATGAGATGATGATTTTGTCTTGCTTACACTAAAGAAAATGAGATGACAATCTTATGATAAGATAATACTATCGAATGATCAAATTAATTATAATTATTATTTGCCATGTCTTGATTCTCACCCCATTTCTAGTCCCAGATAGCTTTCCTTCATTAATCTCAACGTCTCAGACGTACAGTTCTGAATTTCCACCACCTAAGCTTCCGATACTGCATAAAAATCAAATCAATTCATAAATCTCTTGCAGAGAGGATATAAATATGACCGTAAGGCTCGCGTTCAGCTAAGACGGAAGTGAAAACTGCAATATAAACCTGGGCTAACGCTGAATCAACATTAGAACATTTCAACAACCCCAAAACATAATATCCTTTGGCATCAATCTGAACTTTAGAACCACCCTTCGCCATTGATGTTCTGATACACGACGTTCTTCACATGCACAACCGAGCTCTGAAGGAAAGAAATAAACATACTAAACTGAGTCAAAATAATAATAAAAAAAAAAACTTATCTTTTTTTATCACAATAACTCTGATCGATGATTATAGGGTTCTTCACATTTTGCATCTCAATGTTCTAAAAATGAGATGACGATCTTATGATAAGATAATACTATCGAACGATGATAATGCTATCGAACGATCAAATTTATTTTAATTATTACCTGCCATATCTTGATTCTTGTCAATGTTATGAAACTTGATGTTGCTTGCACTTCCAGATCCTCCCTTTATGCACACGAAAGAAAATGAGATGACGATCTTATGATAAGATAATACTATCGAACGATCAAATTTATTATAATTAATACCTGCAATGTCTTGATTCTCACCTCATTTGTAGTCCCAGACAGCTTTGCTTTATTTCATAAATCTCTTGTAGAGAGGATATAAATATGACAGTAAGGCTCGCGTTCAGCTACGGCGGAAGTGAAAACTGCAATATAACATGGGCTAACGGTGAATCAACATTAGAACATTTCAACAACCCCAAAACATAATCTCCTTCGGCACCAATCTGAACTTTAGAACCACCCCTCGCCATTGATGTTCTGATACACGACGTTCTTCACATACACAACCGAGCTCTGAAGGAAAATAAATACATACTAAAACTGATTCAAAATATAATAAAAGAAAAAAATTATCTTTTTCTTATTACAATAACTCTGATCAATGATCATAGGCTTCTTCACATTTTGCATCTCAATGTTCTAAAAATGAGATGACGATCTTACGATAAGATAATACTATCGAACGATCAAATTTATTTTAATTATTAGCTGCCATGTCTTGATTCTTATCAATGTTCTGAAACTTGATGTTGCGTGCACTTCCAGATCCTCCCTTTATTCACACGAAAGAAAATGAGATGACGAACATATGATAAGATAACACTATCGAACGATCAAATTTATTATAATTAATACCCGCCATGTCTTGATTCTCACCCCATTCGTAGTCCCAGATAGTTTTGCTTCATTAACCACAACATCTGAGACGTACACTTCTGAATTTCCATAACCTAAGCTTCATAAGAATCAAATCAATTCAACGTCTGAGACGTACACTTTTGGATTTCCAGCACCTAAGCTTCATAAAATTCAAATCAACCGATAAATCTCTTGCAGAGAGTGATAGGATAATACTATCGAACGATCAAAGTTATTATAATTATAACTTGTCATGTCTTGATTCCCACCCCACTTGTAGTCCCAGATATCTTTGCTTTATTAACCACAGCATCTGAGACGTACACTTTTGAATTTCCAGCACTTAAGCTTCATAAGAATCAAATCAATTCAACATCTGAGACGTACACTTCTGAATTTGCAGCACCTAAGCTTCATAAAAATCAAATCAATTCATAAATCTCTAGCAGAAATGATATAAATATGAAGAAAACTGCAATATACACCTGGTCTAACGCTGAATCAACATCAAAACCTTTCAACAACCCCAAAACAGAATATTTTTCGGCATCAATCTGGTTTTTAGAAACTTTAGAACTCTATAAAAATATAAAATACAATACAATACATACATACAGGTTAGTACATGTTAGGTCATTACCTACGATTCAAAGAAAAAAAAATGTAACTAAAAGAAATTGATAATAATACAAAGCTGTAAAACTCCTCTGCCAAGAAAAGAGACCACCCCATATTTCTTCCTTCTGTTCTGTCCCCTCATGGTGTGTCTCTTCTTCTCTTCTCTTAATTATTACACAAAAACTCTTAACATTAAAGCTTAGAGAGATGGGTGAGAGAGACTCCGACGGGTGGTCGGGTTTGGGTTTGGGTCTGAGTTTGGGTTTGGGAAGTTTTACTGAGAATCGGAGTTCAAACGATTCTCCGCCGGCGCCGCCACCCATCGCAGCTACAACGCCTGTGTTTCCTTTGAACCTCTTCAAGCCACCTTATTTTTTGCAGAGCAACGAAAAATCTCATGGCTCTTTTCATGGTTTTTGAGCACCTTCATCAGCTGGTAAATGTCTTCTCTTTTATTGAATTTCTTTGATCGAGATCTAAGTCGCTCCCGATCTTCAAACTTGAACTTCGACCGATTTAGTCCAAGCAGATTCGAAGAAGAGAAAATAGAAAGAAAAACTTTTGGAGGTGACTGTTTGTCTTTGGTCTTTTGATATTCCAACGTGAATGGCATTTACTAATTCCAATCAAACATATACCTTAGAATTCAATGGCACAATGTAAATCCCACAACATTCAGACCCAAAATGGTAATTGAACTTTTGAGCGCTGACGTGTCACCCAGCGATTGGCTATAGGGGGTCAATGAGAGGTCAACTATTTTACTTTTAATAAGTATATTAGGAATAATGCACTTGTACTTATTGAATATCATAATTTGTGATGACTTTGAAATAAAGATTATTTCTGCCAGAAGTCAGTCGTTTCATAGCCGATAATGAAATTCGTATTTTATTTCACACTGAATCTGGCCGAAATGCGTGAACTGCGATAACACTGTGTGGACAATACAATCTTTCCTTACTCTATGGTCTTGACCTGAATGGACTGGAAAGTAGTCCGAGCAGTCGAGGCTGGGACGATATCGGAGACCACCAAGACGGTGTCTCCCTCACCGACGAGCCCTTCGTTCCTCAAAAGGTCGACGGACTTACGAACGTTGGAATCCATGTCGTCCGATAGGTCCACGAGCAATGGAGTCACTCCCCACTGAAGGTTGAGCGCCATCCTCGTGGTGTTGTTGTCCGTGAAGGCGAATACGGGCGGGTTCGGACGGTTACTCGAGACGAGCGACGCCATCTCCCCGTGCCTCGTGTAGACGAATATCGCGTCGAGTCCGAGGTTGTTGGCTGCAAAATGATGCAAAAAAAAATAAATAAAATCATCGGTCATCTTCGTTAAAATTTCGAGAGAAAAAATCGGATTAACAGATCTTTCCGTCTTTTAGTGTGGTGTTATGCGGAATCAAACCAATTTAAACAATGCGTCGGAATCCTGATTTTTTATGCGGAACTTCGACGAGAGATGCGTAAATGGCGAATAATTCGGAGATAAACATACGTGACATCATAATTCGTTTACTTGTTGATGAATGGGAACTTCACGACGCCCAACTAACGGAATCACAATTTAAGGACACTAATTTCAAAATCGAAGCAATTTAAGGACGCAAGTAGGTCTCCATAGGAGCTTGCTATTTAGGAACACGAACTTTCAAAACTGAAGCAATTTAAGGACACAATTAGGTTTCACATTCACATCCCTGTAAATTGCTTCAGTTTTTAAAGTTAGGGTGTGTTTGTTTCAAAGCAATTATTGAGGAAATGAAAAGAAATGGAAAAAAAATCAGTTTTTGTGCAAGGTTTATTAGAGAAATAGATGAGAAAAAGAGAAAAGAATGGAAAAATTAAGTTAAGTTTAAGCAAAGCCATGAAAACCATGGTGAAGATGAAGAAAAAGATAGTGGAAATTGTTTTCTCTCTAGTTTTCTTTTCCTCGATCCAAACCCACTTTAGGGTGCGTTTGGTCTGCGGAAATCGACGCGGAAAAGAAAAGAAAAGTGTAGTGGTACGCATCGAATCATTGTACATTGCGGTTCACGTGTCGTACAATCACGCTTTTTCTTTTCTTTTCCACGTCGAAATCCACGAACCAAACGGAGCCTAAATATATTGTCATGAATAATAGAATATGATAAGTCCACATCAAACCCCACCGCCTTTACTTTATACAAGAGTAATTGCACATATATCATTAACTTAATTAAATCGCAAAAAAAAAAAGAAAAAATGGAAAAGTAATACTGATAAAAGTTGATGGGCCACGTTGGTATTGAAGAAAACGTCAAATTTAAAATAAATAAGGGCACCAAAAACCATATACTACATGGGGTTTATATTTGGGCTTTTCAACTTTTGCTAAAAGTTGAGTTTTCGGCCATTTTTATGACTACGCAATAGCCCAGCTTGGATTATACCTCGAATATATATGATTCATTTCTAATTTATTGCTACCTAAATAAAGAATAAAAAAACACTAAAAGAAATATCATTAATTGATGGTAAGTGAATAGCGCCAACCATATAGAGAGAAGACTATCTTCATTTGCTGCTTCACTCATCCTCGCAATAAATTTACCACGAATGTCTAATTCGCTAGTCCCAAACAGAAGCCAAAGAGCGCCATTAATACAAATTTTATGTACATGTAAGTAACTGAGCCCAGAAAAGCCATTGCAAAACTCACTGGAATGGAGAAAAGCAATAATGGGTTTGTTCGAGCCGATCAGATTGACTTGAAGAGCTTAGACGAACAGCTAGAGAAGCACTTAAGCAGGGCTTGGAGCGTAGGCAAAGGCAGTAGCAACCAACAAAATCAAGAAAACGACAGCTCCATTTCCAACCACGCCGCCGTTGTAGGAGGAGGAAGAGGCTTAACGGGGCGGCGGAGGCAGAGGCAAGGGTGGGAGATTGATCCGTCGAAGCTGATCATCAAAAGCGTCCTTGCGCGCGGAACATTTGGGACCGTCCACCGTGGCATTTACGACGGCCAGGATGTTGCAGGTCAGCCCAGTCCTTACATATTCGCTTTAAAGTTTCGATCTTTTTTTTTTTTCCGTTTGGTTTGATCTTTGTTCAGCATAAATGACCTTCCTTTTTGTCAATTTCTTGGGTGGGTCATCCCATTTGTGGCATCGTTTTTGTCTGCTTTGAATGTTACTCTTTTCTTCATCGTTACTTCGTATATCATTTGAAGTCAGTTTTTCATTATTTATCATGATTCATTCATGCCTTTGGATCTGTATCAATGGGGTGATCTTACACAGATCATTCCCTGTTATTACCACATGGCTTTCTTTGTCTGGATATGTTTCATGTAGAATTCTGGTCCATTTGTTGGAGTTAGTGTGATGATACTGCTTTTTATCTGAAACTACAATTGACTCATCATTGCTTTGTTGGTGACTCAATAGCTTTTGTGCCCTGAAGTAATTATCGTTATTATGAAGGTAAGTGACTGTCTGTCAAGGGCCCATTGCCATGTGGTGAGGGCGACTGAATAGTGAAGTTAGGGATTAACTCCATTTGTCATAATCTTGAATCTTCTTCAATGGGATCTAATTAGATATACTTCATAATAATTTTTCATTTTTGTGGCTCACCACTTGTTGGCCTTTCTTGATAAGTCAGCTGTTAATGATCCACGCTTACTTGTGGGCATGGTGTGGAGTGGATCACTAAATTCCGAGCTTGTTTTTTTCTTCTCAAGTTCGTTTCTTTTCTTCTCCATATTTTTGCGCCTGTTCCTTTCTTTATTGTTTACTGTACGATAAATGCGTAGACATGGAATCCGAGCTGTGGCACGGGTTTGGAAATTTGGATATGAAAGTTACTGTAATAACTTTGAAAAACTTGTATTTCCTGAACTTCCATGTGACCATGATCAGTTCCTTTTCTAAGCTCTCTTGCCTGTGCATCCCCACAAAGATAGAATCTTGTTTTTTTTTTCATAAGAGAAATCTATTATTACAGAAAGAAGTACGTTAAGATAAAGCCAACTTGCACCTAAGATGCTGGATCTTGACTTGCTGAGGAAAAGAAAACATAATTTAATAGGATGTAGTTTATATGCAAGATCTTGAAGTTTGAGGTCCCAAAAGATTAGATTTTTAACAGTGGGTGGCCTTACTTGAGTTTTTGCCTTTTGGATGTGCCATATAATATATATGTGTATATCTAAAATTCACATAGTTTCTTGATAGTACTTATCAACGCTGATGAGGACATATGTTTCCTATTACATTTATTGAGTAAACAAACATGATGATGAAATAGTGTCATAAACTGGAAATCTGAAGCACAAAAGACATGAAAGTAGACCTCTCAGTATGCTTTTTCTGTCTTTAGACCAAGAGTTTGGTAGAATGGAAAGCGAACGTTTTGCCTAGGGCTTGACGTTTACGAAGGGCCGCCATCCTTTTTTTTTTTCTCAACTTATTTCGTCGTGTCGATATTCAGTTAAACTTCTCGACTGGGGAGAAGAAGGCCACCGAACAGAATCTGAAATAGCGTCTTTACGAGCAGCTTTCACCCAAGAAGTCGCAGTTTGGCATAAGCTCAATCATCCTAATGTAACAAAGGTCCTCTAACACACACACACACACACATATATATATTATTGCGTTTAAATATATATATATATATATCTGCAGTTTATCGGCCAACGATGGGCTCTTCAGATCTCAACATTCAGACGGAAAACGGCCACATTGGAATGCCGAGCAACATATGTTGCGTGGTCGTAGAATATCTCCCGGGCGGCGCGTTAAAGGGTTACCTCATAAAGAATAGGAGAAAGAAGCTCGCCCTCAAAGTCGTCATTCAGATGGCCCTCGATATTTCCCGAGGGTACGCTTTTTACGCCCTTCTTTATTTCATTTTTTTTTTTGTTTTGCGTAAGTTTGTGTCTATTTTTGCAGGTTGAGTTACCTTCATTCTCAGAAAATCGTTCATAGGGACGTAAAGACGGAGAATATGCTTCTCGACAAGTCGAGGACAGTGAAGATCGCAGACTTTGGAGTCGCTCGTATTGAGGCTTCGAATCCTAACTACATGACGGGCGAAACTGGAACCCTCGGCTACATGGCTCCTGAGGTAATAAAAACACACACTAACACACACACACAGAGACATTTTCCGGTCTTAAATGGCTCGTGAAAAAAGAAGGAAAAAAAAAACGTAAAATAGGTCCTCAATGGGAATCCGTACAACAGAAAGTGCGACGTTTACAGCTTCGGAATCGGCTTGTGGGAGATATACTGCTGCGACATGCCTTATCCCGACCTCAGCTTCTCCGAGGTGACGTCGGCCGTCATTCGACAGGTAAAAGGAACGAATTAAAAAAAAAAAAAAAGGCTTCCTTATTTTTTTAGGACGCTTAATATACGGGGTGCCAATCTTAGGACAGTAAAATTTCGAAATTGAAGCAATCTGAAGACGTATGAATTAAAGGTTGCAATTTGAGAACCAAATTGGAGAAGTTTGAGGACAGTAAGTTCCAACATTCCGGCATTACTTGTCGTCAAATTGCTTCAGTTTTGAAACTTGTTATCCTCTTCAGGTGTCCTCAAATTGCTTCAATTTCGAAACTTATTATCGTAAGCGACCCTTTAATTTAAGCGTCCTTTTAACCGTGATCGATGAGTGGGATAACGGAATCTGAGGCCGGAAATACCGAGGTGTTGCCCGAGCGCTCTGGCGAACGTAATGAAGCGATGTTGGGACGCAAATCCCAACAAGAGGCCTGTTGTGGAATTGCTACCGTTGAGACCGTAATTCAATGGTCTTTCAATTTATGCTTAAGTTCTGGATCAATCTAAGCAATCGCGAGCTTGATCGAACCCAAAAACAGCAACACACACACACTTTGTAAAGACAGTATTTAACGTGGTTCGGCCGAACTTTGGCCTACGTCCACGGATCAACCGAGCCTCTTTTCGTATTAATCCCAACACGAGAATTGTACACCGCCGTGCCCTCTACAACTTTCGTGTTTGTGACTCACTCAGATTCTCACTCTACAGAAAAATACGAACGCTCAAAGATGACTGCTCAAAACTGGAATTCTGATATTTAAACACTGAAACATGAAATAAGCATGTTGGTCGAATCATACTGTCCGTTGATTTTAATCAGATCCAACGTTCAAGAAGATGCCACGTCGCCTTTGCTTTTGTGCGTGAACTAGCATAAAAGGCATGACGCCTTTTTTAAGTGAAAATGCGATTTCATCTGTGCCGTCTGATTTAGATCCGATGGCTGAGATCCGTCATCCGCTCCATCAGCTGAAATCGCATCTCGTCCATTCATCTCTTTGCGCGTCATCCATCGGCTTGCATTCAATCTCCCATGTTTAAATCTAAGCCCTTCGATCAAGAGCCAACTGATCCGATGGCAACTGTGCGTCGCAGCGATTCTTCAGCAGAAACTCAGTTCTTAAGCTCAGCTTCGACCGGCGTCTTCTCCGGCCATTTCCCGGCGGAACCGGCGAGTTTATGGCTCGCCACTCTCGACAAGGCCCGAGATGGATGAAGTGATGTCCATGTTAGAAGCCATCGACGCTTTGAAGGGCGGAGGAATGATCCCTTCCGACCAACAACAAAGCTGCCTTTGTTTTCGCAAGTACCGTGGACCCTAATATTCCACGAGGACAAATAATTAATTAATTAATTATTCGATTGTCCGTCCCAATTGAGAATATTACGTCGGGTGAAAAAGCTCCGGCGATGCGTGAACGAACGTGTAAAGCGATATACGTAAAGTATATATATTTTTTTATCAAAATTGTAAAAGCGTAACGTCGAACAATACAAACGGTAGTAAATTGCAGTCTCTCTGATCTAAAGTTAAAAAACAATCTCGGTTTATTCATAGTTCTACGTCTCCTCCTTTGGCTTTGGCTCCGTCGTCTTCGTCCCATTTCGTCGTCTTGTAGTACGTCGCGTATAGAATGAGTTGCACTAACCCAGACAGTGATCCCAAGCCGTTCGGAACCTGTAAGAAAAAAAGAATCGACGAAACGTCCATAAATACTACGATTCATAATCATAAAAAAATTAACGGATTTAATTCGCCTTTTTTTTAAATACCAAAATGTAGGGATCGAGCTTGATGCATGCGTAGATCGTCCAAACGATGCCGTTGGCGAAGTTGGCCAGCGAAAGGTAAAACGGCATGTACTTCACGCTCTTCGTCTTGATCACTTGTTTCTGCGAAAATTAACGGCATTTTCTTTTTTGCGCTGATAAAAAGCGATTCGGCGAAAAAGGAAAAAAAAAAAAGCGCGGGCGTAAACGTACCATTACAGTCAAAGGCGAGGCGTACATGAGAATATTGAACACTATGCAAAGAATACCGATGAGCATTGACCTCGCTGTCGTTCCATGCAAGAAAACCATCGTAACAAAAACCACCACGGCGAAGAAGGCCGCCTCGACCAGCAACGCGACGATCATCTTGCTCTGAATATTTTATTATTTACGTAAAAGCGACTATATATATACATACATATATATATATATATATATATATATTATACGTAACGGTTTTAAACAATTGAATAATTTACTTACGCGCTTGGGCCAATCTGAGTAGACGAAGAAGATGGTGATGTACAATGCTTCGATGAAAAGCCCGAAACCGTTGATGGTGACGACGAGAAAGCTATCGGGATGAACGAAGGGCATACCGTAAAATACCCACATTGCGCAATTTAGCAAAGTTGCTACGTATGGGTCGGGCTTGAACGCCATGACCGATTTCTCCTTCCATATAGTGAAGAATGTTGGGCTAATAATAATCAAATGTGCATGGCAAAAAAAAAATTCAATTTTTAGTAAGTGCATGTACGTATATATTTAAGTGAAATTATGATCAAGGAAACGTAAAACTTACAGTGGGGAAAGGAATAGGAAGAAGGAGATGACATTTCCTGCATGCACATTATAGAAGAGATTTAGATATTCAATTTTTTTTATTAGATTCACAGGTAAATTAGTTTAGATGGAATGATATATGCGACGCACCGATGATCCCTACAACAGTCCTCACTGTATCTGCGTCCATTTTCGATTAATCTTGAGTTTATATAATTTTTTTTATTTGATTATGAAAATGACTGGAAAGATCAAAACTTTATGTGAATTTGGAGGAGTTTTGAGCGTTCTCGAGCTAGACAACATCAACGACGACGTTTTTGCGTAAAACACACACACACACACAGCGAACTGTTGGCTTTTCGGTTTTTTTTTTGCAAAAAAAAAAAAAACGATCAGTGTGTGTGCGTGCGTTTCTGTCTGAAAATTGTAGGTGGGATTTACGTATTTATAATGAGGAGGATGCGTTGTAGAAAGCATTATTAGAATTTGAATGTTGAGGTTGTAATTTGAGGGATATTTAGGACCGTTGGCTGATTTACGTTTGCGTTGTTTCTATAATTAAAAATACCTTCATTTGCGATGTGCCTTTATTCGATCAGTAAGTGTTGCTTTATCAGGTTATAATAGAAGTTTGAGGTCCGTCGTTGAATGTATTCCACAGATATCGACCATAGAGATGAAATAGGATTATTACCTACATTAATCTTGCGATTAAAAGATAGGTGTTTTTTACTATTAGTAATAGACATGATATTTTCATTTGCCAGCAAGTTCGATCGTCAAAGTCTAATGTTTATATAGCTGTACAAAATAAAAATATAAAGAATTAAAATATAATGTATTCCAATTTTAACTTGGTATAGTATATATAGGTCAAGAGGTATTTGAGTGAATTTGTTGTAAAAGCAAATTCAACAGCTAACGCATAATGTTTATGCAGATATAGTATAATCTCTACAACTTTGAACTTTCACGATGAAGGAAAGAGATGTGTTAAAATGTCTTTTATATCCCTCATTAATTATCTGCCATATATTATTATTTTGTATTGAACCTTGTGTTGTTATTTAATATGGGCGTGATTTTGAAAATTTACATATATATATTTTTTGAAAATATCCAACGACTTCCTTTTGAAAACAAAAAGAACGACTTTCTTTTTAGAACATACGGGTCATGGGGTCACTCGTTTTCACCGGCATGCATCTTCGTCAATATCAATCTCTCTCAAAAAGAAAAGATACGTTTACTCTTCTGTCTGATTTATTTCGTATTTTTAAATTACTAACACTCAATTCTATTGGTTACACGTCGTAATGAAATTAATGGCGACGCATAGAAACTAGTTAGTAGGTTGTACATAGGAATGTAGGAGGTGAGAAGATGTTCTATAAATTCAATAAAAAATTCAACAAAATAAGACTTTTATACTGAGGCCGGAAGAGCTGATTTCGTCACTGTAATAAATGCCCCAACCAAACTCCTTAAATAGCCACTAAATCATATCTCATCTCGCTCCCCAAAAAATCTATCAAACAATCATTTATTTCATATTATGAATTCTCCAACGAGTCCACACTTCGTCATCTTCCCGTTCATGGCACGCGGCCACACCATACCACTCCTCCGCCTCGCCCGCCTCCTCCACCGCCGCTCCTCCGCCGTCACCGTCGTCACCACCGCCGGAAACTCGCCGGAGATCCACTCACACCTCGAAGACATCAGCGCCATCTCAGTAATCGATCTCCCTTTCCCGCAAAACACAGACGGCGTCCCGCGAGGCGTAGAGAACACCCACGACCTGCCTTCGATGGCATCCTTCGTCCCCTTTGCGAATTCCACCAAGAAAATGAAAGAGGCCTTCGAAGAAGCCTTAGAAAAACTAAACTCTAGGGTTTCCTGCATAATCTCGGACTCATTCCTCGGATGGACGCTCGAAAGCGCGAATAAGTTCCAAGTCCCTCGTTTCGCCTTCTTCGGCACGGGGATCTTCTCGTCCGTCATGTACCAAGTTTTGGGAAAGGAAAAACCGCACATACATGTTAAAACGCCAGACGAGCCATTCTTCATGAACCCTAACGATTTCCCAGTGTTGGAACTCACGGTGAACGACTTCGACCCGCCTTTCGGGGATATTGAGCCCGCGGGTCCATACGTCGACTTCGTGATGGAGCAACTTATCGCGATGGTTGGGAGCCGCGGGCTCATAGTCAACACCTTTTACGAGCTCGAAGGTCAATATGTTGACTATTGGAACAATAGGCTCGCCCCCAAAGCCTACTGCGTGGGGCCCCTTTGCTTAGTCGAAGGACCGAAGGCAGAAGAAGTCGAAAAGCCGAGCTACTTGGCTTTCCTAGACGGGAAATTGGCGAAGGGAGAAGACGTTTTGTACGTAGCTTTCGGGACGCAGGCCGAGGTTAGTCAAGCCCAATTGCGAGAAATCGCAAAAGGGTTGGAGAATTCAAACGTAAGCTTTTTGTGGGCCGTGAGGCTACTACCAAAAGGGGGCGTAGACGACGGTTTCATCAGAGATTTCGAAAGTCTAAATAGGGAAAAGGGCATGATCGTGAAAGATTGGGTCGATCAAGAAAGAGTTTTACGCCATGAGGGTGTAAAAGGGTTCCTAAGTCACTGTGGATGGAATTCGGTTACGGAGAGTATTTCATTCGGCGTGCCTATTCTTGCTATGCCTTTCATGGCCGAGCAACATGTGAATGCGAGGTTTGTTGCTGAGGTGGCGGGCGTGGGGCTTAGGGTTTCGCCAGGTGGCGGTTCGTTGGTGCGTGGAGATATTGGTGCTGCTGAGGTGGAGAGAAAGGTGAGAGAGTTAATGTGTAATGGAGAGAGAGCTTTAGGAGTGAGGGGAAAGGTTGAGGAGTTGAGCAAAGCTGCTAAGGAAACTATGGAGGAGGGTGGTTCGTCGTGGGTTACCATGGATTTGATTATCAGTGAGGCGCGAGTAAGAAAGGACTGAAAAGTTGTTGTCCCAATCTAGCTAATGTTGCATCAATGATGTTACGGTAGATCCCATGTAAAAATAGTTGGATAAAGGCATGACAGGCCAAGAGCATTATCATTTATGGACTGGAATAAGAACATGGAAATTCAGTACGATATGTTCAAGTTCATGAAAGATTTAAGAACCACAGCATTGATTCGGTAGATGAAGCATAGAGCAAAGCAGATAGTTCATAGACTATGAGCAACAAGTGGTGAGGACTACTTAGCTTCGGTTTTCTCAGCGGTGGTGTTGTTCTCCAATTCCCTTCTGAGCTGCAAAGAGAAGTCGTCGTTGACGTCATCATCGTCCCAATCGTCTTCCCATTGCTGTGTTATCTCTTTACCTTCTTCTTTGTCTTCCCAATCTGCCAATTTCGAAGAACGATTATGTTAGAAATACTGCAGGACACGATTTGCACAGCAGAAAAAACTATCACATACTATCAACGGAGCTAACATTAACCACAAAGGAAAAGATTTAACAGAGGACATACTAGTGCTAGTGTTTAGTGTATATGATGTTCATTGCTCACATGATTTCGGTCGTCTGACGATGTTGAGTAATGAGAGATGTAATCTAAAATCGGAAGGTAAAATGTTGAACAAGATACCAATGTGGAGCGAAAACTCTCAATTAGACTCCACGCACAGGTTATCCAGGAAATTACAGAACTGAAACAAGCAATCGACTGATAAACAAGACCCTACCTTGACCGATTTCAAACTCCTCGAATTCGTCGTCGTCTTCGAACAGATCGACCTTCGCTTCATCAGCAGCTGGCTTAGCTTGCTCACTCGCCATCTTCAAAGCTGCACAACCTTAAAACCCTAAACTTTCTTCGTCGTGAGGAAAACTCAAAATCGTTGATAGGTCGCGAAAGATCGATATTCCCCCTTTATTAACTAACCCTCTCATCGTACGACAGCGTATCGCGCTTCAATCGCTATACGGTACTAAAATATCAAATTGGCTCCTCAAGAATACAGTAATATCAACTAAGCCCCAGATGAAGTCCTCTGGCTTTATTACATTACATACTCTAATCCAACAAAATACAATTTATATTATCACCCTTTATTTTCTATTATTTACATCATCATCCCTAAACAATCTTATTCATACACAACCACCCATTCTTCTCAAACTAATGCTACAATCACAGCAAAGAATTTGCTACACAAAAAAATCTACAGTAGTAGTGCATACACGAAACTTAACTCTACTTAAAAACTGAGAGATAAGCTCCTTCACAATCTTCTTTCATCACCGCACATTAACATACCTCCCTCGCCTGACCTCCCTCGCCCCGTCGGCCGACCTCAACTCACAAAACCTCTGCAAAATCTTAATCAAAGCCCTCGCCTTTCTTCCACCATGAGACGTCCCTTCAGTGATCATCGAATAGAGCTCAGACATCAACGAACCATCCTCGGCCAGCACCGATACCACATCATCTCCTCCGTTCAGACAAAGCGAAAGTAATATCGAGACGCAGTACTCTTTCCCCTGACGAGCTTCGATCGCCCGCAGCAACCTTACTACCAACGCAAGAGCCGAGGATTCCTGTAAGACCTCCAACGAACCCTCGAAACTGCTCGCTAAGGCCGAAAGTACGGCCAGCGCGTCGACCTTCAGCTCGATTTTTCCAGAAGCTTCTAGAAGGTTCGTTAGTGCCGGGACAGCCCCTGCTTCTATGGCTCGTCCTCTGTTTCCGTCGTAGATTAGCAAGGCGAAGAGCGCCGCGATTGAATTCTTCTTATTATTAGTTCCGCCCTTTATCTGCTCCAAGAGGGACGGGATTATTTCGGGGTTTTCACCGATCGATTTTCTGTATTCGTTCGCCGAACATAGGTAGAAGACGACGGCGGCTGCAATCTGTTTACATTCGTTCTTTGCGCCGTTTTTCAGGACGTTGAGTATTGGCCCGAGCCCATCGTTCTCGATGATTTCCTTCTGACCGTTGGGATGCTTCGAAAGCTTTAAGAGGGCCGAAATTGCGTTTTCTTGCAGCGAGCCGTCGGTCGAGCCGAGGAGCTTGATGAGCGGCTCGACCGCCCCGGCGTCGGTCAGGCAAGATCTGTTGAAGAGGTTCGATTTCGTTAGCAGTCGCACTTCGAAGGCTGCCTTTTTTCTCTGATGGCTCGAGCCGTGGCTCATGGTGAGGGTGAGGTAGACCGATAGGAGCCTGACCGACTCGGCGTGGGCCGGGCAGCCGGGCAGGACGGTCAGGGAGATATCGCGGTTTTCTGCCCGGGATTTGGGGGCGAGGGAGACGCCATGCTCGGCGCAGAAGCGGTGGATCACCTTCTTGAGGTTCGTGTTGGGGACTAAGTACGTGTCGGTGAGGGATTCGCCGGTTTTCGGGCAGGTCGGGCTGCCCGACGACTTGAGCCATTTTGAGATCGAGGGCCGATCGTAGGTCTGCCCGGTGGAGACGGTCACGGGGTCGGTCATCAGCTCGAGGGATATCGGGCAGCGGAAATCTCTCGGGTTGAGACAGCTCAGCGCTTCGTCGATGGCGACGCTGCTTCTCGGGGAATCTTTTAGGTCGAAATCGCAGTCGTCGAATAGCGTTGCCCTGCAATAGCATAGGAACCCCATTAGGCCGGTCAGCAGATGGACGTCGTCGCCGCTGCCCGAATGAGCTGCCCGAATTTCGTCCTCCAGGAATTCGATCTCCTCGTGGCACTCGGCCCACGACCCGATATCCAATCGGGTTAGGATCTTTCGGGTCAGGAACGGGTCGGGTTCGAACTTGTTTTCGAATTGGTTTAGGATGAGGATGACGCTCTTCATAGTCTCTTCGTCTTCTGATTCAACCTCCATCTTTGTCCGGTGAGCTTGGGCGGACAGCAAATTGAGCATCTCCTTGACTTCGACGGAGACTTCGTCGATGGAATCCGTGGGCAGGACGTCGACGGCGGTGGCTAGGGTTCCGGCGAGGGACCTGAATTGCGCCGCCGCCTCGTGGGATTTCATTAGGATGAAGAGTTTCGAGCCCCGGCGCGAGATGTCTGATAGGAGGAGCTCGATTTTCTGAAGAGCTGCGTGGATTTCGGACAGGCTGAGGATTAAGGAATTGTCGGCGGCGGCTCCGCCGCCGCGGATTTCGTCGAAGAAGATGGAGAGAATCGATACCTGGCGGAATATTTCGCGGGCGTTTCTCCGCTGGGATGCGAAGGATTTGGGCTGAAATCGGCTTATGTTTTCCGACGAGGCGATCAGAGATTGCAGTAGGCTTTCCGGCGACGCACCGTCGCAGGGGCGGACGGCGGGGAATCTGAGGATCCTCCGTTCTCTGTGGTCGATTCTTCGAATCATTTGCGTCGATGTATTTTGCTTGAAGATGGCGAGTAATTTGAACTTCAGTTATTGCAGGGAAATGTGAGTTACGAGGATTTTATAACTGCGGTTGATCGATATTTGACACGTGGCACGAATCCATCGGTGGAGTGGTACATGGATTGTTAGGATCTACTTGACACGCTTTTGGGACACGTGTTACGAAAGAGTTGGGGCGGGGATGTTTCTTGGATATTTGTTTGGTAAATATGATTACGATTTACGGATGATAAAACAAATTATGTTTTTGAACATTTCTAATATTTAGGATTTTATCTTTACGCTTTTGGTTATTACAGAATTATTAATCTTGTAAAAAGTATGAATTTTATCACAAAATATGCCGACTTCCAATTTTGATCATTATATTTGCTCACTACTCAATATAGATTTATATGCCTCAAAGAATTTGAGCTTCGTTCCTTTTTGCCGCAAAATAAATTATGAAGCCTACATCATCGTGTGTGGGTTGGAATATTTTTACCCATCTTGGTGTTATTGATTTATGATTTTCGACATGGTTGAAAAAGTATTATTGATCCTTGTTTGACATGTGGGTTGCTTATTTGTCAAATATGATTATCCAAAATTTTTTTTTTTTAGATATTGTGTGTATGCTCACTTTAAGTTGTCGGTACACTGTCCTTAATATCTTGATCATTACAATTGCATATGTACAGATGGAATTTATTTTGATAAAGAAAGACCTTGTTTGGGGGGGGGGGGGGGGGGGGTGTGTAGCTTTCGATTCAATTAAGATTTACTGCCGAAAGTGACAAATGATTTTTTTTTTTACGTCAATCTGTGTTTTCAATTACGTGTGCTTTCTTCTAAACTGAGGTCAACTAATTTGTGGTTACTAAGATATGAGGCACTATTTACTTCATACTCACAAGTCTTTTGTCATCTAAAATCATTAAATATTGTTCAGATTCAGACCCAACATCTTTGAATATTACATTTAATATGCGAGTATTGTAATATAACTTCACCTACAATCAACTAAGCCATGCATGCCTTACAAGATCTGATTTTTCGTTCAACTTTTCATAGAAGAATTATGAAAAGAAAAAAACAACAATTCGTTTCTTAGGTTACTTTCGATGTGCCCACGATTTACAGGAAGAACGAATGACCACAAAAGCACAAATTCATAATTTGAAAACGACTTAGATCATATCAATTTGTAGGGAGGGAAACCATGAATAAATCTAGAACTATTGTATCGTTTCATGATTCATATCAAAGCCAACACCTAAGGCAATTGGCAATTCAATTCCATTAATCGCATTGATTAATGATATGCGATCGATCATAAAAAATCAGTTCTTTTTTTTTTTATATGTTTTCAGCACGACATAATTAAATATTTCATCAACTGTAATAAATTTTGAATCACTGTAGATTACGTAGTGGGACTTGTGGCAAAATTTAAATCTAGCAAGTAAAAACAAAAGTACGATGTTAACTTTCATGTGATGACGTGGACGAATGCAGATAAGACGTATATCACGCGGTTCAAAGTTCAAACGTAGACATCGTCTTGGAAGCAAAATGGTTTTGACTAATCCAATTACGCGTCTAATCTAGTCACGCCAAAATCCTCTTTGCCTTAATCTTTAGATTAATTAACACGTGCCGACAATAAAGACATAACATATACAAACCTAAAAAGTCTTATAAAATGTACGAAGTATTATTAAAATTGGACCATTATAATATTGTAATAACTATTACAACGCTGCCGAATGTGAACGTTGTGACATATATTCACTAGAAAACGTTACTATAAGAAAATTCAATAGCTAAAGGGCGCTAACAAAATTATTATTTACCATAAGGACGCTTTTGTAAGGAATTAAACACAAGAGGGAAGATTTTGTAAGGAATTATAGAGTCAAGGGTTTAGGATGGATTTAATACGGAGAATTTTCATTTCAGGCCTCTGTCGGAATTTTAATTTAGGATTCAGCCCTGTCAGTAAAAACTTTAGTTTTAAGGACCCGATTTTTGCAGTACTGTTTCATTGCTCTGAAATGACAATATGTTGGTATTTTGTAACACAAAACGATCACCGTACCAGTTAATGATCATTCGATACCAGATCATTTCTGCAGTACCACTTCATTGTTCTGGAAATATGTTGAAAGTTTGTAACAGAAAACGATCATCTTATACCGAGTCATAAAGCTTTTATACCACTTTTTTCTGACAGGACCTGAATCTTAAAATTAAACTTCTGACGTGGTCTGAATCCTAAAGTTTTCTCTGATAGGACCTGAATCTTAATTAAAATTCTAAGGGGCCTGAATCATAATTAACTGTTTTATAACTACTTTTTAGGCGTCACGTTGCCCTTTAAGGACATTGAGTTTTCAAAATTCAAGCACAATATGCGAGAAACCTAAAATTTTTGTTGGAAATTCTCACGGGCCAAATAATTGAGTAAATCATACTCACTCCGATTCGAATTAGAGCTCGCTTTATATCTCTAATTTTGTTTCTAATTAGAACTCATTTTAGATATTTCTAGAACTGTCAAAATGCGGCGGGGCGGGCGCGGGCAAGCCAGCCTGGCGGGCCTGGAAAATGAAGGCGCATCCCGCCTGCAGGCGGGTAGCGGGCCAATTTAAAAAAAAATAAAAAAAAGAAAATTAATAAAAATAGAAAAACAATATGAGAAAAAATAGATAAAATAATATAAAAAAATTAAAGATCAAGTTGGAAAATATATCTAATTTAATCAATTTTTTAATATTAATTATTTATGTTATTAAAAAACTCAAAAAATATCAAAATCAATATAATTTATATATGAATCTTATTCTTTAATATAATTATAAAATATATTATCTTTTGACGGGCCTGCCCGCGGCCGGGCCAGCACTGGCGGGCCGAAAAATTAACAGTCCATCCCGCCACTTTGGCGGGCGGACGGGCCCGCGGGCCCGTTTGACTGATCTTCATATTTCAATACAAATATTTATTATATTTCCAAATTTACCCTTTATGTGATTTTCAATATTCATAAGTGGTGATACATTACATTAATTAAATAGCAGAAAGCCAGAAAACAGGTAATTAATTAATTAAATGTATATGAGACATGCCATTCTATTTCTTATGTGAAAAATACTTAAACGACCTCTATTTAGAATCAGATAGAGTGTTGAAGTTTCTTAATCCTAAAATATTATGGCAAGTTACCAAGTCGCAAATTAAAACACAAACTTTCAAAAATTGACTCTTCACAAAGGAAGTGCCTCAACAACATCTATGTGATTCATTGATAGTACACAAAGCCAATGAGGAAAGAAGAAGAAAATCCCGAGGAAGACGATGACTCCGAGATCGGCCTCTTCTCCGATCGCTGGCCGTCGAGGCCTAATCACGTAAATCTGACTCACACACCACAAACAGTAAAGACTCGCAATTACTACGATCAATCTCAACGACTTATTATACGGTTTTTCCGACGACAACTTCGGCGCCTTCGCTCTACGAAAAACAAAAGAGTGTTTCTATTGTAAGTTGTAAAGATGACATTTTGTAAGAATTTTTTTTACCTGTAGATGTAAATAAACCCTCCGATTAAGGCCGAGCACAATAGGCCGACGACGATAACCGCATCGGGATTTATTGGGGCTCGGGTTTTCCACCAGCCTGTGCTTAGGATCCATGTATACATTGAAGAATGACCATTTTCCTGTAATTGGAAAACAAAAAAATAGTTCTTTTTTCTTGATCCTTTTTATACTTAAAAACTATATATATATATATATATATATATATAGAGGAATGATATGGTGCTTAGGCACCATCGGCTGATTTGGCACCGATTCATGCCAGCATGCCACTTCCACGTCAAATGTGATGTGACATTAATCAACACATGATTATGGGTGAGGCTACGTTCCCATCCATCAAGAAAAAGATCCCAAAAAGGTATTATCGATCTTGGGATTAGATTGATTGCTTTACCTCAAACAGATGATCCAAGAAAAAGTGAGACAAAGATCCGGCGAAAACCAGCAAGAAGCACTGCGTTACAGTTAGGTGCGCCTGAAAATTGAACAGAAAAAGAAAACTCTATGTAATAATAATAATAAGCAGCCAAAAATGGTGAGTAGTTAAATCTAAATTAGGTAACTGACCCACCCACCGTAGAAAAGGAAGAAAGGACGCCTTTGCGAAGCAAAACCTTGGAAGCCCAGCTATAGATGAGCGCCAGTGGAAGGCCGAGTATGAGTGGGTAGTAGAAAGGGTCGTGGATCCATGGCTCGACCTTCGAGCCCACGGCTCGGGCGAGCCCCGCCGTAGAGGTGAGCCACTCGAGGAACGAGCCCATGTCTGGCCCGAAGAAGGCGTTCAAGGCGTAGACTAAGCAGTGGTGCGGGTTGAACCGACCGTTTGAGACTTGCATCAGGGCCTGACCCGACCCGAGTGCGTACATCATGTGCGGGCCAGGGCCAGGCATGTGTCTGATCAGTTGAAGCTCGATTCTTGGTTGGTTCAGTGTTGTTCGTCAATGTCTCTTTCAAGTGTGGTTGGTGGTTAATTGTTTTGCGATTAGTATTTGCTTTTTTTTTCTCCGCTTTAGAAAATTCACAGCTACAGTAAGAAAAAAGTGGGAGAGGAGAAAAGTCAGAAAAAGCTAATTGACGATGAACACCAAGAACGCAGACAAAGTGGGACAGTATAGCCATCATCACTATCGATCGTTTGCGTGGCTGTGCCCAACATAGCTGTATATGTATATGTATACATGCACGTATGAATACGGTGGCTATAACATGTTAGAAAGCTGCATGCACACGTATTTACACGTGGCTGCATGCCGTCGAACCACGTAAGTTGAGTTTTGGATTCTGTCTGTTTAAAGAGAAGTAGTTGGAACTGTATAGAAGTACATACATACAATTCTAGAAAATATAATTCAATATTATTAAGAATCGGTTACTTTCCCGCAATAGAATAGCCATATATGTATGTGGACCATTAGTGATGATGCTCCTCGAAAAATGGACGGCCAAGATGTCCCAACATCGCCGGAAAGGAATGACATCGTCGTCTCTCTATCCCCGATGCTGATGAGGCATTTCATCATTGAGAATATTTTATCATTATTTTTTCTGTTGATGAAATTTACATTTTGGTACTAAATCCAACATGAAATTCAAAGAAGAGCAATAAATACTCGTCCAAATATTCGAAATCAAGAAGTTTTCCTACAAAGGTCAAGAAAGCACACGAAACGAAACACAATCGAACCCCTTCAAAATCTCAAAGTAAGCCTTTCCGAGTTTCGCCAGCCGCATCCATCCTCTCACCGGCCCTTCTCAGAAAAAAAATAAAAGGATTTGTTCAAAGTTACGATACATAAAATGTGAACTATGCAGAATTTGCATTGCAAGAAGACCAAACCAAATGAGAGGCATCGTATAGATTTCATCAACATAAAAGCACAGTAGATCAATCTACATTTACTCTACACTTCAATCTGTGAGAGTGTGGCGTTCAAAACCAAGTCGCTCGCAAATCCAATATAAAGCAGCCGAAGAATTAAAGGGAAAAAAAGGTCACTTACATGAGAGCTGAGACACGTTTTCTACTGCCAAGGCTGTTTATGAGGTCTGAAGCTCTCCTTGTCCAAACCTCCTTCTGGTTCCTTCCTCTTCAAATTGTCAACTGAAGCGAAATAATTCCTCGCATGCTCCTCAGTCAAAGCCCGAGAACCTCCGATGAACTGTTGACCGAATGTCAACGAGACCATCTCTTCACGGTTGGGCTCTGCCTCCGTGACTCCTCCACCACTAGGACCTGCATTGAGGTCAAGTCCCTGTCTGCCCCACGTTCTGTTGTTGCTGTTGTCCAAGAGAGGATTACCATTGCTGCTACTCACATAGGGCCTTGGAAACTGAGAAGGCATAGCATTGACTGAGCCACCCAATAACTGCTGATGTGGAGCAAAAAGCCTTGGACTGGGTGCTGAAGAATGTTCTCCGCCATAAGAGGTAGCACCGATCGGAGTACTGGTAGAGGGGACGGGAAAACTAGTCCCGAAAGGAAGGAAGGGAAAAGGGAATGGACCAGCTGGGAAATTAATGGCAGGAGAAGGCGAAAATGCAGATCCTCGATAAGCCTCAGGGTTAAACGGGTCAGTTACAGAAGGTGCCAATGGTCTTTGGGCTGTGGTTGGCGGAAAAAAGGGAAAGGGATGATCGCCTTGATTGGGCAACATCGATGGAATTGCTACGGTTGTGAACATGTTGTTCCCTGTTGGGAACCAAGGTGAGAAGCTTTCCAACCCAGCACCGTTCATTCTGATGCCTCCTGGAGGGCTTGGCCCGGACAGGTGAGGCGTGGGCATACCACCCCCCGTCATTTGATGGTTAATTGAGAAAGTTTTCGCGTTAGTTTCGTAGACAACGGGCCCATCATTGAGATCAAAACCTCTTCGAGCATCAGCAGAAGCTAAACCGCCAGCTTGGTGTTTAGCATTAACAAGATCCACCCCGTTCCCATTATCGTTTGACTCCTCAACTGCATTCAAATCAAAATCCATAGCATAATCTCGAGAAGTCATCTCCTCGACAAGTCCTTCATCTGGCACATTCAGATCGATATCCAATGGAAAGCGACCAGACTTATTACTGGTAGAGGCATCAGAGCAAGAAATATTTGTTGAAGAACCTAAAGTCATCTCGGGAGCTCTTCTAGGTTCTGCTGGTCGAAAGGCGCTCGTCGCAGCAGCACCTTTCCATCCAATCTCCATTTTACTTCTCAACAAGTCGTCTGGAGGAACAAAGGAGCCTTTTGCAGCAGAAGCCACGGTGATAGAAGAAGAATGGATCTGGGGAACAGGGTTCAATGGATGTGTTAATGAGTTGATCATCTGAACACCTTTTGCACCAGCCGTAGTTAAGCTAATGGGCTCCTCCAACCTCTCTTCTTCATCATCAAGTCCCTCATTTAAGTCAAACTTCATTTTCCCCTCCCCATCTGAAGATCCACTGGAAGCATAATCCCCTTCCACATCAGATGGCACACTAGCAGACTGGGCTCCACTCAAGTCAGTCTTTTGATCCGTAGCTTCATGATCTGCAACAGCCAAACGTTGTCCCTCAGCCTCAGCTGTTAATGTGTGACTTGTAGTCACCTTGTTTTCCTTATCAGAAGCAGCAGCATCCTGACGGCTTTCATCAGCAACAACCGTGCCCTCTTCCACGTCAAAATGCATCCCAGAGTTGATAACATGACTTCGACCATCCTTCACATCAGTTTTTCTGGTATTCAATCCTAATAATTGCTTTTGGTCATACACAGTTTCATATGGTTTTTCGTTGCTCAATCCCTTTGCTAATCCGTGCATACCAACTGAAAACGATTCCTCCCGCAAAAGAGGAACCTTGATCCGTCGTTCATCTGAGTTATTCTTGCAATCCCCTTCACATGATATACTTGGTGCCGCGACTTCAACAGTTGGCTTGATCTCGTCTGCATTTCCATCATAAGAATTTACCTTTTCTTCTGTTTCCATGTCATCAAATCTGCCACTATTAAAATTCGCGTTACTGAAAGTAGCGTTCTCCTCGAGCATTTTTTTATTTGGTTCAATTTCTCTTGCCTTCTCAGCAGAGGGAGCTGATACTGAATCTATTCCAGCAATTTGGTTTAGTTTCTCACTGGACTCCAACTTCTTCACATCAGCACTGTCACTCCTATCTCCTCTGCTGGAAATTTCAGAGAACTTATTAATCTGGGGAGGAATTTCTTCAGAACCATGTGACCGTCTATCAGTATCCATGTGCCCAAGGTCAGGTAAGTGTGAACTATCCTCAGACTGTAAACCACCAGTGAACACATACTGTTTCTTGTCATCACTTTCAGCATCATTACAAGTTTGCCTTTCATCTCCAACAGGTGACAATTGAGATTTTGCAACATCAACAACACAGACTTCTTCAGCTGCAGCCACACTAGCAAGCAAGTTTATTCCACCATTGTCCTCAAGCGAGGGAGATGTACTAACGCCAGAATATTTAGCACAACTCTCAACCAAAGCATTCATAGGGCTGAAGGACAAGGAATGCAGGTCAGCAGGCCTATGTTGACTTGTGGGCAGGCTGCCATCAACCGGTCTCCTTAAGTCGTCAGTGGCCATAACATGGCCTCCATCAGGGAAAGCATTGTGTGGTCCAGCACCATCTGTAGATCCATTCGGCACATCCTTTGAAACACTGTCTTGACGTGAATCCAAAACCTTATCAGAAGACACATTGAATCGATGTGCCTCAATCCTATCCTCATGGTCAACATGCTCATGTTTGTCCGAGTGCAACGGAGAGGAAACTCGTCTGCTCATGTAGGGAGGGCCACCAACCACATTTGTGCCACCCACTTGAGCGGGACTATTTACCCTATTAGGTATCTTGACGATAAGCTTATGGTTCTTCCCCTCACTTACAGCACCCTCCATAACCCTTTCACCACTTAAAGCAGAATGAGTTTTCTTCTCTAAAGCAGCAACCTTTTGGGACGAGGAGCTTCTGCTAATCTCTTTCTGACTTGCATGACTTGACATCCCTCCGTAACTGATGCCTTTTTTACTTTGACTGCCACTACTGGACATGTTACGAGCAGTTGCCGAACCAGAACTAGTGCTTCTCGCATCATCCTTCAATGAGTTAGATGGGCTATATTTCTGTGATTGACTGGCCCTGTTACTCCTCTCCTCCTTGATTTGAGCAACATCAGGAGCAACTCCAGTAGAATTTTTAGGATGGTTCTCCTGTCCGACCGAAGGTGAGACTTGTTCTCCTGTCCCTGTAGGAGAAGCCTCAGATATAATATTAGCATCCCCATGCGAAGACCTAGATGAGGATGATGTAGAATTCTGAGTAAGATTTCTCATGGAAACATCGGTCCCTCTAGGAGTCTTCATGCCAGAATGAGAAGATTCAGGTATACGTGATTTGGAAGGCCAGGATACACCTTGGTTCGAACCAGTCTTTTGGTCGATGTCATTCATTTCAACTTCAACCCGTTTCTTCCATGTACCGACTAAGCTTCTAGCTTTCTTCTGAATTTCAGAATTCTTATGCGACCTCAAATTGTTCACAGATTTCCCAATGTTGCACATTTTGAGGGCATGAAGGTTAACTGGAAGTTTATCCAATGCCTGTAGTAAAACCAGAACAAATTCCTCCACAGACTTATCACTGTCCTTGCTTCCATCTCCTGCTCGTCCTTTCGGGATATCCTGTAGCCATTCATCCAAAACAGATAGACCTTTGAGCTGCACAAACCGATTTAGGCAGTCAATCTTATCCGTAGCAGCCATAACCCCTGCAAGCATGGAGCGGCTACTCAGATCCCATTTTATCTCAGTTTTAACCGGTTTCATCAACTGAATAAGTTTATCAATCCCTTCCAATTCCACGACACCGCCTTTTTCTGTTATTTGGGCAATTTCAAATTTCAGAGTACTTTCGATTTTGCATTGGAGAGAATCAGCGTCATCGGATTTTAAAGAACGCTCTTGCTTCACGGGACTACCATTGTCACTCCTTTCTCTCTTCCCTCTGACTTGAGAGTTTAAAGAACTTCCACTATTTTGACTGCTATCAACACGTTTCAGCTGCGTAGTCGAACTTGGACCATTTGCTTGCTTTGATGAACGCCCACCGGTCTGCAACATCATGTGCATTTATGTTCTTGTTTGGTGTAAGATGTCGTCTACTTCTTGTCTTTCCTGAAATATTATCCAGCTTACGTGAGCGACCTGCATATTATACCTTAAACGAAGATTCAAAATGCCTATTCTTGCCCACTGGAATTCCAAGCCATACGAAACCATGATAAAAATACTAACGGAAAAAATGAAAAGCTTTTTTTGAGAACGAAAACCTACATCAATGTGGTCAGTCAGCCACCAAACACTTGTTTGCCATGTCATAAACACGCCGACAAGCGAAGATGTCTTTGTACGAAGTTCTACACCTCTAGGAATATATTGCATAGGTGAAGTAAAGATGCAGCTGGAATTTCATCCTTAAAGGAATAGAAGACTTCATTTGGAGTGCCTTCCACCACACCACCTTTTTTCAATGTTAGATCAGCAGGCCGATAAAGCGAGTTCACGCCAAGCTGCAAGTTGTTCACTTTTCTTCTTTCAACCAACAAACTAAACCTATACGTTGTGGAGAACTCTGAGGGGGTTTAAGAATAGCACAATCACCAAGACAAACTTGCCGACCATCCTGCAATGAATCGAGAAAAGAGCCATCAATGGATGAAGCTAATTGTAAACATGTATGAAAAAATACGCACATGGAAACCAAAGATGACAAAAGGTACGACCGAAAGCAAACTTAAATCCCACTGATATTTTGTCTTTTTTCCGTCTACAGATAATGACACTATTAATATTCCTCTAACGCGAAAACGATGGTGTCCACCTCCCTGTCTTGTGTATAGGTGCCTCTCATCACACTACTATTACATCCAGAAATAGAAAATAACTTGCCGACCCCAACAACACACACCTCTTCAAACACAAAGAAAAAAACATTCTATAACCACAAAATAACTACACGGCATCAAAACACAGAAGATCTATGGATCTGCATACATCAATTGTCGAAAAACGACCACGAAAATACCTGAAAGAATGAAACACCAAAAGCAATGGTTGCAACAGACCCTATAGAAGCACAACAGAAACCAACAGAGGATGCTTAACTATCGTCTGTATTCACCAAATGCATTGACCAATTCCATAAACCGACTATTAAGTATTAACTCCCCAATAAATTTTATAGCCGTTGCCTACCTATTAAATCCTCCCATGCATAATAAAGATTTCTATTTTGCATTTTCCCCAATGTCAATCAAGCCAATTCCCCCAACTTTAAGCATCATAGTCTTTGCAACATTCAATTTTCTACCGAGGTCCGAATTACTTTCCTCATTCCAACTAAAAGACCCAAATTCAATCTAAAATCTAATTGCAACCCACCCATAAACACTGAAGACACCCAAAACTTCAATTCAATCTCAAGAAAATCTCTAGATCGCCCAATCACATTGAAGCCCTAACTCAACCACACGATGGTTTATATTCTCCAATCAGACCAAACTTCCAATTTCATATCAAGCAAAAACAAACAATCTCAATCGAATTATCAGCAGAGAATACAACCTCATCCGAGTGCATCAGAAACGTAATCAAACAAAAAAAGGAAAAAAAAAACTCGCAAAATGCATACAAGTCATACAGGTAGGGTTTCTCTGATCTCTGTCTAACAAAGATAACGAATTCTAAAGGAGCAACTTTCGAATTACCTCGAATCAGCTGGAGAACAGCGAAGCAATTTAGAGAGAGAAAGATGTGCGAACGCTGAGACCGAAAGGGTGCGTGAAACAAAATAAAGAGAAAATTTGGAAGAGGAGAGGATGAGAAAAGAAAACTCGAAAATAAAAATATAAAAGGAAAAAGAAAATACCAAAGGACTGAATATCGAATAGGAAGCGGTTTAGGGCTTTTATCACTTTAATAACGCCGAAATTAATCTTCAATTATACAGTAATTATAGCAATTAAACATAAATCTAATACTAGTGAGGAGTGTGCTTTGACTTTGCTAAGGTCAAATTCCAGACACGACAAGACGTGTTTGGGGGTTATTTCGTAATTTCTGGGGGACAAGATTGCCACGTCATCCTATGCGGCGTTAAGGTTGTCTGATGAATGTTTAATGGGCCCTTTTTGTTTTTGGGCTCATAAACTCCTCGAAGCAATTGTTACAGTACAGTCACTGCAGTAACACTTTAAATGAAATATTGTGATTGAGACCAAACTAAGTATTGTTTAAAAGGCTCTTATTGGGATTCAAAATTCTATTCAACCTAAATGCCGAAAATATTAACTTTATGTCGATTTCCTCTTCAAATGGCAATGAAGGGAATAGCCAACAACAAAGATGATAAGGATGTCAACTTTTTATCAAATCAATCTGGTATTTGAGGCTAATATACACAGCAAAACTAACCCTTTTTATACTTGTTATTTCATGTAAGCCTGCCACTCGATATATGCTTGCCTAGAATGAGAACGTAGGTTTTTCCATCTATAGTGGGTTTACCTTTATCTAATATACACCATACCTCACAGCATAGAGAAATTATATTGTGCTTACATTTGTAGGTATCTCTTCCGTGGCGTTAATCAGTGCTACATTTACATGTCATATCAGCATAAAATTTGTGAATTATATGCAGCTAAAAGGTGTCGACCAGTATTACATCGCTTCTTATGCTTTTATCGCACGTCTAAGGTGCCCACGTAAATTGTCATATTTCTGAGATAAACGTCACTGATGCATACATTTGAAAAAAACGTCACGAAACTTTGTAATAAACGTCAATCCATAAAGAGTCAAACGGAACAGTTAACATCATGTATCTCTGAACTTTTTGCAACCTAAACACTAGCAAAAAAAAAACAAAATTAAAAAAGAAAAAGAAAAATCAAACTCCCTTGGATTTCCTAGACTGATACATCTCCAGCGTCTTCTTAGCCTCATAGAGCAAGTCCTCGAGCTCCTTATCAAGCTTCAAATTCCCGAGCTTCATTGACCACTCGAAAAGCACAAGCACGTCGTTCTGCCCCC
This sequence comes from Craterostigma plantagineum, assembly GCA_027422505.1. NCBI lineage: Eukaryota > Viridiplantae > Streptophyta > Magnoliopsida > Lamiales > Linderniaceae > Craterostigma > Craterostigma plantagineum. The sequence continues at coordinate 7,565,474 of JAPQWV010000009.1, read as the reverse complement.
ACGCCCGACTCTCGGGCACGTGCAACGCCAGATAGCATAGCAATATGAAGCACGGAATCTGAACCATCTGCTCGCCAAAGTACGTCAAAGGCACGAGCTGCTTCGGCCCCTCGTGGTCGATGATCGACTTGCAATGGTTCACGTGCAAGTAGTTGTCTGGGCACGTAAACTTGCAAAGCGCAATAGCCGCCTCGCTCATAATCTCCGGCTCCCTGTCGTCCAGTAATCGAACCAGCGGTCCTATGAACCTCGTCTCGGTGGCTCGGAAGGTCCGAGCCAGGTTCCCTATAGACCGAACGCTCGGGATTAGCAGCTCCGAGTCGGCCCGTTCTATGATCCTTAAAAACTGGTCGACCACGGCTCGGGCGGGCGGCGACGTGGGCTTGAAGGCCGAGCGCCTGAGCGTGGTGTCCCTCTCGGCCACCGTGGTGATCTCCATCAACGCCATGGCGGAGTTGTACTTGACGTCCTCCTCGCCCTTCTCTAAGAGGACGGCAAAGCACAGCAGGGCCCGCGACTCGGTTATGCTCCGGCATATGTTGGCGTTCCCCGCGCACAGGAATCGGAGGGCCCGCGCCGCCATGGACTTCATCTGGGCCTTCGTCTCTGGGTCCTCGAATTCCCGACGCTTTATGCTGCTCCCCGGTGGCCCCACCTGCTGGTGGTGGTGGTTGTTGTTGTTGTTGTTTCTGCCCAGCTGGTCGCTGCCCTGCGCCGGAAAACGGCCGGGGTTTTTGGCGATGGTGCTGGCGACCACGCTGTGCATCTGACGGTCGTCGTTGCCCTTGGCGGTGGCGGCGGAGGCGGTGGAGGAGTTGGCCATGACGACGGTGTGTATGGACATGGCGGCTGACGACTGCTGGTGCTTGCTCACGATCGTGTACTTGCTGTGCTCCTGAATCGTCTCGAATGCCAAGTGGCTGACGAGGAGCCTAATAGTGTTGTTCTGGGCGAAGTGGTCCTGGCATTTCGGGTGGTGGGCCGCGAGCTCGGACACGGCCCACGCAACCACGAGCTGGACCTTCATGTGTCCCTCTTTGAGTATCTTTGCAAAGACCTGACACGCCCCGTTGTTCACGATCTGCTCGACGCTCTCGGGATCCTTCCCCAATAGCCCGATGGCCCGAGCCGCGTTCTCCTGACCGTCGAGCCGGCCCTCCTTAGCCAGCTTCAGCAAAGGAGGAACCCCACCTTCTTCGATGATCAAATTCCCGTACCTATCGTTGTCCCGAGCCAACGAGACGAGCGAGGCGGCGGCGTCCGACTTCTCCTCCAACGAGCCCGAGGCTAAGATGGCTATCTGCTCCCATATGAGGCATAAAATCGGCTCGTTGGCCGCGATGGGAGGCAAGCCCAGGTACTCGTCGTCCTCGTCGCCGCCCTTCGAGGAGACGCTGAGGAGCCAAGTTACGTCTCCTATGGAATTTTCGAGCTGCTGGGAGATCTTTCGGAAGGCGGCCTGTGGTATAATCGTGAAGATTCTCCGTAATCCGTTCGCTCGGCATTTCAGGACGAGGGTCAGCGCCTTGTCCAGGACTTGCTCGGTCTCGTCGATGATTCGGCGAGTGGGGCGCTCGTAGAGGTTGTTGCTCTTCACGACGGCGTCTCTTAGAAGGGCGGCGAGCTTTACGGTTTTGGATTTTATTTCGAGGCAGTCTTGGCGGAACGAGCTCGCCTGATCGGCTAGCTTTATGACTTCGCCGGCGTATTCGATGGGCTTCGAGAGGATTTCCTTGACTTTATCCGCCGCCATGGATTTCTAGGCGGATTCATTTATTTATTTTATTAATGGAATTTTGTGTGAGGAAAAAACAAAGATTATTACATAATAATATGGCAAAAGGTGAGATTGGGAGAATGATGGGATGAATGTATGTGCGTGGAGTTTTACGGCGGCGATGTGTGATTTGGCTCGGCGGTGGTGGGGTTTAGGTGTGCCATGCTCATGCACGGTGGCGATTGGTGGAGAAGATTGATGTTGTTTTTCTTTTTTTGTTTAGGTTTTTTTTTTTTGTGTTTATGTGCTGAGGGTGGTGAAACGTGAATGTCTCTCTAGTGTTTGGTCTGATTTTTTTTTCTTGTAATAAATGGCATGGAAATATATGTGACTGCTGTTACCTTTTTTACAGGATTGCAGTGGTTGGCCTTTACCCTCATTCTACCCTTGAGATGTATAAATTGAAACCAATTTTTGATTGGCCTTAAATTAAATGTGACATTGATATAGCTTAAATTAAATTGTATTAAGTTATTACCATTTAAACTCTATAAGCTATCTGGGCAACTACCATTTTTTATTTTCCTCTTCATTCTTCAGCTTGTCCAAATCTCTACTACAGCATGAGTTTACAGGGCAACTGAGATTGATATGTAGTAATAAAAATTCAAGAACAAATGAGTTAAGAAAATGATATATTTTTTTTCGATATCAGAAAGCAATCTATATACGCGAAAATACACTATTATACGACTGCTTCGAGCACCCCTAGTCTACGTTCAATATGCGCAGATAATCACATATCTCGCTCGTCGCCTCCGTTGATTCCATCGCGCTAATATACATCGAGTTCAATAATCAATCGTCGTGCGCAAATTAGCTTCATCAATTATTCGGGTTCGTCGACGTTCAGAAACAGAGTAAGGCCATTGACATAATCAGTAATCTTGCACAGATTAGCTTCATCAATTATTCGACTTCGTCGACGTTCAAAGACAGAATAAGGCCATTGACATAATCAGTAATCGTGCGCAGATTAGCTTCATCAATTCTTCGACTTCGTCGACGTTCAAAGACAGAATAAAGCCTATTGACATAATCAATATTCTTGCGCAAATTAGCTTCATCAATTATTCGGCTTCGTCGACGTTCAAAAACAGAATAACGCCATGGACGTATTTCAAGAAGGTCACACCACCACGAAAAAAATCGCATCAAGTCGATTTCGCCAGATATACATACATAAATAATTATGCAAATTAAGCGCCATAATCTAAAGAAAAAGGCGCTGCGCTTAAGCGTTCCTACGCCTTCTATCGCGTTGGCTCGAAGCTCGCTCGGTCGCTTCTATCGTCCTCGCGGCGCTCCACAGCTTGTCTATTCCATCGCCTCGACCAATTACGTTGAACTCAAACTACGACAAAAACAAACAAGACACAAATGTTATAACTATATATATATTAAAAATTTCAACAGACACACACACACACATATATATATACCTTGCAAAATATGCTGCAGAAGTAAAAGACGCCATCGCCCCTCGTGAGCATCCTTCCGCAAACACGACAGCCACCCTCGCCCGCCCCTGAACTCGTGCATGGGAGAGGTATCAACGATATCACCCACTTTTTATTGCAGCTATACGTCTGCAAATTTCGACCGTTATTTTTTTAGCGCATTGTATTCGTTCGAAAAAGAGTAAAATGTCAAAAAAAGTAAAATTGCCTGAATGTTGGCGCAGTCTATGAGCGTCTGCATTTGGTCGAGCTCTACGACGTTGCAGTGGTCGTATTTGTATAGGCTTAGCAGCGCATGTCCGCTGTGGTCGTCGAGGCATCGATTGCTGGTTGCGCTTTTGCATTCGACGCAGTAGCGATTTGCAACGATCGAATGTCGGGAGCATTGGCAGCTGGCGTCTTGCCTCAGTAGGCGCTCGAGCCACTCTGGCGCGTCCTTTTTCGATATTTTATCATATCCTTATTGGCTCATTATCATATCCTTATCGTAATATATTGCTGGTCAATGGTTTTTTTAAGGTTGGGTTACACAAAGATGTTTCATTACAGCATTATCATATGAAGTTTTTGTAATTATGTGCATCAACATATATTGGAAATCTACCAGCGAATAATTGACTGATGAAATAAATCTAGTACCCCCATTATTCTTACTCCGGGAATTTGCAGATTCAAAATAACAGTGAGCTTGAATTTTATTAGATTTAGGCGGTACATGCATTGTGTGTAATATTATAAATCAACATGATATCATTAGTAAATCAAGAAAAGAATTGGACTAAAATCCTTCATCAAAATTAGGCGTTAATATCAGTCCCAGCACAAGCATGAGTAAAACTGCATTGGGGCAATCAAGAAAGAACCCTAAGAGGAGGCTCAATCACTTCATAATCTTACAAAACGAATTTTTTTCTTCTCATAATCATGTCCATTTTTTCCCCCGCCAATCAAAACAAACTTCAAAAGCCACCACTCGGGCCATCGTCGTCCCTCGTCGAGGTGGGCCCATCATCGAACAAAGTGCCTGGAGCGAGTTCATTCAAATCAAGAAATCGTCTTTTCTTCCTCAGCCCATTATCTTCTTGATCTTCATCATCTCCATCCCTATTCGACGGATTTTCATTATCAGTTTCTTCTTTATTATTATCCTCGGCTGTCTCAATAAGCTTACTCTCTTCGGTGGGCTGATCAATATTGTGCTCTATGCGTCTCTCCCTTTGCTCGTCGATCTCCTCCTCAAAATCTTGCATAGCAGAGAATGCGTATGGATCTTCTTCTTCTTCTCTTTCTTCGTAGTTTCCACTTGCATAAGACTGCTCAGCCATTGACTTCTCCTCGGTTTTCATCAGCTCATTGTCTGATTCAGACATTTCGTAAAGCTTGTAATTGACACGGTTCCTAGTCGACCTCTTACTACGCCTAAGGCCTTTTTGGGTTTCCTTAACTGATCTCAATCTAGTCTCTCTCCTAGTACGCTTGCGTTGCTTACGAGGCTGCTCATCGCTGTCTTCTTCTTCGCTTGTGCTTAAGTTGTTGTTATTGCCTTCTTCTTCTTCTTCGTCTTCTTCCTCTTCATGGTTTTCTTCTTCGTCCCACTTATACTCTTCGTCGCCTTCCTCACTGCTCGAAACCATTCTCCTACGTTTCCTTTTCCTTAGGTATTCTTCGTCGTAAACAACTTCACCAACTATATCATCGTCGCTCTCAGGGTCTGCTTCGTTGTCCCACACATCCTCGACGAAATCATTCTCGGCGTATCGCTGAGGCCTCTGCCTTCTTCGATTGCTACAGTATGATCAATAGTAAGAATGCTAAAAACGTTTCGAAGTACTTCATAAGATAAGTTCGTATGGAGAGATGGATAGAACACCGTACCTTCGATCCAACGATTCGTCTTTCTGATAGTCGAATACTTCAGTTTCGTGATATTCGAGCATTAAATCGTCGTTATCTGACATAGGAGACGGCGCACTGAAATTGTCTTGTCGAGTGCTTCGCAGTGTGCCAGCCCATCCACCGTTTAAGGAGTTTTCAGTTCTCAAATCTCTTCTTTCATGTGGTTCTGGAGATTGCTGCCTATTCCTAAACAAACAGATTCCTAAGCAAACACGACAAAATCGAAGGATTTATGGTGAAGCAAAAAGAGTCGTACTTGGTAAACTTCAGTGCCTCGTTAATGGAACGGTCATAATCATCTGCACCAAAATTTAGCGCGTTAGAAAATCATACAGCGTGGCGCCCTTTTGTATTTCACAACGAGTATTTATTACGCGTACCGAAAGTATATGTGACCGGTTTTCTGTCACGGAGTGATCTTCCACCACCTAAGCCATCGATGTGCATTATGCTATCGAGCATTAGGGCTTCTCTGTGCTGTTTCTTGAGGAGCCTCTCCTTTCTCTGTAATGGAAATAGACATATAAGATTGAATTAATACCTACATTTGACTACTTTAACCATACACAACATAACAAAATCAGACATTGAATCAGTAAACAGAAGACAACCTTGTGGACCTTCTCGATTTCGGGAATCATGTCGTTTTTTAGTTTTTTCCCGACGGAAACCTCAGTCCTATTTTTACTGTTAAAGAGCTTCTCCTGAAATTAAAAGATTTGATATTACGATTGATTTTCACGGTCATCTAATAAAGAGAGCATATCTGTGGACAAAAGCAGAGGCATGTGTCTTAAGAATGACGAACAGCTATCACTTACAGAAACGTTCAAGAACTCGTCTAAGTTGGTAGCAACTGCTTCCCATTGATAAGACGAGTGAGCAATCTGAGGCACGTTTTTTCCTTTGCTCTTTTTCGCCTCGACTTTTCTTATCTCTCTGTAGAGTCGATGACCAATTATTGGATCGTCTTCATACCTATATATGATGTCAGCATATAAAAGCAAACTGTTAACAAATCAAATAACTGGTCCACATTTAACAGAAAAATTTATTTATCCGTTACGAAAGCCAAGAAATTAAATATTTACCAGTATGAGACTCCACGAGAGTCTCCACCAATCCGCTGTTTTCGAAACAATGAAAGCTGAGTACCGTTTTTGACTGAGTCATCGATGAAGATCTTTATATCTTCTTGCTGAAAAATGAAACAAATAATGTCAACTATTTGTGTTTTTGCATTGATGTGAACCAAAGAAAACATGTCATGTGGAAATGAGTATATACACCAGTGAATAAGATTTGGCATTAACATAACACTCAAGCAAATGAACAACCACAAATAAAAACGACCATAGAAATTATAATCGTTATGGAAACATTCAGACATAAAAAACGACGAAAAGGATGGTGATTAATATCCAAGCACGTCATCTAACAGAATTCAGAAACTGAAACTTAGAATAACATAATCTGATACCATTAGATAAGCTTTGAGAAGCACATATTGAAGTACTTAATTAAATGAACAAGACAAGACAATCAATCAACATATTAAGAACTAATATTACCAACGCTGAAACAATGACATGTGGAGGAGATTAAACGACAAAAAGGATGGTGCAATAACATAGAAGCACCAATTGTGACATACTAAACAAGTCACGGATTAATCCTACAAAATGAAATATTCTGATAGCATTGGCTAGCAAATATGGCAGTACTTGAGTAAATGAACAAGGGAGTTAATCAGCACATCAAGAATCAATCTAACCAACATAAAACATCGGGCAACGACTAAACAGCGAAAGGGATGCCACAATGATATCCAAGCACTACTTTAACGGATTCAAGAAACCGAATCTTAGAATAACATACCATGAGAAACAACAATAGATCACAGTTCAGGCAAAGGGTAAAGAATGAAGACTATCTCTGAAAAAATGATACCTCAACACGAATGTCACACAACGCCTTAAGAATCGCCACTCTAACCCCTGGATCAAGTGCATTGTATGCTTCGATTTCCGCCCTGAAGTGACACATCCAATTTTAGAAAGATAATGTTGCCCTCATATGATGCATACTCAACTATAAGTATACCATAAAACAATCATATGATACATAGCAACTCACCCATGTGATGCAACTATAGGCAGATCTCCTTCAGCAACCTGCAAGTAGCATAAAAAAAATAAACAAATTATCACATAAGTAGGATAGGATGGTCATTTTGAGGGTTATCATATGTTTAATAATGGTATTATCATAAAATTACCCAGTGCCACCAGTGTCTCAGTTTTCTGCACAGAACAGTAATCCAAGTACTGGGTCCAAGTGCCATTCTAATGATGGGAGGAATCGCCTGTATATTGAACAAGAAATACATACGAAAAGAAAACTGATAAGTACATGTCGCGGGTCAAAGAAATACACAAATTTCCCTAGAATGATAGGGAACAATCAGACCCAATCCAAGATATGCAAAAAGAAATCACTAGAGCAACACTAAGAGCCAAAAGGTTATGGACATTTAAGGTTAGTCCCCACACACAGAAAATTACAGCACGAGGCTGCAGTAGAATCAATCCATCCGTGAAACGGATATCACTCTAACCAAATCATAGCTAGCATACACAACTGACAACATGACTCAAGTTCAATCAATAGACAAAACTGTAATACACATCTTGTAGCTATTTAATTTCCTCGAAATAGAAAGGCAGCACCAACCTTTAACAAAGGCATATGTACATCCGCCAAAGTATTATTCGGCGTGAGTAAAGCCGTCTCCAACTCCTCGGCAGAAAATTCCACATTAATATTCAACAAGGGCCTAAACACCTACATTCCATAGGAAACAACAACAAACATATTTAAGCCTTAAATCAACCATATCCTACATGAGAAAGACAGACATAGGTCTAATCATTTCCATTAACCCTCTCACATACATTCAGGAAATTGAAAATAGAAGCCAACTCCCACATGGAACGTATGTTCCATCTAGGCAACTGTGAGTCCTCCAAATCCCCGACCAACGGCGTAATTGTACTACTAGTCGTCGCCCCACCATCCTCCTCATCATTAGCATTGTCCTCATCTCCTACATCAAATCCTTCCTCTTCATCATCAAACTCACTATCCTCCTTCAACAACCTAGAAGCTAATTTCTGCTTTCTTGAAGATTTCTTTCTTTTTCTCTCTGCCTCCATCTCAGCCTCAGCTCTAGCCGCAGCTTGCATCCTCTCAGCGGCGCGTTGCGTACAAGCCCTAGATGGCCTCTCCCTTTTAAACACTACATTGCTACTACTGCTATCGCCGTTATTCTTACTCGAATTCTTCTTTCTACCACTATTCTCATTCTTGGAGCTACTTCCCACGAAAGCTTCGCTGTTTTCAGCGTCATAGGAGCAGATCGGAGAGGATTTTTGCTCAGACATGACCGAGGGATCGGTTACGGAAGGGTCTAGCGGAGGTTTACATGGGAGATCAAGGGCTTGCATTTGAACAAAGGCAAGAATTTTATTCCACTTCTTCCTTTTTTTTTCAGATTGCAAAGAAGGGTTTTTTAATCTTTTACCCACACGACACCAATAACACGAAACAATTCGAAGGTGCAAAAAGGTTAAGAACAAAGGTGCGATTTTTATCGAAACACCCACCAAAAGGCAGAGAGAAAAAAACAGCAGCCGCGAAACATTTTGATCAGAGACAATCGCGAAAGAAATAATGGCGACGGTGGCAATTGTTAAGACGAAATAGAAACAGGTAATTGAAGCTGTGTCAAGTTCTTGAAGCAGCCTCTATTATGTGAGAGGAAGGGCACAGCACAGACCCAAGAAGAAAGAGAGGCACGCCCACGCAGCCAAAGTAAACACACTCAGTTAGAAGAAAAAAGAAAAATATTGGTGGAAAATTGAGTTGGGAGAATATTTCTCGGTCAATCTGGTGATTTCAAAGGGGATTAATTATTCTGACCAAGCGAAGATAAAACGGGAAACTAAAAAGTAATTCGATGAACGTTAATTAAAGCTTCTGAGTTGCTTGAGATTAGCTGAGAAGATCAAATTACATACAGTTAAAAATTCATATAAAGAGAACCTTCACCAACGACGTCGTATGAGAGACCTTCCGGCGAGTCACCGATATTCCCAAAAACATAAAATTCATCTCAAATCACAAGGAAAAAAGAAAAACACAGAATCGTCGATACCTTCAACGATTACAGCTTTAGCCGGGCTAATACTTATATTGGGCTCAGAGAAAACCAATAGGCCCAAATTAATAGCCCAATAAATATTGTCCCTCATGAGTCATCGATGTCTTGCACTGTATATTTTCTACAATCTTAAATCATTGCTCACATACTTTTTATAGGGAAATTCCATGTGGTAACCTCGAGTTTTCGACTTTTTCAGTTGGTACCCAACGCTTGTTTCGATTCCGGCTGGTACTCCTGAGGTTTTATGAATATAATTTGGTACCCCTGAATTACCAAAACTGATTTAAAATACTTAAAAATAATCACAAATTCAAAAAAAATTATCTTTTATTTAAAAATAATAATTTTAATTATAAAAAATAGTATATAGTTGGGAAAAGTTATAAATATTTTTAAATAGAAAAATATAGTTTTCGAATCCCACACGAACGTTGAGATCGAAAATCCAGCGTTCATATCGAAAAATATAATTTTATCATGGACTATATATTTATTATTATTATCAATTACCGTGAGAGATCATGAGCAAAGTAAAAACCCAATTGAAACATTGTGGATTTGGGGTTCGGTAAATATAATTTTCTATTATTAAAAATATTTATATAATTTTTCCCAACTATATACAATTTTTTATAATTAAAATGATTTTTTCAATAAAAAAAATTATTTTTGAATATTTGATTATATTAAGTATTTTAAATCCAATTTTGGTAATTCAGGGGTACCAAATTACATTTCACAAAACCTCATTGGTACCAGTTGAACTTTTCCAGTTGGTACCCAAATTTTTTCTCGATTACATTTTAAAATATTTTCGATCTCAACGTTCGTGCGGGATTCGGAAAATATATTTTTTTATTTTTAAAAATATTTATAACTTTTCCCAAGTATATACTATTTTTTATAATTAAAATTATTTTTTTAAATAAGAAAATAATTTATTTTTGAATTTGTGATTATTTTAAGTATTTTAAATCCAGTTTTGGTAATTCAGGGGTACCAAATTACATTTCATAAAACCTCAGGGTTACCAGCTGGAATCGAAACAAGTTTTGGGTACCAACTGAAAAAGTCGAAACCTCGAAGTTACGGGCCGAAATCGAAAAACAGCTTTGGGTACCAACTGGAGAAGTCGAAAAATCGTGGTTAACACGGAATTTCCCTACTTTTTTATTACAGTTCTCATCGTACAAAATTTCCACGCAGAAAACAGTGTTAACTTATTATTACTATTGTTCATATCTACGAACTATCATTGGAACGCCTCTCATCAATCTGATCCAACAAGGAATACATCTCGTTATAATCCTGCGTTATCTCTTCTTGAACGCACATCGCCTGAGCCGGCGAAACAAACTGCGCCGACGGCGGCACAACCACCGAGCTGCTTCCGTTGCAGCCTTGCTGAAGCAGCCACAGCTCCACGTCATCGCCTCCATCACCGCCGCTCCGACGATCCTTACCCTCGTCATAATACTCGGCCGTCAATTCGCAGCATCCGTCGTCAAAGATCACGCCACCGACCGGCGCGTGAGGCACAGCCACCGTCGCCTTCATAGAATCACTGCTCTCTTCCCCCAAAACGTACTCGTTCATCAGATTATTGTTGGGCTGCTGATGTCGGTGGAAGGCGAGCTGCTGAACCACAGCTTGGAGCTCTTGCTCGTCGGCGGTTATCCTATACTGAAGGTGGTGGACGGCGGCGACGCAGCCCATGACGGGGTGCTTTGCCCTCATGTCGGCGTGGTATTTCACGGCCTGCATGGCGACGGCGTGGTGGGTGGGTGGGATTTCTTTGAGGAGGCGCTGGACGTGCTTCACGCCGAAGAGACGGTGGACGTTTTGGAAGGTCTGGGGATCTCCGGCGGGGAAGTACGGTGCTAATAGGCACTCGGAGGTGCACCTCCGCCGCTGGTATTTACAGGAGGCGCAAGCTTGGCCAGTGGCGCTCTTCAGAGTCATGGCTAGCTGATATATATAATAAGCTCGGATTCTGGGATTTTCTGTCGTTTAATTTTGTGTGTTTTGGGATTGGGTTGAAGATGATCGTGGGAGAAAAAGGAATGATCATTTTTCCTGTATATATATACGTGTGTGTGTAAGAATTTTTACTGAATTGGTTAGTTTAAGAAGATGACTGTGATGCAACGAACTGTGAAGGCTTTTGCCTATATTTGGATTGTCCGTATTTTTCGGTTATACATGTGTGTGGTAAAAGACTCGGTGGTAGTTGTTTGTTTTAGTGAGGGTTTACATTTAGCCATCTTTTACTTCTTTAATCGTCAATTTTTTAATTTCACTAAGTATTGCCACGCAAGTCTCCATATGATTAATTTTTGTGTTAATTCCTTATCAGTACCATTTGAGTTTTCAAATTCCTATTAAATACCCCTCGAATTATTTCGTCCTTATAAATACCCATTTGAAAATTTCTTCCTGTTCAGTATCTAAAAAGGTCTTTTCATGGTTAAAAAGTCGAAAATACCCCTGTCTCACACTTCAAATTGGACATTTATACCAACTTATTTCGAAATTATACCAGAAATTGTAAAAATTATACCATCTGTTTTGGTTATCGTACCAGTAAATAACGTTATTATAATTTTATACAGCGAAAATTGGACATTTATACCAACTGATTTTGAAATTATACCAGAAATTGTACAAATTATACCATCTGTTTTGGTTATCGTACAAGTAATTAACGTTTTATAATTTTATACAGCGAATTGGACATTTATACCAACTGATTTTGAAATTATACCAGAAATTGTAGAAATTATACCATCTGTTTGCGTTATTATACCAGTTATTTTAATTTTATACGGTGAAATTGGACGTTATACCAACTGATTTTGAAATTATACCAGAAATTATAGAAATTATACCATCTGTTTGTGTTATTATACCAGTTATTTTAATTTTACAGTGAAATTGGACGTCATACGAACTGAGTTTGAAATTATACCAGAAATTGTTGAAATTATACCATCTCTTTTCGTTATTAAACCAGTTATTTTAATTTTATACAGTGAAATTGGATGTTATACCAACTGATTTTGAAATTATACCACAAATTGTAGAAATTATACCATCTATTTTCGTTATTATACCAGTTATTTTTATTTTATACAGTGAAATTGGTGTTATACCAACTGATTTTACTATTGTACCAGAAATTGTAGAAATTATACCAACTGTTGTCGTAATTATACCAACAGAATTGCACACTATATCAATTGGTATAATAATGATAACAGTTGGTATAATTAGAATAACAGTTGATATAATAATCAAAACAGTTGGTATGATTTCTAGTTTAATTTCAGAAAATGGTATTTTCGTCCGTTTACTGTTTGGGGGTATTAAACACACAACTTTTTGCAGATGGGTACTGATAAGGAAAACTTTTTGTCAGAGGTACTGATAAGGAAGTTTAGTTTCTGACAGGGCCTGATAAGGAATTTACCCTTAATTTTTTTGGGGAGTATATACAAATCAGGCCCGAAAAATGTTTTAAAATAGGGTTCAGGCCCTGTCCGAAAAAATTCTAGATTAAAGGACTCAATTTTTAGAGATAAGGACCTAAATTACACAAGTGTTATAAAGTATATATGAACTGTTATCGAATGATCGTTTTGTGTTATTTGGGAACAATGAAGTTTTACTCATGAACAATGAATTATTACTGCAGAACAATGAAGTGTTACTGAACAAATTGAGTCGTTAAAACTAATTTTTTTCCCTGATGAATCAAGGCCTAAACGAAAATTGCCCCTTTTTCGGGTTTAGGATATAACTATTTTCTTTTTCTTTTTTACCCGATAACACTTGTGAAGAACTCCAATGATCGATATAATTATAGCAGATGATGATGCAGAAAAAAAAAATCACATAGTCCAATAGCAAAGTAGTGATGGAACAAATGAGCTTTGATTCTTTCTTGACAATCTCCTTGAAATAGAGATGAAAATGGATCCTAAATAATTAAGAAGTATACATGTTATTTATGAGCTTCAAAAGGAGATCAGCAGCAGAATCCTTAGCCTTCTTAACACTAGGCATTGGATCCCCTACACATTCATCCGTCCATCCTTTGTCCGACGTATTGACTCTCACGGAGAACGTAAATCTCCTCGCATGAGCGGGACCGCCCTCATACATGCATCTGAAACGAACATCACAAATCAATCAATCGAAGATAAAATCTATCAAATTTGTATTTAAATCAAGAGAAGAGAATAGAATGATCTTTACTTGTACAGAGGCATCGGCCAGTTTCTGCGAAGGCAAATATCGTTCAACGTTTGCCTGGTAAAAGTTTGGCTGCCATTTTTCTTCTCCATTTCAGCGTCTCCTTTACTTTCTTCTTTGGCTGCGGACGACTCCTTTGCTTTCAGAGCAGCGAGGGCGTTCCTCGCGGCCAATTTTTGAGCCATTTTCTTCTGAGGATTCTGAGCAATCCCAAACTGAACGCCGTCGACGTATACTTCGACGGTGGCCAAGTTTCCCGCTCGAGTGCATTTGTACTCTAGGCCTTCGGCTTGCTGCTGGCAACGTTCTTGGAGTTCTCTAACGGGATGCATAGGGAGAGTTTCTGGGGTCACCATCGGGTCAAGTAATGGTTGAAATACCTGAAAAAAGACGCCCAAATTGAATAAGATTATATATATTTTCAATTGTTACTCCAGTTTATATGTTGGCCGAGGTCATTGAAAACAATATAAGAATTATGTTTGTGTCTTATGTAATGAGTCCAACCTTCCACACAGCTGCAGTGTTATAACCGCCATCAAGGAAGATGGCCCCGGCGATCGACTCTACAATATCTCCAAGAACTTTAGGAGCTTTACAATCTCCTAGGCCGAAAGAGTTGAACCCAGGCTGTGATAGCTCGTTGTCGACTTCTTTCACGAAATCCCGAATCTGAGGTGGTAGAATTAATGGATTAAGTTGTCTATCAATAACAAAGAGACGAGAAAAAAGAAAAAAAAGATGAAGGATAAAAACTAGCGTACTTGTTTCCCCAACGCACTAGATCCATGACGAAGATGCTTATGAAGGCCGTGTTTAACTGCTACACGGGCAAAGTTCTCGTTATTAACAGCAGCCGCTCGCAGATCGGTTAACCGTCCAGGAGGCAAATCAGTGTAGGTGAAGAACAAATGCTTTGTGATTAGATGGTCCAAAACTGCATCGCCCACAAACTCCAACCGCTGATAACACGATACTCCCGAAGAAGGACGCGATGCGTGAGTTATTGCTTCTACCAACAGCCCCTTCTCTCCAAACTTATAGTTCAAGGACCCTTCTAATCCATCAAAATCGATGGTTTTCAAAATATGGTCGGGAACATTACCAGGGCTGATCAGATTATTAATCTCCGTCAAATTAAAATCTACGTCAATCCCAATCCATCTCATGAAATGGTTGGCGGCGTTCTTACCACCTTCTACATAGTACACACCGATGAGTGCCTCCACGACGTCTGCCAGTGTTTTCCCAGAGAGCACTCGATATGAACTTGAATCACCTGCGACTTCTCCTTCTTCCATGTCTGACTCATCGTCGTATTCGCCAGTAATGCTGATACTTTTCTGTGAACTCCCATTGGAATCGGTAGTTTCTTGGTCGAACAACGATGAGTCGGATTCTCTGGAATCCTCGTCAAACACTGGAGGCACCCCTGGGGCAGTCCACCTAGACAGTGCAAACCGATCTGCCTGGATGTACTTCTGCAGCTCCCTGTCCAAAGCATATTGATAAAGGACGACGTTGCTCACCATGAGCTGCCTCATCCGTGTGAGCTGCCCTTCGTGCTTCTGAGGGTGTTTGAGGAAAAGAAATCGACTCACAACCCATTTCAGATAAGCGTCACCTAAGAGCTCAGCTCTTTCGTAGCAAAACGTTTCCTGGCATGAGGCTGCGGTCAACGCTTCCAAGATCTGCAAATAAAGAACATGCAAGTGATGTTCAACCAGTAACATGTTAAATTTTTTTCACAGTAAGTCAGGTTGACATCTTCTCCCAGTGGGGAAAATCATCGTGCCAATCAACTTCTACCGGCGGCATGATTATTTAAGTCAAACACACAGGCTTAGGCGAGTTAAAAAAATTGAGATAACATGTTGATGACCAAAGCAATAAAAAGAAATATACCTTCGAAGCACTTATGGGATAGTCGATTATATCTCTAAGCTGCACTGCGAGAAGTATGCTTTCAATCCTCCTCATCATTGAGGGCAGCCTTTGTGCACCCCTGACTAATGGTGCAGGAAGTGGATGCAGAAAACAGAGTTCGGGAGGAAGGAAGACGTAATATATCTTTTCAGCTGCCTCCTCAGTATCACCATCGTTACCTGTGAAATCACTTAAAAACATTATATTCTTTTGGAACTTATGCCGTGCAACCCTCGAGAGAAGCAAACAGAAAGGATATAAGAGGAAAATAGGTTATAGCTACAGAAACCACACCTTCCGAATGTTCAAATCGGGGGGACAAGAGGTTCTTGCAGTACGAAACACCACGAGCTCTGATTAAGGTTGGTGTTTAAACATCAATTCCACTCCATACCTACAACAGATTTTTAATGTCACGATAGGTACACAAACGTATGCAAGAAAATAAAAGGACGCAAAGAACATGGACGTACTTTTGCTTGTAATAATCGGCATAAGAACTGTACTCTAGAGGACCAAGGTATCCTTCTTTCCTTGGGAATGAATTTTCTGCAGTCATATCGAAGCGCACAGAATCAACATAAAACCTCTTTCCAGAATGAGCAGCAGTGACTATTCTTCCCAATATATCTTCTGCCTTAACAAAGGTGTCTGCCATCACCACTTGGCTTCCATGTGAATCGACTCGATGGAGCACTTCACTAGCAGCATCTCGAAATGATGCTAACCCAGATGCTTTTACCACATCGAACTGAGCAACAGCTCCTCTAATCCCATAGGTAGGATGAAATTTCGGTTCAAAGGCCATACTCTGTCGTAATTTTCCATATCCGTATTCTCTTCGGTCTCCACCTAGTGCCCGTTCGTTCGTACCGAGGTAAACATCTGGTCTGGCTCTCTGGAGGGGATTGCTCCATGCATCTGAGTTTGTTACCCGATCAATAAGTGTCCAGTCAATGTCACTCCTTGGATCATCAGATCTATCACCAGACAAAGGCGCAAACAGATATGCCTTGTCCTTGTTCCAAGGGGTGTTAGATGGTTCAGCATCCACATCCAGTACAATACTCATTAGTCGCACGTGAAAGCTCTTAAGTAAAGCCAGCTACATCAAGAAGAAGATTAAAGCTTTTAAGCAAGCAAACATTCATTCACATGTTAATTGGTCTACTATAATTCAAGCAACTTATGAAGGATCAAAGCACCTGGGATACACTAATTTCTATTGGACCTCTGGGAACCAGTGATGCCTTTGTCACCACTGACCGGGCAAGGAACAAATCAATTGACATTGACAATACCTATTAAAACAATATGACATTAAAAACTACAAATGAAAAACCGACAAAGCTTGCGCAATGAGTTACCTCAGCATCCAATTCATTGCCAAAAAATACGGCAAAATCGGTGACTTGAGTTAAGAAGGGGTCTTTACAAAACCCAACATTTTCACATCTAAGAGAATACATGTGAAGACGACACAGTTTGGAGTCAGTGAAGCTTTCGCCAGATAATATCCACTCCCCCTGCACCAGTAAAGGTAAACGACCAAGATTGAATACACAAAGTAGGAAAGAAATTTAAAAATGTAGACAAATAATTCAAATATGCATAACTCTACTAGCTTGATTTGTCTGTATATAGATTTTATCGTTTCTATCTACCTTTGATTCATAGAAAGACCAGACATGGTAACAAAAAATTGAAACAACATAAAATGCTGAAAGAAAAACGTAAAAAAAAGGAAAGAAAGGATTCAAAGCCCTAATCTTAATGTACAAAAAATTAAACCAAATATTTCAATCTCATTGCCTGCAGCACATGCACCACCAATAGTTGGCTCAACCGGCCTTTAAAATAGGAACAATGACGCCTTGTTTTGTAGAGGCATGCATTAATGACATATACATGTCACTCATATCTACGACTGTTAGCAAGCTTCAAACAAGAAAGGACTAACTTGAAGAATGTCGGCCACCCCTTCAGGGTAGAATTCCCTATGCCTAGCAGTTCCGGGGAGAGGCTCTCCATCTTCATTGGGTTCAACTGTCTCGGCTTCCTCCGCAGTTCCCTTGTCTGGCAATAGCATGTCAGTAAATGCTCCCACTTCATGCAGCTTCTTGCAAGCAGCTAAACAAACGACCTGAAACCCATCATCAGAAAAATAAACTGGATGGTTTAAACTGAAAACTGAAGACCAGTGTTATAAACATGAGGCGGTGCTCAAGTAGATTAATTTCCATTTTACGCACTTGTGAGCTGCCTCGCTTACACTTTTTCTTACATTAATAGCTTTATTAATTTTAATATTCAATGTCGAACTCGATCAAGTTTTTTTTTTCTAATTTTTTTTGTTTACATAATAACTTAATGTAAAATTTAAAATACTCAATCTCATAAATGCATGATCAAGACAAACTCGATGTAGGCATTTATTTTCAAAAAAGGTCGGCTCAAAATTGACTCATTTGCACCCCAGTGAAGACTATAAAAAAGGATCTTGCCTGTTGTGCTAGCCGCATTGACTTGCATGGAGGTCCCTCCAATTTCTCAAATGCAGCATTGCAGGGCAGTTGAAGCTTGCAAGAATACTCTGTAGGTTGTCCAGGCTTTTCATGGCATTCCATGATAAATTCTGGATGAAGAATTGAGTATCTGCACGTCAACGGAAGTTAGTACCCAAAATATCCCCGTGGATCACAATAAGATGTAAACAAGCATGTCAAATTCAAGAACGTCACTGGAAGGCGGAAAATAAAAAGCACCTGTCACTGGGAAGCTGAGAACAGTAAAAATGGATGAGCCCAACTGCCGAATTTAAGCTCACAACGGCACCCGTTGACTCTACCTTGTACACAGAACCAGGCCCTGGCTCCTCAATATTTACACCATCAACGTCCTTGATGTGGCTGATATCAGTCCTCTCGATAGCTTCTTTACGCAGAGTTTCTTCACTGTTTCTAGCATTCTTTAAAAATGCTTCATGGGACAAGTTTTCTCTACAAATTCAGCTCTGTAAGTTTCTCCCGCAAATATCAGCAAAAACTGAAAATAATGAACACAAACATACCTCTCAACCATCAAGATGTAATCTGACCCTGGTTTCCTTGCACGACCTCTAGATTGAATGTAAGCCAGTACAGTTTTGGCAAGATCGAAGCGAATAACCACATTGCACTGCCGTATATCGAGTCCCTCCTCAGCGACACTAGTGGCCACTAAGACAGTAACCTGGATATTCAAATTTTTAACAAGTGAAGAATTAAGAAAAGAAGAGATCTGAAATAATGCGAGGATTTCATTTTTGACATACTCGTCCATCCCTGAATCGGGATATCGTGTCTTGCATTTGACAGGTTCGCATTTCCTGACTATTGTTATGACCTATCAAACTTGCAGATTTGATAAAACTCAGAGATGGAAGTTCGGCAAGAACCTACAAATGTCAAACAATCGATCGCTGCAAGACATTCCAAAGAGAATCCTAATCTTACAAAATGTATTAAAGAAACTAACCTTGGGAAGAACCAAAGCAGCTACGACACGTTCAACAAACACTATTGCACGGAAATCTTCAGTGTGTTGATATTTCAAAAGTATTTTGATTAGTGACTGCACTTTCGGAGTTACTTTTCCATCAGCAACAGCAGCTCCAATTATCTCATCCACGTGCTCTCCTCCGGAAACAACTAATCAAAATGCATGACGAGAATAATTGTATCTCCATAATTCATCGTTGATATGTAGACTAGCTCTGCCATAAATTTAATTTTAATTCTGCCAGGATATAGCAAACTAATATATATAATCACTCACCATGGCTACTGGTAAGTTCCCCTTCTTCTAGCTCATCGGAACCATTATCATCTGCAGGAACAATGTCCACATCAGCATCCCCACATATTTCATCTGAAATGGGTCCTTCCGCTAGATTGCATTGCAATAGAGATACAACTTTAAGCAAGTACGACTCTTGGAACTTGACATCAAGCTGATAGTTTGCCCTCTCATCATTTTGCAATGCAGTTAAAAATCCTTGAGCAACCTGACCAAACAAGTAGCTACCAAATTAATATCACGAAGTCTCTGATAACTAAAAAGGTCAAATTCTGGAATCAGTCACCAAAGTGTCCAATAACAGCAATGTTATAATCCAATCAACCTTTTAACTCAATGTATCAAACACGCATGCTCGCATGTAACAACCACAGAACTCAGAGCTATTCTAAGAGTCACAGCAATAAATTATAATCCCAGATGCAGCAACTGATGAATAAGATGTCATGATCTTAACCGTTACAGGTGATGCCTAACATAGAAGGCTATCCTGATAGAATCGAGTGATATCAGACAGAGGAATTAAATATAAATCTTAAGAAAAAATTCTGTCACCTTATAAGCACACCATTGACCCAGTTCACCAAGAGCATAGTTGATGGCCCTCAACTTTTGGATTAAATTAGCAGCACCGTCACTTTCCGTACGTTCAGACACACCATATACTTGGCGCAGCTCTTCCTTAGCTCCAGCATCCCTCGCTCCCATAAACTGCCACTTACTCTTTCTGGAACTTGATCGAGCTGCCTCTTCAACAGTTTGTTCCATTTGTTTTATCTGCTCATGGAGAGACCATAAGCTCGCAGCTTTGTCATACTCCACGACCACTTCTGAAGGCATGGGAACATGTTTTTCCAGTTCTTGACGGTCCTTTATGGTACAAACTGTAGCATCTAATTTACTTTCCAGATTGCGAATTTTTATTGCACAATCCACTTGGCTAGAAACACCTGCATCATACGTGGATGCCAAGTTTGGTACAGGCACACGGTATCAGAGATAACACCGATGGAATCATAAACAAAAATTAGCTGATCAAATCAAATCAATTATAGAATGCCAATATATCCAGTGTCTCAAGGAGTCGGAGATTTGCAATTAACTTGAGGCATACCCTTCAAATTTACAGGCGATGCAGTCATCCCAAAAACCGACGGCCTCTTCTCCTTTTGCGTTGTGTGATAAAATTCGGACATCACCAAGGAATAAGGATGCTTTTTCACGGCATGATGACACTCATCGAGAATAAGGAGATTTATTTCCTCCATTTTCACTATACTATGTCTAAGTATATTCAGAAGAATTTGAGCCGTCATTACTAATACCTGATCAAAGCATATGAAAAGTGCAGATTGTTATGCTTTGTATAAAATTGAGTAGTGCGCGAAATTGAAACTTCTGCCTTGTATTTCCTACAAGACCATTCATTTATTCACTCATAGGCCATAATCCTAGACAATGAAAAGTTAATGGAAATTTAAGCCTCAAAAGAAGGACTATTAGAGATATGCTCATTACTCAAACGAGGAACAATAGGAAGTTGTCTAGGTACCTGCTTACTCTCGAACTCACGTTGCCACCTCCGTGCATCCCAGAAATCCTGACCCATTTCACCACAATAATGACCAACTTCATACCCTGTTCGATCTCGAATTACTTCCGCTTGCTGTATTTGAAATACAACAGGTATTGGCTCAGAGAAAATTTGATAATTTGAAAAAACTTCACATGCTTTGACATCGGTATCTACCTGGTAAACAAGTGGAACTTTAGGCACTAAAAAGATAGCAAGCATTTTCTTATTCTGCTTTTGCAGGTCAGTGCAGACGCTTTTCATAAGAAGGACGGCAATTAGTGTCTTTCCAGCACCTGTTTCAAGAAAAGCAATCGTGTTTCTAATCTTAGCCTGTTCGAGAACATCCAACTGGTACTTTCGAGCTTGCTCCTCTGGAACCTTGGGCTTTTCCTCCTTCTCTTCTGACACACCAGCACATTCATTGCAAGTTTGAGCACTGACCTTCTCGTCTCTATCTTGGCGAGACTCCCACAAACCATTACGAAAAACCAGTTCACTTGTTTCTTTATCTCGTTCCCAATAACCCCTTGCATCCTTGTGTTCCAAGTCCTTCCAGATTCCTACGCCGTGACGACCTCTCCTCCTAATAAGCTGTTCTCTATCCCGACCATCTGCCTCATTACAATCCCAAGAACGTTGTCTCTTCTTAGCAGGAGTTCGATCCCATATTCTCCTCCTAATATCCCTTCCCCGAGCATTCTTAGAGTGTCTTTGATCTACATCACAAGATCGACGAGGCATTTTGTTGCCGTTCTGATTGTTGTCACTGAAGCCATTTCGATGCTCGGGCGGCCTTTTGCCATTGGAACTAACAGCCTTTTGGTTGCAGGGTGCAACCGAAGAAATAGTTGAACCATCTCCACCACTTTTATCACCCTCCCCAGTCTGATCAATCCCATCGGCGCGGCAGAGGCTGAGGCAACTACCTGCAGAGTTGGACACTGATTCCCCAACTGTACTTTCGCTGGACGCTCCGAAATCCACAAAATGGACATCGCTAGTTGCATCTTCACGTGCATCAAACCAATAAGAGGCCCTTCCATCAGCACCCACGTAATCGGCATTTCCATACTCTGTAACCTCCTCTTTGTCCATATTTTCCAGAAAAAACACTTGCAGTTTACCAAATAGCAGGTAAAGGTAAAGCTATAACAGCAAAGCTAGATATGTCCTCGTTGTTTTTCCAATAAGATTCAATAGATCTATAATTCATCCAAAAAAAATTAACAATTCAACTAAAAAAAAGAATGGCTATAATCCGATTACGCAAACGATTAATACAGCAGTTTGCCGGAGTGGCTCTTACGCGGTGAGAGTTGAGAAGTGGTAAGAGAGAGAGATAGAGAGAGGAGAGAAAGCAGATAAGCGTGAAATAGACCCCGTATGAAGCACGCCAAGCAGCAATCACAACGTAGTCAGGAGAGACGGAGAAAAGGAGAAAATCGAAGATGATGATGGAAAGGCGATTCGATCAATTTGTGCGATTCGAAGATTCTGATCCCCACCACAGTGGTCTATTGTACGCCATTCTGCTCTCTATTCTACTCTTCTCTTTCCTACCAATTACAACGAAAGCCCTAATTTCTCTTCGTAAATATGCCGTAGTATGTTCTTCAATTTAAGGATTTAAGACAACAAAACTTCGTTTTCCGTACTCTCTACCGCAGCTTAACCTCCATTTGTCGGAAAAAATAATAAACTACACGGGAAATAATACTTTTACGTATATATTCACCCCAATTCTTATGTATGATGATTTAATTACGTTGCGGGAAGTTTATTTCAATGACCATATAATATTTATAACGGGTATCTATAGACAAATACCCAATTGGAAAATTTTTTTACACATAACTACCCATGTCAGAAAATTTTATAGATAGGTACCCAATTTAATTTTATCAGTTTCTTTAGTCATATCGTACCTTCCTGTGCGTATATTGCGTACTATAACACGTTTATATAGGGTACCTAAATATAGGATACGTCGTACCTACGGGCATGCCTGTGTGTTACATAGGACGTACCTAAATATAACATACGTCGTACCATTTTCTGTTATATAGGGTACCAAAATGTGTTGAGATAGGGTACCCAAATGTGTTGTTTGGTGTACTTTCGGGGTTCGGGTACCTATGTGCAAAAACTTTATTCTGTTAGGTACCTACATATAAAAAAATCCTGACTGGGTACTAAATTACAAGTTTTATTTCAAATAGGTACTTATGTGTAAAAACCTATTTATAATTCTTTTCCAAAATCGTTATTCTTCGAATGGCTCCATGCCAATTTATGATATGATAAGATGGAATAAGAATCACTTATCTTCTGTATTCAACATATTATCATTGGTTGGACACTTTATGGACTTAAAATCTGTTGTTTATACGGTTGCGTCTGGTCGGCGGCAGAGAGCTTTGGCAATAGATACACTTCGGCAATAGATAGTCGGAAGATGGAGTGTCTTCAACCGCGGGTACAGTTTGCGAGTACCCGGATAATTATGAGGGCATAGGTGATAACTATTATACACAACATGAAGAATAAATAGCCCTGGAGTTGATGAAGACTATCCATGACCGTAGACGTAGTCGAGGCGTGTGTTGGACACACTGTCCTTAAGACGAAATCGCCCCTATATACAGTGCTTTCGGTTAGCAGCGATCGTCCCCAAGATACAACGACATTTTCTTAATTCATAATCGCAGCACAACGACTAGAATTTTCAGACGAATAGTACTCGAAACTGAGTTTTTCTTGCTTAGGAAAACTGGGGAGTATGTGAGTGAAATATGCAAATTCGTGGGTTGAAGTGAATAAATTTTTCCAATTCATATGGGATCTATTTATAGATTTTTTCACGCAGGGACTTATTTGCAAATTCCAGAACTTGCTGGACTGCTTCTGTCATTTTCCAGGGGTCAGAATGAGATATTCCGAAACTTCTGGACTGTCGGTCTATTTACTGGCCCGCGACACCCGATTCTCGGGCCGACAGCCCGAGTCGTCAGCATGTCCCACCGGCGAAACTTCTGGACTGTCAGTCTATTTTTGGCCCGCGACACCCGATTCTCGGGCCGACAGCCCGAGTCGTCAGCATGTCCCACCGGCGGCGGCCCGGTTCTCCGACCGACGGCCCCAGGCGGCTACCGACGCTTCTAGTTGGGCCGACCGACAATTTCTAGTTGGGCCGGACCAGCCCAACAGCCCACTGCTTTCATTTGATCCAATGGATCATACCATCTCATCTGGACTGTCCAGTCATCTTCACCTCGACTTCCATGTCACCGGCACCGTCACCGTCGCCGCCTATCGGAGGAAAAATTTAAGTAAGCTCCTCGCTTTGATGCGTCGTGCGAAGTGCAAAGTGCAAAGTGCGCGCCTCAAAGCGCCCATCGCGCACTTTGGCACGACACGGCACGGCTCGGCCTCGGCCACGGGCACGGTGCTCGGTGCTCGTTGCTCGTTGGTGCGAGGCACCGACTCGCACCCGGGCTATTATTTGGGCCAAAACTCACCCAAGTTTCTCAAGCCCACTTAAACCCACATAAGCCCACAAACCCATTTAAGCCATACACATGGCAAGCTCTTTTGAATAAACCCACATGGGTTTTATATAGTGAAGATTTTCTTAGTGTCTAACCAATGTGAGACACTTGATTCCCCACTTAAACACTACCAACCATTTTAATGATTATTGGGCCAACTTCGAAAATTAATTTCTCATTCACCCAATATTGGTTTTGAGCGTATTAATATTCGTTAGACCACCGTGAAACATAGATTCGTAATCTTTCAACGATTTCTCGTTTCGACATTCGATGGCTTCTCGATTTAATTAAATTCGAAATTGAATTTATTAATGGGCTTATTACACCTATTTGCCCCAATTGGCCCAAATGCTCAAACCCAACAAAATCTCCATAAGATCGAGCTTGTTTAGACACTTTATGGACTCTAAATGTAGAGGATTTGGAATGCTACAATTTTATCGAACCAAGGCTTTTCGATTTCGATAATCCATTCCCGTGCCTATGCCCAATTATCCAACATAAAATTCTCCAAAATAATGCAAACATCATCTACGAACAAGTAAATAAATATGTGGGAATAGAGGTAGCATATCTATGAATATACATATTATACGGCTTTTTTTTCTTGCATCAATACTATTATTGAAGATAGTTTTTACCTTAATCCGTTATAAATTATATACAGAAAATCTTCTTCCTAAATAGCCCACTCCCCCTCAAATGTAACAAAGAAAAATGAAATCAGTGTCAACACTTTCCACGACAAAAAGTCACAACAATGAACCATTTCTCCACATTATGGTCAAATAGTCAAAGAACTCGATTTTGTCCACTTTCAATCTCATTATTGTAAACATATACCCTCGCAAACTCTACAATCAAATCAATCCCATGCCTAAAAAGAAATTAAAATTTCATTCCACCAACAAAAGTCAAAACAACAAAACAATCAAAAATAATAATAATATCATCCTACTACGCACTACATCAGCCTATCCGACAAACCTGGCAACCTCCTGAAAAAGCTCAAACTCGCCGGCGGCATAGAATCCCTAAACATAGGGTGGCGCAAAAAGTAAAACCCCAAAGCCACCGCCACCATCTTAGGCGGCACAGCATACAGAACCACCGTAACCCCAAAACAAACCCCCAAGAAAATCTTCGTCGCCCGCGGATCCCGCCAGCTCACCATCGCCTGAACCCTCTCTCCCTGAGCCGCAAAGTCCCCTAGGACTGCCTGAACCCTAGCCCCCAAAACCCTAAGCCTATCGTACCGAGCCCTGACCACCTCGGGCGGGCTCGAGCTCGGGAAAGTATCGAACTCCTCGTCAAGCTCGTCGGGGTCCACCGCCTCGGCTAGGGAAAGCCTAACGTCCGTCCCCGCGGGAATCTTCGGCTTGAACCTACGGTACCATAGGCCCACCAAGAACACGTAAAGAGCCAATGTCGGGACGATCAGCTCGGGGAACCACACGAGCACCAGGTACAAAATGTGGACCAGCACAGTGGTCGACGGGCTCCTCCATCGGCGAACTCGGTCGAGCCATCGGGCTAGCCCGACGAGCCAGGCGAGGACGGCAACGATTCGAGCCCAGTTGCACTTGCTCCTCCTCAGGCTCCACGAGCCCGAGCCGGCGTCGAGCATGTAGTGGACCGCCTCGGGCCCAAGGGGCGGCTCGGAACGGGCGAGCCAGGCGGAGACGGTTCGGGCGGCGGCGGCTCGGAGGATTTCCTGCTGGGCTACGCCGAGGGGACGGGCATAGTGCATTCTCGGGAGGAGGGGCTGACCGTAGATCCCGAGGGTGTCGGGCAGGAGGAGGGACGGGCAGGTGAATCGGACGGCGAGCTCGAGTTCGCCCGTCTTTTTGAGGCCCGCCCGGGTTAGGACGGCGAGGGGGTAGGAGTTTGTGTAGATTTTGTTGCTGTCGAGGGTCGAAACCCTAATCCTTACTTTGCCGAAGGGGCAGTCAGGCGGCGGGTCGCCGGAGCCGTCGCCGGAGTACATGCGGCGGTTGTCGAAGGCGGCGACGGTAAGGACGGTGCACGGGTCGTAGACCTGCCAGGTGTACTGCTCGTTCCATCTCGGGTCGAAGCTGTCGGGGACTGTTCTTGTTCTGACCCATTTCTTGCCGTACTTTGCCACGCAGTAGGCGTCGGCGGAGGTGGTGGTGGTCGGAGCTCCGGCGGCGCCGGAGGGCACGGATTTCGTGGGGGAGAGTCCACGAGCGCCGAGGATTCCCAGCTCTAAGACGCCGATGGGAGGCTTCCATAGCTGTTTGGCGGTGGGTCTGAAATCGCTGGAGAGATGAGCAGCTTCGTCAAGCACGTGGTACCCACCTTCCAAACACGCCCTTAACTGCAGCCTTCCGTTGGGCCCGGGCCCGGGACCCGGCCCGCCTTCGACGGCGTGCCACTTGGCGGCGACGTGGCGCTCGTCTATTCGCTGTTCGATGGAGCCCACTGGGATGAGCACGTGTCCCAGCAGTGGATCTTTTCCGGCGCGGTCTTCGACGAGGAGGATGAGGTTGTCCTCGAGCGGTTCGCCGGCGACGAAGATCAGATCCTCGTTCCAATGGAATGACGTCAGCTGGCGGCTCATGGTTCCGCGCCTAGTGCTCAGCGATTGGAACCCTAATCGAACCTTGACTCGAACCTCTGGGGGCATATTGGGAATTACGGAAATTGGTAGGTCCTGCGCCTCGAGGACGGTTAGTCTGAGGTACCACATCTTAGGGGATTGGTACACCTTGGGGCGCGTGTAGGACACTGCTTGCTGCGGCGCGTCAGTGCCGGTGGATTCGGGGAATGAGTCGTCGGCCTGCGTTCCGATCCAGACGGAGAGCTGTAGATCTCCGGTGACGCCTTCGCCGCCGTCGAGGTGGTACCACTGAGGCGCCAACGGACTGTCCGGTGGGTCCCGCACGGGGACGTCGGACAAGTCGAAGCAGACGCCGCCGAGCAACCTGTCGGAATCCACGCCGTCCCACACGGAGATTTCCAGCGTGGAGTTCGCCGTCGAATCCTTGTTGTACGAAAGGGCGAACACTTGGTTCCATTCTGGGTTCGGCGAGGGGCCGTTCGCCGGCGGCTTGGAACGTAGGACGTGGTTCGAGCTTCGGATTCTCACCTGCGGGCCGTCGCTGGGCTGAGAAAGCCCGCGGGCCTTGACTATCCGTACGAACAGGTAGGGGTGAGCAAAACCGGATATCCGGTTTTTCGGATATCCGAAATTCGGATATCCGAATTTTCGGATATCGAAAAATGGTATCCGTATCCGCTCCGGTTTTAATCGGATATCCGGAAATCGGATATCCGGTTTATTCGGATATTTACACCGGATATCCGCATCCGGTTTTTAAATTTATTTTTCTTATATTTTTTATTATTTTTTTTTGAAAATCATATTTTTTTTATTTCTTATCACATAAAAAAAATATATTTTTTAATATAAGAATTTCTAGACATATTAATTGAGACAATATGTGAATTTATGATTCAAAATTACATAATAAATAATAAACACAATACCACAAATTCACATTAATTTTTTTACTCGCGTCTCGATGTTTTTATGTTTTTTTTTTATCTCAATTCTCTAACAAAGTTTTTTGCAATAATAAAAATAATATAAATTTAAATATTCTACTTGATGATTTTTTTCCTTTTTTGGACCTTCATTTTTCTTTTTGGACTATTTTTTATTTTTTTTATTTTTTTTAAATATAAAACCGGATACCGGATATCCGGATTTTAGACAAATCACTATCCGTATCCGATCCGGTTTAGTTTAAAATAAATCGGATCGGATATCCGATCCGGTTTTTAAAACCGGATATCCGTTTTTTCGGGTTTTGAAAACCGGATACCGGATCGGAATCCGGTTTCCGGATATTTTTGCTCACCCCTACGAACAGGTACTGCATTGGCTCGACCAAATCCATGGGCGAAATCCTATCGGAATGGCCGCGAGCCTCACCTCCGCGGATTATCTTGGGAGAGAAATCTCCGCCTTTGACCGGCCGGCGAAGCACATTAACCCTGTCGGAGACGCCGTTCGGGGGTCCCATCTGCATACTCCTCATAACCCGCGGCGAGTGAATCGGCGGGGGATGATGATGGTGATGAACGCGGTGGTGCTCCGACGCAATGTGCGGCGGAGGCGGCGGATGGTTCTCATCCCCCACTTCGATAAAAACAGGTTTCTTCATCACTTCTTCAGGCGCCGGCTGAAACTGCTGCCGATAATCGTGGAGATTCTGCTCCGGCGGCGGCGGGTGCTGCTGCGGCGGCGGATTGTCATCTTGTTGCTGGGTTTGCTGCTCTTGATTCTCCGGCGGCGGCGCGTCTTCCACAGCATCGTCGTAGTAAATCTTCAACCCCAACTCACCTCTAATCCAACTGAACACGCTCTTCTTCTCCAGCGTAAAATACACCAAACCCTCTTCACCTCTCTTCACAAACTGCGAACCGTACAACTTAACCCTTCCCAGGAAATGGTTCTTCCGACCATTACCATTCGTCAGCTTCTTATCATTAAACACCTCAACATTGAGCTCCTCGAACTCCATCGTCTTCGGATCGGAGACGATGAACTCCAACGGCTCGTTCCATACTGGGTTGAGGTTTCTTTGAACAGTCAAGGTTCGCTTCTTTTGGCCGTCGAAGTCGGCGACGACATAAGGGCTCGAACTGCCTTGGCCGTCTTTTGGGAGGAGATCTCTGGCCTCGATTACTTCCACCACCAGCTTCCGTACGGTCTGCGGCGGCGGAGGTTGTTGCTGCTCTTCACTAGTCATGTTTTGCCTTTCACATTGGAAGAGAAGAGACTTTCTCTCTTTCCTTTTTTCTCCTCTTATTTCACTGCTACGGAGAATGAATGCTCTGATTATGGGGCCGTGTGCTGTGCAATGTGATGACAGACAGATCGACTAAAATTTCGCTAGTTGATTAGTTTGTGTTTGTTTGTGCAGTGGAGAGAGAGAGAGAGATAGAGAGAGAGAGAGAGAAATGGATACCAATCTCTCCACTCAAGCTTTCATGTTCCTTAGAATTTTCATTTTCCTTTATTAAATGTTGTGATATTATAACTTTATTTTATTAGTCTTCCTTTTCCATATTATAATCCTAACAGAGACATAAAAAGGCTAAATCTCATCTTGGCCGTGGTTTACAACTGCAAATATCATTATTCTTTGATTAACTAGACTGCAACCACAAACTTCTAGGCTTCTCTTGAGGTACCTAAAAAGCCATTTTATATTGCATTATGCTCTTTCTAAAACTAGTATTAGTTTTTTGTGAGCAAGAATATTAATTCCGCTGTAAGTCGATGACTACAATGGGATGAGACTTGTGTCGAGTTATTATATGTAATGGTTTTGATTGCATTATCATCTAGACGAGTTGGTGATGGTGAATGCTTTTGAAAGAGATTACGTTTTCGTTGCTCTTTGAATTAAAAGAGCATTGATTCTGTTTTTTTGAGGGCATAAATTCTCTGTCGAGGATACGACTTGTTACATTCAATCTTTCCTTTGTCAAAAGATCACAGCAAAAAGTAGCGCAAAGGCATCAGTCTATCTAGATATCTATATCATTATTGATTAAGGGTTCTCATTTTTCAAAACCATGGTCAACACAACACTACATATTTTCCGGGGTAAACTTAAAATATGAAAGAAAAGCATGCAACTGATATCATCAGATGTAACGTTATTCTGGGATTCTGTATGCGTCTTAATGGATTCAAGAATTCATATGTAGCATTGTGCAAGAAGGGGTCTTTCCTTCATTTTTCCCCTTGAAAGGTAGATAAGATATGCTCGGGCATTTCTACCTTTTGCTCGACTTAGTGGACTTGTTTTATTGCATCTGATCCTCCTCAGAAAGTTTAGGCTGATTCTTCAATATATTCCTTATGGAGCCAGAGGATTTTAGAATGTTAAAGCATGAGATGGAGAATAGTAGTAATCTTCTCGTTTTTCTTCGATTGAATTTCGAAATAGTTAATGAACTCTGGGAAAGGAAACAAAATCATACAAACTGATTAACGCCAGACCCATCGACCCGACTAATCTGTGAAAGAAAGGTAAAAAAGGGCCCGTGTTTTCGATTATTATATAACGCAATAATATAAGATAACGTAAAATGAATACGCTAGTGATGTGCCGCCGCCTTTGCTTCAGCCTTCTTCTTGGATTTGGCCTGTGCCTGCAGTGCACAATTTGCAAGATTCACCATGTAAAGTCGAAAGTAGTGAAGAGTGAAGTAAGATGCATTCTTTTTGTTTCGGTGTGCATATCATAAGAGTACCACCCTTACTTCGAACATGAAGTTGTAATATATCACGATTCTCAACACGTATCAAGATAATTTGACATAGATTGAGCCTAACGGGACGATAATTTTACAGTGTATCGCCAAAATTCATTAGCCAGCAAAATCAATCAGTTTTTGCTGCCACGTTAAAGAGAAAAATGAGGGAAATAAGTGAAAAGGAAAAGAAAATGGAGGACTTATGTCTGTCAAGAATAATCTTCATGCTCTCCAAATCACCAGGAACTGGAGACAAAACACAGTGTACGTGCTTCACTTTCATACTCAAATCACACACACACCATAATAAAGCATACATTTGCTTCACTTCAATATTGATTGATAGAATAGAAATCAACAAATGCCATGCAACCCAAAGGTAGATAGAACTCATCAAAGACCACGAAGGCAGGCAATTGCGTAGGAATAATGTGAGGCATAAAACACATAAGTCAGCGCCAAAGATACTCATCAGTCCATCAACCACAACAGAATAGATCAGATCAGATCTCGGCGGCAGAAAATTACCATCGAAATTTCCACTCATCTCTCGCGATCGAAAATAATTAACAGAAGAAACCGGAAAAGAGATCATCTTTATACACGAGTACCTTAAGAATCTTCAGCTTGACGCTGCCGTAAACAAGTCCGAAAGAGAAAGCTGATGCCCTAGCTACCTGAAAAATCAGATATCTCGAAATCAACACGGAAAAAGAGTCCACACAGTAACAATAACATAAGATCATACCGAACAAAAGGCAGGCAATTTCTACATACCAAAGCAAGGGTGCTTCTGCCTGAGTACGGTCCAGGTGGTGGCGCCATTGTCGACAAGAAAAATAAGAACAAGTGATGATGATAATCA
Organism: Craterostigma plantagineum; assembly: GCA_027422505.1. Classification (NCBI taxonomy): domain Eukaryota; kingdom Viridiplantae; phylum Streptophyta; class Magnoliopsida; order Lamiales; family Linderniaceae; genus Craterostigma; species Craterostigma plantagineum. The sequence continues at coordinate 7,533,810 of JAPQWV010000009.1, read as the reverse complement.
ATGTGCTCCTTCAATTCAACCGAATAGGTTAAATAAATCTCAGTGGACATCGCTAACTTGCGCCGTCGGCCCAATAGGCCCATCAGACGCCTTGTTGGGCTTTTGAAGCGTTTATAAATAAAGAACATAGAGATTTTGTTCAATTTCTCCTTCGAAGCTTATATTGCTAATGCTAAGTGCTAACTCACCTGCTGCAATTGTTACACTCGATCAAAAGCATGTCATGGAAATAAAAAAAAAGCTGTTACTATGATCTTAATTTAATCATTCGTCCGTCTCTCATAACACCAAAAAATACAGAAGATTCAAATTTCTGTGGCATGGATCCCTCCATAATAAACATCATCTTATTGCCAGTCGTTAGCCGTTTTCGGCACGATCGTATGCGTTAGACTTGTGCTTGGGAGCGAATGTGAACCCCGAAGGAACCTTCCCTAGCAGCATCTCTGATATCCTAATCTGCAGAGAGAAAAAAACGAGAAAGAAAAAGTCAAACGATGGCGAGCTTATTGCAGAAATTCGCTTTTGGTATGAATATCGTAAAAAAAAAAAAAAGTACCCAATCTGCGGCAGAATCAGACGCCATTAGGGTTTCGAGGTCATCACGACCGAAGAAGGAGGGCGGTCGCCAGTTTATCTTCTGAGGGACTACTTCTAAGAGCCCCACTGGTATGTATCTGCAAGTGTAGCTAAGCCATTCCAACAAGAAGTGCCTAGTTGTCTCAACTCCTATTTAAACAACCATGTAAATGAAAACTCTTGGTTTGACCTTTTCAGATTTCAGCTAACAAATCGAATCTTTATGTGTGTTTTGTGTGTGTAAATATGTGGAGAGTTTCGTTTCGTACCTTTTGAGTCGGAGCCCCAATGTTGCAGGCCAAAATGTACGAAATTCTTCAGTATATCAAACCTCTCCCCAGAACTAATATCCCAGTGCCTCTGTTCCTTGATCTCAGTAAATATCCATGGCTGTACATTTTTTACACAATGTAAAAATACATGTCCACCACTTTATGAGGGAAGCTAAGACTCAAATCTTAATGAACTTGGAGCTTGGCTCGACAAACCTTGATTAATGCTGCTCGACCGATCATACATGAGGATAGCTCAGGGCAGTCAGATTTGTGTTTATTCCAGTCCAAGTAAGAGAAAACATCCCCATTTCCGAGGACCTGAAGGCCAAGAGGGAATGCCCTAGCACACTGATATACGTAATCCCAATCTGCAAGTTTGCTGTAACGTTGCTGACGTGTACGCCCATGTATCGTTACTGCACTTGCTCCCCAGTTTCCCATTTCTGGTATTAGAGAGTCGATTCGGTTCTTACCCTCGAAATAGCCTGTTCGTACCTGGGGTTAAAGAACTGACTTGTTTAATACAGGAAAGAACATGTTAATTTTTGACCTATAGTAAGATTATTCTAGTCAAGAGTGTCTATCAATCAATTGCCTAGATACTAAGTGTACCTTGATAGTTACAGGTGTGTCTACCGCTTTAGAAGAGGCTTCTACGACACCTTTCATTCTCATTGGTTTCATGAGAAGGGCAGATCCAGCACCCTTATTAACTACAATATCAATCGGGCATCCCATGTTGATGTCGATGAAATCCACCGTGCAATTCTGCTCTATAAGTTCTACGGTTCGTGCCACAGTATCGGGATATGCCCCACAGATCTGAACGCCAAAAAAGTCCTCTGATGAATGACGCCTCAACAATGCCCACTCCGAAGCCTGACCCTGTAAATGAATTTTCCAGATCAAAGGGAGAAGTTGAGTTTTAGGATAGCTTTGAAAATCTAACAGATTTTAATGTTAATAATATTTCATTGTTTCATCTCATACAATTTCAACAGCAGGGGGAATAATTAATGGATGCTGTGAGAACCTGCAAAAGATTGATGCACATTGCCATCTCACCGCACGTAACATCGGCTCCAAGAACCTTGCACACCCTGCGAAATGGTAAGTTTCCTACAGTTGTCAGGGGTGCAAGATAGAGCTTGTCGCTGAAGTCGATTAATTTCTTTTCTCGAAGGTGCAACTTCAGGCACTTGTCACTTTCGTCTTCCAAAGCATGATTAGGGATGGTTTCAGGTTCAATCTTTTCGCATATTGTGACATCGTCCTGAATCATTGGAACCTCTACAATAGAAGAATACGAAACGCATACTAAAAAACTGGAAGTAATGGAAATTGATGACATTGTAGCCAAAGCCAACAACTAACTGAACCTAATAAGCTAATCTAACCATCATTAGGCTGCAGAGAATGGATATCATCAGCAGAGCATTTTATCTTCTTGGGTTGTGGGATAAGTTCATCCGCAGCTGCTTTGTCTTGTTCAGCTATCCCATTACCACAATCATTTCCATTATTACTATCTCCAAAACCGTTCTCAATAGTTTCACAATTCTCGTTATCTTCCACGACTTTATATTTTCCTTTACCCTGAATACAAAACAAAAAATTCAATGCCCACGCTATTACAAGAAAAAGATAAATACAAGCTGCATATTCTTCCAACTTGAGGAAGTTACGAATAATATCTGACAGCAAGTCCGTACCGTCAACCCAAGAAGCTTAAGCACGGTATCAGCCTTGGGAAACTTCACTTTGTTTTTCCACAAAAGCTTCTGAACGTCCTTTTTCAGCACATTCATTTCATTACTTCTCTTCTCTCCATTGACAACGGCTTCATTTCCATCCTTATGAGTGCCTGAAAATCTACAGGCTAAGCCATAAGGGCACGGTCCCTCATTGCTTAAGAACGGGCACTCACCCCCTAAGTCATCTGGTTTCTGCATTCAACAACATCAAGCCCCAAACAAAAATTGAAGAAAAATAGGCATACAATATTAACGTAAAAAAACCGATACAAAGGGAAATTATTATCTCAGATTCTTTTGGCTAACCTGAGTTTTAAATGCTTCCAAATCGTGACTAAACCGACAATTATCGCAATAACGACACGAACCGACCTCACCGCTCTTCGCCACCACCGGACACAAATGCAGTGCAGATTTTTGCTCCTGTAAGAAGATTAACAACCTTTGTTTACCAAGACGCGATAATGAAGGAAAAAATAACTGGAAAGCGGACGCTCAGTTAACATTCCAGCATCAAACGATGGTAAAAAGCAGCCATAAGCGTCTGAACTCTGAAAAAAGACATAACCTGACGGCGTTCGCGCTTAAGCTGGCGTTTCGACTTCTTCTCCTTGACAATCGGGGCTGATACGGCGTCGCTTTGAGCGGTTTCTTTGCCCTCTACGCCGTCAGTATTCTTACTGCTATCAACAACATTTCTATTCGGCGGCGGGCGGAGGAAGTCTCTCTTAACTGGAGCTATCGATTTAGCCACTAGCTCTGGCCCGTCCCGCCGGAGACTAAGTCCGAAGATATCGGTTCCTCCATTGCGGGTCGAATCTCGAAGTAGGGTTTTTAAGGAGCTGCGACTGCGAGCGAAAAAACGGTTTAAGGGAAATAATTTGCAGTTAATGTATTGCCGCTGCTAACGTGGCGTATTTCGTGCGACGGTTGAATTGGGTTGGGCTGTTTGGGCCGAATAAGCCCAATTAGGGCTTTCAGCACTAAGTCCACTAATAATATAATATGAAACAGAACTGAAAAAGAAAAAAGACAAATTTGAAAATAGTGTCAGAAGTGGGATTTGAACCCACGCCCTCGTTAGAGGACCAGAACTTGAGTCTGGCGCCTTAGACCACTCGGCCATCCTGACTTTTTAAGGATTTCAGGTCAATCAGGGCAATAGATGCTCAACTTAACAGTGCAGTTTTCCTTGAGTTAGGGTAGATGGGGTTCAATATGAATATGCGTCTTCTATATTTTAATTTTTAGAGGGTATTTGGAATCACATTTAAAATGGAATTTTAGTCCGGAAATCCATTTTGAAAAGTAAATATGCGTTTGGTAAAAAATCTGAAATGGATTTTTAAAATAAGTTACTTATCTAAAGTCCATTTCTGAGAAGCAATTTTCAATTACTTTTTGAAATTACTTCCTGTCCACTTTTTCAAAAGTCCATTTTCACCGCTATCAAAAAATAAATTTATATTTAAAAAAGTTACATCTCAAAAAAGTTATTAAAAATGCATCATTCCTTCGCCCTACATTTGCCACCTGTGGTCTCAAGGGATTTGATTCTCCTTGCAAAGACACATAATTAATTTAAATGACGACGTGGGCCTTGGGTCGTGGCTTCGTGTTCATCAAGAATAACCAAAATAGTCTTTTTCTTTTCATACTCCAATTACTTCAACGAATATAATCCATCAAAGAGAATAAAAATCAAAAGCATCATATCCAAAGCAGCAGCAGAAAACAGATATTTTCAGTTCCATTGCATTGGGTAAATTCCCTTTCAGTACCTTTCAAATTTTGAACTCCTTATCAGTACTTCTGACAAAAATTATTCCTTATCGGTACCCATCTGCGAAAAAGTTGTGTGTTTAATACCCCCAAACAGTAAACGGACGAAAATACTCTTTTCTAAAAGCAAACTGGACATCATACCAACTATTTTGATTATTATACCAACTGTTATTCTAATTATATCAACTGTTATCATTATTATACCAACTGGTATATTGTATAAATCTGTTGGTCTAATTACCACAACAGTTGGTGTAATTTCTACATTTTCTGGTATAATTTGAAAATCAGATGGTATAACTTCCAATTTCACTGTATAAAATTCGAGTAACGTTATTTACTGGTATAATAACCAAAAGATGTGGTATAATTTCTATAATTTCTGGTATAATATCAAAATCAGTTGGTATAACGTCCAATTCCGCTGTAAATTATAATAACGCTATTTAAATTGGACATCATACCAGCTGTTTTGATTATTATACCAACTGTTATCATTATTATACACTGGCATAGTGTACAAATCTGTTGGTATAATTACGACAACAGAGTATAATTTCTACAGTTTCTGGTATAATTTCAAAATCAATTAGTATAACGTCCAATTTCACTGTATAAAATTTGATTAACGTATTTACTGGTAACCAAAACAGATGGTATAATTTCACCCATTTTAGGGTATGATGTCCAATTTTGTTGGTACAATCACGATTTTTTTGGTATAATGCATGTGAAAATAATTATTCAGCTTTTTTTATATGTGAGACAGGGATATTTTCTTCCATTTAACGCTGAAAAGAGCTTTTGAGGTACTAAACAGGAATAAATTTTTAAATGAGTAGTTATAAGAAAGAAATAATTCGAGGGGTAAGAAGTTGAAATGTTGAAAGGGACTGATAATGTTACCTTACCCTATGTAAGAGAAAATCAGAAAAGGTAATGGCACCGCACTACCACCTTTTTTAACTCCCCAGCGAGAAAATACAAACCGAATAAAATAAATTAAATAAGCCGACGAGTCTTTGATCCAACAAAAACCAATTTGCCGGACTAAATACATATTTCCAACAGAATAACCGACACCTCAGATGACCCTAATAATGATGCTTGCTGCTGCTATGGTATGTTTAACCAATAATAGCAATAGATGTAGAATTCAATAAACCCCACCCAAATGAAAGAATGCAATTTGACAAAATACCTATATCATATGATATAACAAGCAGTTGTTGTAAGAGCCTTCGATCCTATAACGCCTCCCAAGCCTCCAAATTCGAACAAAAAATAGTTAAGCTCACTTCGATTCATGCGATTCTGACCGACCGCTTGAGTTCTGAGGGTGTCGAATCCGTAGCTGATGCATGTTGTGCTGAGTTTCTTGCATTTGGGACGCCTGAAACATGTCGACTGCTCCATTTCCTTCGCTAGTTGCAAGCTTGAGGCGTTCAACTTCGGCCGTCAATGTTTCGTTTAGGGCTGTTGAGAAAAAAAAAAAAAAGTAAATGAGTCTATGAGATCACCACATTTGTCTGTCATAAGATGATCCAAGAAAAAAAGAAAAAGTACCGTCTCGAAGCTGCGCTTGTTGTTCCATTGCTTGCAAGCGAAGTTTCAGCTCGTTGTTCCGATTAGTTAGCCCCGCAGAATCGCGCTGAAAGAAAACAGACGTAAGGCATTTTTTAACAACTGCATTTACGTACACTAAGCCAACAGTACTATGTTGTGTGCTCACTTGGAGTAAAGTGACTTGAGCAGACAATGTGGTGGCCTCGGCCTGCAATGTCTGAACTTTATGTTCCAATTCAGCTATGTACCTCACTTTCCGTTCTTTTGAACGAGCAGCAGATTGACGGTTGGCCAAAATCCTGAAAGAATTATACACACAACGTCCATCGAAATAAATCGTACTCCAAAACAAAACTAAGAGTCACAGACTGCAACAATATATCTACCTTTTGGCCCGTTTGGGATCATTCACAGCTATCTCAGCGAGCTTCTCATTCGCCATGATCTTCTGCAGCTCGGGCCCACTAAACTCGCCGTTCCCAAACTCCAAGCTAAAATTCGCATCGAGCGAGTCAGCGGGCAAAAGCTGGCCCCGACCACTCGCTGGAGAAGGAGGCATCTTCATAGAATCATCGGAAATATTAACCTTATCCATGAAGCTATCCATGGATACGCTCCTATAGTGACGGGTCGACGGAGCAATGTCTTCGCCGGCATTTCTCTTAAGCACTTCCTTTTTCTTCTTCTGCGTATGATTTCCTGCCTCCTTGACGCTGCTATTGGCTTCATTATCGCTGCTGTCCCCTCCATTATTCGTCTTTGAACCGCTCGCTCTGCTATCCATGTCTTCCCTGTTCTCAGTTCCTAGCTTCTCGTCAGTGCCAGAAGAGTTCAGACCATCGATATTGTCCAAACTCATGTAGGCGGCGAAGAGGTCATCAGCTATGTCTCTTTCGAGGTTGTCATTTCCTCTTTTGTCCCAGATTGTTTCTCTCTTGACCAAATGCAGCGGCGGAGAAGATTGCATTACATTCAAGAACCCATATGGAATATCACTGTTCGATCTCCTATGTGCTTTACGAGGTGGGAGATTCTCGCTAACCCTAGAAGAACTGACCTTACCGAAAGGAGAAGGTGTCAGAATTGGCCCGTCCGTTTCCTCCGTGGCTGCATTGCCCGAGACATTATCGACCAAAGGAATCGTATTGGGTTCTCTGTACGGAGAAGGGCTCAGAGGTGGCAAAGAGTCGAAGGCAAAGCACGAGGAGGGCTGCGATAACGAACGATTATGTGACGGGCCATGTTAAAATTAAGGCGAAAAGATGACGCTAGTTCAGAAGTAGAAGATGATCGAAGAGCAGCAGAGCTTCGTCACGGCCAAGCTGGGACACCTTCACGGCCGTGAAGGTGTCGAGCGATTCCTAAATCAGCTACTGTTAATAGTCACGGCCACATGCCTTGAGCATCACGGCCGTGATGGAATTCAGGTCCAGCTACTGCCAGTTGTCACGGTCTCATACTTGAGTGTCACGGCCACGACCAATAATGCGAAGTAAGCCGACTCCTCACTGCTGTTAGTCACGGCTTGGTGCAACTTTGCTCATGCCCGTGACTCCAGCTACTAAAACAGAAGACGCGGATGCTAACGATTTTGGCGCCAATATCACAACGCACACAGTGTATATATAAGAGTGTAGCTTGCGTGATATGTGTGTAATGTCACATATTAGTGTGTGTTCTTCACTGAGCAATACATCGCAAATGCTCAGCTAGATCTTCTTCCTCTGTATTCTGTAATCGCTCATATCAATAGAATTTTGTTCGGCACCGTGGACGTAGGATCGATCGTATCCGAACCACGTTAATTCCTCGTGTCAATTTCTTTTCTTTATATGGTATCAGAGCAAGATCACGCCAAGAAGCTGCGAATTCAGTTTTTGAAATATTCATGGCGGAAGTTAATTCAGAGGATCAATCACAAACAGAGCCGAACACGATCAATCCCTCTTCAGTTCCCTCTTTCTTGAACAATCCATATTTTCTCAATGCAGGAGACACCTCAGGCCAATTATTGGTCCATGAACAACTGACGGGAGATAACTATGCCACCTGGAGTAGGGCAATGTTGATTGCTCTAACTGGGAGAAACAAGGAAGGGTTTATTAACGGGGATCTTGTCTTGCCTCCCAACTCGACCCAAGATGCGATTAATGCATGGAAGAGGAACAATAATGTCGTAATTTCTTGGATTTTGAATGCTGTTTCACGTGAGATATCAGCTAGCATTCTCTACAGTTCGACGGCAAGGGAGGTTTGGATAGATTTGCAGGAGAGATTTGGGCAATCAAACAAGCCCCGGATTTTTCAAATCAAGAAGGATCTCATGAATCTTGCGCAAGGGTCAAGCACTGTTGCAGCCTACTTCACCAAACTGAAAACACTATGGGACGAATTGGTTAATTACAGACCAGTTTGTCAATGTTCATGTGGTGGAATGAATGAGCTCAAGACTTACCAGAATGAAGAATACGTGTTGATGTTCTTGATGGGCTTGAACGACACCTATGCGCAGATTAGGGGTCAAATCCTTTTGATGGATCCTTTGCCAACGATTAACAAGGTTTTCTCACTACTGGTTCAAGAAGAAAAACAGAGGTCCATGGGGCCTTTACATCCTCGAGTGCCAGAAGAACCTTCAAGCAACATGGCTATGCTCGCAGCAAGAGCAGGTCAAGAAGCTGCCAAGAGATCTTTCAATGACTCAAGGAAAGAGCAGAGTAGGGCAATCTGTACTCATTGTGGGAAAAAGGGACACACAATTGAGACGTGCTATCAAGTCCATGGGTACCCACCGGGCTACAAACAGAACATGAGGTTTAAATCTGCCAGGATCAATCAGACCTCAATAGAGCCCTTCACCAAGGGACTGCAGAGCAACCCTATGTGTTCCACATCATCTGCTGCAGGAGATACAATGCTGCATCTTCAACTTACACCACTGGAGTTGCAGAACTTGAAGAGTCTACTCAAGCAGCAAGGTGCAAACCAACATCAGAATGGGACAGAAGTGGCTCTGCCAGGTGAAAAAGGAGGTACCTGTTTATCTTTCAATCTGCCTGCTTGTTCTGAGTCAAAACATTGGTTAGTCGATTCAGGTGCCACTAGACACGTGTGTGGTAACATGAATTTATTACATGAATTGCATGATATAGAAGAAACCAATGTCATTTTGCCAGATAATTCAACCATAAAGGTTAATAGAGCAGGGACTGCTAGGCTGAATTCAAGCATCTTGCTGTCAGATGTTCTATATGTCCCAGAGTTCTGTTTTAATCTGATCTCAGTTAGCTGCCTTGCACGTGATAACTCTTGTAAATGTGTCTTTGAGGCTAATAGATTTCTGATACAGGATCCTTCCCACCTAGTGATTGGCAAGGGTGATCAATCAGCAGGATTATACATGTTCAAGACTGGTTCTAGTACTATGACTGAGCAGTCTGTAGTTTCTGTTTCTAAACCTGTTTACTTAAATAAGCTGTCAAGTGAGTTGTGGCATAATAGACTTGGTCATCCATCAAATAAGGTTCTAGATTTGTTAAAAGGTTCCCTCAAACGGACAGATCAGTCGATGCATGCTTATTGCAAAATCTGTCCTCTAGCAAAGCAAAAGAGGATTATGTTTCCTGATGATAGAAAAGCTACTTGTTCTGTGTTTGACCTCATACATTGTGATGTATGGGGACCATTCCACGTACCTTCCCATCTAAACCATCAATATTTCTTAACAATTGTGGATGATTATTCCCGGTATACATGGATATTTTTACTTAAGCATAAATCTGAGGTAGGTGCAGTAATAACATTTTTTCTTAACATGGTAGAAACTCAGTTTAAGTCTAGAGTTAAGACAGTACGAACTGACAATGCTAGAGAGTTCACTCTACCCAAGCTGTATGAAAGCAAAGGAATTTTTCATCATCATTCCTGTGTTCAAACACCACAACAGAATTCTGTGGTGGAACGAAAGCATCAGCACCTGTTAAATGTTGCACGGGCATTATTTTTTCAGTCCCAAGTTCCCATAGAATACTGGTCGGAATGTGTCCTCACAGCTACACATCTCATTAATAGGACTCCCTCAGTCACTTTAGGAAATAATAGCCCCTATCAACTGTTGTTTCAAAGACCATATGATTATGCTTCTCTACGTGTCTTTGGGTGCTTGTGTTTCTGCTCTACGTTGGCTGCAGGTAGGAGGAAATTCGACCCACGGGCAAGGGAGTGTGTGTTCCTTGGCTACCCTAATGGGATCAAGGGCTACAAGGTGCTTGATATGAACACAAGAGAAGTGATCATCTCAAGGGATGTCAAGTTCTATGAAGAGGAATTTCCTTTCAGAAGGCTGTCAAGCTCCCAAGACATAGCAGCTGATCCTTTTCCTTCTCATGTCATACCTCGGCCCTATCCCACTGAGGACTTGTTACAGCCCCATGTGCCCAGTTCCTCAGTAGGCTTACAGCACGATGGCATTTCACAGCAAAATACGGAACAGCTACTCCCAGACAGCTCACAAGGAACTTCTCCCACAGTTAGTGAGGATATTCCTGAGCAGTCATCAGAAACAGCAACACAATCACAACAAGGGGTACCTGAGGCTTGTAGGAGGTCAGAAAGACAATCAAGGAGACCTCATTACCTACAAGATTATCACTGCAATCATATGGCAGTGAATAAGGTTCTGTACCCTATTGAAAAGAACCTTACCTATCAGAATTTCTCTCCTAACTTCCAGACCTTCATCAATGCTGTTAGCACTGCCAAGGAGCCCAGAAATTTCTCACAAGCAGCTACATCTAAGCAATGGCAGCATGCCATGACTGATGAATTGCATGCACTTGAGGACAACTCCACTTGGTCAATAGTGCCCCTTCCAGACGGGAAAAAGGCAATTGGGAATCGTTGGGTTTACAAACTTAAATTTAACTCCAACGGAGAGATTGAGAAGTACAAGGCCCGTCTAGTAGCAAAGGGTTATGACCAAAGAGAGGGGGTGGACTACATTGATACGTTTGCACCCGTAGCAAAGCCCAACACCATTAAGATAATCTTGTCCTTAGCTGCAAAATTGAAGTGGAATCTCACACAAATGGATGTGAACAATGCTTTTCTTAATGGAGAGCTCACGGAGGAAGTTTACATGGATCTCCCTCACGGCTTTGGCAGCAGGTATCAGCAACATGGTGGTGAGAAACTGGTTTGTAGACTTCATAAAGCAATCTACGGGTTGAAACAATCTTCTCGGCAGTGGAACAAGCACTTCACAGAGACAGTCAAGAGCTTTGGTTTCATGCAAACCCAAGCCGATCACACCTTGTTCATCAAAGGGAAAGGAAATCAGCTGGTGGTTCTCCTCGTCTATGTCGATGATATCATACTGGGGGGCCCTTCTGTGGAGCAGATTCAGCTAGCCAAAGACTTTCTGCAGGCCAGTTTTAAGGTAAAAGATTTAGGTGACCTAAAGTATTTTCTTGGTATAGAGGTAGCACGAAATGAGGCAGGAATCTACCTCTCCCAAAGGCAATACATCTTGCAGCTATTGGAGGACACAGGGTACACTCATTCCAAGCCGCTAACGACTCCAATGAATCCAGCTGAGAAACTGATGGCCGAGGATGGGAAGTTGCTACCTGATCCATTCCAATATCGGAGACTGGTGGGTAGGTTGTTATATCTTACATTTACAAGACCCGACATAGCATATTCAGTCCACAAATTAAGCCAATTCATGTCAGCTCCAAAGACAACTCACCTCATGGCAGCCCATCATTTGCTAAGATATCTCAAAGGGTCACCGGGGCAAGGCCTGTTCTTGTCTGCAGTTCAGAACTATTCTCTCTCGGCTTTCTCAGACGCTGATTGGGCGGCTTGTAGGGACACTAGAAAGTCTGTAACAGGGTATTGCACTTTCTTGGGTGATTCCCTAATCACTTGGAAGGCTAAGAAGCAGGCAACCGTCTCCAGATCGTCCACTGAAGCGGAATACAGGGCACTAGGAGCTGTTGTAGCCGAGGTTCTTTGGCTTAGACATCTGTTGAAAGAGCTTACTCTCGGCAGTTCTCAGCCTCCAGTAGTATACTGTGACAATCTTTCTGCTCTCCAACTTGCTTCTAACCCGAAGTTCCACGAGCGCTCCAAGCATATCGAGATAGACTGCCATTTCATACGCCATCATGTGCTAAATGGCTCGATCAAGTTACTGCCAGTTCGCTCTGCGTTTCAGTTGGCCGATGTCTTCACCAAGGCTTTAACAGGTCCGCAGCTCAAGCATCTTCTATCCAAGATGTCAGTCATTGATCCATGCCGTCCATCTTGCGGGGGGATGTTAAAATTAAGGCGAAAAGATGACGCTAGTTCAGAAGTAGAAGATGATCGAAGAGCAGCAGAGCTTCGTCACGGCCAAGCTGGGACACCTTCACGGCCGTGAAGGTGTCGAGCGATTCCTAAATCAGCTACTGTTAATAGTCACGGCCACATGCCTTGAGCATCACGGCCGTGATGGAATTCAGGTCCAGCTACTGCCAGTTGTCACGGTCTCATACTTGAGTGTCACGGCCACGACCAATAATGCGAAGTAAGCCGACTCCTCACTGCTGTTAGTCACGGCTTGGTGCAACTTTGCTCACGCCCGTGACTCCAGCTACTAAAACAGAAGACGCGGATGCTAACGATTTTGGCGCCAATATCACAACGCACACAGTGTATATATAAGAGTGTAGCTTGCGTGATATGTGTGTAATGTCACATATTAGTGTGTGTTCTTCACTGAGCAATACATCGCAAATGCTCAGCTAGATCTTCTTCCTCTGTATTCTGTAATCGCTCATATCAATAGAATTTTGTTCGGCACCGTGGACGTAGGATCGATCGTATCCGAACCACGTTAATTCCTCGTGTCAATTTCTTTTCTTTATAGGCCAGGGCTTGTACTGAAACTTTGAAGCCCGTTCTGTTGATTCAAAGGACGGTTAACGGGGATTTGTGAGTAAGGCGAAGTTGGTGGAATCTGAGGATGAGAAGGTGGAATCCCAACTCTTTTGTTACTACCATTTTCACTTCCGAAATTGGACTGAATCATCGTACCATAGAAATGAGGCATGCTCGATTGAGGTATCTCTAGTTGGTTCATCATCAAATTCTGTTGATGTCTGAGCAACGAAGCTTCGACTGAAGGTCGATGGCCGTGAATACTACCGTTAGGCCCATCGCTCTCACCAGCCATTTTCTCTCCAATTTCCCAACGCTATCGTTCTCAGCTATTAATCACAGTTCAGCTACGAAATTCAATCAGAGGCTATACTATAAAAATAAATCCACACCAAACCCAACTAGGCAAGCTACAATTGCAGCAATTCCAGCCACCCAAAGAAAAGCAATCGATCAATATGAAGCCCTAAACCAGCATTCGGATAAGTCAGACAACAAATCAATAGAGACAGCAAATGCACCACCAAAGCTGTTGTTTCAGGAGTAATAATCCCGCCATTTCATAGAACGGCAGAAGCTAGCAAAAGCACCAAGATATTCAGCTGAGGTGTGAAGTGTACGAAGCTGAGCTTTTTGGTAATGATCTCTCTATCTCTCTCAAAAAGGAAGGAAGATGACGTCGAGGACTGTTAAGACTTTATTTACACGGGCTTTCAGCACCATAACTAAACTAAGCTCCCCATTTCTGCTACTATGCGTTTTAATTAAAAAAACAAAAGAACGACGCGTGAATTTCAATTTCATTTCGGTGCATTTTAATTTCATTCCGACCACATTTGAACTAATCCTACGCGGTCGCGCTTCTTTCCCTCCATTACCGCAATCAATCGCTCTCTAATAATTTGCTTGAATTTTTAAATTAGTTTTCGTTTTCTCTAAAAATATTAAAAACGCAATCTTTCCAGACGTGATCGACACCTTCCCAACAAATTATACCTTTTCTTCCTTATTGATCTATAAACAGCGTCACAAATCATAGTTAATTAGTTATTTAATCCTCGACAAAACATGAAATAATATTGTATGTAATTTAATGATGGTTTTCTTTTGCATTGAAGCAACCATTCGTATATTCGGGCTCTGTGAGAACATATCCGAACTATTTCACCAATGGGTTACATGTTGGGCCCACACCCCAACAGACTTTGTTTAAGCACTTACCCAATTATTTAGATTCAGACCAAAATATATAATTTCAGAATCCCATCGATAATGGTCCTACGATTGTGGGCCAATATTATCAATTATTATATTACATTTTATTTTGTAAGGGATTTATACACGACATTGCACGTAAAGAACACCACCAAAATTTACAATCCAAAAGTTATATTCCATAGCTGTAGGGCATACTAATCATTGGCAAAAAAAAGTTGGTAATTCGTGTTATTCTTTTTTCTTTTCTCTATCTTTTCAATTTTGTCGTTTTCCATGTTATCATATTATTATTTACTACCTTTTCTTGATTGGATAATATACACCGACTACCGTATAGAAAAAACATATCCCCGCGTGATATTTACGCCACACAGTAAAAAATAAGATGCATCTCAGATCTCACCACGTGTCTCAATCCAACGGTCTACATCCCGTCACTTCTCATATAAATTCCCGCCGTGCAATTGCCATCTTCCTCACTTCACTCAAAACCCTAATTAATTCATACGGAAGAGAATCCACGCTCACAAACCAAGCAAGGTCAAAGATGCCGAACCCTAAAGTCTACTTCGATATGACCGTCGGCGGCCAGCCCGTCGGCCGGATCGTTATGGAGCTCTACGCCGACGTCGTTCCGAAGACCGCCGAGAACTTCCGAGCACTCTGCACCGGCGAGAAAGGCACGGGCCGCAGCGGTAAGCCCCTCCACTTCAAGGGATCGACCTTCCACCGCGTGATTCCCGACTTCATGTGTCAGGGCGGAGACTTCACCGCCGGAAACGGAACCGGCGGCGAATCGATCTACGGAGCTAAGTTCGCGGACGAGAACTTCGTGAAGAAGCACACGGGGCCAGGCGTGCTGTCCATGGCCAACGCTGGGCCCAACACGAACGGCTCGCAGTTCTTCATCTGCACGTCGAAGACCGAGTGGCTCGACGGCAAGCACGTGGTGTTCGGCCGCGTGGCGGAAGGCTACGAGGTCGTCAAGGCGATCGAAAAGGTTGGGTCTGGGTCGGGGAGGACCTCGAAGACCGTCGTGATTGCCGACTGCGGCCAGCTCTCTTAGATCTTGACGGCGATGATTGAGATCTGCTTCTATTGTGTTTTCTGCAGTGGCGTTTCTTTTTTCTTCTTCTTCGTTGTCTTCTTGTTTTGGGCTTTGTGTCTGTGGTGGTGATTTCGTGTTTTCTGGGCTTGTGAGAGGGTATGTCGTTGTCCTATTTAACTATGCTGATGTCGGATTAACGAGCTTGTAATGACGTTTTATTGGATAATGGTGATAAAGTTTGCAACTTCATTGCTGTTTTTTACAGTTCTTGGTCGATTCAGTGCTGTGTTCATATCGCTCTTCGCTAAAGTTTGCAGCTTTTTCACAGTTGTTGGTCGTTTCAGTGCTGAATCTTCAGTGTGTAACATTAATGAGGAAGAATACCATACAATTACAAACCCTTGTAAGAAAGAACACTGAGCAGCAAGTCAAGAAAGGGTAATCACATACAACTAGGAAAAATACCAGTAAATTTGATGGGAAAAGCAGATTCAATAGAAAGGCAAAAGCGCCACAAATCTCTACGCTGATTCCCCACCACTCTGCTGCCACAAATTGATGATATCGGTGGCTTGATTGAGGAGAACAACCATCTGCTTGTTTGAAATCCATGGCTTACTCTCAAGCATCACCTTAAGCTCCTCCCAAGCATCTTTTCTGGGCCAGAAATAGTAAGGGCTCAAAGGGATAGTCCCATTACCACCTGGGATGTACTGATCTATGGCGATTCCAATGTTCTTCTCCATCCATACGAACTTGAGAACGAGCCTCGGCCTTTCCATCGGCTTGACCACCACTCTGAGCTTCTCTCTGCGCGTGACGGCTTCGTCCTCCGCCGCCGTGACAGGCGGTGATTCCGCCGATGAAGAGGAGGCTTTAAGGGGCTCCAGCCTTGGCCGGCGAGGCAGAGATAGACGGCGAAGGCCGCGCTGGTCTTGGGCTGGCGGCGCTGCGAGTGAAAGGACGGCGAATTGGGTGGTTCGAGTCCACGGCGGATTGGTCAGTGAGGATAACATCTCGCCGTCCTTGGAGATTAGACACGGTCGATGAGGATTGAATTCACACAACGTAGTAGGTAATAACAGTATGGGCTTTCGCATGCTATAAGAGATTCTGCAAATTTTCTATATGGGCCTTCGTCGTAGTAAAAAAATCCATTCAGGTCCAAACATTTAGCTCTTCACTCGCATTTTATAAATTTCTTGTAATCAAACTATGCAGCCTTTGCCTTAAAAAATAAAATTCAAAATATTGTTTATTGTATTACATTAGCAAGATGAACTTTGACTAGGCATCACATATGAAAAAGTATATATGTATAGAAATAGTAGGTGCAATGCAATGGTGCACATAAACCTTCGCACATCTTCCAATTGTCCGTCCTCTACATGTTATCTTGCACTTGTCCACCTTGCATACTAATAAACACAAACATCCAAAGAGAACACTTCATTACCATCTCATATATATCCTAAACTCAAACTATAAGTTGACTCAATGGGCTTCAAGACTTCTCTAACCATCAACTCCCAGTAAAAAAGAAAAAAGAAAATGAAAGCTCAGTTCTCATTTATTTTTCTTGCACTCCATCTCTCTTCATGGCTACTTTCCCCTAACCAATGCATCTCCGCCGCCGCCTTCTCCGTCAAAGAAGCCACAATCCAAGACATACAGACCGCCTTCGACCAGAACCAACTAACCTCTAGACGGCTCGTCGAGCTCTACCTCGACGAAATCAAAGAACTCAATCACCTCCTCAAAGGGATCATCGAAGTCAATCCCGAAGCGCTCTACCTCGCCGACATGGCCGACCGAGAACGAATTAGTAGGGCGAAGAAACCGACGTCGTTCCCCACGTTTTCGAGCCTCCACGGAATTCCCGTCCTTCTCAAGGACAACATCGGGACGAAGGACGAGCTCAACACCACCGCCGGCTCACTCGCTCTGCTCGGGTCCGTCGTGGTTAGAGACGCGGGCGTAGTGACGAGGCTCAGGCGGGCCGGGGCCATCGTTCTGGGGAAGGCTAGCATGAGCGAGTGGGCTCAGTTTCGGTCCCTAACCGCCCCCGGCGGTTGGAGTCCGAGGGGCGGACAGGGAAAGGTAAGCCATGTCGTTGAGATTCTGTTGGAAATTAAATTAAAATATGATACGATCCCTTCAAGCGTAGGTTTTTAGGCCAATGATCATGCAGCATTGTATCATTGTTGGATCAAGAGGGATCGTGGATACAGATAAAATTAGACTCTAAGGCTAGATAAAGAGAAAAAATCAGCTTACGCGTGGAAACTGGAAAGTCATGTGGGAAATAAAATATACAAAAATTGAAATATTATAGACTCAGACGGTAAATCTTTTTTTTTTTTTTTTTTTTCGTTGCAATGTGGAAGAACCCTTACGTCCTATCGGCTACTCCGTGCGGGTCGAGCAGCGGGTCGGCCATATCAGTGGCGTCCAACATGGTTACGGTCTCGCTCGCGACAGAGACCGACGGCTCGATCCTCTGCCCTTCCTCCGTGAACTCAGTGGTTGGTATCAAGCCCACTGTGGGCCTCGTGAGCCGAGCCGGCGTAATGCCGATTAGTCCAAGGCAGGACACCGTAGGGTAATCTGTCTTTGCGCTCCTCGTAATCGTTCGTAAATGCGATTCGAGTCCGTTTTTCCTAAAATTCTATTTTTCATTTCAGGCCAATCGCAAGAACCGTGGCCGACGCAGTTCACGTCCTCGATGCAATAGTGGGATTCGATCCTAACGACGCCGAGGCGACTGGGCCGGCTTCGAGGTACGTTCCGCCGGGGGGCTATGCACAATTCTTGAAAGTTGGAGGACTATACGGCAAAAGATTAGGCGTCGCGAGGGATCCGTTCTTTAATTTCCCCGATAAGACGGTCGAATCTGCGTTCGATCGGCATTTTCAGACATTAAGGTACATACGCATTATACCGTTCGTTCGTTATTCTTTGTAAGAACATTTTTTTGTGTACTTTATAGGCAGAACGGAGCAACCCTAGTCGATAACCTAAAAATCGCCGACATCGAAACGATACTTAACGCCAATGCAAGCGGCGAAGCGATTGCGCTTTTAGCAGAATTCAAGATCGCTCTGAACGCTTACCTCAAAGACCTAACGTCCTCGCCCGTCCGTTCATTAGCAGACATCATAGCATTCAACGAAAAATTCTCCGACGCCGTAAGAAAACCCTAACTCCGCATATTCCGACAAACGCCTTTAATCTCGACGTATTTTTTTTCGTTGCGCTTTTTTAAAGGAAATGATAAAAGAATTCGGCCAAAGCATCTTTCTGGCCTCGGAAGCGACCCAAGGAATCGGCACCACGGAGAAGTTTGCCATACAGAAAATGGCGAACCTAGCGAGAGAAGGGTTTGAGAAACTGATGGTCGAAAATAATTTGGACGCAATTTTGACGGCGGGCTTCGGCGTTTCGCCCGTTCTTGCGATTGGAGGATTTCCGGGAATTACAGTGCCCGCGGCTTACGACAAAAGTGGGGTTCCTATTGGTATGTGTTTCAGTGGGTTGAAGGGATATGAGCCTAAGCTCATCGAAGCTGCTTATGGGTTCGAGCAAGCGACTAAGATTAGAAAGGCTCCTACTTTCTTACCTTAATTTATTATGTAATGCTTTTGTTTCAATGCAGATGAATGCTTTAGCTCCATTTGTTGTGGGGACATGTCTTATGTGTAGAATTTCATACATGGCCTATGTGAAGTTTAATGAGTGATGTATTTTCTGTACCATTTATTAGTCCAAGTGGAAAACCCTAATGTGGTTTCTCCTTTTTTGCATAAAGCAAATCACGCCATCAATTGAAAGGAAAATGTTAGTGATTTGCATAATCCTATTTTTATATTAGCTGCGACAATCATTCTTATAAATATTTTGGGATTAAACGAGGGCATGAATAACATCGGTTTAGGAATAAACTACCAAGGGTAAAGAGAAGGTTAGATCTACATAACATGGCTAAAGATGAAGGATGACAGTGTTCTTGGAGTTGATCATGCAAGAATTTTATTTTTCCAAATAAAAAAAAAAGAAAGAAAGAAATCCACTCATTTTTATTTAAGATTGATAAAAAACTGAAAAAAAACGAGGCAAACAAGGAGATCCTTGAATCACTTCAAAGGATGTAATGATTTTATCGTCATTCTTAAAAATAATACATGGTCGATTAAGGGTTGAATATTTCAATTCAAAGGTGCAGGCCTGGGCATTGACCAAGTCATGATTCGGCACTCGTGGAATCTTAATTAAAAAAATATCATCTTCAAAGATACAATGTTGTCAAAGGTCCATTCCTATATATATAATATCAATCATCAAATAATCCTTAATTCCGAACTCAAAAACCATCCATGGCGTCAACCTCATCGAATACTACCACTAACAACATAATATCATTCATGTTCTTCATTCTTGCAATGACGAGCCCAATCTCTACTCATGCTAGGAAGAAACACATTTTTTTTTTTTTTTTTTTTTTTTAGACCCGGGGAACCCTGGCGGGCCAGGTAAACCCCGAGGGCCGACCCACTACCTGCTAAACAGGCCGACCGGTTCAAACGCACATGTGTGGGTCCATGTGGGACAGGCTTGAGGAAATGTTGATGGGAGGGTTCGAACCCACGACCTCTCCCTCATTACCCCCAAGCACCTCAGTGTTGCTGCCGTACCACCAGACCAACACCTCATTGGCGAAGAAACACATTCCTCATCCTCAAAAACCATCTTTCTTCGAAAGCATCTGCCTGGGAAAAGAAAACGTAGCCAAGCTTCACTTCTACGTCCAAGACATGCTCGGGGGTAAGAACAAGACAGTTTTCGAGGTTGCCCAATCTTCGATCACTCCTAATTCTCCTACATCATTCGGTCAAGTTAGAGTCTTGGACAACCTAATCACGGCTGAGCCCAGCCTTAATTCTAAAGTGCTAGGCAGAGCTCAAGGGGTTATTACTAGCTCAGACTTCAAAAGCGCTGCTTTTACGATGAACGTCAACTTTCATTTCACTTCGGAGATTTACAATGGAAGCACAATTAGTATTCTTGGGAGGAATGAGATATTGAGTAATAGCCGTGAGTTGGCTGTGGTGGGAGGCACTGGAAAGTTCCGTTTTGCCCGTGGATTTGCTGTTACGGAGACTAAATCGTTCGATGCTCGAAAGAATTATGGGGTTCTTGAGTATAAGATCTATGTCACTTATGTTGATGTCACAATTTGATGTTCTTTTTTATATATTGTTTTACGTGGAAGGTGACATGCTCATGTCCCTTTTTATTATTTCTTGATAATAACATATTGAGTATTGAAAGTTGGAGTTGGAGAGAATTGGTCTAAACCCTAAGCATGGCTTTATTTGATAAAACCCTAAGCATCGACTTCTTCTTACCTCGTAATGTAATGGACCAACGCTTTTAACGAGTCCATCTTCGCCAATTGAAGTCTGAGAAGCAACTGCAGCGGAACGCTATGGTCAATGCCACGTTCTTCTAAGTCCCCGTTGTTCTACAATTGAACTCTATTCTATACAATCTAAAAGTATTATTATTTTATAGGAGAATTCCACTTAGTACCCCTGTGTTTTAGGTTTTTCAGCTGGTGCCAAAATTATTTTCAATTCCGTTAGGCACCCCTGTATTTAAGACTTCTCCAACTGGTACCCAAAGTATTTTCAATTCCAGATGGTACCCCTGTGTTTAATGCTTTTCCAACTGGTATCCAAAGTGTTTTCAAGGTAGAAATCATTAACTTATAACGTCGTGATTTTAAATGACCAAAAACGATAGGTGTAAGCCTTGTTAATTGCTAATGGAATTCTAGAAATGACTAAAAACGGTTCAGACACCTAAAAAACTATTTGTAGCTTTTTAAAAATCACTACGTTATATGTTAGGGGTATCAACCTTGAAAACACATTGGCGTCAATTGGAAAAGCCGTAAACACAGGGGTACCAACTAGAATTGAAAAATACTTTTGTACCATTTGAAGAAGTCTTAAACACAGGGGTACATACCGGAATTGAAAATAACTTTGGACACCGAATGGAATTCCCCTATTTTATATATATATGAAAGAACATAAGATATATCTTGAATGTCGGATTCGATTAGTCGAACACTCGAGAATCATGGGCCACCAAAGGATGGTCTCAATAATTGCAAATATGTGGAGGAGGGACATAGCATCAGCCTTTTCCAGGCAAAAAGTATTCTCATTTCATGTGTGAATAAATGCCTTATTTTATTATAATCTGTCTCGTACCCTTACATAAATATTTTCAAGACTTAATAGTAAGAATCGTCAATTGTCCCAATTCATCCCGCTTTGACCCGTAATATTACTCTTTTGACTCTGTTGAAGGTCTTTTCACATGAAACTAGTATTGATCTTAATAATAATTCTGCTTCACAACTATAAAATCGAGATTCTAAAATTAATTCAAATACTAAATTACCCTTTTGCGTTCGAGGGTAAAATTGACCAATCAATCACACAAGACGAACATAGAAGTCGAACCAACCCAAGACGACGACGACGACCACCAAGGCCAACCCTTCATATCATCTCCCATAAAAATATTAGTTCAAAGAAAAGAATAATAGGAGAAATAAAAATCAAAGCGGGCCCCACTGGAGAATTATCTTGTTAATTACGATAATAGCCTCGCAATCGCCCACGTGTCACACAAAGCCTACAATATATATAGCGACCCACACGCGCCGAGGCCCAAACAACACAGATAGAGAGAAAAACAAAGGTAGGGTTTTAGGGCAACAATGGCTGAGGACGACGTCAAGAAGGGGACAGTCAAATGGTTCAACGACCAAAAGGGTTTCGGCTTCATAACCCCCGACGACGGCAGCGAGGATCTCTTCGTCCACCAATCGTCGATCAAGACCGACGGCTTCCGCAGCCTCGCCGAGGGCGAGTCCGTCGAGTTCGCCGTCGAGTACGGCAACGACGGCCGTGCTAAGGCCGCAAACGTCACGGGTCCCGACGGATCTGACGTTCAGGGAAGCAGACGTGGAGGAGGCGGTGGCTACGGAGGCGGAGGCGGTCGTGGCGGTGGCGGCGGTTATGGTGGAGGTGGGAGAGGAGGCGGGGGTGGTTACGGCGGAGGTGGTGGTAGGGGTGGGTACGGCGGCGGAGGCGGTGGGGGAAGCGGGTGCTTTAAGTGCGGTGAGACTGGTCATATGGCGAGGGAGTGTCCTCAGGGCGGTGGCGGAGGCGGAAGCTACGGAGGTGGTTATGGAGGCGGCGGCGGAGGGAGGTACGGGGGCGGCGGTGGAGGCGGTGGCGGTGGCTGTTTCAGCTGCGGCGAAGAGGGCCATTTCGCTAGAGACTGCCCCAACCCTAGCCGTTAAGAGCTGTTCCTGAACTGTTTTCTATCTTATGATTCTATTGCAGATGTTTTTCGTTTTTGTCTGAACTTGATGTCCTACTTGTCGGGTTTTCTTATGAATTATGTCGAACGTTTTGGCTTGGCTTTGATCTTAGATTGTGTTGGTTTTCTGCTATACATACATGTATATGGCTATACATGTTTGTTGGGTGATGCTATCTTATTTGAATGATGAATGGTGATCCTTTTTTTCTCCTTCGTTCTGTGATTTTGATGCTGTAAAAAGCTTGTAGCTTTGGCGTAGACTAGACAATGATTTTTTTCAGACGATCAAAATTAAGCAGAGACTGATTTTCTTGCCCTTTTCTTGGCGAACATCAATGAGTTCAATACGAATTAATACAAACTCAGTCCATAAAAAACATACTCAGCCTAACACAATAAGACTTGCTCATCTCTTCCTTTTCTTCAATCTCATCACATATAGCTCAAGGGCTGTGGAAGTTGGCCGGCATCATATGATGGCCGATGCCAACCGCCGGCGCCGGAGCGGCAGCACCGCCGGTGGAGTTGGCCATGAGCGGCGGCGGCAGCAGATGCGGCGTTGGGCACTGGTAGCACTTTGTGAACAACCCAAACGTATCAATCTGATGAACGAAATTCACCATGCTCGCCCATCCACCAAACCCAAACCCTACTATAAAAACCCACACAACTATGAACGCATTGATCACATAGGCGCCGGCCCACCTCCCAAAGTACTTCGGCGGCTGCTCCACTGCGTTCTGCCCAAGCAAAAAAAGAAAAAAAAAGGTTCGATTTTTATACGATCTGCTGTAAGAATCGCACTGGAAGGCTAGAAAACTTAGTAGTTCTGTGTAGTATAGGTGCCTCTCTCACCTCCCTAGCAGCAGATGATTTGAAGGTGAACATGTGGGCCAAGGCTGGGATGATGTACACAGTGAAGCTGACCAAGAGCGAACCTACGGTGGAGTTGATCGGCCCGAAGAAGGGGAATATGATGGCCAAGAACCATATGGGCACCACCACGGGTAGCCGGGCAGCTGCCCGCTTGCATAGGCTCTTGCATTCGTGCATTCCAATGGCCTTCTCCCACACGAAATACAGAGGCGTACAGGCAAATCCGAAGGTTATAAACTGCAATAGAGACGATGTAGAAGAACTTGTGGCATATATCTCTTAAAGACAACGTTTTAGTAGTTATGTCTTGGGATGGGATGGGATAACTTGCCTGGTGAATGAGCATTAAAATGACAGCCATGTCCCTGAACGGAGACCTTGGGCGGAGAGAGAAAGCGTTGGCATGGTTGAGAAGAAGGTCGCCGAAAGCCCAGTAAACCGCCGAAGCTGATGGTAGGGTTAATGTCAGAACGTAGAGTGTGGCTAGCAAGTAAATGGCTTTGAACTTCTGTGGCTTCCACATAGCATGCATTATCTCTCTGTCAAGACATTATTAAAAGTCATTCATTGATTCAGTCAAGCTAAAGATGTCTTTCTATTTATTACAGGCGCAGGCGGCCATGGAAGGGCATGGAGAACTTGCTAAAAGGGGTTGCAGAAAGCGACGTGGCTTTCTCATGTGAGCTAAAAGGGAAGAGATTCCCAAGAAAGTTCGACTTCATATGAGTTCATAGCAGATAGCACGCCTAAGGAGGGCAATAATGGAAATACAATCTCAGAGAAGATACTGAGGAAAACGACCTCTCACTAAGAATAAAGCCACTCAAGGACTACGAGACAAGGCAGTGAGCAAGACTGGTCAGGTTTCTCATGCCTATGTTCTCTTTCAACATGGGATAAAAGAAGAAAGAATCTAGTCTTAGACTCCACCGCTTTAACATGGGGGACAAGGACTTCCAAACATGTTCGAATTGAAATGAAAAACAACTCAAGAAAGGACAAGAAAATACGCAGGATCTTACTACTTACACAGTAACGGCGTGTCCCCCGAACGTGTACAGAATGTTGGTGGCGCCTGTGAAGTACAGAACCATCTTGGTTGGACCCGAATGCTTCACGCCCTCAACCTGGTAAACGAACCGACCCGACCCATTTAAGAACTCATCGTTTTAGACTAGTAAACATGATAAGAAGGGAGCAGCCGTGTTAGCTAGCAGCACCTGGCCGTGAAGGAGAGACGCAATGGTGAGGTACCAAGCCGTGTAAGTGGTCATGAGCAAGCCGAGGAAAGACCACATTCTGTAGTTTCGAAAGGAAGGGATGAACACCGTCGTTGCACAGCACGCGCCGAAGATGTACGTCCATGTCCTCTTGTCCAAGTTGTCGTTTATGTAGTAGATATTGCTGCAAGAAAACGAACATCACGGAGCTGCTTAGCACTAATGAAACCAATGCACGGCTGTAATGGTGGATTGATTGATTACCTTGCGCACGCAATGAGCTGAATAACGGAACCAAACAGCAGAAAAGTGCAGTTAAACGCCAAGCCAACGTTCCTCCAGTACTTTCCGAGGAGCCCATCAAGAACTTCGAACCACTGATTGTTATTGTAAGAACGATGAGCCATTGACTGACATAACCATTACTGTGTTTGTCAATGAAAAGATCAAGAAGGAATACCTGAATGACATGGTTTCTGAAATCAGCTTTCTCTCTTTCTTTTCTAGTTCTGTACTCAACGTAGAGTACGCTGATGAGGTAAGCAGTCCAACTCCCCATTAATCCATAGAAGAGTTGGTATAATATCCCAGAGACCATTCCCAGTTGGGAGAAAGAGTAAGGAAGAGTTAGGAGAACTTGGGCAACCTGGGAAAATTGTGAAGCATTTTTAGTTCTTTCTTATTCGTTTCATTGCATGGTTTTCACGGAAGAAAGAAAATGGACGTTTAAAAACCTGATTCGAGGCACAGCTGAACCAAGCATCATAAGCTGAGCCGCCATGCCAGAAAAGATTGTAGAGCTGTGATTTAATGGCGTTGCTTCCTTGCTTTCCTCTTCCTTCTTCTCCTTCTTCCCTCTCCATTTCTACGTAGTTTCCTGCTATTACAGTCTCCACTGCTTTGTCAGATGATTCCATTTTTTTTCAGTTTGATGTTTTTTTTTCGCTGCTGATTTTGTAAATGGATGAACTGAAAGATTGCAATGTATTGTATGAAGTTTATATAGGAAGATTTTGTCGGGGCGTGGGAGATATTATTCTGTGAAAAAAAAACGGAAAAAGAAAAAGGAATGTTGCATTGCGTTCCTTCTCGTGAGAAATAGCGATTTTGGGAAGAGCAAAACACGCGCTTTTTGAATAATGCTTCTCGTGGGATTTTTGCTGTGACCAATGGCTATGGTTTTAGAGTAATCATATTAATTGTCGTCTTTATTGCAAACAATTTCATCAGAGTTTTTAATTGTTTATTATGATTTTTTTATGCAATGATAATTATTTATAGGCGTGAGAAGCATAGCATGTCTGTTAATGAGTGCTTTTTCTTCCCTGCTTCCAACAACATTTTAATTATAGTTAATTATATTGCTTAGTTAAACAATTATTACATTCTAAGTAAGCTCAGCTAAAATCTCTCGGCTACACGTCATCAACTCATGGAATTAAACGGCTTATGTGTTGTTTCAGTTATTATTTTCGGCTCAGTGCAATATGAACTTAAGTAGAATTTAGAAAAAGAAGAGAGAATAAAAACTGTGTGAAAACAGAACCAAATGATTGCTGCCAAAACATGGCGTGGTAGATCTCCTGTAAGAATTAGAAAAAGCCACTTTAATAAAATAAGTAAATAAAAACTTCCCCTCTTTCTTGTTATTCCTCTGTACCAATCAATCTCTGTTAAAGTATTGTAAAAAAACAAGTAATCAGAAAGCAATGAGGTGAACAATAATAGTCTCTGTTTCAAGTCCATGTACTCTGTTTCTATTTTAGTATAGTTCTTGAAAACTAATGCAATACTTGATAAAAATTTAAAATTTTTGTTAAACTAATTAAGCTTCGTCTGCAACAACCATGAGTGGATTAAGCAGGACAAAACTGAGATTTGATGATAATTAAAATTCACAATGTTTGAGAAACGATGATTCATTACATGCATGCTTTTTAGACATAGGGGACCATAAACAATATCTGAATATATATTATTAAAATTGCTGTCTCCCTTTGACTGTGTCTACTGCAAATGGTTAGCATTCAACTTCATCAAAACCTGCAATCCCTTTTCTTTTACTTCTCCTTTTTGTCTTTGTTTTCATCAAATTCAAAAACTTCAAATTTTTTTTGCCCCAAAGAAACGTTGACTGCTCTGTCATGGCGTTTGACCTAAAGGGGTGTTTTCCACTAGTGGGCTGATCCAGAAAATATGGCCATAAGCCCATATCTTAATTTCCTTCAAAGCCCAATTCGAGAAAATGAGATCCAATTAGATTTATACATGAAATTTTTACTTCTTTTTTTCTTTATTCAATACCATGCTGCGAGCTATTCAATTAAATGCTTACGTCGGTAGGAAGTAGACGTGTTCAAACGGTTCACGGTTACGGTTCACGGTTATAACCGCCGGTTCACGGTTAGTGAAAATCTATAACCGTAACCGAATCGCGGTAATCGCGGTTACGGTTTGTAACCGGAGGAGCCGGTTACGGTTACGGTTTGAACCGCCGGTTTACGGTTTTAAATATTTTTTTATTTTATTTTAAAAAACCAAGAAAATGACTTCAATAAACTAAGATAATTAATTTTATTTAACAATGTCGGAAATTTCATTCCATTAAGAAAAAACACAATTACACCTTAAAGTTTATAAAAAAATTACGATCGCTCAATCTTCGCTTCCGTTAGTGTTCGACGAACATTCGTCATAGCCATCTCCTTCTTTGTCCGTGTCGCTGAAGTTAGGTTCTTGTGTTCTTGCATCGGCCCTTGTCCAATCATCGGGCAAACATTGGTTCTCTAGATTTTCAACAGTTAATCTTGATCGCCTTGAATCCAATGTATATCCTCCAACGCTAAACGCTTGCTCAACGGAAACCGTTGAGGCGGGCACGCTAATATTTCTCTTGCGATCATTGTCAACACCGGAAAAGATGCCACTTTCGTCGACCCACCACTTTAGAAGATTAAAATATTATGACTTATACTCAAAAAATGACAAAATCGGATCACATCCCGAGCTACTTCCACCTTCACCTTGTTGACATTCGAACGCATCCGAAGTATCACCTAAGTTGATCTTTTATGGTAAAACCGCCGGTTAACCGCCGGTTATAACCGGCAGTTTACGGTTTGAGAATTCTATAACCGTAACCGAACCGTACGGTTACGGTTTGAACCGTAACCGTTGACCACGGTTAACCGAACCGTTGACCGACGGTTCGGTTACGGTTCGGTTACGGTTTTTTGAACCTTTTGAACACGTCTAGTAGGAAGTGCATCATATTTTAATTTTATATATTTTATTTCTTATAACAGTCCAAAATTTGCCACATCCACTTGTCTCGAGTTATGGTTACATCTATCCTTGAAATAAGTTCAAAACTTCTTACAATGCCAAGAGCCTCATAAATTTATTACATCAAGATTAATGTTGTAAATTGTAATGTAACATACATTCCCTTATTATATATATAAATATAGCTTGGGAAAACTCGAGTTTGGGATTGTATAGCTAGATATTGAAAGAAATAAAATGAAACTAAAAGGAAAAAAGATGATCCCTTCTTCCACTTTGCTTCAACGGTAAGATTATTAAAAGCGGCTCGAAGTTAGATCGCGATTCTGGCTTCTTTTTGCGAGGAGGGACATGTCGTAAACCTAATTTATATATAAAGTTATACACACACATATATATTTATTATGCAAAGTAAAGATGGCATGATGTCACCATCTAAGCTTGGCTTGATCAATTCATGGTACGTACGTTGAAGTTCAATGTACTATATTCCAAAAGCCCTTTTAGGCCCAAAGGTTCACCCCAGCCCAATTATTGGGCCCAACAGGCAACCTAACCCATGATTAATTTCGAAATAATAATCCAACATTGTTCATTTAATAATTCATGTTCTACTTTTCTTTTTTGGAAAAATGAAAGCACATTTAAATAAATAATTGAAGTGTTCTGTTTATGCGACAAAGTGTGTATGAATCACATGAGCAACCCAACAATTTTCTCACCATAAAGTCGTTTTCAATAAAGTTGGGTCACGCATTCAATCAAATATTAGGACAGTGGGCACCTCAGCTTCGTTGGCGAAGAACTGTGTATTACCATTACGAGCTTGTAATAAAAGCTCGGCACTTATATTTTCATCAAGGCATTCAGATATTTTTTTTTTGTATATGATTGATATGTAATTCCAAGATGTTGATTCTTTATTTTAATTAGTTCCCTTGATTCTAAATCGTTATCGGCGCTATTTGACTGATATACAACACAACAATAGCATTTATTACATAGTTTTATTTGAATTGAACCTTAGGCAGCTCTCTTTTCCCAATTTTCGCGAATGACAAGACGAAGATGGCTACCTTTTGGTATACAACGGAGAGACTGTTGAATTCGTCAAAGATTCGATCTTTGATTTCACTACTTTGTGTGTCTGCAAAAACTGAAACTGCTTGTTTGGGAGGATTTACAATGCACTCAGCTACAGAAACACCTTGCTGTAAAAGCCTGTAGTAGAATAATGCCCTATCGCGCACGTCCTGCAGCAGGCAGTAGAATCACAGTTGCTTCGATATTCGTTAGAAAGCACCGAACACATTGAAACGTACAATATGACAGTTCGGCTTTAAACTGTGTTGGTAAAGAATTAAGAATATTGCCTGATGAAAATCAGCTACTCCAGCAGCTAGAGCAGCTCCTAGCGCTTTCTGAGTCTCTGGAGCTCTTCTGAAGAAACATTTCATTACGGCTGTAAGAAGATGTAAACGTACCTGTCAAAACAAACACCTTTGTCTATTATAAAACCTATTTTACGAAAATAACAGTCAAATATAGAGAAACGGTAAGTCGACGGTTGCGTTCACCTCTGGAGAAAGCTCTTCATCCCAGTTTTCTATAAGATTCTCCAAGATATAGGGACTATCTTGCATGTCTTGTGCATATTCGCCAAGCATCCAAATAAGCGCAGACTTGGCTTTGGGTTCTTGTACGTTTTTGCTACTGATATTCCCTACAACTGCTATGCAGTCATGACTCCACTGAGGATATTTTCTGAGAAGATCTTTGACTAGAACCTACAAGAAAATAGCAATTTTAGGACCTGAATTTGCAGAGAGGAATATGATGGTATAGCAAATAAGAATGTTTAATACTGATGAAAGGAATGCTTACAAGAGTTTCAGCAGTCACATGTTCTTTTTCCATTTCCAGAAACTGAAGTAGTCGGTCTACTATAGCATTCACATCGTACTGCTGCAAAGCAATCTTACCAACGGCTCGAATTGATTCTCTTGCCATTGCAACATCAACGTTTGCGACGTATTCACAAAGTTCAGTCACTGAAACGGAATCAAATTATTGATCATGTCAAGAACTGGCAGAATTCTTTCTTAAAAGATTTAGCAATAGAACCGAACTTACCTATCTCATATGTGTTGCTCTCATTCGCCACAGCGGTCAACATCTCGAGCTTCAATTTCTTGACGTAAAATGGCTCATTGTACTGGCAATAGAAGTGCTTGTAATCTGACGAGAAGATATATGGTGCACGCATCACAAGTAGATGAAGGTGGCTCAGAATTGCATATGACTGTTCAGGACTTCCTGAGCTCACCAATGTGAGCAGTGGAGCTTTAATTCGCTCATAAACCTGCAAAAATTTCAAAGAGTGTACTATGATCAATGGGCCAAATTATCTTGGGCAAAGAGGATAAGGAAAAAAGTGTCTCAAGTGGCATGAATGAAAACAAGTGACATCAATTTAAAAGTTACCACAAAGCAACTGATACATACAAACTGCGGTAGCAGCATATTTCTATGACACATGTTGAAGAGGAAGATATAAAATTCCCAAGCTTGACAATGATAAAACATAACATTAAAACATCAAATAATAAGTTTGTAGAACATCATATTCAAAAATGGGAGATGATACGACGATATACCTGTTGATGAACGTCGGTCATGGACAGGGTCATATGAAGAAACAACTTTATAGTGGCCAAGACAACAGCACCATTTGCATGTTGTAGTCTATCTTCAAGAAGATTCATGATGTCAAAAATCTCTTCACTGTCTGCAGGAACATATTTCGAAACCAACTCCAAAACTATACACTGTGCCCATTCACTGAATTCTTTCATCCTGCAAAATGCCAATCAGGCCACTCACTTTGGAAAACAATGTAAAAGTTTGCCTTCCCTTACCCATAATATTCTCAGTCAAAACAGAGTAACCCAATGAGCTTGTGACTAGTATTAACTAATTTTTGACATGGAAAAACAAAGAACCGTGATAAATCATGACCATGAAGATACCTATTCAAAAAGTAATACACAACAGGCTTTGATGTAAAGGCTTCTCTTTCCCTTGCAGCTTCCTCTGATGTGCTTGCTTCCAGACTCCAAATCTCTTGTAGGGAAGTTAGGCAGTTAGCTACCACCTGTTTGAAGGAAATATAAATGTACTGGGAATGAGAAAAGTATCATCTTAAACGAAAAAGTAACATAATCAATAAGAGATACAACCAGCCACAAATTTGAAGTACCAACCACCTACGAACAAACTAAAAGTTTTTTCAATGATATAACCTGGGGATCTTTGTCTTTCAACATTAGATGCTTCAGCAGAGCTGGAAAGTCAGCATCTACACAGGTTGAAGCTGAAAGATGATAAAGCTTGAGCACTCCAACTGCCGCAACCATCCTAACATAACTACTTCCATCTTTCAACCCATTGCCTAATGGGCCTACCAAGTACTCAACCAAGTTTTGCACACCGAGTGAACACAAACTTCTCAAAGCCAAACCACGGATCATCGGATCCTCGTCTTTGCAGTCTCTTTGAAGAAAGTTAATGGTCAACAGCGCAAGATCGGGATTGTGCTTCGCGTAATTACCAACGTACAGATAACACATCTTTTTAAGTACTATGTCTGAAGTAGCTGAGCACATCACCATTTCACTGAAAACTGATGACACGTCTATTCCAATGGTCATGTAAGAGATAACCTTTTTGAAAAGATCTCGCTTCGTGTCATCGGTTCCCGGAGCTCGGCTTCCAGCTAGCTGGCGAAGCTGTGTTTTCAGATCAGAAACCTCTCCTTTTCTGATAGAACGAAACAAATTTAGCATTCAGACCAACAATACTCATATTCCAAAAACCCAATTCCCATAACATAATAGGTTGTCTGACATCCAAGGATACAAGAATTACACAAACCCAAAGTTCACCACAAAAGACACAAACTTTTCGAATATAAAAGTCATTATCATGATCCAGGAGACAAAGAAGCATTAAAACGCATGAAATAAACTACCCCTTGAGGAAAAACTAATGAAAACTTCTCGTAAGTTACAGTACATTAAAACTCAAGGTCTATACTTGTCCATCGAGATCTATCAACACTTACAAACAAATCTCCCATTTTCAATACCCATCCCAAGAGATGATGCCAAAGGAAAAACCAATAACCACACCATCTCAGGCAATGCATGCGAGGCCGTGACTGCTGCAGTTCAATTGCACCCATAACGACTCAAAATTCCAACGCATACTTAACAATCAGACTCATAACAAACTTTCTACAGCAATCAGAAAAAAAAAAAAAACAAAACGTACTGAGTAGGAAAACTCACCCAGACGGCTGAGAAGGAGAAGGCGATCGCTGAGATTGAGCTGGTGGAGGTGCCATTCTTTCTGATCCCTGATTTCTTACACCTCGATAGATCCAAATACTAATTCAGCTGCTTCGACTGAGTCAGAAAACTGCAATCTTTCGAGGGTAAAATGGATCCTTCGAAGAGGTGGAGTTGACCAGATTATATATAAACATAACAGTCACCGCATATCAATTGCGGGGATAGCTCAGTTGGGAGAGCGTCAGACTGAAGATCTGAAGGTCGCGTGTTCGATCCACGCTCACCGCATTTTATATTTCAATTTCATTTTATTTTATTATTACACGGCTAAATTAGGTTGCCATATAATTCAGATTGAAATTAACAAATTGGACCGTTGGCACCATAAAAACCTTTGACTGCTAATTCAATCACAACCGCTCATCGTGACACGTGGGACAACAGTTGACCATCCACGGATAAATGTTTGATTGAACCCCTCTCTCTCTCCGCTCTCCTTTATTTTGAATTTCTTGATCGTTTTTTTTCCTCATTTTCCTCTCTTCCTGAGAAACAAAAGACAGTGACTTTCAATTCAATTGGGCGTACTCAGATCGGATCAGATCCGTTTCATTTCTAATTGGAATCTTGAAGGGCGGGCGTAAGGCATTTTACTTCAAGCGTGCGTTGACTCGATTGGGACTGGGTTTCTGCGATTGTCACTTCTTGAACTTGATTTGGTGAGTGCTACAAGTTTATTTTTACGGTCGGTATGGTTTAATGTTGTTCTAGTGCGGATATGTGTGAGAATGTGACGTATCTTGTTGTTCTTGAGTTCAACCTGGTTCGTGGAAATGGGTGTAATTTGAAATGGAACCCCTATTTTCGCCCCCTGAACTTGCTATTCGAAACTGGATATTTCTGTTTCTGCGATTGATGAACTGTCGAGTTTCCTTTTATTATTAGTTGCCCATTTTGAAACAGGGTCTGTTAATTTTTTGTCCTGTTACATCTTGTTCGAATTTGAAATTTGATGGCGAGACTATTAATCTGTTAAGCCCAGTAACAGTGTAGCCATTGGAACTAGCTGGTAGTATTGGGTCAGGAAGCTTTTCTTTCTTCCATGAGGGTTCTCTATCTCGTTTTACGAAGTAATCATGAAAGCTGACATGAACTATTTGCCTTTTTAGACGACATTTAAGCTGACTACTCGCGAATTCTAGTGTTTAATGCAGATTTTTCGTAAGGCATAAAATATTTTAAATAGTCAATTATTTGGCTCGGTACAACTCAGATGTACTAGGCTAATTCGAATTTCGAAAACTGAGAAATCGAACCGACTATCCTAGATAGGGCATAGTTGTCAAAGTTTCTAAATAGGGCATAACTAGGGCAAGCATCAGATATAAATTTGTTAGATAGGCAGCACTGTCACCGAATTGCGGCTCAATGCTGAAAAATTATATCCTGAAAGTTTGAGAATGTGGCACTCGCGATTAATCTAGAAAGAAAGAAATCGGTATGTTATTGAAGATGACGGGTGCAATCTTTCCAAGTGATCACTGATCCTAAGGTTTTCGGCATCATTGTATTTCTCTTATGGTTGTCTTCATTTTTACAGATGCTGAATTGATCCTGGGACCTGGATTGGTATAGGACCAAGCTCGCTGTTTAACATATGATGATTTGGAGGAAACTCTCTCAAATAAGTTGGTCGGAATTGTTATATGCAACTATCCTTGTTTGACAAGAGAAAATGGAAAGTGACAGGACAAATAACAATGTTTCGGATGGTGTAAAAAATGGTCTTCAAAGAGCGAGAAGTTTACATGGGTAATGCTTTTGAGAGACATATGATCACTTTTATGACTCGTTTCGTGTGTTCTATGTGCTGCTTGGTTTACTGTTGTTTAGAGTCTTAGACTCATTTTATTACAAGATTTATGTGTTTTGATGTCCCTAGAGAGTTCTGAAGGTCTTGTTTGATGAGATGCCTTCTGAATATCTTCGAGAGAGAATATTGTTTTACATTTGAATTTTATATTTAGGAGGACTAGTGGCCCGACAAGGCGTTCCACCAAGGGACAATGGACTCCGGAGGAGGTCAGTCGGAATCTTCATTTTCTTCTTTTTCTTTTTGTCTACATTGGTGCCACCATTAATGTTCAATTATCGAGCGAAATCAGATGGCGAAAGTTTCCATGTCTAATCTGCATCTACTGTGTTCCTGTCAGGATGAGGTATTGCGAAACGCTGTGCAGCGTTATAAGGGGAAAAACTGGAAAAAGATAGGTAATGAACTGAAATCAAATCCTTTAATCATTTGGTTCTGTGGCATGAGTGTGTTTCTTCTTCTTCTTGCTCTTCTGCAACCTTGAGTGATTTTCCGAAAAGGCTGTTATGCTTAAATTATGGTACTGGTCAGATTTTATCGTTGTCCATATGTTTTAATGCAATGAAATTTGTAGTTATCGTTTTATGTAGAACAAAACTCAACCTTGCATACTGTTTGCAGCTGAGTGTTTCAAAGACCGAACAGATGTTCAGTGCCTACATAGGTGGCAGAAAGTTCTCAACCCAGATCTTGTGAAAGGTCCATGGTCGAAAGAGGTTTCAGCTATTCCCTTGCTTCCTATATTATGACTTTGGTTGCATGTCTTAATTTTCTAAATTTATGTTACCTTGGTATGTGGTTAGGAGGATGATATCATAATAGAACTGGTTGATAGATATGGGCCAAAAAAGTGGTCTACCATTGCTCAAGCTCTTCCTGGCCGCATTGGAAAGCAATGTCGTGAAAGGTTTGGCAGGATCTTTTCCTCTTTTGCAATATGATTGTGTAGATGAATCTTCTGTGTTCATTTGTTTCTTTTCTAATTAAATAATTTTAACGCGCGAAATATCTTCTGCATTTGGTCTCACGATATAGCGGAGTTCAGATACTGTATTATAGTCTCTTATTTGGTCCTTTCTTCTCTGCTTCATATGATGCATGTCACCTTGTACCATATATTCTTTAGGTGGCACAATCATCTTAATCCCAACATAAACAAAGAGGCTTGGACACAAGACGAGGAGCTGGCTTTGATTCAGGCTCACCAAATCTATGGAAATAAGTGGGCTGAATTAACAAAAGTTTTGCCTGGGAGGTAAATGATTTTCCTCTTCACTTTCTCGGAACACGCATTATTACATATCGTGAAAATCCCTACAATCTACCATAATTTTGATTGTCATTTTTATTTCCCACACGTGCGACATCAGAACGGACAATGCAATAAAAAATCATTGGAATAGTTCGGTCAAGAAGAAACTGGACATGTATTTGGCTTCAGGTTTACTTTCGCAGTTTCAAGGCCTGCCACTTATGGGACCGAAGCATCACCAAGCAGCATCTTCTTCTTCAAAGGCTCAACAAAGTAGTCAAGACGATACTGCTGTTAAAGGTGGTTTAGAAGGAGAGGAAGTTTCCGAGTGCAGCCACGATTCGACCTTTCCCAATCTGTCTCAATCTTCAAACATGACCAGCAGCGCAGTTCCATGTTCTGATGTATATTATCCCGTGTTTCAAGATGCTGAACTTGCCAAACCAGACGTACCATGTGAACCGAATGACAGATTTCCCGAACATGATATTTCTCATGATTGGGAAAACTTTGCAGGGGTGGATTGGTCTATTGATCCATGTGATCTTCCCGACATGTCTTCACTGGATCTGAGTCACAGGCCTGGATTTTTCATGGAAACCTTAACGTGCCTTGATGATAGCCAAGCAGAAGCATCCCTGGCACTTGACTCTTCTCTTGCATTATTAAACTCTTCTGCTCCTATGGTGGAAAACATGGTTATAGGTCCTGGTACTCACGATCAGGTAACACATTCAAATGGCAAGATAGTAAGCGAGCATGGTGAATATTATTCGTCTAATGCGATAGAACATGACAATGGACATTCAGACACATTCATTCAGGGTTCTTCAGAATTTCAGATCTCGATCGATGGAAGTTTTGCATC
The DNA here is from genome assembly GCA_027422505.1 of Craterostigma plantagineum. Lineage (NCBI taxonomy): Eukaryota > Viridiplantae > Streptophyta > Magnoliopsida > Lamiales > Linderniaceae > Craterostigma > Craterostigma plantagineum. Next base: position 7,497,531 of record JAPQWV010000009.1, on the reverse strand, counting down.
TCAATTGCCTATCCCCGATCATTTGCTGGGCAATTCGTGTACTCAGTCTTACCCGTTGGCTGCACAGATTCCTCCTACTAATGATGAGCTTGAACACGGCGCCAGCATAAGTCAATACAGCTATTACTCACAAGGCATTGGCATGCAGCATTTGATGCCTCTACCAAATACATATTCTGATGGCGTTATCTGTCCAAAGGAGTCTGAATATCCTTCGTTGGGAAACGACTCTCATGAAATAAAAGAGTCGCTGAGAATAGTGCCAGCTAATGACTTTGCCTTAAAACCATGCAGTGATTCTCAACGTTGTTCTGCTTCGGAGGACGAAAAGACAGTTAAGGCAGAGGAATCAGGGGCCTTAATGTATGAACCGCCTCGTTTTCCAAGCTTGGATATACCGTTCTTTAGCTGTGACCTTTTACAAACTGGAAGTGATATGCATCAAGATTTTAGTCCGCTTGGTATCAGGCAACTAATGATTTCTTCTATGACTCCTATCAAACTGTGGGATTCTCCATCTAGAGAAGATATGTCTGATGCTATTCTTAAAAGTGCTGCTAAAACTTTTACGGGGACACCATCTATTTTGAGGAAAAGGAATCGGGATTTGCTATCGCCGTTATCGGAGAAGAGAGATGAGAAGAAGATTGATTCTGCTCATAGGCAAGAATCGTTATCAAGCCTGGGAAATGGACTTTGCCGGTTAGAAGTTATTTTTGATCAATGTGCAGACATGAAACGACCCGTGGGACAGTCATCTCCAAGCAACAAAGAAAATCTCGAAGTGCCTGCCCTAAGAAAAGATGTCGACATGTACTCTGCTGATAGAAAATCAATGAATGAGTGGGACGTGGGCTGTGATATCTCTCCAAGTAAGAAGTCGACAAATAGGAATTGCGGCAACGATACTTCGAGCAAGATAACTGAACGGAATTCGGTTGCAGAAGTTAGAAATAAGGACGGAAGTAATGGCAACACAGAAGTGGAGGTTATGTCTCGTTTTCTTATTTCTGTTGACCAATGGATTCATGATAGCTTTAATGGTTTGTTTTTATATCGTCAAACTGCATAGAATCTTATCTAAACTACTTTATGACAGGAAACAAATGCATCTGGAATCCTCACCGAACATGATACCAATAGCATACAATTTTTCTCTCCCGAGAGTATGGTTATCAAGGGCAAAAGATGTAATAATCTAGGTGCTAAAGCTCTAGGAAATAGCTTCGCCAAAAGATTGGAAGCTGCTGTATCTAACAAGACTGGAGTCATCCTAGCAACTTCCTCTGAACCACCGTGCCTCTCCATCGTCTGTTCTCCTCGTCTGAAGCACAGTGACGATGGGAATAATTTGGTCATAACTACTTTTCAATCTGCGAGCCCTTCGGTGAAGAAATCAGAAAGTTCCGAAAAGGGTGCAACTTCTGCAAACAAAAGTGGCATGTAAGAAAACTAACCAACGGTGCGTTTTCTGTTATTTTTTTGCTGGAGTGATGATCGCTGTGAACTTGCATCTCTGCAGATTTCTAGAGACCCCCTTTAAGCTAAGTGTAGAGTCTCCTTCGACGTGGAAATCTCCCTGGATTTGGAAGAATTTCGCCCCAGGCCCCCAAATTGATACAGACATAACAATAGAGGTAATAAAATGGATGCATGCAGTTTATATCATCTTTTATTTTTTCGAATTCTTTCATCATGTTTTTTTTTTCCTCGCCTCTCACGTTGCAGGACATGGGCTATTTCCTTAGCCCGGGCGAGAGAAGCTACGATGCCCTTGAATTAATGAAGCATTTAGGAGAACAAACTGCTGGTACTTTCGCAGAGGCACGTGAGGTTCTTGGAGATGATACCCCCGAAACAATAATGAAAGAAGCCAAGCGCACAAACATGGCAATCGATGACGAAAAGGAGAACCTCGAAAATGCTGATGCTCCTTCGTGTTTTGTGGTAGAATTTCTTCATCCCATTTCCTTCGAAAGCAAACTCCATAACATCTGTTTCATTTTTATATAATATTTCGACGCCTTAAACGATTCTTTGCAGACGCTCGACTTCAGCGAATGTGGATCATCGCCTTCGAAGGAAACCAAAAAATCATCGTCTCCATTGCCATCTCGCAACAAAAGTTTGACGAGCCCATCGTCTCATCTGCTCAAAGGTTGCCGGTGAAAAGGACAGAGGCCTGGCGGCGTATATTGACTTAAATTAAAGCATTTCATATAAAAAAAAAAACTTGGTAGTATTTATGTCTATTGGATGAAATTGTCGATCTTATATAACTTGTATTAATGATTTCTTGAACTCTTAGTTTTACTAGTGATCATTGGATATATAGATGCAAACTCATGATGTTTGAAAGCAGATCTTGACCTATGTTCATGTTTGACATATCATTTCATGAGATTAGGTTTGTGGCTCGTTCAAAGTATTTTATAAAGCAATTAAACTTGAGAAAACAAAAGCTGCATATGATCCCTTAGTAGTTATTTCCGTACGGAGTTTTAATCAAATCTTGAATTTATTCAAGTTCTGATTTAACCACAGGAAGATATATCAAGGTCATAGAATTGAATTCATTTGGACGGTCTAAGACCACCATAAATATATTCATAAACAAGCGATCTCGAAGCAAAAGTTCATATCTAAACCAACCCAATTTCATTGATTATTACAAATTACACACATATTATGTGATATTATATGTATCCAATAAAATAAAAAGCATCACATTTTTCTGAGTAAAACTGAAGGAAGAGGCCAAGATCAAACCCGTAAGCGGCGACAAGCACACACGAAGGGTTTATTCCTCACTCGTAAAGCTCCAAGATAGAAAAAGGTGACAGAATTATTACAACCACTGCATAATACTACTCTCATCTACGAATGAGCTCATTCGAGTTTAAAATCTGTTTTCATCTGAATCTTATCATAGACTAATTAAGTTCGATCAATATATATTAGACTGTATGATCTATTCGAACGACTCTTATTGGCGAGCTAGCTTTTCTGTATGTATGTTTGAGAGTGTCTGATGAACTTCCTCGAAGGGTTAGGTTCTGTTTGGTTGATTTGATTTAATGTTCTTGTATAACGCCTCCTTTTTGTATATGTTCGCTTACCTATATATATTAATATATATATATATATATATATATATATATATATATATAATGTTCTAGAGAGAGAGATTTGTTATGGTGTGAGCACCGTTCGCAAATTTCTCGATTTTTTTGTATTTTTCCAATTTCTTATGCCGCCGTCACCCCCGTTGACTATCAACTTCTCAATTTTTTTCATTTAAAATCAACGCATTAGAGAGTGCGATTTAAGTATTAGCTGATTTGAGATTGTCGATGGAGATGATGGCGGTACTCAGGGTCGGTGGACACCATATCAAATCACTCTCTATAATATATATATAATACTTCCTCCGTCCCATTTAATTCTTCCCAAAGATTAGTCGGCACGGAGATTAAGAAACTATATCATTTTAATATTATAGTACACTTTTAAGGTACGGAGAGAGAAAACTTATTAGTGTGCACGCAAATTAAGAAGTCTTTTTTTAATATAAATGGTGTAATTAGTTTAATTATTAAAATAATTTTTTACCAAAAATGGAAATGTGAAGAATTATGTGGGACGCCCGAAATAGAAAGATGGGAAGAAATAAGTGGGACAGAGGTAGTATATATATAATATATATATATATATATATTATAGAGCGAAGGAACATAATCGGAATTTCGAACGATGGGTTACAGTTTTCATCGCAACATCAGCCGAGTCGAAATAATGAGCGGGTTATGGCTCCTTACAAATGCTCGCATCGCTTCTAATGATTCAATACTTCGGCCGACAATATCAAAGCAGCGAAATATCTCCGCTACCTTATGGAAAAACATGCGACAACTCGACCTCTGGTATTAGCTCCACGCCTTTCTATTCGCCGATCGAAAATCTCTGCCAAGAGAATATTACGAGCACAGTTAAAGCGATAGATGCGCATTCGAAAGAGAATCTCGCGCCTAATAATCGTATTATTAGTCCGTCTGAGGGCAACGCAGAAGATATTTTAAGCTCAAATAGTCGCACATTAGCGCCTGGTGCAGTTAATAAGAGTATATTATCATCAGATTCCGCGAGCGATGAGATACAAGCGAATAGCAGCGTTGGTGGAAAATCTACTGTAGTATCGTTATCTGATATGGCCGATATCTTGCTCAAGAGTCGAGCCTCTTCATTTTCGAAGGTTGTTAACTAACCGTTCTCTTCTTGCTAAAGTAATCGAAATTCCTATATGGTTTGTTCTCAAGTGTTATGGTTTGTTCGTTGCAGACTCCCCTTTGGCCTTCGCCCGCCGACCGAGAGTTACTGAGCGCCAGATTTACGATCGAATACGGTGGCGAACGAAAAATTCCAGCCTGTATGCTCCAATTTATCGAAGGCTCCGTTTGGTTTACGGATTTCAACGTGGAAAAGAAAAGAAAACGTGGAATGATACAACACGTGAAGCGCAATGTACAATGATTTATTGCGCATGACCACACTTTTCTTTTCTTTTTCGCATCGAATTCCGCGGACCAAACGCACCCGAAATCTCACGAGATTCTTAAGGTAAAGAATACTGGATTGCTATTCACCGCCCCCTTTTTCCTAGTCACCGCCCCCTAAAGGGCTGGAAAAAGACGATTTTGCCCTTATGATATTTAAATTAATTTAAAAAGAGAAAACGGCCTATTTTCACGACTGGTAAGCCAAATTAACGTAAAACATTGTTCGAATTTCAACTCGACCGAAAGAAAAAAAAAATTGGACCGAAATAAATTTTTGGTTGTTACAGTACTGACCGAAATATAATTTCGGTCAGTACTGTAACGACCGAAAATTGATTTCGGTCAGTACAGTATCGACCGAAATCAATTTTCGGTGGGTACAGTAGTGACCGAAATCAGATTTCGGTCGATACTGTATAGACCGAAATCAATTTTCGGTCGTTACAGTACTGACCGAAATCAATTTTCGGTCGTTACAGTATCGACCGAAAATTTATTTCGGTCGAATTTTTTTTATTTATTTATATTATTTATTTTGATTTTTTATTTATATTATTTGTTTATATTATTTATTTGGATTATTTATTTGGATATTTTATTTGGATTATTTATTTGTATTATTTATTTGTATATTTTATTTGGATTATTTATTTGGATTATTTATTTGGATTATTTATTTGGATTATTTATTTGTATATTTTATTTGTATTATTTATTTGGATAATTTATTTTTATTATTTATTTGAATTATTTATTTGTATATTTATATTCGAAACGGAATAAATATGCAAACAACTATTGAAAACATATATAAAATCCGTCCGATACAATAAAAGATAAAAAAACAATAGCAACAGCGTCAAGGGGCCTGGCGCCACCGGTCGTTGATGTCATTCAGCCTGTCTCGGAACTCGTCCGTACGCGTCGTATCACCACGAAGCAGACTGGCTAGCATGTCCGAAGTCAAGCTGTACATCGTGCTGTACCACTGCACATAGCAAAAATACGTACGATTACACATATAAATATAAAAAAAATTGACATAAGATTTAATTACGTACGTAGTCGGCGTGGCTGCGCGGGGGTATGCATGCCGATGAGGATCCCTGCTCCGTCGAAAGCAGGCGAGGATGAGAATGCATCTCATACCAGTCCATGTACCCTCTAACGGTTTCACCAAGGTATTGCGCGGTGGCACGATTGAGGTACGAGAGGTTGAGGATGGAGGCGTACGGGAACTGACGCCAAGCATGTTCTGCTGCATCGACAGAATGATGCACCTTATACCTCGTCGGGTCTGCTGGCATGACCGCCTTCCGTGGCGATTCATCGGCGGCGGGATGACCTGCACGTACCCCAACTGGCGCAACACTCTCGAGGGCGAGTAGGGCTCAACGATGTCGCGATATATAACCCATCCCATGAAAATCGTCCTCAGCTGCTGCAACATTGGATCGGGACCGTACGGCAGCCAAGTACCGACCGAAACGTGATTTCGGTCATTGCAGTACTGACCGAAACATGATTTCGGTCGGTACAGTAGTGACCGAAATTAGTTTTCGGTCGTTACAGTGCAGACCGAAATTATGTTTCGGTCAGTACTGCAATGACCGAAAATTGATTTCGGTCAATTTTTTTTTCACCGAACGGAAATACAGTTTGGTTATAGACGAAATTCGAACGATGTTTTACGTTAATTTGGCTTACCAGTCGTGAAAAAAAGCCCTTTCCCTTTCCTAGTCCTTGTCGGCGATCCATTGCGATTTTAGTTTTTTTTGTCTGATTTGGATATGCGATTTGAAAAGTGTTGTCTGGACAAGCTTTAAATAGATATTTTTTCTTGTTTATTATAATTTTCTCTTTTTAAATTAATTTAAATATCATAAGGGCAAAATCGTCTTTTTCTAGCCCTTTAGGGGGCGGTAACAAGTAAAAAGGGGGCGGTAAATAGTAATCCCCTAAAGAATATAAAATCTTCGACTTTCTGTGTAATATTAGATGGCTCATTCGCAAAAAAAAATAAAATTGCAGGAGCTACGAAATGGAGCGAAAGCTCAAGATTTACGTCTATAGGGACGGGAAAAAGCCCGTGTTTCACAACCCGAGGCTCAAGGGCATATATGCTTCCGAAGGATGGTTCATGAAACAGATCTAATCGAGCAAAAAATACCTCACCAAAATCCCGACGGAAGCGCACTCGTTCTACTTTCAGCTCTCAGCACCTGGCGAACTACGTATACGTGAAGGATTCTCACAGTTTCGACGACATAAATCGATTTCTCGAAGATTACCTCCGCGGGATAAAGTCGATATACGATTCTGGAACAGAACCGACGGCTCGGATCATTTCCTCGTCGCTTGCCATGATTGGGTAATGTTCAAAACTTGTAATAATGAACTGAACGGAGAGTTCAATTTTATGTTGTGGGACGATTTTCCCTATCAGCATGTCCTTAAGTCAGTCTGACGCACATGGATCTGAACTAGTGTGGTTGAACCGATTGGCGTGGTTCGCAAGCTATTGCACTGATGCTCGGAGTTTTACCTGGTCTCCCGACCAGGGTTCCTCAAGTCACCCAAAAAGTATAACTAACGTAGAGTTTAATGTTATCAATGTGAAATAATCTCTATCACTCTCTCTGTCTTTCTCCTCAGGCTCCAATCGAGACGCGAAAGCTCATGGCGAACGCCATACGAGCCATTTGCAACTCGGACATTAAAGAAGGGTATCAGATAGGAAAGGGCGTCTCATTGCCCGAAACTTTCATACGCTCTCCCAAGAACCCAACGAAGGACGTAGGAGGAAGCCCGCCTTCAAAGCGTAACGTTTTAGCGTTCGTCGCGGGTCAAATGCACGGGCACATCCGACCCGTATTGGTAGACCAATGGGCGCGGTTGGTAGACCAATGGGCGGGCAGAGACCCGTCGATGAAAATCTCGGGGCTAATAAAGAGGGGATACCTATGGCACATGAAGAACAGCGAATACTGCGTATGCGCAAAGGGGTACGAAGTGAACAGCCCGAGAGTGGTCGAGGCCATACTCTACGGTTGCGTGCCCGTGATTATATCTGACGAGTTCGTGCCGCAGTTTTTCAAGATTTTGAAGTGGGAATTGTTTGCGGTTTTCGTTAGAGAGAGGGATATACCTGACTTGAAGAAGATACTCGCCTCGATTCCCGAGGAGACGTATAGGGAGATGCACGAGGCCTTGGAGAAGGTGACGCTGCACTTTATGTGGCATGTCAAGCCTTCGAAGTATGATGTTTTTTCATATGATTCTTCATTCCGTATGGTACAATAGGGTTTTCAGAATTCAACCATAATCAAATAGTTTCAATGAGTAAGACAACGAAACGTATATGCAATAAGGAAAGAAACAAAAACCAACATAATACGACGACTGTAGTGTAGTGTTGAAGAAAAAAAAGATGTAATGCTATCACTCTATTCGTAGAGAATAGCTCGGCCTAAGTTGGTGGCGAGGGCGAGGCGGACGGATTTCAAGGCATCGGGCGGTAAATCAGATTCGACAAAGTCGGGGCGTAATTTTGCCAAAGACAGCTCTTGGAGTTTGTTTAATAAGAGGTTAGTGTCGGAGACGTTGAGTAGAGGACGCTCCGTCCAGTTCAGCAACTTCAACTGCGCCCAAATAAAAGTTTGACTTTATTCGATCTGATAAAATTAGGAACGAAGGCTGTAAATAGATACCAAATTAACCAAACTACGGCATAAATAGAAGGACGAGAGAGATATATATAAACTTTCGAACGATGGGAGGGCTTACTGAATCATGTAAGAGAGGGAGCCAAAACTGTTGGGGTGTAGATGCGTTTCTCATCAGCTGCGAAAAGCAAATGGTGAAATTACGAGATATAAGGTCGTCCACCAGCTTTTTCAAGTTCTCTCTCACTTTTTTTTCAACCTATTTTGGACTACGAATCCCACATGAATGATCGCAGTGTATGTTTTTATGACAAGAGTAGCATAAGTTGACTTACAGATATGAGAGCTTCTGCAGCTCTTAGAGCAGCATCAGTGGTAACTCCATCCTGAACTTGCTGTAGCGATCTACGGAAATCTCTGTAGCTGTTGAGCATCAGAGCATTGCTAAATTAAGATCAAATGCGTTGGTGGATGTTAAATAGAAATTGTTCCTTTATAAGTTGATTGGAAAAATACACACCGCTTCAAGAATTCAAGGCCGCCAGCAGTTTGAGACTCATTTCCCAACAGTTCGATCATCCCTTCCCAATGCTGCAGAGTTAAGGATGCAAATAGCAAGTATCAAATAAAAGGTCATTATGAGGGAAACAAAAAACAGAAATTACTTTGCTCACTGAAGCAGGAGCTACAGTAATCGATTTTCAAAAGAAGCCTAATAAGGAAGGAAATTTGAATGTGCTATATAATTCACGAGCAGAAAGAAATAGCTTAAAAGTTCGTTGTATCAAAATACTGGATGCAGGATCAACATCGACACGTGTTACCCCTAATTATATTGTATATAATTTATTGATTAAAACAACTTGTAACTGAATACACATTCTATCCACAGGATAATTCGAGATCCAAGTAACAAGGCATCAAAACCAAATATGAAAGAAAATAGAGCTTGAAATACCTTAAAACTCTCATCAGATGCTGAATTTCCAACAAAATCAAATAAGTGTTTTGCAATTCTATTCAAGCGTACTTCATCTCGTGCTTGCTGAAGCCAGAACACAGCAGATCCTTTCTTGCCATGTTTCCAGTTATGAACACCAGCAATCTGCTCAATGAGCGCTCCAATTTATAAGAAAGTGCAGTTCACAAGAGCAGGCAATAATGGTAATCTTACCAGGACAACGATTAAAAACTGTAACATATTAATTCGTGAGACGCTGTCACTGTACATTCAATGACGATAGAAAAAGGTAAATGGTCGCTCGCACACAAACCTTCATCAGATTGTCGCCCACAAAATCAAGACCATTCAGACGGCATATCTCCAGGCTCTGTTTCAAAGTCATGTTTATTCGATAAAACAAACAGTTGTCATTGCCAATATCATCGAGCCAAAGAAATATTAGATGACCGAAGTGGAAGCCAGGAACGGTACAGTAAATTACAACGTAAAGCAGCTCACATACCTTCAGCAAAATTTGATGATATTGGACAGGCTGCTTGTACAGTAAATTCTCCAACAAGCCCTGTCCTTGTTTCGAGCATGATGTCATATATATAGGTGCAATCTGAAAGACCGAAAAAATATCGTGGAAAATCAATTTAAAAGGAGGATGCAGGATACATAACAAGGAAAAATAGTCATCAATACGGGAAAATGTTGTTGCTACTATATGCACTACTACGAATGTTTTTCAGTCATCTCAACGCAGTGCAATAGTCCCAATCAGTATGTATCACTAATTTGATACATGATACTCACTATTTATTTGGAAAGGTTGATCACACATAAAACTAATTAAAAAGTAAACGTGCCAATTCAGTTAAACCAAGGGAAGGAAATGAACATAGAACCGAAAAAGCAAACCCAATCCAAAACAAGGATCCAATGAATACTGACATTCCATGTCAAGGCATGCGAAGAAAGAATCTGAGCGTAAGTCAGTCGGTGCAGCTCTTCCATACTAATTCCGCCAATTTTAGAATATTCTTCATGCAAAACCATGTCAGCATGACTGTTCCCGGCTGTCAGCAGCTCTATGGCATGGGTTATCATCCTGTCCAAAACAACCACTATGCTGCATCACTTACGATATTAATTTTGGAACTCCTCCAAAGATTAATTTTACACAACTTCTATGTAAGCTTAACAGTTGAAAGTAAAGGAGAGACAATGTTAATAGGCAGGATTCTCACCAAGGGCCAAATGATCTAGAGCATTCAGCTAGGACAACCTGAATTAAAGAAATGGATAGAAAGTCATGTTGAGAGCTTGCGAGATAGTAGCTTATAGTCCAGGCTCTTTACCTCAGTATTATCCTCAAGTATTCCGATTATGATCCCCACCAACTTGTGGCGACGGAAATACGGTTTTAGACGTATGCATTTCTGAGCTAGGCTATGCATGCTTTCTAAACCCTGCAGAAAAACAACATTAAAGTCAAGTTAAAAGAGCTAGCATATTTTTCGCCCGCAATACAAAGTAGAATGCACAATTGTGAAACAAGCATGACGCCAACTAACCACAGTGAACGGCCTTATGTACAAGAAGTGTGAAATGTAAAGTTCCATCCAATGGTAAGTAACACTGGAGAGCATATTAGCATTGCCTAGCATTATTTGAAGCATAATTTTTAATCCCTCTTGGGTCTTCTGGTGATCGCATTGAATCCAGAATGAACTGCAGTCCAGCTTAGTTATTTGAGCTCTCCATTTTCCCCATGCCTACGAAATAGAATGTATCAAATGTAGAAATCCTTAGAGTTCACCACAAGTATAATGCCAAAGGCCAAGTTACCTTCATAAACTCGGGCTTGGTTACATGGCATAGTCCTATTTTTTCTTCAGGCAAATCGTGTCGTAAACGAGGCATTTGTGATATGAGAACTGCAACTGCTTCTACAAGTCCATTTTCAATCTGTTTTGAACAGATGCAAAAAAACATTAAGAATTTGTTAGTGGTTACATATGCATAGGCTATATTGGATGTAGTGAATTCATCCACCACAAAGAAAAAAAGAGAGAAAAAAGAGAAGAAAGAGAGAAAGCAGTCCAGAAAATTATCGTAAATTCGGATGAATGTAAGCCCTCAGAAAACTAAAGGTCAAACATAAATGTATGTGTGTGTGAGTGTGTGAGTGTGTGTGCAAGTGTTCTTCCGACCTCACGACTTCCAAGTTGATCGAACCTATAAGATCCATGCAAGCGTAATAGTTTCACCTGTATGTGGGACGGAGATATATTAAGGACGATGAATTATAGCATAAACACTATATATTTAGTTATTCACTAAAAAAACTTACAACAACATCAAGCCAACCAACTGCTAAGGCTGAAGATATAGCTTCCCAATATTCAGCATCATTTTCAACTGCCTGGATCCAGATATAAATGGAAGAAATATAACAAACTGATATAATTACAGAGGCTAATATACCATTAAAAAAGACCTAAGTGCTAGTTACTTCTAATACCCATGCCGGTGTCATATACCTAGTATATATGTATACAAGTTAAATTTACACAAGCTATTAGCCCAATATTTCTTGAAGAACTATATGATCTCCATTGTTCTTGTTTTTCTCCATCGTCAGTGTGCAAATATGAAGAAAAAAACATATAAAATAATAGGCCAAGAATTGGCCAAGTTTAAATGTCCATCCGTACCAAGAAAAAATGTGTAAAATCAAATACCTGTAGCGTTATGATTTTTTTCTGAAACGCGATAAGTTTCGCATACACGGTAGGCTCAACTCCCGAGAAAAGACAATCAAAATCCTGTTAACCAAAAGATGGGAAACTATCCCTAATAAATACGGGCACAAGCTGATACAAAAGCGAAAGATAAAGTATAACTTCATACAGCTAACCAATCAACAAGACGCTCAGGCATCCATGAACGAGACTGTTTGTCAGCATAAAATATTTCAATCAGCTCCCATGCAGCTCTCAATGATGTTGGCTCATCAGCTTCCTGACTCATATGAACTATCCACTTAGTACCTCCGCAGATTGCATATCCAGTAGTGCAACTAATGTAAAACAAAAAATAAAACATTCTACCTTTAATACTAACTTTGGATCTTCAATAGTAGGAGTAACCACAGATTTTAAACTTCCAAGGAGAGATTTTATATCCTTGCTGTACTCCATGACATGTTCCCACCTATTAAGTTAGAAAAGAAAACATATCATGTCTCTCCTCTAAGGAAAGGGAGGGAGTGTGAAGAGCCCCATAAACTCAAAAGAAGGATTGCAAACCTTTTACTAGCTTTGAAAACATAACACAGATTGCAAACAACTTAAACGGTACCAAATAAGTATGTAAAGCGAGCAATTAAGCCAATTGAGTTATTAACCACTTTTTTCATCGAGCTCAAACTTTTTCCCCTCAAACATGAAGATTCAACTGCCTAGAAAAGCACCTATCGATGCAACTAAAGCCACTCAGACAAATTTGCAATTAAATTAATAAATAACAAAAAACAAATAGCAGAATACTTAAGTCAATCACCAATCTTTATCATAGCGAGACCCATCACTCGAGTTCTTCCTGCTCTGAAGCACAGCAAACGGCGTAACCGATTCGTAGGCAATCCTCCGCCACTTAGCGCTGCTGACTTCTCCAGCTCCATCGGCGTCGGAGAGATTCACATCCACCACCTCTCCTCCGACGCCACCGGCATCCTTATCGCCCCTCGACCCCACGAACGAGACGCGCAGCTTGCTCCCACGCTCCCACGCGATGGAGATGCGCGCGCGCGGAGGGGCGTACCGGCGCGCGGTTCTGAGAGGATAAACCCTCGGTTCCGGCGCTTCGTACGACGGATGTGGGATAACGGCCAGTGAGTCGGCACCATCGCCGGGATCCGATGCGGCGCCGGGCATCTTCGACGGAATATTCCGAACACAAGGGTTATGTAGGGTTTTGTAACTTCACAAGTTGAGGGAGCTAAGCTTTCACTGCAACACTGAGCAGTTTCAGTTCAGCTGCTTAGGACTTGAAAAACGAAAATGTATAATATTGGCTAAAAAATATTGATAAAGACAAATAATAATAAGTTACTTTATTTGTGCATAATATTGTTGGTCTATGATAATGGGTCCAGTCCAATATATTGGGCTTGACCTATTACTGGGCCCTAAAAGCCCACGATGGTAGCGTAGCAGTCAAAATAAGTTACATTTTTAATAGAAGGGTATTATTTAGAAGGGTAAAATAATAAGTAACTAATTCGTACCTTTTATTAAATACAAGAGTAGAGATACTTTAATTTCTCATTTATTATGAGTCACGGGGCTGGAATGGACTCTGAGTATTCTATGAATGCAACAATGAAAACCTTGTCAAAACCACCAAACTCCTCACTTACTACATACTTATGTGGTGAAAGCAATTAAAAAAAGCACCAATTTAGGCGTGAAACGAAGGTGCTGTCGTTAATTTGTGAAAAATAGTTTTTAATATTTCAAGTACTAGCAAAACTTCTATAGCTTATCTGTATCGTAAGTTTATATAGCATCTTGTATAGACACTATTATATTAGATATATAAAAGTTTGCTTTCTGGTTTTCTCTCTTGGTTTTCATTATTGATCTTCTTCTATTACTGCTATTTATTAACCCATAAATGTCTATATATTACAAATGATTATTCTGCATTATTTACTGCTGTGCAAGATAATTTAATTTGGTCTGTGAATTGGATGCTCTCTCTACTAATACATTTTCGCACATTCTATGTGTATGTTTAAAATATAATATTATTTAATATTATTTATAATTTTGAGATTACTAATTTTTAGTATTTAAGAAGAAACACATTTTTAAAAATACAAGTTGAAAAATAATGTGTAAGGGTATGTACAATAAATAGAAAAATAAGAAATATATGATAAGTATTCTTATTATTAAATAAAAAGGAGAAGGGCTAAATTATAAATAAGTTGACAGACCAAATTTGACAGTTTATAGCCACCCTATACAATTATATTAGAGTAAAGATAATTTAATTTGGTCAGTGAATTGGATGCTCTCTCACACACACGTACACACCCATAGACAAACACACACAGTAAATGGGCCTCGCCAAACACACATCATTTCTAATCAATGCTTATTATTTAAGTAGGCCCAAAAAGCTTCATCAGAAAACGACTTTACAGCTTACATGTAAAAGGAGTCAATGTAATGGGCTTCGAGTACGACTTATGGCCATCAATGAATTACTGGAATGTGCGATTCAGTCCCAAACTTTTCATCCTTTTCCATTTTGCACCATGACTTTTTTTTACTGCAAATAATAGTCATACGGGTGGGACCCACCAGACCTTGGAAGTCAACTCAACTAGGGTCCAAAATGGTACAAGACCAAAACTCTGATTGACTTTCCCGTAACTACCATTGTAATTCAATATTCGTATTAAGGACACTCATTATTGTTTGTTTGCTTAATATATGTGCCTTCATGTGCCATACAAGCCACGTTACCACATAGTTATGATCATTGGAAAAAGGAAAGAATACGTACATTTATAATTATCATCCAATCTCTATAATACTAATTTTAGATGACACTAATTTCTCTCAATCACCATGAACTCATCTCCCAAAATCGCGCCTTCTCCCTTGGCGCCACGTCATCGCATTCATCATTTTTCTTCCATTAATATCCAAAACGCAGAGATTCATTTCCGCCATTACTACAAACTCAGCGAGCGATAAAACAACACAAAACACCATATTCATCATCACAGCCCCTTTCTTCTTCTCCTTCTTCTTCTTCTTCCACGGCGGGCATGCCTTTTAGATAGAAGGGGGTTGTGGTGTGTACGTAGTAGATAGAGACCGATGACGACGGCGGCGGCGATACTCTACGCCTTGGTTTCCCGCGGGCCGGTCGTCCTCGCCGAGCACACGAGCTCCGCAACCAACACGACGGCGGCGTCGATCGCCCGTCAAATCCTGGAAAAAATTCCGAGGAACGAATCGGACACGAACGTCTCCTACTCTCAGGATCGGTGCATCTTCCACGCCAAGCGCACCGATGGGCTCACCGTTCTCTGCATGGCCGAAGAATCCATCGGACGTATGAATAATATAAGCATTCATTCTCCTCGCACCCGATTATATATGTGAAGCATTCGTATTTATGATTCAGGGAGAATACCGTTCGCGTTCTTGGAAGACGTACATAAGAGATTCGTGAAGACGTACGGCCGGGCGGTGTGGTCGGCGCAGGCGTACGCCATGAACGACGAGTTTTCCAGGGTTCTTAATCAGCAGATGGAATTCTATTCCAAGGACGCTAACGCCGATAGGATAAACAGAATAAAAGGAGAGATGAGCCAGGTAGGTGTTTGATGAAATGTCCCAACGGAAAAAATTGGTTTTTTTTTCTAGGGGTGTGTTTGGTTTATGGAACTTGATGAGGAATGAAAAGAAAATGAGAAGAAAAATTAGTTTTCGTATTTGGTTAAATGAAGAAATCGTCAAAGAAAAGAAAAGAATATATGATAGATTTAAAAGTAAAGAAAATCAATTTCCTCACCAAATGGTGAGGAGAACAAAGAAAAACTTATTAACATCGTTTCTCTCAAATTTTCTTTTCCACGCTACTTTCTTCGAACCAAACATATTGTAAAAAGATGGAATTGATTCGATCGATATGATTCGGCGGGATTTTTCGTGGATTTCTTACGCAGGTGAGGGACGTAATGATTGAAAACATATCGAAAGTCTTGGACAGGGGAGATCGTCTCGAGCTGCTCGTTACGAAGACGGCAATGATGCAAGGGAATGCTTTTCGGTTTAGGAAGAACAGCCGTCGATTGAGGAACAACTTGTGGTGGAGAAACGTCAAGCTAACATATTATTACGTTTGCCACAAACGAACGAATTGAACCCATCGATCGTCATAGAATGCGTCTGACGATTTCTGTTTTTTTTTTTTTTTTGCAGGATGGTGTTGATATTGCTTGTCTTCGGAGTGATTTACGCCGTGGCGATTTTCGTTTGCGGTGGGCCCACGCTTCCTTCGTGTTTGTAGACGAAGTTTTATATAAGTGTATAGTCGTAAAGTGGTTGATTCATTGCGTCTCAAACGATAGTTGTAAGAAGTCTACGATGGCTCGATTTTTCTTTTTGTTTTGGTGTCGACTTATCGAGCCATATGGGGTTTGCAAGTCGATCATGATTATTCGACGCATTCTCAACCCTAAATATGATGCTAAGCTAACCTCAATAGTTCGAAAAAATTCACCCGTCGTCTAAAACCAAAAAAAAAAAATTGGAAAGTTCGAGCCCACATTGGTCCTCTGATGAGTGACGAAATAAAATGAAGGAAAAGAAAAAAACGAAAAGCGCAAATGTAAGAAGGGGAAAATCTCTCGACGTTGCAACCTAAGACTCAACTCGTTGTTAAGGCGAAGCTTAGTGACCGTTATCCAATTTATTCGGCTCCACGAGCACGTAAAGCGGCCTTCCCTTTAACCTATTTTCCTCCTGCAAAAGAATAGGGGTGACCAAAACGAAACGAAATATTTTCTTACCACACTTGTCCCTACAATAATTTCGCCGCGAAAAATAAATTTACCTTGACCTCTGGTAACCCGATAACGCAAGCGCATTCGACCACCTCAGCCCCCGAGCGTTCTTTATCACAAAAAAAAGGAAAATTTTATTACATTCGCGGCTATCGTGGGCAGAAAAAGGGAATCAAAGAAGACCAAAACTTTTTCTTTTTTTTTACCTAGAAGATTGATAGCAGCTAACAAGGTTCCGCCCGTGGCCACAAGATCATCGACGATCACTGCTCTGTCCCCTTTTATTACAGCATCGACATGCATCTCTATGCAATCTTTACCATATTCGAGTTCGTAGCTTTGGGATATCACTTTTCCTAAAAGAGGGATTGTGATGAAAGAGTTTTTCGTCGAGAGGGCGACTAAGTGGCAAAATATACTTAAAAAAAAACGAATTTTGTTTAGATGGTGTAAGTCGACGAATTACCGGGCAACTGTCCCTTTTTGCGTAAAGGAACGAACTTGGCACCGATAGCTAAGGCGATCGATGGCCCGAACATGAATCCTCTTGCTTCTATGCCTGAGAAAGACTTTCTTTATGTTTGAAGGATAACAAAGATGGATAGCGTTTAGGAATAAACAAACGGTAAAGCTCGCAAAGATGATAAAAGTCCAGTCTTTTTTAACACATGAGTTCATTTCTTATCAATAAAAAGTGTAATAAACGCCAAAAGATGATAAAAAATCGAGTTATTAACACTTGAGCTCATTTCTTATCAATAAACAGTGTAATAAAGCCCCAAAAGATGATAAATATCGAGTCTTTTACACTTGAGCACCTTTCTTATCAACAAATAGTGTAATAAAGCGCGAAAAGATTAAAAAAGTCGAGCCTTTTACCACTTGAGCTCAATTCTTACCCACAAACAGTGTAATAAAGCCCGAAAAGATGATAAAAATCGAGTCTTTTAACACTTGAGCTCATTTCTTGTCGACAAGACAAGCAGTGTATTAATGCCCGAAAATCTGATAAAAATCGAGTATTTGAACACTCGAGCTCATTCCTAAATAATATAAACAATAGACAATCCTATTATAACATTTAATCAAACACCCAAAGTTACGAAATTGAAACTCAAAGGAAACGTTCCCCAGAAAGAAAGAAAAGACAATCCCTCGTGTTTTCCCACACAAAAGCGTCATTACAGGCAAACAATATAGCTCGAAAACACAAAATTTTTCTTCTAACACAACGACAAAAAATCAAAACTAGGAGGAGATGATAAGAGAATCAAAGAACTGACCCGCAACGACAGAGATGCCCATGCCTTTGTACCTATCAACAAAGATGTCGACTGTATCCTTGAAAACTCTGTGGTTAAGCATCAATGTCGTTATGTCTTGAAACATAATCCCTGCAAAAAGAACAAAAAAACCCCACCAAAATGCAGATGTAATAAAACACAAACAACTGCATGCATCATCATAATTCAACCCAACGAGCTCCTAATTAACTGATAACTAAAAAATCACCTGGCTTTGGAAAGTGTGGAACGACTCTAATTGCTTCACAAATTGCTTGAAGCCTGGGATCTCCCTTCAGACCATCCTCTGCGGCGAACATTGTGCCTGAAAATTTCTCTAACGCTTGAAAACCTCGTAGGGTTTGTCCGTATGAAGTAATAGCGTGAGGAGAAAAGAAGTGCGTACTTTGTTTTATTTCTCTCTGCTTCCTTCAATGGCTTCTTTTTATGTCGTTGAAGATGCTTTGGCAAGTTCCCAACAGTAAGAAACGTAACGTAACTTTTGTCCTCTCTCTGGCCCTCTCTCTGTAATAAAGGGAAATCTTTCCCTTCTCTATGTGCCTAAGCTTTGCGAGTACGGAGTGGATTATATACATTTTCTTTTATCGAAAAGCATAGCAATAGCCTATTGGGAAAATAATTACAAATACTGTGTATAATTACGTTCTTGCCCGAAGATTTGAATTTATTGCATTAAACTCCCTGACAGTGAAAACGACTTTCAGAAGGAAACTACAACGTTTGATTTTGTTTCTAAGTTGGTCGAAATATGATGTAAAATATTTTTTATGTGGTTAATTAGTGATCGTTTAAAAATTAATTAGTGTGTTAATTTTTATATTTAAACTAGTAATTAAAAATAAACATAACATCATACGATACGATTCAATTTTTATTTCACGCACATGTATAGGATGTGCTTTATATGTGTTTAATAAAGCAAATAACATTAGTTGAGATTGTGAAGGATTTGATCACGCATTACTATGAGTAAAAACGATATTATCGTACTTTGATACGGTTAATTAAGCTTTTGTCGTTTGAATCGATGTGAGGATAAGATTGAATTATATGATGAATATAATTTATTAGTAAGATCATTTCTTGGTTGGAATCGAGGAAAGAATTATAGCAACTTTTGATGGCAATTGACGGCTACGGAGATTGATGCAGCTTTTTTAAGATTTCTTCGTTGTGGTCTCAAGTCTCAACCATTATGCATTATAACTATTTATATATTCTAATGATTGAAGGATATTATCGCATTTGAAATTTTTTCATGATAGCACAATCATTCCGAAGATTTTCTTAAATATCTCCAAAAATCTCACGTGTTCGTCTCTCATTTTTCTCCTGCCTATTCATGGGAGTAGTATATGATGTACGCTCAGGATCGTCCCAAGCACAAAATGTTGTTAAATCGCAGCCGTTGATGACTTCTCTTAGGATGGGCCCCACCACTTTGCAGGATATTGAGGAGATCTTATTGATGACTTCTCTTAGGATCCGTCCCAAGTACAAAGTGTTGCTTGGATTTGAAATAAAAAAAAGTCAAGAAGATTTCATTGTAAGATTACCAAGACCTATTGATTGTCAGGCCATGAAACAAGGGAACAGCTTAACCGTTGGCGAACAACTTGAGCTCATTAGACCCTTTACAAGAGAAGACGTCAAGGCGGCTATGTTCTCGATCCATAAGAATAAGGCTCCCGGCCCGGATGGATACAACAGTGGCTTCTTCAAAGCAACATGGAATATTACTGGAGAGGAGGTTACTGATGCAATCCTAGACTTTTTTGAGAGCGGCAAACTACTCAAATGCATAAATTCCACCACTATCACATTAGTGCCGAAGGTGGAGATTCCTACTACAGCCCAAGACTACAGGCCAATATCTTGTTGCACTACGATTTATAAGTGCATATCGAAAATGTTGTGTTCCAGACTTAAGAAGGTGCTACCCGTACTTGTCAATGAGAACCAAGGGGCGTTCGTACAAGGTAGATCTATCATCCATAATATCTTGATAAGTCAAGAATTACTTCGGTGCTATAATAGGAAAAATGTGTCCCGAAGGTGCCTTATGAAGATCGACTTGCGAAAAGCTTACGATATGGTTGACTGGACTTTCCTAACACATCTACTCAACTCGTTCCAATTCCCTACTAAGTTTGTTAGTTGGCTATTGGAATGTATTACAACAACACATTATACTTTGTCTTTGAATGGAGGAATCATTGGTCACTTTAAAGGTGAAAGAGGGCTTCGACAAGGTGATCCTATCTCGCCTCTCTTATTTGTGCTTATAATGGAGTACTTAACTAGAACGTTGTTGCTGGCAGCTACACAACCCACCTTTGGATTCCACCCGATGTGCAAGCGCCTTAGAATCGTGAGTTTGTGTTTCGCTGATGATCTGTTGATCTTCAGCAAGGCTACGGCACAATCAGTCCAGAAAATCATCGACAGCCTTTCACACTTCCAAGCAACATCTGGACAAGCAGCAAACCCTATGAAATCAAGTATATATGTAGCTGGGATTTCTGTACCACAAGCATTAGCGCTAAGTGAAATCACAGGTTTTAAACTTGGTACATACCCTCTCAAGTATTTAGGGGTGCCTTTATCTCCTACAAAGTGGAACAAAGCAGTGTGCCAAGATCTCGTTGACAGGATTACGAGAAGGATAAAGTGTTGGTCTTCGAGGAACTTGTCATATGCGGGGAAATGTTGTCTCATCAACTCTGTATTGGGGGCAATTCATGGTTACTGGGGCTCTATCTTTATCTTGCCCAAGAGTATACTCAAGGCTATTGATGCTAAATGTCGTGAGTACTTATGGGGGCAAAACAAAGCAGGGAATTCAAGATCTCTAATTAAGTGGGCTGTTGTATGTTTGGAGAAAAAACAAGGTGGCCTAAATATCAAAATGGCTGAGAAATGGAATTTAGCTGCGGTTGGAAAACAAGTGTGGTCCGTTGCGCAAAAAGAAGACATCTTATGGGTTAAGTGGATCAATGAGATTTACATAAAGGACGGAGAATGGTGGAGTTATGAGCCTAATAAGGACTGTAGTTGGCATTGGAAGAAAATTAATAAAATCAAGAACATCCTCAAGGCTGGATTTATACCAGAAACAGGTGTGTGGAAATTTGCACCCACAGGATACACGCCAAGTTTGGGCTACAAGTGGCTTATGAAATCTCAGGAAACCTTCTCGCCATGCAACGCTGTGTGGAACAGATTGAATGTCCCTAGGCATTCGTTTATTTTGTGGATGATCATGCACCAAAGGCTCTATACCATGGACAGATTACAAAGATGGGGCCTGCCTGTTCATAATCTGTGCTGCTTATGTCGAAATACAGTAGAAACTTTACATCACCTTTTCCTTGAGTGTTCCTACAGCAGAAGGCTCCTCACCATCATTTCTCAATGGCTACGTCATCTTTATATCCCCTACCTGTTCCCCGATTGGTATAGATGGATGATTCGACTTGGAAAAAGCAAGGGTAGAAACAGTAAGATCATCTTGATGATAATGGCAGCTATGACATACAATATTTGGCGTGAGAGGAACTCCAGGTTGCACGAAGGAAGCTCGATGACTGAAGAAAGACAATTTAAACATATGAAAGAGGAGGTCACCAATCAGATCAGATGTTGTGCCAAGAGGAATACCAAGCTGTTGAATAGTACGCTTTATGCCATTATTATTTCTAGTAGCTGATATGAATTATAATTAAATTTTTGTAGTAGAGGTGATGTAATAGCAGTTGTTAGAATGGAATACAAATATCTTGCTTTCCCAAAAAAAAAGATTACCAAGAACATATTACTTTATGCAATAACGACGCACTCACTGCATACGTAATTATTCTTTTTCTATATTTTCTTTATCCCAAACTCAGACCTTTGGTTGTCAAATTGAGAGCTCAACATGTTTTGGATCGGCCCAAATAGTTGGCCCATTTAATTGGTCTAAAGTTTGATTAATACAATCTTAAAAACACCAAAAGAAAAAAATAAAATACAAAAACCCATTAGTGCTAAATCGAACGGCCCATAATTCACCGGCCACTCGAATCTGATCTTTCGATAAAGCGTAGGTGCTTCCGATTCGTACAATCCGCCATTTTTGCATCTCTCTATCTCTCTCTGAGCTAATCGAGTGAGAGAAAAGGAGAAAAACGGAGAATCGGCATTTATTGCGATCTCAGCTAAGTTCAAGATCTGCATTTCTCAGTTAATTTCCTTGTTTTTGTCCCAATTCGTGATCCTCGGATCTGTCGGTGTTCTTTACTACGGTGGTTTTCAGCTCAGTCCATTGATATTTTCTTCAGTAGTGCCCAAAACCCAACTGTTCGCCGCTTCGAAGTCGCTAGAACCCGTTTGTTCAAGAGTGATTTTTCTCCAATTCCTCGGATCTGTTGAAAAGTCAATTTCTCTCTTTTACAGAAAATTCCTCGATTCCGATCGATCGACCGTAGTTTATGGCTCCGAGTACTATACGGAAGGCGATCGGCGCCGTCAAGGATCAAACGAGCATCGGAATCGCCAAAGTCTCAAGTAACTTAGCCCCCGAGCTGGAAGTCGCCGTCGTCAAGGCCACCAGCCACGACAACGATCCGGCGTCGGAGAAGTACATCCGAGAGATCCTTTACCTGACCTCATCCTCCCACGGCTACGTCAGCGCCTGTGTGTTGACCATCTCCAAAAGGCTGGGAAAAACCCGCGATTGGATCGTAGCCCTAAAGTGCCTGATGCTCATCCACCGATTGCTCAACGACGGAGATGCTATCTTCCAAAAGGAGATTATGTACGCCACTAGGAGAGGCACCAGGCTGCTCAATTTGTCCGATTTTCGCGACGAGGCTCATTCGAATTCATGGGATCACTCAGTCTTTGTAAGAACCTACGCTCTTTACTTGGATCAAAGGCTCGAATTGTTGGCTTTTGAGAGGAAAATGACTGGAGCTGGCGGTGAAATCGAGAGGTATGGGAGTAGAGATAGAGACGATAGGTATAATAACAACAGCAATACTTATGGGTCTCCCCCGGGATCTAACCATGGTTACAGAGATTATCGAGATGGAGAATCGAGTTATGGAATGCCTAGATCGAGGTCTTACGGAGATGTAAGAGATTCAAGAGAGGAAAAGAAAGAAAAAGAGGCGGCGACCCCTTTGAGGGAAATGAGCGTGGAGAAGATATTCGGTAAGATGACCCATCTTCAGAGGTTGTTCGACAGGTTCTTGTCTTGCAGGCCGACGGGTCTGGCCAAGAACGAGCGAATGATCCTCGTGGCTCTGTACCCAATCTTGAAAGAGAGCTCTAAGCTCTACGGCGACGTTTGCGAGGTTTTGGCTGTTCTTTTGGATAAGTTCTTCGACATGGAGTATCAAGATTGCGTGAAAGCCTTTGATGCTTACGCCAGCGCAGCTAAGCAGATCGACGAGCTCGTTGGATTCTATAACTGGTGCAAAGATATAGGCTTGGCTAGGTCTTCGGAGTATCCCGAGGTTCAGAAGGTCGACAACAAATTGCTCGAAACATTGGAAGAGTTTCTCAAAGACAGGTCCAACTCTCGAAAGAAAGAAGTCCAGGAAGAAGAGCCTATTCAAGAAATCAAAGCACTGCCACCGCCGGAAACTGAAGCCCCACCGCCACCACCACCACCACCACCTCCCGAGGCTGAGGAGCCCAAGCCCGCCGCTCCGGCCCAGCCCGCCAGCGACTTGGTCGACTTAAGGGAGGACAGCGCAGCCACCGCCGACGACCAAGGGAATAAGTTAGCCCTAGCTCTGTTCGCCGAGCCAGCGGCGGCTACTGACAAGGAGCCCAACGGTGCTTGGGAGGACTTCTCGGGCAAGGCCGACTGGGAGCTAGCCCTGGTCGAGTCTGCGAGCCACCTGTCGAGCCAAAAGCCCGCAATGGGGGGCGGGCTCGACCCGCTGCTGCTCAACGGCATGTACGATCAGGGAACCGTGAACCGCCACGTCAGCGCGGCTCAGCTGAGCGGCGGGTCAGCGAGCAGCGTGGCTCTGCCGGGCGGGACGGGCAGGAGTACGCCCGTGCTGGCCCTGCCCGCGCCCGATGGGTCTGTTCGACCCGTGGGTCAGGACCCGTTTGAGGCTTCCCTGAGCATTCCCCCGCCTTCGTACGTTCAGATGGCTGATATAGAGAAGAAGCAGCAAATGCTCGTGGTGGAGCAGAATATGTGGCAGCAGTATGCCAGGGAAGGAATGCAGGGGCAGGCCAGCTTGGCTAAGCTGGGTGGGGCCGGCGGGCCGTACAATGCCTATGGAATGCCGAACGGGCCGGGCTTGGGCTTTCCTCAGCAGGGATACTACGGTTAGTCGCCTTTCTGAGGATCGGCTTTGCTTCGGGCCGATTTCGGTGGCCCGAAAATGGTATTCTTTTCTACCGTTTGTTTTATGTTTTGGTTGTATTGTATGGTGCTATGTTTTGTTTGTGATTATGCATGGTGTTTGTAATGATTCGCGGGACAGATGTGTATCTTTTTTCCCTTGTCTGAAATGGTCGTGTGCTTGTTTTAATATTTGGGAATTCTAATCTAACTAATAATCTCTTAGCTGCTCAAGTAACAACAACAGCTGTACTTTCACTATTTTGTTTGAAGTGCAGAGTCTTTGTTTAATGAAAATAATTGCCGGCTTAAATTTGTGATTTCTACACTAATGTATGTTTAACTTTGTTTTTATCTTGATTATCCGCCTTTCTTTTTCTTAATTTCAATTAAATATTACGAGGCATGAGAACATACTTTAGTCTTTCATCATTGTTGTCTATTCTCAAAGTCCCCTTCTTACTCTTCGTGAAGGCAAAGTAAGTATCCAATAAAGTATGCTTTCGCAATCTTCAAATTGTTTTATATTATTTGGGGTGGGCCTGGAAAAAGTTATAGGCTTATACAGACTAAGGCCCTTTAAGATAAGGCCCAATATTAATTATACAAAGCCCAAATATAAATTGAAATTGAAATAAATGGCCCACTATTCTTTCCTACTACCTTCGACCATCTCTGATGATATTTGTCTTGACCGTTGACTGCCCTTCAATTTTAAGTATCTTTTTGTCAGTCTTCCCAACTGTCTGCATTAATTTCTACCATCTCAAAACGCCCCACACAGACCGCTCACATATAGTGTGAAATCAACATCCAATGTCTCGAGTTCTAGAACAAAACATCGCATTCGTTTTACTTACATTTATTAATCGTAATTATAGTACTTCAATTGAATGTCCAAACCGTAGCAGTGGTCTTTCGATGGCGGAAAAAAAAATAATACATAGTATTTATATTGCATCGTTGTCATGTGCGTTATAACTCTAATATTAATATTCTGGTGACTAAATGACCACCCACATGCTTTTATATACACTGAGTTTAACCACATCAAATTTGGATAATAAGGACCAAAACAACAAGAGAAGTTAATACCCACCTCATATCTCTCCTTCCTCGAAGATGCATCATGCATATATATTCCCCGACATCAATCAAATCCATACCCATTTCTCCCTCTTACTGTATCTCTGAGCTCTCCTTTTATAGCTCCAATGGCAGGTAGCTCTCTCTCTCTCTCTCTCTCTCTCTCATATTAATGGCTTTTTTATCCGTTGCAGTTGGCTTACAAAGAGCTGAGCTGTTCTCTATTCTTTCTTTGACTGAATACACTGTTAAGGGCTGTTTTGCTGCAACGAATTAAAGCCCTCTTTTATACAATTCTCAGAATTTGAAATTCGCTGAGGAAAAGCAAAACGCCACCTCGGAGTTAGCTAGAGAATATTCAATCGCTGATGGGAATGAGAACTGACTGGGCAACCGAGCTTCTTCTGCTTCAGTTCGCCGCGTTTCTTCTTCTAATAGAGACGTCCTACGCCAGCGTTCAGCACACCGGCGAGCTCCGGCCGGGATTCAGCGGAACGCCGATGTACTGGGTCGACCACGACGGCATATTCCTCCTCTCCAACAGCTCGATCTTCGGATTCGGCCTCACCACCGTCAACGCCACCCTCTCCTACCGCCTCGTCGTCAAGCACCTGAGCAGCTCCACCGTAGTCTGGTCGGCGAACAGGGACTCGCCGGCGACCAACCAGGACACCTTCGCCTTCGACGATTCAGGGAACGCCTACCTAAAAAGCTCGAAAGGCTCCTTGATTTGGTCCACCGACACGAGCAACAAAGGGGTTTCTTCCATGGAGCTCTGGGATTCAGGCAACCTCGTACTCGTCGGCAAGGATCGAAGCCCAATTTGGCAGAGCTTCAGTTTTCCGACAGACACCCTTTTGTCCAATCAGAACTTTTCCGGCGACATGAATCTGACGAGCCACGGCGGTTTGAACTACACCTTAGGGTTAGAATCTGGGAATATGATCCTCTCGGCGAACTTCGATCGCCCTCAGCCCTATTGGTCGATGGGAAGCGATAGCCGCATAACGAAAAATAAGCTCGGAAACAGCGTCTCCTACGCCGTCCTAATCGCAAATTCTTGGAATTTCTACGATTCGAGCGGCGAATTGCTATGGCAGTTCATATTTTCAGATGATATAACGGACCCAAGTGCCACTTGGGCTGCAGTTTTAGGGCCCGACGGCTCGATCACCTTCGAACTCCTTCAATCGGGCTTGCCTAACCCTAGCTCGAAGAAGATACCCCAAATCGATTGCGATAAGCCCTCGGCTTGTAGTCCTTACCACGTGTGCTACCCAGAAGGGAACACTTGTCAGTGTCCTCCTTCGATCCCTTCGTGTGAATCAGCGGTTCCTCGTACTTTCTGTAGTGAAAGCGCTCGTCATCGTCCTTTTGAGCTGGTTAGCGCAGGGGACGGGATTAGTTATCCCGTGATGAGATACGTTCGCCCGTCGATGGTCGGGACGAACCCCGGGAATTGCACGGGCGCCTGCATCACGAATTGTTCGTGCGCCGCCGCGTTCTTCGAAGGCGATTCGGGGAATTGCTTCTTGTTCGAAGAGATGGGAAGCATGGTAAGGTCTTCGCCGTCATCGTCGGGCGGCGGTAATTTATCCGCGTACATCAAGATTTCGTCGGACGGAAATTCCGGCGGAAACGGCGGTACTATAAAATCCTTCCCCGTCCGCGCAGTCGCCGCGATCGTAGTATCGACGCTTTTCGTGATTTCGTGCGCGGTGTTCGCGGGATTTCGAATCTACAAGAGGAGAAATAAAATTCCCGAGGGCGGCCCAGACGGGGAGGAAGAGGAGGAAGAAGAAGAGGACAGGGGATTATTCGAGGGTTTGTCGGGAATGCCGATTCGCTTCGCGTACAGAGAGCTCCGGGCGGCGACGGACAACTTCAGCGTGAAGCTCGGGCACGGCGGTTTCGGGTCGGTCTACAAGGGTACGCTGCCCGACGGGACCCAGCTGGCCGTGAAGCAGCTCGAGAGCGTCGGGCAGGGGAAGAAGGAGTTTCGGGCGGAGGTCAGCATCATAGGGAGCATACACCACCTCCACCTAGTGAGGCTCAAGGGCTTCTGTGCCGAGGGCGCACATCGGCTCCTAGCCTACGAGTTCATGCCCAACGGCTCGTTGGACAAGTGGCTCTTTAGGAATAAGGACGACGGGCGGTCCGTCCTTGATTGGGAGACTCGGTACAACATTGCGGTAGGGACGGCCAAGGGCTTGGCGTACCTCCACGAAGATTGCGACGTGAAGATCGTCCACTGCGACATAAAGCCCGAGAACGTCCTCCTCGACGAACGCTTCACCGCAAAGGTATATTTATTACATCATACGTTATCGGGCCGAGCTCCCAGATTGAGTCTTGGGTTCAGTTTCCTGAGCTATCCCAACACTCAATCGACTATGAGCTTACGCCTGACACTCCGAGGAGTGGTACTAATGCTCAGGGGTAGGTCAATATGTCTCAAATTCACCTACCACCCCTTTACCATCTAGGCCGAATTCCTCATCAATCATGATTAGTCCCGTCCTCGAAGTAAACTGCAGTCGATCGAAAAGAAGTAAAATCGTTTTTTCTTATCTTTGGTACAAGGTGTCGGACTTCGGCCTGGCTAAGCTCATGACCCGAGAGCAGAGCCACGTGTTCACGACGATGCGCGGGACTCGGGGCTACCTTGCGCCCGAGTGGATTACAAACTACGCAATATCGGAGAAGAGCGACGTGTACAGCTACGGAATGGTCCTCCTCGAGCTCATCGGAGGGAGGAAGAACTACGACGCCGGCGAGACCTCTTCCGAGAAGTCGCATTTCCCGACATACGCCTTCAAGATGCTCGAGGAAGGCAGGGTCGGGGACATCGTCGACCCGAGGATGAGTAGTGCAGACGATAGGGTCGGGGTCGGGATTAGGGTGGCTCTGTGGTGCATACAGGACGACATGAGCCTAAGGCCTTCGATGGCTAAGGTGGTTCAGATGCTCGAGGGGCTCTGTGACGTCCCGGCCCCGCCCGTGGCTTCTCCCCTCGGCTCGAGGATTTATGCCAATTTTGTGAAGTCGACGACGATGACGTCGTCGTCATCGAGACCGTCAGATTGGAGTAGCGATACATTTGTGTCTGCGGTTAGGCTTTCGGGCCCGAGATAGTTAATTTGCTACATAATTAATTTTTAGATCACTGCTGTTGGTATACCAATGCAAATCCGCTCCATAGGGTGGAAACGAAACGAGCCGAGCCGCTCGCGAGCAGCTCGTTCAAACTCGAGCTCGACTTGGCTTGTTGGCAATCGAGCCGCGCTTCGAGTCGATCATATCTCGTCGAGCCCTTATCGAGCCGACAATATTCGTTTTTAATATATTAAATATTTTATATTTTATATTAAAATAATTATTTTATTTAATTTTATATACCGAACTCGAGCTCGAGCTCAAATACGTCGCATGACACTAAGCTTATCGAGTCGAGTCGAGCCGAGCTTTAACGTTTTTAATCAAGCGGGGCCATGTTCGGGCTCGGCTCAGATGTATAACATGGTTTGGCTCAATGTATTTGCGGTATAGCCATTTTTTTCTCGAAGATGTGTCAGAAAATCTAACTGATTTGGGTTGTTTCCCAACAACTAGATAAAAAAAATGAATATTTTGCATTTTGGGAAAAAGGTCAAATTAGCCAACGTCAATGATCAATGACCAATTAACACCAGTCAATAACGGTCAAACCGATGATAAGGAAATACAATGTAGTTAATCATATGTATTGTTTTGTTTTATGCGTATAATTTAATTTAAGATATAGATTTTATTCGCCCATATATGCGCATATTCCTGCGTTTTCTATCGAGGAATTTTCTCTTCTCTACGTTTTCTCCCATACAGATCGAAGCGAAATGAAGCTTATTTTAAGATACGGACGCACGCACTGAAATTACGCTCACTGCGTGTGTTTTTCAAAAAAAGGAAAATTAGAATTTTTTTTGTTGGAATCCTAAGAGCGGCGAGGAAGAAGGATGAAATTCTGGAAGATTTTGAGGAAGTTGCTCGACGAGATATTTCCTGAATGGCAAGACAAGTTCATATCCTACAAAGATCTGAAGAAGCAGCTGAAATCCATCTACCCATCGGCGAGCGGCGATAGCGACGACGATCAGGAGGATAAGGGGGCAAATAAGCGGCGCAGATTGGGAGACGGTGAAGAAACGGACGGCGCGGATGCGGTGGCGACGGCGGACGTGAGTGATTTCGTGAAGCTTTTGGAGGATGAAATCAAGAAGTTTAATTCCTTTTTTATGAACAAAGAGGAGGATTACGTAATCAGATTCAAGGTAAAAATTGCTTTCCTCGTTTCGTGATATTGCTCTAGGGTTCTACACATTCAGCTAACAACACACATTGTATTCGTTACTGTTGTTGAACTTGCCTTTGGTTTTCGGATATTAGATGCTAAAGGAAGAGGTCGAAGAAGCTAAGAATTCCAAAGAAGGCCTTATGAAAGTTGGACGACAAATGGTTGATTTCCACGGAGAGATGATTCTGCTGGAAAATTACAGTGCTCTTAACTACACTGGTTCTTATCTTACACTCTAACCATCCTCTTATACATTTCATCTATAAATCACATCTTTCTGTCCCACGTTTACACCTACATTCGAATCGCATCTGTAGTCTCATCGTTTTCCCAAACCAGGACTATTGAAGATTCTGAAGAAGTACGACAAGAGAAGCGGCGAACTAATCAGATTACCTTTCATCCAAAAGGTTCTGCAAGAACCATTCTTCAGCACCGACGTGATCAATAAGCTCGTCAAGGAGTGCGAGAAAATGATCAATAGGATCTTCTCGAGACACGATCAGTTGGGCCCACCATCAGAAGATACCGACGCAAAAGAAGGCGACAGCGATGCACGAATAGCTTCTTCTCTTGAGCCAGAAAAACAAATTGGAGGACCCAAAGAGCTCGAAGAGATCGAACACATGGAGAACATGTATCTGAAGCTCACAGTATCGGCCTTGCGTACGATGAAGGAAATTAGGAGTGGAAGCTCGACTGTGAATGCGTTCTCTTTGCCTCCTATGCGAGGTAATGAGCTTGATGAAACAGGGAAGTAATTCGTTCAAGAATTTTAACCAATAAATGGCCGTTGCTACCGATCCCAATAAAGATTTGGCTTAAATGCTTAAGCTGGCTATCGGGCAGGGGACGATGAGAATCGGGGATATGCTTGCAAATTGGATGGATAAATAGACAACGGTGTTCGAAGCAGATGTTGGTAAAGCAAGAAAACTTTTGTATGGGTAATATGTTTGATGCATATGCAGGCTATGATACGATGCATTGAAGGGATTATCGTTGTTTAGCTATTGTTTTGGTTTTCGAACTTTGGCTGTTTTTCTTGCATTGACATGATGTATGAAGCTTTTGTTTTCTCCTAATTGTAATGGAGTTTTTTGTTTTCTGATGCACATAATGTGTGGTGGCTCAACGCAAAAGGAAAAAGAGAAAATTCCGGATAAGCACAATGTAAATGTTCCAACTTTTTCATATGTATGTTGTCCGATTGATATTTTGTAGGTATCGAACTCGCAAGTCATATATCCCCTTGATGTGTACAATGTCTAGTGGGTATGATTATTATATTATATATATACGTAAAGAATAGTAAACGATTACTCAAATGATAATGAAAGATCAAATAATTTAGAAAAGGACTTGTATGGGTCCCTTAGTGTAAACACGTAGGTTTCTTTGAAAGGAGAATGGAAAAAGAGGGTTGTCTTAAAAACACGTTGATGGCAGTATTATTGTTTGATTCGGAATCAGACAAAAGGGAAAAGAAACGATTTTTTATAAGAAAATAGGGTTTTGATTTCATAGAAAAAGGAACCGTGTGTTCTAGTCCCTCTCATTGGCCAATTTGAGGGGTTGGGAAAAAAAAACGTTGCAATCACAATCTGCGCTTCGTTTTCTCTCCTGTTTTCCGTGCCGAAATTAAGAACCCTACTTCTTTCGACGCCTCCATGGATAAAGCTCTGCTTTCGTGAAGTTCCGATACAGTTAGGGCGTGAATTTACCATTTTTTAGGGCGTTCTGAAACCCAAAAAACGCAGCGAAAACGAAAAAGAAAAGCTCACGAAGATGGATAGAGGAAGAAAAATGCAGTCTTTGGAGTTCAGAAGTAATGGGATCCTATCAGATCCTCACATACGGCTTCAAGATTGCGGCTTTTATCCATGCGGCGGATTGTTTGCATCTGTGGGGCAAATGGGGAATAACGAGAATGGGAGTCTTCAGCTGCCATTTGCAGATTTGGTGGTGAAGTATCTGTCGCTCTCCGAGGGAGAAGAAGAACAGAAGGTTCTGCTCGAAAAGAAGAGAAAAAAGGGGCTTAGCCTTAAGATTAAGGTCACGAATCCTTCGTTGAGGCGATTGATTAGCGGTGGAGTTGCTGGGGCTGTTTCGAGGATTGCAGTTGCTCCATTAGAGACTCTTAGGACTCATCTGATAGTTGGAAGTGGAGGCCATTCGACCTCTGATGTGTTCAGAAGCATCATGGAAACAGATGGTTGGAAGGGACTCTTTCGCGGGACTTTCGTCAATGTGATTCGTGTCGCACCGAGCAATGCCATTGAGGTAATTGAGAAAAAATTTGAAGCCTAATTAAATATCTCAAGCTGGGCTGGTTCTGTTTTTTCGGATATGATCTGGTAATAATGCGCTGCGTATTGCTTGTGTATTGTTTGATCGTTCTTCGTTCTTTCTTGAATTGTTGGATGCTTGAGCTTTAGATCCATTTTCTTTGTTGCCTAAATGCCTATGTTCGAGTTGTAGTTCTTCGGTCTGAGACTGATACGTCTCATCATGTGCTATGCACTTTCTAGAATATTAAGGGTGCGTTTGGGCCAAGGATTCCTTCCAATGATGAAAACAAAAGATGAAAAGAAAACATTTTTATGTAGAGAAAGTTCATTTGTTGATTGCTCCGTGCTTTCATATGATTAATCTTGATCCCTATTTTTGCCCTACTCGAAGTTTTTGTTTCCATTTATCTCTCAGAATGCTCGTGCATTCATTTGTCTGTAAAACTGCGTACAAACATTTCAGTTATTTGTCTACGACACCATCAACAAAAACTTGTCCCCAAAACCCGGCGAACAACCGAAACTGTGCATCCCTCCTTCTTTGGTCGGTGGAGCTTGCGCTGGGGTCGCCTCAACGTTGCTCACTTACCCACTCGAGCTGCTCAAAACCCGCCTAACCATACAGGTAAGAAAATATACAAATCCAAATTCGATTTCACATCTAAAGTTCTTCATCATTCTGTTTTAATCTCCATTTATTACACAGGCAGAAGCCTACAACGGTTTGCTCGACGCATTCGTGAAAATAGTAAAAGAAGGCGGCCCAAGCGAGCTATACAGAGGCCTAACTCCTAGCCTCATAGGAGTGATCCCATACGCCGCGACCAACTACTGCGCCTACGATACGCTGCGAAAAGCTTACAAGAAAATCTTCAGGCAAGAAAAGATTGGAAACATCGAAACGCTGCTGATTGGGTCGGCGGCTGGGGCGATATCGAGCACTGCGACTTTCCCCCTCGAAGTTGCCCGAAGGCACATGCAGGTAGGAGCTGTTAGCGGTAGGCAAGTTTACAAGAACGTTCTTCACGCACTTGCTACCATTCTCGAGAAAGAAGGGGTCCACGGTTTGTACAAGGGAGTTGGATTGAGCTGTCTGAAATTGGTCCCAGCTGCTGGGATTTCGTTCATGTGCTACGAAGCGTGTAAGAGGATTTTGGTGGAGGAAGAAGGCGGAGAAGAAGAGGAAGATTGATTGACTCATTTATGACAACAAACGTTATGAAGTCACTTAA
The DNA here is from genome assembly GCA_027422505.1 of Craterostigma plantagineum. Classification (NCBI taxonomy): domain Eukaryota; kingdom Viridiplantae; phylum Streptophyta; class Magnoliopsida; order Lamiales; family Linderniaceae; genus Craterostigma; species Craterostigma plantagineum. Next base: position 7,464,172 of record JAPQWV010000009.1, on the reverse strand, counting down.
AACTCAGCTCAAACATGTTATTGTTGTGTTGTTGGTGCTGGGGAAGACTGAGATTTATTAATACTTTAGTGGGTTCATGACTCTGCCATGGATTTTTTTCGTGGTTTTTTTTTTCTTTTTTTTTCTCTCTTTGTTTTTTTGGTTTCGGCTGCTGGCAATTTTCTGTTGGACGAGGATTTTTATTTAAAAGTTGGAACCTTTATGGTAATAACGTTTTTTGTCTGTTGCCCTCGTATTTTCTTCTGTATTATCTTCTCACTAGGCTTGTCAACGGGGCGGTTACGGAGTTGGGGGTCTAATCTCTATCCTACGCCAGCCCGAATCTTGCTGGTCAAAATATAGAATTGCAGCTTGATCTCTAATTCTGTCCAAACTAACGATTAAATTAACCGCATGAAGAAAACGGTACAAAATTGGTAGCATTAGAGATTAAAAGTGACATCTCAGACGTGAGAAATCAAAAACGTCAAAAATTCCAAACGGATCAAACATGGGTTATCCCTTATTACAAAATTTGAACAAAGCCTTCCCTGCTAACTTATTGATCAGTCTTTCTTTTTTGCATAAACATAATGTGTATGTGCGTGTATACACAGAACAAAATTGTCATGGTTTGTTTATTTTCAAGAAAACTAACAATCTTCATTGTCAATGGCAGGTAACTAACTCTAGCAATTGACCCCACATTGACCCTTCGCCGCCTCCTTCGCAGCGTCGGAGGCAAACGGGTCGATCCTCACCCAAAGCAGAGAGAAGATCGAAGCGAGCAAAATCGACCACACGACTACGATCGTGGGCACGCGGTTCTGACGCCCCAACAAACCTTTCAGAAAAGGGTACAGGTGCACGACCACCCAAACCGCGAAGAACAGCTTCCCGAAGAGCGGACCCCACGACTGGTAACCGCTGTTGACCGCATACGAAACTCCGGCGACTATCCCGACGAGGTTGAGCATGAGGACGGTGGTGGGCGGGATTAGGAGAGAAGTCCACTTGAATACGTAGAGCTCCGAGAAGTCCCCGTCCTCGTCGGAGGCGGCCTTGGAGGTTACGGTGAAGCTCGTGTCTATGCCCGCGAGGACCTTGAGGAGTCCCTGGAAGACGGCGAAGAGGTGGGCGGAGGTGCCTCCGATGACCCAGAACTGCTCGTTCCTCCACCAGTCCTCCACGCTCACGCCGCTCCACCTCATCTCCAGGATGCCCGTGGCGAAGATGGAGGCGAAGAGGAGGATGAACCACATGCTCGCGTAGTTGCTGATCTGCAATGACACTAATGTTGTTAGGTGAAGGGGTCGTTTGACATGGTATCAGAGTTCACGGATCAAAGAGGTATTGGGTAGGAATCCTCACGACCATTCATTTAAGAAAATTGCAGCTCTAGAGCTAGAAAAAAAATCAACATAAACGTGACGAGGCGTGTTGGAAATATAATATAGAAGTTAAAAAAATATGATACACTCTCTACAAGCTTTAGTTTTTAAGTGAAACGATCATTCAACATGGTATCAAAGCTCAGGGATCAAAGGGATATTGGGTACGAATTACACGTCTAAGTCTAAACTTTTATCATAAAGAAATCAGCCTAGACGCGGGAGAGCGTGTTGAAAATATAATATATACAAAAACTGATACACTTCCTACGAACTCAAGTTTTTATGTGGAGTGGTGATACATCATTAGCCACAGAACAAAGCGATCGAAAAAATTAGACGAATGAACTGCATAAGATTTGCTCACCTCGGGAATGATGAACTTGTTGGTGAGGAGGCAGATGGCGGGGAGGATACAGTAAGCGAGGAGAGGGATCGAAGTGAGGGGATAGACGATGGTGTTTATGTAGGCGAGCCTCTCCAAGAGCCGAAGTTTTCCCGTGTATCCGTACCAAATAGGGCAATGCCTGCTCAGTAGAATCTCGATGGAACCCAACGCCCACCTAAGCACTTGGTTCAGACGATCAGAAAGATTGATAGGAGCCGAGCCCTTAAACGCCGGGCGAGGAGGCATGCAGTAGATCGAAAACCACCCTCGTGCGTGCATTTTGAATCCCGTCAATATGTCTTCCGTAACCGAGCCGTAAATCCATCCAATCTACGCATAATATTGCCCATGTTTATCCTTTTGCCTTAGAGAACTTTTTAAGAACTTTTACTTTACCTCTTTGCCCCACTCGGTCTTATCCTCGTAGCCGCAGCTGATGACGTGGATTGCTTCTTTCAACGGATTGGAAATACCTTCAGTGTTCGGCGTGCCTCCTTTCTCCATGAAGGTGGCGGCTATGAAGACTGCAGACTGGCCGAAGCGCTTCTCCATGATCTTGCGAGACGAACGAAGCAACTCCTCGTCGTCATCGTCGTCGTCGTACTCTGAACGAGGGCATGCAAACGAAAAAACCGCGCGTCAAGTTTCGACGCAGAAAAAGATTTCGATAGCATCGATTTTTACTACCTTCGTCACCCTCTTCGATGTCCTCCAAGTTGAAAATCGGGACCGTCGTCGTGTCTTGCTTCTTATCGGCGTGCCTTTCGTCGTCGGTGCACTTACGCTTCTTCTTAGAACCACAGAAATTCTTGAAATTACGTTTGGTCGCAGATCTTCTTCGCTTAGGATGGGATCGTACCCATACAAAGCTCTCCTATTAAAGCAGCAGCCAGTCCCAACGTAAACAGGTCCCTGAATCCCGTCGAGGCCTTTCAAGTTGATCTACACGCAGTGAGAAACTTCTTAGAATCGCCGTTCGAATAAGGATTTAAAGGAACAGAGGAAAAAGAAATCCCACGTCGAAGAATACGATGTTGCGATTAGCGTATCTATCGTGCAAGTCGATGCCGTCGAAGCGCTGTGGAAACTGAACGTAGCAAGTCTTCTTTCTGTAAGAAGGGTCCATCATGAAGCACATTGCTTCTTTTAGGGCTTTAGAGTTGTTGAAGTAGTGATCGCAGTCGACGTTCAGAAGGTACGCTCCGTTCGTGAGGACGGCAGAGACGCGGATCTGAGGAGCAGAGCGCAAAAATCAAGAATTTTTAATCGTATAAAGCGCTTCGCACGGATTATAAAACAATGTACTTACCAATGCATTCATAGCTCCCGCCTTCTTGTGATGCTGAAATCCCGGACGCTTCTCTCGAGATACGTAAACAAGCCGAGGAAGCTCATTTCCGTCCGTATCGCGGCACCCAGTGCTCCCTAAAAAGACCTGTTTAGACCGAAAAAATAAGATATAAAGAATCATCAGAAACTAACGTGTATATAAGTTACCTGAATCATCCCGGGATGATCGCGAGGGTTGTTTCCAGGCCACAAACTACCATCATGCATTATCCATCCTTCTTCGGGCGTCCTTCGAGCTTTCGCGACGAGCGCATTTATCCTCACCTTGAATTCTTCGTATTCCCTCTGCACAAGGGAGAGTTTTTTCAGATAAGTAAAGTCAAGCCTCTTTTTTTTTTTCGCGTATTCTTTCGCGACGTCATGGCTCACCTTCATCGCCCGACGCTCCTTCACGAACGAAGGCTTGATCTTATCCCTGAGATAATCGATCTTCTGCGCAAAGTAGAACTCAGGCGCCCTAGGCTCGACGCTGTGCTTCTTGCAAAACGGGACCCACTTCGTCGCAAACTCGGCGGTGTGGGAAAGGGATTCGAAGGTCAACATCGACGCGCCGTCGTCCGAGACGTAGCACGAGACTTTGCTCACTGGGTAATCGACGGCGAGAATCGAAAGCACAGTGTTCGCCGTAACTAACGGTGGCTCTTTCATGGGATCTACGGTGCTCACGAAAACGTCGATGGGCGCTAACTGCGAAGGCTCACCTTCTCTATCATGTCTTCAAAGCAGACGAAGAAAATTAGTACGAAAAAAAGAACGATTCGAAGCGTAAAAAGAGAATGATAGAATAAAACATTACACTAACCTGAAGGAAAGCCTATCGAGGTAAGTCTCGCGGTTGACTGGGCACCACTTTGGGAACTGATCGAGGAGCCATGAGAGGGCGAACCATATCTCACAAATGACCGAAGTGAGCCAAAGTGGATATGCGTCTTTCACTGGGTGAGTGCATCGATAATGCAAGAAAATGCCCAAAATGATCAGTCGTAGAACGATGACGATTCGATAAGGGGTGAGGTGTGCAGATGGGATGGGAACGACTCGGCTCAGAGGTTGGCGGGGATCGTCCACCCTGTCGTTAGACGAAGATATGTTTGGAGATTTCCCAGAAAATTTCATCGATCGAATGCAGTAAACGAACCATAGATTAAAGAAAATCTCCTCGATTGGGCTATAAACGCATTACGTTGGAAGTTCTCCGTTAGATTTAGCGCCTTCACCGTCCCTCTTTCTGTGGTTGGTCATCTGAACCATGTTTCCGTGCTGTTTGATCTTCCACCCATCGATCCTTTCCTTCCACTCGATGTTTTCGAGTCCATAAGCATTTATGTCTCTGTTAGGATCGACGATTCTTACAGGAACTGAAGAAGTAAGCAGACGTTATTAGTAGAACGAACGCTCATAAAAGAGTATGTACGAATAAATTAGGCAACAAAATATACGTAATGTTAGAGAGTTTCCACCTGGGCTTCGAAGATCGACGTAAGGAAGGGCGTGAATGGTAGTGCTTCTGATGGAGTTAGTGTCTTGCATTGAAGGACAAATTTCGCCAGAAACCTATTTGTCGAGTAAAAGCATATACAAGATAGGTAGATAGATAGAAGACAATATTACATTTTCGTTTGGCGAAATCGATTTTAGATAAGAAAGATTTCGAGGACTTACAGGTTCGCCATTGGTAAGAAGACCCCTTGAAAATGCAGACAACTCATCACTATCATCATCGCCATGCCCTTGGGCTCGAGCTTTAGTTATTCCCTGAGAGTATCTGAGCTCATTCTCCAGCAAGTCATCGATATCATCGCTGTGAACTCCTCGACTACCTAAAAGATTCAAAAGCAACGAGCTTTAAGCAATAAAAAAAAAGTTATTACAACGACACAATCCCAGGAAAACTAAAGGCTAGTATTATGACCTCTATGACTCATGTAGTGTGCCTTGCACTGTGGGCATGATTGATTCCCATGTTTCTGCTCAAATTCATAACAAGCTCGGCATACGAGGAATGCACATTCATTGCAGGCGATAAAGTTGTCGCCATTTGAGATCAACCCCACAGAATCTCCACAAATCTGGCAAATTTGGCCGTACAATTTCTTCGAGGACTTCAACTGCAATTTGGAAAATGAGCATTTGCAGCAATCAGTGTCTAGAAAATAGTAGCAATGGTTAACACAATGCATGCATGCCCAAGCCAACAATAGTGATTCAATCCAAAAGACTAATCAGTATTTTGATTGGGGAAAATGAAAGGTGTAGACATATATCAATTGAGGACGAAAACCCATGACTGAATCCTTCATATTAACACAAAACAGCGGCTTGATTTTCCTACGAAAATTGGAACAAAAAAAACGAATTAAATCAGTGCACAGATAGATAAAACGGTATACCCACCTCGTCGTCAGAATCGCCACGAATCCTGACAAGCTCGTGCCTCTCACGTGACCCATCCGCCAACCCTCCATTCGCCTCCATTGATGTTCTCAAGCTAATGGGCTGATGAAATCGACCGAACCAAACTCAGAATAAATGAGTATTGGATTAGAATACGAGCTTCGAACGTTTTGATTCTCAGCGTCGTCAGTCGCTCGTCACTCAACCCTTTTTGTCAGTGGTTTTGTTTCGTCGAATGGGAATGGAGATTTATGTTTCTGTCGTCGATCGACGATATGCTCTCTCACTCTATATATAGTGAGACAGGCGACTCCTCGTACTTTACCGGGTTAGCCGGTAGCCAGTGATGGGCTGTCAGCATCAAAGAAGATTTTGTTGGTAATAATAACTGTGTGGCTCTTTCTCGTTGACTTGTCTACTTTTTTATTCTATATTGAGGATTATTATTATATCAATTTCCATCATTTTATTCACGTTTTTCAACGCATAATTACGGGTTTAATTTAATATTACCGATTTTAACCGGTTACTGCACAGCTGGACTCACTCAATAGGCAAACCTTGTCAAGACGAAAGGCATAATTACACTTTCCTATCCTCAAGAATGTGAACTATTGCAAACGTGACTCTGAATCATCTACGAAGAGCAGAACATACATACGAACAAATGACAAAATCGCAAGAGAAGTAAATTCACTGACATATGACAAATGCAGGAAAACATCAATCATCATCGAATTCACAGAAAGCCCATCTTTCTTCCATCATCAATCGAAGAAAATTAAAAAAGAAAAACGGTAAAAGGGCCTATGAAGAAAGTATCGTTTGAGAAAGAGAAGATTTTCTTGAACCCATCATCATCATCATCGCCGTCATCAGATATCTTCATCACCACCATCCGTTAACAGCTTGGGTGTACTTATTCTTGAGCCACCTAAAGCTCTTCCTAAAAGACCCTTTGACTCTTCCCTCGACGGAGTAGACTTTATAGCTCGCAACTCTCTTCTTCCTCTGAAATTCAGGATCTATGAACCCCCACGATTTCGAAGAAGCTGACCTTTGCGCTCCATCGAGGTTCCTCGGCGGCGGGCCGGAATAGGCACCTCTGAGATTATCGCTATTATTGATCGCTGAGGGAGGTCCGTTGTAGGGTTGGATCTGCATGTTTCCTTCGCTGTGATAGGACTTTGATCTGTAAGCTTCCATTGATTTTCTTTTTCTTTGGTATGTGGTGAAGAAATGTCAATTCTTGGTGGCTGTTTTTGTGGGCGGTGAGTATAGAAAGGAAAAAGGATTCTTTTCTTTCGTATTTATTTATGAGTGGTGGAGCTTTTATATTAGTAATATAAAAACGGCTATGCTCTCTCTCTCTAATGTTTGAACTTTGAAGGGTTGGGTTGCATATACGATTATTTATTTATTTTTAGACATTATCCACCGTATTAATCTTATTATGATGAATGATCCATGTGTTCCGTCCAAACAAGACGCCGGTAGAATCGAACCAATGACTTCTCCTCATGGAGTCTTTTTGTCATGATTCTTGAGTTGATTTTCTAGTGATGATGACGATTTTTTGTAATGCTAAAATGAATAACTGAATGGGATGTAATAACGACAAATTACTGAAACATTGTTCTCGAAACAAACTGATTTACAATGTAAATCATCTTTTCTCCTCCGTTTCTCTCGATAATAGGGATGATATAATCATATATTAGATTAATTCATCAAATGTTTATGTCGGCTTGAACAAGTCTGCCTCGAGAGTTGCTTGCAAAAACAAAATGACAATTCATGCCACTTCATAAATTAAGTTGACTTGACACGAATTCACTCTCTTAGCCCAACGGAATATGATATAACTATTCCACTTGGACAACCAAAAAATTATCATTTTTTAAAAATATATAAAGTTAGGGGAAAAAAACCCAGAGCATCAAATTCAACAAACATCCAAATATTCAGTTATTTCGGACCATTTAATACAGAAAGCAAAGTTAGGGAGGAAAAACAAAGGTTCCAAATCAAACACAGCAAAATAAGGCACACAAAACTTAAGCATAGGATAGGGGGAAAAAAAAACAAACCTCCTCATTACAGAAGATCAGCAACATTCGCGGGCAACTCCTAGACAACCACGTTGTAAAACTTCCGAATGTTAGCGAGCATTCGCTTGTCGTCTCGGGTCACAAAGTTTATCGCCACGCCCTTCCTCCCAAACCGCCCACTCCGCGCAATACGGTGAAGATAATTCTCGGGCTGAGTGGGAAGATCGTAGTTGATGACCAACGAAACTTGCTGAACGTCGATTGCACGCGCCAAAAGATCAGTCGTAATAAGAACCCTCGAAGATCCCGACATAAATCCCTCATTATGACGTCCCTCGTGTTTTGGTCCATGTCTCCGTGCGTGGCCGAGACAGTGTGGTCTCGGGTGCGCATTTTGTTGGTTAGCCAGTCCACCTTTCGCCTCGTGTTGACGAATATAACGCTCTGAGCGATTGTTAGGGTTTCGTAGAGATTGCAGAGTGTTTTGAGCTTGTACTCTTCCTTCTTGACGTTGACGTGGAACTGCTTTATGCCCTCGAGGGTCAGTTCGTCGCGCTTTACGAGGATGCGAACTGGCTTATCCATGAACTTCTTCGTGATTTCGAGAGCCTCGGGCGGCATTGTGGCTGAGATGACGCAGACTTGAATCTTGGGTGGCAGCAGTTGGAAGATGTCATAGATCTGAAATCAGAAACATACTCAGTTATCAGCAGTTTGATGATGAAATAAATATATGGATTTGTCTTATCTATCCGATTGGGCATAACCAAAGTAGGCTTAGATTTCGACATATGGCGCCTTTATGCCCTATCTCATCCATGTTGAAAACGCCAATCGCTGCGTTTTACGATATACACATGACGCATGTCCCAAGTTTCAAAGACGCTTGGGTTAAGACAAGGCCTAAATATAGATTAGAACCTGATCCTTGAATCCTCTTGAAAGCATTTCATCAGCTTCGTCCAAGACGAACATCTTGATATGATCGGGTCGAAGCGACTGCCTTTACAGCATGTCAAAAACGCGCCCAGGCGTACCGACGACGACGTGGACCCCACTGGAAAGAATACGCTGGTGTTCGGGAACGAGCGTGCCTCCGACGCAGGAGTGAACCTTGACGCCGAGGTAGTCGCCGAGCGCTCGCATGACTTTTTCGATCTGCTGGGCGAGTTCGCGGGTGGGTGCAAGGACGAGCGCTTGGCACTCGACGAGGCTGTAGTTTAGCTGCTGGAGAACGCCAGAGCAGAAGGTTGCGGTTTTTCCAGTCCCTGATTGAGCTTGTTGTATCACGTCGAGCCCTTTGATGAACGGGACGATGGCTCTTTGCTGAATTGCAGATGGCTTCTCAAAACCTTTCACGAAAGAGATGAATGGGGACCTATTTCCATCCAAATGACAAGTTAAGTGAAACAATAAATTGCATACCATAGGAATATATGCCCCTGAGAAGATTTTCCTGCAGGCCCATGGAATCAAAGCTGTCATAAACCTCATTATAAGAAGTGTCCTCGCCATCAGCTCCGAGTCTGTACAAATACAATAACAACATTAGTTAGATGGCAAGTGCCTGAAAAGAAACCACATATTTGATTGTGCCATACTGCTGTAGCAACTAAACTATATGCTTTGCGAATCTTCCATGAGAGAGACTTACAATTCATTCATCTTTGCATCAAACTGGCGAGCATCAAATTGAGAACCTTCAGGTGCCGTTCCAGCCATGACTACAGGAAAAAGAACACCTGGGTAAGATACCTGCAGCCGCAATAGTTAAACAACTAGTAACAAAATAATAGGAGTAGCAAGTTCATAATCAGGTAAGCTGCATGCTAGAAAAAAAATGTGATATCATGGGAAATTACCTGAGAAACCACCAAGTCGGCACAAAAAAAAAACAAACACAAAAAAGAACACAAATAACCGATCACATAAACTTTTATCCAAAATAGCATCAGCAAACGACCCGTAGGTGTTCAAGGAACATACCGTACCTCATATAAGTTCAAAACTCTGAAAGGTGAAGAAACTGAAAAAAACTTAAGTTCAGAAATTAATCTTTAGCAGCGACGATTACTTTTCCTCGAAACTCCTCGGATCCAATCCACGCCGTGGAGTTTGGGAGAGAGAAAATTGTGCGTCAAGGAGAGAGAGAGATAGAGAGAGATAGAGAGGAAATGTCAGTGGGTTACACGCTGCTTTTTCTTTTTGGAGGATCATGATTTTTTTCGGAGGAAAGCTTACCCGCTGCTTATAAAAGCCTCTTATGCCCCCGCTTTATGTGTTAACGACAATCATTCCGTGCATGGCCCAGTACAGTCATGCATCCGACGCTTCGACGCTGCCATTGGCCACCGCCTCAGCGACCGAAGCGGCAGCTGCCACCGTGGGCGCTGAGCCGTGTTGAGATTATAAAAGTGGGTTTCGCTAATTTATATTAGAACTATGTATCTTGCTTAGATAGAAGCTAAAATGATTTGTAGGTGGGGTGGTTATATTACATGTAAGTTAATTAAGTTATAAATAGAAATGACAGCACCAATTTAATTCGCATGTTGAACGTCCGCTTAGTCGGTCGAAATTCTATGTCCCATAATCTCTGTCCCATTTTTTGTCTCACTCTGTTAAACTTGATTTTTATGATTATCGGAAAATATATGATTTGGAACAAGGAATAAGTTGGATGTGTTTATTTATTTTTATTATATACATCTCATGAAATAACGATGATTTTATGATTTGGTGGATATATGATTAAAAGAATTAATAAATAAAAAAGAAATTATGTGAACCGTCAGTAAATTTTAACCGATCTGATCATTTGGGACATAGAGGGGGACATAATTTGTGGGACAGATGATTTTCATGCGATGCTTAGTGGGTGGCTATTCTACGTAATAATTTCCCTTTATTTAAGTATTCATACAGACCAAATTAGGACCAAATAAAAGCAGAAAGGTCCGAGCCTTAATAAAATAGAATAGATAAAGAGGCTTTCTACTCCTATTACCAATTCACGACACTCGATTTCTTGTAAGCATGGTTCGCCGGAACCCCGATAAAACGCCCGGAACGGCCGCATCGGAACTGGAACGAAGGCCTCCGTGCCAAAGTTCCGGCTTTTTGACGTTCTGCTTTGTCGCGGCCGTTAAGTCGGCCGGAACGGCGTTTTTGCGGCCGGATCGGCGTTAAAACGGCGATTAATCGGATGAAACGGCAATGATATATGGACTGTTTACGATGCTTTTCACAGTGGAGACTCAGTTAGGGTTTGATGGGGTGGTTGAAGAGGAAGAAACAGAAAATTGGGTATATGCGGGCTTATTTCCTATTGGGCCTTTCATTATAAAGATGTATTTCATAAAAACTTCTTAGTCCAATTCGATTGTTTCATTGTGGAACTCCGATTTTATTTTTATAAAATGTAGAACATAGAAGTCACCTTCTAAATTATAGTCATTTTGAATTGGAATCGAGGAACCGATAATAAAGATACCCAACATGTTTTTTACTATGAAGAACTATAGAAAGAAGCTCACATGTACAAGTATATTTTTTTACTAAAATAATCTAACATTTTTTTTTATAACCCTTTTTTACTATCATATATAATTTTAGATCTAAAGAATTATTGCAATAGCTTACCATTAGATGCCATTATGTTCGATAATAAGCCTCATAGTTTATATTTTCTAAGTCACTCATATATATTTTTCAAGTCTAACAAATTTATTATGTTAGTCATATATTTTACATGCGTAAATATTTTAATATATATTTTGAATAAAAATAGCGGAACGTCGGTTACCGTTCCGCGAAAATGCAATGGAACTGGAACGCTCGTGTCCGTTCCGTTGTCCGTTCCCATTCTTGCGAACCATGCTTGTAAGCGGAATGATATTGCTTCTTTACATGTGCTTTATGTGCCCACTGATTTCAGAAATGAAGCCATCGACATTGAAAAGCCTTTACACGAAAAAGATTCAATCTTTTATGTACACAATAAGTATAACGACCCAAATCTTTGCCGTTGCTTTGTATACATAAGCTGTACACAGAAGAAGAAGAAGAAGACGAAGATCAAAACGCAGCCACACAACGTTGAAAATACTACGATTAGCCACAGAATGCATCAGGCTCAAAAGTCCTCGCAGATTCATCGTTGTAAACTCCTGGAATTGCCCTACCGCCGGGATCTTCTCCGGCACCAATGCTGCTACTGTTCGTCATCGTTTCAGAATTGACGAGGAGGACTACTGAGATAAACAACGCTGTTCCTAGCCCGACAAGAGTGTTCTTCAATCTGTCAAGCACAGGCTTCACCTGCGTTGCTCGCGTCTATTCAGTGTCGTAAACCTAAGCATGGAGTGAAATGAAAGACTAAAGAGGGTGCGATGGCTTACAGTATATGTGCCTAGCAGCCTATCTCTAGCCAAGATTTCTGCAGTCTTCACCCATATCTGCAGACAATTAGAGGCATATCTTGATTAATCAGAGATGACTGTAATGGAAGATGAAGAAGATATCAATCAATGGCTATCAAAGTCACCTGCCCGTCATACCAGCCAGTCTCTTCGTCTTTGGAGAAGAAAAGAAACGAAATTGATGTCAGTGATTAATCAGAGTAAGAACGCTAAGGAAGTAAAAGTAAAAGAAGCAAGCTCACTCACACTCAACAGTAGCGCTTAGCAATCTGTTCCCCACGTAAGCCCATCCAAGGTACATCCTCACGACGGCGAGGATAACCACGACGATCCCACTGCAGCCGGCGCTCAAGATCAGCCTGACAGGTTCCGATTTGGGCCCGACCGATCCGACCCACGAGACGGGCAGGCCGACGAAGATCGCGAAACAGGCGCCGGTCACCAAGAGTCGCGACGAAAACTCGACTAAATCGCCCGACGCCCACGAAAATGGGAAGGAAGTGGAGAGGGATTGGTATTCGTTGATGGGCTGTTGTTCGAATGGAACTGGGCATTCTGTTTCGGGCGGCGTGTTGTTGTTGCTGCTGTTCTTGGAAGAAGAAAGGGGTATTTTGGGAAGAGAGCAGCCATTGATGAGCTGTGCGATTCTTCTTGGCTGATGGCGTATGGATATGGGAAAGTTCAGAGCTTGCGAAGACGATGACAATGGCGGGTTTAGAGAGAGAAGCGAGCATGTGGTGGCGGCCATTTAGCTGTAGATTTTTCTTTTTCTTCCTTTTTTCGGATTTTATTTTCATTATTCAAAATATTATTGTATATATCGTAAAAATCTTTTTGATGCCACCATTCAGAACAAAAATTGTGTTACTATCATCGATATTAGAACGATTATAAGAACAATTTACAATATATATCATTTCGAAACGGAAAGTACCATTCGCTATCATCCACCACCAAAGAACGTGTAATTGCAAATCAACCCCTCATAAAGCCCATTATTTCACAGCGCTACCCCTTCGCAGTTCCTCTTGCAATCATGTCCTTGTACCTGACAATAGAGTCCAGCCTCTGTAGCTTTAACTGATGCTTGAACTTATTGATGAAATCATCGGCTTTCTCATCAACTTCTGAGTCGCCGTCGGCCGGTTTAGAACCTCCGCTTACTCTCGACGTCGCCGGGCGCCGTGATTCCGCAGTTATGACTTCATCTTCTTCGAAGTGTACGAAGGCTGATTTTAGGCTCGCCGACTTCCTCATCCTCGCCGAAGATTTCGCCGGAGTGTCGCCGGATATAGGCCTAGCATCTGATTTGCTCCTATCACAGTGAATGCTACCTCCTGCGAAGAGCTTGCTGTACACCTCGTCCATGCTCTGTTCGGAGTTCTTTTCGTCGTGGTTTTGGGTAAAGTCGAACTGAGAATGAGCTTTCTCTTCATGGACGAGCTGAGAGAAATTAGTCAAGATCCGATCTTTATGGCCGAAAGTGAACTGCGATTGAGCTTCCACTTCATGGGCTTGTGGCGAACCATCCAAGACGGCATCTTTCTCCTCGAAAACGAAATTGGTCCTCTCCGATTCTTCGGAAACGTACGAATCTTGCGATTTGAGATGAAGATATTCTTGGGAAAAATGATGGGTATGATCAGAATCGAAAGAACTGTGACTCATATTGTGGTTCTGAGATTCATCTTGAGATCTGTAGTAGTGAGCGTACAAGTTCATCGATTTGAGACGTTGAAGAACAGAGGAAGATCTACCTATACCAGCGTTCTTGGTATTCTGATGCTTTTGTCTACGGTTTGCGAGTGAAGATGTGAAAAAAATGGCGCCTATCATTACATTGAGGAGGACGAAGAGGACCTTGGGAGTGAACCAATAGTTCATGGATTCCCATGGTGAAGAACTTGTTATGGATTGTGACTCTTCCGACATTGTTAAGGTTCTTCTGTTTGTTTTCTTGCAGAGAGAGAGAGAGAGAGAGAGAGAGGAATGACTGACTATAAGGTGGTGGGCCGACGATGGAGCTGGTGAGTGGTGGTGGGATGAGAAGAGAAACTCTCTTGGTGATATTTATTCTGCATTTGTCTGGCTAACAGCGCACGAAATAAATAGAGAGAATATGTTATGACATTTGAGATACTTACATTTAACAATACTCTTTTCGCTTTCTTTCAATGAACATGTTTTTACACTCCATTCGGCACGTTTGTGGAGCGGGTATGACAGATCTAGCAAATTATCTTTTCGAAAACCATGATTAGGTTGGCTGTAATCGTCAATTATGGAGTCAAAATGATGCTTTTGGAATAAAGTCACGTCCTTGATAGTTGATACGATTTCTTTGATGATAGTGGAGAGTTAGTAATATCATATTACGCAGCAATACAAAGCAGAAGTGCTGGGAACCACTTAGTGAGACTATAATTGCGCCGACGAATGGAAACGGGTCGAATTGTGGCCCGGGTCGGATTCATGGGTATGTGAGAACCATGAAAGATCATAGATTGTTACACCCTTGAGTGCCACGTCATCAGCCCGCTCATGGCCGGGCTATAGAAGTAGCGATGATGTGCGGGTCCAAGGCGCACGAGTTGGCGGGGAACAACACTTGGACGATTTAACCCAAGACGCATGGGCGGAGCCGGCGAGGTAACGGGGGACTCGGCCGGAGCCGGCGAGGTCAACCACGGTGGCCGGCCAGGCAGGCGGCCTGGCCGGCCGCGCGCCCACATCGGGCGCGGGGCTGTGCGGACGGCGCGCGCGCACACATGCGCGGGGCTGTGCGCGCGGCGCGCGCGCGCACATGCGCGGGCTGCGGGGGCAGCGCGCGCGCACCATGGGCACGTTGGGCTAAGGGCGTGCGGGGACTTCTCGGCGGGGTGTGCGAGATTCCGCACGCACGGGACTTAGGCAATGTGCGAGACTTCTCGGCAGGCGTGTGCGAGAGTTGGCGCGCGCGGATGTGCGGGACTTCTCGGCAGGGCTTGACGAGGTTGGCGCGCGAGGCTGGGGCAGCGCGCGCGCGGACAAGTGCGGCACAGGCGCGGCACTTAGACAAGCCAGCGCACGCGAGGAGGCGGGCGCACATGTGAGCTGACGCGAACGCTGAGGTTCGGCGGCGGCGGAGCACGGCGGTGCTCAGCGGCGGTGCGCGGCGGCGCACGGTCGGGACGGACCGGGTCAAGACGGGTCGGACTGGGTCAAAGCTGGTCGGACCGGGTCAAGACGGGTCGGACCGAGTCAAGTCGGGTCGGACCGGGTCAAGACGGCGGCGGCAGGCGGCGGCGACGGCGGTGGTCGGCGGCGGCGCCGGAGTGATGACGGCCAAGCTGAGAGCTAGGCCGGGCATGGCCCACGCGAGGCGGGCCAGGCCGGGGTGCGGCAGGCGCGCGCGGCGCGCGCGCGCGGCGCGGCGAGATGGGCACGCGGGACGATGGCGGGGCAGCAGCTTGCCGAGTCCAAGGAAGCTTCCGGAAGGTGATTTGGTCCAAGGAGGTTTGAGATCTTTTAGGGAGGATCTTGTTTCCATATTTGCTATATTTAGGAGATATGGAACAAGATATGGAAAGATCTTATTTGGAGATCCTTACCAAGTCACAAGAGGAGATTTCGAGTGCCTATATATAGTCCCATTCGCCCAAGCCAAGAAGGACCACGAAATTGAGAGAGAAGGACGAAATTGAGAGTCCAAGCAATTTCGAGGGCACTTCATAGCGAGCGAGAGCGAGTGAAGTGAGTCGGGTTCTACGCCGAGGGTAGAATTCGACAAAGGGGTCGCGTCGAGGTTTTCACGAGCGCGTAGGCTAGTGATTAAGATCCCGCAAAGAAGGGACATTAGGAAAGTGGGACGGGTAGTTTAGGCTTGTGTTCGATCAAGACTAGACGCGAGGCCGAGGGTTGTTCGGTACCGTGTTTCCTATTGTGTATCTTTGTTAATAAAGAACGGCCAATCGGGGAGGCTTATCTCCGTTGGTCCCCTTCGATTAAGTCTTGCCTTATCTACACTTCCGCTTTACAAAGTAGGGCAAGGCGTGAGAGGCGTGTTCCAATTTGAGCGTGTATCGTAGGGGCGAGACGCGGCTCAAAGAGGAAGCCGGTCACGGGCGCGTTTGGGGTTGGGAATTTTCGAAAAAAAAGTTCTAAGTCCTTTACGGCGTGACAAGTTTGGTATCAGAGCCATTCGAGATGGCGGAGGGCAGTCGATCGACGGCGGCTCGACTGACGGACCTGGAGATGAGGGTGGGACAGCTACAAACCATCCTAGAGAACCTACCCGACTTTGAGACGTGGGTAGCTGAAGTTAACGCGCTTAAGGCAGCAAGGGCAGCAGAGGAGGCGCGGATAGCAAGGATCGAGGCCGAGCATGGAGCGCTTCGAACCTTGGTGGCGGGAGTCATGACCCCGGCCGCACCGACGGGTCGTAGATCCGCGAGGGAGCCGCTCATGTTCAGTGGAGTGCGTGACGCGAGGGAGTTGCAAAACTTTCTCTATGACATCGAGGCGTATTTCCAAGGAGCGGGAATACAAGAGGCGGACAAGGTAGACGTCGCGTTGAACTATCTCGAGGACGACGCGAAGCTGTGGTGGCGGACGAGGCTCACGCAAGACGCGGAACTCAATAGGCCAAGGCTTACGGCTTGGGCTGATTTGAGGCGTGAGTTGGAGGCCCAGTTTCTACCAGGGAACACATCGTGGGTGACGAGGGAGGCGCTGAAGAAACTCAAGCACACGGTCTCGGCGCGAGACTACGTGCGCGAGTTTGCCTCGCTCATGTTGGGCATCACCGATATGTCCGAGACGGACCGACTCTACACCTTTATTGGCGGGCTCAAGCCATGGGCCCAAATGGAGCTGAATCGGCAGGGTGTCCAGGACCTTGCATCGGCTTACGCTGCGGCAGAGCGGCTTGTCGAGATCGGGCCAATCGAGCAGCAAGCCACGGCGACTGAGGCCGCGGCGGCCACTTCCAGGAAGGCCAAGAAGGGAAAGGAGGCCAAGAGGAAGAATGGGGTGGACCAGAAGGGAAAGGAGGTAGCGCCCACGGAGGAGGCGACGCAGTACCCCAGAGGCGGGGCGTGTTTCGTTTGCGGCGTGATGGGACACCGAGCGAGACAGTGTCCGAAGCGGACGCAGGCGGCGGCCGTGATAGTCGAGGGCGGTTCGACTGAAGGGGAAATCACGAGGATGGCCCCACTTCGGATCACTACTCTTCGGTGTACACCTTCTAAGAACCTTTTATTTGTGGAGTGCAGGGTCAATAAGATCGAGGTGTTCGGGCTTGTTGACACGGGCGCAACTCACACGTTCGTGGCAAGTCGGCTGATCGAGGATCTTAGACTTAGCGTGCGGTCCCATGAGGTGGCGGTTGAGACCTTTAATTCCCAGCCAATCGAAGTGAGGGGCTTGGTGGCGGCGGCGCTTAGCCTTGGCGGTTGGCGAGGATGGGTCGACCTTACGGTGGTCGAGATGGGCGATTTCGACCTAATCTTGGGACTAGACTTCTTGAGGGCAGCGAAGGTGGCGATAGATCCCTCGAGCCATCAAATCCGTATTGGAGACGGAGGTGAGCGAGTGGACGGCGTCGACGAGGACGTTGTGCGACAGCACTGGCACGAGAGAAGAAGGGGCGGCAAAGGGACGACGGTGTCGACGAGGACGCCGACTCTCTCGGCGGGGGGAGGATTGTTACACCCTTGAGTGCCACGTCATCAGCCCGCTCATGGCCGGGCTATAGAAGTAGCGATGATGTGCGGGTCCAAGGCGCACGAGTTGGCGGGGAACAACACTTGGACGATTTAACCCAAGACGCATGGGCGGAGCCGGCGAGGTAACGGGGGACTCGGCCGGAGCCGGCGAGGTCAACCACGGTGGCCGGCCAGGCAGGCGGCCTGGCCGGGCCGCGCGCCCACATCGGGCGCGGGGCTGTGCGGACGGCGCGCGCGCACACATGCGCGGGGCTGTGCGCGCGGCGCGCGCGCGCACATGCGCGGGCTGCGGGGGCAGCGCGCGCGCACCATGGGCACGTTGGGCTAAGGGCGTGCGGGGACTTCTCGGCGGGGTGTGCGAGATTCCGCACGCACGGGACTTAGGCAATGTGCGAGACTTCTCGGCAGGCGTGTGCGAGAGTTGGCGCGCGCGGATGTGCGGGACTTCTCGGCAGGGCTTGGCGAGGTTGGCGCGCGAGGCTGGGGCAGCGCGCGCGCGGACAAGTGCGGCACAGGCGCGGCACTTAGACAAGCCAGCGCACGCGAGGAGGCGGGCGCACATGTGAGCTGACGCGAACGCTGAGGTTCGGCGGCGGCGGAGCACGGCGGTGCTCAGCGGCGGTGCGCGGCGGCGCACGGTCGGGACGGACCGGGTCAAGACGGGTCGGACTGGGTCAAAGCTGGTCGGACCGGGTCAAGACGGGTCGGACCGAGTCAAGTCGGGTCGGACCGGGTCAAGACGGCGGCGGCAGGCGGCGGCGACGGCGGTGGTCGGCGGCGGCGCCGGAGTGATGACGGCCAAGCTGAGAGCTAGGCCGGGCATGGCCCACGCGAGGCGGGCCAGGCCGGGGTGCGGCAGGCGCGCGCGGCGCGCGCGCGGCGCGGCGAGATGGGCACGCGGGACGATGGCGGGGCAGCAGCTTGCCGAGTCCAAGGAAGCTTCCGGAAGGTGATTTGGTCCAAGGAGGTTTGAGATCTTTTAGGGAGGATCTTGTTTCCATATTTGCTATATTTAGGAGATATGGAACAAGATATGGAAAGATCTTATTTGGAGATCCTTACCAAGTCACAAGAGGAGATTTCGAGTGCCTATATATAGTCCCATTCGCCCAAGCCAAGAAGGACCACGAAATTGAGAGAGAAGGACGAAATTGAGAGTCCAAGCAATTTCGAGGGCACTTCATAGCGAGCGAGAGCGAGTGAAGTGAGTCGGGTTCTACGCCGAGGGTAGAATTCGACAAAGGGGTCGCGTCGAGGTTTTCACGAGCGCGTAGGCTAGTGATTAAGATCCCGCAAAGAAGGGACATTAGGAAAGTGGGACGGGTAGTTTAGGCTTGTGTTCGATCAAGACTAGACGCGAGGCCGAGGGTTGTTCGGTACCGTGTTTCCTATTGTGTATCTTTGTTAATAAAGAACGGCCAATCGGGGAGGCTTATCTCCGTTGGTCCCCTTCGATTAAGTCTTGCCTTATCTACACTTCCGCTTTACAAAGTAGGGCAAGGCGTGAGAGGCGTGTTCCAATTTGAGCGTGTATCGTAGGGGCGAGACGCGGCTCAAAGAGGAAGCCGGTCACGGGCGCGTTTGGGGTTGGGAATTTTCGAAAAAAAAGTTCTAAGTCCTTTACGGCGTGACAAGTTCTAGATTTGGTAAAGATACTTTCCTTATTTTGAGGGAGATCTTGTTTGGATACTTACCAAATTTAGGGAAGATCTTGGAGGAAGATTTGGGAGATCTTTTAGGGATCTCTTCTAGCAATTCAAAGGAGGCTTAGGCTTATAAATAGAGCCTTATTCGTCCGCGCCCCAGCCCGCCGCGCCGCGCGCCCACGCCGCGCGCAGCTTGGCCCGCGCGCGCCGCCTCGCGCGCCCGTGCACCATCTCGGCCCACCTCAGCGTGGACCGAGTCCGGCCTTGTCCTCCCAGCTTGGCCGTCGTCACTCCGGCGCCGCCGCCGACCTCCGCCGTCGTCCGCCGGACCGCCGCGCCGTCTTGACCCGGTCCGACCCGCCTTGACCCGGTCCGACCCGCTTTGACCCAGTCCGACCCGTCTTGACCCGGTCCGACCCGACCCGGTCCGTCTTCGCCGCTGCCGAACCTTAGCGTTCGCGCCAGCTCACATGTGCGCCCGCCTCCTCGCGTGCGCTGGCCTGCCTAAGTGCCGCGCCTGTGCCGCACTTGTCCGCGTGCGCTGCCCCAGCCTCGCGCGCCAACCTCGCCAAGCCCTGCCGAGAAGTCCCGCACATCCGCGCGCGCCAACTCTCGCACACCCTGCCGAGAAGTCCCGCACATCCGCGCGCGCCAACTCTCGCACATGCCTGCCGAGAAGTCTCGCCCATTGCCTAAGTCCCGTGCGCGCGGACTCTCGCACACCCTGCCGAGAAGTCCCCGCACGCCCTTAGCCCAACGTGCCCATGGTGCGCGCGCGCTGCCCCCGCAGCCCGCGCATGTGTGCGCGCGCGCCGCGCGCACAGCCCCGCGCCCGGTGTGGGTGCGCGGCCCGGCCAGGCCGCCTGCCTGGCCGTCCACCGTGGCTGACCTCGCCGGCTCCGCCGAGTCCTCCGTTACCTCGCCGGCTCCGCCCATACGTCTTGGGTTAATTCGTCCAAGTGTTGTTCCCCGCCCACTCGTGCGCCTTGGACCCGCACATCATCGCTACTTCTATAGCCCGGCCATGAACGGGCTGATGACGTGGCACTCAAGGGTGTAACAATCCACGGTGGCCGGCCAGGCAGGCGGCCTGGCTGGGCCGCGCGCCCACACCGGGCGCGGGGCTGTGCGAGCGGCGCGCGCGCACACATGCGCGGGCTGCGGGGGCAGCGCGCGCGCACCATGGGCACGTTGGGCTAAGGGCGTGCGGGGACTTCTCGGCAGGGTGTGCGAGAGTCCGCGCGCACGGGACTTAGGCAATGGGCGAGACTTCTCGGCAGGCATGTGCGAGAGTTGGTGCGCGCGGATGTGCGGGACTTCTCGGCAGGGTGTGCGAGAGTTGGCGCGCGCGGATGTGCGGGACTTCTCGGCAGGGCTTGGCGAGGTTGGCGCGCGAGGCTGGGGCAGCGCACGCGGACAAGTGCGGCACAGGCGCGGCACTTAGGCAGGCTAGCGCACGTGAGGAGGCGGGCGCACATGTGAGCTGGCGCGAACGCTGAGGTTCGGCAGCGGCGAAGACGGACCGGGTCGGGTCGGACCGGGTCAAAACGGGTCGGACTGGGTCAAAGCGGGTCGGACCGGGTCAAGACGGGTCGGACCGGGTCAAAGCGGGTCGGACCGGGTCAAGACGGCGCGGCGGTCCGGCGGACGACGGCGGAGGTCGGCGGCGGCGCCGGAGTGACGACGGCCAAGCTGGGAGGATAAGGCCGGACTCGGGCCACGCTGAGGTGGGCCGAGATGGTGCACGGGCGCGCGAGGCGGCACGCGCGGGCCAAGCTGCGCGCGGCGTGGGCGCGCGGCGCGGCGGGCTGGGGCGCGGACGAAGCGGGCACGGCACGCTGAGTCCTAGAAGCATCCAAGGAGTTTGAATTGGTCTCTAGATTTGGTAAAGATACTTTCCCTTCTTGGCCTTCATGCAAGTGGTCGCCGCGGCCTCAGTCGCCGTGGCTTGCTGCTCGATTGGCCCGATCTCGACAAGCCGCTCCGCCGCAGCGTAAGCCGATGCAAGGTCCTGGACACCCTGCCGATTCAGCTCCATTTGGGCCCATGGCTTGAGCCCGCCAATAAAGGTGTAGAGTCGGTCCGAGAACGTGTGCTTGAGTTTCTTCAGCGCCTCCCTCGTCACCCACGATGTGTTCCCCGGTAGAAACTGGGCCTCTAACTCACGCCTCAAATCAGCCCAAGTCGTAAGCCTTGGCCGATTGAGTTCCGCGTCTTGCGTGAGCCTCGTCCGCCACCACAGCTTCGCGTCGTCCTCGAGATAGTTCAACGCGACGTCTACCTTGTCCGCCTCTTGTATTCCCGCTCCTTGGAAATACGCCTCGATGTCATAGAGAAAGTTTTGCAACTCCCTCGCGTCACGCACTCCACTGAACATGCGCGGCTCCCTCGCGGATCTACGACCCGTCGGTGCGGCCGGGGTCATGACTCCCGCCACCAAGGTTCGAAGCGCTCCATGCTCGGCCTCGATCCTTGCTATCCGCGCCTCCTCTGCCGCCCTTGCTGCCTTAAGCGCGTTAACTTCAGCTACCCATGTCTCAAAGTCGGGTAGGTTCTCTAGGATGGTTTGTAGCTGTCCCACCCTCATCTCCAGGTCCGTCAGTCGAGCCGCCGTGGATCGACTGCCCTCCGCCATCTCGAATGGCTCTGATACCAAACTTGTCACGCCGTAAAGGACTTAGAACTTTTTTTTCGAAAATTCCCAACCCCAAACGCGCCCGTGACCGGCTTCCTCTTTGAGCCGCGTCTCGCCCCTACGATACACGCTCAAATTGGAACACGCCTCTCACGCCTTGCCCTACTTTGTAAAGCGGAAGTGTAGATAAGGCAAGACTTAATCGAAGGGGACCAACGGAGATAAGCCTCCCCGATTGGCCGTTCTTTATTAACAAAGATACACAATAGGAAACACGGTACCGAACAACCCTCGGCCTCGCGTCTAGTCTTGATCGAACACAAGCCTAAACTACCCGTCCCACTTTCCTAATGTCCCTTCTTTGCGGGATCTTAATCACTAGCCTACGCGCTCGTGAAAACCTCGACGCGACCCCTTTGTCGAATTCTACCCTCGGCGTAGAACCCGACTCACTTCACTCGCTCTCGCTCACTATGAAGTGCCCTCGAAATTGCTTGGACTCTCAATTTCGTCCTTCTCTCTCAATTTCGTCTCCCCTCCTTGGCTTGGGCGAATGAGGTCTATTTATAGGCCTCAAGCTTCCTTTTGTGACTTGGTAAAGATCTCCCAAAAAGATCTCCCAAAGAGATCTTCCATATCTTGTTTTCATATCTTCTAAATATAGTAAATAATCAAACAAGATCCTCCCCCAAAGATCTCAAATCTTGAACCTAGTCAACCTTCCTTTGAAAGCTTCCATGGACTTGGCAAGCCGCAGCCCCGCCCGCGCCCATGGTCCATGCCCCGCGCGCCAAGTGCCGCGCGCGCCCCGCGCCGCGCGCACCCGGCCTGGCCCTCGTGGCCAAGCCGCGCCATGGCCAGTCTGCGTCGTCCTCTGGTGCACCGGGCTGGTCTGGTCTGGTCTCGGCCCCGGCCGGCAGCACGCGAGCGCGCCGCCGCCTTGGCCTGGTCGCGGTCCGGCCGCGGCCTGGATGGCCCGACCCGACCCGACCCTTCACCGACCCGACCCGGTCCGTCTTCCGACCCGCTCCGTCTTGACCCGGTCCGACCCGCTTTGACCCAGTCCGACCCGACCCGTGGTCCGGCCCGTGGGTCGACCCGCATCCTCCAAGGATTGGCCGCGCCGTCGCCGGCGTGGCCCGTGCCGTCCCGTCGATTAGCCGCCGCCGAACCTCAGCGTTCGCGCCGGCTCGCCTGCACGCGCGCGCCATCGCGCGCGCTGGCTTGCCTTGGTGCCGCACCGCGTGCCGCACTCGTGTGCGCGCGCTGCCCCAGCCTCGCGCGCCTATCCTCGCAAGTCCTTGCCGAGAAGTCCCGCCATTGCCTAAGTCCCGTGCGCGCGGACTCTCGCACACCCTGCCGAGAAGTCCCCGCACGCCCTTAGCCCAACGCGCCAATGGTGTGCGCGCGCTGCCCCCGCAGCCCCGCGCCCGGTGTGGGCGCGTGGCCCGGCCACCGTGGCTGACCTCGCCGGCTCCGGCCGAGTCCCTCGTTCCCTCGCCGGCTCCGCCCATACGTCTTGGGTTAAATCGTCCAAGTGTTGTTCCCCGCCAACTCGTGCGCCTTGGACCCGCATATCATAGCAACTTATATAGCTCGGCCATGACGAGCTGATGACGTGGCACTCAAGGGTGTAACAAAGATAACTTCGAGCATTGACTGTTAGTTCTATGAACAGAGGTTTTTAATATTCGAGGAATGGCTAACTACGCAATTTAAGAATGGGCAGTAAGAAAGAAACGGTTCGTTGACTCTGACTGGTCAATTATCCATTTTTCTGCGTTCCCATTCCTTCCATTGTTTGACTTGACTGTATACGCACTCTGCTTTTCCTTTTCTTTGGTTTCATGGGATTCAATTGTCATTTTCCCGTTTCAATAAATACTCTTATCCTCCTAGAGGAAGAAATCCGATGTACGGACGCGACTGACTCACCATCGCCGCCGTGATAGAACGTCGTTTTTTTCAGTTTGTGTTAGCTGGTGTTATTAACCATGGGCGTCTGCTTTAGCACTTCTCCTTCCGCCGATCGAAAGAAATCGCCGGCGAGCAGCGGCCAATTCAATTCAGGTTCGTTTCGCTGATCTCCTTTTCTAGGTCTTCCCTTACCGTCGGAGATAGTGCAAGCAATAATCTTCTGTTTCCGATCAGAGCTGACGTCAGCATCGGCGACGACGATGTGGTCCTCAAGCGCCGCCGGTGGAAGCACCACCACCGCCAGCGCAACCTCCGAGAGCAGCAGCAGCATATTGTCCAAACCACTGTCTTCCTCCGGCGAAAGTAGGGCAATCGACGGTCGGGTTATAGCCCACCACACTAAGCTCAAGATATTCTCCTTCTCCGAGCTCAAATCTGCCACTAGAAATTTCAGAAACGACACCGTCTTAGGAGAAGGTGGGTTCGGCAAAGTATACAAGGGCTCGCTCGTCCTCGACAGGGACGACAAAAGTGGGCCCTCCCCAACCACCGTCGCCGTCAAGAAGCTGAACGCCGGAAGCATGCAAGGATTCGAAGAATGGCGAGTAAGTAACTTTAGATTGAAGCTCTCATAAGCAGATTTTCATCGGTTAATAATGTAACTTGCTTGGTGCAGTCTGAGGTGAACTTTCTTGGGACGCTTTCTCATCCCAATCTTGTGAAGCTTCTGGGCTACTGCGGGGAAGAAGAGCTTCTGCTAGTCTATGAGTTCATGCAAAAGGGAAGCTTAGAGAACCATCTTTTTGGAAGTATGTAAGCAAAAATGATTCTTTGTTTCCCTGTTTCAATATGCCTGCGATTTTGATTTTCGTGGGGTTGATTTAGGAGGCTCTACTGCTCAGCCGCTGGCGTGGGATGTTAGGCTCAAGATACTTATCGGGGCCGGGCGAGGGCTTGCGTTTTTGCACTCGTTGGATCGAAAGGTCATTTACAGAGACTTCAAGGCTTCGAACATACTGCTCGATGGGGTGAGTCTTGCTTTGCCCTCTTTCGGTCCATTTTGCTCCCTCGTCTCGGAAACTATCACAGCCATTGTTGGAAATATAGTATTTATGATTGAAGTACGATGCACTTCGGTCAAACTTAAGCTTTTAGACGAAGTGGTCATTCAGCATGGTATCAGAGCTAGGAACTGCCTATTAAAGATATTACATGTCTAAGTCTAAGGCTAGATAATAAGTTAACCAAGTGAATACACAATTCCTTTAAGCTTAAGCTTTTAGGCGAACTAGTCATTCAAACAGTCCTATATAGTTAAAGAAATCAGCCTAAACGTGAGGGAACGTGAAGATGATTCATTTCACTAGTGGTAATTTTGTCCGATCTTTGCCTTCCCCAGTCATACCATGCCAAGCTGTCGGACTTCGGCCTGGCGAAGGTGGGGCCCACGGAGAGCCGATCCCACCTCACGACGCAGGTGATGGGGACCCACGGGTACGCGGCGCCCGAGTACGTGGCGACGGGCCACCTGTACGTGAAGAGCGACGTGTACGGGTTCGGCGTGGTGCTGGCGGAGATGCTGACGGGCCTCCGAGCCCACGACCCGAACCGCCCGAGCGGGCGGCACAACTTGGTTGACTGGATAAAGCCGATGCTGGGCGAGAGGAGGAGCCTGAAGAAGGTGATGGATTCCCGCCTCGAGGGAATTTACCCTTCGAGGTCGGCCCTGAGGATCGCTCGGCTCGCCTTGAGCTGCCTCGGTAACGAGCCGAAGAGTAGGCCATCCATGCAGGAGATAGTTGAGGCGTTGGAGATCATTGAATCGGCTAATGAGAGGCCTCGGTATCAGAGTAATGCGTCGGCCGCGGCCGATCGACGTACGGAGAATAGTCAATATCGTTCTTCTACGGTACGCCCGAGGACGCAAGAAGTTGGTCGTCGCCGGGCCTATCCGTTGCCAACTCGGGGTTAGCGTGTTGATCGTTGTGGCTTAGTATTTGTGATCGAATGTATGTATGTATGTGTGCACCTTAGAAGCAAGCATGTGTTGTAGTGTTACTAGTGTTTAGCATGTATGATCGAAGATTCAATTTTGTTATGTTTTGGCTTAGATAAATGTGTGGATTCAAATGCGTGTGCTATAGTTTGTTGTAAAACTCGGCCTAAGCGGCGCCTAGGCGCTAGGCAGCCGTGTCCGAGGCGTTTTTCGGCTAGGCGGCTCGGTGGAACCGATTAATCGGCCTAGGATTGACATTATTTATTTAACTAGATAAGTTTGATATAGTTTTACTTTGGTATATAAGCATATAAATAAAATTTATAAAAAATCGATACCGACTATTTTCGCATAGAAACAACCAAGGTCCCGCCTAGCCCGCCTAGGCGCTAGGCCCCCCTCGGATGCTCGACTAGTGCCTAATAAGTTTTACAACATTGCTATAGTATCATGTTATAAATTAAAAAGTGAAATTGGCTTATTATTAAATTAAATGTATAATTATAATTAACTATAATTAAAAATCGTAAATAAACGTAGTGAGTGGTTTTCTTTTTATTTTATTTAATAGCTTTTCCTAATAAAACTCAACTGACGGACTAATTGGACGGTTTATAGCAAGACCTGATGCTTAATAAAGTAGTATAGATCCTTGTGTATGCAGCACCCCCCTTTGGGAGTCTCACCTGCCGTTACTAGGTACGCGACGCGGGGCGAACCGGAGCAGTTGGGGCCATCCCGAACCGATCAGGTATCCGAAAAAAAAAATATAGTATAGATAGTACATATTCTTTTTAAACTTCAATGTTTTGAGGTAGAAATATTCAAAATTCAAAACCAAGAAAAAAAGGAAAAAAAGAACGAAATAAAAAAGGATGATCCAAAGTGGGCCTACTTGTCCACCTCAGCCCACTTAATGATTGATATGAAACGGCCCAATGACTTAGATATGGGGTCGTTGGAGTGGAGAAGAGCTCGGAGAGGGAGGGAGACGACATACATGAATGCATCAGCAAAATCAGATGATTAAAACTGAAAAAGTAAGAGAAAGGAGTCACAATGCATCGGCGCACTTAATGATTGAAGGGGTGATGAGTATATCACTGTGATCGATCTCGAATTTGTTAATGCTAATCACTTGTCGAGTGAACATCGCTGCTCGGTGGTTCCTTGATCTGACGAGAGGTGCGACGCTGCGAACATGAGCAGGATACGAGCCCGTTTGACGACTATGATGTGGCTCAAACTGAGCTTAGTTTTCATCCTGGTAACATAATCCGGCCAGCACTTTCTCTTAGCTTGTGAATTAGTGATCGTTGTTTAGTGAATCTACCGACAGAAATGGAGTATTGGCTATTTTGCTGAACTTTTGGTTTTGAATGGAATAAATATGGTGCAGGATTTGTTCCTCATCTCTCTAATCGAAGCACAGGTTTCTCGTTCGTCTCAGTCGTAAGTTCTATCTAGCCACTTGTGTATCATTTGGTCTGTTCTGTAATCAGCTGGCTACTGAGATGGATTTTTTTTTTTATGAAAAATATTCAGGAATGACCTGGTGCGTTCATCTCTGTACGATTGCCCACGGTGCATTAGCCGACAGGTACGAATGTTGAAATGTCGTTTGGTTCTAAATTAGTTGATCAATTTATCCACAGTTTTCTTATGTTTGTGATTTAGTTCTCTGGACGTAAATATTCCCACAGATATTTATACGCTACCTGGACCAAAATGCTTTGCCGTTTGGATTTTCTTTTTTCTTTTTAATTGTGAAATGTGACATTTAGAGGTAATGTTTGGAGAGTTCTGAACATCAAAACTCATAGCGAACTTGGGACAATCACAAAGCTTGTTTACAGACCATTTGGTACTAAAATGATTTTGTGACAGGAACATAGCAATAACAGTTCTACTACTGCCCGCCCAGATGGAAAGGTAGCATCAACAAATTCGCTGGACTTATTTCATAAATTTCGGTGTGCTTAGTTCGCCTACTTATGCAGGACATTAACGTAATAGTGACGTACACCAATCCTTCCGGCGTTGTCCGCGTCAAGACTATCAATTCCAAGGATCTGTCCGCATCCTGGGTTTGGACAAGCCCTGAAAATAAGAATGACAAGATGAATCCACCGGTGAGTAGCGATGGCTTACAAAATTTGTAGTTCTCTTTGACTGATGGACTCTTCGATGTCCATTTGGTGATGGGTATGGCTCAGTATTTTGATCTTTTTTCCAGACTCGGGAATTTGGTGACCAATTTGAATCTGAAATGAGATCTGCACGGAAAGGTGTTGATTCTTATGATACGAATATGTTGGATGATGAAATATTGCATGAGAAAGAAAATTTCCCACATCCTGTGAAACGTAGGAGACAGGTGAACTTTCTACTCTGCTAAATACAATCTGTATATTTTTTTTATGTCTAGTTGGTTTAGTACTCTTCTTCATGTTCTAGTAGATGTTAAGGCGGGAAAGGAGAGAAAGGCGGAGTGCATACTTGATTTCACAAGACCGGGAGATTGATAAACAGATGCAGAAAGCTGCTATCGAACGAGCTGCAGAGCTCGACATCAAGGGCAAGTATAATATATGGCGGAAAGAGTATGATAATCCGAACTCAGACTCCACTGTAAAGCTTATGCGGGACCAAATCATAATGGCGAAAGCTTATGCCACAATTTCCAAATCTAAGAATCAGACGATGCTTTATGATTCTCTCATCAAACATTCTCGGGAAAGTGAACTTGCCATTAGAGAAGCAGCTACTGATAATGATCTTCCTCCAAGGTTTTTCCTCATAGCCTCGATCCTAATTAAAATCTAACAATATGCTGTATTTAATTAGTTCCTCTTCTCTTTTCCTGCATGCTTCAGTGCGCTTGATCTAGCAAAGTCAATGGGACGCATCCTTGCTACAGCAAAGGACCAGTTGTACGATTGCCTTTCAATGGCAAGAAAGTTGAGAGCAATGCTGCAGTCGACCGAGACGAACGTAAACTCGTTGAAGAAGAAGAGTACATTCTTGATACAGCTAGCTGCAAAAACTGTCCCCAGGCCACTGCACTGCATTCCGTTGGCTCTTACATCAGACTATAAGTTATACAATTATGGCAAGAAGGATTTTCCGAACCGAGAGAAACTCGAAGATCCTTCGCTATACCATTACGCTATTTTTTCTGATAACGTGCTTGCAACATCTGTTGTTGTCAACTCGACTGCGTTGAATGCAAAAGAGCCTGACAAGCACGTCTTCCACATAGTGACTGATAAGCTGAACTTTGCAGCTATGAAAATGTGGTTTCTAGTCAATGCTCCCATTGGTCCAGCAATTCAAGTTCAGAATGTGGATGACTTCACTTGGCTCAATTCTTCGTACTGCCCCGTCCTTCGCCAGCTTGAGTCTTCGAGGATGATCGAATACTATTTCAAGGCGCATCAAGCATCTTCTGTCACCACGGGCTCGGACAACCTCAAATACAGGAATCCCAAGTACCTTTCCATGCTCAACCATCTCAGATTTTACCTCCCAGAAGTTTTCCCAAGGCTGGATAAAATACTGTTCTTGGACGACGACATCGTTGTTCAGAAGGATCTCACACCCTTATGGTCCGTCGATCTTCAAGGTATGGTTAACGGTGCTGTAGAAACCTGCAAGGAGAGCTTCCATCGGTTCGACAAGTACCTCAATTTCTCTAATCCTAAGATATCCGAGAACTTCGACCCAAATGCTTGTGGTTGGGCTTTTGGGATGAACATGTTCGACCTACGACAGTGGAGGAATCGGAACATTACCGGGATATATCATTACTGGCAAGACATGGTAAGGAATTTTCTTTCTTTCAGTCTTTCCCATTTTCTTCTGTACTTCCACATGGAAAAAATTGGCTACATTCAGTATGTTTCTCTCTACTTAAGTTCTTCGTCATGTGAATGTTTACTGCATTCATATGTAGCTTTTGCCTTTATTTTTTCCAACTTGATTTTCAGAATGAGGATAGGACTCTTTGGAAGCTCGGGACACTTCCCCCGGGACTTATAACGTTCTACAACTTGACATATCCTTTGGATCGAAGCTGGCACGTGCTGGGCTTGGGCTACGATCCCGCGCTTAACCAGACTGAGATAGACAACGCTGCTGTCGTGCATTACAATGGGAATTATAAGCCGTGGTTGGATCTTGCAATTGCAAAGTACAAGTCGTATTGGTCCAAGTACGTTGTCTCCGATAATTTCTATCTACGGCTCTGTAACTTAAACATAGAAGAACCGTAGATGTTCTAATTTTTTGATGGCTTGTAAGAGTCGTTTTTATTGATTCTGCGGGTGACTCCAATCCAATTCCATATTTTTTTTTAACTTACAAAGCCTATTACATCAAATTCGGATTCAAAATTTCAAATTTTATTGTTTGAAAAGTAGTAAAATCAAAGAAATCTTGCATTAGAGTAGAACAAAAACCAGCAACTCATCTTTTCCACTGAAGTATATCAATCAGTATGCACTAGCAACGATCCATACATGGAGATTTATTAACTTCAACACTACGCTAACGCACCCCAGTGGCCGCCGAATAAAATAATAAATCATCAAAACTTATTGTTGCGAGGCTTTCAAGAAGAAGAAGGAAAAATAATCTTTGATGCGATTAAATAAGGGCCCGAACGCCGAGTTGTTGCATCTCTCTGAGCTTCCATATCGAGTAAGGAGCGCCGCCCTCTCCCTGCTCTTCAGGATCCAACTGCTGCATAGCCCACGCATAGTATACCGTGTGGATAGTGTCCTGTTTTTTTTTTTGTAGAACCAAGAGAAAAAAGTGTCGACATATTCAGAAAAACAATTACGAGCTCTAACGTAGCGACAAGAAAATGGAACATAATGAATCCCTATTGCTTTAGGGATGGATGGAAATATAACGAAACTCTTTGAACTTTACCTGTCCACCTTCTGTTATTGCTCCGAGGCGGTCGCGGACGCAGTACACTTGCTGGGTCTGGAACTGCAACGGTGTGTGTGGGTAAAATTAAGTATACCTCAAATAGTAGTGCAATGAGGTACAGAAGGATAAATACTTACAGCCACTATAATTATAGGGGTGTCTCCCATCATTTTGGTCTCTCGAACTTCGACCTCCGATATATGTAAAATCTGCATGCACCACGTGAAGTTTTGCACAGTGATTAAATCTTCTGAATGTGGCCGTTTGATAGTATATATATAGATATACGCATGACTCCCACCTTGTTATCGAAAAATATTCCTTGAGTTTCAAAAGCTTTCCGCTCTGCGTTGCACCGCTCAATCACATGGGAGCTGCAATACTTCTTTAATACTTCGGTATCCCCCTGAAGATGACAACATATATAAAATCTATTACTGCGGCGACGACAGCATTCTTACGAACATATAATGGTCAGCTAGATGTCTAAAGAAGTTCTTAATGATTACAGACGAGCATATTGTTTCGCTCTACAACTTGAATACTTACTTTAAAATAGGCATTGAGTACGGGTTTTATCACTTGGTGAACCTCTGCCACAAATTCTGGCAAGGAGAAGTTCCTATACGACACAATATTATTAGATGAAAAAGCAATAACCAAAGTGTTTGGCTGATGCAAACAAAAATAATTTATGAATAGATTTGAAATTGAGATCTCACGGGTCCCTGCGTCGAATCTCTTTATACGATGTGGCGGCATCCGATTCTCCAAGAACAGTTTCACTAAGACTGTACAAAACAAGGATTACAGTCTCTTAAATTCTGATGCCTTGTACAAACACTGATACTAGCAAACAGTAAAAACATACCCCTGAATTTTATCAACAATTGGATGATCACTAGTTTCCCATCTCTCTCGCACATCTTCAGCAATCTGAAATTATGGTTATGATACTTCAGCGTTACAGAAGACGGAACAGTTGAGGGCTTATGCATTTTGGCTCATATCGAGGAGACTAATAATCTAAGTATCTAGTCAATCAATTACGAAAATTCATAATAAATTAAAGTGCTGTGAACCAGAGAAACTATACCTCCTGGACAGGCTCACGTAAACCACTAACGCGCTTGAACACATGATGAGCTCGTATCTAAGACAAGAGAAATCAGAATAAGGTGAGAGGTAGAGTTTACCAATGTCACCTGCCAGATAAGAGTGGAAGTGCAGGAACATATGATAGATAATTAGGTTCCAATCCTCTGTCCTACAATG
The DNA here is from genome assembly GCA_027422505.1 of Craterostigma plantagineum. Taxonomy (NCBI): domain Eukaryota; kingdom Viridiplantae; phylum Streptophyta; class Magnoliopsida; order Lamiales; family Linderniaceae; genus Craterostigma; species Craterostigma plantagineum. The sequence goes on along the minus strand of JAPQWV010000009.1, from coordinate 7,432,086 downwards.
TGGTGTAACGTGAATGAAGAGGCTTGACCGTAAATAAAGCGTATGACAGTGAATAATGTGGTATATAAAGGGGGAAACTGGAAAAAGATTTCCCCAAAATATAACCTTATCCTTGAATGCTTCCCATTTCTTACTCCATGGTGATTGCTTCGAAGGCAACACAACAACTTCAGTTCGCGTACTTCTTTCAATTTTTTGCGAAGGAGTGGCAGAAGAATCATCATACTCAAGGTGTTTTCTCTTATTAGGTTGGCCACTCAATTCATCCCTCACAATATCATAGCCTTTCTTCACAAAGTCAATAGGCTTCGCATCTTTTAATTTGTCGAATGCAGATGAAATCTTTGGAGAGATGGAAGAAACGCCAGATTTAACCTTCCCAAATATTGTTTCAGAATCATTACTCGATTCAGACTGCTGCCCTTGCCCCTGGGTCTGCTGCGTCTCTTCACCAGAAGACTTGGCCTCGTCTTTGTCATTAGATTTCTGACTACTCGCAGCTTCACTGCTTCCTGTTGACTCCTTTCCAACACCAAAACTTTCTTTGACCTGAATAATAGTTTAGCGTTTTCTCGCAACCTGCTCCAAATTTCAATTACTGCAAATTGCAAATATCTCGATGGGGAGTTGAAATTACGTACCTCCTCCTTAGCCGACATAATCTTCTCTTCCACATCAGCGTAAACCTCAAAAAAAAAACAAAATGGAATATCGCATTAATAAGCGGAAATCTCGCAGGCACAACAGTTACTGTAGCCATTCGTTACAGAACCAACCAATACGATAAAGATTTATACCTTTTTTGCCCTTCCTTCAGTCTCCGTCCAAACCCCGTCTACATGCTTATACAGCTGCTCCGTAGTCTTTTTTGTTCTGCATTTTGGGATTCACCAGCTCAGAGCTCCCATTGGAAGTTTCTGCCAGACTCGACATACAAAAGTATGTCTAAGCCTCTAAAAATAAATAACTAGATTTCCTATACAACAAACGAAAGAACAATTCCAGCGAAACTACCTGGCCTTTAAGTTCTCCTTCACCCCTTTCAGCTCTTCAGCCTTTTCTTTCATTTCGTTCACGGTTTTTTGAAATTCCTGATTCCTACAGCCCAAACAATAGATAAAAATTCCCAAGCAGTCAACAATTTGATCTGGAGAAATGAGGGTAAAAATAATTCTACCTGTCAACTTCGCCTTTTATCTTCTTCGAAAACTCATTAAACACGCCGTACTCGCGTCTAAACGGATTACCACTGAGCGGCACGAACGGCGGCAATCCCGAAAATCGACTCGAAACCTGGAAACGAGCATCGCTCTCACCACACGATGAGTCAAAATAGAGAATAATTCAAAAACGCCCACGCCCAAAGAGGATGATACCTGTGAAGACGCAATCAACATCCTCCGACGAAGATGTTCGGAGACGAACAAGTCCCTGGCTATTTTTCTGGCGGCCATGATTACTGAAGCTGATTGTGAGATCCACACAGAGCAGAAGATTTAGGGTTTTTCGCAACGTTCCGTTGCCGAAGAAACTTGGGGCAGCGGTAATCTTCTTTTGGTTGCTTGCCCTAACGCAAACTAACTGACCGACCAAACGGCAGTTTTTTTTTCCTTTTTCTTTTCTTTTTTCATTTTATTCTTCGTATTAAATTTGATTTCAGTTTCTTCTTACACATATGATGTCTCTGATCTGTCTGATGAGGGTAACATTTACTTGGCATATGTTGTTCTTCTATCGTCGGTAATTCCATTTTATCGCGTCACCTATTATATTAATCTATATAACATCAATATTATAATATTTAATCGGAGGACCAACTAGTAAAAGAAACAGTGAAAATTGTAGTAATATGTACCCACAATATGCCAAAAAAGAATAGGTGGCAAAAGAAATTCATCCAAGAAAATAATTATTATGAGGTTTATGAATTAGCCCAAATCAAAACTAGGCCTGTAAATTAACGGACTCGGACTATAATAATTGATTTTGTTCCCATGGCCATGCATAACCATTAACCAACCCATTATTACAAAAAAAAAAAGGGCGCCACGTAGCGCCTAATTTCGTCAAAGCTATATTGGATTATAGTCGAATAAAAATACATTCGTCCAATATACAAATTGATAATACCGCGTCGACCAGTTTTAAATCATACCAAGCATGTAGGCTATCCTTGATTTTCTTTTTATAAAAAATGAATACGCTACGCTACGCAACGAAGCTCAAAGTCAGAGTTAAAATAAATCTCAAATGCAAGCAAAAACTCATTTTAGTAGTCAAATAATAATAGAATTGTCCAAAAAAAACAACCACGGACGCCCCAACCAAAAGCTTTCAACGAATTAAATAGAAACAGATGGAAAAAGGGAAGAAAAAGAAAAAGGGATTTTATTAAATCGAGTCATGAGAAAACCAACGCGTACGCCAGGCTAAAGCATGCTTGCTTTCTCATACACAATACGACGAAGCCGAGCATTTCTTCATCTGGTAATATAATAGCTATTTATTACACGGCTTCCCCGTTGTACCACAAGCATAACAAGTTGTACATTTACAGTCAACCTATATATACATTTTCCTTTCCCTCACTTTCCACGTACTAATGCATGCCATTCTGTTTCCAGTTCATAACCTTACACCTTTTTGTACTCTCCTCCCAACTCCTATATAAAGAGAACCTTAAGCAAAATCCTTCCCTATGCAATCTTTTCATCAAACATGTGGCGCTACGCAATAATTCCCGTCCTCTACGCCTTTGCAATCGCCGGCGCCGACGATCCTTATAGGTTCTTCACGTGGAATGTCACCTACGGCAACATTTCTCCGCTCGGCCAACGCCAACAGGTCGGGTAGCCTATCGATAGTCTCTGTCGCTCGATTCATTAATGCTGACTATGGAGTTGTTTTTTTTTTTTGTCTCAAATCCAGGGAATTCTTATAAACGGGCTTTTCCCGGGCCCGATATACACTCCGTGACGAACGATAACATCATAATCAACGTGTTTAATAGCCTCCCCGAGCCCTTCCTCTTCTCATGGTCAGTCTGTTGAACCCTAAATCGCTAGCTTGGGAGTGTTTTCAGGGTGTATAACGTTATTTATTTTTTGAAGGAATGGGATTCAGCAGAGGAAGAACTCTTACCAGGACGGGGTTCAAGGGACGACTTGCCCAATCCCGCCCGGTAAGAACTACACTTACGTGATGCAGATGAAGGATCAGATAGGGAGCTTCTACTACTTCCCGTCCCTGGCGTTCCACAAAGCTGCCGGAGGATTCGGCGGGATTAGGATTCTTAGCAGGCCGAGGATCCCCGTCCCCTTCCCCGATACCGACGGAGATTTCACCGTCCTCATCGGAGATTGGTACACGACGAATCATAAGGTAGAGAGAAGATACATCGGGATTTCGAAGGGTCAACATTGTCGACCTCAACCATGACTATTTTATTTAACTGTTTTTTTAAAATAACTTGGTACACTGACCTTTGCACCGAGTAAACCCAGGGGTGACACGATAACTTGCAACTCACGCCAATCATGTCAAGCACACTAGGACATGTCCATGTGTGACATGCTCACTCAAAGTATTTGATGTTAGAAAAATTCAAACATAAGACCTACACCCTCCAAATACCTTGAGCATATCAACCTAGCCAGTAAACTAAGCCTCATGGTCGTGCTTATTGATATCGTCCTGGAATTGCAGGTTTTGCAGAAGGTCTTAGACCGAGGAAAGATGCTCATGACTCCCGACGGTATCCTTGTCAACGGGCGTGGGCCCAACGGAGCTCGTTTCACAGTCGAACGAGGTAGTACATAATTATCCCTGGTTATCTTACAGTCAGGGCGGACCCACGTGAATGCTTTGGGTCATTTGACCCTGCGTCCGGCATTGAAATAATTAGAAGATGCATAACAATTTGAATGCAAATGTTTCTTGGTCTATTGGTTCTAGCATATGCAATAAAAGCTTTAGGTTTCAAATGACCAAGTTCGATTCCTACTATAGGTCTTCCTTTTTATTTTTTATTTTTAGGAGAAATATATCGTTTGAACATATTGGGTTGGGCTAGAAATTTTTTTTTGACCCATCAGTCATAAAATACTAGGTTCGCCACTACTACATTCTATAAGGCAAACGTTCGAAAGAAATTTCACCGCCCATTTGTGATTCAGGGAAGACGTACAGGCTGAGGATATCGAACGTCGGCCTTCAGAGCTCGCTCAACTTCCGCATCCAAGGGCATGCCATGAAGCTGGTGGAAGTCGAAGGCACCCACGCCGTGCAGACTACCGTAGCTTCCCTGGACGTGCACGTAGGCCAGTCCTACTCCGTCCTCGTCGCCGCCGATCAGGCCCCTCGGGACTACCACATCGCCGTGTCGACGCGCTTCGGCCCTCTCCCGCCGGGCCCGGCCAACAACGACTTCCAATGGTCGTTGAACCAAGCCCGTTCCATTAGGTAGGTTCACCAAACTACTTTTGCATTCGAGCAAATACAAAGGCTCGGAAAAGTCATAACCTAACGGCTCATATTGGTCGCCAGGACTAACCTTACTGCTAGCGGCCCGAGGCCGAACCCTCAGGGCTCGTACCACTACGGGCGGATCCCAGTGAGCCGAACCATAAGGCTATCGAGTTTTCCCGGGCGGGTCGAAGGGAAGCAGCGCTATGCGGTGAACGGCGTATCGTTCGACCCGCCTGACACGCCCCTGAAGCTGGTGGATTATTTCGACATTGAGGGAGTTTTTCGCCTTGGGAGCATCGGCGATCGGCCGCTGAGAGGGCGCAGAATAAGGCTAGACGCCTCAGTCGTGGGGGCCGACTACAAGTCGTTCGTGGAGATAGTGTTTGAGAACCGCGAGAGGATAGTTCAGAGCTGGCATCTCGACGGGTATTCTTTCTTCGTCGTAGGGTAAGTAAGCCAAACAACGACCATTCTTTTATCTTTTTTCCTTCTATTTAACTCGGCGACTTTTCCTTCAGGATGGATGAAGGCTCGTGGACGCCAAAGAGTCGCAGGCAGTACAACCTTAGAGACGCCGTCTTTCGTTCGACAACGCAGGTAAGAACCGAGGGTTTTCTTTTTACCATAAGAACGTTGCTCGGTGTTTGAAATGTAAGTCGAGCATTGTGGATTGATTTTCAGGTTTATCCCAAGTCGTGGACGGCGATCTACGTGGCGCTGGACAATGTAGGAATGTGGAACCTGAGAACAGAGTATTGGGCCCGTCAGTACCTCGGCCAGCAGCTGTACATCCGCGTCCACTCGCCCGTTCAGTCTCCGAGGGATGAATATCCTATTCCGAAGAACGCTCTGCTCTGCGGACGAACTGTAGGGAGAAGACTGCCGTAATACATTCACTGCACGATAAGAAGAAAATAAGTTACCTGTTTACCGTCCCATTCCTTCAATTCATTTCTTTGTTCATAGCAGTTGTAATCGCAGTAGATCATATATGTAACACGATTTCTGTAAGAAATTCTCGAATTCGATAACCATAACTTACCTCGTGGACGATTCCTTTGAAAGTTCAAGCGTAAAACTGTAAATGGGAGACAGTCCCTTGTGCATATGCGGACGAACAGATACATATCGAAATACTCGGTCTTCCAATAGAGTTCATCTAAAAACAAACTCATCCTTCTGGAACGTATAGATCTGTCATTTTCTCAGGAAAGTTTCTCACTTGTATTCTTGTACACGATCTGCCGCCTCGGTACTGTTTCTCTCCCTCGAGACAAACTTATTACTCGGTCCAAATAGACCTTCTTCGTCATTTACGACGTCTACATTCTTTCTGCTTCTATATAAAGGTCTGCAACTTACTTCAGGAAAAAAAAAGATCACTAGAACAATTCTCATGGCGAGTATATTCGCTTCTTTAACCGCTGGATTAGTGTTGATCATCTCGTCTAACGTTGCTCTCCACTCTGCCGCTGAAGCGCCTCCAATCTTCATATTCGGCGACTCGACGGCAGACGTGGGGACTAATACCCACATACCAGGGAGCTCGGCTAGGGCCGACTTTCCCCACAATGGCATCGACTTTCCCAACTCAAGGCCGACTGGAAGGTTCAGCAATGGCCTCAACAGCGCAGACTACGTCGGTTAGTGCCTAGTAAGCTTTTCTAGCCCATCGGTTTATTAGCTTTGATCGTCTTTTTTCTTACAGCGAAGCTTCTGGGACACAAGAAAAGCCCGGCCCCGTTTCTGCATCTTCTTACCCTCAGCTATGGATTCCACAAGTATCTGTCCAAGGGAGTCAACTTTGCGTCGGGCGGTGCTGGCCTTCTTGATTCGACTGGCGTAAACCTGGTAATAAAGGAAAAGATTTATCTTACTGTAGGTTTTTTTTTCCCTATCTTAGATACTCATTCGCTCGCTTTTCTTCGACTGCTAGAATGTCGTCCCATTATCAGAGCAGACCAGACAGTTCTCTACCGTAAAGGCCAACCTCACAGCTGCAATGGGTCAGAAAGCTGTGGAATCGACGTTCTCCAAATCGCTGTTCTTCATCAGCGTTGGAAGCAACGACATCTTTGCCTACTTCGCCAGCAAGAGCGATATGCCCGTCGATCGATTCGTCGGGATGCTGATGTCAGCGTACTCGGACCACATCACGGTGGGAGAAAATCTTCCCTTTTCACCTCATCAATGCTCAATCTGACCAAATTTAGCAGTAATTCTGATTTTATTATTCCTTGGCATCATCCCAACAGAATCTATACAAGCTTGGAGCAAGGAAGGTAGGAATCGTCAGCGTGCCGTCTATAGGATGCTGTCCGTCCCAAAGGCTCGTTCAGAGACTCGTCAATGGTGGCGATGGTTGCTTTGAGCCTGAAAATCAGTTAGCCGTCGCTTTTCACTCGGCTCTAACCGCTCTTCTAAGAGACCTCAGCTATGAGCTTCCTGGAATCAAGTACTCGCTCGGCGATGGATACAGTATGACGATCAACGTCATAAACAACCCAAGAGATTACGGTTGAGTGAAATAGTTCGATCGATTACATCATAACCTTAGAAGAAAAGAAACCCTAACTGATGCGTCGTTGATTCTGAATCTCTTTCACCTGCTCATTTGACAGGCTTCGACGATGTGGCGTCGGCGTGCTGTGGAAGGGGGATTTTGAATGCCCAAGGCTACTGTAACTCGTCGGCATCGCTCTGCCCCGATCGCCGCAGGTATCTGTTTTGGGATTTGTTCCATCCGACGGAGACGGCGGCGAGCTTGGCGGCGCAGACGCTGTATTACGGCTCGGCTCGGTACGTTTGGCCGATTAATTTCTCTCAGCTGGCCATGGAAACGTAAAGAGGTTCGAAGGCCAGAATGTAATCTCAGTTCGAGTTCTAGCTTGAGTATCTTGTCCTTTCTCTCTCTGTTAGGCAAAAGACACCATTGATGATCATATGCCTTCGATGGTTTAAGCTTATTGCCATTATACTGAACAAAAAACTACAGATGTGCTCACCCACCGTTGAAGCTCCCACGTAATCCTTCCACGGTGCCCAGAATCAGCATCAATAAGTAACGAAAAACTGAAGAAGACGCGAAAATCGTTTAATTTTGATTATATTCGGATTAATTAGCAGCGATAAAATTGGGTTTGCCGTTGATTCTTGTTCAGTTTCACCAGCTTCGTCGTCGGCGTCGACGAATTGACAAAGAACAGTCAGCGGTTGACTGAAGCATGGCAACTTCACTTCACTGAGAACTTTCAACAAGAATACTTGACTTTTTTGTTAGAACACAAAAAGAGAATATGTTCCTAAATCCTAATCCATTGGACTCTAGATTTATTTAATTTTTAAATATTAATAACTAAAATATTAAAGTTCAATAAGTCATTATGATTTTAATAAAATTTAATTTTAGAGTAAGAAAAATAGAGTTAAATGTTAAAATAAAAATTAGTGTAAAAAACAAAGTTTATGAGTTGACGTAATAGCATGAGAAGAATTAATTATTGTAAATTAATGTTATTATATTATGGGTTGGTGATGCTCATAGATGGAAGCTAGTGTGTACGGTAAAACTTTTATAAATTAATACTCTATAAATTAATAAATTCTCTAAAATAATAAAATCTTCCGGTCCCGACATGGGTCTTCGTAAAAAATCACCAAATTCGATAAGATAATAATATAATAATTTTTCGGAAAATTCCTTTTTAAATATTAGGTCCCATTAAAACTCTATATTAATAATTCATAAAAATTACAAATTACGGTAATTTGCTAAAATAAGAATCTATTTGTTAGATTTTTTAGATTCGTCCCTAACTTATTAAATTGTAGTCAATAGTTCCGATGTCGAGTTCTCTAGCTGCAACAAAAAGTTGCGAAAGGTTGTTGTCGCCTATTTGTGTCGCTTAATATCCCTATTCCCTTAACGGTACTCCAATGATCCCTGGGAGCATTTGATATTGTACCTTAACTAATTTTCAAACGATATTTTTCATTAATTCACATAGACATGCCCAATTTTAACCGTAACCGGCGGTTGAACCGCCAAACCGGCGGTTTGTCAACCGCCGATTACGGTTATAACCGTAACCGGCAACCGGCCGGTTACGGGGCGGTTAGGGGTTTTCCCCAACCGCCAACCGCCGGTTATTAACCGCTGGTTAGGCGGTTAACCGGCGGTTGAACCGTAAATAAAAATAATAATAAAAAATAAAATTATATTATTTTAATTTACTCATATTAATATTAATTAATTAGAAATACTATGTAACTTTTACTAATATTAATACTAACTATTTAGAAATTTTTTAAACTATGTATTTTATATTGCATTAAAATTGCGTAATATATTTCATGATTCATAAAATATATTATATTTAAAATTTTATATCAAAATAGTAAAATATGAACGAAAATACCCCGAAAATTCATTTAACTTTATAGTAAATTGCAAAATAAAAAATAAAAAATTTCAAAAAAAAATAAAAAAAATAAAAATAACCGGCGGTTCAACCGCCGGTTAACCGTCTAACCGGCGGTTAGTTAACCGGCAACCGGGGACGGCTAACCGTCAACCGCCCCCAGCCGGTTCGGTTACGGTTAGTCCCATGGACTAACCGTGAACCGCCTGTTACTAACTGCCGGTTACGGTTAACCGGCGGTTGGGCATGTCTAAATTCACACTTCTAAATCATTTTGAGTACATAATATAATTAATGAAACATATTTGAATTCATTTATCGTCAATACATTCTAAATTTGTTGAAATTTGAAGAGTCTCACTTTTAATTAATAAAATATTAATTTATCGATATATTAATATCTGTCTAAATAATAAAATTCCATGGTCCCAATAATATTAATTTATACTATAATCATCTGGAGCTATCACTGTAAATTGTAAAATACTGTAGATGAATTATGACGCCATAACATTTTATTATATAATACCAAACATGAATCTATATAATATAAAAGTAGGATAGGGACCCTATTGTGATGACACCTGGCAACAAAATGCTCCACACATGTTCCAAAGCAATAAAAAAATGGTAGATATTCAGTGCATTATCAAGAGACCGTTCGTTTTTCACTGTTCTATTTTTCTGCTATTTTTTGCTGACGTGGCGGGCGATGAGCCCCTCTATTTCTTTTTGGTATGATATTCAGAGCCAGACGTATGCCTAATCAATGCAGTCTCTGTATCTACCCATCTTAATGACAATAACAATAATCAGAAATGAATCGTCGATCTCAAGGGCTTCGATGGCCGTTCTAATTAAAGCCTTGCACTACTGCAAAGAATTGGGAGATTAATGGCCGGACTTCCTTTGGTTCTAACGGAAAATAGGAGAATGGAGTGCTAAGACGAAGAACCGAACTGTAGCCAAGCAAGGCGAACGGAGGCTTGGTTCGACTCGACGCCGAGCTATGGGCCTTCAAGGATTTCGTCGAAGCGACTACTGCTAATAATAATAGTAACAGAAAGACTAAGCTTATTCTGGTTGGAGAGATTTGACTGTGGGTAAATGGAAGAAGCCCTAATTTGCACTCAAACTCGAAGTCGATCAAGTCAGAGTCATCTTTAGGGTCTCGAATCGCTTACATGGATGGAGCTTTAGAGGACATGACCTTAGGTCGTAAATACGGTGCGCCCATGATATAGTATGAAATAAAAACTTGGTTTCTATGAGGCTTTGCTTGTGAAGTGTCGAACTTCGATTTGCTCGAGGAAGTGCAGTTCATGTCTAATTGATTTTTTGGATTTTGGGTTTCTTTTCAAGCTTATTGAAGGAAAAGTGGTGACTTTTGCTCTCTTTTGCTGGAATCAATAGTTCTTTGAGTGCCTTCTCTGGGAAATCGAGCAATGAGCTTTGGGGCCACCCTATAGTGAGGAAATCATTCTTTCGTTTGTGTTCTTTATTTAAGCTTTGAGGTCAATTCCCCGGGCCTTTACAATAGCTGTACGTTGATGTTTGGGGCTTAAGGTGAATGGAAATTGGAGTAAGATGGCAATGAGGTAGCAAAATGAGTGGAAAAAGCAGAACTTTTATCAGTGGACAATTCAAACGGACATTTTCTAATCTAATAGGCTTATTGAAATCTTGGATCCCTTGGCGATCTGAGCCTGCTCAAGGGTCGAGGGATTTTTGGATGCCCGACCAAAGCTGCAGAGTATGTTACGAGTGCAATTCGCAGTTCACTTGGTTCCATCGTAGGCACCATTGTAGGATCTACAGGAGAATATCTTGTAATAAGTGTACTTCAAATTGGATACCCGCCGAACTCAATTATTTAGAGTTTGTGCTAGAAGAGTCTGATAATAAGATTACGACTTGCAACTACTGTGTCAAGCAATGGATTAAGCGTTTAACAGTTTCAACGAGCGAGGGGCTCAACGATGCCAACTTGGATACCAGCAATAACTCGCCAGTAACAGTGTCGACCAGTTTTGCTAGCACCAAATCTAGCAGAACCTGCGACAGCCCTAGCGTTGCATTTGTTTCATTTCCACCGTCCGCTGCAATTAGCCCACGAAGATCGCCATCAATTGAACCATGTGTTGAAAGCCTAAGCTTTGTGTCTGCACCGAGTGAGGATCGCGCTGCAGATATTGGAGAACAAGCCTCATCTCGCGATCAATTTGGATATTATCCTAGCATGTTCATTCGTAGTACCTGATTTTATCATGAGTTAAAATCGCAGTTATTGTGTCATAAAGCGAAGCATCATCATGATAATAGTGTTGCTTTTTTGGTCATGAGCATCTTGTGCCTTTACTGCAATGCGAGAATTGATCGTGCCAATTTCGTGCTTTTGCTTAAATGTTTATGGGTGATTGGACTGTAATGCTATTATGATTCCAACACAATGAGTATACTGTGGTGAATTTCGTTTCTAAAGTTTCACTGTTTTGGACCATTTTTTAGCTCTGTCTTGATTTTCTTTTTCTGTTTTTTCTTATTTTCTTTGGGTTTTCAGTTGATCCTAAAGAAGCGTTATACAAAGAGCTTTGGAAGGTTTGGAGCAGGTTATTTTTCTTCAATTTTGGAATTTTTTCTTGCCTCAGAATAACAATTGACGTATCAATGCGTAGAAAATCACCTATAATCGCATCGACATAGATAAACAACGCGTAGTACCTTCTTTACATGAGATGATTGATGTAGAGGAAAATAAACATATGATTAATTGTGTTGTTATTTCCAATCCAATTATTGAAGTTTGTCAGACTGTAGAAAATCCTTTAAAGAAAATGCATAATTCTATCACTGTTTAATTTCAGATAAATCTATTTTTAAAATGGTTTTTTCGTGACTGAGAAGCAGCACGCCAAATGGTTTGAAGTTCTACCATCAAATCCTACCATTTTCGTGACTGAGAAGCAACACGCCAAATGGTTTGAAGTTCTACCATCAAATGGGCACTGCAATTTCTGCAATTCGACTCTAAAGTTTCACTGTTTTGGACCATTTTTTAGCTTTGTCTTAATTTTCATTTTCTGTTTTTTTTTCTTTGGGTTTTCAGTTGATCCTAAAGAAGCATTGTACCGAGAGCTTTGAAATGTTTGGAGCAGGTTATTTTTCTTCAATTTCTGCAATTTTTTGTTGCCTATTATGTCGCTTTATGTAAATTTACCTATGTGTTTTGGAAGGATTAATCTAAATTTCTCATAGTGCTCTTACATTCATGTTGCTAATTATAGTTTGAGATGGAATGAAAGAAACGCATATGGGGTTTGATTTTTGTTGTTTTCTGTCTTTTTGGTACATTCGTCAATTTTTTGGTTGTTTTGTGAATAGGTTGAGGCATCAACAAATCAAAGTGCTGACAAGCAGATGCCTTTATATAACCTTTCGCCTAAGATTCTTTGTCAAGTTGCAAACGTGATGAAGGTATGCTTTGTTACAGATGATTGTGAAGAAGTGTATTGTGAAGTATCTTCTAATGTTGTTTCGTGTTTTTCTTACGTGTGATTAGGCCGAACCTGATACTGATGAGGTTTATGCCCAAATTACACTGATGCCTGAACGTAATGTAAGCCAACCAAGGACAACCTTTACATTTTAATTTTTGTCATTTATGGGACTGCAATGAATAAATTATTGCAGTAAGACGAAAATGTGGTGAAAAATGAATCTTCTCTGCTGTCGCCGCCTCATTTTGAAGTCCATTATTTCTGTACGACGATTACAGCGTCAAATACAAGCACTGACGGTGGATTTTCTGTCCTCAGACGCCACGCCAATGAATGTTTGCCTCTGGTTAGAATCAGTTTTCATATAGTTCGATTACAACTGTGGACAATGTTTTGTAGCTGTAATAATTTTCCGACTCTTTTGTTTCGCAGGACATGTCGAGGCAACCTCCTACTCAAGAGCTGATTGCCAAGGACTTACATGGAAACCAGTGGCGATTAAGGCATAATTTTCGTGGTAAGTTGTCGTCAATTTCTTTTCGTTTTTTTCTTCTATTACGGTCCACAAACGAGGGTAAGCAACTATGGTTTTGATTGACTTAATGAATTTCAGGTCAGGTGAGGAGGCACCTCCTTCAAAGTGGTTGGACTGTCTTCGTTAGCTCAAAGCGTGTCAGTTTGGAGTTGTCAATGCGCCTATGAGCTCTCCAAGTACGTTTTCTGGGATTCGATTCATCCTTCTGTGAAGGCGTACGAGGTTGTGGAGGAATGGAAGATGCGCTCATAACCTGGGAGTGCTGCCACCCCTATATTGCTGCTGTCAGGGTAAGAAGATTCTTTTTGTTCGGATTCTTTGGAGACAAACCTGGGATGAAATGTCAGAAGAACCGTCGCAATCTGAAGCAACCTCCACTGTAGAATCCTCGATCGATGAGTCTTGAGAAAACAAAAGAGGAAAGAGTAAATTCTTCGCTGTTTTATTTCACAGTAGGCCACAATGATAGTATTACGCAACCAGATATCTACAAGATCTCTGCGACTTCAGGAAATCTTGAAGTTCTAGGTTTTGCAGTACTGCGTTCCATACATTTGTATCGCAGACAATCGAAGCAACAACGTCCTGACAGAGAACGTAGGGATTGCGGATTTTCGTATCATACTCCACAACATAAGACACTTACAGTTTTGCAATACTGTGTTCCGAACATTTCATATAAACTCTTTCGGCGACGAGCAGCTCGCTGTCGATCTCCTCGCAAACAAGCTTCTTTTTGAGGTTTATTTAACAATCTCTCCATTATTTCCAAAGCATTCAAGTTTTTTTCTTCTCCCCTAGATTTTTTGCTTTGCCGTGTAGGCGCTGCAATACTCCCACTTCTGCCGGTATGCTTGCTCCGAGGAAATGCCTGAGCTCCAAGACATGGGCGGACCCGTCTAAGGTATCTATCATCATCGCATTGGAATAAAAAACCCAACAAAGAAAAATTAAGTTATCATCATTCATCAGCGGATTATTGAATCAAATATTTTGAAAAAAAGGAGGATTCAGCGTTGCCTTCGACCCGCTCGAGCATGGTGGACACGGATTTCACGGTGGACACGATCTTCGGCTTATGGCCCGGCGATAAGCTCACAGGTGTGACGGGCGCTGACCAAGTTGCGACTGCCATGGGGATTTTTGGCGCGGACTACCTACGTCCTCGCCTTGAAGGACATTCCCGGGACCCACGAGTTCCTATTGCTCGACGAAGGTAAGTTTTTTCTTCAAGGGAATCACACACGCATATATGAGCACATAGGTTGTTTATTTTTTCGATATATTTTTTTTTTCGCGAAATAAGGATGGCAGCACGTTAAGGACACGACGTCGATAAGAGAAGGGAAGTACACATTGAGATACACAGGTGGAATGGTCCCCGACGTTAATCAGGTAAGGAGGATATTGTAATGATTTTAATATTTACATTGAACGTTTTTTTTCTTGTCTCGGTAAGATTATCGTGAAGGAGGAAGGAATATTCACGAACGTGGCTTCCCCATCGGCCAAGGCCAAGCTAAGGCTATTGTTCGAAGTGGCTCCTTTGGGATACTTGATCGAGAAAGCTGGTGACTAAAGCAGCGACGGGAAACAGTCCTTGCTCGACAAGGTTATACCAATTTAGACTACCAAGTGGCTTACGGCTCGAAGGAAGAGATTTTACGCTTCGAAGAGACTCTGTACGGTTCGTCGAGGCTCAAGACTACTGAGCCCGTTGGAGCCGTTGCTTAGCCTGTCAAGCCGATCAAATTGTATGGAACCAATTTACATATTAATGCCAATTGCAGCTATTTTTATTGTCGGTTGTATATGAACAATTTGCCAAGAATGTAGATTTTGCCTGACCTGATGAAATAAGATAGTTAGATGCTATAATCATGGAATTGGGGGGTTTTTTTTTCTTTCTTTCATACAAATTCTTTGGGATTGTTGTACCTTTTCTTGATTCAGTTCTTGGGATGGCCGGATAATTTGTATGTGTATTGATCGATTCGTCCACTCTCCAATGGTATGCCTCTCTTTCTCTCTGTTTTGGACACAATTATTATTTACCAATCGGTTGTCCAAAGAAAATGCCCAGACGGTAATGTATGATAATTATGGGTTTAATCGTGGTAATCCGTGGTATTTTAATCGATGACCTCTTCATCATACTATGGTTTACAATTCTTGATTCTTCGGTTTTGAGAATCTCTACCTAATGACCGAATTTTGAAGCAGGTGGTGGAATTGTAACAACTCCCATGAAGCAGGTCAAAGGTTGTGTAATAATACAGTTTGTATTTGTTGATCGAGGTATTCGTATTTATATTATATATACGTATATTCAAGAATAGCTGTGAATTTCATTCTTTTTATTTAAAAAAATAAAACGAACTAATAAATAAAATGAAAAATAAAAACTAAATAAATATAAATATTTTGATTATTTCGTCTTTGTTAGCTTGACGGGTGTGAGGATTTTCCGTAAACTCACGGTGACATTGTTTAACCTTTTTCTTATTTTCTTATTGTAGTTGACTTTTTATATTTATTTTTATGAAATTTTTATTTTTATTTTTATTTAGTTGTTTTCTAGATTTTTTACTCCCTCCGTCCCGCTTATTTTATCACACTTTTCCATTTTGGGTGTCCCAATAATTTTATCACCTTTCCTTATTTTGCAAATCACAAATAATCAATATAATAATATTAAATATTTTAAAAGATGTGTCACAATATACACTTTTTTACCTTTTCATTGTACCATATTATTATAATAAAGTCACCTTAATTTGCGTGCTCAACAACTTATGTGATAAAGTTGCTGGGACGGAGGGAGTATTATTTTTCATTAACGTTTTATTATTTTTCTATTTTCCAATGTTAATTGTATTACTTTCAAGTTCAACTAATCGTGTGCCGACATGTGCCAAATTTCCATCCAAGTTGACAGATATCTAACAGTAGAACCAATTTGGTTCAAAATCGACAAAATCGGGGACTAAATTGGTCCATACGAAATACCGGAGGCTAAACTGGTCCATTAGTAAACCTCAAGGACCATTTGAGATTTACCCCCTCTACACGACATTAAATTGAAGGAGGAAATATTGGCAAGAATGTGCTTTACAGAATTTGCATGATTTGAGATGTTAAATGCCGGTCCTATGCGCCAGAAAGCACTCATTCAATCAATCTTGAGCATATAGCACAAATTACATATGATATGACTGCTAATCATTTTTATTTTATACGGTCGTTCCGATCACGACTAACGATAACATTCTAAGACCTGGTCTTGCTGTACTTATATATCACATAAAATATGTCATGGCAGGTCTAGATATTTTATTATTTTATGGAAGATTGAAAAAATTTGCTTTGAATATTGTGTCCACTAAGAAAAAGCAACGTAATTCATCGCTCATAGGCTAACAACTGCAGTGTATTACGTCATATTACAAAATATCACAGAATATATAGTGAAAGGTTTAAGACTGTGCCACGCCTATGTGATCAAAAGAACGATGAAGTTTGCATAATTGTAAGACTGTGAGGCTGCACTACTTAAAACAATGTAAGACTGTACAAGGCACGACTATGAAATGCATGCCGCTATGAGACTGTAAGACTGCACAACTTCTATTTAATCGTAACTGTAAGATGCATAGCTATCAGACGGCACTACTTAGACACTGTAAGACTGCAGGGCCGTGAGACTGTTGAATATGTTTTTTATTATTGTTTTATAAAAAGCAAAGTATAATTCCGCAATAATTTTATACTACACAATAAAAAGAATGATGTGACAAAAGCTAAGTCCAAATGTATTCTTCTGGTTCTGAATGGTAAAGAATGAAGATGATTCAACATAAATTCATAAAGTCGAAGAATATATCGAAGAAGGAGTCGAAGGTGATTTAATTAAAATAAAAAAAGAAGCAATTTTAACATTTTCTTTCTAATTTAGTTTTTCTTTTTATTTTATACGGTCTCGCTGTACTTATCACGTAAGAAATGTCATTGCATGTCTAGATATTTTATTATTTTATGGAAGATTGAAAAAATTTGCTTTGAATATGGCGTCCACTTAGAAAAAAAGCAACATAATTCATCGCTCATAGGCTAATAACTGCAGTGTATTGCGTCATATTACAAAATATCTCAGAATATATAGTGCAAAGGTTTAAGATTGTGCCACGTCGTTGTGATCAAAAGAACAATGTTTAAATTTGCATAACTGTAAGACTATATGACTGTGAGGCTGCGCTACTTCGACATTGTAACTGTACAATGCACGACTATGAAAATGCATGCCGATATGAGACTGCATTACTTAAATATTGTAAGACTGTAAGACAGCACAAACCGGCACTACTTAGACACTGTAAGACTGCAGGGCTGCAAGACTGTTGAATTGTTTTTTCTTATGGTTTTAATAAAAAGCAAAGAATGATTCTGCAATAATTTTATACTACACAATAAAAAGAGTGATGTGACAAAAGCTAAGTCCAAATGTATTCTTCTAGATGGTAAAGAATGAAGATGATTCAACACAGATTCATGAAGTCTAAGAATTTCGGAGAAGGAATCGAAGGTGATATAATTAAAATAAAAAAGAAACACTTTCTAACATTTTCTTTCTAATTTAGTTTTTCTTTGTTATTTTATTCGGTCGTGTAGATTCACGACTAACGATAATAGTCTAAGACCTGGTCTCGCTGTACTTATATATCACATAAAATATGTCATTGCATGTCGAGATATTTTATTATTTTATAGAATATTGAAAAAATTTGCTTTAAATATTGCGTCCACTTAGAAAAAACCAACATAATTCATCGGTCATAGGCTATCAACTGCAGTGTATTGCATCATATTACAAAATATCTCATAGAATATAGTGTGTAGGTTTAAAACTGTGCCACGTCTGTGTGATCAAAAGAACGACGTTTAAGTTTGCATAATTGTAAAACTGTGAGGCTGCACTACTTGAACATTGTAAGACTGTACAATGCACGACTATGAAATGCATGCCGCTATGATGCTGTACTACTTAAATATTGTAAGACTGTAAGACTGCACAACTACTATTTAAATATCGTAACTGTAAGATGCATAGCTATCAGACGGCACTATTTAGACACTGTAAGACTGCAGGACCGTGAGACTGTTGAATATGTTTTTTATTATTGTTTTTATAAAAAGCAAAGAATAATTCTGCAATAATTTTATACTACACAATAAAACGAATGAGGTGACGAAAACGAAGTCCAAATGTACTCTTCTGGATGGTAAAGATGAAAATGATTCAACACAGATTCATGCAGTCGAAGAACATATCGGAGAAGGAATCAAATGTGATAGAGTTAAAATTTTAAAAAAAAAAAAGCAATTTTTAAGTTTTTCTTTCTAATGGAGCTTTTCTTTTTATTTTTGCTTAGCAGGAGTTAATGACAATAAATCATCCCTGAATCCTCAAAATTAAGTGACATTTGGGCAAGCTACATAATCGAATATTTTGATACATGCATATTGCTTCACTACCTCAGGCAACTGGGCCTTTTTTATTTGTTTGGTTTTATAGTCTTCGCTCAATTCATTTTCTTGAAAATTCTTTTTTTAGATATGTAGTTGAAGAACTGGTAAACCTGTGGGAAGTCACATATATCACTCCAGATGGCAAAGAACAAAGGTGCTTGAACACATACCACTAATTTGTGAAATGCGTTATCATTTGATGATTTCATGAGTCAGTCCTACCAGACCTGGGTTGTATGGCATGTGGTGCGGGGCATGACGTCTTGAGTCGGAGATAGGCATGTCTCGGGTCCGTTACAAATTGAATAATGACAAATCTTTGAGTCATGGCAAAACGCTTTATACGAAGGTAATTAATATTCTGTATTCGGCCGGATAACTATATTTAAATCTGATCTCAAATATATAACCCGTGCGTAGCACGGGCAACATCTAGTATAATACAATAAGGAAGGAAGAAGTAATCGCTTCAAAGGCAAAGCAGCTTCAGCTTGGAAACTCGTCAGAAAGAAGCATTAGCGAAGAACAGCACAGAAAAATGGCGAGCAGCAGCTCATGGGAGCAGAGCCGAGGTCGGCCGCGTGGGCTCGACGAAATCCCCCCAGCCCTGATTTCTACCATCATGTCGAAGCTGGACGTCCTCTCCATCCAATCGATGGCCTCCACGTGTAAGGCCTTCCAATCCTGCGCCGCTCACATCCTATCTTTCCTCCCCAACTTCCATCTGCTCGTAAGCTTTCCATTAGTCGAATTTGCCCGCGCGATTCTCAGAAAACGATCTGATTTATGCTTTTGTGTTTTGGCTAATTGCGTCTTCTGATTTTTCTCAAATGAGGACGTTTCGCCTTCGATGGATATAATCGAGCGGCTGCTTATGCCCGAAAATCCACATTTGAGGAGCGTGAAGGTGGATTGCTCGCGTCTGAATGATTCCTTTCTGGACATCCTCCTTCGTCCTTCTCTGCAAGACATTTGCCTGCGCAATTGCGACCACTTTAGCGGGACTCTTTTGTCTCGGATTGGGCAGGCATGCAAGGACCTCAAGTAAGGCTCTTTTCCTTTTGTGCACATACATACATAGTTAATGCTTGTTGAACAGTGGGTGGAATTTTTATGTTTCATGCCATTGCCAGGGCTCTGTACTTGAATGCTGTTGCCGAGAGAAGGGGAAGATCTGTTGACGTGGCACATCTAGAGGAATTGCTCACCAGTTGCAGTCAATTGGAAGTAAGGTCTTCGTCTCGAAAATTTATTTCCATTTGTGTTGGGAATAGTTCTTGCTGCTAGCTGATGTTAAAAAACGTCTCGATTCTTTGTGTGGCGTTTTTTGCACATGTGTACTGAGGTAAATTGCGATGCGCGGGCATATGTAGATCGTTTGATTAGGCCAATCATTGGTTAGCGCTGGTTTTCTGACCCGTATGTCCTTGCTTTGTAGACGCTGATTCTGATGATTGACGTCTCCATATTCCCGAGGCATAACTTTGCTCGTGTGTGGGCTCTAGCCCCCTCAAAACTCACTTCTCTTGAAATCGGCTATATTTCTTCAGTAATGGTTACTGAACTGCTCTGCCCAGCCGCAGGGGCCCAGCAATCAGCCACGAACCTCTCCATCTTACCGAATTTGCAGAAGTTATGCCTTTCGGTCGACTACATCACTGACACTATGGTCAGCACTATTTCAGATCGTCTCATCTCCCTGACCCATCTTGATCTTCGCGATTCCCCTGTAATGGAACCAATAACGGCGATCGATCTCACCAACTTAGGGCTTCAGCAAGTCAATGCTCGTGGAATGTTGAAACACCTCTCTCTCATAAGAACCCAAGAGATTGCTCCTACGTACTTCAGGCGAGTAAATGATCTCGGAATCCTTCTCATGGCTGAAAAATGCTCGGCCATGGAGAGCATTTGTCTCGGTGGCTTTTGCCAGGTGACCGACACGGGTTATAAGACGCTCCTCCACTCATGCTCAAGGTTATACAAGCTTCAGGTGTGTCGCGGGACCCATCTGACCGACCTTGTTTTCCACGATATCGCTGCTACCTCCCTTTCTCTGGAGCACGTTAGCCTTAGGTGGTGCAATCTACTAACAAGCTCCGGGATTTCCAGCTTGGCTTCGAATCAAGATCTTTGTACGCTCGATCTGAGGGACTGTAGAAACCTCGGGGATGAATCCCTTCGAGCCATTAGTACTCTTCCGTCGCTGAAGACTCTTCTTTTAGGTGGCTGTGATGTGAGTGACGTAGGGCTCTCCTACTTAGGCAAGGGATTGATGAACACACTCGTTTCTCTCTCTGTGAGGGGCTGTAAGAGACTCACAGATCGCTGCATCTCTTCCCTTTTCGCTAACAGTCCAAACCCAACTCTGAGAGAACTCGACCTATCGAACCTACCCAGCCTCACCAATGCTGGCATTCTACTACTGGCGAAGAGCCAAGTCCCCATAAGCGAGCTTCGATTGAGGCATTGCCCTCTTATCGGCGACACTTCTGTGATAACGTTAGCCTCTGCGCAGTTCGACGGGAAAGGGTGGATCGGCAGCCCTTTGAAGCTGTTGGACGTCTACAAGTGTGGATCTATTACAGCGCTGTCGTTTAAGTGGCTGAAAAAGCCTTACTTTCCAAGGCTGAGATGGCTGGGAGTAACTGGGCCCGCGGATGCCTTAACGAGGAATAGACCGTACCTCCACGTTGCTACTAATGGCGAGGAACTGGGATTCTATCAGTGCGATGATGTGGATGATACGAGAGTCCAAGATTTCGAGGAAGAGTAAGTCGACGGGCGACACTGACGTGGCGGGCGGGTTTTTTTGTTCTTGGCTTGGGGCGAAGTGAAAATCTGATTGGAACCCTTCATTTGATTCAGGATAGTGTTAAATTATTGTGTTGTATGTTGTAGGTAGAAATTAGTACTTCCTTTCTTACTAGGAATGATTGTACAATCTCCACGATTTGATCATCATGGGACAAGACAGTTCTTGGATGAGCAGAGAAGGCTAATAGAGTTGAAGGTTTCTCTGTTCTTTTTACACCAAGTGTAATGTCTTAGTACAGGCAAGTTTTCTTAATCAAAGAATGTCTTAAAGATATACAAAAAGCCTTTGTCCTTCTCTAAATATGTTATATATACAGAATAATATAGTTTCACGCCAAGAGGCACGGCTCGCTTAGGGTTCTTCCCCGCAGCAGCAGCGGCCGAATCTTTATCACCGTGCTCAGGACAAATCCCACGAACTGCATCATTCAGGAAAAAAATTCAAAAAATTACATATTCTTCAGACGAAATGAATGAAAGGAAGATGTATAAGAATTTGTATGACCATTTAGCTTTACTTACCCAAGCAAGCCCGACGCAGAGGATGCTAAAACCCGGGAAATAAAAAGGCGCTCCGTCCGACAAAAACAGAGCTGCGAACGAACAACATATCAGTTAATACATATTAAAAATTGAGATAGTTAGAAGAGTAATGTAATGTAATAATAATGTTTACCTGAAAGAGGGCTGTATATGAGAGGAGAGATGACGTTGGCTAGCGAAGTGACGCCCATCAGACATCCTTGAGCGATGCCCTGCTCGTAAGGCCCCACGTGCTTCGATATGATGCATCTTATCTGGCGATTATTATAAGTTCATCCTCAGCTTATTACAATGCTTCGGGAAAAAAAAAGGAACGAAAAAAGAAAAAAAAAAAAGAGAGATGGAGCGACTTACGCTTGGACTCGCTAGGAAGAGAAAGATTCCGAGAAAAGCCGAGGCGTATGGCACCCAAGGCGCCCACGCTACGCTGTCGAGCAGCATCTGCAAACATTACACCATCGTCGGGATTTTGCCGTTATTTTTTGACGTATTGTATTATATGAAGGAAATTTCAGAATAAGGCGTTGGCGTACGTTTAAGAATCCGGCGAAGAGTCCTATGCAGAGCAGCGTTTCCTCGCCGAGTAGTGGGCCGAGCAAAGGCATTAGAACCATCTGAGGATGAAACTTATCAGCTATATATATATATATATATATATATATATATATATATATATATATATATATATACCGAGCGAAAAAGAATGCGCGTCGGCCTTACGTTAGATATGGTCGCTGCGATGTAAGTAATAAGCCATATATCGGCAAACTGGTCCTTCTGGAAGTGGAAGCGCGCCTTCAAGTAGTACTGCAATCGATCGCATGAAGATTGTTTTATCAATTTCCCGACGATTTAAACCTTATACATCATTCACCTAATAGCTTAAGCTTGCAAGAAGTATATCATTTTTCAATTTCATATAATTTTCATTCGAGGCGACCCGTCACGTCTAAGCTGACTTCTTTATTATGTAGCGTTAAACACGTAATTTCAATTTAATAGGTGGTCTGAATGATCACTCAATATATATGATATACAAAGATTGACGCCACATATTATAGACGTACCATTAAGAAGGCTTGAATCCCGGCCTCGGCGAGGCTGTTGAAGAACGCTACGATCGACACCAACGACACGGTGAAGCTGCTCCTCAAAAGACGCACGATCTCCTTGGGCAACGATATTTTTGGGATCAAGTCCTCGCTTTTTTCTTGATTTTTCATCTCGTCCTCTAAGGGCTTCAATATCGGGCGCTCCAATGGGTCGTCTCCCTCGCCCGTTTTCCCTTGTCGGGACGACTTTTCGGTCAGAAATACTTTCATGTAAACGGCGGCGACCACAGAGGAAACAGCCGCCACCTGGTAAATTCGGGCGGTGGGCAGCAGACGGGCAGCTAATGTGCCGCACACCGTCGCGGCGGATACTACCCCCGACAAGAGACCGAATGCAGACACGCGTTTTCCTTCCGATACGTTGTCCGCCTATATATATATATTATATACATATTCTTATATAAAGAGGCTAGGGTAGACAAAAAACCTGTCAATTTGGTCTGTCATAGTTATGTATAATTTTACCATTAATTGTTTACTTACAATTTTGCCCTTACAAGTTTATTTGTGAAGTAATTTAATTAGTAATATAAAATGTTCAAAACATAAAACAAATTGATATATTAGCACGCACATAGGTGTACTTTACATACTAGTATATATTATTAGCCATATGTTATCTATTGTAATAATAAGGTTTAGGCTTTTGTCCTTACGTCTACCCCAAACACTTGCATAATTCAAGTGGACTTAAAATTTGACATGCGATAACTTACACACTACTGATCCGTGTTAAACACCGTGTTTTACCAAGTAAGTAGGTAAGACAAAAACCTAAACTTCATTAGTAGGTTTTTATAGAGCGAAGAAATAAATAAAGTTTATATTATTTATTACCAGGTAACTTAGGGAAAGGATGATTATGCCGCCGTCGGTGACCATGGCGGTTAGGGTCCTCAAGGCGTAGTAGATGTAGAAGAACTCTGTAGTTCTCTTCACAGCCAATATCACTGCCGTGAATGCCACGTGTACGTAGTAGTTAGAAGTAGTAATAGAAACTACTACTTGAAGAATTATGAGAGTAAATGTTTACGTGTTGTGTTTTTTTTTTTATTATTAATTACCGAAAGGGATGATTGCGAGGGTCAAGGGGATGGTGAGCATGACTTTCCGGCCGTACTTGTCGGACAAATTTCCGATCAAAGGCATCATCACCACCGAGCCTACGCCGGCAATCTGATGAGATATATGCATGAAATTACATCGTATTTTAAGCATAAGTATTTACACATGAAACATTAATTATATTTTAGTTTAGGCAAGAGAGTGGAAGAATAAATGGTTGGGATGTCATCTAATAGAATCATTACATATTTTAATTTAATCTTTACGCACTTTAGTTGAGTTGAGATAAAAAAAAAAAAAGAGAAAAACAAAAATTGGCTGGACGTATACGTACGTGATCATCAATCATCTCATGACATAATCACATATTATTTTGATATTTTCTAATATTTTGCAACCTCGCCTAACTTACCCTAGGAATTTGTCAATTTATATCCAACCAACCCTCTACATAATACCAGTAGAATAAAAGAATTAAAAACAATGGTAAAAAGAGATAATCCGCTTATAATCTTCATGGAAAGAATTAAAGAACAGAGCCTTATAACATCGATAAAAAAAATGACTTTGGTAACTAATAAACTAGAGATGTTTCTTGATAAACTATCATTGGCTCCGATTATTTGTTTACGATCTTGCATATATATAATGGTGGACATATTATTATTAGTACAATGGATATGCGTTATGGTATATATATATATACCGCTTGTTGAAAACCAGTGAGATAAATGGCGAGCGAACACTCGTCTTTTCCCGGGCAGATGGCCTCCATGGTGACGTCAGCAATGGTCGGATTTACAACCAGCGAGGCAAAGTTCGAAAAAAACACAGTCACAAATATGTGTATCACATTCTTCCATATCTCCATCTTTCTTTCCTTTTATGTTCTTTCCACCTTTGATCTCACTTTCAATATCAGTGAAAGGTAATAAAATAAGCTAAGTAGAGCAGACGATGAGTGGCAATGAAAATGGTGATATGAGTTAGTTTGAAGCAGAATGAAATGAGAGAGTCGTCGTTGCATATTTATATACAAAAAGCCGTATCTATACTATAATTGTACCATACCATGTAATGAATCGGCAATACTTTTCGTACGTAATGCCGCGTTATTCAGCTAAAGTAAAAAAAAAAAAAGAATTCGAATATAATTTATATATATTTGAATGTATAAAGCCAAGTCTTTGTGATGAAAAATGTAGAGGTAACAGTGAGCTGACTGTTCAATGTTGACCTTCAAACGCTTAGTGTTGGACTTTGATATATTACTATTCTCAGGGGGGGGTTGGTGAGCTGAAAAGTTAGGCTTTTCCACGAACGCATTTATATACATATGTAGATATATACAATTATATTAGGTTTTTACCCATTCAACGTGCTAGCTGTTCTTGGTTTGGCACTAGAAAAAGGAAGCTTATAAAATAAGTTCTTATAAAATGTGATTCTTATTGTTTAGCTAATAAGTTCTTATAAAATGTGATTCTTGAGGTAAGCTTGACATGTGTATGGTACAATGTCGAACTTGAAGTGATGGAACGAAAGTATATAGTAATGCATAAATGTGTTTTTCAGTAAGTCTAATGTACAAGTTTTATTAATGGTTGTGTGGTGAGAAGTTATGTTTCAAATGTCAATCGGATTTATTTTTTTTGTGGTCAAGACTTTGCAAAAAGTAGGTAACCCCTATCATTCCAGATATTTAGTCATTCCAACGCATACCAAAATGTGGTTGAAACTGTATTTGGACTAAATGCAGTTTTAGACAATCTTAAAGCTCTTACAATGGTTAGTCATTGGCCAAAGTGAACAATATGAACTAACTTAATAGATGAGCGAGATAGGTGGAATATGGTTTATGTTTGCAGTTTGGCAGTTGGTCACTTTAAGCTAATCATCAGATCTCCAACGGATATGTACTCGAAACCTTTGTATATACTAGCACGTGTAGCACATCCAATATGTGTGCAAATATATCAAGTTATTTTACATTTTCACATTTTTTATTAATAAAGTGGTTTAAAAATAAAATTTTGATTTACGGATAAATATGTAATAAATAAAATTATTAAGGGTAAAAATTGTAATTTGACAATCAAGTGTAAAATTATAAATAATCATTATTAAATTGACAGAAAATATGGCCGTTTATAGCCACCTTAAACTCTTTATATAATATTATAGATATATAAATCAAGATTAATCATTGTTGGTATTTAAAATCATTGGATTTTTTTAATAAACTATATAAAATAAGCATGTAATATATTAATGTTATTGGTCAATTGCTTTAGGATAAGTCCCATTATCAATATTCGGCCATTAATGAATTAAATAGCAGCCTGTTCTTCGGATCATCTTATCATCAAATTAATAATGAAGATAAACTAAACTAAATAAGCAAGAAAGTATGTATATGCGCGTGTACTTCTCTTTACTTATTATATTTTGTTATAAAATAAAACCCTTTTCGACATGATAAAAGAGCTGGACCCTTATTGGGCCTAGTGGACTTTATAAGGTAGGTTCGGCCCACTCTCAGGCCCAGACAGCTTTCTGGCGTAATAGATTAGAACCATCCACAGACTACTTTTGCTCACTTTTGAAAATTCCTTTTTTGATTTAATTTTAATTAATTAGCACAAATACAATTCATATAAATAAATGGCATCTGATTCAGCTCACCACAGAAGATCTCTCTCTCTCTCTATACTTATTACAGCAAAGGTGAGTGAGTGAGTGAGTGAGTAGTACAATTTCACGAAGTCCTCTTATCATCACTCCCCACAAGATTCTCTCTCTCTCTCTCTCTCTCTCTCTCTCTCAGAGCAATGGACACGCTCACCGTAATATGCACACTGTCAATCGTACTCGCCGGCGGCCTCTACTGGTTCGTCTGCATCCTGGGCTCCGCCGAGCAGAAGGGCAAACGCGCCGTCAACCTATCCGGCGGCTCAATCGCCAGGGAAAAAGTCGAGGACAACTACAACCAGTACTGGTCCTTCTTCCGCCGCCCGAAGGAGATCGAGACGGCGGAGAAGGTGCCGGCGTTCGTCGACACGTTCTACAACCTCGTCACAGACATCTACGAGTGGGGATGGGGTCAGAGCTTCCACTTCTCGCCGTCGATTCCCGGCAAATCCAACCGAGAAGCGACGAGGAAGCACGAGGAAATGGCGGTGGATCTGCTGAACGTCAGCCCCGGCGCGCGTGTTCTCGACGCGGGCTGCGGCGTGGGCGGGCCGATGAGGGCTATCGCGGCCCATTCCGGCGCGAACGTGGTTGGGATTACGATTAATGAGTATCAGGTGAAAAGGGCTCGCATGCATAACAAGAAAGCTGGGCTCGATAAGCAGTGCGAAGTCGTGTGTGGGAATTTTCTTCAGATGCCTTTCGACGATGAGAGCTTCGACGGCGCGTACTCGATTGAGGCGACTTGCCACGCGCCCAAGCTCGAGGAGGTGTACTCCGAGATCTACAGGTTAGGGGAAAAAAAGGGGATGGATTTAGGTTAAATCGAAACTTGGGCTCCAATAAAAATGTGATCTTTTTCACACAAGGCCGATTTTTTTATTCGATTGGCACCATTATCGAACAGGGTTCTCAAGCCAGGGGCAAGATACGTTTCCTACGAGTGGGTGACGACTGAGCTCTACCGTGGCGACGACGCCGAGCACGTGGAGGTTATCCACGGCATAGAGAGGGGCGACGCTTTGCCTGGCTTGAGGAGCTACAAGGACATCGCCGAGGTGGCTAAGAGGGTTGGGTTCGAGGTTCTTGAGGAGAAGGACTTGGCCAAGCCGCCGGCGAACCCATGGTGGACGAGGCTGAAGATGGGCCGCATGGCTTATTGGAGGAACCACATCGTAGTTACTGTGCTGGCTTGGCTTGGGATTGCGCCGAAGGGGGTGGTGGACGTCCATGAAATGCTGTTTGTGACGGCGGACTACCTCTCAAGAGGCGGCGAAACTGGGATTTTCACGCCTATGCATATGATTCTCTGCAGAAAACCTGCTGAGAAGTAAGTCCAGCGATGTTGTGTAGGAGATGTGATGATTTGTGGGGTTATGAGATTGCTTGCTTTCGGTGAAGTTTTCCTTTTTATCTATCTAGTGATTATGTTCCTTTTTTCTGTTTATCCTTTTTGCTGGTAATCATTGGATTTCGTAATTTAACAAATGTTCTGTTTATGGGTTCTTGTCAAATCTTGGAGGCTTGGAATACAGATTGAAGTGGTTTAATTAGTCTTTGATGTAAGAAACTCTTTATTGTTTAGTTTGAGGCGAAGAAGGCAGTGGCGTGGTGTCCGTTCTGTTCTATCCAGTAGTAAATTTGCTGTACAATTGTCTTGTAATGAAAGAGTAGTGTCATTTGAGTGGTTGTGACACGTGGAGTAGATACAATACAACATAATACATAGTTTGTGTGTGTATGTGTTTATCTTCTAAGCATAGATAGAGACATGTGAGTGAGGGGCTGTGTTAAGAGGGCCCATTGCTTTTCTTTGCGGATGATGATGGCGATCACATGCAGCCTTGCCTGGCGCAATAAAATCGTGCCAAAGAGATGCGAAAAGTTAAATAAAAATCCTTCCTTTTTGGTTGTCTTAACTCTTAAACACCTTACAGGTTTTTTTCATTTAGTTTAGTTTCTTCCCATTGTGTGCTTTTGTGTCAAGAAGTGGGAAGCCATGGTAAAGCAAAGCTTTAGCTTGTGCATCTAATAGGATTTTTTAAATTTATTTATGATTATTATATGTCCAAATTGTAATTTTAAAACTTGCTTAGTGGGTCGAGGAACTCTGTCATGTGTGACTGTACTCTGTTTTTCTTTTCCATTAAACTATTGTAGCAGAGAAAGATCAGATCTCTATGCACCTTTCTTTCCACAAAGGCAGCAACCGCAGCACTTCTATGACTTTTTAGCCTCTTTCATATTGAAATATCTCGTAAACAACTGTAATATTTGTCGTTTATATGTTAGCTTGTGATCCATCTCCTATGCACTATTAGTCTGGAGTAACTTAACTATCTTGGGCCTTGTCCTTGGTTTTAGTACAAGACAAAATAGATAGTACAAGACAATTACTGTCGTGAAAATCAAGTTTTCCTGTAGTCTTTAATATGCTCTCGTGAATGTGGTCACCACTCCAAAGCCACGAGATAACACTCTTTGTCTTGCTCTTTGTTTACATACTTGTCATGTTCCCACGACAAAGCCACGAGATATTATAAAAAAAGACAAGAAAAATCATGTGATGTTAGGTAAGTGTTCGATGGATTTCTTCTCCCTTGGGCTAAAACCCAATTTGGTAACTTAAGGGGCACTTCGATGAATCATACAAAGTGTAAGAGTGTGTCTGAAATTTCAAAAGAATAAAAAACATCACATAGATCTCAAACTCTTATTCTATGGCACATCATGGGAGATAGTATACACAGCCAATTTTATTGGTAGCCAAAGTACGCACTTCAAAACTCTTCTTCAGTCACACGAGAAAAGGAAAGCAAATATATGAGAAATATTACCTGGCATTTTCTTTGCTCATCAATTAGATGAATCTCTGCTGTAGTACTGATCAAGTGTCTTCGCTGGAATACGGTGAAGAAGTTCCCTGGGAAAGATTCTGAGCAATGTCCAAGCCAAGTCGAGGGACTGAAATATATTGCGGGTATCGTAGGCACCTTGTGCCACGAACTTCCTCTCGAATTTATCGAGGAATTCGAGGTAAAGCTGTAAAATTTCAGAAAAAAGGTTATTTCGACAACTGATCTTTGATCATCGCTATTCTTGGAAATGGAAGATTAGAGCAAATAATAAATCACAGACCAGATCTTCAGAGGAAAGTGCTTCTTCTCCTACCACAGCTTTCATTGCCTGTACATCCTTCCCAATGGCGTAGTTTGCATATAACTGGGAATGGATTGAGAATACCGATTTGAGTACATAGCCGAGAAGCAGAGCAAAGAAAGATTGAAATATCACATTTTGATTTTCATTGTGACAAACTATCTTAAGTTTTACCTGATTGGATACATCAGAGTGGTCTTTACGAGTCATACCTTCACCGATGGCACTCTGCCACATAATTCAATAGCATTGCTCCTCTCACATCAATCCAAATGAGTCATACAAAAACGTCAAAGTACGATATAGACTTACTTTCATCAAACGCGACAAAGATGGCAACACATTGATTGGCGGGTATATCTGGTAACTCATACAGAACAAACTTATTCAGGAAAGTTACCCAATAAAAGCAAATGGGTCAGTAGCTAGCTATCATGAAGAAATATCTAAAATACTAGTCGTATTCACAAATAAGGCTTTCGGTAGCTGGTCATCTTATATACAAGCGGTCAAAGATATAAGGTTTTGAAATGAAGCTCAATGTGGAGACTAACAGATTGTAAATGAAGTTGTCTATCCTACCTGTCTGTTATGAAGTTGTCTATCGATATATATCTGTCCTTCAGTAATATAACCAGTAAGATCAGGAGTTGGGTGAGTGATATCTGTCCATGTAGAAGGGAGAAAATAAGAACATAAGCTTGTTAGTAAAACTTGGTTTGCGTTGTGTTACCATCATTGGGCATGGTCAAAATAGGGATCTGTGTGATGGATCCTTTCCTTCCTTCAATACGCCCAGCTCGCTCGTAGATAGTTGCCAGATCAGTGTACATGTAACCAGGATATCCACGCCTCCCAGGCACTTCTTCTCGAGCAGCAGACACCTAACCAGATAATATGCACCTTGATGTTTCAACTAAGAAAATTATACTCTGGAATTTTGGCTATAATAGGAATAATGCAGTCAGAAAAAATTAGAACTTTTCGACCGTATAGAAGAAAGAGGACAGCAATACCTCACGAAGAGCATCAGCATAAGAACTCATATCTGTCAAGATGACAAGAACGTGCTTCCCGCATACATATGCTAAGTATTCGGCAGTTGTCAGAGCAATGCGAGGTGTGATGATACGTTCTATTGTGGGGTCATTGGCCTGCAGAAAATTGATGTTATTAGCAATAAGAAGTGACATCACCAAGCAACGTTAAAGAATTTGGTGGAGCCATTATGCATGTACTTACAAGATTCAGAAAGAGAGTCACTCGCTCCATTGATCCATTTTCCTCAAAATCACGTTTGAAGAACTGAGCAGTCTCCATGTTGACACCCATAGCAGCAAAGACTATGGCAAAGTTGTCCTCTTCACTGCCCTGTAGTGCACAATAAATAGTAGTTACCTTGCTCATATAGAAGTAATAACCAGAATATGGAGAAATAAGAACACCAGGAGCAAGATTGAAAGATTGACGCGCTAAATATTGACAATCCTCGTAGCTGGTGATGGAAGTCATAAGGTTAAACGTTCTACCTCAAGAAGATTATCAGATTTCTCCAATCGCTTCACCAACCCAGCCTGACGACATATTTGGGCAGCAATTTCATTATGGGGCAGACCAGCAGCAGAGAAAAGGGGAATTTTCTGTCCTCGGGCAATCGAGTTCATCACATCAATGGTAGAAATTCCTGTTTGAATCATTTCTTCGGGATACGTTCTCTCGCTGGGATTGATAGAACTCCCTGAAATGAACAAGTATATGACGAAATGCAAGGTAAACTACGCTGACATTTAATTTTATTCACTTGCCAGATATATCCAAGTAAGCCTCTGGTAGAATGGGAGGTCCATTATCTATGGGTTTCCCAGAACCATCAAATATACGACCGAGCATGTCCAATGAGACAGGAGTTTTTAGAACCTGTTAGACCATTACAAAGAAAATTCATCTTAGGCAGTAAGATAATTTATAAGAGATGAGTAAATGACTGCAGTGAGCGATATCTCAAGCAGCCCCGTTATATCTCTCTACAGGTTATTTGATACCTCTCATTAAGACTTAATAAAAGATTAATGGAACATATGTAATAAGATGACATTCAGTTCATTCAAAACGTTTGTTCAGGAATATCTTTACACAGTCATGGACACGGAAATCAGATAAAATATGAGGCAGAGAAGGAATTACGAGCATAAATTAAGAATTACCATACCTCCCCTGTAAACTGGACAGTTGTATACTTGTTGTCTATTCCAGAAGTTCCTTCAAAGACCTATGAGTATTGAAGGTTATACGAGGAATAACCAAAGGTACTATGTTCAAAGCTTTCAAGAAAGCAAACTAGGAAATCACTTCTTGTCCAGGAGATCCTAAATATTCCATATCTCACTCAAGCAATAGGAAATGTGATATTTTTATGATGCTACCTGAACAACAGCCTTCTCACCATCAACCTCCAACACTTGTCCACGCCGAGTTGTCCCATCACCTAAGCGGATATTAACAATTTCCTGAAACTTGGGACCCTGACATCACATGAGAGCCAAAGATCCTTCTTGTCAGATAAATATCCACAGTTATTAAGAAAATTATCTCAGAATTACAACTAATTATGATGTAAAATTAGTATATTTTCACCTTGACTTTGTCAAGAATAACAAGAGGTCCAGCAACTCCTGAGACAGTTCTATACTCTGCAAATATGTATGAATAACACAGCATAATTCAAAAGCTGACAAATTAAGTACAGCAGTCAAACATAGGAATGATCCAAATGTCACTTGAGAAAATACCTATCCCAATCTCTAACGTTCCCTCCTCCTCCATAGTGCTATTATTTTCCGCGCCCATATCAAACCTACAATCCACATTGTCATGAAACTAAAAATATGACTGAAAAGTCCGCAGAAGATCACCTCAAAGAGGCGATCAATGATTCATATAAAAGTAATAACAATCGCCAACTCGCTAAAGAAAAAAACTTACTCCTATGTTCTAGCAACACAATTCCGAACAGGAGGATCAAAATCAAACCTGAAGTTCAATCAGTTGCTAGATCCTACGAGGTCCCTTATCCTTCCAAGTAACAGAAACAGCTGACAATGAGATCACAAAGAAAATTAACCAATTAGTCCATAAAAAGACCAATTGACCACAAACAAACAACTACAGAGCACATCTGACAGAGCATAAAACGCTAAACGCACAGCAAGTATGGCAAGATCACTCCATAACAATCGACCGCGAAGTTAGGTATCAACATAAATGAAGAAATTGGAAATTGATAAAGTAGCGTATTTGGAAGCTCAAACACAACCTTTTTCCGCTAGATCTTTTTCGAATCTCCCAGAGAAAAGTATAGAGAGGGCAAAAAGTAGCAGATATCCTATGGATGACGAATATTCGCGGTAAACTATTCTAAATAAATAAATAAACTTTAATCCTTATTCTTAATTTCAGTTTAGAACGTGGGGCTCATAATGACTCCACGGCGATCATGTCCGTACTTAGTAATATAGTAAACGTCGCCGTTTCCTTCACTTCTTTTCACTAAAAAGAAGGTGAAAGGTTGATATATTACGACTTCATTACACACAGTACCAAATTTGGTTTACTAGTAATTTAATTTACTACAAAGTGATAAAAGTACGAATGATAACATATACACCGAATGGTAAGTAAGAAAGAAACTGAATGGTCTCTCTCTCTCTCTGTGGGGCAAACGCCATTGTCATCTAAGAACGACTGCAGCATTTCTGAGAGCCAAATAGCGCTGAACATAGTCATTAGGGAGTGATCTAATCACTTTGAAGACTTCAGCATTTGCATAGCGGAGTTTAGTTCTTGGATCAACGTAAGGGGCCTGCATTGAAGAATTATCTTACGATTATGAATGTCGAAAAAAATCCAATATACAACAAAATGCAACTGAGAGGCCATATTCATTCAACAATCCAAAGCTTTGTTGGAGGAACAAAGTAAACTATTCGATAAAGAAAGTTCATAACCTCATATCCAGTTATATCACAGATCCTTTTGCATGGATGCACCGATGGCGGAGACTCGATGTTAACATCTGTCAAGATACGAAATAGTGCATATGATTATTGCCCACAAAAACTACACAGATTGAATCAGGTAAAAAGTATAATTTTGTTAACTTGTTAAGCCTATTGAAACTCGAATAGTGCATATGATTATTACCCACAAAACTACACAGATTGAATCAGATAAAAAGTATAAATTTGTTAACTTGTTAAGCCTATTGAAACTGAGGGGTCATCCATACTATTACGCTTCCAAACATTGGGGGGGGGGGGGGGAGGGGGGGGGGAGGGGGGGTTCAAGATTCAATTTTTGCTTTGGAAGATTCAAAATAATATAATAATGCCAAGAAAAAACTATTTTAATAGGAAACTCACAATTTGGTTTGTCAGGAGGATAATTCTGATAATTCTCAGCTTGAATAATCTGTTTTAGCTGTTTCCACCTGACCCTCGCTTGCCCTTTCGGATATTTTTCGTACATCTGAATCTTCTTAAATTTCATGTAGGTGGGTAACACCAATTCTGCTTCGACCACTTCACGCTCCATCGAACAGAACCCTATCGATTACCAAATACAAGCAAAATCAAAGGCAATTTATGCAACAGCTCTTGTAAATAGCCAAACTCCCAAATCATACACACAGCAGCAAAGTAAGCGATTTTCACCAAGGAGCAGAAAACAGCAGCACATAATACATTAACCGAATGCTAGAACGCACAGATTCTAAAGATAAAAAAAAGGTAAAAACTCGATATCTCAAGGAAACAGCAGCTGATAAGGAGCTCACATCACACTTCAAAGCCCTAGAAGATCAGCTGAAATCATACTTCAGCAGAAAAATCAGACTAAAATGGCAACAAACAGGCCGTAATTTCCTAGACAGTAACAGCTAAACTCGACAAGAAACTAATTCAAAACATGAATGAAGCTCATCCAATTCATGACAAAAATAGAACGACACGAAGATTGAGACCCTACAACTACAATACGTTAGCCCTTTGTGATTCAATTGAAGCGAAGCCGTCGAATCAACCGAGTCCAGTATTTATAGAAAATAAAATCCGAATGGGCTCGGCCCATTCCTTCAAGAAAAGGCCCAAATTACTCAAAAAGCCCATTTCAACGAATAGGAAACTCAATGTCTTGCATAAATTTTCTTTACATGATCATCAATGTCTTCACTGCAGAAACTGGGGTCGTTTGATACGTGAGTATAGATTGTTATGGGGTGTGTATGAATAAGTTACGTGACGTCTATTACAAGAATTTTTGTTATAAGTCTGGTATATGCATACCCACTTTTAAGGTGGTTATGAGGTGTGTATCACTAATCCATGCACGCGTCAAACATATCTATCAAACACAATTTATATCACTACACAAATAATAAATACACGCATATCAAACATCTTAAAATACAATATCAACAAAATCCGTGTATAGCCATACACAAATAATTTATACCCATGTAATCCACAAACATACTTATCAAGCGAGCCCTAAAGTGCTTTTTTCGTCCACAGTTTTGTTAAGTGGTTGAGTTTATTAATATAACCAAGTCTGTTCAAAGAAACACAAGAAAACTCACTCGCAGAGCTAACTAAATCATTCTTCGCAGCAGATAGAAATTGAATATTGTACCGAATATATAAACGTAAAACAATGCAAGGTCCATTTAGCTTTCGAGTTTCGAGGGTTCAAAGGCTTTACAAAATAGATAACAAATACACTAAAAAGAAATTGCAGGAATATCGAAGGCCCACCATGAGATTAAGCTTGCATTGCATCAAATATTCGATTTTTATATTTGGGGTTTAAATATCGGACAGGGAAGTGCAAGGAGATTGGTGAAAGTGGCGTTGCAAGAAGCCGCGAAGAAAAGGGAGATTAGGTACTCCTGCTATCAACCAACGTAAAATTAGATGGCAGGCTTACCTCGTGGTGCGAGAATCACACTTCTCCTGCTAAGATACGGCAATAATTATCGGCGCACTTCATCTTCTTCTTAACATTGTCAGTCTCGTCTATGCAAAGATCCCAGCCATGTTACGACACTTTAATCAAATACACTTGAAATTCGAAATTTTTTCTATTCACATACCAGCGGTGAGATCAGAAGCGTTAAAGCTTCCTTCTTGTGGCCATCTTTTCGTCAAACAAAAACCCTAATAAAGGTAAACATTCCCAAGGACACATCAACATAACATTGATAAATACCTTGGCTCTCATTCGTCGGTTGGGGCAGGGCGTGGAGAATCAAACGTGGGTTAAGGGATGAAATCTTGAACTTGGGTTAATTAAATATTCTATGTACTTGTTTATCTTTAATTTCGTTTCTTAATTATTATCAATTGAATTTTCTTTTAAGTTGGACACGTGTCCCATTGTCATGAAACCTAGGCAGCGTTTGGTTATAAAAGATGGATAAGGCCCATGGTAAAAATTAAGTAAACAGGCCGAAGATAAATAATATGACATCTCAAACATAGCTTACTTGTACAAGGCCTGCACATCAAATAGCGGGCTCACCCATAATAACGGGTTGGAATAACCAAACCAAACACTATATTACATAATATTAATAATATTATCAGCCTTTTATTGGAAACCAAACAGACCACATTTCTATTTATATATAAGATAAGATTATCCGAGATTGGTTGGACGACTACAACTTATCTGATGGCCCAAATAGAGCCTAAATAGCCCAAAATGCGATAACATGGAATTGGAATGTTTACCCAATGTAATCGAAATGACCGAAATGCCCTTTTAGAGAGCTTCACTTCAGCTTGTCTGACTTACATTAAGGGGAATTTTCATTTCAAACCCTTCCATAACTAGCATTTAGGATTCAGGCCCTCTTGGCAAAAAATTTAGTTTTAAGAACTCATTTTTGTGCAGTACCACTTCATTGCTCTTACATACCAGTTTATTTTCTGCAGTACCACTTGATTGCTTTGACATACCAGAATGTTCAAAGTTTGTAACACAAAACGATCATTCTATATCAGTTCATATATCTTTCGTACCACTTTTTTACACCACATAAAATGGGTGTTTTAACCTAAAAAATTTTCAAACAGGGCCTGAATTCGAAATCAAACCCTTAATGAGGCCTGATTTCGAATTGACCCTTGCTTTAATCGGTCTAATTCGTCTCACGGCTCTAGCGGGACAACGCCCCATTCAAGTTCTAGGGTTGATCTTCGAATTCTCCTCCGATTCCTCAAATCTCAGGTTCTGATATGTCTCCTTCTTTATTTTTCTTCTCAGCACTAGCTTTGTAACTGAATGTTTTGTGAGGATTTGACTGTTGCCTGGTGACTTGCAGCTGAAGAAATTAGTTAAGATTATTCCGTGCGATTATTTTTTTTAAACCTGGCTTCCATATGTGATTGGACTAGGTGTTTAGTGTTATCAGATCTTGAAGAGAGAACATGACTCAGGATATTGAAATGAAGGAGCAGCAAATTGCATTGTCCAATTCAGTCTCTGGCACTTCGCCGTCCATTCTTCAAAGTAAGTGTGAGCTTGCTTGTAATTCTATATTTACTTGCATATCTTCATGTGTTAGGTAAATTTTTGTTTCGGTTGTAAGTTTTTTAGACTTTTGGTCCATTAAGTATCAATATGAAAAGGTATAAAACGTGCTATTGTATCTAACTTGTTTAATGAAATGAAATTTCATGTCCTCAAAGAACCTCAGTGCAATTTGAAAGAGAAATTCATACTTGATTTTGTAATTGGTGCAACTTTTGAGTTTTGTAGTATCCATTGTTGACCATTTCTGCTACTCTCTGCGTTGTTCGTTTTGTCAGATTTGAAGGACATAGCTGACTTGATTGAGACCGGGGCTTATTCTCGTGAAGTTCGTAGGATACTGAGGGCTACTAGGTGGACAATTCAGCTTAGAAAGCATCTAAATGCTTCTCTGCTTTCAGCATTTCTCAATTTTTCTCTTGTGGCGGGATCTGATGTGCATTCTCGCCTGTCATCATATGTTCCAAAGGTTAGTTGGATTTAAATTTGGGAAATTTGTAAATGGATTTTGAAGTTAATGGTTGCTTAATTTAATAAATGGGTTAAGCGAGTCATCTCTTCTTTTGATGTAGGAAGAAGAGATGGAAGTTGATACTGCAATATCTACTGTTCAAGTGCCTGCAAAGCATATTTTGCCGGAGATCGAGATGTACTCCTACTTGGTTGTTTTGATATTTCTTATTGACCAGAAGAGATATGATGAGGTGTGTAATTAAGTAGATGTGATATTTTCCTTATATTCCGATGATGTTTGGGAATAGAAACAACACTCATTTTGCCTGTCACGTCCAGGCGAAGGCATGTTCCTCTGCTAGCATTGCGCGCCTGAAGAACATCAACAAGCGTACTGTTGATGTCCTAGCGTCAAGGCTCTACTTTTACTACTCTCTCAGCTACGAACTTACTGGTGATCTTGCTGATATACGTGGGTATGTTTTTTTTTTCTTCTTGTTAGGCCTGTGGCTGTTGCGGAGTGCAGTACATTGTGGTCATTATTATATCTCATTGTGACCCTCTATCTGAAAGAAGAACCTAACTTTTCAGTAACCTACTTGTTTTGCACCGAACTGCAACCTTACGGCACGATGAGTTGGGGCAGGTTTGTTTTATTCTCTTGGTCAATAGTTTACTTAGTTCAAAACATGTATTGATGGAATTATTGAATGGGATAGGAAACTCTTCTGAACCTGTTGCTGAGGAACTACCTTCATTACAACTTGTATGATCAAGCAGAGAAGCTGAGATCAAAGGCCCCTCGATTTGAGGCTCACTCGAACCAGCAGGCAAATTCTACAAAGCTCGTCAATTCTTGTATTTACTCATATTATGTTGATTTAGAATATTTTAAATTATATTAAAACATAATGTTATCCTTCCTGATTCTTCCGTACCCCTCTATTCTGCAGTTCTGTCGATACCTTTTCTATCTAGGGAAGATTAGGACAATTCAGTTAGAATACACCGATGCCAAAGAGTCCCTCCTTCAAGCTTCCAGGAAAGCACCCGTTTCTGCTCTCGGTTTCAGAGTCCAATGCAACAAATGGGCTGTGATCGTTCGTCTGCTTCTCGGAGAAATTCGAGAACGAACTGTTTTCATGCAGAAGGGAATGGAGAAAGCACTAAGGCCATACTTTGAGCTCACAAACGTCTGTACCAATCCCTTCAACTCCTAGAGTACTAGACAATTACTTCCTATGTACCCTCTCCTATAAAATCCCATTTTATGAACTAATTTAATACCTTTGCCAGGCCGTTCGAATAGGAGATTTAGAGCTTTTCAAGAACGTGGCTGAGAAATTCTCAAGCACCTTCACTTCAGATCGAACAAACAATCTCATCGTTAGACTTCGACACAACGTCATAAGGACTGGCCTTCGCAACATAAGTATCTCCTACTCAAAGATTTCGCTCGCCGACGTGGCGAAGAAGCTGAGGTTGGACTCTCCGAACCCAATCGCCGACGCTGAAAGCATAGTGTCCAAAGCCATAAGAGACGGCGCAATCGATGCCACGCTTGACCATGCCAATGGATGGATGCTTTCTAAGGAGACGGGCGATATATACTCAACAAACGAGCCTCAGATGGCTTTTAACTCTAGGATTGCATTCTGCCTTAATATGCACAACGAAGCAGTTCGTGCACTTAGGTTCCCACCGAATTCACACAAGGAGAAGGAGAGCGCTGAGAAGAGGAGGGAGAGGCAGCAGCAAGAGCAAGAGCTTGCGAAGCACATAGCCGAGGAGGACGACGATGACTTCTGATTTTAACGGAAGAAAATGATGGGTATGGTTATTTATGTCTTCTGTTTTTGATTCGCTGGAGTTTATGATATCTGTGCTACTATGTCTTGTTCGGTTCTCGGACTTGCGCGAGACGAGAGGGCTGCATTTTCTTTGAATGTCTTGATACTATATTTGCACGTTTTGAATTTGTAGTTTATTCGATTAAGTTGTAGGACCCAGAATTGACAGTTATGTTGATTTCTTTCACCTGAATATGTATTTTGTTGCGGAACGTAATTGGTATTGGCAATTGGCATTGGTCTTTATTTTGAACAACTTTACGAGTTAGATGCTAAGATAGGTATATAGGTAGTAAATAATCGTGGCTCTAATATGTTTTCTTGATTAGTGTTCAGGACAAAGCTCGCTTTTATTTGTTGATAAACAAACGATAATTTGGGAAGTATATTATTGATCTCCATTGACGTAGGAGGGAATTCTAATTTGGAAACTATTCTTAATAATTGATGGAAATTTTAAAAACAAATGAAAATTTACACACGATAATACATGGGCCGAGGGCAACAATGAGTAGCGGAGCCCATTAACATATCTGATGGCCCAAATATAGCTCAATAGCCCAAAATGGAATAACGTAGAAAGTTACTCAATCTATTAGAAGTGACCGAAATGCAAATGCCCTTACATTGAGCTTCAGCTTGTCTGACTTACTAAATCGATGAACCTTTTTCCACGGCTTTAGCTGGACAGAGCCCCATTTACAAGTTCTAGGGTTGATCTTCGAATTCTCCTACGATTCCTCAACTATCAGGTTCTGATGGGTCTCCTTCCTTATTTCTCTTCTCTCCACTAGCTTTCTCACTGTATGTTTTGTGAGGATTTGACTGTATCCCGGCGACTTGCAGCTGAAGAAATTAATTAAGATTTGATCGAATCTAACTAGAGAGGCGATTTTACTTTAATTGTACAAGAAAACGAGCTAGATTATTCGGTTGCGAGTATTATTTTAATAATCGTTTGTGGCTTCCATATGTGATTGATCGACGTGTTTAGTGTTATCAGGTTTTGAAGAGAACATGACTCAGGATATTGAAATGAAGGAGCAGCAAATTGCGTTGTCCAACTCAGTTTCTGCCACTTCGCCGTCCATTCGTCAAAGTAAGTGTTAGTAGTTACTTACAGATCTTTATGTGTTCATAGATTTTTATTTCCGTTATTAGTTTAATGAAATGTGCTATTGTATCAAACTTGTTTATTGAAATGAAATTTCATGTCGTTAAAGAAGCTCAGTGCGAGTTAAAAGAGCAATTCGTACTTGATTTTGTAATTGACGCAACTTTATAGTTTCCTTTGTTTGACAGTTTCTGCTACTCTCTGGTTGTTTTGTTAGATTTGAAGGACATAGCTGATTTGATTGAAACCGGGGCTTATTCTCGCGAAGTTCGGAGGATACTGAGGGCTATTAGGTGGACAATTCAGCTTAGAAAGCATCTAACTGCTTCTGTGCTTTCTGCATTTCTCAATTTTGCTCTTGTGGCGGGATCTGAGGTGCATTCTCGTCTGTCTTCTTATGTTCCAAAGGTCAGTTGGATTTGATTTTGGGAAAATCATAAATTGATTATAAAGTAAATGGATGCTCAATTTATTAGATGGATTAAGCGAGTCATCTCTACTCTTTATTATCCTAGGAAGATGAGATGGAAGTTGATACTGCAATATCTGCTGTTCAAGTGCCTGCAAAGCATATTTTGCCGGAAATCGAGATGTACTCCTACTTGGTTGTTTTGATATTTCTTATTGACCAGAAGAGATATAATGAGGTATGCAATTAAGTAACGTTATATTTCCAAATATTCCTATGATGTTTGGGAATAGAAATAACTCTCATTTTCCCTGTCACGTCCAGGCGAAGGCATGTTCCTCTGCTAGCATTGCGCGTCTGAAGAACATCAACAAGCGTACTGTTGATGTCATAGCTTCAAGGCTATACTTTTACTACTCTCTCAGCTACGAACTTACTGGTGATCTGGCTGATATACGTGGGTATGTTTTTTTTCTTGGTACACCTCTGGCTGTTGGGGAGTCCAGTACATTGTGGTCATTCATTATTGTATCTCATTGGACCCTATATCTGAAAGAACCTAACCTTTCAGTAACCTACTTGTTTTGCACCGAACTGCAACCTTACGGCACGATGAGTTGGGGCAGGTTTGTTTTATTCTCTTGATCAACAGTTTACTTAGTTCAAAACATGTATTGATCGAATTATTGAATGGGATAGGAAACTCTTCTGAACCTGTTGCTGAGGAACTACCTTCATTACAACTTATATGACCAAGCAGAGAAGCTGAGATCAAAGGCCCCCCGATTTGAGGCTCACTCAAACCAGCAGGCAAATTACTCGAAGCTCCTCAATTCTTGTATTTGCTGATATTATAATTTATATTGATTTAGAAATGTTAAACCATTAAAATGTATCGTTATAGAATCAACTGCCTCAACAAATAGCAGATGTCTTTATCCTTTCTGATTCATCCGTTCCCCTCTATTCTGCAGTTCTGTCGATACCTTTTCTATCTAGGGAGGATTAGGACAATTCAGTTAGAGTACACTGATGCTAAAGAGTCTCTCCTCCAAGCTTCCAGGAAAGCACCCGTTTCTGCTCTTGGTTTCAGAGTCCAATGCAACAAATGGGCTGTGATCGTTCGTCTGCTTCTCGGAGAAATTCCCGAACGAACTGTTTTCATGCAGAAGGGAATGGAGAAAGCACTAAGGCCATACTTTGAGCTCACAAACGTCAGTACTAATCCCCCTTCAATTCCTAGATTACTAGACAATTACTTACTATGTACCCTCTCCTATAAAATTCCATTTTGTGAACTACTTTATGCCTTCGCCAGGCTGTTCGAATAGGAGATTTAGAGCTTTTCAAGAACGTGGCTGAGAAATTCTCAAGCACCTTCACTTCAGACCGAACAAACAATCTCATCGTTAGACTTCGACACAACGTCATAAGGACTGGCCTACGCAACATAAGTATCTCCTACTCAAAGATTTCACTCGCCGATGTCGCCAAGAAGCTGAGGTTGGACTCTCCAAACCCAATCGCCGACGCCGAAAGCATAGTGTCCAAAGCCATAAGAGACGGCGCAATCGACGCCACACTTGACCATGCCAATGGATGGATGCTTTCTAAGGAGACGGGCGATATATACTCGACAAACGAACCTCAGATGGCTTTTAACTCTAGGATTGCGTTCTGCCTTAATATGCACAACGAAGCAGTTCGTGCACTTAGGTTCCCACCGAATTCACACAAGGAGAAGGAGAGCGCTGAGAAGAGGAGGGAGAGGCAGCAGCAAGAGCAAGAGCTTGCGAAGCACATAGCTGAGGAGGACGACGATGACTTCTGATTGTAGCGGAAGAAAACGATGGGTAATTAATTGCGTGATGGTTATTTTTGTCTTCTCTTCGATTCGCTGGAGTTTATCGTATTTGTTCTACTATTTCTTGTTTTGGTTCTCGGACTTGCGCGTGAGGGATGCATTTTCTTTGAATGTCTTGATACTATATATGCACGTTTTGAATTTGTTGTTTATTCAATGAAGTTGTAAGAGACCCATATATTTGATCGTTGCTTAAATTTCTTTTACCTGAATATGCATTTTGTTGCCGAACGGAATTGTTGGGGTATTAGTCTTTAATTTGAACAACTTTACGAGTTTTTTAGATACTATGATGGGTATATATATATATATAATAAATAATACGTTTTCTTGAGTAAACCTGGCTCTAATATGTTTTCTTGAATAGTATTGAGGACATATCTCGCTTTATTTGTCGATAAACCAACGATAATTTGGGGAATATATTATTGATCTCCATTGACGTAGGAGGCTTAATAATCATATCGCATTTTTATATTAGTATTCATGATTCAAAAGTGATGTTTTCAAAACCATTTATTATTCCTAACAACCCCATATATATAATATTTGGGTGATTTTACGTGAAAATTTGTAGTGAACTAGCGAGGTAAGTAAATTATACCGCAGTCTTTTTCTTACGATGACGACTAGAGCACCTCTTGGATGAATAACATGTAACCATGCATGGCATG
Source organism: Craterostigma plantagineum (assembly GCA_027422505.1). Classification (NCBI taxonomy): domain Eukaryota; kingdom Viridiplantae; phylum Streptophyta; class Magnoliopsida; order Lamiales; family Linderniaceae; genus Craterostigma; species Craterostigma plantagineum. Next base: position 7,388,302 of record JAPQWV010000009.1, on the reverse strand, counting down.
ATATATAAACATAGTAGCCTTTTATTTGATCTAAAACCTAGGTTTGTTATTTGAAACCAATCAAACATTGCAATCCAAAAAGTTGATATTCAAAAAGTTTTATTGATGATCCTGAGAAAAACATAGAGCAATTCAAGAAATATACTCATCTTCAAACCAAGAAACGCAAACAAAGACACTAGTTAGGACTATACCAAGAACATCGCGAAAAAAAAATCGTAAGAAAACCTAAAGTACAAGCCAAGCATTCACTCGAAAGCCCATGCGTGTTCCCTGCGAATCTCCTCTTCCTCTTCCTTGGTGAAATCGTTCTTGATATTAAACGTCTTGCGAATTTCTTCAGGCGACTTCCCCTTAATCATGTCGGCGATTTCCTGACACGTCACGTCAAGGAGGCTCGCGACGTTCATGTAGTTTGCAGCCTAAAATTAGAAATCAAAAAAAACCAAAATTGATTAAGGCGTTAGATTACCCAGAATCCCCAAATCAACAAAAACCCTTATAATCGATTGCGATTACCATTATCAGCTCGTACAGCGTCATCAGATCGACGTTGACGAACTCCTTGTCGAACAACTTCAGCGACGCCGGATCTTCGCCATCGTCCGCCGCGTGGCGCTTGCAGTACTCGACGACCTTGGCCAGAGTCTTGGCCGTGACGTTGGGGAGGGGAATGGCTGAATCGGCGCAGTCGTCCTCGATCATGTTCTTTATCATGAGGGATTGGACGGCGACTGCTTCGTCGACCTCGAAAATCTCGCCGTCGGAGCTTCTGAGTGCGTACGTCTTAGTGACAGCGGCAGTGGCGGTGGCTGAGGAGGATGAAACTTCGGTGGTTGACATCGTCGTCGGATTGGGAATAGAGCAGAGAGAAGCAGTGATTGGGGTTTTTTGAGCAGCGATGAAAGTTGGATATGGAGAGATGGGTTTGCTTCTTGGAGTATTTATATAGAGATGGATGGGTCGGTGGGTGGGTTGAGATATGCCCGAGATTCGAGGGATCTTCGGAATTGAATTAATAAAAAGGTATTTTCTAAAGGAAAATATTATTATATTCCGATTTTTATGTTATTTTTGAAGCCAAAACCTAACCAAAGGCAATGCGATAGTTGTTTTTTCTCCCATACTATTATGTTTTAAAGGCCAAATCCAACTAGAAGCAATTTTCTTCCCTATTATTATGGTGTTTAAATTTTGATACAACGAAAAAGGCTTAAAGTTGACGGGTTTATCCTCAATACTTTCACGTAACAGAAGGCAAAATATTTAAATTTTTGTTTAAACTAACTTCAATGATAGTTTAGCTTTGAATTGAGTTTGATTTCTTGTTTTCAATTAACATTTGATAGTAGTTCATATGATCAAAACGGTTGTTAGATTGCCGAGTCTTTCCCTCCAATAATCGTATCATATTTCCTTTTAGATCAAGATCTTGATTTCCGAAACATACGTAGTTAAAGTAGGCCACGAATTACTTTTATTTAATATTATTTTCATTTAGTAGAAATTAAAAAATCAAAAAGCTAATGATTATTATAATTGTTCATTAACCAAAACAAAGAAAACTATGTTAGAGAAAGCCACGAAATCGATAAAATTTCAGGGAATATATAAGCTGCTTTAAGCTCTGCAATCATCATTCGAATGCCCACGCGTTTTCCTTTCGAATCTCGGCTTCTTCTTCGGGGGTGAAGTCATTCGTAATGCCGAATATCTTGCGAACTTCTTCCAGCGATTTATCTTTAATTATGTCAGCCACTGTTTGGCAAGTGAGGTCAAGAAGGCTCTTGATGTTCAGATAGTTAGCAGCCTTCGAAGTAAAGGAGAAATCGAACAGCATGAAAACGCAGATCTTAAAAAAAAAAAACACAGCGCAAAACCCTAATAAAGAGAAAAATAGCCAGAGAAACAGCGATTGCGTACCAGTATCAAATCGAACAGCGTAGCCTGGTCGACATTGACGAAATCCTGGTCGAACTTCTTCGACGCAGCATCGGCGGCGGAATCCGCCGCGTGGCGCTTGCAGTACTCGATGATCTTACACAGAGTCTTGGAGTTGACGTTGGGGAGGGGAATCGCGGCGTCGGCGCAGCCGTCGTCGATTAGGAGCTTCACCGTCTCGGATTTGACGGCGACGGACTCTTCGACTTCGAAAGTCTCGCCGTCGGAGCTTCTGAGCACGTACGTCTTGGAGGCGGAGTCGGAGGAAGCATCGGCGGACGACATCGTTTCGTCTTGGGCAATCGGAAAGCGGAACCCTAATCTTAGCTGAGAAGAATATAACGATTCTATGTTCGATTGATGTGCGTGCGTCTGGCTATATATAGACGATGGCACGTGTAGAAATCTTTAGGCACGTGCGAAACGTTTTGCCAAACTCCTCTCAACTGATAAACCCAATGGACTTTTCAAGGTGTTTCTAATGGGTCAAAATAAGCCCAATGGACTTGATGGTGATGCTTTGAATTACTAAAATATGAAATTCCGTACTTGCATTGTACTGAACTATTGAAATATATTATTGCCTTTCCAAAGACCACAAAACCAAGAAATCAAGATCCGTTTCTATCTAAGATCTAATCTATCTTCCTTTTTACTGTCATGTACATTCCAACCCAACATAGCAAAATCCTATGCACTATGATTGAAAATTCATGAAGAGTAGAAATTCAAACCCTCTTTTGCGTTCCAACATATTTGCGTTCCATATTATTAAAAAAAGAATAGATCGATTCGAATTATTTTTTCCTAAGACAAAGCATCTATACTTGCTTTCTTTTCCTCTTTACAAAGGGGGCAAGAATAAAGCCAAGCCTCGCAATCTTTACACGAACAAAGATGCCTACAGGGAAGAAACACCACGCACGAGCGTTTCTTATTACAGCTTCTGCAAACCATAGCAATATCACTACTTCCAATCCTCGTAGTATTCTTTCGACCTTGGCCCACGTCGCCGTCGTCCAATATCCTCCGACCACCGTCCTCCTCCTCCAACGGCAAGCAGCATGACTCAGCATCCTCGACGGCGGCGTTTTCCCTGTTAAGGCACGCATTTTCCCTGAGCCTCTTCATAGCATCGTTCAGCGATTTCACCTCTGCTTCCTTCTCCTTCGCTAGCCTCTGAAGTTTTTGCCTTTCGACCTCCATTCTCTTGATGTGTTCTTTCAGCTGAGACGTTCTCTTCGAAGCCCTTGAGATTTCTTCATCCTTTTGTTCGATCAAAATGCGTGCTTCGGAGAATTCGTATCTGTTCATCAGCATCGATAGCTGCTGCCTTCCTTGTTCTTGCAATGCGTTTCTCAGCCTTTGTTCCTGTAATAAGCAACGCTCTATCTTTTAGAAATAGTGTGATCTACATGTAATAAAAAAGGTAAAGGTGGGTTCTTTTTCTTTTCAAGCTGACCTGTAAACTGAGCAATCGATCAAGATCGATTCTTTGTTTATCGATGTGGGCTTGAACGTGGCTATGAAAGGAAGACATAGGCTGAAGATCATAACACACAGTTGTGTTATAACTTTGATTATTGTAAGGCGTCGAGAAATCATGGAACTGATTAGACTGATGAATCGCCGCCGTCGTCGTAAAGCTTGGTTGCTGAAGAAGAAGAACATCATTATTGAATCCACCAAAAGAATCGTCCATGGACTGATCTTGGACAGTGAATTTAGGGTTTTCCTGAATAATCATTGTCTGTGCTTGGACAGTCATGGCTCAGTGTATGTATATATTGGCTGTTATATAGGAATCTCCAACACAAGGAAACGATGTCTCAATTCCTCAATAAACTTCAAACCTTTTTCGTCGAAGTTTCTTACTTCGCAATACCCGCGAAATATGCTAAGCACCAAACGACGTGGGGTTTCGTTGGAAAACCAAGAAAAGCTGAACTTGTTCTACTATCGTCTGATAAAGAATATATAATCATTACATTTAGCCGTCAGCCTTGTAATAAATATCACACCATGCACGCACCACCAATTAGTTTATTGAAGGAACATTATATTATATGCGGTTAAAGGTAAAATATCGTCGGCCACAAGGAAACAAAGTGTGGTGGGGTAAGATTTATGTGTGTATATATAGTGTGTAATAAATAAGGGCAGATTGCATAGTATATTACTATTCTATTTTATTACGACGAGGTATGGGGGGCCTAGCTAGCTAGGATTCTCTTGATTTTGTCTCTACATTCTTTAAATTTGAAATATATTTTATATAGATAGAATTTTTCAAAATGGGCATCTTAAAAACGAGGTCCCTATTCTCGTGACGCATTTAAAGAGCGTATAATATGCTAATTTGATAACTGAAAAATTTATGGGGGGGCCAAGCATAGAATTACAAAGGTTTTGTGAGGGTTGAAAGGCGTTGTGCGATGCGATATGAATGTGTCCATATCTACTTTTTTTAAAGTCCATGAATTCCTTTATTTTTTTCTGGGAGAACGAATCGAAAGATTTACTTTTTTTGGGTGTCAATAGTACAAAGCCAAGCTATAGTTTTTGTCATCCTATTGATATGTGACGTTATTGTATGGATTAATATGTCATATGTGAACATGCCGTAATTAGAGAAACGAGACTGTTAAAATTAGGACCCAATGGGTCATCACGATAATGGGCCTTAAGTGTTTATCATGGCCCACAGATTTTTTTGTAGCCAAATTCTACATAATTGTGGTGCAAATAATCAACATTTCAGAATTGTAGGCTAAAATAAAAAAGCACTGTTCTTTTGGGTGCAATTATATTTTTTCGGGGACTATCCAGTAATTTTAAAAACCTTTCCTCATTTTACACAAAAGACCCACATCTCCTTTCGTAGCATTATTCATTCTGCAGAATTCATCTGCTTTCTTGAGCAAAACCCTAATCTTTGAGCTGCTCGATTTATTCTTCATTTCTCAGTTTGATATTCACCATCTCTGCTTCCAGAAAATCTTCACATCTCATTCTTTCACCTTGATCTGAGGTCTGACTCAGAATTTCTACTCTTTTAGCTCGAAGTCGATCTGTGTCGTCTTCGAGCCCGATAGTCCCCAACATTTTCAGATTTCGATTGCTATACAGATAAGTTCTCTGAACAATTGTGTTTGATTGCAAGGTTTCAGTGTGTGAATATTGTAGATTTGAATGCGTTAGCATCTTCGTGTGATTGCATATGATCTTCAGTCAAAGTACTGTAATTAGTCTTTATTTTAACAGAGACAGATTTGTTCTATTAAGTGAATCGTCTTTTCCATGATCTTCAATTTATGGGCTCTCGTGATTAATTTAAAGTCTTGATCATTTCCTTAATTAACGGCAAGCTATACCTTTGTGCGCGTCCATTAACGTCACAACATATATATACATATGTAATATGTCGTGATTAAAAAAATTAGTTTAAAGATTATGCGTCGTTAATGATTTTAAATCTTAGAACGTTGAGCAGCCCAGACATCTAAATCTCAAATATGAGCCATTCTTGGGGCATGCAGTTTTGAATATAATAATAGAAGAAAAAGTCGTTGCATGGAGCTTATCTAACACAACCTCAGTCAAGTCATACTTATCAAGTTCGAGGAAAGAAAAGCCAAAAATAAAACAAAAATCAGACAATTCACATTTGACTCTTGGAACAAAACGTCAAAGCTTGTAAATTCGTGCTGTAACTTTCGTTTTATCCAAAAGCTTGAAACTTGAAAGAGATATGTATAGCCTTCTACATAGATGTGGAGACACACACATGGTATATGGTTATGAGATCCAAATAATTTTTTTATGTTTTCTAAGCCCATAACTCGTGGCCCAATAGGCCCATTAAGGGGGTCCCACCGACGTATGGGCCTTCATATTTCCCTAGCGTGTTGACTTTACTCCCCCCGAAAAGCCCCGGTCGGTGCAGATGGCAGTAATATCCCAAGTACGTAATAAATTCACGCCACGTGGCTTTCATCGCTGGCATTCCTTAGATCCAACGGTCAGGATTCCTTCAAAGCACTTTCAGCTTCCATGTGACTGAGTCTATTCATACTATACAGTATTAAATAATATATAAAGGCCACTACCTCCCCCACCAAAATCTAAGAACAGCTCTTCAGATATTTTTCTGATTTCAATCATTCCTCTGCCTAATCTGAAAAGGAGAAATAAGTTAGCTTTATCCATCTAAAAGCTCAGTGAACCTCAAAGTGAAAGCAAAAATGGGAGCTTTAGATCATCTTTCGCACATGTTTGATTGCTCAAGCGGTCACTCCAAGCTCAAGAAACGCAAACAGCTTCAGGTTTTTTTTCTTTCTCATTACACTCTCTTACCAATCCATTTTCTGCTTCAGATATTCGAAGATCTGTGTTTCAATCTTCTAACATCAGTGTTTTTCCTTAAACCAGACGGTGGAGATAAAGATCAAGATAGACTGCGAAGGTTGCGAGAGAAAGGTTCGAAGATCCGTGGAAGGGATGAAAGGTGTGTCCTCCATCGACATATCTCCTAAGCAGAACAAGCTCACGGTGGTGGGCTACGTTAACCCCGAGAAAGTTCTGGCGCGTGTCTGCCACCGCACTGGTAAGAAGGCCGAGCTATGGCCTTACGTTCCGTACGACGTGGTCGATCATCCGTACGCTCAGGGCGTCTACGACAAGAAGGCGCCGGCGGGCTATGTGAGGAGGGCCGACGATCCCGGCGTTTCTCAGCTGGCGCGCGCGAGCTCGACGGAGGTTCGTTACACTACTGCCTTCAGCGACGATAATCCTCAGGCGTGTGTCGTCATGTGATGAGATCACCATCTTCGTTGCGCTTATTAGCTTTTCTTGGAATTTTCTGCTCTGTGGATTGATTTGATTTCCGCTCAGACCCACTAAAAGTTTCGATTTTTTTCGGGCAAGCGTTTGTGGGTTGCTTTTATGTGTTTTATGTAATGACTCTTCCATGATGCTTGAATCATGTATGTTACAAAGACAGTACCTTTCGAGCCATCGTAATAAAATGAATGAATCAAGAATGAAGTTGACAAAGAAGATTCCATCTTCTTTATCACATATTCTGCTATACACACCTTTATTATCGGGCGGGTTCGTTCGACATACGAAAGCAGTAGTAAGATCTACTCTAAGCTCGAAGCTCTGCTCCATCTTTTCTTCAGATATTCTTCGACAGAAAGAGGGCTATTGCTGCTATGATCAATGCTGCTACTGCTGAAGGAAGAAGCAGAGTTTTCATTCACATCAAGAAAAGCCAGGCTTAGGTGCGACTCTGCGCTAGAATCTGGATAAACTTCATCGTCGTAGTCGTCCTCCGCCTTGTTACCATCATCGTTATTTCTTTCCCTCGATTCTGTAGCATCAACGATTCGCTCTCCACAAAGGATGTTCAGAACCTAAATCAGAGACAAATGTAAGCCATCTTCAGACGAAATGACTTGTTGTCACGAAAAATGCTCTTTTACCTGGGAAATATTGGGACGAAGCCTAGCTGCTTGGGTTAAACAGAGTTCAGCTGCTCGACCCATTCTACGCACTTCAGCCTCGTCGATTTCCTCACTTAGAGTTGGATCCAATATACTCTTCAAATCCCCACTTTGTAGCTTCGGTTTCGCCTGCACATATACACACATAAAGATCTTTTTCCAAGAGCTGTAACGAAGAAATTCTAAGACTTTCTGCGCAGTCTTACCCACATAACTAAGCTTTCTTGGCCCTTATTTGTCTCCAATCCAATGGGTTTCTTGCCGGAAAGTAACTCTAAAAGAACGACCCCAAAAGCGTAAACGTCGATCTTATCGCTGACTTTTCCATACATGAAATATTCAGGCGCGAGATAGCCGAAGGTTCCAACTACATCGCTGTCAGTCAAGAACGATGCTTTCGTAGGTGCCCATATGGCCAAACCAAAGTCGCTCAACTGTATTAGTTACAGAGAATCAGATTTTTTTGGTCAGCCATTGTTATGATTCAGGGAAAAAAAGCTTGACTTGGCTTTACCTTTGGTTCTAAATCTTCGGTTAAAAGAATATTCGAAGACTTTACGTCTCTGTGAATTACACGCCTTGGCGACTCGTTGTGAAGATAGTTTAGCCCTTCGGCGATTCCAATGGCTATGTGAAATCTTGCCTCCCATTTCAGTACTGAACCTCCTTTCATATCATCTGCTTCATTCATTCATGGATCATAATCAGCTTCTAAGGTTTTCTAACATCAGTTTAAGTACTAAGAATGTCCTTTGTTCCACTTACAATGTAGATTATCTTCGAGGTTTCCTTTAGGAATATAATCATATACAGAGATTAGGTTGTCATCTTCAACGCAGATTCCAAGCAAAGGTGCGATTCTTCTGTGCTTCAATGTAGCCATTACTTCGACTTCTTGGATAAACTGCTTCCTTGATTCCTTCGAAGATTCCAACACCTTAACTGCAACTGATTTGCCCCGTGGAAGAATCCCTTTGTACACTATATTACTCCCTCCCTTACCAATTAAATTCCCTGTCGAAATAATGCATAAATAAGACAAACTTCCATGGTCTAAGAGAGAGTTTCATTGAGACAAAAAAAACCTGAGGAAAATTCAGAAGTCGACTTTTTCAGGACATCAAGTGAGAAAACTTCGCAGCGATTCGAAAAACTTCTGCTACGCCTAAGTATTGCTTCCAAATCTTTAGGCATTCTGTCGAGAGAATCCTCGGAGATTTCAGACAAAGGTCGACGAGGCAAGCTCATTACCCATTGAACCACAGATTTCTTCCTTGCCTCGATGGATGGATGAGAAACTAAACTGCTCGTCTGAAGTAAAGGCCAGCCTGGCCTTTGTTTCGTAAAATCCTCGGGCGGAAGTGAAATCGAACTAAGAGAGCCTCTTCTGTATCTTCTAACAGTAGGGCTTAAAGCGTCATCTTTCGAACTCATGGTTGTCATCCCATCGAAGCTGAACCTGCTTATCTCTGATACCTCGGACTCTCCAAACTCCGAGTAGTTGTCTTTCAATGCGTAGTTTTCACTGGTGTATATACTTGGCCTTGGATCTAAAGCATGGCCTGCCAATTACCATCATCGTTACAAAGACGCAGATCATCATCACAATGATGCTACTGATTAAACTATCAATTATGGTACCTTCTGATTGGATTTTGGATAATCTGCTGAAAACGATTTTCCCATTGTGAACCGCCATAACTTCGACTGTTAAAGGCAGCCTTTTTGCGCAGTACTTAGCAACCGAAAGCCATCCCCTGTTTGTAAACACACTAAATGATCGCCAACCCAGAAATTTATACAGACTTCTATTATATGTACTTTGTATATTTATCTTTTCAGTCCAAGCTCAAACTTACCCGAGAGCACTATGCCTTGTGATTCCCACTACAACAGCTGATGCATTGCCTTTCTTGGCTTCTCTAACCAGAGCTTTTCTGATGGACTTTCCTCTCAAGACTTCAGCCGTAAGAACAACCTTAAAAAAGGACCTCATCGTTATTAATACAGTCTACACTAAAGTCAGAAAAGAAGATGTTTCAGACGGCAGAAAGGAACCTGTTTCTCTCTGCAGAGACCTTCGTAGTCTTCGAAATAACCATTTATCAGAGTACTCTCCTTTGACAGGCAACCTAAATCACAAGAGTTGTAATCCAATTAGACTTAGAAAGACTTACTACATGAAGAAAAGGTAATGTTATTACCAGAATGTCTGCAAACATGAATAGCCACCACGCTATCTCCAGGATCGGCAACTTTGACCAAAGCCCAATCTAGCAACTCTTTGGCATATCCATCCAATCTTATGCCAACCAAAACACTCTTCCTTACCAAACTCAATCTCTCAACAGTCATTTGAGACCTATCCCTTTACTTATTATCTCTTATCTCCAATTCACAAAAGCAAAAAGAGCCACGCAATGTTCCCCCAGGCTCTTATCTTTGTTTTAAATGAGAGGAAAAGTCTCTAGCAGTCAAAGCTCAGGCCTTTTTTTCGTCAAACTCAGCATACTCTTAACAGCCGCCATGGCATGCATGTAATAGATCGCTCTTTCAAGGAAATGGGTCGAGTAATTTCGTGAAATGGTGCATCCTTTATTATATAAAATTCAACCCATAGAAGAAAACAAGGAGAAAAATCCAGACTTCTTAACTCAACACCATGGAAATTTCAATAGCCCACCACGTAATAATACGTGACAATAAATAACGAAGGTTGAAAAACACCAAGCCCTCAACGCACTCGTTGATCATGCATTAAAAACTCTAAGAAGAACGAGACAACAAAAGCCTACCTAAAGTTTTCTGCACACGTCATAGATATTCAAAAAAAAAAAGCAATTAAAATGGGGAGAAATGCCGCCAAGGATCAATCGTAAGCAAAAGGCCTACTTTCAACTAACGAGCATTTTTAATCCAAAAGCTGTGATGCTGATGCCACACGCAAGCAACAGCACCTTCACAGGACAAGCGAAAAATCATTTTTTTTTTCAAAAAAGAAAAGAAAAGAGGAGAGAAAGATCAAGAGAAGATATCTGAATTGATGTAAGAGATTTGATGTCTGATGCATGGGAGAATCGTCGGTGGTTCGAAAAAAGCAACCCCGCTAAAGATGGATACTCAATTGCAACAAAATCAAAGTGGGTCATCTCTTTAATATTGTCTACCATTTTTCTATGAATAATATGCTTCATGCAAGAGCATCTCCAATCGAACACCAAAACTCAAAATTTGGGATAAATTCGCTCCAACCGAACATCATAACGAAACTCAAATTGCATTTCGAACCTTCTCTCTCCTACTTTCGACGCATCTTTGCGTTTCAAACAGTTAGGATGCGACTGATGTATGTTAATTACATTAAAGTCCTTTTTCTCTCTCATATTATGCGACGTATATTAGACAAGGCTATTAAATATATTACGGTGTGTAGACAAGGCTATCTGACATATATCTGACCGAAGAAAATTATCATCTGACCACATATTTATAAAAGAGAGAAACTAGGCTATCTGACAAGGCTCTGACATATATTAAATATTGATTTTATTTCGTTTATGTTCAATTTGCAGGAGCTATGATGAAAAGTATTACACTATAGATGAAGCCTAAACATTATTTTATTTTACGTGAAGGTGTTGTGACTTGTGTTAGCCGGTGACCGACAGATCTGTCCACTGGCTAACGCCGTTAATTGTTCAATAATTTAAAAAACTATTTCGTCAAATTAGGAAAATTGACAAATGTGTCCCTGAATAAATTGTACTAACTAACTTCCGTCCATTCGAGGTTAACCAACAATCATCACACGACTCGAGACGAAAGGTGGGTCCCATATTTGATGTCCACAGAAATATTATGGGTCAATTCGAAATCACCCAGTTTGATTTCGAATTCATGACCGATTTGAGAAATTTTTAGGTTAAATAATTCATTTTGTATGGTGTAAAAAAGTGGTATAAAAGATTTATGAACTGGTATAGAATGATCGTTTTGTGTTACAAACTTTCAACATACTGGTATGTCAGAGCAATGAAGTGGTACTGCAGAAAATAAATTGGTATCAGATGATCATAAATTGGTACCGTATTCTGATTTTGTGGTACAGAATTTCAACATACTTGTATGTAAGAGCAATGAAGTGGTACTAGCAGAAAATGGATCCTTGAAACTAAATTTTTTACCAAAAGGTCTGAATCCTAAATGATAGTTACAGGGGCACCGAATGAAAATGACCCAAATATTATTTTCTTATTGTCTCCATCTCATAATTAGTATTCATTTTAGACCGAAATATCATATGATATTTTTGTTCTAGTGTACAAACGACTGTAACCCTTATTGAAAACGTGATTGTATTCATGTATTCTTTTCATCAGTAAATAACGAATAAATGATAATTCAGTTTCATTTTATTGCATAAGGTTATAAAGGACGAACTGACAATGAAATTTACAATTTCGTTAGATCTTTGTTCTTTGTCAAAAACATTATCACGTAACAATGTTTTCAACGACACCCACATTGGTCAAATATATTTTTATACATCATCGTCGATGTTTACAAAGATAAAATATTTTTTATAATAAAAATGTTGACCACAGAAAATTCAAATCTCGCAAGTTATAACCGATCCACCAAACTGCATTTTTTCATTTACAATGAATTAATATTCTTTGTTTCTTCTCTTGCATAAATAAACCCAACCACTTGAGTTGGGTTGGTGTTCTTCCATCACTTAACAATTAAAACCTTCACCAACCGAAAGAAAAAAAAAGAAAATTATGCATGCATTCATTAATTATTAAATGTCTCAAGTAAATCATATTTATAAATGTAGATAGGTAAGGTAACAAATGCAGAATAACAATTTTCTGCCTTAAAAATTACTAATATTTACAACAAACAAATCAAACAACAGACATCTCCCCCCCTCCATAGTTTTGTCAAATACTCCATGTCCCTATTGAGAATAAACAAGATCAACTTGAGCAAACAGATAATAAATAAATAAATAAATCAAATTAACTTACAAAAAATCAAATTTAAAATTATCATTGCTGCGCACCTTCAACTCCCATGGTGAAAAGAAGGTTGCCTTCTCATCTCTATTGTCATTGTAAAAGAAGGCAATTTTCATGACAGATCAAAGGATCCTTGTCCCTCACTAATGGCATAGAGAAGCTTCTTGTACATAATTTCCTTAAAACACACACAAACACACGACATTAAAAATCAACCGACTAAAACACATTAGATTCAAGCCAACGCATACCTTCGACGAATAAGGCGGAAGTTTCAAGTAATTAGCACACGTCATAACGCTGGGCAAGTCGTCGTCCGCAGAAGACTCTGATGGCCCGTTATTCGCCGCATTGCTGGCGACGCTCGACGAATGCTGTTTTGTTTCAGGCGTGTAAGAGGATATTATATTATATATCTAACGAAGAACAGAGATGAAGATAAGAAAAAAAAGGCGCACCTTTCTGACGATTGTCAGCTTAGGGTTTAACACGGCAAGACCGCCGGGCGGGAGCCTTGGAGCCCCTGTAACAAACTGACAGAAGGCTCGTTGCTGCTCAGGGGTGAACTCGCACATAATCTCTAGCAGCTGAAGAACGAGAGAATGGTGAGTAATATTTTCGAAGCAAACCAGGGAAAGAATTATTCGTTTTTACGTACATTGACTATAGGAGGACTCTTGGAAGTATATCCATGATCGAACTTGATGTGGGCTGCCAGCGAATCGGCCTGCTTTGGTAGACAGATATACGTTACGTTGGGCAATGAGAAGAATATTCAAAATATGAGTTTAAGTGGGAAAATAGCGACACGAAAAAACTAGCACCTTCCAAAGCTCCCTGCGTCCACAGAGCAGATGGTCCAACTCGGTTGGAGAGAATATCTGTAACGTTGAGATGTCAAAAACCTGATTAAATCCCGATCGAAATGCTTCCATCTGTCGCATGATTCCACTCCCTACAGTTGCGTCGACCACGAGGGAGACGTATTCTTCCAAATTGCTCATATCCACCTGAAAATTTTGATTTAAGATGTTAGTCTTGTGCTAGCAGCTGAAAAACTACATTGATGTTAGATAAAGGACATACGTTGATATCGTCTGGCTTTAGAACGTATGAAGGATAGCCTGGCACGGAGAAATCTAAACACAGATCCTCGATTGAAGCTCCACGAAAACGCAATTCACCTTCTTTGTAGATTCCTTTAGATTCAAGATACTGTTTTCGCCTGACGAGGGCATGAAATTCTCGCAAAGATGTCCCCAACTCCGAGTCAAAAGAGATTATATCGTGCAAATCCAGGTCCTGAGAAGTTTTCACAAATATTGAGTACCAATTTGGGCAAAAAGACCTAAAGAAGAAATCACCACACGAAAATTCTCATAAACTCACTTGATGGAGAATCAGCTTGTAGAAGGCAGGCGAAAGTGGCAAATCCAAAAGCCTCCCATCCTGGAGAGCCTTTGCCACGACTCTCCCTAGCAGCCGAAAATGCTCGATCACTTCAGAAAATTGGCTGCCATTAGAGCTATCTGCACTCGGCGGCCAAGGACGAGGGAACAATCCAAGAGGCGCATGCACAATGTCATTATCTCCCTTAGAAAATAAAAACTCGCTGTCCATCGAGGGCTCGCCACCCGGTGAATTTGACCTCCACATTCCAAGCCCGACTTTTTGGAGGTCGTGGCTCAGAAGAGTGTAGAACTCCAAGGTAGGGCCTAAGCCAGTGCCAACCTCACCGAAATATTCAACCTCGAGAACAGCTTTTTGATTGCAATACATTTCCATAACTTTTGCAGCTGAGTCCAATATCCGATTCCTGGCCACACGGACCTTCTGACGCCTCAGCCTACCGACCCTAATGCCCATCTCATTGGCCGACCCATGGCCATCAGCGCCTTGCTGCTGCTGAAGACGGTTCAGTGCGCGAGACAGTCCAAAGGCAGTTGAATAGAAATACTGACGACGAATTTCGAAAGGGAACAAGAAAGGGCAAGCCTTTGTCAGCTGATAGCACCAAGAAGGGAGAGACCCACTGAAAAGCGCAAGCACATCCTGGAATTGGCGGGCCAATTTAGGAGTCAGCTTTTCATTTATAAAATCATCTGAGGAAACCTTCACATGGACATTATTAACAAGTTCATCTAGGCTTGTTATCTTTCCCTCCGAGAACCGATCGATGACAGCCTCGACCTGCAAACGAGGGGTTAGCTGATTCAATCCTTCCAAGACACGCAAAAGAGCCAAAATCTCATAGGAGGGATTGGTTCTCTCCAAATCACAAGGAAGTTGACCCTGGACGATACTGTCTAGCAATGATAATTGCCTCGTGGAGGCATCAGAGACGAGACTCGAACCAGCCTTTGCGGGCCGAGATGGAGGTGTCGAAGAGGCAATAACAGACCTCTCGGCTTGGCCTTGGCCATCTGCTTTCTGATACGTTATGGTGTAAATATCACTCTGAAGCCTACTTCCATCACTAGACATAAGATCATTTCCACCAAGGCTATCACCGCTGTTCTCATCATCCATCGTAAGCTGCCTTTGAACTGCCTGATATATGGTGAAATGCCTGCTCAGCTGCCTCCCCCCAGCAGTGAATATCAGCTTTGGTGGATCGTTTGATGAGCGTCCATGGCGATCTCTGAGTCCATGGATACCTCTGGCATGACTGCCAGGTGTGAGTCCAGCCATGGCAGCAGCAGCAAAGGACATAGCACCCCCCCTTGAACCAAATGAAGGTCCACTTCTGCCGTCAGAAGTATTGGTTCCTCTGCCAGAACTACTGGCCGAAGCTTTGTGATCATCGCTAGGTGCAGCAGGGGCGGAACCTTCTTCAGTAGCGTCGCTCAATTTCACGTCATGGACTGAATTAGCCAGCCAATAAGGTAGTGTATCGTCTCTTAGGACCTGCAACATACACGCCAAACCTTGAGAAAAGAGAGACATGCAGTTGTACATCGATATATCATTTCAAGCCACTAAACATACGTCATCATCCTCAACATCATCATCATCCTCGTCATCGTCGTCGTCATCAGATATATCTTCTTCAATCACCAAGGCATCATCCATACCAACAGGCGACATATCGAACTCGTCATCCTGCCACAAATGCAGCAATATTTCAGTAAAACTTAGGAAGACCTTAACTATGTCCGACGTCCACAACATTCAACTAGAGAACCGAGGAGATAACTTCAAGTACATAAACAGAAAGATTTGGTAATTGGTATCTGCATACCTCAGAATTTGTGTCCCCATCTACAGATTTCATCTCGTCCTCTTTCTCAACAGCGGCTCTTTGGCGACTAGAACTTCTGCTCTGCAGTCCACTTCCCTCCTCTTGGCTATGCTTCAACACCGTTTTACCCTTTGCCTTTGACAAACTAGAGCTCTTTCGAGGCGAAGTATCTTTATTAGGTGTCTCAGTCGAATCAATAGAAGATCTAAATCTTGTTGAATGACGCCGAGTAGCAGTAGCAGGTGTTGTTGAAGCAGATGGTGATGAAGCGACAGCCTTTGCTGGCATTGTCCCAGACTCAGAATTCAAAGACTTTTGGCCACTCGACTCATTTCGTTGAACCCTAGACCACAAGAAATCTTCAACAGCTGCCAAGCTCGCTAATGGATCAATAAGCACTATATTAGAGGAGTAGTCCCTAAGTGCTTTTTCTCCTTGGGCTCTACAAAGGCGCAGTTTGATTGGCTGAGACAGAGTACTTAAACCAGAAGACAAGCGAGCAGTTCCACCTATGGTACGCGACGTATGGCTTAACACAACAGGGAATCGCTCTAACGAGGATAGAGCATCTTGAAGTCTTTTAACCAAAACACTCATGGGAATTTCACTCCTTCCACCGACATCTGGACGAAGGGCAATAGAAACAAAAGACTTGTATCTTCTGATTGCTTGCTGTCGAATCCTTGTAAGACTTTCCTCAGATACTCTATCCTTGGAGAAAAACCCAAATGAAAAGTAACCAAGCAACGAGGAAACAACTCCACTACCAATAAATTCAAAAGTTGACATGCCGTCTTCTCTGCTAAGCTCTCGTAGCATTTCATCTATCACTTCAATCATTTGTTCATCTTTACCAGAACATTCATCAGCAGATGTATTACTGGAAACTTTGGATTTCCCCTTGGATTTAGCTTTCAGTTCACCAGTACTCAAATTCAAATTTTTGCAAAGAATTTTCAATCTGGGTAGTTCATCGGTTACCCCTGCTTCAGAACCATCTAGAGATGAAGGAAAATACTTGTCTTTAAAATCCTTTGCATGTGCACTCACCGTCGCCCGAAGAGAAGATAACTTTGAGGTCTCAGTTGAGTTCGGAGGAACAGTATTACTCAGTGATGGGATAGTGGAATCACTGTCAGGGTTCACGTCAGAACTAGAATTACCAATTCCACGTCTATTTCGCCTGGAACGCGTAGAAGATCCAGAAATAGAATCATTTTCCTTCTCAACAGAGGAAAAAGTTCCACTTGATCTGCTTAAGACCAATGCATTCACGGCATGTACGAGACCTTCCCTCACAAACAATTTAGAGAAAGTTTCAGGAAGCTTTTCCATCAAATATCGGCGAGATTCAGAGCAGGCACCAAAACCTGAGGATCTTTCCACGCAAGGATCCCAGCCAAGAAGCTTAACAAAACGCAACAACGTGAGCTTTGTGTCAAGAAACAGAAACAGCAAATAGGAAGTCAAAGTTGCATACCTCGAAATATTTGTGTTAGTATTCAGTGATTGGATCATTTCTGCAGGACTGAAATACAACAATTTTGAAATGACTGAAAGACACTTGTGTCGCACAGGGCCACTAACACTTGAACCATAAATCTGCATCCAAGAACCATGACATGATATTCATCGCCTATCCATAACAACAAATATAAATACATATGTCGACATTGAAGCAAACCTGGACCAGAACAGGGAGGATATCCGCCCCAAATTGCTGCAAAAGCTCAGGTTGATCTTCTAAAAGCTTCACTCGATTATAAAACTCGTTTACGTTACTCGAAGATACCACAGGACCCTTCCTAGTAAGGGGGCCTGTGACAAACATACTACTGCTAGCTGGAATAGATATCATTCCTTCGGGAAGAGGAGGAAGAAGTTCGTTTGCCAAGTTCACAATCTCAAAGATCTGATACCAGACACAGAAGGAATAGGTTATAATGGGCCTCAGAATATCTGACAATCTGTTACCCATAATTTACTCCACCACAAAATAAAGTGTCGTGGAGGAACATGATTCAGATGTAAGCCAAAGCAGCGAATCTCCTGAAAATTTCAGATAACAAACAAAGCTAACTGAAGGGGTGGAACTGATACCTGCTCAGGTGGTCTACTTAAAGCAGGAGAAACAGCCATGCATGACAGAGAGCCTGAGCATGATAAAATGCCCTTCAGAATGCCACTGATTCCGAGAAGAAGCAAGGACTTAGCCCCCAAATCAGAACCACTTGCGCACGTTGAAAGAAGGCGGATCAATCCCTAAATCCAAATAATGTCATGGAAAGCCTCTCACCGATATTAATAACAAAGAGTAGTCACTCACTCACCGTATATGTGGACGTACTGAGGGACTGACCATTAGCAGCATTGCTGGATGAAATCAAGGAGGCTGCTTGAGTTACAAGACCGTGGTTGCAAAGATCATCCAATTTGTCAGTCGAAGATGCAAATGCCTCAGCAATCCGAGTCAGACAGACAGAAGCATGTTCTAAAAGCTGTAATTAAGAAGATGGTGAGTTGTAACAGGCATTAGATAATAGGCAACTTCAAACATCTGAATCATGTCTCATGTCACCTTTGCATCTTGGTATTGTAAGATATTAATCAACAACGGCACAGCTTCCATCACGAAATCGGAAGCATCTGAAGGCAGCTTCTTGCAAATGTTTGCAGCAGTTGACAAGGCCACCCTCTGGCAGAGAATTACATGGGAACAGCCAAAAAAAGCATATACGAAACATCAGAATTAGTTCCTAAAAGATAACCCCACACGAGACAACAATGCACCATTGATCACCTGGACCCCTGTGGAGAAGAAGTCAATATACGAAAGCACAGCCATAAGCGCACCAGCACGTAAGCAAGCAGTGGGGTGCTCTTGAGATATCTTTTTCAAGGCTTGAAGAGACTGTGCCAAGCATACATAAGCTCATTATTATCTTCAACAATGAAGAAAACTATTGCACTGATCCCCAAGATTCAACATTTAAACATCAATCATTAAATCATCGCATCGAAGCCAACCAACCAGCAAATAATTACCTGTTCAGCCAAGTCCATGTACTGAATAGTCAGCAGCTTGGCAACAAAACAGGAGGCAGCACCATAATGTACCACTGAAGCACAAGACGAAGGCAACACATCCACCAAATGAGTGATAGCCCTAGCCGCCAAAAGCATGATATCAGCATTTTCTTCATGATTAAGCAATCCCACAAGCACAGGCACAAACGAATCCACCGAAAAAGTACTCAAAGACTCCTCCGTCCCAATTGACAGCATATCACAGAGCTGCGTCAAAGCTTCAATCTGCTTTCCTTCCTCGCCATCAGCCCTCAACCCCGACAAAATCTTCTTCAACCGTCCGCTCTGCTGCGAGGATGACCCTGACCCAATTGCCGAGCTGGGGAGAAGATCGTCCAATCCAGCACCCAACTTCCTCAACAAACCCTGCAAAGCACTACTTGCAGACGAAAGATTATGAGGCAAAACCCCAACTCCTCCACCCTCACTTTCTTGGTCTTCATCATGCATATCCACGTTCAGTCCTAAACTCCTGGATGTTTCTCTAGGCCTCATATCAAGTTCTTTCTTTTTACCCTTGTCCAAATTAGGGTTTTCCTTATTGTTGTTATTACCGCTATCTTTATCTGTGCTCGGGTTTTTGCCTCTCCGACTTCTACTGTTGGAAGCACTGAAGGTAGATGGCCCAGGGGTGGGTTCCATGGCAGCTGTGGTTTGGGAAGCAGCGGCAGCACGTGAGCGAGTCGTGATCAAATTAGGGCCAGAGGTGACTGAGTTACGGGCGCGTTTGGCAGCTTGTGTGTTTGGACCGGCGGACGATGATGACCTGGACGCCTCGGCCCGCTTACGGCTCCGAGTTTCCATACAAGAGAAAGCTACCTATTTAGATGATCCAATCGCCGATTAACCGGCGATCAATGGTCCGATTGATTTGCCCCAAAATTCGACCATATCACTGGAAAAAAACTAATCTTTTTGTGTAGTTACTACACGCGAGACGCAATGAGATCAACCACTGATTGAGTTCGGCCGGCGAGGCACAATCGAGAACCCTAATTCCCAAAAAAGTGACAAAATTAAAACCGACTACCTCCGCGAAGCAGCTAAATAAACATGGATATTAGGATGAGCGACAGAAATTTCGCAGGGGGTTGTGATTATCTCCTTCTATTCTACCTTCGGAGTTCTTACATTCAACAGCTATTGCAGCACATACGACGACTCTTTTTTCCTCAACATTTCTTGATTTTTTATAATTCGCAAAAATTAGGACAGTAGGAGAGAAGGCGGTGCCGTAGTTGAGTACAGTGTAGACCGTAGAGAGGAGATTTGGGCCTGAGCTATAAATGGGCCAATATCCGTGAATGGCTCAGGCCCAATAAAGATTCTTTTACTTTAAGAGAAGAAAGCTTTTGCCTCGTATATTATATACACATTCCCAATCCCAAGGGCCCAAACTTAAATGCCGAAAGAGGACAAGCAAATTCGTAGAAAAGCGACATGTCGGCAAGGCCGATGTGAGGGTATATTCGTCTCATTTGATGGGGAATTCTGCGTTTAGTCCCATATTACGGAAGATATTATTGGGCGTGAATTGGACTTCTTCGTGGAAGTGTGGGACCATAAGTGAAAGTCAAGGCATTTTCTCATGGCTCATATCGCCTAATCAGAACTGAAGAAATCAAGTACAGACGAGGTAGAGTGGAGAGTTGCTTGAGTTTGAGTTTTTTGCCTGAGGAAGAATTGTTGGAGGAACTTGAGGTTTAGAAATTCAAGCTCGGGTTTTTTTCGAGCTTCTTTGAAATGGGTTTTGTCAGTACCATTTTGGGGTTTTCTGGATTTGGAGTGGGAGTTTCCACTGGAGTGGTGATTGGTTACTATCTGTTCATCTATTTCCAGCCAACTGATGTTAAGGTAAACTCTGTATACTACGTTTTACTTTTTGTTGTTTGCCTCTGTTCAGTTATCTTGATGGAATATATGCATTCGTTTCCCCAAATTCAATGTGTTTCGCTGATGGCACGACTTGATTCAATTAATTTATAAATCTGCAGATTGATTTGGTTGTATGTCGTAACCAAATTTGATGCTCCTCTTGTTCATGGGTATAGTTGCTTATGCACTTATGTTATTTCTCATTTTATCAGGAGCCTAACATCCGTCCTTTGGTCGAGAAAGACTCAAAAAGTTTGCAGCAATTACTTCCTGAGATTCCTGCTTGGGTGAAAAATCCAGATTATGATCGTGTATGTTCAGTGCTATGTTCTTGCCTTTTTGTTTCTGTATAGCTGACTCTTGATCACATCTTACGTTTTTCATTTTCTTTTTGTCTATTTTGGTTTACATCTAAAATTGTTTGCCCTTTATGCTTTGTGTCCTGGAAGATTGACTGGCTGAACAGGTTTATTCAACTTATGTGGCCTTACCTAGACAAGGTATTCAGTTGCCCAAAACCTTTGTCTGCTATGATTTACGTTGTTTCCTGTTATTGTAATCTGATGTGCTTGTTATAGGCTATTTGCAAGACAGCAAAAAATATTGCTGCACCCATTATTGCCGAGCAAATCCCCAAGTATAAAATCGAATCGGTTGATTTTGAATCATTAACTCTTGGATCTCTGCCGCCCACCTTTCAAGGTAACTTACTTGGCACTCCATATTTAGTAGGTTTTCTTGTTATTCCATTGCATTCGGCTTAAATAAGAACAACGAGAAAGTTAAGAAGATTTGGCTCAATAAATGATTTGAATTTCTCGTGGTAAGGTTATGCAGTGGATTTATTAATTAAGAAAAGAGGGTATAGTGATAAATTTTGGAAAATTCCATGGCAGGTATGAAGGTCTATCTCACTGAAGAAAAGGAGTTGATTATGGAGCCTTCCCTCAAATGGGCTGGGAATCCTAATGTTACAGTGGCTGTCAGGGCTTATGGGCTAAAAGCAACAGTCCAGGTCATATTTGTTAACGAGGCACAGCGCTATCATCGTACCCAGACCCACCAATTATTTTGATCTTTTATTTGTTGACGAAATTTTATCTATGGTGTTGCAGGTTTTGGATTTGCAGGTTTTCGCTCATCCTCGGGTCACCTTAAAGCCTCTTGTTCCCAGCTTTCCATGTTTTGCTAAGATTTGTGTGTCTCTTATGGAGAAGGTTGGTGGTGGCACTAGAATGAATTTCCAACTTTCGTGATACTGAGTAATGCGGTCCAGGTCTATTTTTTTAGTAGCAAATTTTGTGGGATGTTGTTCAGTGTTTATTTTAGTGATTGTTTGTTGCCTTTAGTTTGCTTTTGCCATTTGCTAATAAGAGAGTCAATTCACTGTGGTTCCTATCATTGGAACTTGTTCATTATATGATCTTGCGATATGGTCAATAGTGTCATTCTAATAATTGATGATGCCCATTTTGATTATGTACTTGTTGCAGCCACATGTTGACTTTGGATTGAAACTTGCTGGGGCTGATATTATGTCGATTCCTGGTGCTTACAGAGTTGTACAGGTATGAATTTCACTTAGAACGATTTTGATTTTTTCGACAGTGTTTATCAATTAGATCATCATGCATTGTGTAGCTCTTTCAGCAGGATCTTGAATGAAAAACAAGTTAACCAATTACAACCCAATTCTAGTGAAATTGTTGACTTGGGTTCATTCTTTTTTAATTGCAGGAACTCATCAAAGATCAAGTGGCAAACCTGTATCTATGGCCTAAAACGCTTGAAGTTCAAATTCTGGACCCATCAAAGTATGTCTGCTCACTTGATGATGTTTAATAGTTTTGCATTCATGCTCATGTTTTTAACTACCGCCACACCATCAGAGCTATGAAGAAGCCTGTTGGAATTCTCCACGTCAAGGTACTGCACGCAATGAAACTGAGGAAGAAAGACTTGCTAGGAGCATCAGATCCTTATGTGAAACTGAAGATCACTGAATCAAAGGCCCCTTCGAAGAAAACAACCGTGAAGCATAAGAATTTGAACCCCGAGTGGAACGAAGAGTTCTCGATAGTAGTGAAAGATCCAGAAACACAAGCCTTAGAACTCATTGTTTATGATTGGGAGCAGGCAAGCATAAATTTGACTAGCAGCTTCTAAATATTTCCTGTGATTCTCTGTTTTCCCACTTTTGATTTTCTATTCATCTTCAGATCGCCAAACACGAGAAAATGGGTATGAACGTAGTTCCTTTGAAAGAGCTCCCGCCCGATGAATCGAAGCTTATGACCTTAGATCTTCTTAAGAACATGGACCCCAATGACAACCAAAACGATAAGATGCGTGGGCAACTTGTGGTTGAGTTGACCTACAAACCGTTCAAGGAGGGCAATCTGCCAAAGGACGTCGAAGATGATAGTGCAGTTCAGAAGGCTCCCGAGGGTACACCACCTGGTGGAGGAGTACTAGTTGTTACTGTGAATGAAGCTCAAGACCTCGAAGGAAAGCACCATACTAATCCATATGTGCGTATTATTTTCAAAGGAGAGGAGCGCAAAACTAAGGTTTGGACTACTTGTATACTTCTCTCTTCCAATATCTGTTTTTATAGGGATATTAGCCCATTATTCTAACTATTTTGTCTTTGAAAATGTGAGTACATTATAGCAAGTGAAAAAGAACAGAGATCCAAGATGGGGAGAAGAGTTCACCTTCATGTTGGAAGAACCTCCCACCAAAGACAAGCTGCGTGTGGAGGTGCTCAGCACCTCCTCAAGAATTGGCCTATTGCATCCTAAGGTACGCCGCGTCATATCCACTCTACTCATCTTAGGTACAAAACTTTTCCCATGTCGTGAATTCAACCCTTATGGAACAAGAACTGATGCGCCCATTTTCCACTCTCTTAATTATCCATCCTAAGCCAATATGGTGATTCACCATGATGAGGCCTGAACCTTTAACTTAATGGAAGATACGCATTCTATGTTTTCTTTTGTTTTGTTGAAAAGAGTGCTGTGTTGTTGCAAATCAGGAAAATCTCGGGTACATCGATATAGCGCTAGCAGATGTGGTTGCTAACAGGAGGATAAACGAGAAGTTTCATCTAATTGACTCGAAGAACGGAAGGATCCAGGTTGAACTGCAATGGCAAACATCGTAACTCTCCAAATTCTCCAAGAAAAGGGACAATAATACACTGGTAGATCGTCGAAAGCTCCAAAGGTAGAATCAAACAAGTGTATGATAACTTACTTTCAGCATTTGCTTATTGTGTTGTTTCCATTACGACCACTTTTCTGCTTACTGAACTGTGTCCAAAAGCATGCTGTGTCATCTGCTGACTGTTTTAAATTTGATAATATGTTCAACATTTCTCTGGATAATTGTACTTTTAATAATACATCATGTGCAACATGATGTGATGTTCACAGGAAAATTATGGGACAATTTGCCCAAAATCAGGTTTTTGCATGGAAACATTTGGTCGGGCCATGTGTACGAGTGATTAGTAATTTCTTAGTTAGTTAGGTCTATGATTGGTGGTGCATGGGACCATCTTGTTTAACCATGTGTGCTAATTAACTCTCTAGTTAATCAATATTGTTACTAATCCGTGTGGAGCCTTCAGTCCGATGAAGACAAAACCCAGAAGTCGACGACCAGGTTAAAGTGAAGAGTATCGTAGATTTAGCCTAATCGCTTTTTCTGTTATAGGTTCTTTAGTTCTTGGTCGTAGATAATGGTGTTCTGTTTTCGTCGGTTTTTTGTCCCTTGTGGACCCTTTTCTCCCACTGCTGGGAGTGTTTGTTTCCCCTTGGGGGATTGTTTTGCTCCTTTGTGAACCTTTGTTCTCCCGTTGACGATGTACCGGTGAGACCCGTTGGGCTATTTAGCCCTGTATCTTTGTTATTAATTCAAGCTATCATTTCGAAAAAAAAATAAAAAAAATAATCAATATTGTTACTAATCCAGCCTGGTTTTTCCACTTCTAAACCATACGGAGAAATCTGGCAAAACAGTTGATTGTTACTTAACGTCTTAGATGCAAATACATACACAATTCGAAAGAGAGAGTCTACTGAATACCAACCCATCAGAATCTCGATTTGGATTGATCGATGTTTTCGAGCACAAAAGGTTTATTATTTAGGTAGCCATCAAATGTGGGTCAGTTGAAACAAACCCTAATATTCATTCATATTAAGGTTGATGATAGATAGATAGATAGATCGTCGTCAGCTATGTAAGGGGCCTCACATGGAATGGAGAACTGACACGAAAGAAGGTAATATAGGTAGGTAAGAAAGTGCTTCTAATCTTTCTTTTTTATTAGGACAACCCCATGATTCTTGTCTCTATATTTTAATTTGTACCTAAGCACATGATGCCCACGAGCTGATTAGTTGGCTGTTCACTACTCTTCCAAGATTAGGAAATTATATGATGATTCTATATTCAAAGTTCTCAGTAAAAAAACAATCTTTTGGCATAATTGTTGAATCTGTCAAGTGTTTCTTTCGTCTTTACTCTTTAGCTATTTCCCCACGGATCTTGGTTAACTTTATTCATGGGATATGTGTCTGATCAGCCATCCAATAAAGTCTATTTTTATATTCAAACTAACGGATAATGGGTTCTTTTCTGTATTGATGATGATCCAAGTTCATTGATTGATGATAGGAAGATGAAGAAACTACTACTTCTCTTATTAATCAATGCAACAACTGCAACTGTAATGAGAAAATCAATATATACGGATAAGGTTGTATTGGAAGTTGCTCATTCTCTTTCGTATTTAATTTCTTTTTCTTTTGGGAGGGAAGGTTCAAAAAGATGCGATAATGTAATGTATCTATTAAAGAAAAAATTATAAATTTCAACGTCCATCACATAGGTGGAGCCATTCTGAGATCGTGACAGTAGGAAAAAAGGCGATAGAGTTAGGTAACGCAAACACATGAAATTTACACAAGTGGTTCTCTCTCTCTCTCTCTCTCTCTCTCTCTCTCTCTCTCTCTCTCTCTCTCTCTCTCGATAATTGATGAGCAATTTTGCTTTGTGTTTCAACTCTCAAAATCATGTGCATCTTCTCTTAGTTGTAATCTAACCCCATCTCAGTCTTGAACTATTATCTATGCGCCATGCAGTTTAAAGTAGAATTCTCATATCTTTTTTTTTATCTCCCAAGTCCAATAATGTTATTTTATTTTACAAAATGAAAAAAAAAAAGAGGTTAATGTGTCCTAAATAACAACACGATGACGCACGCAAGAGATAGTGTCCTAAATTTATGTCTTAGCTGTTGGACACATCTCTCGGTTTGGTAAGTGATTAAGCACGTAGGTAACGATTTGATTAATCTGAGGTAGTTCGAAGCTTAGATGGTCCCAAATATAAAAAAGAAAAAAAAAACAAAAAGGAAAGTAAGATGAGATAACTATTCATCCTACCCATGCCGTACTTTATACCTACCTGAAGGCTGCCTACAGTAAATGTCATTCATTGTGTCATATTAAAATATATATCAAGATTATATTTGTATTATATAATCAACCATTATTACCAGCCACTCTCCCAACCTGCCTCAACAACTCGAAACCCCACACCACATAAGAGTCAAAAAGTTCTCATATACAGTATATATATAAACTGTGCCCTTAAAAAGCTCATCGATCTCCATACCTTCACATAATCTTTTCCCCAAACAAAAACCCCATCAACAAGGAAAAGCAGAAAAAAAAGGGCATAAAAAAGTTTACTTAAACAAATCACAAAAGCCCACCAGAGATTCAAAGCAAAATATTACATACACATCTTCCCTGTTACAAAGTCTATATATTATCACACAAAAACATATAAAGAAACCACTAATCTTGATGGGCAGGTCTCCATGTTGCGAGAAAGCTCACACGAACAAAGGCGCGTGGACCAAGGAAGAAGACGATCGTCTGATCGCCTACATACGCGCCCACGGCGAGGGTTGTTGGCGGTCGCTCCCTAAAGCCGCCGGCCTCCTCCGTTGTGGGAAGAGCTGCCGCCTGAGATGGATCAACTATCTCCGGCCTGACCTTAAGCGTGGGAACTTCACTGAAGACGAAGATGAACTTATCATCAAACTACACAGCCTTTTAGGGAACAAGTAAGAAGCTCCTTTTTATTACCCTAACTATAGTTATTGAAACTGATCATGGGTTATTATTACAGTCGATGACAGTGATGTTTTGTTTTTTTTTTTCTTAGGTGGTCGCTTATCGCCGGAAGATTGCCGGGAAGAACAGATAACGAGATAAAGAATTATTGGAATACGCACATAAGGAGAAAGCTTTTGAGCCGTGGAATCGATCCGACGACTCACCGTCCGGTCGTCGACCACCAGGCGCCAAGCGGCGGCGGGGCGCAAGAACAACCCAAGACCATATCTTTCTCGTCGGCGACGGCAGGTTCGAATTCGAAAGAGGAGAAGAAAGCCGCCGTGGGAGTTTCGATCGACGAAGGGAAGAAGTGGTGCCCAGATTTGAACCTTGAGCTCAGAATAAGCCCGCCTTCTGATAATCAAGAGACGAGCAAGATCGACGGTGGTGCTAACGGCGGCGGCGGCGGAGGCTCCGTGAGCTACGGAGGAGGCGGTAATATTTCTGGGTTTCGTGATTTTCTTGGATTGAAGGGTGGAATTTTGGACTACAGAAGCTTGGAGATGAAATGATTTTCATATGCCATATACTTATATATGTGTGACAGTGTATGAATGAATATTCTGAAAATATTTCCAAGAGAATGTTAATTATAATGGTAGTATGAGAGAAATCGAGGGAGGTTTAGCAGTTTTTTTAAGTCAAGATCTTTCCTGAATCTCTCTTGATTGTACTGTACAAGAAATGCCTGCAATACTTTTACTAAGTAATACTATTTCTAAAACGAATTCATATTTTTTACTAATTTACATTAATCTTAAGAGTGTTACTTTCATTTGTTGTACTTCAAATGTTATAACCTTTCTGTGGTAGCTGACACGTAAAAGTAAAACTGAAGTACATGTGGTTTGAAGTTGAACTATGACATTACAGATACTCGTATAGTTGCATCGTTGCAAGTGGTCCAAATTTCAAATAAATTTCAACTGATTAAATTATGTTATTATAGTCTTAATATCTATGGTAAAGAAAATAATAAATATCAAAGTATAATGATATAATGTGGAGGTGTTGTAATTTTCCAATCCTTATCTTGTTGGGATTTTTGTGGGTTTTTTCCTTTTTATATCAACCAATCAGTGATAAATCATGCGGCATGGACAATTACAAAAAGCAATTTTTTTTGCTAATATATGTATTCTATATAATTCAATATTTGTTATAATATTAGAGCCTCGATTTCTTTCTTGTTTTGTCTTCTTTCCAAGAACCCGCTAATTTTATCACACTTTTCCATTTCGGGCGTCCCAATAATTTTATCACCTTTACTTATTTAGCAAAAAAACTATCACAAACAATCAATATAATAATAAAAAAATATTCTTAAAAGACATGTCAAAATATATACTTTTCTACCATTTTACTATACTATTATAATAATGCCACTTAATTTGCGTGTCCATCAACTTATGTGGTAAAGTTGCTGGGACGTATGAGGTAATATTTAAATAAGTAGAATTCCACTTTTTACCCCTGTGTTTAGGCTTTTCAGACAGTGCCAAAAGTTATTTTCAATTCCGGTAGGTATCCCTGTATTTAGGGCTGGGGAAAAATACCGAAATACCGAAATACCGTCCTTATCGTATCGAATCGTATCGAAAATATCGAAAATTTTGGTATACAGAAGTTTTTGGTAAGGTATGATACCGTACCGAAAATTTTCGGTACGGTAATGGTATGAAAGTTTTTAAAATTAGGTATACCGATTATACCGAATACCGAAATTCTAAAATTTTTAATATATTTTATTAATATATATACACATCTATATATATTATATTATTTCAAAAAATATAAAATGAAAAATTAAGGATCTTCGTAAACTTATTTAGCCCATAAATTATTAACTTATACACAACTTTCTAATATTAGGCCCACCATTTTTACTTATGTAACTCAAGTAACGTTTAATTTTTGCATTTTTAATGTTTTTTTTCATGATTTTTGAAAGCGTGAAGATGCAATGCAATTACCTTTTGTTAATCTGTATAGCCGCTTCGTTCTACTTAATCTGTATATAAAGTTGTATTTTGTGGTTATGTAAAGTTTTTTGTCTTACTAAGGAGACTAGCTAAAATATGTAAATTATTTAAGGTTAAAAATCTTTTTATTTTGAAAACTTTGGTATTAATAATCTATCTTATTGGGGCCTAAGGAGTTTGAATTGATTACAAATTCCAAAACAACGAATTAACGAGTCACGAGACATGCATGGTAGCCCTCCTTATGAATGGTATAGAAGGTATGATACTGATACCATACCGAAATTTCGGTATGATACCGTATCGAAATTTAAGGTATACCGAAATTTAGGTATGGTATTGGTATGATTTTTTTGGATACCGAAATTTCGGTACGGTATACGGTATCACAGTTTTGGTACGGTATACCGTACCGAACCACCCCTACCTGTATTTAAGACTTTTCCAACTGGTACCCAAAGTATTTTTCAATTCGAGATGGTACCACTTTGTTTAAGGCTTTTCCAACTGGTATCCAAAGTGTTTTCAAGGTAGATACCCTAACTTATAAGATCGTGATTTTAAATGACAAAAAACGAGATTTTTTAGGAGTAAGCTTTGTTAATTGCTAATGTGAGTCTGAAAAGAACTAAAAACGGTTCCGGCACCTAAAAAATCACATCTGTAGCTTTTTAAAATCACGACATTATATGTTGAGATATCTACCTTGAAAATACATTGGACGCCAATTGGAAAAGTCTTAAACACAGGGGTACCAACTGAAATTGAAAAATACTTTGGGTACCAAATGGAAAAGTCTTAAACCAGGGGTACCTACCGGAATTGAAAATAACTTTGAGCACCAGCTTAAAAAGCCTAAATCACAATGGTACCAAGTGAAATTCCCCTATATTTTAGAACATCCATGATACATATAATATCCATCAAGTTAATCACGTGACAAGTAAAGTAATTAATATAACTATTATTTCCTTGAACGCAATTATCCTATTTTGGCAAAAAGGACCCTTATATTGTCAATTATAGTAAATTGTGGCCCATGAAATCATCCGTCCCACAAATTATTTCCCCCTCTATGTCCCAAATGAGTAGATCCGTTAAAATTTAAATCCGACGGTTCATAATTTTTTTTTTATTTATTAAACTTTTAATTCTATATTCCACCAAATCATAACATTATCGTTATTTCATGAGATTTATATGATAAAAATAAATAAACGCATCCAATTTATTTCTTATTTTATGATGATCGATTTGATATACATATCATATATTTTTCGATAATTATAAAAATCAATTTTAACAGAGTGAGATAGGAAATGAGACTCGAATTGTTGGACAGAGGATTTCAACCGAAATTGTGACCTTTCCAAGTGGAAAAGGGCGTGCTTTTTTCAACCAAACACACCCTTACGTTTTGGATTTCTTTAAATTGGGTTAGGTAGGAACATTAGAAGCTTCCACGATATATTATGTTATTGCCTAACCTTTTTTTTTTTCCATTTCCAACTCTTGCCTCAATTATTATCTTGCAACAAACACACATGTATATATATTATTAAATAGAACAAATAGATAAGGCCGGCATCAAATATCATTTATTACTAAAGTATAGATTCTTTAATTATATTACGCGAATATTCTTTTAAATTTCAAATCCAACCAACCATCACATGCTAAGGCCCCAGTGACCCACTAATTTCAACTTGATTACGTTTTGGTTTCGAA
The DNA here is from genome assembly GCA_027422505.1 of Craterostigma plantagineum. Lineage (NCBI taxonomy): Eukaryota > Viridiplantae > Streptophyta > Magnoliopsida > Lamiales > Linderniaceae > Craterostigma > Craterostigma plantagineum. The sequence continues at coordinate 7,357,717 of JAPQWV010000009.1, read as the reverse complement.
TTATATATCGATTTAAAGTGAAATAAACACACGAGATCTTACAAATGAAGTCAAAACTCACATGGCTCGAATATTGTTTCCACCTTGGAAAGCTCTAAAATCATAATGATAAAATAAGAAAAGCTTAACCTTGCATCGATAGTATAATCGATAGTATAAAGTTATAATTTTTTATATTTTATTGTTAACGCAACTATGTACATCTTCCCTATTGGAAAATAACTTGCCTTGATTTCCATTTGGAATGTAATTCGTAACAATGACATAATCGTTTAAAATATTGAGAATAATAATAAAAATGAAAAAAATATTTACAATTTATTGTATTGTACGCACACCACAAAATTCCCCTATATGACGTCGATAATAAGGCAAGAGAACAAAAAATATGAGTGATTCGACTCTGCTTGCTGACGTTTTCGTTGATTATTTCTTTATATTGAGGTAATAAAATTATTACTTTGATATGTGTTTATAAGTCAAATATCTTAACCAAAGACGGTTATCTATTTTGAGAGAGACGTTACACTTGACTTCATGTCTGCAATATTACATCTAATTATCTCGTAAGTTTGCGGCGCTGGGCCCACAAAGCCCATGCCCTAATCCAACCGTTGTTGTCAATTAGTTAATCGTTTACTAATTTCGAAATATTTTCATTTTTCCTATTGTACTGTAGTAATTTGTATGGACCATATCATACACTTGCGAAAATCCAAAAAAAGAAAAGGAAAAATAATTGAAAGCAACTCATAAATAAATAATAATAATAAATCCAAAAACATCTAAAGAAAATCTACCAAGTTGATTGATGTCGAAGAAAATCATCTATCTCACTGTGGTACTTATACGTCATACTCACTTTTTAAATGTTACAATAAATATTCTACCAACCACTAACGATCTACAATTGATATGCCAACTAAACGTTAGTATTGTAATTTAATTAATTAAGTAAATAAGAAATGACACAAAATCGAAACGAATACATATTTTAAGCGTGAAATTGAATTATATATTAGGAAAAAAAACAGTTATATAGTTTCTAAAGGGCTCTTGCATTTTGCTAGTTGTGCCTTCACTCATCAACTGGTAAACTATTAATCATTTTTACCGCCAATCAACGACCTTGCATAAAGAAAAGGAAATTTTAATTCATAGTCAACTGCCGCGTCATTTTCTTCATCATTACATTAATGACAGACTTATAATATTATATTTATTTTATTCTGTAAAACCATGTCATGTGACACAACCAACCATTATTACAAGAGATTTTAAGATATTTCGCAACTTCCCACGCCACGCTTGCACGATGATTGGACCATTTATGGGCTAATAGGTCATTTTCCCCCAAACTATTGGGCTTAAACAGGCCCAACAAGCTCGTACGGCCTCGTTTAAGTCCAAAACATAGAAATCTTTAATCATATCAAACAAATGGGCCAAATATCCCTTTTTTAAAAATTAAAAGGGGAAGAAAACGAAGAAAAATAAAATATATGACGCCGACATATCACATCACAATCACATAGCATCCGTGGGTGGTCTTAAGTCTTAACTTAATTTTCGGCCACCACAGAGCAATTGCATTATTTGTCTCAATTAAATCAAAGAATCTTAGATCTGCTTTTAGTAGGTGCGATCATGGCCACTTTCGATCTTTATAAATCCTTAGCACTGTTATAATTATTTGAAATATTAATTAGTATCAATGCTGCAACGTTAATCATCTCCACACATCTAAATCATTATTACATTGTGGCCCAAATAGAGTCAAAGATGAGCCTTTCTTTTTTCAAACGAGTCGATCCTAAAGAAGAGCTGTAGAAAAATGTCTCATATGGTGTTTCGAACGGGCCAGATTATGCCCCTGACACCTTCGGCGACCAAAACCTCATCCGCCGGCCCGATGCTGCCGCCGCCGTGCGCCGTCGTTGTTAAACTCTTTCGCAAGTATCCTTCGACGCTTAAAGCGTCTGCTTCGCCTCCCGTTGAGGGAGAATCTTCGACTTCGCACCTCGAACGGTGCTTTCAGGCGTCGCCGTCTTTGTCGTCGTCGGCTTCGGCGTCGGACGTGGGCCCGGTGATGAAGGGGAAGTACGGCGCGTTTGGTGCGGTGACTTTGGAGAAATCGAAGCTTGATATGACGCAGAAGCAGACCAAGTCGAGCCCCGAGCTCGCGACGGGCGGAGGCGGCGGGAACATTGGGAAGGGTTTGAGTCACGGGGGCGGCGACGGTGGGGATGACGGCGGCGACGATGATGACTATTTCGATGATTTTGATGAGGATGATGAGGGGGACGAAGGTGGGATGTTCAGGAGGAGGATTGTTTTTGCAGAGGTGCGTAAATTTTGGGTCTCTGAAATTTTGATCAGAGTTGTGTGGTGGATTGGCGTAAACTATGTTTGATTCTTGATTTGTGGGTTCAGTTTACTGTTGTTTTGGAGATAAAGTGCTGATAGGGCTGAAATAGAACAGATTTGAGCTTAGCAGATTAGTTGTCAGGCTTGTTTCATACATTTCGTAGTTATAAATGAATTACGAACGTAGTCTATGGAATGATCTTTGAATGACAAGGAACAGTAGCAATTGAATAGCTAGCGTCTTAGTTGTATTTGACCACATAAAAGAACAAGCTGGGATTGTTGTATCAGATGGAACCTTGAAAAGACTGCATCTATTAGCACGAGTCAAGTATCTAGTCTTTAGTTTGGATTTCTGCATTACCTTGCAGCGGGGTTTAATTTCCAATTTCATCATTCGATGAATCTTTCGGTCAGTTATCTAATATGAACGTATTATCTTTTGGTATGTAATGTAAATAATATATGCGCAGTTATTTGATCGAAAATTCGTTGATGCTGTATTAAATGAGTGGCAAAAGACGATGATGGATTTGCCTGCTGGTTTTCGTCAGGCCTATGAAATGGTAAATGGGACACTTTTCTGAACTGAAGTGTTTGTTTCCTTGCATGTTGAATCTTTCTCGTAATTTGTTCGAACAAATCGGTATTTTAGGGTTTGGTGAGCTCTGCACAGATGGTGAGGTTTCTGGCAATAAATGCTCGACCGACAGTTGAGAGGATGGTTTCTCGGTCACTTCCTCAAGGATTATCGAGAGCATTTATTGGAAGGTAAACTAGCACAAATTGACAATACAATCCATTGATGTAACAGTGAGTGTTTGCTTTATTATTATACTCCTTTTTTATTATCCGATTCTTATGACTTTGTAAGCATTTCTATTTTGTTTGACGATAATTTTATCAGTAACAGCTCATAACTTTCTTGTATTTGTAGGATGATTGCAGATCCAACCTTCGCTTACAGGCTACTTCTCGAGCAGACGACAACAATAGGCTGCTCAGTTTGGTGGGAAATCAAGAACCGCAAGGAGAGGTAAGATATTATTTTTATTGTTCCAAATATCATTAATTTTCATGAACTCGACAAATTATCTCATATATATTTATCGAATTCAGAATAAAACAAGAATGGGATCTGGCCCTCATCAATGTACTCACAGTAGCTGCTTGCAACGCCATTGTTGTATGGTCACTCGCCCCATGTCGTTCATATGGAAACACCTTTCAGTCTGACCTGCAAAATACACTACAAAAGCTCCCTAACAACATTTTCGAAAAGAGCTATCCACTGAGAGAGTTCGATTACCAAAAACGGCTTCAATCATTCTTTTACAAAGCTGCCGAGCTGTGTATGGTGGGATTCACTGCTGGTACTGTTCAGGGCGGTCTTTCGAATTTCTTGGCAAGTAAAAAAGAGGGAAGGTAGAGCATACACAATGTTCTAGAAGATCGTTTTACGATAATTTAGATAGAAATTCTTAAAGCTTCGACTTTCTGCATAAACTTGTCCTAACTCATGGGTGACTTTGTGTGACTATTGTCGTGTAGGTTATCAGTGACGATCCCATCTGTGAGCACCAATGCACTCAGTTACGGAGCCTTTCTTGGTATTTATGCAAACATGAGATATCAGCTTCTGTGCGGTTTTGACCGAACAGTCACAAACTACTTTGACGTTATCGGTGTAGCTCTATTCTTCAGCACTGCCCTTAGGTACGATGATGCATTCTTACATTGGGATAATTAAACGTTAATTTGATTCCAGTCGAAGTCAAGTTTGATTGGGATGCAACAAAAAGCTCAAACGCTAGACACACGACTTAATTTGGCGTTCATTCATGATTTTGTACTGAAAAATTTACAGAAGTTTGAAAACTTACAGATCGAAAATTGCGCAGGGTTTTGAACGTGCAGCTGGGAGAGACGTCAAGATTGGCTTGGCTTGGAGTTGAAGTCGACCCATTGGCTCATTCTGACGATCTATTGAAAGCTTATAACAGACCATCGTCGCAAACAGCAGCAGATAGCCAATCAAAATGGTTCATTTCCAAGAATGCTATTGTTTCTGGGCTCGGGCTTTTAGGCATCAAGAAAGGTCAATCGAGTAATAACGAGGGAGAAACGCAGTCGCAGGCGCCTAAAGCTCGGAGGAAGAGAGTCGTAAGAAGGAAAGTGGCGACGAGTTGAATGACGTAAATACCCCCCTCGCTCCTTCCCCGTCGTCTTCTTCTTTGTAAGTCTTCAAATTTTGAAGCCCTAGTTTTGAGTGATTGGTGCAAGTGTACTGCGCTGCGAATTTCTTGTGTCCTGAAATAGCAAACTGAGGCTGAATCTGGAAAATCTTCATCTTTTGGTAGAAATTGGAACAATATCATATTTTTCAGTCACCTCTTTTCTATGTATTCATCTTTTTCTATATGATATGTTGACGGTGGAGCTTATTTATAGATAAATACTGTTTTACTAAGTGATGCAATTTGTTGAGTACATAGAAAAGCCAAGTGAGCTTGGGGTACCGTACAGTTATTTCATATCCATCATTACATTAGTGAGTGTTCATAGTTCCCCTTCCCTATACAGTAAAACATCTCTAAATTTAAAAAACAAGGAACCATTAAATTTCATTAATTTAACGAGATATTAATCTATCAATAAATTAATGTTATTAATTAAAAGATACCTTTTAAACTAAGATATTTCTTAGTCCATTTCAATGATGGATTGAACAAATTAGATTATAAATGAGTATATATCTTCATATTTCATACAGTATATCCTCTACACAAAATAATACTGATAATTTTATATGTTGGAATGATCTTCTACATGTGGCCGTAGCAAAGCTCATGAATATTTTATTATTGTAAAATTTTAGCAAATAAACATAATATTTATAATCATTTTATTTACGAATTATTAATTAAAGTTTTAAATGGACCGACTATTTTTATAAGGCATTTTTTTCAAATAAATTATATTATTATCTTATCAAATTTGATGATTTTTTACAGGACCAAGTCAGGACCAAAAGATTATATTATTTTAGATATTCTATTAATTTATAGTGTATTAAGTTATGAAGGTTTTACTTTATGCTTTTAAGTACTAAACATATCAAAATGAAGCAAAGAGAGCTTTGGGGTTACGGAACAGAGAATGTTACACCCTTTCTTGTGATGCTCGAAAATCATATGAGAATATTATTAATTACTTGTATGATAATCAAGGTTTTGTTACAATAATTAACAAACCATTTAATAATTAAACGAAAAATCAAGAAGCAATAGCAGCTATCTTCATCCCATTTCCGCAATGCCCAGGAAACCCACAGATGAAGTAATTCGCACCCTTTTTCAGAGTAATCACATCATTCCCAGAATTATACTCATTAATGGCGGCCGCCGGCGAAGTGCAGCCGTCGTAGCCACCCTTGTTCACCACCACCACGTTGTGCGCGCTAGAGGTATATTTGAACACTGCAGATATTATAAATCCCTCAAAATATAATTAAACGCATAATATACATCTGAAAACCCTTAATATAAAAATATTATTATTACCAAGCTTATCCCCAGCCTTGAATTTCTTGCCATTTTCCCAGCCGGCGACGTTGAATGTCCAGCCTGAGAAATCTCCGACGGTGTAAGTTGATGCGTGGGCTGTGTTTCTGCTGTAAAGCATAAAGAACAAGAAAGCTGCTATCATCTTCTTCATCATTTTTTATTCTTCTTCTTTTTTCTCAGATATGATTTGCTTGAAGAAAAAAGGGTTTCTTTTTCTTGACTTCCTTTTGTATTTTCTGTTAGATATGGTGATGGGAACATGATGGAGTAGTGCAGCTATTTATACTGTTTCTTCATTGTACTATTGTTCGTCATTTATGTTTGTTTTGCAATCTGATTCACTGAAGAAAGGTAGAACGAAAGGTGACAATTACTTACCAGCAAAAGCCGTAATTAATCTTGGGTCATTACTCTTAGTGATGATGGATTATGGAAATTTTACAACCTTATTTGGACATAGAAGGAAAAATGGTTGTTGGCTTAATTAGACTCGTCGTAATAACATGTCATGAGTGTAATCATTACAGTGCAGCCATCATTAGTAACTCATAACATATCACGAGTGTAATTATTGTGGCATCATTACATTATTGTGTTTGTTTGTAGAGCTAAAAGTGATGTACACGTGGCAACATACTTGAAATTACAGTTGGGTCTTCGATCTATCTATCAGTTGGGCCTTCAAATTTGGAGAAAATTAAAGAGACCTTGGCATAATCCAACTTAAAAAATGTTCTCAATTGTAAAACGACCATTACGCCCTTATTAATTGGGTTCACTTTCAAAATCAATATGTTAAATGGGAACCGCTCAAGGGTAGGCGGGCGGATTGTAGTCTCATGAGTCTCACCATCCTTGTAAATATCACCCCTCTAAAATGATGAAAATGCGTTTAAATCGAATGCTATTTTTTTAAAATGGGAAATGGAAAAATATTTTTTAACGTTGCCTACGTCCAAGATCATTTTTTTAAAAGGCCCTTCAAAGTGTAGCATGCAATGCAATGATATCATCAATATCCAAATATGGCCAATTTTGTGCACTATGTAAAGCAAATTGAACCTCGTTATTTGTTTAGCATTTTAAAGTATAACTTTTTCTATAGAATATTTTAAATCATACATAACTAAAAATATCAAAATTATAGTGTATATATATTATTTGTAATATTAGACCGCACATATCTATTCTATTATACTTAAGGGTAATGAGTGAGTGTAAATCGTCTGTTAATTAAATTTTATTTAAAAATTAAATTAAAATCACCCACTACATTTAATTAGTTACTATTTCATCCCTTTATTTTATAGCACAAATATTTGAGTGTGCAATATAGACTAGTCTGATACTCCCTCCGTTCCTAAAACAAATCGTTTTAGACTTCTTTTTTTTTTCAATACAAATCGTTTGACTTTTTTCAAAGAAAAATATCTTGAACTTTTACAAATTTACTCATCATCTTAAATAAAATAATTAGATTAAATAGGATAAAATAATTAATTAATGGTATAAAGATATTTTGTTTATTTTCTCAATATGTTTGCGAACGAAAGGAGTATATTAGAGAACATAAAAAAAAAATTATTAAAGCAATCAAAGTACTGACCCAATACCAAGTCTCCTCTGTCAGCCTTAGATTATTTCAAGCCAACGAAAAGGGAAGACGAAAAGTTGCAATTCCACAAACAAAAAGAAAAGATCACAATTCCAAGTCAATAAAAACAAGAAGGTTAACGTTGTGTACATAAGAAGAATAAGAAGATCGACCATGGAATTACAGAATACAATTACAAGTATATTATTACACACACATTCCATATTCTTCACCTGCCTCATCTTATAAGATAAAGACTCCCCAGAATATGGACCAACGGCAGATAAGTCAAATGTACTTATTATTACAAGTGTTTTAAACTTTTCATTTAAGTCCTAAAAACCAGCAACTTTTTGCAAAGCTGATAACAACACATGACTTACCTTTGACCTTCGTTTATCTCCCTACGCCTTCTCGGCCCCCGCGAACGTCCCCGACGAGCTCTATTTTCGCCACCTCTTTCATTACCGTCGTCACTACTCTCACTATCATAACCATAAGCTTCTCTTCCATTCATCGTTCGACTAAAATCCCTATTTCCATGCTCCCTCAGACCACCACCGTTCGACCCAACATTAGAACCAAACGCTTGCAAGAATAGAAACACAGACATCAAATTCCCATCGATTCCCACTTCCATGCCCTCGTTCCCGCGACTCGCGCCATTTGCAACCTCAAAACCATCTTCGTCGTCAGAATCAGAACTCTCATACCGACCTCCTTCAATGACATAGTCCCCGAAGAACACAGCGCCTGGCATCGACGACCTAACGGTGCTCATCACGTCTTCTCTCTCCCTTTCTCTCTCCATTCTTCTCCACTTCTGTTCAAGACTGGGGTCCACCTCTCGCGGTTTGGCCAGAGGGTGCTCGGCCTTCATGTGCTTCCTCAGCTCCTTGAACGTTCCCGAGAAAGCGCAGTTCTCCTGCATGCAGCTCCTCTTCTTACCGTTGAGGTGTTCTCTCGCTCGCTCCACCACTGTCCATCCCTTGACCTGACCTCTGCAGAGAGGGCAGGCGAGCTCTGTGGTGTCGTGACAATCAGAGGCTCGTGTAAGAAGCGAAGAGGCTGAAGGGGATTTTGCGTATGCCTTCTTGAACTGTTCGAGGCAATTGGAGTAGCGAAAGCTTGTATCGCACATATATGGACGGCAGCCCTTTTCTTGCGAAGAGCACAAGAGGAGAACAGCGTTGTGTGGATACTCCATACATACCGAGCACGTGGCATCCTCCCAGTCTTTCTTGGAGAACTTTGAGCAGCGCTTTGTGCGTAGGCCCTTGACTTTGAGGTGGCATGGTTTAAATGGGTATGGCTTTGGCCTGCATTGTCGTGAAGCGATCCCACGTCTCCCTCTGTTACCTTTTGCCATATCTATATGGAAAACTCTGTTCATCAGTAAGGTTATTCAAAAATGGCTGTTTGATTTCAATGGGTTTACAAAACAGCCACAACGGGCTGGAAAATGATCAATTGGCTGCAAGAGAAGATAATTATCGAAGCTTCAAAGAAAAAAAAGTTACAAATGTAATATTTTGAAAAGCAATCGTCACACCTAATGAACTATTGAGACAACACCACAAAATCACACATCTTTGAGACGCTCAGACTCATTGTGTAGCGTCCTATTCCTCGAAACAAAACCTCCATAAAAAACTAGAGGAAGCCCATAACTCAAGACTCAAATGTCTCATTCAGCACAACCTAGCGTTTAGTTACTAAAGTAAGAATTCCCGATACCTGAAATTTTGCTACATACAAAAGAATGATAGCCCACAGACAGCACCAAAGAAGCATAATGTCCCTCGTTTGTTCCCAAATACCATCAGATCACATATAAGTTCTCTTGAGGATTTCATTTTCAATGTCATACATCATGCCAAATAAAACACTATCACCAACGAAAGGTACACAGGTCTAGCAACTATTTACTAGTTCATAATTAAGAGAATTCCAATTGACTTTGCTCATTTATAATGCATGTCACCCACCCCGAACAAGGGATATAAACGAACCTCAAAACTCAAGAAACTATATCTGAACTCAGTTAGAGACCTATCTGACAGAAAAGGAAAATATACAATGATACAGATGACAGTCAGCAATGTTCGAACTTCAGCATAAGGGCATTAGACATGATTCAGATGCACATATACATACAATACGTAAATAAAAATAGATTCAGCTAGCATGCTAAGTAAAGCCATCCAATCACGAAAACGTGCTACAAGCAATGAATAACCAGCCACGACAGATAATAAAAAACAATTCTATATGCGCTCGGCGAAATTCATCTGGACAAACAAATAATCAACTTTCCACCCATAATTAAATATGAAAAATTTACAAATCTCAAATCGGAAACAATTTAAAATGAAAATCGGCGCAATCATTAAGGCACACAGCCCATGAGACCACCGCAAGAATCTCACTTCAGATCTCAAAAGCCATGATAATCAATACAAACGAGGAAAAGCCGATTGCATACCGGATAACTTAGCTCGGCGGACGAACGGAGAGAATAAATTAGGGCTGGAAATTGAGGAGATTATAGCGTAAGCGAGTGATGAATGAGCCGAAACGGGAGATTTAAAGGGCGGGCATTTCTATAAATATTTATTAGGTGTGGCGGAAAATGTGATTATTTAATGATATATATAAGCTCCTGAAAAAACAAAAGAACAACAAATATGTATTTAAAATGGAGAAAAGAAAAAGAGAAAAAAAGGGAGAAGACAAGACAACTAAAGGCGTTAGCGTTGTGTTTGGCAGTTGGGCAAAAAAGCTACATGTGACCTCAGAAAGCTATATAGGTCATTTTTCTTTTTATATCAAATATTTGTTTTTTATAGGGAAAATAAAATTAGTAACAAAAAAAGCATTACTTAAATATAATGGTACAAAATATTTCATGACTACATAAAAAAGAAAATAATTGTAGATATCAGAAGCTGAGTGAAGTGAAAATTAAAGAAAATTAAAGATACAAACAAACGAGGCCTAGGAAAACTAACGTTCCTCGATTCGTAGGGTCATGCACGCAACCTTTTTATTCGTACGCTATCTCACTTGCACTTGGGAGCGTGACTCCACGCGCCAACTGCAAAGAGTCAAGCAGTGTTCAACACGCTCGTGCTAGAAGAGCGTGTGTATGGATGGTCTAATGAACGACGGCTCTTAAATTTCGCACAAACATTACGTGACGTGTCTTAGTTTTACAATGTTATTTTCTTACAAGTACTAGAAAAACAACACGTATCTTATTTTATGATGCATATAGAGATAAGCTCTTCTCTATCTCGATTAATAATAGAGTAAGTAATTCTCATGTTCATATATATATATATATATATATATATATATATATATATATCATGATTATTTAATCTTTCCGAATAAATATCGGCCTTGTATAGATGAAATGGAAGCAGGCTACAATATATGTGTTGATTTCTCAAATATTGGACCCATTTATTATTTATACTTAATGGCTCAGCATAATGGAACTTTTCTAACTTTTTTGTCAGCACATTTTTATCTGCGTGAATCTCATTCATGGTTATAGATTAGAAGGCAATGTTGTTAGATAACAAAGGATATATTATTGGAAAAATTGGAAAGTCAAATTGAAAGACAATTTTATACTATTAGTCTTTCCAATAGAATATCGTATTTTATTTTGTTATATAGAAACATTGAAGGAACAACCAGATATATCGAAATAGTAATTTTTTTTATCTAATATTCTGTTAAACGCATCGTTCCAATTTCTCTTAGGTGGGTGGGGCATTCGAAAAAAACCCTAAGCATTCCGTTTGTCCAAATAGAAACAGATTTTGAGGGAAAAGTAAAATATCGAATTTAAAGTTTGTTATATCCTCAAACTCCAATATGTTATTCGACTGGGTCTCCCTCGTTTTATCTTCCGCAAATAATTGCCAATTACCGTACCATAACGTGCTGTCCACTTCGTATTTGATCAAATAAAAGTTCAGAAAATGGTTCCCAAAACTATTTCCCTTACAAAAGTTCATGTTTGCTGAGATTACTACTAAACCCTATTCATGTAATAACTTGATGATGAGTACTTTAACTTCCTCTTAACGTCAAAATTGCCTTAGGATAGCCATCGGAACTCAGCCTCGTTTCGACCCATAACCATCGTTTCAATCAAGAATTCGGAAACTGCTCAAGAAAAAACCCCAATGTGCTTCACAGTTCATCAAGAAATCAACCAAACTGCAAAAACCCCAATGTGCTTTACGTTGTAGAATGTCTTCCATATGATACAATATGTAACAACGTTAACAAAACCAAGTCCTGATTACACAATCAAACTTCACAATTACGCATTAGATTCGCTATAGAAACAGTTCTACACAATAGAGATATACAGGCGATCGTTAACTCAGTTAGCACTTCCTTTTCTTACAGCGTTTGTGATTCTTTTTATTCTTCTTATTCTCCTTCTTGGCCGACGCCGCCGTACTCGTCAAAGGCATAGTTTTTCGGTAGATTTCGGCTAGCGAGCCCAACCTCGAAATACTTCTGGGCAGAATTTCGTCATCGCCGCCTTCTTCGTCGTCGTCGAGGGCAATATTTAGTTTCCGAGGACTATTTCAATTTTCCACGAATCTGTCAGTTTCTTCGTTCTTTAGAGAGAGAGAGAGAGTAATATATATTATAAATAATCTTTTGTGAAGTTTAGTTATTTAATTAAACAGTTTTACGAGGGCAAGAAATAGGAATCTGACATGGCATGCAAGTTAAGAAGGGGAAATGTCCTGACAATAATGCCCTTTGTGTTGTATGTACTTTAACTCATTTGGCCAAAAAATGATGGGCAGAAACGTAAATTGAATATAGTAGTAATATTAGTTTAACATGTTTTTCCTTTACCTTCGCAAGGACATTAATTATACGGTACTATTTGTACGCTGACGTGCAATAATATATAAATATATAATAATAATTTATTTAATTTAAACTTTAAAATAGTTAATAGATAATACTATTTAAATTTAATAATAATTAGTTAAAAATAGTAATTATCTATTCAATTTTATTAAGCGTGAGGGTCAGTATAAAACTGTCATTTGGCCTTCAAGTTAACAAATAAATTAAATAAAAAAAAACACCCACTCTTTTATTTACTATTTATAGTTAACGCAAAAAGGCTTACATTATGAATGAAATCTTTACTGATTACAAAACAATGTAATATAATTTAAACAAGAAATCTTAGGAACCTACTATGTACTACAATTATCTACTATAACTATTAAACTCAAATATATAATATTTTTCAATTTATTCCATCGTCAACTTTAAAATCTCGTCCTCCGATAATGATACTACCAAGAAGAAAGAAAACAACTCTTACCAAAGAAAATTGAACTACCACAATGGAAAATAAAAAACAAAAAGAGTGACGATGGAATAAGCAAAACACAAAAACGAAAAAAAAAAATGGTTTCTCCGTCATCCTTAAAAAAAAGTTGAAAATAAAAGAGAAAAAAATGTATTTTGGTGGTAGGATTTTTTCAAGAGAGATAAATTGAGCAAAGTTTAGTGGCCATGCCCATGATACCTTCCAATAAGCTAATTCTTGATTATTGATATGCAATCAATAAGATATGGATTTTCGAAAAAGAAAAAAAAAAAAAATCACCTATGGCTTGCAAAGTTGGCTTTTTTCGGCCCGGCCCGGCCCTCTCAAACGCTAATATACTTAGCCAAAACTATGTTCTGAGCCTCCATAAATGTTGTATTTATAAATGTGGCCTCGTTTATTAATTTATTTTTCTTCCTTCTCCTAAAACTCTGTTTCAGAAATCTAACACAGACCACAACGAAGAGGGGAAAATAATGGCAATTAGGGTTTTCTTCATCCTCTCTCTGCTACTTTTATCGTCATCGATTCTTCAAGGTTTGAGATTTTTTCTTCTCAGATCCGTTTTTCTTAGCGTGCTAGTTTGGGAATTCTCTTCCCAGCTCTTGCTTCCTTCTTGAAAGATGAAACATCAGATCGTTTATGCATATGTAGTTTGATTGCTTTTTGTTTGATAATTCGTCGACATGCACGGAAAGCATTCGTCTTTCGCATTTATTTTCCGGTCGATTGGGGGGTTTCTCGATAGGTTCGAGGTGTTATTAAATCATATGAAAATTTAACTCCTTTCGATCCTCATAAATTCGGCGATACTATTTGTTTTTTATGTTTTACAAACTTTCAGTTTTACCATTTGCGACTGGTTTTAGTGTTTCGTGGATGGATCGACTTAAACCTGATAAAGATTTGCTTCCATTTTATCATGCTCTCTTGTTCTTATAACAGATTCACACTGAACCTTCGCCTTCTGATCTCTTTGTAACTGTTTGTTCTTTCCCTGTGTAGTTGCTAGATGCGAACCTGATCCCGATGCAGAAGTTGAATCAGCTGAGGAAGAAGTCGGGGATGTTGGGATTGTGGGAGATGATGTTCAAGATTTTGGCGGTGGGAGCTTCGAACCAGCTCCTGGCGTCGAAACTGTCTGTGTATTCCCAAAGAATCCATCAAAACGTTAGTTTTTGCACATACTCTGATACCCCTTAAATTCCAGACCCTGCAAAAATGAGAATTTCTACATACAACTTGTATGTTTATATCATTGTTTCCATGACTGGCCGTTTCCCTTGTTTCAGTTATAGTTGCTGGGGAAGAAAGTGAACTTCTAGTCGGAATAAAAAATGATGGTAAATTGAACTCTTTGTTGATCAATTGGTGCTATTCTTCCTTTTGTTCCTTGCTAACTGTCGTATCCTCTGTTCAGTTAGTTATGTTGCTGATATATTATATGCAAATTGTTTCATATTTGGTGTGGGATTGATTATACGACTTGTCATTTTTATAGCAGGGGATTCTAGTATTAACATCATTGCTATTCAGGCCAGCGTGCACCTTCCATATGATCATCGATATTTGATTCAAAATCTCTCTGCCCAGGTATGATGACCATCTTCTTACCTCTTTATCTGGAACCAACCGTGGGATTAGATCTGATTAAGGAATCGTTTAATGAGTGATAAATGCCCTTTTGGGTTGTTGATTATTGTTATTTGGATTTTTTCCAAGGCTTTTAACAATGCATCGGTTCCCCCATCTGCACAAGCAACCTTCCCCTATATTTTTGGAGTGAGCAAGTTTTTACAGGTATGTGTAAACACATGAGGTGCTTCCCCTATTTGCATTTACTGCTGTTTTTCGGGTTTTGTTCTTTTGATTGTTTCCCCCTAAGTCTGGTAAATCTTTTCACTAACTGAACAGTCTGGAGCGTACGATCTTGTTGGCTCCATTGTTTATGAGATCGACCAGCACCCATATCAGAGTACCTTCTACAATGGAACAATTGAAGTTTCTGAGCCAGGTGGCCCACTCAGTGTTGAGTCGGTATTCTTGTTTTTCCTTGGACTAGCCCTTATCGGTCTTCTTGGGTTTTGGATCCGTAGCCAAATTCAACAGTTCTCCAAGGTTTATTTTCGTCTCATTATATATATATGCATATCTTATTTATGGTGGTCGCCGATTATTACAATATCAAATTTGCCTATTTTTCATGAAAAAAAAACTAAGAAGGCCCCCAAAGTTGAAGTTGGAACTGGCACAACTGATGCTTCAATGGATGAATGGTTAAAGGTTTGTTTTTTATGTACT